>CM055121.1:89584442-90891530 GCA_029206835.1 Rana muscosa
CTAGTGGAGGGGCCGGGCTTCCCGTCGCTGTCGCCGGCGGCTTCTTCTTCCCTCTTCTCCTTCTCGATGTTGACGCGTCGCTTCCTCTCGCTGTAATACTGGCTCTCCGCTCCGCTCCGCATTAATATAGGCTTCTCATGACGTCACAGTCACATGTTCCCATGACGTCACAGTCACATGCTCCGGGGCCATGTGCCCTGGAACATGTGACTGTGACATCATGATAAGCCTATATTAATGCGGAGCGGAACGGAGAACCAGTATTACAGCGGGAAGAAGCGACGCGTCAACATCGAGGAGGAGAAGAGGGAAGAAGAAGCCGACGGCAACGACGGGAAGACCGACCCCTCCACTAGCGAAAGAGCTACCAAGAAGTTAGTGGAGGGGCCGGCAGAAGGACAACGGAGAGCCGGACGAGACAACGGGAAGACCGGGCTTCTGTTAGCAAGAGAGCTAAAAAGAAGTTAGCGGAGGCCCGGCGGAAGAAAGAACCGGAGAGCGGGAGACGACACCGGAGACCCTCGAAGTCGGAAAAGACCCCCGGAAGTCGGAAGACCCCCGGAAGTCGGAAGAAGACCCCCGGAGCTGTGCAATAAATTACTTTGAAAACCCGTTTAGTGTTTTTTTATTGCAATTTTTTGTCCACCAGGTGAATGGGTAGGGGTACGATGTACCCCATACTCATTCACATAGGGTGGGGGGGTGGGATCCGGGGACCCCCTTATTGCAGGGGGCTCCCGGATTCCGATAAGCCCCCCGCCCACAGACCCCGACAACCAACGGCCAGGGTTGTCGGGAAGAGGCCCTGTCCTCATCAACATGGGGGCAGGGTGCTCTGGGGTGGGGGGGCCGCAGGTCGCCCCCCTGCCCCAGAGCCCCAAACCCCCCATGTTGAGGGCATGCGGCCTGGTACGGTTCAGGAGGGAGGGGGGCAGCTCTCTCGTCCCCCCCTCTTCCCCTGCGGCCTGCCAGGTTGTGTGCTCGGATAAGGGTCTGGTTTGGATTTTGGGGGGACCCCCACGCCCGTTCAAATCCAGACCAGACCCAAGGGCCTGGTATGCCCCTGGAGGGGAACCCACGCCGGTTTTTTATTTAAAATTTGGCCTGGAGTTCCCCCTCAAGAGCAGTACAGCACAAGTCGCATGCCAAAGTCGGACCATGCAAGACTGCGGTCCGACTTTGATCCTACTTCAATGATAGTCAATGGGCTGAAGTCGGATCAAAGTCGGACCAAAGTAGTACAGGGAGCATTTTCAAAGTCGGACCAACATGTGTCTGACCAGTTAGGACGGCTCCCATAGGGAAACATTGATTTTCACACGTCATGCGACATGAGCTCCCAATGTCGGAGCGTTTGTCGCCCCAGTGTGAACCAGGCCTCAACCAAAGGTAGCCATGACATCTCTTGACATGACCTTGTGTATCAATCTTCCAATTTGTACAGTGTAAACATGTGCGTTATCCTGAGTTTTGACAGTTTATTATGTACGGTATATAGACAGTATATATATATATATTGTCAGACTCAGAGGGGTAAACAGCAGTGGCGGCTGGTGCTCAAAATTTTTGGGGGGCGCAAACAAACTGAAAAAAAAAAAAAATCAATTGCCGCCACTGTGCCCATTAAACGCAGCCACTGTGCCCAAACGCCACCAGTTTGCCCCCTCAAATACAGCCAGTTTGTTTCCATATACAGCCAGTGTGCCCCCATATACAGCCAGTGTGCCCCCATATACAGCCAGTGTGCCCCCATATATATATAGCCAGTGTGCCCCCATATACAGCCAGTGTGTCCCCATATATATAGCCAGTGTGCCCCCATATACAGCCAGTTTGTCCCCATATACAGCCAGTTCCCCCCAAATGCAGCCAGTTTGTCCCCCATATACAGCCAGTTCCCCCCAAATGCAGCCAGTTTGTCCCCCATATACAGCCAGTTCCCCCCAAATGCAGCCAGTTTGTCCCCCATATACAGCCAGTTCCCCCCAAATGCAGCCAGCGTGTCCCCCATATACAGCCAGTTCCCCCATATTCAGCCAGTTTGTCCCCCATATACAGCCAGTTCCCCCCATATTCAGCCAGTTTGTCCCCCATATTCAGCCAGTTCCCCCCATATTCAGCCAGTTTGTCCCCCATATTCAGCCAGTTTGTCCCCCATATACAGCCAGTTCCCCCCATATTCAGCCAGTTCTCCCATATACAGCCAGTTCCCCCCATATTCAGCCAGTTTGTCCCCCATATTCAGCCAGTTCCCCCCATATTCAGCCAGTTTGTCCCCCATATTCAGCCAGTTTGTCCCCCATATACAGCCAGTTCCCCCCATATTCAGCCAGTTTGTCCCCCATATACAGCCAGTTCCCCCCATATTCAGCCAGTTTGTCCCCCATATTCAGCCAGTTCCCCCCATATTCAGCCAGTTTGTCCCCCATATTCAGCCAGTTCCCCCCATATTCAGCCTGTTTGTCCCCCATATACAGCCAGTTCCCCCCAAATGCAGCCAGTTTGTGCCCCATATTCAGCCAGTTTGTCCCCCATATTCAGCCAGTTTGTCCCCCATATTCAGCCAGTTTGTCCCCCAAATGCAGCCTGTTCCCCCCCCCAGCCCTGCACTTACCTTCCTTGGTCCGCGCCGTCCTCGATGTGTTCTCCCGCCCTCGATGTCGCTTCAGCCAATCAGGTTACCGGTAACCAGATCCGGTGAACCTGATTGGCTGAAACCTCCACACAGTCTTCTTCCAGGAACGCACCCCCGTGCGTACCTGGGAGGAGTTTTTGGAAGCCGAATACAGCGTGAGAGCTGTATTCGGAAGGCCTATCAGAGCCGCTGGCTCTGATAGGCACTTCCAAGTCACACCCACCGCCGGCCGCCGCTCTAATTCATATGGCCGGCGCTCACCAGGAGGCCGGCCATATGTAAAGTGGGCAGCGCGGCAGCGGTGACAATACACAGATTCATGCAATGCATGAATCTGTGTATTGTCTTTCAGTGGCGGTGCGGGAGCGAGAGGGGGCGGCGCTCCGGCGCCCTCTATGGACGCACCGCCACTGGTAAACAGGCTTCTGGGAGGCAATTCAGTAACTTAAAATCGGGTTTATTTTTCACCAACCATATATTATAACTATATATATAACTATATTAGTGGGGGAGCCAATCAGCGGGTCCAGTGGATTCGATGTCCGCCAAGCACCGGTGATAGCTCCATAGAGAGGCAGAATGGGGATCTGTTAGTGTAAACAAACAGTTCTCAGGGGAGTAGAGTGAGATTGTCTGTTCCTAGTGATTAGGAACAGTGATCTCTCTCTACTCCCTGTTAGTACCCCCAGTAGTGTATTTAAGATTTGTGCTGCCTCAGGCCTGACTAAACTCGTGCATCCCCCAATTTAAATATGACACACCCCTTCCTGTTTAAGACCTGCCCTGAAATTTTCGAGTGGGGACACTAGTTCTTAGGGCCTGGGGGGCAATGGATTCCCTTCATTTGCGTAGATTTCCTCTCACTTCCTGTTTGGCTATGGGGCAGGAAGTGAAGGGAAAACTCTGCAATGGGACAGGGATGGTAAAAAATAAACAGACAGGGGCTATAACCCTCCCTTACTCTATCCAAAATGAAAAATAAAAGTGTTGCCTATAGTTCTACTTTAACCACTTAACGACCGCTCACTGTATATATACGTCGGCAGAATGGCACCGACAGGCACAATCACGTAGAGCATACGTGATTGCCTTTGTATAGTTGGGGGGTCCAATCGGACCCCCTCCTATACAGTGAGCGGTAGCTAAGTGTCCGGGAGCGTTCCGGGATGAGGGGGCAGCCATTCGTTTCCGGCCCCCCCCTCGCGATCGCTCCCGGCGAATGGAAATGCCCCCTCTGTCTGTGTCAGACAGAGGAAGCAGGAGGAAGTGATGTCATCTCTGGTGCGGCGCTCACATATACCGAGCGCCGTACAAGAGAAGACATCAGGTCAGTGCACACAACACTACACTGACACCAGGACACATAGGGACATAAATCGCCCCCCCAGGCCCCCCCAGACACCCCAGATCACCCCCCAGATCACCCCCCCCAGCCCCCAGTCACAGTGTCACTGATTGCAGTGACCATTTATTTAGTGATCACTGCAATCAGTGACATTTGTGACTGTAAAAGTGTCACCAAAGTTTAGTCTTAGGTCCAGTGTAGCCCCCTAACCCCCCTAATAAAGGTTTAACCCCCTGATCACCCCCCAGATAACCCTTTCACCTCCTATCACCACTGTCACTAAGCAATCGTTTTTCTAAACGCTGTCTTAGTGTCGGTGATGCAGATCGGTAGCCGGTATTTTTTTTTAGGTTCGCCGCAGGTTTTTATAGCGTCAGGTACCCCAATATATTATCTAATAAAGGTTTAACCCCCTTGATCGCCCCCCAGGTAACCCTTTCACCCCCTATCACCACTGTCGCTAAGCGATCGTTTTTCTAAACGTTGTCTTAGTGTCGGTGATGCAGATCGGTAGCCAGTAATTTTTTTTAGGTTCGCCGCATGTTTTTATAGTGTCAGGTACCCCAATATATTATCTAATAAAGGTTTAACCCCCTTGATCGCCCCCCAGGTAACCCTTTCACCCCCATCACCACTGTCGCTAAGCGATCGTTTTTCTAAACGCTGTCTTAGTGTCGGTGATGCAGATCGGTAGCCAGTAATTTTTTTTAGGTTCGCCGCAGGTTTTTATAGCGTCAGGTACCCCAATATATTATCTAATAAAGGTTTAACCCCCTTGATCGCCCCTCCAGGTAACCCTTTCACCCCCTATCACCACTGTCGCTAAGCGATCGTTTTTCTAAATGCTGTCTTAGTGTCGTGATGCAGATCGGTAGCCAGTAATTTTTTTTAGGTTCGCCGCAGGTTTTTATAGCATCAGGTACCCCAATATATTATCTAATAAAGGTTTAACCCCCTTGATCGCCCCCCAGGTAACCCTTTCACCCCCATCACCACTGTCGCTAAGCGATCGTTTTTCTAAACGCTGTCTTAGTGTCGGTGATGCAGATCGGTAGCTGGTAATTTTTTTTAGGTTCGCCGCAGGTTTTTATAGCGACAGGTACCCCCATATATTATCTAATAAAGGTTTTAACCCCCTGATTGCCCCTAGTTAACCCTTTCACCAGTGATCACCATATAAGTGTTACGGGTGACGCTGGTTAGTTAGTTTGCTTTTTATAGTGTCAGGGCACCCGCCGTATATAACCCAATAAAGGTTTAACCCCCTGATCGCCCGGCGGGTGATATCAATTAGGTTTTAGCGTCAGAGAGGGTCTGCGTCACACCCCAGGCAGCGTCAGGTTAGTGCCAGTAACGCTAACACCCACGCGTGAAGCATACACCCCCCTTAGTGGTATAGTATCTGAACAGATCAATATCTGATCTGATCAGATCTATACTAGCGTCCCCAGCAGTTTAGGGTTCCCAAAAACGCAGTGTTAGCGGGATCAGCCCAGATACCTGCTGGCACCTGCGTTTTGCCCCTCCGTCCAGCCCAGGCCACCCAAGTGCAGTATCGATCGATCACTGTCACTTACAAAACAAAAACACACATAACTGCAGTGTTCGCAGAGACAGGCCTGATCCCTGCGACTCCAGTGCTGTAGGAGGTGATTTCACCACCACAGTTAAAAAAAAAAGCAAATATGCCGAAGCATTGGGGCAGCAGGGGCGGAGGAGCGATTTTGCTCCTAATGCCGCGTACATACGGTCGAAATTCCGACGGAGGCTTGCCCGTGGAAAAGTCCGACCATGTGTGTGCGGCATAACTTTTTTGCGGGAGGATGCCCCCATGCTTCGGCATATATAAATGGTGCGTGTATGCCCATCATTGGAAGTGGGTGGATGAAGGGCGGTATTCTAATGGTGGGCATACCCACCGATCAATCTCTTTTTTCGTTCAGCCAACTGGCTGCATGAAAAAAAAAGATTACAATACATGTCCAACAAGGACCAGCAACATACTGGTATGTTGCTGGACTTTGAATGTTTATACCAGAATGATGCCTGCGGGTTTAGGTATCATCTTGGTATCATTCTTTTCAGCCTGCGGCCGGCTTTCATGTAAAAGCAATCCTAGCGGCTAATTAGCCTCTGGACTGCTTTTACAAGCAGTGGGAGGGAATGCCCCCCCTCGGATATAAAAAGCGCCATTGGGAAATTGGGAAAGCATTTTATCACACCGATCTTGGTGTGGTCAGATGCTTTGAGGGCAGAGGAAAAATCTAGGGTATAGAAGACCCCAGTTTTTTCAAAAAAAGAGTACCTGTCACTACCTATTGCTATCATAGGGGATATTTACATTCCCTGAGATAACAATAAAAATGATAAAAAAAAAAAAAATACTTGGAAGGAACAATTTAAAAATAAAATAAAAAGGCAAAATTAATAAGAAAAAAAAAAGAAAAAAAAAAAAAGCACCCCTGTCCTGCCCTGCATTGCCCAATGGCGAACGCAAGCGTCGGTCTGGCGTCATATGTAAACAGCAATTGCACCATGCATGTGAGGTATCACCGCGAAGGTCAGATCAAGGGCAATCATTTTAGCAGTAGACCTCCTCTGTAAATCTATTGGGGTAACCTGTAAAGGCTTTTAAAGGCTTTTAAAAATGTATGTAGTTTGTCGCCAATGCGCGTTTGTGCAAAATTTTAAAGCATGTCGTGTTTGGTATCTATGTACTCGGCCTAAGATCATCTTTTTTATTTCATCAAACATTTGGGCAATATAGTGTGTTTTAGTGCATTAAAATAAAAAAAAGTGTATTACTCTTTCGTCCATGGACCGACACAGCTTCTCTATTGACAAAGTGGGTATTATCCGTTAATTAGGAGTGACTAGGCAGAAAAACTTGTAAAAAGTGTTGCATCACACCTTCTACAGTACCGCCCAGGGGGCGGACCCTCTGGGTATACCCTCTCAGTCTGCACATCGCAGATCAGTTTTTTTCTGTCTAGCAAGGAGTAGGACATGGCTCCCTTCGGGCCCATTGGTCCGGGGAAAAAAGATATATATATATATATTTTTTTTTGCTACATTTGTTGTTTCCTGCGATCTTCGATCAACTGCCGACTGGGTGACAGGCTGGATCCTCGATCCTTGTAGTCTCCCCAGTTTCGGCCATTGAGTGTGTGCCGACCCTAGCTACGCGCTGGGTTTTCCACGACATGCCCGTCGCTCCACGGGTGGCCGGTGAGCCTACGCTCCAGGGCCTGCATCGGACCGCTCAGCTTCGGCTGACCTTACGGCCGAGTCGCAGCAGCCTGGCCGGTGAGCTTACGCTCCAAGGCTTGCATCGGACCGCTCAGCTTCGGCTGACCTTACGGCCGAGTCGCAGCAGCCTGTCCGGTGAGCGTCATGCTCCAGGGCATACATATGATCGTCCCTTCTGGGTCCAATCACAGCATGCCTGGCCAACAGTCACCTTCCGTGCGCGGACGACGATCTGTTTGGAATGTCTTCCAGCAGAATACATGCAGGATAGGTAAGTAAAACTCCCCTGCCTCGGCTGGGTGATTTAGCTGGACATTCCTGGAGAGATTAAGTAAGTGGTTGTGGCCCCTTTCTTCCCTCTCTCCCTGCCTTTCCCTCCTCCCTGGGCTTCTAGCTAAAGGTTGCTGGGTGCTGGGGGTCACCTAGGGGGTCCCACTGGAGCGGGGCTGGCTGTAACTAACATTTAAAAGAAATGTCATTTTTGCTTACCTGTGTTTCTGTGTCTCCATGCTGTCGGTGGCCATTTTGAGGTGGTCCATGCCAAGTTTGGCCTCTTGTAACTGCCTGGCGGCCATCTTCCTGTGGTTCGGCCACACCCACTGGCCCCTATTAGGTGATCGGCGGCCATGTTGGTCCACCCTGTATGCAGATATTGCCGTTCGGCGGCCATCTTTTTGTGGGCTACGGCTGCCTGACCTCTATCTTCTGTCGGCGGCCATTTTCTTAGAGCCCACATTATCTTCCATACAGACGTTTTTGGCAACCATTTTGCGAGAGCCTCCGGCCTCTAGGGTGCATTACACTGGCGCGAAAATTCACACAGGAAGTGCTGATAAAAGAAGCAGACTGACACAGCAGCAAGGGGACAGCATCACAGGCGCAGCATAGCAGTACCTATCCAGGGTGGTGAGTCCTCTGGGTAACCCAGCATCTCTGCAGCGCAGGAGGGTGGCCTATTGATATTTTGCCTGGAGCCCTGTGAGTGTCAGCGTGCGGTCAGCATGGCATCTGAGCCAGATGTCTTCTCCCCTGAAACACCAGATTTAGCAGCTGGTGTCCCTGAGGTGTCTATGGACGCTATGTCGGCAATCCTAGAGGCGTTTGCTGCCAGGGTGGAAGCAGCACACGGGAATACAGGGGGTAATAAACGCCCCCGTCCCCTGCAATCTTCTGGGGATATTTCTGATGCAGAACCAGGTCCAGCTACGGCTCATGGCCCAGATTCTGATGCATCAGAGACTGCAGACCGTGACCGATCGGACAGTGAGGAGGACTCCAAGTCCAGGTCAGTACGCGAGACGGCTTTGGTATCTGACCTTATTACTGCAGTGCGGGATACGCTAAAGTTGGAAAGGACTGAAGAAGTAGCAGATACTCCAGTCCCCTTTGGGTTTCGTAAACCTGCCCGCACTGCTAAGGTGTTCCCTTGTGTGTCTTATTTTGACAAACTCTTATGCAAGGAATGAGAGAACCCACTGAGGGTCTTTACAGCCCCAAAGAGGTTTGCAGTACGGTACCCCTTTGAGGAGAGTTTTCTGAAGATATGGACCTCTCCCCCTATAGTGGACCCTTCGGTGTCCAGACTTAATAGAGCCACCACTATTCCAGTAGAAGGGGCTCCTGTTTTCAAGGACCCTGTGGATAAGAAGGCTGAAGCACTCGCTCGCTACCTATACTCAGTGGTAGGCTCGGCAGTACGCCCGGCATTGGCGGGGGCCCTAGTGTCTCAGACACTTGCTGAATGGGCAAAATTGCTACTCCAGGGGTTAAAGGAGCGAGATGCTCCTCCTAATGAGATAACTTTGGCCGACCAGTTGGTCCAGGGCCTTAAGTTTGTCTGCGAGTCAGACATGGATACTATTCCCCTGCTGTCAAGAGCTTCGGTTTATGCAGTAGCAATACGCCGCCTGATCTGGCTAAAGGGCTGGTCTGCGGACCAGACTTCCAAGAAAGCCCTATTGGATCTGCCTTTTAAGGGCGACAGACTTTTTGGGGCTTCTCTGGATGACATCATCAAGGATGCCACAGGAGGTAAAAGCACTTTGCTTCCCCAAACTAGCAAGGGTAGGGGACCACGCCAAGGGCAAGGGCCCTCCTTTACTGCACGTAAGCGGTTTTTTCGCCCCCTTAAGGCGACAGGGAAAAGACCCCAGGCCGATAAAGCGCCTGCCCAAGGACAAAAGCGTCCTTGGTCCCGCAGACCCAACAAGCCTGCGGACAAATCTGCGTCCACATGAAGGTCCGCCCCCACCCAGCTCTCGGGTGGGGGGACGTCTTCGCAAATTCGTGACTCAGTGGACTGCTCTAGTCTCCGACAGGTGGGTTTGCGAAGTAATCTCCTCAGGCTACAAGATAGAATTTCTCTCTTGTCCACCAGACAGATTCATCACCTCCAATCTCCAGCTACTACCGACCCATCGGGAGGCCCTGTATGGGGCGGTCCAGGGTCTACTGGAACGCGGGGTAGTTATTCCAGTTCCAGAACAGGAACGGGGTCAGGGTTTTTACTCAAATCTGTTCATTGTGCCAAAGAAGGAGGGGGTTCGTCCAATCTTGGATCTCAGAGCCCTCAATTGCTTTGTGAAGGTACAAAGATTTCGGATGGAGTCGGTTCGATCCGTAGTCACGGCTCTCCATCCGGGGGACTTTCTGGCCTCCTTGGACATCAAGGACGCATACCTGCATGTCCCCATATACTCCAGACACCAGAGGTTTCTGCGATTTGCTATCGGGAAGAACCACTACCAGTTTGTGGCCCTCCCGTTTGGCCTTGCCTCAGCACCCAGGACGTTCACCAAGGTGCTCGCTCCGATTATGGCACTTCTAAGACAGCGGGGTATCGCTATCACAGGTTACTTGGACGACCTTCTGCTGAAGGCCCCTTCAAGCTCAGAATTAGAGGTAAGCGTGTCCATTACCTGTCAGACTCTTCGAGACTGTGGTTGGATACTAAACACGCAAAAGTCAGTATTGGTGCCCACTCAACGCCTAGTGTACCTGGGGTTGATTCTGGATTCCTCAGAGGCAAAGGTATTCCTCCCTGTGGAGAAGTTGCAGACCCTCCGGGCTGCAGTACGGCAGCTGACTTCCAGGAATTGGTCGTCACTCCGTTTTTGCATGCGAGTGTTGGGCCTCATGGTAGCCTCCTTCGAGGCGGTCCCATATGCTCAATACCACACTTGAGTGTTACAGAAGGAAGTTCTGTCCAGATGGAACAGATGCCCTTCATCTCTGGATTATCAAATCCGAGTGAGCCACCTAGTCAGGAGATCCCTGGTATGGTGGCTGACAGCACCGGCTCTAATGGCCGGGAAGTCATTTCTTCCGGTTTACTGGATAGTGATCACGACGGACGCCAGCCTTACAGGTTGGGGGGGGGAGTCTGGGGTGTCCAGTCGGCGCAAGGTCGCTGGACCCCAGAGGAAGCCCTCCTGCCGATCAATGTCCTGGAGATCCGGGCGATCAAGCTGTGCCTCTTCAAATGGTCTCAGAGACTGCAAGGGCGTCCAGTCAGGATCCAGTCAGACAACGCCACAGCAGTGGCATATGTCAATCATCAAGGAGGAACAAGAAGCTCAGCTGCAGCATCGGAGATCGCTCGCATCCTGAAGTGGGCAGAGAGGAGCGTACCGGCACTGTCGGCCGTGTACATTCCGGGTGTGGAAAACTGGCAGGCGGACTACCTGAGCCGCCAGATGCTGGACCAGGGAGAATGGTCCTTACACCCGGAGGTGTTCCAATTCCTCTGCCAAAGATGGGGCACACCAGACGCAGATCTTCTGGCTTCCCGACTCAATCGGAAGGTATTGAGGTTTGTGGCCCGGTCAAGAGACCCATGGGCAGACGCAACGGACGCGTTGGTAGCATCGTGGGGTCAGTATCGGCTAATCTATGCCTTCCCTCCCTTAAGGCTTCTTCCTCTTCTGCTCCGCAGAGTGGAGGCAGAGGGAATTCCAATGATCCTAATCGCTCCAGATTGGCCTCAGCGTCCTTGGTACGCCGATCTAGTACGTCTGGTAGCAGACATCCCCTGGCGCCTACCACTACGGAAGGACCTGCTATCGCAAGGTCCCATATTCCATCCTGCTTTACAGTCATTGGCTTTAACGGCATGGCTGTTGAGAACCAGGTACTGAGAGATCAGGGCCTGTCAGACTCAGTAATCTCTACTATGAGAAGTGCTCGGAAACCGTCCTCTAGGAAGGTCTATCACCGCACTTGGAGGGCCTACATCTCCATGTGTGAGGAAATTAAATGGCATCCGCGTACCTATTTGGTTTCCAGAATCCTGCTGTTTTTACAGCATGGGGTAGACCAAAGGCTTGCCCTAAGTACGATTAAGGGACCGATATCTGCCCTGGCTGTCTTTTTTCAGCGACCCCTGGCGACTCACTCTCTCCTGAGTACATTTGTGCAGGGGGTTCGACATGTGGCCCCTCCGGTCCGCCCCCCGTTACCTCCGTGGGACTTGAACCTGGTCCTCTCGGTGCTTCAGACGGCACCGTTTGAGAATATTAGAGATATTCCCCTGTTGACACTTTCTCAGAAGGTGGTCTTTTTGGTGGCTGTTACATCAGTTAGACGAGTCTCTGAGCTGGCAGCCTTGTCCTGCAAGGCTCCCTATTTGATTTTCCACAAGGATAAGGTGGTGCTGTGGCCGCAGCCTTCCTTTCTTCCGAAAGTCGTTTTGGCTTTTCATCTCAACGAAGACATTGTACTTCCATCCTTGTGTCCTCAGCCGTCGAATCCTAAGGAGTCGGCGTTGCATTCCTTGGACGTTGTCCGAGCTTTGAGAGTATACATATCTGCTACTTCCCTGTTCTGGAAGTCAGACTCACTGTTTGTTTCGGTGGCTGGTCCCAAGAAGGGCCAAGCAGTCTCATCGGCCACCATCTCTAGGTGGATCCGACAGATAGTAATCCAGGCTTACGCCTTAAAGGGTCAGGCGCCCCCCTTTCCTGTCACGGCGCATTCGACCAGGGCAATAGGTGCCTCTTGGGCTTTCCGACATCAAGCGTCTGTTTCCCAACTATGTAAAGCGGCGACTTGGTCGTCCGCTCACACTTTCACAAAATTCTACAAAGTTGATGTAGATGCATCTTCGGATGCCTCTTTCGGCCGCAAGGTTTTGCAGGCGGCTGTTTAGAGTTGCAACTCCTCCGTTGGAGGAGTGCTGTTTTGTTTTTTGGGGTGAAGTTTGTTTTTATGCTGTTACCACCCCTCGTTTTTTCTCTGACACTGCTTTGGGACGTCCCACTTTGTCAATAGAGAAGCTGTGTCGGTCCAAGGACGAAAGAGTAAATAGGATTTTTTACTCACCGTAAAATCCTTTTCTCTGAGTCCATGGACCGACACAGCACCCACCCCTCCTTTTAAGTTTGTACTGCTTTTTGACGAACTGATCTGCGATGTGCAGACTGAGAGGGTATACCCAGAGGGTCCGCCCCCTGGGCGGTACTGTAGAAGGTGTGATGCAACACTTTTTACAAGTTTTTCTGCCTAGTCACTCCTAATTAACGGATAATACCCACTTTGTCAATAGAGAAGCTGTGTCGGTCCATGGACTCAGAGAAAAGGATTTTACGGTGAGTAAAAAATCCTATTTTTTTAACCCAAAAAATGCGTTTGAAAAATCGCTGCGCAAATACTGTGTAGAAAAAAAAATGCAACACCCACCATTTTAATCTGTAGGGCCTTTGCTTTAAAAATATATATAATGTTTGGGGGTTCAACATAATTTTCTTGCAAAAAAAATGTTTTCATGTAAACAAAAAGTGTCAAAAAGGGCTTTGTCTTCAAGTGGTTAGAAGAGTGGATGTAAGCTTCCTAATGTTGTGTATAAAATGCCAGAACAGTTCAAAACCCCCCCAAATGACCCCATTTTGGAAAGTAGACACCCCAAGCTATATACTGAGAGGCATGTCGAGTCCATGGAATATTTTATATGTTGACACAAGTTGCGGAAAAACGACAATTTTTTATTTATTTTTTGCACAAAGTTGTCACTAAATGATATATTGCTCAAACATGCCATGGGCATATGTGGAATTACACCCCAAAATACATTCTGTTGCTTCTCCTGAGTACGGGGATACCACATGTGTGAGACTTTTTGGGAGCCTAGCCACGTACGGGACCCCAAAAACCAAGCACCGCCTTCAGGCTTTCTAAGGGTGTAAATTTTTGATTTCACTTCTCACTGCCTATCACAGTTTCGGAGGCCATGGAATGCCCAGATGGCACAAAACCCCCCCAAATGACCCCATTTTGGAAAGTAGACACCCCAAGCTATTTGCTGAGAGGTATTGTGAGTATTTTGCAGATCTCACTTTTTGTCACAAAGTTTTGAAAATTGAAAAAAAAAAAATATATATATATTTTCTTTCTTCATTTTCAAAAACAAATGAGAGCTGTAAAATACTCGCCATGCCTCTCAGCAAATAGCTTGGGGTGTCTATATTCCAAAATGGGGTCATTTGGGGGGGTTTTGTGCTATTTTGGCATTTTATGGCCTTCGAAACTGTGATAGGTTGTGAGGAGTGAAATCAAAAATTTGCGCCCTTAGAAATCCTGAAGGCGGTGCTTGGTTTACGGGGTCCCTTACGCGGCTAGGTTCCCAAAAAGTCCCACACATGTGGTATCCCCGTACTCAGGAGAAGCAGCAAAATGTATTTTGGGGTGAAATTCCACATATAACCATGGCATGTGTGAGCAATATATCATTTAGTGACAACTTTTTGTAATTTTTATTTTTTATTTTTCTTTAGTCATTATTCAATCACTTAAGACAAAAAAAAAATTCAATGGGCTCAACATGCCTCTCAGCAATTTCCTTGGGGTGTCTACTTTCCAAAATGGGGTCATTTGGGGGGGTTTTGTACTGCCCTGTCATTTTAGCACCTCAAGAAATGAGATAGGCAGTCATAAATT
Source organism: Rana muscosa (assembly GCA_029206835.1). Classification (NCBI taxonomy): domain Eukaryota; kingdom Metazoa; phylum Chordata; class Amphibia; order Anura; family Ranidae; genus Rana; species Rana muscosa. The sequence goes on from CM055121.1 coordinate 89,598,602, forward strand.
TAAAGCTGTGTAAATTTCAGAAAATGTACCCTAGTTTGTAAACTCTATAACTTTTGCGCAAACCAATAAATATACGCGTTGTGAGGGGGTTAGCTCGGCAGCGGGTGTGTGTGACCCCCGGGATGGGCTCCCCACACAAAAACAGGCCCAGCAAACGGAGGTTGTGGTTTTCAAAATCAAAAAAAAAAGGTGCGGTTTATTTTCTATTTACAGTGACAAAACACAGCAAAGCCAAAAGAAACATATAAACAAAATAAATCCTGGTCAACTTGACCTCTGACTAAACATACAGGTTTCCTAACTAACAACTGGGATCAGCCTAGTGCTGTCCTAGTCCCTAAGTCCCTGGTTTTAAATGTCCAAGCAAATAGCCACACAGGCTTTTTCTCACCGCACATGGGTTCACTCTCCCTAGACAGTCCACACAGGTCTGGTTCCAGGCATGAGCTAACATCTAATGAAGCTGGGAGTTCTTATAGAGGCCTAAATGAGCTGACAAGGTTCAGCTGGTCTCCTCATCTCTGTCTGCATGACGCCCCACACTCTCCCTAGAGGTATGAGTCATCCATGAGCCCACTAGCCTTATACAACTCTCCACCTAGTTGTATAAGTCGGCGTAAAGCCTGAATCTGGGCGAAATATATCTACCCCCCTGGATGCAACCAGGTGACTTTACCTTCCTGCTGTCACATACCCCCCCTCTTGTTTTAACCTCGGGGTTGGAACACCAGCAATCAGGCATTCATGTACTCGAGACAAAGCATCCACATTCCCCATTTGAACGCCAGGGCGATGCTTTACTGTGAAGTTGAATTCCTGGAGGGCCAGGAACCACCTATTCACTCTTCTATTTGTTTCCTTGTTTTGAGCCATCCACTTTAACGGAGCGTGATCCGTAACCATGTCAAAGTGCCTACCTAGCAGGTAGTACCGAAGGGAATCTAGAGCCCACTTCACCGCTAAACACTCCTTTTCAACGGTGGCGTAATTTACCTCATGGGACTTCAACTTCCTGCTGAGGTAAATGACTGGGTGCTCTTCCCCGTTCCAGACCTGGGACAATACTGCTCCTAACCCCACATCTGACGCATCACTTTGTACGACAAAGTCTTTAGAGAAGTCGGGTGAGTACAACACTGGCTGGCTACATAAGGCTTGTTTCAAGAATTGGAATGCTGCCTCAGCCTCGGGGGTCCATTTAATCATGACCGACCCTTTCCCCTTCGTTAGGTTGGTTAGGGGCACAGCCTTAGAAGCAAAGTGGGGAATGAATCGCCGATAATACCCAGCGATTCCCAGAAAGGCTCGTACCTGCTTCTTGCTGTTGGGACGTGGCCAACTCTGGATGGCCTCGACTTTGTTGAGTTGGGGTTTTATTACTCCCCTCCCAATGGTGTACCCAAGATATTTGGCCTCCTCCTGCCCAATGGTACACTTCTTGGGGTTAGCCGTAAACCCCGCTTCCCGAACAGAGTCCAGGACTGCTTGCACTTTTGGCAGATGTGAGGCCCAATCTGTGCTATGGACAATTACGTCATCCAGGTAAGCCGCAGCATACTTCCGATGGGGCCTCAGCATCTGGTCCATTTTCCGCTGGAATGTGGCCGGCGCATTCTGTAACCCGAACGGCATTCTTTTATATTGGAACGCCCCGTCTGGGGTTACAAATGCGGTTTTCTCTTTGGCCAATTTGGCCAGGGGGATTTGCCAATACCCTTTTGTGAGGTCAAGAGTCGTCATGTATCGGGCTGTTCCCAGCCGGTCGATCAACTCATCTATACGTGGCATGGGGTAGGTGTCAAATTTTGTAACTTTGTTCAACTGACGAAAATCGTTACAAAATCGCCAGCTCCCATCCGGTTTAGGCACCAACACAATGGGACTAGACCAATCACTTTGGGACTCCTCTATCACCCCTAAGTTCAGCATTTTCTGTACTTCCTCCCGTATTGCCTCCCGTCGGGCCTCTGGGATCCGATAGGGTTTTAACTTCACCCTTTCACCGGGCGGGGTAATGATGTCATGCTCTACCCCAAATGTTTGTCCCGGCAGCTCAGAGAATACCTCCTTGTTGCGAAGCACAAACTCCTTAACCTCCTGTTGTTGGGGTTGTGACAAGGTGGCTGCTATTCCAACCTCAGGAATCACGCAACCAGTTTGAGCTGGTGACCAAGTGTCTGCGACTAGGGACTCTCTATCCCTCCAGGCTTTCAACAGATTAACGTGATAGATCTGTTCGGGCTTTCGCCTTCCTGGTTGTCTGACCTTGTAATTCACTTCACTCACTTTTTCCATTATCTCGTAGGGGCCTTGCCATTTGGCAAGGAATTTACTTTCAACCGTAGGGACAAGTACCAGTATCCTATCCCCCGGGGAAAAGGTACGGGTCTTGGCTCCACGGTTGTACACTCTCTGCTGTGCTAACTGCGCTTGGGCCAAATGTTCCTTCACGATGGGCATTACCTGTGCAATTCGGTCTTGCATCAGGGCGACATGCTCAATCACACTCCTGTGGGGAGAACTCTCACTTTCCCAAGTTTCCTTGGCAATATCCAACAGCCCTCTTGGGTGTCTCCCATACAGTAACTCAAAGGGGGAGAATCCCGTAGAGGATTGGGGCACCTCCCTAATAGCAAACATCAGATAAGGAAGTAGACAGTCCCAATCCTTTCCATCTCTATCCACCACTTTCTTCAACATTTGTTTTAGGGTTTTGTTGAATCTTTCAACCAGCCCATCGGTTTGGGGGTGATACACAGATGTACGTAATTGCGTCACTTTGAACAATTTACACAGCTCCTTCATAACCCGGGACATAAAGGGTGTACCTTGGTCCGTAAGCAGTTCTTTACAAATACCCACCCGGCTAAACACAAGAGATAGCTCTTTGGCTATGGTTTTGGCCGAGGTATTTCGGAGAGGGATCGCTTCTGGATAACGGGTGGCATAGTCCATTATAACTAATATGTACTGGTGCCCCCTAGCGGACTTGATTATAGGACCTACCAAATCCATGGCGATCCTCTCAAACGGGACCTCAATGATGGGTAGAGGGACCAGCGGGCTACGGAAATGTGGCATCGGGGCCGACCTCTGACACACAGGGCAGGAGGAACAATAATTTTCTATGTCCTTCATCACCCCCGGCCAATAGAATCTCTGTAATACCCTCTCTCGGGTTTTCTCTGTCCCCAGATGACCTCCAAGAATGTGCCCATGGGCCAACTCCAACACCAACTTCCTGTAAGGTTTGGGCACCACAAGCTGCTCAACGGTTTCTTCTGCCCTTTTTGCGACCCGATACAGTAGGTCCTTCTCTACGCTGAAGTATGGGTAAGTGCAGGTATTATCTGGGTTCACTAACTCGCCATCTATTTTCACTACGTTTTCGCTTGCCTTTATTAGGGCGGGGTCTTTCAACTGTTCTGTGGCAAAGTTTTCCCTGTGAACCTCAAGATCAGAAAACTCTACAGACGGTAGGTTTTCGTCTGAGGAGGTGGGCTCCTCTCCAGTTTCTTGAGTCTCCCCTGCCAATACTGATAAGGGAAATTCCGGAGAGTCCTCACCACTCTCAGGGGAGTTCTGGCTATCACATTCCTGGTACATAGGGGCACCAGTGGGGGGCTCAGGATCATCCCACAGTTCCCAGAACTTCGGAAAATCCCTTCCCACAATGGCGTCATACGGTAACTGAGATACTAAGCCCACTGGATGAGAGAGGGTACCTTTGGGGGTCTCGAAACACACTGTAGTCACTGGATACTCTCGGGTGTCCCCATGCACACAAATAACAGCTACCTTGCTATTCCCAGAGACCTCTGTTTTAACTAACTCAGCCTTTATCAGGGTCACAAGGCTACCTGAATCCAGCAATACCACAACATTTCTACCATTAACACACATTTTGCATAAATGTTTCTCAATTCCTCGAATGGCAGTGCATGCGACTGTCGCACACAGCGACTGACGTCTGCCCATCAGAAAGTCACACTGCATGGGTTCCTCCACAACCGGGCAATTGGCTGCAATATGTCCCGCTTGCCGGCAGCGGTAGCAAACGATCCTTCTTGCCGCCTCTTGAGCCGCTGATTTCCCAGGCTGTTCTCGCCAAACTTGGGGTAGAGCTCCCACCCTCTCACTCTCTCCACCCTTACCCCTTGGAATCCTCTTATCCGCCCCTGGGGATGGTCTGGTCTTAGGGTGGAAAGTCCGAGTGTCTCTGGAAGAGGCCGTCAGGTTCTCTGTAGCCAAGTATTTCTCCACACGATCCACAAGACCATCGGCCGTCTCTGGGTCTCCATGGCTTACCCAGTTTTGGATGGCAGTAGGAAGAGCTCTCAAAAACCGATCCATTACAACACGTTCCACAATCTTTGGTGCGGACAAAGTCTCTGGCTGTAGCCACTTTCTGCTCAGGTGAATGAGATCATACATTTGAGACCTGGGGGGTTTTCCAAGCTGGAAAGTCCAGTTATGCACACGCTGAGCCCGGACAGCCTGGGTGACACCCAGCCTTGCCAATATCTCAGCTTTTAGCATCACATAGTCTTTTGCTTGGTCAGGCTCTAGGTCATAGTAAGCCTTCTGCGATTCACCAGTTAACAGAGGAGCCACCAGTCCAGCCCACTGCTCCTCAGGCCACTTTTCTCTTTCAGCAGTCCTTTCAAATGTGGTCAAAAATACCTCTGGATCATCCTCTCCAGTCATTTTTGTCAATAAACGACTCACCCCAAAGGACGCGGTATTAGTGGGACGGCTTTCCTCACTGGTCTGCGGACGTTGCTGCATTACTGCTTCCATTTGTTGTAGTCTCTGCTCTTGCTTCTGTAACAGGTCTATGAAGCGGGCCTCAGATTGCTGCTGGGCTTGTTGCTGAGCTTCCAGACTCTGTTGGTGAGCTTGCTGCTGGGCTGCAAGGCTCTGTTGATGAGCTTGCTGCTGGGCTGCGAAGTTCTGTTGTTGAGCTGCAAGGCTCTTTTGCAAACCTGCATTTGTCTGCTGTTGATTGGCATTTGCTAGAGCCAGCTGCTTCAGTATCTCCTCAATGCTGGCTTAAAAAAAACTGCCCGCATTCTCCACCAACTGTGAGGGGGTTAGCTCGGCAGCGGGTGTGTGTGACCCCCGGGATGGGCTCCCCACACAAAAACAGGCCCAGCAAACGGAGGTTGTGGTTTTCAAAATCAAAAAAAAAGGTGCGGTTTATTTTCTATTTACAGTGACAAAACACAGCAAAGCCAAAAGAAACATATAAACAAAATAAATCCTGGTCAACTTGACCTCTGACTAAACATACAGGTTTCCTAACTAACAACTGGGATCAGCCTAGTGCTGTCCTAGTCCCTAAGTCCCTGGTTTTAAATGTCCAAGCAAATAGCCACACAGGCTTTTTCTCACCGCACAGGGGTTCACTCTCCCTAGACAGTCCACACAGGTCTGGTTCCAGGCATGAGCTAACATCTAATGAAGCTGGGAGTTCTTATAGAGGCCTAAATGAGCTGACAAGGTTCAGCTGGTCTCCTCATCTCTGTCTGCACGACGCCCCACACTCTCCCTAGAGGTATGAGTCATCCATGAGCCCACTAGCCTTATACAACTCTCCACCTAGTTGTATAAGTCGGCGTAAAGCCTGAATCTGGGCGAAATATATCTACCCCCCTGGATGCAACCAGGTGACTTTACCTTCCTGCTGTCACAGCGTATTGACATTTTTTTTACTAAAAACATGTGGCTGAATACATTTTGGCCTAAATGTATGACTACAATTGAGTTTATTCGATTTTTCTTATAACAAAAAGTAGAAAATATTATTTTTTTTCAAAATTTTCGGTCTTTTTCCGTTTATATCGCAAAAAATAAAAATCGCAGAGGCAATCAAATACCATTAAAAGAAAGCTCTATTTGTGGGAAGAAAATGACGCAAATTTCGTTTGGGTACAACATTGCATGTCCGCACAATTTACAGTTAAAGCAGCGCAGTGCAAAATTCTGAATTCACCTCTGGTCCTTTAGCTACCAAATGGTCCGGGGCTTAAGTGGTTAAGCACAAATTTCTGATAATTTTATGGAGAGAACTAAGAAGATATAACCATGGCAATGGTGCAGCAGAAAACATGTAGCACAGTGATGAAGGTTTGTGGTCCAGGATAATAGGACAGTCAAAATTAGAAGCAGCTTGCGTTACACTAACAGTGTAGCACAAGCCAGTGGGGACTCTTTCCGTGCTGCCCCCCTGCAAAGTGCTGCCCTAGGCCTGGGCCTTGTTGGCCTAGGCCAGGATACAGCATTGAGTACCCCCCACAGTTAGAAAGAACCTCCCTAGGGAACATTTAACCCTTTCATTGCCCCTGGTGTTAACCCCTTCCCTGTCAGTGTCATTTATACAGTAATCTGTGAAACTTTAAAACACTGATCACTGTATAAATGTCACTGGTCCCATAAAAGTGTCAAAAGTGTCCGATCTGTCTGCCACAAATGACCCAGATCACTGCCATTACTAGTAAAACAAATAATAACAATAGAAAGCGATAAATCTATCCCCTATTTTGTAGACGCAATAACTTTTGCGCAAACCAATCAATATACGCTAATTGGGCTTTTTTTACCAAAAATAAGTAGAAGTATACATATTGGCCTAAACTGAGGAAGAAATTTGTTTTGTTTTTTTTTAAATTGGGATATTTATTATAGCACAAAGTGAAAAATATTGCGCAATATAGCGCAAAAAATAAAAACTGCAGAAGTTATCAAATACCACCAAAGGAAAGATCTATTTGTGGGGAAAAAAGGACGTCAACATTGTTTGAGTACAGCATTGCACAACCGCGCAATTGTCAGTTTAAGCGACGCAGTGCCGTATCGCAAAATATGGCCTGGTCATTAACCACTTAAACCCCGGACCATTTGGTAGCTAAAGGACCAGAGCTGTTTTCAGAATTTTGCACTGCGCTGCTTTAACTGTAAATTGTGCGGACATGCAATGTTGTACCCAATCGAAATTTGCGTCCTTTTCTTCCCACAAATAGAGTTTTCTTTTAATGGTATTTGATTGCCTCTGCGGTTTTTATTTTTTGCGATATAAATGGAAAAAGACCGAAAATTTTGAAAAAAAATGATATTTTCTACTTTTTGTTATAAGAAAAATCGAATAAACTCAATTTTAGTCATACATTTAGGCCAAAATGTATTCAGCCACATGTCTTTAGTAAAAAAAATGTCAATAAGCATATATTTATTGGTTTGCGCAAAAGTTATAGCGTCTACAAACTAGGGTACATTTTCTGGAATTTACACAGCTTTTAATTTATGACTGCCTATCTCATTTCTTGAGGTGCTAAAATGGCAGGGCAGTACAACCCCCCCCCCAAATGACCCCATTTTGGAAAGTAGACATCCCAAGGAAATTGCTGAGAGGCATGTTGAGCCCATTGAATATTTTTTTTTTGTCTCAAGTGATTGAATAATGACAAAAAAAAAAAAATTACAAAAAGTTGTCACTAAAAGATATATTGCTCACACATGCCATGGTTATATGTGGAATTGCACCCCAAAATACATTTTGCTGCTTCTCCTGAGTACGGGGATACTACATGTGTGGGACTTTTTGGGAGCCTAGCCGCGTACGGGCCCCCGGAAACCAAGCACCGCCTTCAGGATTTCTAAGGGTGCAAATTTTTGATTTCACTCCACACTACCTATCACAGTTTCGCCTATCTCATTTCTTGAGGTGCTAAAATGACAGGGCAGCACAAAACCCCCCAAATGACCCCATTTTAGAAAGTAGACACCCCAAGGAAATTGCTGAGAGGCCTGTTGAGCCCATTGAATATTTTTTTTTTTGTCCCAAGTGATTGAATAATGACAAAAAATAAATAAAAATTACAAACAGTTGTCACTAAATGATATATTGCTCACACATGCCATGGTTATATGTGGAATTACACCCCAAAATACATTTTGCTGCCTCTCAGTATATAGCTTGGGGTGTCTACTTTCCAAATGGGGTCATTTGGGGGGGTTTTGAACTGTTCTGGCATTTTATACACAACATTAGGAAGCTTACATCCCCTCTTCTAACCACTTGAAGACAAAGCCCTTTTTGACACTTTTTGTTTACATGAAAACATATTTTTTTTTGCAAGAAAATTATGTTGAACCCCCAAACATTATATATATTTTTAAAGCAAAGACCCTACAGATTAAAATGGTGGGTGTTGCATTTTTTTTTCTACACAGTATTTGCGCAGCGATTTTTCAAACGCATTTTTTGGGGAAAAAATACACTTTTTTAAATTTTAATGCACTAAAACACACTATATTGCCCAAATGTTTGATGAAATAAAAAAGATGATCTTAGGCCGAGTACATAGATACCAAACACGACATGCTTTAAAATTTCACACAAACTACATACATTTTTAAAAGCCTTTACAGGTTACCCCGTTAGATTTACAGAGGAGGTCTACTGCTAAAATTACTGCCCTCGATCTGACCTTCGCGGTGATACCTCACATGCATGGTGCAATTGCTGTTTACATATGACGCCAGACCGACGCTTTCTTTCGCCATTGGGCAAGAGCAGGGCAGGACAGGGGTGCTTCTTTTTTTTTTTTTTTATTATTAATTTTGCTTTTTTATTTTATTTTTAAACTGTTCCTTCCATATTTTTTTTTTTTTTATCATTTTTATTGTTATCTCAGGGAATGAAAATATCCCCTATGATAGCAATAGGTAGTGACAGGTACTCTTTTTTTGAAAAAAACTGGGGTCTTCTAGACCCTAGATCTTTCCTCTGTCCTCAAAGCATCTGACCACACCAAGATCGGTGTGATAAAATGCTTTCCCAATTTCCCAATGGCGCTTTTTATATCCGGGGGGGGGGACATTCCCTCCCACTGCTTGTAAAAGCAGTCCAGAGGCTAATTAGCCACTAGGATTGCTTTTACATGAAAGCCGGCCGCTGGCTGAAAAGAATGATACCAAGATGATACCTAAACCCGCAGGCATCATTCTGGTATAAACATTCAAAGTCCAGCAACATACCAGTATGTTGCTGGTCCTTGTTGGACATGTATTGTAATCTTTTTTTTTCATGCAGCCTGTTGGCTGAACGAAAAAAGAGATTGATCGGTGGGTATGCTCACCCACTTCTAATGATGGGCATACACGCACCATTTATATATGCCGAAGCATGGGGGCATCCTCCCGCAAAAAAGTTATGCCACACACACATGGTCGGACTTTTCTACCGGCAAGCCTCCGTCGGAATTTCGACCGTATGTACGCGGCATTAGGAGCAAAATCGCTCCTCCGCTCCTCCGCCCCTGCTGCCCCCATGCTTCGGCATATATGCTTTTTTTTTTTAAACTGTGGTGGTGAAATCACCTCCTACAGCACTGGAGTCGCAGGGATCAGGCCTGTCTCTGCGAATGCTGCAGTTATGTGTGTTGTGTTTTGTAAGTGACAGTGATCTATCGATACTGCACTTGGGTGGCCTGGGCTGAACAGAAGGGCAAAACGCAGGTGCTAGCAGGTATCTGGGCTGATCCCGCTAACACTGCGTTTTTGGGAACCCTAAACTGCTGGGGACGCTAGTATAGATCTGATCAGATCAGATATTGATCTGTTCAGATACTATACCACTAAGGGAGGTGTATGCTTCACGCGTGGGTGTTGGCGTTACTGGCACTAACCTGACGCTGCCTGGGGTGTGACGCAGACCCTCTCTGATGCTAAAACCTAATTGATATCACCCGCCGGGCGATCAGGGGGTTAAACCTTTATTGGGTTACATACGGCGGGTGCCCTGACACTATAAAAAGCAAACTAACTAACCAGCGTCACCCGTAACACTTATATGGTGATCACTGGTGAAAGGGTTAACTAGGGGCAATTTGGGGGTTAAAACCTTTATTAGGTAATATATGGGGGTACCTGACGCTATATAAAAACCTGACAGGGAAACCTAAAAAAAATTACTGGCTACCGATCGGCATCACTGACACGAAGACAGCGATCAGAAAAACGATCGCTTAGCGGCAGTGGTGATAGGGGGTGAAAGGGTTACCTGGGGGGCGATCAAGGGGGTTAAACCTTTATTAGATAATATATGGGGGTACCTGATGCTATAAAAACCTGCGGCGAACCTAAAAAAAATTACTGGCTACCGATCGGCATCACCGACACTAAGACAGCGATCAGAAAAACGATCGCTTAGCGACAGTGGTGATAGGGGGTGAAAGGGTTACCTGAGGGGCGATCAAGGGGGTTAAACCTTTATTAGATAATATATGGGGGTACCTGACATTATAAAAACCTGCGGCGAACCTAAAAAAATAACTGGCTACCAATCGGCATCACCGACAATAAAACAGCGATCAGAAAAACGATCGCTTAGCGACAGTGGTGATAGGGGGTGAAAGGGTTACCTGGGGGGCGATCAAGGGGGTTAAACCTTTATTAGATAATATATGGGGGTACCTGACGCTATAAAAACCTGCGGCGAACCTAAAAAAAAAATCTGCCTACCATGGACCTAAAACTAACTTTAGTGACACTTTTACAGTCACAAATGTCACTGATTGCAGTGATCTGTAAATAAATGGTCACTGCAATCAGTGACACTGTGACTGGGGGCTGGGGGGTGTCTGGGGGGCCTGGGGGGGGGGCGATTTATGTGCCTATGTGTCCTGGTGTCAGTGTAGTGTTTTGTGCACTACCCTGGCATCTTCTCTTGTGCGGCGCTCGGTATATGTGAGCGCCGCAGGAGAGATGACATCACTTCCTCTGCCTGTGTTTACATTACACAGGCAGAGGAAGCTCTCTCATTCGCCGGGAGCGATCGTGAGGGGGTGGCCGGAATCGAACGGCCATCCCCTCATCCCGGATCGCTCCTGAACAATTAACCACCGCTCACTGTAAAGAAGGGGGGTCCGATCGGACCCCCCAACTATACAAAGGCGATCACGTAGATATTCGTGATTCTGCCTGTCGGTGCCATTCTGCCGACGTATATTTACAGTGGGCGGTCGTTAAGTGGTTAAGGGGGAAAATCTTCCGGTCCTTAAGTGGTTAAAGTGTACATTCAATCACTGACAAAATTTTATTTTACCTCCCCCACCCCTTTAAGAGCATGTCCAAAAATTTTCCTTTATCGTGTTCCTGTAGTGATAAATACCTTTTATCATTTCCTATTATATCATTACCAGGCTTTTACAATTCTTGCAGGGGCAGCTGCTGGCAGCTCATTTACCAATCACCGTTGATGTAAGCATGTCCCCCAGAACTGTCCAAGAGACCTTTCCCTACACCTAGTGTGTGGGTACCTCATTGGTTACTGAGAAAGAAATCAAGGTATGCATGTGAAAAGGTACATGTTATACTTACCTCCTCTGTGCAGTTGGATTTGCACAGAGCAGACGGATCCTCCTCTTCTTGGGTCCCTCTTTGCTGCTCCTAGCCCCTCCCTCCTATCGAGTGCCCCCACAGTCAGCAGCTTCCTATGGGGGCACTGAAGCCAAGTCTTAGCTCCATGTGTCCATTAAGACACGGAGCCCCAGCCAGGCCCCACCCCCTCTCCCCCTGATTGGCTAGCTGACTTTGATTGACAGCCGCAGAAACCAATGGTGCCGCTGTTGTGTCTCAGCCAATCAGAAGGAGTGTCCTGGGTGGCTTAGACATTCGTGGACATCGCTGGAGAGAGATAGGGCTCAGGTAGGTAATTGGGTGGATGCTGGGGTGGCTGCTACACACAAAAGGTTTTTTTATCTTAATGCATAGAATGCAATAAGATAAAAAAAAACTTCTGCCTTTACAATGCCATTAGGTACCTATTCACGCTTTAACACTGTGTTGCAGTGTATTTAAAAAAAGCACATTGTGTTAAGGCAGCCCATACATTTTGAAAAAACTACCAATGGACTACAATACAGCCAAAATTGGACAGGCATCATTGCTTTTAAAAAAGTACACCACAACATAGGAAATGCGTACTGTGGTGTGACAAAGTGTGGGTGTGTTGGCTGCTACTGTATCAGTCCATTGGGATGCCATACAAACTGAATACAAACTCAATGACATTGCCAGACACTGTATTGGGCTGCAATGCACTGCGGTAACGCGCACATGTGAATGGAGGAATTGTGTCTTTTTTTTATTCAAAAAAATTATACCTCCTTAATGAAGAAACAATATTGCAGTCTTTTTTTCAGAAATAAAGCAACAATGAATATATAATGTAGCAAACTATTAAAATGTGAAATTGCATAGACAATGCAAGAGAAGGATCAGTATATAACCCGTACTCCCTGTTACCTGTATGATTGTGCAGGTACTGTGAGCAAGTCCTAATATACGAACCAAAAAGCTTAAAGTACACTTCTACTTAAACTAACTTAAACTGGTCTCATAATTGAAATGCAATCGCCTTCAGGTGTCTGATTTTTCTTTTCCTAGGAACCCCAAAATGTAAGCTGCTATAATATGCACTTTCCTACTTTTGCTAAGAAAGTCTAAGTAGCAGAAAATACATATTTAAAAAAATTATGATATAATGCTTTTATGCATTTTAATTACACTTTATCAAAGTCTATTGGACAGATGGAAAAACAAGTGAATTGAAAAAATATTTATTTAAATAAATAACACTAATGCCCCTCTCCCCCAGGCACACACACAGGGGGAAAAAATGTCCCGTATCAATCTAGTATATGGACTTTTTGTAAGTTTCCTTTATTGAAATTTCTTCCACTTCCAATTGCTGGGAAATGCATCATACAGACAATAAAAATATGTATATAAACCAAAGGGTTTTTCTTTGTATTGTTGTAGACTGGCAGATAGATAGATAGATAGATAGATAGATAGATAGATAGATAGATAGATAGATAGATAGATATGCTGGTGGGAACTGCTGTTGTTTCTCTTCACTCCCTTTACTGGAATCTAATTGTATGTTTGTATGTTTGAACATTGCTTGTTTTTCAGCTATACTCTGCCACAATGGGAGACAATGTTGCCCCTTGTATGCCAATGCATATACGCATATGGTTAAGCATCATCCATACTGTGCATTTACTGTATATACTAGAGTATAAGCTGGCCCGAATATAAGCTGAGGCACCTGATTTTACCACAAAAAACTGCGAAAACGTATTGACTCGAGTATAAGCCTAGGGTGTCCATCTGCATGCCTCATTGTGCCTCACTGTGCCTCACTGTGTCCATGCCTCGCTGTGCCTTACTGTGGCCATGCCTCACTGTATCCATGCCTCACTGTGTCCATGCCTCACTGTGCCCATGTCTCACTGTGCCCATGCCTCACTGTATCCATGCCTCACTGTGTCCATGCCTCACTGTGTCCATGCCTCACTGTGCCCAATCCTCACTGTGCCCATGCCTCACTGTCACTGTGCCCATACCTCACTGTGTCCATGCCTCACTGTGCCCAATCTCCCTACCTGATCTCCGGCGCTGTGTGACTAGACTGACTTTTAACATGGGAGTCTTAGGAAGAGGTGCTCGGCTTTGAAAAATCGGTGCTCCTCGGTCGTAGGTCCCCTGGACAAAAAACTTTGCGCACTTGTAGAGGGAGAGTGGGGCTACATGTGTGCCAAGGAGCCGGGATGAGGCGCACAAAGTTGAAGATGGACACAGACTCGAGTATAAACCAAAGGGGGGCATTTTCAGCACAAAAAAATGTGCTGAAAAACTGGGCTTATACTCGAGTATATACGGTATATATTTGGCTGTGTTTCATAGAATATTTCTTTGCCAGTTATAGAGATAACATTTCTATTAATGTTTCAAGGATATTTGAATGATTGTGTGTCAGGTTTACAATTCAACCATAAATATAGTACAAAATTTACTTTAGAAATTCACAAAAATGGATTGACCTAAAGTGTATATAAACCGAAGAACAGAAATTTTATTGTGTAGTGGGGTATTCCCCTTTAATAGAGAGAGACAGGACTTTCCGGGTGAGAGGTGAGTCGGGAGGGAGTAGAGAAGAGACTTTACTGGAAGTGAAAGCAGAGGAGAGAGACTACGTTACCCAGAACCCCTTTCAGCAATGTTTCCACCCCAGAGACTCATGGGAGGGGTTATAAAAGGAGGAGGCGAGGCTGGGCTCGGCCTCTTTGGGACACGAGACTTCAAGGGAGAGATCTTCCTGTGCGGATCCACCGTGGTGCAAGGCCTGAAGCCTGGGCCTTGGGCTGTTACCCAAAGAGCCTTCCACCCCATCTCGAGCCTGGGTGGCATCTGACTCGGTTTTCTTCAACCGCTGCTGAGCCCGGAGACCAGACTGCTGCAGAGCTGTGTGAGGAGACACAGCAGGTGGAAGTTCCCGGACTGGGATCGCGTCCGGAGGGGTGAGCGAGCACTTGCTCAATCCACAAATACTTTATATCATTGTTAGGCCTACAGACTGCCGTGGGCCACTAGTTCCTATTTGAGTTCTTTTCCCCATTTGAGATCCAAAGCAGAACTGAGTTGAACGGATCTTTAGTGGAGTGTACTGTGTTGGCATTTTTACCCCCCCCCCCCTGGATTACAAATGTGTTCCTGAAATGTGCACCACCGTTTAAAGACTTGCATGCAAAGAATTTTACCCCTACTAGAGACTGAGTTATATGGTCAGGCCTGGCCATCTAGGTAGTTTATTTAGTTGCTTCGCCATAGGGTGCATAGTGAAGTACTGTTACACGTGGCGCGTGTGCGCCATATCTCTATAGTTATAGTGTGACTACTGCTGCAGGGCTCTGCAGATAGATTCTTATGATCTGTTATCACTGTTGATTTCCATTGCCATAGAAAGTAAATTTGTTATTCTTTTATCACTGTCTTGGTGTTTGAATTTAATCATAGAGCATAAGATATACACATATTACCCTAGACTAACTGTGCCAGTAGGGGGTCGAGTAAATTGCCGGGGGTTGGCGGAGCTGTCTTCAGGGCCCAAACTAAATCTGCGGCCCTCTTAGTTGAAGGTATCGCTACACGTGGGGGTTCTCGTCCGGGATCCTGATACAGCAGGTGAACGCCAGAAGTGCCGGCATGGACCCACAAGCAGTAGAAGAGTGGTGCAAAGCCTCTAGGGCAGAGCCAAACAACTCGATAGTCATCACCCTCCCTGGGGAGGAATGGTCGACTGAGATGGTAGAGGAGTTAATGAAGTTAGTGTCCCCAGATCACACACCGTGGGTGATGGATATAAAGTCAGACCCAGACACTTCATATCAGTGTGCACTAGTGGAGTACGGGGACGGGATGCCAGAGGCTTGCAAGTGCAAGTGTGTGCGGATGCCAGACAACAGAACCTATAGGTTGGCGCACGCAGTAACTATAAAGAAGGAACCATCACCAATGGGATCACCGCAGGCTGCGGTCCGTATATCACCAGAAAGAGGAGACGGGGTGATGCCCCCGGTGGCACCCGCACCTGCCACTGCTATATCACCAGATTTGATAAAGGCAATAGGGGATCTCCTAATCAAATGTCAGAAGACAAGCACGGTGCATGTAGAGACTAGCTACCGGAGACTGAAGACATTCTCAGGGAAGCTCCCTGTCCCTGCAGGGGAGGAAGATTTTGATACCTGGGTGGAACAGGCATTACAAGCAGTAGAGGCATGGGAGGTGCCTGAAGCACAGAAGAGGCAACGAGTGATAGAAAGCCTCAAAGGCGCAGCAGCAGAAGCAGTGAAAAGTTTCCGGTTTGGGAATGCAGATTGCACGGCTCAAGACTGTCTAGCCATGCTACAGGAAGAGTTTGGTCAATTGGAAAAGGTGACAGAGATGGTCTACCAATTTGAACATACTTTCCAAAAGCCGAAGGAGAAACTTTCAGAGTATGTTAGGAGACTGAACAGGTTGCTGTGCAAGATTGTGTTGAAGAAGGGAATGAAGCCCCAAGATACAGATGCGGCAAGAATGAAGCAAGTCTTAAAGGGAGCGTTGCGCTCGGATCCAGTCTGGCTTCACCTGAAAACCTCGGGAGGAGGAACGTTACTGACTTATGCTGTTTTGATAAAAATCATCAGAGATGAGGAGGCACTACAACAGGACCAGCAAATGATTAAGACAAATGTTGTCCCCGCACAGGTGTTAACCCAGTGATGACCCCTGAAAGAGACTCAGAGGTAGACACTCTAAATTCACAAATGTCCAAGGTGTTAGAGATGTTGACCTCTCTGATAGCAAAAGACCCAGAGGGTCCCAGGAGTGAAGTACCAAGGAAGGAACTATTCCCAATTGCCTCAGCACCCGCATCTTTACAAGAATGGGGAGATATAGTCTGCTTTAACTGTGGAGGAAGTGGCCATATTGCAGCTACATGTTCCAGTCCCAAGAAGAAGAAAACGGACAACCGCAAGCCGGCGGGAAACTTCAGAGGGCCCCGGTGAAGGAGTCAACCGGGTGCCCATCAGTGAGCTCCAAGCTGAATGCGAAGCAGAAGAAAAGAGGAGATAAAACACCTCAGAGGAAACACAACATTCCTCAACAGAGATACACCAGAGAAAGGGGGCAAGACCCCTCAGAAGAGGCACAGCACTCCCCAGAGGGGGTGAACACCTAAGAAAAACAATAGAATCCCTCAGCGGGTCTGTACACCCATTGAAAGGAGGGAAATCAATGCATACCAGGCTCAAGAAAGATTAAAGTCCAAAGGGAGTTGGACGAGAGAGAGTCCGAAAGGAAAGGGTCAGAAGAAGGCGACCCCTGCCAGGCCATATCCGGAGAAGCTGGTAGGCCCATCTCCTATAGTGCCCATTCAAGTGGAGGGAGTCTACACCAGAGCAATCTTGGATACTGGGGCACAAGTGACCCTATTATACCGGGATTTCTACGATAAACACTTGAGTCACCTGCCCATCCAGAAGATAGAGGAACTGGAAATATGTGGGATTGGAACCCAGAGTTTCCCCTATGATGGCTATCTGCCCGTCAAGATGACTTTTGACCCATCCGTGGCTGGGAAGGCCGAAGTGTTTGACACCCTGGCTGTTGCGTGCCCTCGACCGCCAGGAGCCAACAAGAGTTCCCTTATAATAGGGACAAACACAGACCTAGTCCGAAGACTCCTGACCCATCTAGTGGAAGAGAAGGGGCAAGCGGCCACCAAGATCCACCCCATGCTGAAGACCAGGGATGAGCCGAACACCCCCCTGTTCGGTTCGCACCAGAACCTGCGAACAGACAAAATGTTCGTGTAAACTTTAGAACCCTATTAAATACAATGGACTCGAACGTTCGAAATCTAAAGTGTTAATTATAAAGGCTAATATGCAAGTTATTGTCCTAAAAAGTGTTTGGGGACCCGGGTCCTGCCCCAGGGGACATGTATCAATGCAAAAAGAAGTTTTAAAAACGGCCGTTTTTTCGGGAGCAGTGATTTTAATAATGCTTAAAAGGAAAAAATAAAAGTGAAATATTTCTTTAAATTTCGTACCTGGGGGGTGTGTATGATATGCATGTGAAGTGGCGCATGTTTCCCGTGCTTAGAACTGTCCCTGCAAAAAATGTCATTTTTGAAAGAAAAAATTGCATTTAAAACTGACTCGCGGCTATTAATGAATTGTCGGCTCCCGGCAATACATACAAAAGTCATTGATAAAAAAAATAAATAAAGCGTGGGTGTTCCCCAGAATTCAATTACCAGGCCCTTCAGGTCTGGAATGGATATTAAGGGGAACCCCGCCGCAAATAAAAAAAAAATTGACGTGGGGTTCCCCCAAATATCCATTCCAGGCCCTTCAGATCTGGCATGGATTTTAAGGGGAACTCCACCCCAAATTTTTAAAAAAAATGGCGTGGAGTCCCCCTATAAATCCATACCAGACCCCTTATCCGAGCACGCAACCTGGCTGGCCGCAGGGGAAAAGGCGGGGACGAGAGAGCGGCCCCCCTCCCTCCTGAACCGTACCAGGCCACATGCCCTCAACATGGGGAGGATGTCCCCATGTTGATGGGGACAAGGGCCTCATCCCCACAACCCTTGCCCGGTGGTTGTGGGGGTCTGCGGGCGGGGGGCTTATCGGAATCTGGAAGACCCCTTTAACAAAGGGGACCCCCAGATCCCGGCTCCCCCCTATGTGAATTGGTAAGGGGTACGTTGTACCCCTACCATTTCACGAAGAAAGCGTAAAAAAATGTTTAAAAAAACACACAAACACCTTGAAAAAGTCCTTTATTAAAAAAAAAAAAAAAAAAGCGGTGAAATCCAGTGTCCCGCGGCGATCCCGATGTCCAGCGCTGTCCTTCATTGGTTGTGCCTGAGCGGACCTGATGGGGAACTCCCTCTCAGTATTTTAAATGTATAGACCCGCCCCTTCTAAAGTTCCCCATCAGGTCCGCTCAGCGGACCAGATGCGGAACATGAGAAGGGGCGGGTCTATACATGTATTACCAAAGTGAGAGCAGTCCCCCATCAGGTCCGCCCCCTCGGTATGTCAGACCCGCCTACGTCATTGGCTTGAGCGGGGAACTTCCTTCACTATGTAAATTTAAATTACATAGTGAAGGAAGTTCCCCGCTCAAGCCAATGACGTAGGCGGGTCCGACATACCGAGGGAGCGGACCTGATGGGGAACTTTAGAAGGGGCGGGTCTATACATTTAAAATACTGAGAGGGAGTTCCCCATCAGGTCCGCTCAGGCACAACCAATGAAGGACAGCGCTGGACATCGGGTTCGCCGCGGGACACTGGATTTTACCGCTTTTTTTTTTTTTTTTTTTTTTAATAAAGGACTTTTTCAAGGTGTTTGTGTGTTTTTTTAAACATTTTTTTACGCTTTCTTCGTGAAATGGTAGGGTTTATAATGCTTTATAATTAGCACTTTAGATTTCTCCCATAGATTTTTCGAATTTGCCGCAAACACCCCTATTTGTTCGCTGTTCGGCGAACGGGCGAACAGGCAATGTTCGAGTCGAACATGAGTTCGACTCGAACTCGAAGCTCATCCCTGCTGAAGACGGCCTACCAACGGCTGGTCCTAGAGCAGAAGACCCCTGGAGAGGGGATAGGGAAGGTGTGGAGACTTGGAAGAGAAGGGGTAGTGTTGCAGCCCGGCGAAGTAACCTGTCTCAGAGCCACTGTGAAGCTTACTTGGGAGCAGCCTGGACCCTTTGTCATGTTGGAGTCCGACCCAAGGGAAGAGTCCCCCGGTCTGGAAGTGATACCAGAAGTGATTCCACTGAAGGCCATGAAGAAGGCCCATTGTAGAGTTCCGGTGAGTGTTAGGAACACTACAGATGGCCCCATGGAAATCCCAGCCAGGATACTGCTGGGCCAGGTGAGCCCTGCTGCCCCTGTCAACTTGTCAGAAGTCAAGGGGACAGGTGAAGGAGGAGATGTTTGGGAGAAGCTGTCCATGGAAAACCCGAATCTGCCCAGGGATTGGAAAGAGAGAGCCAAGGCCCAGTTGACCAGATGGGAGAAGATCTTCTCCAAAGATGAGTTCGATGTGGGGTGTGCAAGGAGTGCCACCCATCGGATCCGCCTCCAAGAAGATAAGCCCTTCAGAGAGAGGGTCAGGCGGGTCCCACTAGCAGATCTGGAGGATCTAAGGGAACAACTTGCAGAACTCAAGAGGACTGGTGTGATCCGGGAGTCTAGAAGCCCCTATGCCTCCCCGATAGTGGTGGTCAGGAAGAAGAATGGGTCATTGAGGCTCTGTATAGACTACAGGACTCTCAACAGGAGAACCATACCCGACCAGTACACCACTCCGAGGATAGAGGACGCTTTACAGAGTTTGTCTGGAGCCAAGTGGTTCAGCGTTATGGATCTCAAGAGTGGATACTATCAGACCCTTATGCATCCAGAAGACAAGGAGAAGACAGCCTTCATAACCCCAGTGGGGTTCTTTGAGTTTGATCGAATGCCCCAGGGACTGTCTGGAGCTCCTGCTACCTTCCAACGTCTCATGGAGAAGACTGTAGGAGACATGAACCTTATTGAAGTCCTTGCATACCTGGACGATGTCATTGTCTTTGGGAGAACCTTAGAGGAACACGAGGAGAGGTTGGAAAAAGTGTTGAGGAGACTCAGTGAGGAGGGACTCAAGCTTTCGCCTGAGAAGTGTCGGTTCTACCAGTCTTCTGTGAACTATCTGGGGCACGTAGTGTCTGAAGAAGGGGTGGCCACAGACCCTGAGAAATTGGAGGCAGTTAACTCCTGGCCACGACCCACCACAGTAACAGAACTCAGATCCTTCTTAGGGTTCTGCTCCTATTACAGGAGGTTTGTGGAAGGATTCGCCCGAATTGCTAGGCCATTGAATGAACTACTCAAGACCGAGGGGGAAGAGGTCGACTCAGGGCCCAGGAAGCCGGGAGAGTCAGTCAAAGATCAGTGGAACCAAAAGTGTGAAGAGGCCTTCCAGGCGTTGAAGAAGAACCTAACCACTGCCCCAGTCTTGGCCTACGCAGACCCGACCAAACCCTATGAACTACACGTAGATGCTAGTCATGATGCTCTGGGAGGAGTACTTTACCAAGAACACGAAGGACAACTGTGGCCTGTTGCCTACGTGAGCAGGAGCCTTACCCCCTCCGAGAAGAACTACCCCACTCACAAGCTGGAGTTCCTGGCCCTTAAGTGGGCGGTAGTAGACAAGCTCAAAGACTACCTGTATGGGGCGGAGTTCACTGTGAAGACCGACAACAACCCCCTTACTTACCTTTTCACTACAGCAAGGCTGGACGCCACTGGACACAGGTGGCTGGCCGCATTGTCTGGATTCAATTTCAGCCTAAAGTACCGGCCAGGGATTGGAAATCGAGATGCAGACGCTCTGTCCAGGAGATCTCATGGCCCCACCAGTGACATGGAAGACTGGACTCAAGTGGCACCTGACGGGGTGCGGGCCCTTTGTCAAGGGGCTGAATTGCAAGCCAGAGAAGGCTCAAGGGCGGAAGAGATAGGAGTTACCATGGTAGGAGTCCCCAAACAATACTGTGGAGTAACTCAACTGGAAGAAGACCATCTGCCAAAGTTGTCCAAGAAGGAACTAAGATGCGATCAATTAGAAGACCCCATGGGGAAATTGGTTCTGGAAGCCCTGGAGAATCAGGATCCAAACAGACTCCTGAGTCACTCCTCAAAGGAAGCTCGCCTGTTGAGGAAAGAGTGGGACAGGTTACAGGTGCATCAGGGACTGGTCTACCGAAGGGGCCCCTCTGATGACCTGGAAGATAAATGGCAATTGTTTCTTCCGGAAAAACATCGAGAGACTGTTCTGATTGCCCTACATGACAATCACGGCCACCTAGGGGCGGAAAGGACCTTTCAACTTGTCAGAAGTCGGTTCTATTGGCCCTGCATGAGGGTAGAAGTGGAAGAGTACTGCCATTCATGTGCACGCTGCATCCAGAGGAAGACTTTACCCCATCAAGCTGCCCCAATGGGCCATCTACAAAGTCAAGGCCCAATGGATCTGGTATGCATTGATTTCCTCTGCCTCGAACCCGACCTGAGTGGACTAGGAAATGTTCTGGTGATAACCGATCATTTCACCCGGTATGCCCAAGCTTTCCCAACCAAAGACCAGAAGACTTCCTCAGTAGCCAAGGTACTTATGGAGAAGTATTTTGTCCATTATGGGCTGCCCCAGCGACTTCATTCAGATCAAGGAAGGGACTTTGAGAGTCGACTGATCCGGAAACTTCTGGATTTGTTAGGAATCAAGAAAACTCGAACCACACCTTATCACCCACAGGGAGGTGCTCAGCTGGAGAGGTTTAACCGAACCTTGCTCAACATGTTGGGAACTCTGGATAGTGAGAAGAAACAACATTGGAGCAAACACATAGCAGCTATAGTACACGCTTACAACTGCACCACCAGTGATGCTACAGGCTACTCCCCATATCGATTCATGTTTGGGAGAGAAGCAAGGTTACCTGTGGACCTGGCTTTTGGCACCTCTTTAGACCATTCCTCAGCCACATCCCACAAGGGATATGTGGACAGGCTCAGACACAGCCTGAAAGTAGCCTATGAACAAGCTCAAGTGGCCTCAGATCAAAGGGGAGCTCGAAACAAAAGAAACTTCGACTTGAAAATCCGTGTGCAAGACCTGCACCCCAGGGACCGAGTACTGCTACGCAATCTGGGGGTCCCTGGAAAACACAAACTTGCAGACAGATGGAGATCTGAACCCTATGTCATCTGTAGGAAGCTGCCGTTCCTACCTGTCTACAAGTTGAAGCCAGAAGGAAAGGTAGGACCACTGAAGACGTGGCATCGAAACCCCCTGCTCCCACTTGCTGAAGCAGTCAGGATACCTCCAGTGAGGGACTCCCCTGAACCAGTCTCTATTCTAGATACCCCCAGGCCAAACACTCGGTCCCAGACCTCTCGGGCTGAAGATGGAGAGGCCTCTGAACTCAGTGGAGATGAAGGAAGAGAACTTGACTGGCTATGGCCTTCCCCAACTCCAGGAACTTCCGCTATAGATCTTCCAACTACTGAAGACACTATAGATGGACAACTGAATGCAGAAGCCGCTGAGTTCATCCCATCTAGTCCTTCATCAGATTATTGGGAGGATGCTTGTGATACTTACTCTGGAAAGGACTCTAGAGACTCTATATATCCCTCGGCTCCTGAAGCAGATGTTACAGAGCCTGCCGTGTTGCCCGAGCCTGCTACAGAAGAAGAGCCTGTGGCGCCAGAGCCAGAAACCCCAAGAGAACAAAGGGCTCGCAGAGTCATAAGGCCTCCCAAAAAGTTGACCTACCCACAAATGGGGAAGAGCTCAGAAGATTCTGTGGTCACTGCCAGGAGGAGTGTAGAGAATCCGGATCCCTCCACTGTTCATTGGGCAACCCCCACTCACTCTCTGGCACAGTTAGGCAGGCCACTCATGATAATGTGACCTGTGGGCAAGGGAATTCAACCCCTTTGTTTTGGTGGGAATTCCCTATGCCAACGTCATACGAAATGTTGTCTAGGGTTGTACGCAGTGTATGCTAGAATTGTCTTTGGGGGACCAAAGAATTTAAGTGGGGGGAGTGTGTAGCGGGGTATTCCCCTTTAATAGAGAGAGACAGGACTTTCCGGGTGAGAGGTGAGTCGAGAGGGAGTAGAGAAGAGACTTTACTGGAAGTGAAAGCAGAGGAGAGAGACTACGTTACCCAGAACCCCTTTCAGCAATGTTTCCACCCCAGAGACTCATGGGAGGGGTTATAAAAGGAGGAGGCGAGGCTGGGCTCAGCCTCTTTGGGACACGAGACTTCAAGGGAGAGATCTTCCTGTGCGGATCCTCCGTGGTGCAAGGCCTGAAGCCTGGGCCTTGCGCTGTTACCCAAAGAGCCTTCCACCCCATCTCGAGCCTGGGTGGCATCTGACTCGGTTTTCTTCAACCGATGCTGAGCCGGAGACCAGACTGCTGCAGAGCTGTGTGAGGAGACACAGCAGGTGGAAGTTCCCGGACTGGGATCGCGTCCGGAGGGGTGAGCGAGCACTTGCTCAATCCACAAATACTTTATATCATTGTTAGGCCTACAGACTGCCGTGGGCCACTAGTTCCTATTTGAGTTCTTTTCCCCATTTGAGATCCAAAGCAGAACTGAGTTGAACGGATCTTTAGTGGAGTGTACTGTGTTGTCATTTTTACCCCCCCCCCCCCCCCCTGGATTACAAATGTGTTTCTGAAATGTGCACCACAATTTAAAGACTTGCATGCGAAGAATTTTACCCCTACTAGAGACTGAGTTATATGGTCAGGCCTGGCCATCTAGGTAGTTTATTTAGTTGCTTCGCCATAGGGTGCATAGTGAAGTACTGTTACACGTGGCGCGTGTGCGCCATATCTCTAAAGTTATAGTGTGACTACTGCTGCAGGGCTCTGCAGATAGATTCTTATGATCTGTTATCACTGTTGATTTCCATTGCCATAGAAAGTAAATTTGTTATTCTTTTATCACTGTCTTGGTGTTTGAATTTAATCATAGAGCATAAGATATACACATATTACCCTAGACTAACTGTGCCAGTAGGGGGTCGAGTAAATTGCCGTGGGTTGGCGGAGCTGTCTTCAGGGCCCAAACTAAATCTGCGGCCCTCTTAGTTGAAGGTATCGCTACATATATATGAAAGCTTACCAGTCCCATATACCTTTTCCTCTGTTTTCACCTGCTGATCCTGCTAGTAACACACCTTCTGTCTTAAGGTGACAATCCTCTTTCACTGTATTGTATCTATGGAGGAGCAGCATTGTGGGATTACAGAAGAACTTCCCTTCGCCTTAGCAACACAACATGGGGGATGGTGTTCTTGAGTTCTTGGTATACAGTACTTACCTGCTCTGTGCAATGGTATTGCACAGAGCAGCCCCTTATCTCTTCTTCTGGGATCCCCTGCTGGTGCTGTCTGCTCATGTTATTCTCCATGTGCCCCCATAGCAAGTCGCTTTCTTTGTAGGCACACATGCGGGCATGCTCCAAAACCATCCATAGACACGCACAACATTGCTCTGCCATGCCACCTGCTCCCTTCCCACAGGATTTGACTGACAACAGCTCCTGCAGCTCTCAGTCTGCTCTGTGAGAAGAGGAAGAGAGATTAGTGCTGCTACAGATGGGCGCAGCGCTGGATTGAGAAAGGGCTCAGGTAAGTATTTAGGGAGATGGGGAAGGAACAGGTAGTGGGACATTTTTGTACCTTAATGCAGAGAAAGCATTCATCCAAAAAATTATTTGGCTTTATAACAACTTTAACTAGGAAGTTTTGATATCACGGTTTTTGATTTCAGTGCAGCATAAGAAGAGAGCACAGAAAATAAGAAGCTCCCTGCATTACTGGCAGGATCAACTGGTATTTTTTGCCCTTATTTAATAGGTAAAACAAAATGAGTTCAATTATATATTTAATAGCCCAAAAGAGAGCAAATAAGAAAGTTTATTGTTGGGGTTTATTTACACTTTAACTTGGATTACCTGTCATTATGTGAGTTTATGGTTACATCGGTGGTAGGACATCCACTTCCTATACCTGTTGTGTATTTACCTAGTCTAAGATGCTTTTGGGATCATTCACAATTTATTGCAGGTGCATTTAATCTGCTTATGCTGCTTTTGCGTTCTTATAGAAATATATGGGGAGAGAAACAGTGCTTAAGTAAACCTGTTTAAAACATTTAGGGAGGGAAAGTAAGGGGAGATGGGTTGTTGGGCACAATGATCAGTTTAACTGCCAAAAGTGCAACATGCCACTCTTTTTGAAATCTATACAGCACATACTAAATATACAATACATGAGTAATGTTCAGCAAAAGATCAGTCATTTCTAAATAAGAACTTAATATTGCACAGATTTTTCATGTTATATTTTACAGATTTTATTTCAATTTATCGGATGAACTATTTAAACTGGAAACATTTTGTAACAAGCAGAATATTTTTTTTCTCATTTGTATAAAGCGATCATGGAACAACTAAGGAAGGACAGTTAGAAAAAAAATACTCTGTTTTCAGTCTTTAAATAAAACAAAATCTTTTTATGTGACTTCATTTTGAAAAACTTAAAAAAAAAAAATGTACCATTGATATTAAAGAATAAAGTATGGACTCTACACAATATTCGATATTACTGTGGCAAGCATGTGATAATGCACAATTTTACTGCATTTTGCAGCACTTAAAATGATCTTTGAGTATTGCAATTCAGGTATGGTTTTCTCAAGGTAAAGGGACACTAAAGGTTCATTTAAAAAAAAAAAAAATAACAAACATGTCATACTTACCTCCACTGTGCAGTACGTTTTGCACAGAGTGGCCCCGAATGTCCTCTTCTGGGGTTCCACAGCAGCTGTCTCGGCTCCTCCCCGCAAGAGCTAACCCCCTCTGGGAAGCTCTCTTCTGAGCTTGCGGGCGCACTCCCATGTTATACACTCAGCATGCATAGACGCTGAGTGTATAATTTGGCCCCGCCCCCCGGCGGCCGCGTCACTGGATTTGATTGACAGCAGCGGGAGCCAATGGCTGCGCTGCTATCAATCTATCTAATGAGGAGCCATTCAGACATTGAGAGAATGACGCGGGATCGCGCCCACGGAGATTCAGGGCTCAGGTAAGCAAAATAGGGGCTCGAGGTCGGGGGCGGAGAGTGCAAGGTGTGTTTTCACCTTAATGCTTAGGATGCATTAAGGTGAAAAAACACGAAACTTTACAACCCCTTTAACTCTTGATTTAGATTACGTGTTATTATATCCAAAAACAAACAAAAAAAATATTGCAGCTTGAACATGGTGGCTGCATACATTTTATATGTTTCCTTTATTTTCACCTGTTGATCTGGACAGTAAGTCTGTTCTTTTTCAACTACCGTTATCAGACCCAAGCTGTCCAGCAAAAGTGGCAGTTAGGATGTTGAGAAAAACCATTTAACACTGGCAAGGCTGCTTAGAATGTTCAGCCTTTTGTTCATTAATGTCCACCTTTTACCCAAAGGTAATAAAAAACTTGCTGTAACGGCTGAAAAAGTGTTAGCTGGCACACAAGCATCTAAAAAAAAAAATATTTATTTTATGTTCATGTATTACCACATACATTTAACAGAATAAAATATTTTCACCAGTGAATGGAAAAATGTTACAGTGTGTAGCAAGTATGAAATTTACTATATTTCAAGATGTTTTGTGTAGAACGGGTGGTGATGGATTACAAAAAGCTAACTTTTTCTTTGTTTTCAAATGTCCATAAATATGTTTGTGATCATACTGTGTGAGCTTAATATCTGATTTTTGATACAAAGAAGTCAAGCCAATAACAGCATGATGGCACAGGTGGAAGATCAAAGCAGCAAACAGTAGGACATGCCTCATAATAGAATATCAGGTCTCAAAAAGGCCGCCTAAAGATGTAAAACTTGACAGGTACTAAATTAGCTTGAATATAAAATTTGCATGACAGCTGCTCATCTAGAGCTGTTAGCAAAGCAGGGGCAACCCCCACCCCCCCCCCCCCGAGCCCTATCATTCCTATAAATTCTCCCTGTGAACAGAAGTCTCAGCACATGATTACATTTTTAACAGCTGCTGCTTGGCTATGACTCGCCCTCCATCTTCTGCTGCACCTCCGCCTTGCAACACATAGAAGCAGTGTACACTATGTAAGAGATAAGGACTGAAGTCAGACCACCTGACCTCCTCCTATTAGCACCTGCAGCAACCTTAATGGAAACCATCCTACACAGGCGCACACTAGGAACTGCAGGAGATTACACTTCTGAGCTGACATTGTGGGCTGGGTATCCAGGAAGGAAGAAGCATGTGGCATGGCAGTGGGCCCCCATTTCTTCTAAGTAAGTTAACCAGAAGAGCCTAAAGTAATGTCAATAAGTACCAAAAATGAACAAACTATATCATGGGATACAGTAGAAATAGTATATTTTATTTTGGGGGTCAGTCACTCACTTTTGGATTGGTAATGCTGATGTTCTTTGGGATTTTTGTAACCATCATCTTTGGTAAGTGAGTTGGAAAAGCCTAAAGTAATCTCATTAATTTACTGACTGATTAAAAATGAACATATTATGTCCTGGGGCACAGTAAGAATGGTATAAATTATTTTTGGCCTTGGGATTCAGTCACTCACTTCCGAATTGGCAAGTTTTAGATTTAGGCAGCCATCTTCTTAGCAAAAGAACTAGAAATCCTAAAGTAATCCAAATAATTGACTGCTGCCTTTGGTCTGATATGGATTGTAAGGGGGACCTCTACAGAAAGATGAAAAAAGGGTGTGATCCCCTCAAAAACAACACCAGACTCTAATCCAAGATGCACTCCGGCAGGCCAGTAAAGGTGGGGGTGCACACTTAACCTGAACTAAACCAGGCCACACAAGCTCTCAAGATTTTGATAAGGACAACGGCCTCTTCCACAAAACCTGGTTTAGTGGTTGTGGGGGTTTGTGGAAAGAGGGGCTTATCAGAAGCCAAAAGCCCTCTTTAGCAAGTACACACACATATATATATATATATATATATATGTGTAGCGGGGTGTTCCCCTTTAATGCAGAGAGACAAGAAGTTCCAGGTGAGAGGTGAGTCGGGAGGAAGTAAAGAGACATTATGGAAGTGAAAGCAGAGGAGAGAGAGACTACATCTCCCAGTACATCTTGCAGCACCCAGGGTGCATTGCTCCAGAACAGAGACTGCTGGGGCAGACTTTATAAAGGGGAGGCGGAGTTTTGGTCGGCCTCTTTGGACACCCCTCTCCTAGCAAGAGGATCTCTGTGCTGAACTGCTGTGTGCACAAGGCCTGAAGCCTGGGCCGTGTGCTCCTTTCCAAAGAGCCCTCTGCCAGCCTAGCAGAGCCTTAGAGACATCTAATCCTCCTTGCTGCAGTACACCAGAAGGATTGAAGACTTGGATGTCGGTGGATTCCTGTTCCTAGACGAATCGATGGAGGAAAGGGACTTGGACTTGTCCAGGTGGTGAGAGCTGTTTAAAGACAGATACTTTATCTTTACTATTCGTTGGGATTACAAAGTTGTTCTTCAAGTGCACCACCGAGAGATTGCTAGCAAATATTGTTTCACTGAACTTCCATTTAGATCAGTCAGGCCTGACTGCATAGGTAGACATTGCTGGGTGTTAGTCTACCCATGAGGGGAAGTAGCTGTAAAAGGGCAGCGCTAGAGTTGCATAGCAATACTTTATTATTCTGATTACTCTGTTTATCTTTATTACTGTTTGTTGCAGGGATCTGCAACTTGTTATACTGTTGTTTATTACTTGCCTATTAGCCTCAGTAAAATATCTGGGTAAAGTACATTTGGTGTCAGTTCCGCTTACTTTAATAGGAGTTTTAAAGTATATTCTGTGTATGTTTGTTATAGGACTGCATCACCAACAGTTGCGATCACGCGGTCCTATCTCTCTATCACCAGCTGTGCCACGGGAGGTTAGAGCCGATTGCCGGGGGTTGACAGCGGTGCACTGCAGGGCCCAAATCAATATCAGCGGCTCTCTTAACTGGGGGTAGCGCTACACGTGGAGGCTCGAGTCCGGGATCCTTGTACGTTGCACGCTGCAATCAAGCCGGTCAGAAGTACCAGCATGGACCCGCTGGCAATGTCACAGTGGTGCGCAGCGATTGGCGCCGATCCAACCGCGGCGGTAGTCATTGTACTCCCGGGGGAAAGATGGAAGGAAGAGGAGATAAAACAGCTCGTATTGTTACTGTCTCCGAGCCACAAAGCATGGGTGATGGATTTTAGGCCAGATCCAGTGATCTCGTTTACATACGCACTGGTAGAATGGAAAAAGGAAATCCCAGAGCATTTCAAAAGTCAGAGTATACAAGCCATAGATAATCAGATCTATCACTTGATACATACGCTGCCAGTGAAGGAAGAATGGTTTCAGACACCAAAGCCATCACCCCCACAATTATCTCCACCACTATCCCCTAAAGCAGAAAAGCTTAAGGAACTATTAAGCCCGGGATCACCGCTGGCCGCTATAGGGCCTGAATTGTTGAATGCTCTAGGAGACCTTGTAATTAAGTGCCAGAAAAGCAGTACGGTGCATGTGGAGGCCGGTTACCGGAAGCTTAGCACCTTCTCAGGGAAGCTCCCCGTCCCTGCGGGGGAGGAAGATTTTGACACTTGGGTGGAACAGGCATTGCAGGCAGTAGAAGCATGGGAGGTGCCTGAGGCACAGAAGAGACAGCGAGTCTTAGAAAGTCTGAAAGGTGCCGCGGCAGAAGCGGCGAGGAGCTTCCGGTTTGGAAATGAAAACTGTACAGCTCAAGATTGCCTGGCCATGCTGCAGGAAGAGTTTGGTCAGCTGGAGAAGGTGTCAGAGATGATTTATCAAATTGAACACACTCTCCAGCAGCCGAATGAGAAACTGTCAGAATATGTTAGAAGGCTGAACAGGCAGTTATGCAAGATTGTACTGAAGAAGGGAATGCTGCCCAAAGATGCAGATGAAGCACGCATGAAGCAGATCATGAGGGGAGCGCGGCGCTCAGACCCGGTCTGGCTGCACCTGAAAACCTCAGGAGGAGGAATGTCACTAACCTACTCTGATCTAATAAAAATTATTAGGGACGAAGAGGCGCTGCAGGAAGATCAGCAGGTGGCCAAGGCGAATGTCACACCTGTACCAGTGTTTGTCCATTCGGTCAAGAGCCCAGAAAGAGATGCGGAGGTTGACACTCTGAAATCGCAAATGGCCCAAGTGTTGGAGATGCTGACCTCTTTGATGGAGAAAGATCAGAGAAGACAAGAGAAACCGAGCCCAAGAAAGGAGTTGTTCCCGAACACCTCAGCACCGGCCTCCCTACAGGACCGAGAAGAGGTGATTTGCTATAACTGCGGAGGGAGTGGCCACTTTGCTAACGTATGCTCCAGCCCAAAGAAGAAGAGAACAGATAATTGCAAGCCGGCGGGAAACTCCAAAGGGCCCCGGTGAAGGAGTCAACCGGGTGCCCATCATCTTCAGTGCGCTCCAAACTAAAAAAAAAGGCCAAGAATGGAGGAGACAAAACTCATAGGAGAAGGTATAGTACACCCCCACCAAGATGTACCCCAGAGGGAGGGGGCAAGACCCCTCAGTGGAAGTACAGCACCCCAAAGAAGGAACATCCACCTAAAAGGAACAATAACATCCCTCAGCGGGTTTGTGCCCCCATTGAGAGGGAGAAAGTCAATGCATGCCAGGCTCAGGAAAAATTAAAGTCCAAAAGGAGCAGGGCAAGGGTCGAAAGCCAAAAAAAAGAGGTGACCCCAGTCCGGCCATACCCAAAGGAACTGGTGGGCCCGTCTCCTACTGTGCCCATTCAAGTGGAAGGAGTCTATACTAAAGCTCTTTTGGACACCGGAGCACAGGTGACTTTACTATACCGGGACTTCTATGATAGGCACTTGAGTCATCTGCCTATCCAGAAGATAGAAGAGCTGGAGATATGGGGACATGGAACCCAGAGTTTCCCTTATGATGGGTACCTGCCCATAAAGATGACTTTCGACCCATCCGTGGCTGGGAAGGCTGAAGTGTTTGACACCCTGGCAGTTGTGTGTCCCCGGCCGCCTGGAGCCAGCAAGATTTCCCTGATCATTGGGACAAACACGGATCTAGTCAGGAGACTCCTGACCCCTCTAGTGAAAGAGAGAAACCATTCAGCCACCAAAATCCATCCCATGCTAAAGACGGCCTACCAACGACTGGTCTTAGAGCAGAAGACCCCGGGAGAGGGGATAGGGAAGGTGTGGAGACTTGGCAGAGAAGGAGTAGTGCTACAGCCCGGAGAAGTAACCTGTCTTAGGGCCACTGTGAAGCTTTCGTGGGAACAACCTGGCCCCTTTGTCATGCTGGAATCAGACCCAAGGGAAGAGTCCTCAGGCCTGGAAGTGATACCAGAAGTGATTCCGTTCAAGGCTCTGAAGAAGGCCCATGGCAGAGTTCCGGTGAGTGTTAGGAACACTACGGGAGGACCCATGGAGATCCCTGCCAGAGTGTTGCTTGGTCAGGTGAGCCCTGCTGCCCCGGTCACTTGGTCCGAAGTCAAGGGGACGGGTGACGGAGGAGATGTTTGGGAGAAACTGTCCGTGGAAAACCCGAACCTACCCAGGGCTTGGAAAGAAAGAGCCAAGGCCCAGCTGACCAGGTGGGAGAAGATCTTTTCCGAAGATGAATTCGATGTGGGGTGTGCAAGAAGTGCCACCCATCGGATCCGCCTCCAAGAAGATAAGCCCTTCCGAGAGAGGGTCAGGCGGGTCCCCCTGGCAGATCTGGAGGATCTGAGGGAACAACTTGTAGAACTAAAGAAGACTGGTGTGATCCGGGAGTCTAGAAGTCCCTATGCCTCCCCAATCGTGGTGGTCAGAAAGAAGAATGGGTCGTTGAGGCTTTGTATCGATTACAGGACTCTCAACAGGAGAACCATCCCTGACCAATACACCACGCCAAGGATAGAAGATGC
This sequence comes from Rana muscosa, assembly GCA_029206835.1. Taxonomy (NCBI): domain Eukaryota; kingdom Metazoa; phylum Chordata; class Amphibia; order Anura; family Ranidae; genus Rana; species Rana muscosa. The sequence goes on from CM055121.1 coordinate 89,630,539, forward strand.
CCTACAAAGTTTGTCTGGAGCCAAATGGTTCAGTGTGATGGACCTCAAGAGTGGGTACTATCAAATCCCTATGCACCCAGAAGACAGGGAGAAGACAGCCTTCATAACCCCGGTGGGATTCTTCGAATTCAATAGGATGCCTCAGGGTCTGTCTGGAGCTCCTGCTACCTTTCAACGCCTTATGGAGAAGACTGTTGGAGACATGAATCTTATAGAAGTCCTTGTGTACTTGGACGATGTCATTGTCTTTGGAAGAACCTTGGAAGAACATGAAGCCAGGTTGGAGAAAGTATTGAGAAGACTCAGCGAAGAGGGACTTAAGCTTTCCCCCGAGAAGTGTCGGTTCTACCAGTCTTCTGTGAACTATCTGGGGCACATAGTGTCTGAAGAAGGGGTGGCCACAGATCCTGAGAAGTTGGAAGCAGTCACTTCCTGGCCACGACCCACCACAGTAACAGAGCTCAGATCCTTCCTGGGGTTCTGCTCCTATTATAGGAGGTTTGTGGAGGGGTTTGCTCGGATTGCCCGCCCGTTGAATGAATTGCTAAAGGCAGAAGGGGAAGAGGATGACTCAGGGCCCAGGAGGCCTGGTGAGTCAGTTCAAGATCAGTGGAACCCAAGGTGTGAAGAGGCCTTTCATGCTCTGAAGAGGAGCTTAACCACTGCCCCAGTCCTGGCCTACGCCGACCCTACCAGACCTTATGAATTACATGTGGATGCCAGCCATGAGGGTCTAGGTGGTGTACTCTACCAAGAACATGAAGGACAACTGCGACCAGTGGCCTATGTGAGCAGGAGCCTGACCCCCTCAGAAAAGAATTACCCCACTCATAAGCTGGAATTCCTGGCCCTCAAATGGGCGGTAGTAGACAAGCTAAAAGACTACTTGTATGGGGCAGAGTTTACTGTGAAGACAGACAACAACCCCCTGACCTACCTCTTCACCACCGCAAAACTAGATGCCACCGGACACAGGTGGTTGGCCGCATTGTCTGGATTCAACTTCAGTCTGAAGTACAGACCAGGAGCCGGAAATAGGGATGCAGATGCCCTGTCCCGGAGGTCTCATGCCACGACAAATGACTGGGAAGATTGGACCCAAGTGGCACCGGACGGGGTGCGGGCCCTTTGTCAAGGGGCTGAATTCCAAGCCAGAGGAGGCTCCAGAGCAGAAGAAATAGGGGTTACCATGGTAGGAGTCCCCAAACACTATTGTGGGGTAACTCAACTGGAGGAAGACAACCTACCGAGACTGTCCAAGAAGGAGTTGAGGTGTGACCAATTGGAAGACCCCATGGGGAGATTGGTCCTCGAAGCCCTGGAGAATCAGGATCCCAACAAATTCCTACATCACCCCTCAAAGGAGGCTCGCCTATTGAGGAAGGAATTGGACAGGCTACAGGTACATCAGGGAGTGGTCTACCGAAGGGGCCTCTCTGATGACTCAGAAGATAAGTGGCAGTTATTTCTTCCAGAGAAGCACCGAGAGACTGTACTAATTGCCCTGCATGACCATCATGGTCACCTAGGGGCAGAAAGGACCTTCCAGCTTGTCAGAAATCGGTTCTATTGGCCCTGCATGAGGGCAGAAGTAGAGGAGTATTGCCATTCCTGTGCACGATGCATTCAGAGAAAGACCCTACCCCATCAAGCTGCCCCAATGGGCCACTTACAGAGTCAAGGCCCAATGGATCTGGTATGCATTGACTTTCTCTGCCTCGAACCCGACTTGAGTGGATTGGGGAATGTTCTGGTAATAACCGACCATTTCACCCGCTATGCTCAAGCTTTCCCAACCAAAGACCAGAAGGCATCCACCGTGGCCAAGATACTTATGGAGAAGTATTTTGTCCATTACGGACTACCACAGAGACTCCACTCAGATCAAGGAAGGGACTTTGAGAGTCGGTTGATCCGAAGACTTTTGGATTCATTAGGAATAAAGAAGACCAGAACCACGCCTTACCACCCACAAGGAGATGCTCAGCCGGAGAGATTTAACCGGACCCTGCTCAACATGTTGGGAACCTTAGAAACAGAGAAGAAGCAACACTGGAGTCAGCACATATCAGCCCTAGTACATGCCTATAACTGTACCACAAGTGACGCCACTGGCTACTCCCCTTATCGACTTATGTTTGGGAGAGAAGCAAGGCTACCTGTGGACCTGGCCTTTGGCACTTCTATAGACAATACCTCAGCTACATCCCACAAGGGATACGTGGACAGACTTAGACGTAGCTTGCAGGTGGCCTATGAACAAGCCCAGGTGGCTTCGGATCAAAGGGGGGCCCGCAACAAGAGAAATTTTGATCTGAAGGTTCGAGTGCAAGATCTGCAGCCCGGGGACCGAGTACTGCTACGCAATCTGGGGGTCCCTGGAAAACACAAGCTTGCCGACAGGTGGAGATCTGAGCCCTATGTTGTCTGTAGGAAGTTGCCCGGTTTGCCTGTCTACAAACTAAAGCCAGAAGGAAAGGTGGGTCCACTGAAGATGTGGCATCGGAACCACCTGCTCCCACTTGCTGAGGCAGTCAGAATACCTCCCGTGAGAGACTCCCCTGAACCGGCCTCTATCCTGGATATTCCTAGGCCGAACACTCGGTCCCAGACCTCTCGAGCCAAAGATGGGGAGGCCTCCCAATTGAGTACAGAAGAAGGTGGAGAACTGGACTGGCTGTGGCCTCCCTCGACTCTGGGAACGTCCGCCATAGATCTCCCAAATGGAGGGGATACCCCAGATGCAACGCTGAATCCGGAGGCTACTGAATTCATACCCTTCAGTCCCTCAGCTGATTACTGGGAAGATGTTCCTGACACTTGCGCTGAGGAGGACTCTAGAGATTCCATACGTCAGTCGACTTCTGAATCAGAGGTTCCAGAACCAGCAATGTTACCTGAACTTACTCCTGAAGAAGAGCCTGTGGTGCCAGAGTCAGAAGCACCAAGAGAGCAGAGGGCTCGCAGAGTCATCAGGCCTCCCAAGAAACTAACTTACCCCCAAATGGGGACGAGCTCAGAGGACTCTGTTGTAACGGCTAGGAGAAGTGTTGAACAACCTGATCCTTCCACCGTCCATTTGGTGGAGGGCAACCCCAGCTCACTCTCTGGCACAGTTAGGCAGGCCACTCATGGTAGTGTGACCTGTGGGCAAGAGAGTTCCATCCCAAAGTTTTGGTGGGAATTCCCTATGCCAACATCATGCTCGACATTGTCCAAAATGGTAAACAGTATTTGTTGAAGTTTATCTTTGGGGACCAAAGAGTTCAAGTGGGGGGAGTGTGTAGCGGGGTGTTCCCCTTTAATGCAGAGAGACAAGAAGTTCCAGGTGAGAGGTGAGTCGGGAGGAAGTAAAGAGACATTATGGAAGTGAAAGCAGAGGAGAGAGAGACTACATCTCCCAGTACATCTTGCAGCACTCAGGGTGCATTGCTCCAGAACAGAGACTGCTGGGGCAGACTTTATAAAGGGGAGGCAGAGTTTTGGTCGGCCTCTTTGGACACCCCTCTCCTAGCAAGAGGATCTCTGTGCTGAACTGCTGTGTGCACAAGGCCTGAAGCCTGGGCCGTGTGCTCCTTTCCAAAGAGCCCTCTGCCAGCCTAGCAGAGCCTTAGAGACATCTAATCCTCCTTGCTGCAGTACACCAGAAGGATTGAAGACTTGGATGTCGGTGGATTCCTGTTCCTAGACGAATCGATGGAGGAAAGGGACTTGGACTTGTCCAGGTGGTGAGAGCTGTTTAAAGACAGATACTTTATCTTTACTATTCGTTGGGATTACAAAGTTGTTCTTCAAGTGCACCACCGAGAGATTGCTAGCAAATATTGTTTCACTGAACTTCCATTTAGATCAGTCAGGCCTGACTGCATAGGTAGACATTGCTGGGTGTTAGTCTACCCATGAGGGGAAGTAGCTGTAAAAGGGCAGCGCTAGAGTTGCATAGCAATACTTTATTATTCTGATTACTCTGTTTATCTTTATTACTGTTTGTTGCAGGGATCTGCAACTTGTTATACTGTTGTTTATTACTTGCCCATTAGCCTCAGTAAAATATCTGGGTAAAGTACATTTGGTGTCAGTTCCGCTTACTTTAATAGGAGTTTTAAAGTATATTCTGTGTATGTTTGTTATAGGACTGCGTCACCAACAGTTGCGATCACGCGGTCCTATCTCTCTATCACCAGCTGTGCCACGGGAGGTTAGAGCCGATTGCCGGGGGTTGACAGCGGTGCACTGCAGGGCCCAAATCAATATCAGCGGCTCTCTTAACTGGGGGTAGCGCTACATATATATATATAGTAAAAGAAGACATACACAGTTTTGAAAGTCCTTCAATTAAAAAAAGAAAAGACAAATGTTAGTCAAATATTGTTCAGCAAAGTAGATCCACATCAGTCATGATACCTGCTGACACACATTTTGTCTCAACCCCTTCTCTCTTGCCAAATGACAGGTCTGGCAGGTGACAGCTGTCATAAACCAAGGGGCAGGGTCTCCTGCCTAACATCATTGACCATTTTTGAATACGACCATGTTTCGTCAATGGCATTATTGGATCCAAACCACCAAGGTTTGGTTTGACCAAACTCATCCCTAGTACTATTGTGGTACCTTTCCAAAAGCATAAAGTCTGCTTTAGCCCTGTGCACAGTGTTTGCGCAATTCAAGGAAAATATTTTTCATTTTATTTAGTAACCAGAGAATTGTTCTGTCTCACTGTTTTTTCTTTCAATATTAACCACTTGTCCCCCGCCCACTGTCAATTGACGGCGGGCGGAGGATACTCTCGTTCTGGGAGGACGTCATATGACGTCCTCCCTTTAAAACGAGCTAGGAGGCGCACGCGCGCGCCCGCCGCATTCACAAGGCCCCGGTGCACGTGCCCGGCGGGCCGCGATTGCCGCCGGGCACCCGCGATTGCCGGGGAAACGAGCAGGAAAGTGGATCTCTGTGTGTAAACACAGAGATCCACGTCCTGTGAGGGAGAGGGGACCGATGGTGTGTCCCTTGTACATAGGGACAACCATCGGTCACCTCCCCCAGTCAGTCCCCTCCCCCCACAGTAAGAACACTTTGATGGAACATATTTAACCCCTTCCCGCCCCCTAGTGGTTAACCCCTTCCCTGCCAATCACATTTATACAGTAATCAATGCATTTTTATAGCAGGGATCGTTGTATAAATGTGAATGGTCCCAAAAATGTGTCAAAAGTGTCCGATGTGTCCGCCGCAATATCGCAGTCACAATAAAAAATCGCAGATCGCCGCCATTACTAATAAAAAAATAAAAATGCTATAAATCTATCCCCTATATTGTAGATGCTATAACTTTTGCGCAAACCAATCAATACGCGCTTATTGCGATTTTTTTTTTACCAAAAATATGTAGAAGAATACGTATCGGCCTAAACTGAGGAAAATTTTATTTAAAAAAAAAAATGGGTATTTATTATAGCAAAAAGTAAAAAATAGTGGTTTTTTTCCAAACTGGACGCTCTTCTTTTGTTTATAGCGCAAAAAATAAAAACCGCAGAGGTGATCAAATACCACCAAAAGAAAGCTCTATTTGTGGGAAAAAAGGACACAAATTTCGTTTGGGAGCCACGTCGCACGACCGCGCAATTGTCATTCAAAGTGTGACAGCGCTGAAAGCTGAAAAATGGCTTGGGCAGGAAGGGGGTTTTCGTGCACAGTAGAGAAGTCTATTTATTAATGGTTAAAAAGCTCAAAAAGTACATGTATGCATGTGCAGCATGCAGGTGCAACAGAAGAAGGTATTACTAGGTATTATTTACTAGGTATTATTTATTTAAGTTTTTGGGCCACATAGTAGTGGCCCACTGAAGGATGCTCCTGGCTTAGGCCATCCAGTGCAGCCTGCATGTGTCAGAGAATACAAGAAATCTTATAGCATTGGCAAATGCATATCTGTCTACTGAAACAGGGTGGATATTGTAAGTCAATGATTAATTTTCAACCCTAACTACAAAGGTGTTATAATTTGTAACAAATTCATGCCACACCCTTATAAGGAACATTCTTTTAACTCTGTAATTTAAAGCCATTTACCTCAGAAATAAAAGGAAAGGCAAGGAAAAAAACACATGGGGGATGAATCCCTTTCTAAATCCCTTGATCTTAATGTCAGATTTTTATTTTATTTTTTTCTGTTAAAATTTGTTATTGAAAATTTTGCAGAATAACACCAAAAAAATAAGGACAAGCTACAGGGTACATAATACATTCCGGTGCATAAAAATCTGACCTACAGAGTGTAAACATACATTAGATCAAAAAGGGAGAGCAAATTAGGAGAGTCCAACCCCCTCACCTCCCGCACCCCTTCCGGGATCACGCTGTGCAGGAGGCTAACAGGTCGGGGCCCCTGATTACTAAAAAAAAAGCCATAGGTGTGTCTGCTGCACTGTAGGCTAAATGAGGTCAGGAATGTCAGATTTTCTATGTAGTCATTCATCATGCAGAAACCGGCTAGGAACAAAAACTCTCAAAAACATAAACTTTACTGACTAAAGCTTATTATACTGTAGGTGGAATATGTTTTGATCCATCTATGGCCATTCTATGTCTACCAATCAACTTCTGTTGAAACGGAATGTTGTCAAATTTTTATCGACTGGCTGAAGCCACTAATCAGTGTATTCTGATAAGTCCTGCTGTCAGAATACAATGGCACAATGGTGAAGATTCCTCCATCCAACTCTCCTGTGTGTGTAGTGCTACCCCCTGTAGGACTCACTGAAGTTAAAGTGATTGTAAAGGCTCGCTTTAAAAAAAATTAAATAACAAACATGTTATACTTACCAGATCCTCCTCTTCTTGGGTCCCTCTTTGCTGCTCCTAGTCCCTCCCTCCTTTGATGTTAGCTCAAACCTGTCTTGCATACACACGGTCGCACAAATGTTGTCGGAAATTCCGATCGCCAAGAACGCGGTCACGTACAACACGTATGACGGCACTATAAAAGGAAAGTTCAATACCAAGTGCGCCACCCTTTGGGCTCCTTCTGCTAATCTCGTGGAAGTTTGGTGAGAGACAATTCACGCTTTTCCGCCTCATGCTTTTCAGTTAAAAAATAAAAAGATTATTCAGGAGATCAGGAGAAATAATAAATAAATCAGGTTTTTTTTTCAGAACTCTGTGTAAATATCAGCAGCAAAACAACTTCATTATTCTAGCATTATAAAGAAGAAGAGAATGCGCTGCATTAAAAGATAAAAATTTTTGCAGCGTGACGAATGTGCTATCTCCATTACGAGCGCTAGTTTTACCAGACCGAGCGCTTCCGTCTTGTACTTGATTCAGAGCATGCGTTGAATTTTGTGCGTCGGAATTGTCTACACACATTTGGAATTTACGATAACGGATTTTGTTGTCAGAAAATTTTAGATCCAGCTCTCAAATTTTTGTTGTCGGAAATTCCGACAGCAAATGTCCGATGGAGCATACACACAGTTTCCGACAACAAGCTCCCATCGAACATTTGTTGTCGGAAATTCCGAGCGTGTGTACGCGGCATAAGACCTAAAAGCTGAAGACAATGAGGCAAGTCTCTCTGCCATCTGGTTACCCTGTACAACTACACAGGTATAGGTAACCAGTACAGTTCTTGTGGTGCTGCATAGTCAAAGGGATCAATCAGGGTCTCTTAGGCACAGGTTCCCAGGACAGCTGCCACCTTCTAGTTTCTCCAAGAGGCAGGGGGAAGCAATCAAACTCTCAGCCTGTGAACCCATGCACAGACCAGGGCAATGATTACTGCTCCCCTGATTACAGAAGGAGCCAAGAACTAGATTTACATAGCACTGGGAGGGTGCCACAAATGAATGGGGGAAGCAGTTCACTTTTTTGATCAGCCTTATAGCTAAATAAAAATAAATAAATAAATAAATAAATAATCTTTGGCCAGACGAAAAATAAAAAAATAAATTATACCCTGCGTTACAGTAAGAATGGCATACATTTTTAGGGGTCAATCACTTACTTCTGGACTAGTAATAATATTTATACCTATTTATACCTATCTAGACCATCAATGGCTTAGCCAGTTTAAACAAAGTGGCATTATTAGAAGGTTTGCAAACTGTAGCACAGTCAGCCTATGTTGGTATTGTTCTATTTAAGGTTGAATTTCTTGGTTTCAAAGAAAATGAGTCCCTTATAAAGAAACTGTGCCTTTCTAAAAAATATATATAAATGCTGATTTTGTTGAAAGTGAAGATCTTACTCATGTCAACTGCATATTATTTGAGAATGTTCTCACTTTTTGCTATATCATTTTGTATGACCATAACTTTCCATCTGCTGCATATGCAAAACTTTTGACAGTATATAAATTACGTCTTACTCTTGCACTGACTTTTTTCAAAATAGAAGAGAATTTTTTTAAAATAGAAAATTGTAAATATACAGACTAAGAGCCCATTCACACAGGGGCGGCACAACTTGTGCCGCAACTGTGCTGGGCGATCTGCAGACAACTTCAAAGGAGACTTCCAAAATGACTTCTGTATTGAAGTCAATGGAAGTCGCCTTGAAGTCGTCTTGAAGTAGTACAGGAACCTTTTTCTAAGTCGGAGCGACTTCAGTCGCTCCGCTTAGAACGGTTCCATTGTACAGAATGGGACGCGACTCGTCAGGCAGCTGAGACGCCTGACGAGACGCCCCTGTGTGAATGGGGTCTTAGGTATTTGTTTGAACAGGATCTTCCTGAATGTCTTACTTTGCTGAATACTGAGAGGGAGATCAACTAAATATTAGTTTACAATAACATGTGCTCTTCCTGCTTCACTGAGACTAAAGAGACTTGATTTATATCTACATAACTTATATGAAAATCTTGAAGACTGCTTAATAAAGCAATTTCAGCTCTCCACTACTGGTCATCATCATTATACTTAGTGACACTTAATTGAGCAAATACTGGTTATCCCCATCATACTTAGCAACATTTGTTTGACCAAGTACTGTGCATGTCATTTTCCTGTCATCTCTTTGTTCACTGAGCACATAGTGTAGAAATCAGTTGGGAATATTTGTGTGATTACCGTATAACTGAACAATTGTGTCATAACTTCTACATAACTTCTTTCACTAGAGAGACCTGGCTAAAGTCTTGTGAAACTGATGTCAACATCTTGATGATTGTTTCATACAATAATTTCTGTGCTGTATCATTTGTCATTATCTACTTTTTGACACTTGCCTGACCAATTATTGTGTATGAAATGTTAACATTATCTCTTTCTTTACTATTATATACTGTACATCTTGGATGTTGTTCTCTGTTCACTGAGCACAAAAATGTAGACATCAGGATCATTTGCCCAATTATACAGTATTTGCATGACTGTTATGAATATAATACAAATTCTAATTATTTTGTGTTAAGTCAGGGTTTCAGAAATAGAGGGAGTGTTTTTGGATGTAGACTAGTTCTGAAATGTTCTCATGTTTGCAAGGTGGTCCCTCAAACCAAACTTTCTTCAGTGGGGCCCAGATACCCAATCCACCCATTTTTGTTAGTATACTAATTTCTTACATACATAGAAGAAGTAGAGGCAATTCTAGATTTCAAGCTACTACAGTATACACTATATATACAGTATACAACAGTATAGTCTGTTGGTGACTCTTACACAATTGTTTGCAGTAATAATGGAAAATAGATCTAAAAAAAAGACTAGCTCAAAAATCAATTTCTTCTTCCATATAAATATATATTACAACAGTCCCACTATTGTGTACAGTACTCTTTCTCAGAAATATGGAGTCTGATCAAGGAGATGCAAGCAGATGGAATTGCAGGTGAAATCTGTAAATTACAGAAAGGGACTCTACGGTGTTAATATATAGACAGGTCCAAGGTTTTCAGTTTTCCTAAAAATGCCTTTACACAACATACTTTTGAGGCACCAGAAAAACAATAATGATGTCATAAGTAACCATTTCTTATACTTAAAGTGTCTCAACATGTCTCATTTAACAAGAGAAATCGTATTAAAAATTCTATACAGTATTAGAAGAAATCATGGTCTATTTCTGAAAACCAAAACCTCGAAAAAAGTTATTTGTTAGAAAGTCACATATATATGAAAGTAGATGACAATGCAGAAAAACTAAAGTACATAGCATCAAATACTTTCTGCATATGATTATCGATAATCTCTTAATAATTCTAAATGTAAAATAATATTTTTATCTTACATTCTAGGTACACCAAAATGAAGACGGCCACCAATATCTACATTTTCAATCTTGCCCTAGCAGATGCCCTTGCAACAAGTACCCTGCCATTTCAAAGTGTGAACTATCTCATGGGTACATGGCCTTTTGGAAATATTGTGTGTAAAATTGTTATATCGATAGACTACTATAATATGTTCACAAGTATTTTTACCCTAACTACAATGAGTGTTGACCGGTACATTGCAGTCTGCCATCCAGTGAAAGCTCTAGATTTTAGAACACCACGAAATGCCAAAATTGTCAACGTCTGTAATTGGATTCTGTCATCGGCAATTGGTTTACCTGTAATGTTTATGGCAACAACAAAACATGACAGAGGTGAGTACAAACTGTGTTTTGTGACATGTTTAGCCAATCACAACTTGATTTTTTTAAAGAATAATAATCTTTTTTTTTTTTTACTGTCAGGGCCAGCAGGAGATTACTGCCTCAGATTGGTGGCATAAGATAATACTAGTGTTGGGGGTAGGAACACTGATAACAGTGCCTGTTTTCTCCATCTGATGGTGGGGATGAATGAATTGGCCTACAGGGTCCTCAAGAATGCCTAGTTTGTGGGAGCAGCAAAGAGACAGTTACCATAGGGTTAACAAATGAAACTGAATAGGCCAGATATTAAGTAAGTATTAACATACAGATTAGCCAAATATACCAAAAAGGGATTTTAAAACAGGAGGTGAACCCAGACAAATTAATAAGCAAACAGAAGTACCCGAAATATGTGGAATTACAAAGAGTTACAAGAAATCAGACAATTAAAACTGGACTTAAAGCAGTACAGGAGTGGCAAATCACCACAAATGCAGAGTTGTCGCAGATTGGCACAAGCCATAAAACATTAACACAAGCAAACTGTCACTTCCAGCGCTATGAGGTCCTCTGTGGTTGGATGGAAAATGAACGACAGCAATTCCAAATGCTAGGCAGATGTAGCCCTCCTCAGACGTGGTATTCCAAAGTAAATCTACACAAACAATTGAACAAGAAGGTGCACACACCTAGTTCATTACCGAAAACATTTATTAGCGATAAAAAACTGCTACAAATAAATTCTCACAAAGTAGCAACTGGTAAAAGCCAATGAACCACAAGATGCCATACAATGCAGACGCACGTACTCCAATTACATCATAGGGGTGTCAAACAGATGCATTTCGGGGGTGCACCCCCTTCCTCAGAGCTAGGCTACCACATGTTTAGATAAAAATAATAACACAATAAAAGTCTTCTTAAAAATATATATCTACAATTAACAAAAGAAATATACACACAATGTTGTTTTAAATTTTAGCTAAGCAAAGGTTTAGGTCCTATATCAGGTTCTATGGCTGTTGTTGTAGTTATTGGGATTCCTTTCTCAGTCGCTTGAGACAGGAGTTTAAATCTCTCCAGTGTGGACAATGGAGCAGCTAAAAACAGAAAGAGGTTCTAACTTGTTCCCAGTTTATCCACGCCCCTCCTAACAGTGTAGCACTATGCAGGAAGATATAGCCATGAGCTATATTTAAAATGGCTACTTCCTGTGTTTTATTTGAGCCCTGTGAAATGTATTTTGGGTTCTGAATGTATAGAAAAGTATAGAAATGTCCTATAGATCTTTAGGATGCAGTTTAAGTGATGGCAATGTGTAGTGAAATAGCCATATGGCTAAACGTTTATGGACACCAGACTATCACATATATATAAGCTTGCTAGACACAGAGTGATTTTTTAGATATAAAGTTGTGTTGTACCACCACTTTTGCAGATATAACAGAACAAAGTCTTCTGCAAAGTCTGTCTAGAATTTTTTTCTGTTGCAATCTAGTTAGCATTTATGAGTTCAGGTAATGATGTTGGTTGAGAGAAGAATCAAAATCAGCAAACCAATGCATCTCAAATGTCTTGATTAAGGTTGCAGTTAAGGCTCATGCTCCTTCACACAAAAGTAATTCAACCATATCTTTATGGACCATGTTTTGTGCACAAAAACAGAGTCGCACTGGCACAGAAAAGAACCTTTCCAAAACTGTTGCCACAAGGTTGGAACTTGTTTGGATAGTTGTCCACATTCTTTTGTCCATGTAGCATATTATTTCACTAAACTACTGGTAATAGTAGAATTCAGAGTTGTAGATGTATCATATACAGTAATTATGTTTTTTTTTGTAAACTAAAAGAGAAAATAGTTAATCTATATCAAAATTATGAAAGGAATGAGCACAAAACATAAAACTGAATCACTAACAAAGTGTACACTTTTCCTAGTTTCCATAAACCAATGTGTATAATTTGAAATTATAATAATATATAATGTAAATAACATGATTGTGAAAGTGTTTTGGACATTGTTATGAATAAGGTGTATGGTAAATGTGGTAAATGGCTGAATGAGACACAGCAAACAGTTATCTGACAGTAAATAAGCAGCATATTATGGCATGCCATCAATTACAGTGCACTAAGATTCATTTCAGTGCCCTCAATGTGCAATTTTACAGACACAAGTGGAGCTGTAACAGAAAATGAAATGAAATTTTGCAGAACATGCTGCCCAGTTAATTTCATAGATCATTCCTCTGGACGTGAATCTCATATTTCAGACATAATCTAGTTATTTCAAGAACAGAATATAATGGAACAATTTGCATAGCTATAGCACATTTAGAGCAGTCAATGTAGCTCAAAAAGGCATCCATACTCATATTTGTGTTGTTAAATGTTGACGTCTATAGCATGAAAATGCAAACTCTGAAAAATCATATTTAAAATATAAATTGCAGTTTTAACATACTTACCATTGCACAGTTTCTTTTTCAGTTGATTTTCTTTTATTTAGTTTATGGCAGTGGTATTTATTTTTACTAATGAATACATTTATTGTGACTAAAATTACCAAATAGAAAAATGCATACTCTACTATTACTAATTTATTTATATAAAATATTTATACTTTAGGAATTTACATTGTTTTTACTGTATTGGTGCTTATTTTATATTAATGGGAACATCTTATTGGAAATCTGTGCTCAGGCAAGAAGTTATGAAAAAACATTTCTCAGTAAAGCAAGCACTTTTATTTTCACTGTGTCTCTACAAAGTCCCTATCTGTAAATACTGTCTAAATGAAAGTTAGAGCATAGGTACAATTAACCAGCAACCCACAATCAAAAGCTTAGTGCAGTATCAGTCTTTTAACAGACCTGGATATTGCCATATGGGAATTAGGGAGTGACTCTGCTCTATCCTTTAAAAATCTATATTTTAATAAGCACTTTGGGGGACACCAGGGAAGCTCTGCGGGGATAAGCATCAAGGTATACCATTGCAAAGTGATCCTGTTGCCAAAATAACATTATAAATAAATGTGTAACCTGAACAAAAGACTGGAAATACCTCTCATGCTTCTCATTTGATACACCTCTATTGTTTCCTGGAATGCTGTGTTCAATGCAGTGCTCAGTGATTCCTTCATCTGACCTGCACGTCACAACAGGACACAGTACAGTAGAGACCTGGATAGTCATAAATCTAATGAGCAATAAGAAAATCAAGGCATGTTAAGGGATATACGCATTTGTTCATTACTTGAAATTTGAGGTGTTGCTTTGATGAGATGGTATGGTTTGAAGAAGCATACAAGCAACTGCAGTATGGAAATATATTAAATAATTCAAATTTAATATAGACCATACAAAACATTTTTGCTTTAGATATACTTTAGTAAATTGAGCAGCCAGGATATATTTTTTCAGATCAAGGTGAAGTAAGGCTGAGGCTATTCAGAGACCACATTACATGAGAAAAGCCTCGTACACACGACTGAGTTTCGAAACTTGCTGGCAGAGATTTCTTGCCGAGAAATTCGTTCGTGTGTATGGTTTCTCGTCAAGAAAACCAACTAGAATCTCGACAAGAAAATAGAGAACCTGCTCTCTATTTTCTCGTCGAGATTCTCGTCAGCCTGTTTCTCGACGAGAAAATTGTGTGTGTGTACACTTACCTGTCCTCCGGGAAGTTCGCGCATGCTCGAAATGACTTCGACGCATGCGCGGTAGCTTCCTAGGCATAGGATAGGGTGTACAAAGATGGCGGCGACGGCATCGAATGTGACGAGCGGGTTCTTTGAAATGAGCGTGTGTACACTCGGCCGGGACAAGTTTCTTGTCCAAGGATCTCGTCGAAAAAAACAACGTGTTTTTTACGACGAGATTCTCGGCCGTGTGTACGAGGCTTCAGTCAATATTCATCCCTGCATGTCGTAGTTTTAGCATTCTTTTCATGTGCATTTTACATGTCAGCTCTAGAAACTTAGTGATAATCTGTGATGATGAAGATGAGATCAAGCTACAGAAAAAAAAAATGAAGGAAGCAGCTGCATCTAAAGCCGGGTAACAAGTCTTTTATTGATTTATCTCCAATTTTCTTTCTGCAGCAGGTAAACAGGTGTGTCTTTCACACCTGATGCCTTGAACCTAACATCACAGTGCTGCAGCAGCAGGCAAAAATAATTGGGCTCAATTCACAAAGCTTTTAGCACATTGATTATTGAACTCTATTTTAGCAGAATGACTGTAATGTTTAAAGGCATGCATGTCATTGGACTGTACTTTTTTTTTTTAAGAAGGATCCTTGTATTTTAAGGGGAAAAAAAACTGTCTGAGATCCCTGCCAAAATTCATACCAGACCCTTATCTGAGCATGCAGCCCGGCAGGTCAGGCAAGGGGGGGGGGATGATATACATAGTACCCCTACCCATTCATCAAAAAAGTGACAAAAAGTAATAAAAACACAGAGACAGTTTTAGACAATAACTTTATTTAAAAAAAAACAGAGTCCCCAAATGTAAATCCACCGTCAACTACGTTGCCCGCCGCACCCGAAGAAATAAAAAGGCTGACTGAAAACGAAGGCTGACTGTCGAATGCCTCCTCCGCTGTTTTACAGTTCTAATATTGGTAAGGGTGGGACCACCTGGCGACGGCAGTGCCTCCCTTGTGACGTCACAGACTGGTGATGTCACAAGGGGGTTAGTGCCACCAGGTGATGTCACCAGGTGGCCCAGCCCTTACCTATATAAGAACTGTTAAACAGCAGAGGAGGCATTCGGCGGTCAGCCATCCTCGTGAGCGGAGCTTTTTTTTCAGGTGCGGCATGCGCCGTGATTGACCATGGATTTACATCGGGGGACACAGTTTTTTTTCCAATAGGAATTGTCAAAAACTGTTTGTGTTATTATACGCATTCACATGGGGGGGCAGGATCTGGGGCCCCCTTGTTAAAAGGGGCTTCCAGATTTTGATAAGCCCAATGCCCGCAGGCCCCCACAAAAACCACCCAGGTTTGTGGGGATGAGGCCCTTGTTCCCATCAACATGGAGGCAAGGTGCTTTGGGGTGAAGGCATGTGGCCTGGTATGGTCCAGGGGGGAAATCGCTCCCCTTTCCTGACCTGCCAGGCTGCATGCTAGGACAAGAGTCTAGGGGGGACCCCACGCCAATTAAAAAAAAAAAGTGGGATTTTTTTTAACAATCATTTTTTTTTCTTTAACCACTTAAGCCCTGGACCATTTGGTAGCTAAAGGACCAGAGGTGAATTCAGAATTTTGCACTGTGCTGCTTTAACTGTAAATTGTGCGGACATGCAATGTTGTACCCAAACGAAATTTGCGTCCTTTTCTTCCCACAAATAGAGCTTTCTTTTAATGGTATTTGATTGCCTCTGCGATTTTTATTTTTTGCGATATAAACGGAAAAAGACCGAAAATTTTGAAAAAAAATGATATTTTCTACATTTTGTTATAAGAAAAATCGAATAAACTCAATTTTAGTCATACATTTAGGCCAAAATGTATTCAGCCACATGTCTTTAGTAAAAAAAATGTCAATAAGCGTATATTTATCGGTTTGCGCAAAAGTTATAGCGTTTACAAACTAGGGTACATTTGACCCCATTTTAGAAAGTAGACACCCCAAGGAAATTGCTGAGAGGCATGTTGAGCCCATTGAATATTTTTTTTTTTTGTCCCAAGTGATTGAATAATGACAAAAAAAAAAAAAAATTACAAAAAGTTGTCACTAAATGATATATTGCTCACACATGCCATGGTTATATGTGGAATTGCACCCCAAAATACATTCTGCTGCTTCTCCTGAGTATGGGGATACCACATGTGTGGGACTTTTTAGGAGCCTAGCCACGTACGGGACCCCGGAAACCAAGCACCGCCTTCAGGATTTCTAAGGGCGCAAATTTTTGATTTCACTCCTCACTACCTATCACAGTTTTGAAGGCCATAAAATGCCAAAATAGCACAAAACCCCCCCAAATGACCCCATTTTAGAAAGTAGACACCCCAAGGAAATTGCTGAGAGGCCTGTTGAGCCCATTGAATATATTTTTTTTGTCCCAAGTGATTGAATAATGACAAAAAAAAAATACAAAAAGTTGTCACTAAATGATATATTGCTCACACATGCCATGGTTATATGTGGAATTGCACCCCAAAATACATTCTGCTGCTTCTCCTGAGTACAGGGATACCACATGTGTGGGACTTTTTAGGAGCCTAGCCACGTACGGGACCCCGGAAACCAAGCACCGCCTCCAGGATTTCAAAGGGCGCAAATTTTTGATTTCACTCCTCACTACCTATCACAGTTTTGAAGGCCATAAAATGCCAAAATAGCACAAAACCCCCCCAAATGACCCCATTTTGGAAAGTAGACACCCCAAGCTGTTTGCTGAGAGGCATGGTGAGTATTTTACAGCTCTCATTTGTTTTTGAAAATGAAGAAAGAACATTTTTTTTTTTATTTTTTTTTCAATTTTCAAAACTTTGTGACAAAAAGCGAGATCTGCAAAATACTCACAATACCTCTCAGCAAATAGCTTGGGGTGTCTACTTTCCAAAATGGGGTCATTTGGGGGGGGTTTGTGCCATCTGGGTATTCCATAACCTCCGAAACTGTGATAGGCGGTGAGAAGTGAAATCAAAAATTGACACCCTTAGAAAGCCTGAAGGCGGTGCTTGGTTTTTGGGGTCCCGTACGCGGCTAGGCTCCCAAAAAGTCTCACACATGTGGTATCCCCGTACTCAGGAGAAGCAACAGAATGTATTTTGGGGTGTAATTCCACATATGCCCATGGCATGTTTGAGCAATATATCATTTAGTGACAACTTTGTGCAAAAAAAAAAAAAAAAATTGTATTTTTTCCGCAACTTGTGTCAACATATAAAATATTCCATGGACTCGACATGCCTCTCAGTATATAGCTTGGGGTGTCTACTTTCCAAAATGGGGTCATTTGGGGGGGTTTTGAACTGTTCTGGCATTTTATACACAACATTAGGAAGCTTACATCCACTCTTCTAACCA
This sequence comes from Rana muscosa, assembly GCA_029206835.1. Taxonomy (NCBI): domain Eukaryota; kingdom Metazoa; phylum Chordata; class Amphibia; order Anura; family Ranidae; genus Rana; species Rana muscosa. Next base: position 89,648,163 of record CM055121.1, read on the forward strand.
CTTGAAGACAAAGCCCTTTTTGACACTTTTTGTTTACATGAAAACATATTTTTTTTTGCAAGAAAATTATGTTGAACCCCCAAACATTATATATATTTTTAAAGCAAAGGCCCTACAGAATAAAATGGTGGGTGTTGTATTTTTTTTTTTCTACACAGTATTTGCGCAGTGATTTTTCAAACGCATTTTTTTGGGAAAAAATACACTTTTTTTAATTTTAATGCACTAAAACACACTATATTGCCCAAATGTTTGATGAAATAAAAAAGATGATCTTAGGCCGAGTACATAGATACCGAACACGACATGCTTTAAAATTTCGCACAAACGCGCATTGGCGACAAACTACATACATTTTTAAAAGCCTTTAAAAGCATTTACAGGTTACCCCGTTAGATTTACAGAGGAGGTCTACTGCTAAAATTACTGCACTCGATCTGACCTTCGCGGTGATACCTCACATGCATGGTGCAATTGCTGTTTACATATGACGCCAGACCGACGCTTGCGTTCGCCATTGGGCAAGAGCAGGGCAGGACAGGGGTGCTTTTTTTTTTTTTTTTTTATTATTAATTTTGCTTTTTTATTTTATTTTTAAACTGTTGCTTCCATATTTATTTATTTTTATCACTTTTGTTGTTATCTCAGGGAATGTAAATATCCCCTATGATAGCAATAGGTAATGACAGGTACTCTTTTTTGAAAAAAACTGGGGTCTATTGGACCCTAGATATTTCCTCTGCCCTCAAAGCATCTGACCACACCAAGATCGGTGTGATAAAATGTTTTCCCAATTTCCCAATGGCGCTTTTTATATCCGGGGGTGACATTCCCTCCCACTGCTTGTAAAAGCAGTCCAGAGGCTAATTAGCCACTAGGATTGCTTTTACATGAAAGCCGGCCGCAGGCTGAAAAGAATGATACCAAGATGATACCTAAACCCGCAGGCATCATTCTGGTATAAACATTCAAAGTCCAGCAACATACCAGTACGTTGCTGGTCCTTGTTGGACATGTATTGTAATCTTTTTTTTCATGCAGCCTGTTGGCTGAACGAAAAAAAAAGATTGATCGGTGGGTATGCCCACCATTAGAATACCGCCCTTCATCCACCCACTTCTAATGATGGACATACATGCACCATTTATATATGCCGAAGCATGGGGGCATCTTCTCGCAAAAGTTATGCCGCGTACACATGGTCAGACTTTTCCACGGGCAAGCCTTCGTCGGAATTTCGACCGTATATACGCGGCATTAGGAGCAAAATCGCTCCTCCGCTCCTGCTGCCCCAATGCTTCGGCATATATGCTTTTTTTTTTTAACTGTGGTGGTGAAATCACCTCCTACAGCACTGGAGTCGCAGGGATCAGGCCTGTCTCTGCGAACGCTGCAGTTATGTGTGTTGTGTTTTGCAAGTGACAGTGATCGATCGATACTGCACTTCGGTGGCCTGGGCTGGACGGAGGGGCAAAACGCAGGTGCTAGCAGGTATCTGGGCTGATCCCACTAACAGTGCGTTTTTGGGAACCCTAAACTGCTGGGGACGCTAGTATAGATCTGATCAGATCAGATATTGATCTGTTCAGATACTATACCACTAAGGGGGGTGTATGCTTCACGTGTGGGTGTTAGCGCTACTGGCACTAACCTGACGCTGCCTGGGGTGTGACGCAGACCCTCTCTGACGCTAAAACCTAACTGATATCACCCGCCGGGCAATCAGGGGGTTAAACCTTTATTGGGTTATATACGGCGGGTGCCCTGACACTATAAAAAGCAAACTAACTAACCAGCGTCACCCGTAACACTTATATGATAATCACTGGTGAAAGGGTTAACTAGGGGCAATTAGGGGGTTAAAACCTTTATTAGGTAATATATGGGGGTACCTGACGCTATATAAAAACCTGACGGCGAACCTAAAAAAAAATTACTGGCTACCTATCGGCATCACCGACACTAAGACAACGATCATAAAAACGATTGCTTAGCGACAGTGGTGATAGGGGGTGAAAGGGTTACCTGGGGGGCGATCAGGGGGTTAAACCTTTATTAGATAATATATGGGGGTACCTGACGCTATAAAAACCTGCGGCGAACCTAAAAAAAATTACTGGCTACCGATCAGCATCACCGACGCTAAGACATCGATCAGAAAAATGATCGCATAGTGACGGCGGTGCTAGGGGGTGAAAGGGTTACCTGGGGGGCGATCAAGGGGGTTACACCTTTATTAGGTAATATATGGGGGTACCCGACGCTATAAAAACCTGCGGCGAACCTAAAAAAAATTACTGGCTACCGATCAGCATCGCCGACGCTAAGACATCGATCAGAAAAATTATCGCTTAGTGACAGTGGTGATAGGGGGTGAAAGGGTTACCTGGGGGGCGATCAAGGGGGTTAAACCTTTATTAGGTAATATATGGGGGTACCCGACGCTATAAAAACCTGCGGCGAACCTAAAAAAAATTACTGGCTACCGATCAGCATCACAGACGCTAAGACATCGATCAGAAAAATGATCGCATAGCGACGGCGGTGCTAGGGGGTGAAAGGGTTACCTGGGGGGTGATCAAGGGGGTTAAACCTTTATTAGGTAATATATGGGGGTACCCGACGCTATAAAAACCTGCGGCGAACCTAAAAAAAATTACTGGCTACCGATCAGCATCGCCGACGCTAAGACATCGATCAGAAAAATTATAACTTAGTGACAGTGGTGATAGGGGTGAAAGGGTTACCTGGGGGGCGATCAAGGGGGTTAAACCTTCATTAGGTAATATATGGGGGTACCCGACGCTATAAAAACCTGCGGCGAACCTAAAAAAAATTACTGGCTACCGATCAGCATCACCGACGCTAAGACATCGATCAGAAAAATGATTGCTTAGTGACGGCGGTGCTAGGGGGTGAAAGGGTTATCTGGGGGGTGATCAGGGGGTTAAACCTTTATTAGGGGGGGTTAGGGGGCTACACTGGACCTAAAACTAAATGTAGTGACACTTTTACAGTCACAAATGTCACTGATTGCAGTGATCACTAAATAAATGGTCACTGCAATCAGTGACACTGTGACTGGGGACTGGGGGGTGATCTGGGGGTGTCTGGGGGGGCAATTTATGTGCCTATGTGTCCTGGTGTCAGTGTAGTGTTGTGTGTACTAACCTGACATCTTCTCCTGTACGGCGCTCGGTATATGTGAGCGCCCCAGGAGAGATGACATCACTTCCTCCTTCCTGGCAGGCAGGGGAAGCTCTCTCATTCGCCGGGAGCGATCGAGAGGGGGTGGCCGGAATGGAACGGCCGTCCCCTCATGCCGGATCGCTCCCGAAGGTAAAACGACCACCCACTGTAAAGAAGGGGGGTCCGATCGGACCCCCCAACTATACAAAGGCAATCACGTATATGTACGTGATTCTGCCTGCCGGTGCCATTCTGCTGACGTATATTTACAGTGAGCGGTCGTTAAGTGGTTAAACCTGAACATTCCAAAAATGAATAAGGGAATTCCACTTACTCTATTGTACTGCTTGGAGAATTAATCACTCCCCCCACGAAAAATAAAAACAAAAACCTCTGGTACATAACATACTTAAGAAGTTAAGACTATATCAATTTTTTATTTCAACACCATTGGTTAACCATATTGTACATTCTGATATTAAACCAATCACATGGTCTGACCATGCTGCCTTATCCCTACATATAGTCTCGGATGCCCATTCTAGAACATGCCACTGGCAATTAAATGAGATCCTTCTCAAACACCCTGGGATTTAGGTGCAATGTTAAGAGAAATGTTCTAGTGTATTTAATAGTGCCTATAAATTCATCTCATACATTAAATAATAAATCTAAAAAATGATTGTTTATCTTTATTAGGTTATATCACCCTAAAAAATTTAAATATGAAAAACACAACACAAAAAGCAAAACACAGACTAAACATTAAGTTGAAATGTCCGGCATGGTCCTCTGATATCTAACAGAAGTGAAGACAACCAGTTTTTTCAAATCTCTTTTTTCCAGTATACAGCATGATATACTGTATATATTTTTAATTTTATTATCATCATTATTATTAATAATATAATAGTCATCTGTGTTTCCACAGATAAAAAGGCCATTAATTGTAATCTTCCTACGTCAAAACATACTGTAACTTGTTTCAATAGATGTCATTCCACCATCTCACATTAAAAACTTGCAATGGTAGGCAATAATGCAGAGAAAAGCACAAAGCTGATGACAGGAGGCAGCAAAAAAAAAGGTGATAGCAAGAAACCATCCAAACTTCATATAATAAATAGGTAATGAAATATAGCATGGCAACTAATGTCCACAATGGACATTATCATTATGATTATCAATCATTAAGTGCTTGGCAATGGTATGTAAAGATCTTTTTCAAGAGATCCCTATAGCCTGGGAATTAATGCCCAAACAATGGTATATATTTGTGTTCATGTATTCATAATAGCAAGGGTAACCAATAGTAATTAAGGCAAATTTAGCTCATAGCCAACAAACATGTACAGTATGTCCATGAAGCATTTATCAAGGCTATACAGCATATATGTCAGATTTGTTCAGCATTTCTTAAAATTTATTTTATTGCCTCAGATGTTTTGTCATGTGTATGCTTGATAGGGCAAATGTTGTAAATCCATGTGCAGGCATCCTCCTGTAATTCCTTACATCTTGCTGGATGATGGACAAGTATACCAGTCAGACCAGACCACAAGAATAAAATGCTGGCTGTCACATGCATACCTTTTACATGTTCCATCATGAGACACAGCTTCTTCAGCAGGATGTGTACATTTATTATGGTGAATAAACACTTCAGAGGGTTGTGTACATGAAAATATTAAATAAACAAATAATTTTTGATTTATTTTGAATCTATGATGTGGAAACATAATAATTCATAATCCTCCCTCCCCTTTTTGGTTTCTTTGGTTCCCTTTATATTTAATATTCATTGGCATCAGAATTGTTAAGTACCATTATAATTTATGATGTTATATTGAATACAGTACATAGGTGCATAGGCAAATTTTTTGATCTAGAAGCGTAATAATATTTAAAAAACATTAACGTTTGTTCGTACAATAAAACAACAAAAAAACTTCCAATAGCCAATTATGTATTTTGCCATAGTTATATAATAAATAGCCCTATTTAAAAATATTTATTAACATATTTCTTTTGAATTTTCTTTAGGATCTACCGATTGTGCTCTTATTTTTCCCCATCCATCGTGGTACTGGGACAACCTTCTAAAAATCTGTGTCTTTATCTTTGCATTTATAATGCCTGTCCTTATCATCACTGTATGTTATGGAATGATGATCTTACGACTCAAGAGTGTCCGTATGCTGTCTGGCTCCAAAGAGAAGGATAGAAACCTCAGAAGAATCACCAGGATGGTGCTGGTTGTAGTGGCAGTGTTTATAGTCTGCTGGACTCCTATACACATTTATGTGATAATTAAAGCTTTGATCAATATCCCACCTTCTCTCTTTCAGACAGTGACCTGGCATGTGTGCATTGCTCTAGGTTACACAAATAGCTGCCTTAATCCAGTCCTTTATGCTTTTCTGGATGAAAACTTTAAGCGGTGTTTCAGAGAATTTTGCATTCCAACAACTTCAACCATCGAGCAGCAAAACTCAACCCGTTTGCGTCACAATACCCGTGACCATGTGTCCACCGCCAACACAGTGGATAGGACTAACCATCAGGTATGACTAGCCGTGGAAATGTCATCTCTGGATTCAGGTGTTCCTGCGGGAGATGACATGACTTCAGAAGTTACACAGATAACTACAGGGCTTTAATTAACTGATGACATTAGACTTAAGGTCTATGATTGTATTTATGTAGGGTCTATATAGTATCCAAGCACTTTTTAATAAAGGTTTGTCACTGCCCACAGTTGATATTTTCTCTGGCACAGCAACACTTGTATGTTGTATCGAATATATAAATGATTGTGTTACAAACGTAATTAACTGAATAGCATACAGGGTGACATGATTAAGAGAAAGGCTTGCAGAACTACAAATCTTGTGGATACATGTTTTATTTTCTTCATCTTCTACAAGTCTATCTTTGGACAACAGTAAGTATCAAATATAAATTCTGATTAATCATTGTATAATTAATATACTCTACTTTTCAAGGAGAAGTAATCTATCATGCACTCAAATAAGTAAATATTAGTGTGTTTTAATTAACAAATAATTTGAAAGTATATAAACATTACCAAAATGAACAGCCATACTGATAAAACAAGCCAAAAAACAGGACAAATCTTATTTTTTTTTAACTACAAGTACTGTTTTGCCCAGAGAGCTTAAAGAATTACTAAACCCAACAGCCAAAAATGTAATAAAATGCTGCTTACAAGTACTTGGATGTGTAGCTGCATTTTTCAAAACATATTAGTAAATAAAGAAAATACCTGTTGATCTTTTCAGAAATGCAGTAACCAAGGTTATATTCCTTCTGATACTAATTCTATCACCCCTGATGTAATGGAGATGAAGTGAGGATTATAGGCTTGGTTTCCAGCCTAGATGACAACCTTGGTTTCCTCCATAGATTTAGTGAAGGAGGGATCATAGTCACCTAGAGATAGGAAGTGTTTTATTCTCAATTTTACCAGGTAAAAAATAAAGCAAAAAAAAAAGCCTTAAAAAGTAAACTAATGCAGCCACCACATCTAAGTTTGTGGAATCAATAATAGCTATGCGGCTTCAAACTTTCCTCTTACCCTATATCTTCATCTCTCATCAGGTGTACACCCAAGAGCTCCTTCCTGCTCAACTGTTCCTCTTGTCAAACAAAAATGAATGGGCTGCACACTGATGCTGTCACATGTAAAACTAGCTTTAATATAATAAGTAGAGTAATCACAACATATATTCTTGCCTTTCCACCTCCGGCTCCAATATGTTACAAAGGGCTTAATCATGGATTAAGATGTCTCCATTTCTACTTTACAAATGTCAAATCTAAGGATTGTATGCTACAATATTATGTTTTTGATTTGGGGTTTAGATATGCTTTAAAGAGTAACATATCAATTCAACACCTGAAAGCCATAACCTAAAAAAATAAAAAAATAAAAAAAATTACAAATGTTTTATATCAACATTTTGTCTAGGGTAGCCTAGTAAAGTTATTTCACTTAAAATGATCTTTTAACCACAAAAAAAGTGGTTTGAAAAAACAAATTATTTGTATGATTCAATTCAGACTTAACTATTTAGATATAAAAGTCATTTCATTATCTTAGTTAATATTCTGTATGGTTGGGTCATTCTAAAAGTGCTGTTGCTAAATCAATAGTTTAAAATAAACTGTTCAAAAGAAGGGAATTTGTCACTTAAAATTTCTTGATGAAATGTCTTTAGTAGAGTATATTTTGTCCACATTATATATGTTTGCTATAAATTGAAAATTCCACCATAAACATATATTCACATCTTTAAAAGCCTGTAGCAATATGAAAACCAATCTTGTCAGCTCATATTTTGTATGTGACTGGAAATTCAGCCATTTATAAAAAATATTGACTATGTCACTTAAAAAATAAATCTTCTAGCAGGTATAAAATAAAATACAAATAGAATACAGGTATATGTCTGCAAAAGCTTGTATTGTCCTTTGCTACAGCCAAGTGCCCTGGTGTTCTAAACAGGCAAAACTGCAGCACTTCCTGGTAGTGACACAACTGCCCACCCCTTCCTGCCGCACACATCTTCTTATTGGCTAATACGGCTAATCTCATGGTGGTGGGCCAATAGAAATGCTTTGCCTGTTTAGAACTGTGACTGCAGGGATTTGCAGGCACCTCTAGTTGTCTATGCTATCTACCTACTAGCAGTTTATTTTATTTATTTTTTTAAATAAAATACAGAGTCTCTTTAAACAATAAATAAAAGTTATCTGTTGTAATTATTCAATTTCCTTGTACCACATGTGCTTATTATTATGGTGTAATGCTTTGCTATTTATTATCAAGCTCAAATGTTAGCATATCATGAGCACAATACATAACGGTTAAGTACAAGAATAGTTAATGTCTATAAAAAGTACAGTTTGACATCCATAATACTGTGCTTTATTGAATTTTGACTTGATGCAGTTGCACAAAAGAACCATGCTGTGTATTGCCTTATTATATAGAACAACTTATTTATTGTACATTGTAAATATGACCAGGTGTATTTTCTCAATGAAAAATTTGTATAATTGAAATGAAAGTATGTTGATTATTCTTTGAAATTAAAAATGTATAGGTATTGTAACGGCACCCCAATCTCAAGGGGTATTAAACGCCGTTTACGACGTTCCCTCTCCTAGACACACATCTTCCCACAAAGGGTTGGCAGCCAGTCTGTCTGGCGACAACAGGTTCTAAACCCTTTACATCTTAAATCCCTTTGTATTGTAAATCCCAGTCTGCCTTTACAATACACACAAGTATAGGGTTAATTACTTCTATTCACACCAGACCTTCCCAAGTCATACTGAACAATAGAAATGCAAAACAACTTAATTCCTCACAGCAATGATACTTAACCCCCACATACAGTATACATCCAATCTATATACAATGTATATACAGCCTTGAATATGGCTATCATAGACCATATTGGGGTTTTCATTCACCATGTGTCCAAAGTGACCCCACTGTCACACATCTCCCCTTTCAGCAGGGGACTAACAGAGGAGGGGACCCCAGACGGGTCTACTCCGAAGTTAGTCCATAGGTCCCTTCTTCTAATGCCGGTATCCACACAGTACCCCAAATAAATTTCTCCAAACAGAGAATCGCTTACCCAGCCAACCTCTGCCTCTCTCAGAGAACACACCCGCCGCTGGGGAGAGGCCTGGACTGGCCCTTCTCCCTGGAGTCCTTTCTGCCGCTGGAGAGAAGACAGGGTGACTGGGCTCAGTCCGTCATGCTGTTGGGGATCTGGGTCGACTGCCCGGCATCCCTGTGGTATACAAGTGGAGACTGAAGTCCCATCCATTTGTGGTAGGTGAAAATCTCCCAGTGCTTGCAAAGCAAGGCTGACATCCTCCTGTCTCAGTGTCACACCATTTTCTGGGGTTGTGTCAGTGAGGACTGAAGTCCCATCCAATACCACAGGAACTCCCTCTTCTGTTAGTTGGGAGCCGAGGCCCGTGGCGCTCAGCTCTGTTGCCAGCTCTTCTGCTGGGTTGCTGTGAGTGGAGACCGCAGTCCCATCCACCGATATCCGCTCAAGTGGCAGTTGTGTGCAGCGGCCAGTAGCATTCTGCCCTGCTGCCAGTGATTCAGCTGGGAGTAAAAGCTTTACTGCCTCAGCTTGTTGCTGGGGAGAGGGGCCAACTGCCCCGGCTCCCTGAAACTCCACAGTGGTTTCCGGTGCTGGGCAGAGGTGGGTATCACTCTGCCCTGTTGCCAGCACTTCTGCTGGGGACTCCACACCATCTGCTCTGGTTAACTGTTGGGGGGGGGGGGATGACCTGCTTCTCCTCCCTGCATCTTTCGCAACCTCCTTCCGAATTCCTCTTCCATGGCGGCTGGTTCTTTAGGCGTTGTCCCCGATTGCCGTATTTGCGCCATTCTCTGCTCATGTTGCCACTCATCCTGCCGCTCGATGTCTCTAATGGCTTCCCGTATGGCGGTCTCTGATGGGTTAGCACCATACAATGCCAACCGCTGTCGCACTCGTTGCTGAAACAAATCTTCAACTGACCAGGGTCCTGCATCACCCTCCTTCGGCTGCATCGCTGGCCAGTCACTGTGGTGGTTTGGAGTGTCCCAGGAACTGGAGGGAAAATCCCACTGCTGCCAACCAATGTAACGGCACCCCAATCTCAAGGGGTATTAACGCCGTTTACGACGTTCTCTCTCCTAGACACACATCTTCCCACAAAGGGTTGGCAGCCAGTCTGTCTGGCGACAACAGGTTCTAAACCCTTTACATCTTAAATCCCTTTGTATTGTAAATCCCAGTCTGCCTTTACAATACACACAAGTATAGGGTTAATTACTTCTATTCACACCAGACCTTCCCAAGTCATACTGAACAATAGAAATGCAAAACAACTTAATTCCTCACAGCAATGATACTTAACCCCCACATACAGTATACATCCAATCTATATACAATGTATATACAGCCTTGAATATGGCTATCATAGACCATATTGGGGTTTTCATTCACCCTGTGTCCAAAGTGACCCCCGCAAGGGTATTTCATACTTCCTAAGCGATTCTGAGTCCCCCGGGCCTTCCCGTTACAGGTATTATGTTTAAAAATGCTTACAGTAAAGGGAAATAGCATATGTTATATTATATTTTTTGCCAAATTTACACTAATGCTATCTACTCTGCAACTTTATGCTATACAGAGCTAAATCATTATTTATTATATGTAAAACATAACTACACAGTCTGCAAGTAGGATAGGCAGGAAAAAAATTAAATAATGTATATTTATTAACAGCTGCAACATAACAGGGCTTTAAAGAAAGTGTAAAAAAACAATTTGCATTATTCATGGCAAATATTCAGTGATTAATTTTGATTGCTGAAACCTTTCTCTTTGGCTGCTATGAGTTAATATACTTTGTGCATTGTCAGTGTTTCTTGCACTGCCTTAATCTAAGCCTTGGATAAGTAGAAGCCATATTAGGGTGCCCAAATCTTACCAAGCATAAACTACATTAACCACTTGCCTACTGGGCCAGGCCAATTTTTACCTTTCAGCACTGGCACACTTTGAATGACAATTGCACGGTCATGCTACACTGTAACCATGTGATTTTTTTTTCATTTTCTTCACAGAAATAGAGCTTTCTTTTGGTAGTATTTAATCACTTACTATTTACTGAAAAAATAAATCCTTTGGGTTAACTAGTTACCGACCGCTCGCACTGGGGCAAGTTGGCTCCCCTGCGTGAATCGCTGTTATTGTACAATGGGTGCGTACACAGCGATTTGTGGGCGAGAGCACGCCCATTTACGGGCAGGGAGCTGACCAGCGGGTGCGACGGACTCGATTTCCACCGGCCACCCGCGATTGCTTCAGAAACAGGCAGAACGGGGATCTGTCAGTGTAAACAAACAAATCCCTGTTCTGTCAGGGGAGGAGAGACAGATTGTCTGTTCCTAGTAAATAGGAACAACGATCTCTCTCCTCCTCCAGTCAGCCAAGCCCCCATACAGTTATAAACACCTCCCTAGGACACACTTAACCCCTTGATCACCCCCTAGTGTTAACCCCTTCCCTGCCAGTGACATTTATAGAGTAATCAGTGGCTATTTTTAGCTGTGATCGCTGTATAAATGTTAATGGTCCCAAAATAGTATCAAAAGTGTCTGATCTGTCTGCCGCAATGTCACAATCCTGCTAAAAATCGCAGATCACCGCCATTACTAGTAAAAAAAATAAAAATAAAAAAAATGCCATAAATCTATCCTGTAGTTTGTAGACACTATAACTTTCAGGTCAATATATGCTTATTGCAATTTTTTTACCAAAAATATGTAGCACAATACATATTGGCCTAAACTGAGGAAGAAATCTTTTTTTATTTTTATTTTTTGGATATTTATTATGGCAAATAGTTAAAAATATTGTTTGTTTTTTTTTTCAAAAATGACGCTCTTTTTTTGTTTATATAGCAAAACTTAAAAATCACATAGGTTATTAATTACCACCAAAATAAAGCTCTATTTGTGGGAAAAAAAGGACATACATTTTGTTTGGGTACAACGTCACATGACTGCGCAATTGTCAGTTAAAGTGACACAGTGCCGTTTCGCAAAAAATGGCCTGGTCATTAGGGGGGCAAATTCTTCCAGTCTTTAAGTGGTTAAAGGTGTTTTTATAAATGAATAAAAGCTAACCATTGTAAGCACCTCTGGCAGCATTACATGATTTGTCTCAAGCCCCTATTACTGGACAGTTTTGGGATGTTAAAAGGAAGTTGAAAAATTAACAGATTTACTGGCTGGATCACCAAGTAAAAATAAAGGGAAAAAAAGGCTAAACATGAAAATGAATGCAGTCAGCACATTTTAGAAGTGGTATGGTGCAACATATAAAAGATTTTATTTTTGGTTTAGATATTTTTTAAACTGTTTGATACAGGTCTTTTAATTTTAGAATGATCAAGAATGTCATATATTAAATGACCCCAATTTTATTTTTAAAATGTGATGCAGTAACACTTATAGGTGAAATTAGCTTACATTTTAGTTGGCACAGCTAGTATAAAAAGAAAAACAAGCAACTGATGTGGCAGACAAGATGATCAGAACTGTAGGTAAAAAAAGACACGGGACCAGAAGTATGATATAAAAATATTTTTAGGGATAGCGTTCCAATTAGTTGAACCTTCTGTTTGGCTATTATTTGTGTAAGTGTTAATGGATCTTGCACTCAGACATAAGGATGCCGTACTAAAGGGAACATTAAGGGAGATGTCTAATAAATGCTTTATCAAATAACTAAAGTGCCATAAAATAGAAACACTGGAGAAACTCTTATTCAGTGACGCAGCTTTACAATCAACACTACCCTGTGCTACTGAATGAATATTGCAGAAGTTCACATTTTCAAAAATGGCATTTTAGAGCAACAAATTTAAAGCCATGTTTATCCAAAATTACATTGTTGAATATATATTTTTCACCAGAAAAACAAAACAAAAACAATTGTACACATATGCCGGATTTCTAAAGTACGAAATACTGTAGTTTTGCCATATTTATTATGAAATTGTAATATAAAACAAAAATAGTATTAATAGTATATATTTAGACAAACTTTCATAGAAATACAGAATTTTATAACATAATCCCATTACATAGTTGCTAAAATGCTCAATACTGCTTACATATTGATGTAATATACTGTATATATAATTACAACCAATGTTTGCTTAAGAAACCCATAAAAACAGAAAAGAAATATGAATGTAAAATCATTTTTAACTTAGTCTTGGAAGAAAAAAAGAATGATAACGTATTCACAATAAGTTTATTGATAAGGACAATGATTGGGAAATAGAAGGGATCTTTTAAAATGTGCTCAATGTTTATCTAAAGCCGTTTTTTCATTTTTTTTTTTCATTTTGGGTAGATGAGGGTATAAGCTGTTGTCCGTTTTTTTAAACATTTTTTTTATCTGTGCCTCATTAGAGAAATTGTCCTTTACTTCCTGACCTGAAGACTCAACAGGAAGTGAGGAGAAATAGTTTTTCAATGTGATGGAAATCGACTTTTAGTCATGAAAACAAATATCTCCACTAGAAAATGTTCCCTTAATTACGGTTCTTTCGGGAACTCAATTTTGTGGATCCTAAATTTTACTTCCCATGCTATTGGTAATCAGGACAGCTACAGAGAGGGAATTTCCCTAACAGGAACACAGACTGTAGTTCTAGCCCATCACCACTCATCCAAATCTCCAAAAAAGTTTTGTCTTAAGTTATACTTTAATTCAAATTAGAAAGGTGCAACAAATGCCCCCACTGAGAAAATCAAAAGTACTTCGTTTTCTGGATCACAATTTCCTTGTCAAACAAACACAGGTGCTTATATCCTTTTATATTATAAATTGCATTACAAAATACTATAAAAGTTAATGTTTTTTTTTTTTTTTTTGTAATGCAATAAGCGCAAGTGACGCAACCAATAAAAAAAAAATTCTGTATACTGACATACGGAACTAATTTACTAATGTAATTGGTTGCGAATAGTGGTAGACAGGGTCAGCAATGGCCCCCATAGGGTAATTTTTTTTCCTCCTACATTACTGTGATAGAACCAACACTTATTTACTGTGTATAACTTAATAGATGCAGACAAAGCAGCATTTGTGATGCTCTGAACTTACTTGTGGTCCATAATATGCCACTGGGTTCCAACCCCTTTACTTTCAGTTCAAATGGTATTAAAAATTTGGAGAAGCATTCTGTATTGTTCAGTGTTGGTCAGGCACTGAGTAAAGGAAATGCTTACTTATAATATTTAAACTGGAAGCATGTTTATGGCATCATAAAGAATGTCTACTGCTTCTCACCCGCCCTAGAAGTGAACAGTGTCCAGGTTTTTTGTGACAGTGGAGTTGATTCCAGTACCCGCCTAACCCACATCTTGCATAAATGTGCCCCTAAATCTCAAATGGCCCTTAGCCTTAGCCACAGCTACATAGTCAGCATACATGGAATGCCTGAGCCTGGTTGCATGGGTTATAGCTCACCAATGCCATGTGCATATTTTTTCATTTGCGCTAAAGTAATGAAAGTTATCTCGATATATACATTATGATGGTGACGATTTAAAGCCTATATTAAATATGCATTCTTTATGAATGAGAGATATAGAAAACACCAATTAATGCAGTTATGTTCTCATTATCAAATACATCTATTTTATGTGAATTTGTCTATGTATTACCTTGCTGTATTCTCTCTGCAATGCTGAGAATGGAAGGAGCAGGACAAAGAGCCAATCAGGCTCTGCTGCAATTCACACTGCTGTTGGTGTAAAATAAGTAAAAAAAAGCTAAATGGAGAAGAATGTATAGGGATGACCTTATTACTGAAATGGCGTTTCTTCATTGTCACATCTACAAGCTGGGCTGTGTTAGTGACCAAGATATAGTGCTTAACTGCAGTGGAGAAGGGAAAGGTCACTGACCTGGCTATAATGACTGTAAAATTTGCATGGATAACCAGACTTGCTGAACAGAACAACAAATTAATTGACAGTTGAAACAGTTTGCATATACAGTATGTATGTCAGTTATGTATATACAGAAGCTGCAGCAGTATAATGAGCAGGTGTCTACATTTTGTGCAAAGTTAATCTATTTCAAACTATTTTGGTTGTCCATAATTTCTTACCATACATTTCTTCATATCAATAACAATTTATTATCAAAAGTATAATTATCTTTATGTTTTAAGCAATACATTTTCAATAACAACAGATTTGCATGTGTGATACATTTTAAAAATGTTTGCAACATTAAAAATGTGTATAAAATGTATATATACTGTACAGTAGATATTTTTGTTTTGCCTTTAAACTTCTAATTAGCTATTTTCAACAAAAAGTAATAATAAAAAATAAGTATGGTCTCTTCATTTATAAAAATGTCTGATATTTAATTTCAAGGGAAGAAGACTAAGGCTATTTATTGTCAGACGTATGTGCAGTATATTCAAATTCACATCTTTTTGATTATTCTATTTGATTTTGTAAATAGATTGTTCATGACTTTTGAATGAAAAATATCGCTATTTTCTTTTATGGAAAGTATATATGTAATCCAAGACAAATACCTAAATTGTAAATAATGTTTTATGTCTATCAAAAATGATAAAGTAAGTCTATTTAAAAATATAAAGCTATTTATAAAAACAATGGGATATTTTCAGCCTGAGGTCTAGGGCCTCAAATTACTGTGTATTACAACATATTATAGTGTGTATAGAACAAAAGTGCATGTAATAGCTTTACCAGGCTGGTACATCATATGTGCATCTTGTAAGACATTCATTAATATTTCATGAATATGATATAAGCATTAAAAAATGTATGTTTAAAACGTCCATGCAGGCCATGTAAATCACTGTATATATAGTAACTGTACGAATCACTACTGTGTTGTGAAGCGCTGAATAAACTATTCCTAATCATTAAGGTGTAGTGATTTTGGTGATTTAATAAAGATCATGTTTTTTCCTTTTTTTTTGCTGTTCTGTTCGTGCTAAATTTGTTGGTTCATTTATTTGGGGATCAAATAAATGTGTGAGGCATATTTTTAGGACTTTTCTAGAGACTACACAATATATATATGTACATATATATCTATATCTATATATATAGATATAGATATAGATATATACACAGTATACACAGTATATGTTTTTAAATTTATTTAAACACAAGAAAAAATGCAATCAAATAATGTTTTCTTGGACCTCATAGCAAATCTTTAAAGCTGATTGACATGGACAGACTGTCAATTACGAATCATATTGCATTGTTAAATCACCAGTGGCTACATTGTCCTGTATCTCATGGATTTGTATGCGTCTGTATAAAGAAGAAATGTCTTTCTTTTTTTTTTCATACAGTAGCAACACATTTGACTTATAGGTTATAACTGGATGTCATATGAAGAAAAGAAACTGCTTTTAGATGAGTTTATTGCACATCTGGATTTACATACCAGTGGTCTTTTTTACTCACATTTTTTAATAAGAATTTTATTTTTTTTAATATTAAAAGTTATATTTTCTTATTTCCATCTACATAAGTAAGGAAAAAGCTTGTATTGGCCAGATTACTTGTAGTACATTTTTTCTGCAGTTAGACAAATTTGTCTCTTGAAATACAGGTAGTTATGAGGTCAAGATGGAGTTTAGTTATCTTTTTTATTTTTATTTGTAACCAATGCTTTTGGGGTTATTATTAAGCAATCATACAATATATTTCTAGCCAAAGTAGATGGGTGACAATCTATCCGGAGCAGCAAGCAAGCTACCCACTCCTCACATTGATGACTGCAATAAAATATTTCCCTAGCTTGCAGACTGTGCCCCTGCCGTAGAAATCCAACTAGGTTTTGTATAGTTTGTGCATTTTTGTTGGTGGAATCCATCCACTTAAAAGGGTAACTCTACTTTTGTGGAAAGAAAATTAGCACATAAAAAAATAATACATCATATACAATTGCGACACAAGTCATATTGTAATTGAAAGTTATAACCTTCCTTTTCAGTCTGCATTGCTGTAATTTTCTACCTGGAGGTGTTCTGCACACAGATGGTGTACAGAACACCCCCCAAAATTTCATTTTCTGCTTGTGGGATTGGCAGAATTTGAGCATCCCCATGCAACAAAAAATTCTGAGGCCTCGTACACACGACCGAGTTTCTCGGCAAGAACCAGCAAGAAACTTGCTGGCAGAGATGTCTTGCCGAGAAATTCGTTCGTGTGTATGGTTTCTCGTCAAGAAAACCGACAAGTAATCTCGACGAGAAAATAGAGAACCTGCTCTCTATTTTCTCGTCGAGATTCTCGTCGCCATGTTTCACGACGAGAAAAGTGAGTGTGTGTACACTTACCTGTCCTCCGGGAAGCCCGCGCATGTTCGAAATGAATTTGACGCATGCGCGGTAGCTTCCTAGGCATAGGTAGGGTATACCAAGATGGCGGCGACGGCATCGAATGTGACGAGCGCATGCTTGTCGTAGTCGATGACGTCACCGCGTACGCTCCATTCAAAGAACCGCGGGTTCTTTGAATCGAGCGTCTGTAAACAAGTTTCTTGTCCAAGAATCTCGTCGAAAAAAACAACATGTTTTTTTCGACGAGAATCTCGGCCGTGTGTACGAGGCTTTAGTGCTAAACTGCTAGCAGTATATGGTGGAAGATTTCCCCATTGTTTAAATTGTTGATTTCAGATGTACTGACAACATGGAAAACTATTTTAGCCTCTGTCCCCCCAACCTTAAAATGCCTTGTGTGTCTATGTCTAATATTATAAGTGTGATCCTAACGTGATATTAAAGGCTTGGCTTTTAAAAAAAACAAACAAACAAACAAACAAACATGTCATACTTACACTAGGGATGAGCTTCGAGTTCGAGTCGAACTCATGTTCGACTCGAACATTGCCTGTTCGCCCGTTCGCCGAACAGCGAACAAATTGGGGTGTTCGCGGCAAATTCGAAAAATCTATGGGAGAAATCTAAAGTGCTAATTATAAAGGCTTATATGCAAGTTATTGTCCTAAAAAGTGTTTGGGGACCGGGGTCCTGCCCCAGGGGACATGTATCAATGCAAAAAGAAGTTTTAAAAACGGCCGTTTTTTCGGGAGCAGTGATTTTAATAATGCTTAAAATGAAAAAATAAAAGTGAAATATTCCTTTAAATTTCGTACCTGGGGGGTGTGTATGATATGCATGTAAAGTGGCGCATGTTTCCCGTGCTTAGAACTGTCCCTGCAAAAAATGTCATTTTTGAAAGAAAAAAATGCATTTAAAACTGACTCGCGGCTATTAATCAATTGTCGGCTCCCGGCAATACATACAAAAGTCATTGATAAAAAAAAAAAAAAAAAGCGTGGGGGTTCCCCAGAATTCAATTACCAGGCCCTTCAGGTCTGGAATGGATATTAAGGGGAACCCCGCCCCAAATGTAAAAAAAAATTGATGTGGGGTTCCCCCAAATATCCATTCCAGGCCCTTCAGATCTGGCATGGATTTTAAGGGGAACTCCACCCCAAATTTAAAAAAAAAAATGGCGTGGAGTCCCCCTAAAAATCCATACCAGACCCCTTATCCGAGCACGCAACCTGGCCGGCCGCAGGGGAAAAGGGGGGGACGAGAGAGCGGCCCCCCCTCCCTCCTGAACCGTACCAAGCCACATGCCCTCAACATGGGGAGGATGTCCCCATGTTGATGGGGACAAGAGCCTCATCCCCACAACCCTTGCCCGGTGGTTGTGGGGGTCTGCGGGCGGGGGGCTTATCGGAATCTGGAAGACCCCTTTAACAAAGGGGACCCCCAGATCCCGCCCCCCCCCTATGTGAATTGGTAAGGGGTACATTGTACCCCTACCATTTCACGAAGAAAGCGTAAAAAAATGTTTAAAAAAACACACAAACACCTTGAAAAAGTCCTTTATTTAAAAAAAAACAAAAAAAAAACATTCCAGCGGTGAAATCCAGTGTCCCGCGGCGATCCCGATGTCCAGCACTGTCCTTCATTGGTTGTGCCTGAGCGGACCTGATGGGGAACTCCCTCTCAGTATTTTAAATGTATAGACCCACCCCTTCTAAAGTTCCCCATCAGGTCCGCTCAGCGGAACATGAGAAGGGGCGGGTCTATACATGTATTACCAAAGTGAGAGCAGTTTCCCATCAGGTCCGCCCCCTCGGTATGTCGGACCCGCCTACGTCATTGGCTTGAGCGGGGAACTTCCTTCACTATGTAAATTTAAATTACACAGTGAAGGAAGTTCCCCGCTCAAGCCAATGACGTAGGCGGGTCCGACATACCGAGGGGGCGGACCTGATGGGGAACTTCTCTCACTTTGGTAATACATGTATAGACCCGCCCCTTCTCATGTTCCGCATCTGGTCCGCTGAGCGGACCTGATGGGGAACTTTAGAAGGGGCGGGTCTATACATTTAAAATACTGAGAGGGAGTTCCCCATCAGGTCCGCTCAGGCACAACCAATGAAGGACAGCGCTGGACATCGGGATCGCCGCGGGACACTGGATTTCACCGCTGGAATGTTTTTTTTTTGTTTTTTTTTAAATAAAGGACTTTTTCAAGGTGTTTGTGTGTTTTTTTTTTTTTAAATTACGCTTTCTTCGTGAAATGGTAGGGGTACAATGTACCCCTTACCAATTCACATAGGGGGGGCGGGATCTGGGGGGTCCCCTTTGTTAAAGGGGTCTTCCAGATTCCGATAAGCCCCCCGCCCGCAGACCCCCACAACCACCGGGCAAGGGTTGTGGGGATGAGGCCCTTGTCCCCATCAACATGGGGACATCCTCCCCATGTTGAGGGCATGTGGCTTGGTACGGTTCAGGAGGGAGGGGGGGCCGCTCTCTCGTCCCCCCCTTTTCCCCTGCGGCCGGCCAGGTTGCGTGCTCGGATAAGGGGTCTGGTATGGATTTTTAGGGGGACTCCACGCCATTTTTTTTTAAAATTTGGGGTGGAGTTCCCCTTAAAATCCATGCCAGATCTGAAGGGCCTGGAATGGATATTTGGGGGAACCCCACGTCAATTTTTTTTTTAATTTGCAGCGGGGTTCCCCTTAATATCCATTCCAGACCTGAAGGGCCTGGTAATTGAATTCTGGGGAACCCCCACGCTTTTTTTTTTTTTTTATCAATGACTTTTGTATGTATTGCCGGGAGCCGACAATTGATTAATAGCCGCGAGTCAGTTTTAAATGCATTTTTTTCTTTCAAAAATGACATTTTATGCAGGGACAGTTCTAAGCACGGGAAACATGCGCCACTTCACATGCATATCATACACACCCCCCAGGTACGAAATTTAAAGGAATATTTCACTTTTATTTTTTCATTTTAAGCATTATTAAAATCACTGCTCCCGAAAAAACGGCCGTTTTTAAAACTTCTTTTTGCATTGAAACATGTCCCCTGGGGCAGGACCCAGGTCCCCAAACACTTTTTAGGACAATAACTTGCATATTAGCCTTTATAATTAACACTTTAGATTTCGAACGTTCGAGTCCATTGTATTTAATAGGTTTCTAAAGTTTACACGAACATTTTGTCTGTTCGCAGGTTCTGGTGCGAACCGAACAGGGGGGTGTTCGGCTCATCCCTGACTTACACCTGCTCTGTGCAGTGGTCTTGCACAGAGCAGCCCTGATCCTCCTGTTCTTAGGCCCTCCACTGTGATTGACAGCAGTGGAGAGCCGAGACTCCAATTCACATCGATGGATCCAGATGGGGCTCAGGTACTGTAAGCATAGAATGCATTAAGGTAAAAAACCTTCTGCCTTTAGAACCACTTTAAGACTAGCAAACTGGGGTAGAGTAAGAGATGACATAGGGTACTTGGCTTTGGAGACAGAAAATATAATGCTGTTTCAACTTTGGTTAACTTCAAATATCCAATCACCTGAAGAAGATTTTTTTTTTTATTCCACTAAGCCACAGATAGATAGAAAATGTATGGAAAAAAAAATGAAAAAACGAAAGTCAAGTTTTCAGAAAATTTACCACTATGCTGGCAAATGAAAGTGAGGGCATGAGTTCCCTGATCCAGACATAAACACATAAAGTTATATTCCTGGGGTAAAGCAACCATACCAAATTGTCCAAGATGTACTGCCGATACGGGAGCATTAATTCATATGATGTGGCAATGTCCTAAATTGCATCGATGTTAGGGGAATATATTTGATATTTTAAAAGAGAAGCACAGGTTTTCGTTTTTTCCCATATTCATACTTACCTAGGTGGATGGAGCATCAGACCGATGCTACATCTGTCCCCTGGCATCTCTGCACTGAAAACTGAGCCACGAGCACCGCCGATGGCTCGGTTCTCACTCCACCCCGAGCAGAGCGATGCTGACTGTCAGTCAGGATGGCTCCTGCTCTGGTCCTCCACGCTCATTGGAGCAATGAGCTGTGGAGGGGCGGTAAGAGACTGTCTCAGCAGCTTGCTGAGCCGCTTAGACTGCCATCAATGAAGGCAGCTGGCTTATCCAGACTTGGAAGCAGTGTTGGAAATCTTACTTTAAAAAAGTAATTAGTTACAGTTACAAATTACTTCTCCCAAAAAGTAATTGCGTTGGTAACACAGTTACTACATTGAAAAAGTAATTAGTTACAAAGTAACTGACTTTTTTTTTGAGGGCACATAGCACATCAGGGCATGGGGCACATAGCACATCAGGGCACATAGCACATCAGGGCATGGGGTACATAAAACATCGGGCACATAGCATATCGGGGCACATAGCATATCGGGGCACATAGCACATCAGGGCACATAGTACATCAGCGCACATAGCACATCAGGGCATGGGGCACATAGAAAATCAGGGCATGGGGCACATAGCACATCAGGGCATGGGGCACATAGCACATCAGGGCACATAGCACATCAGGGCACATAGCACATCAGGGCATGGGGCACATAAAACATCGGGGCACATAGCACATCAGGGCACATAGTACATCAGGGCACATAGCACATCAGGGCATGGGGCACATAGCACATCAGGGCATGGGGCACATAGCACATCAAGGCACACAGCACATCAGGGCGCACAGCACATCAAGGCACATAGCACATCAGGGCACATGATAGCACATCAGGGCATGGGGCACAGGGCACATAGCACATGAGGGCACATCAGGACATGTGGCACATAGCACATCAGGGCGGGGCACATAGCACATCAGGGCAGGGCACATAGCACATTGTTTATCAGCCATGCAGAGTAGCGCAGGAAGTGTGTGTAATAAGTTCTCTCTCATGTCACGGCACTGACGGTAGTCACGCTACTCCCCGGCGGCCCCTCCTCTCTTCTCGTCCATCCCAGATGATGTCACAAGCAAATGGGGATGGACGAGAAGAGAGGAGAGGCCGCGGGGAGCAGCGTGACTGCCGTCAGTGCCGTGACATGAGAGAGACCCGGTCATAGAGGAGAGGAGGAATTACACTACTGCCATCTAGTGGCGGTAGATGTAATTGGGGTAATGCCGCCCAAGTAATGGTAACTGCATTACCATGAGGGGAAGAGTAATCAGTTAGATTACTCGTTACCCTCTAAAGTAACTGCGTTACGTAACTCCGTTTATTCGAACTCAGTTACTTACATCACTGCTTGGAAGTCGGGATGATGCACTGCCTCGACTGATGGCAGTGACGTCAGCGGAGAGAGGACTTCAGACCGCTCTCCGCTGAAAACGGATCACAGAAGTGCGAAACGAATTGCACTCCTATGACCCAGTGGAGAAGCCCAGCCTAAAAAGCTCAGGCTGGACTTCTCCATTAAATACTTATGTTCTACACATGTCCACTTTGACCCAAAAATAGCTTTATTAGGGATTATACTGGAAAATGCAATCCCATTCGAAATGCAACAACTGTGGTTGCGGACTATGTATATAGCCCGCAAACTTATATTACAGAAAAGGGATATCAAAAACCCAGCCACAAATCACTCAGTGGTTCGATGTAATTAATTATAATTTAAGAAGGGAGGAATTGGCATATAAACATGAAATGCCCTGAAAAATTTCAAAAAATTTGGTTACTATGGCTAGACTCCAATTTGTCTGTGTAAGTTGAGAAAAATAAAACTTAATGGTATGTTGAATTACTATGCTTGATTAAGCTAATTAGGAAACTACATGATTAATCTTTGATGGTGGTGTGTTTTCAATTTTTTTTCATGACTAACTTGTATTTTTTGATTTGCAAGCTTTTTTTGTTGTTGTTGTAAATTGTAAAATGTTTCTCAATAAAAATTATAAAAAAATGATAAAAAATAGATAAAAAAAAAAAGACATGGGAAAACACACACATGGGTTTCCACCATTCACAAAAGATGGACTTGGGACCAGCACTCCTTTCGCTTCTAGCCAGAAAACTCTGCTCTCCAGCATTTGATTTTCTACTGTTTTATGATGAAGGTAAAGTTGCCAGCTGTGAGGGGCTGCCGGTTGCATATGTAGCACTACCCCCGTAGGAGCTGCTGGTTTAAAGTTTTGGGCCTACCGTTACCTTTTCTGTTCATCACTCGTGTCAGGGATCCTTCTTGAAGAGCCTGTATAAAAGTTCACACCAACACCTGGATACATTTTCTTCAAGAGGCTTTATTTTACCAGTTCCAACAGAGGGGTAGAGGGATAGGGGAGGTTCAGGCACTTTACTTTGCGGATCACAGGCACAATCTCAGATCCAGAGGACAAACAGTTCCACGCTAGATTCAGCAACCACCGGGTAGGCCTACTCTCACTGGCCTAGCAACCGGTGCAAAGCTCGCTCAAAACTCTCTGCCACAGACTTGATGTGTGCAGTACAGTCGTTCCACAACCTTCTGCCACAAGATCGTGTAACCACACTGACACTTTGCAAAAAGTTCCTTCAAGAGTACATTGCTCACGGTGCCAGAATCTTTAAGCCGTCCGGCAGCACCGCGAGGCAAACTGGCCAGAATGCGTCCTTCAATTGAGTCCCCAAGCTTCTTCTCGCAGACAAGACCCCGTAGGACCATCCCTGGACTAGTAGGCTCCAGCAACTCCTGGGCCTACTTCTCAGTTGCAGAGCCTCGAGCCAGCAGGCCCCGAGGCCGAAAATGGCTCGTACATCCCTGAGGCCAGGAGGGCCCTTAGGTCAGGATCCGGCAACGACCCCCGGCAACGAACATCAAAAGAGCGGTCTCTGCCTCTTAAGTACCCCCTCCCAGAATGTACAGCGGGTTGACCACGTCCCCTGAGCCACCTCTGGGAAAGGAATACCCAATACACCTAGCCTGATGCATTTCCAACCCTGACCCGTGATGACAGTGACACCTACTGTCAGGTGGAAAACGCGCAGCCCAGCTAGACTGAAACAGAGTCATCAATTTACATAATTCTTTCTGAGCTGAACTACAGCTCAGACAACTAAATTTAACATATAGCATCTACCCAACAGGAGTAGGGCGCCAGAGGCGACTCTCTAATTAGGCAAATTAGGCGACTGCCTTAGGCCTCGCAAACTCAGGGGCCCCGTGCGGCCGCCTAATTTGCCCATACCTCACCCTTTCCGGCAAATCGGTCATGGAATACCCGCAGCCGCAGCTTGTGCGGGCTATTTTTGTTCCTGCACGCCGCCGCAAGCTCCACTTTTTATGGCAGAGAGAGCCGAGTCACTGTCAGCCAACATCTCTCCCCGCAGTCCCCGGCTGCCTGGCCCTGACACACACATTGCAGAGTGCCGTGGAGATGGAGTGAACTGAGCCCGCCCCCTACTTCTCCTGCTGTGTGATGTTTCCTGTGTTCACAGATGAGGAGGGGGAGGAGAAGGAGGCTCACCACGCAGCAGAGACTCGGGACAATGCTGCTCGTCTGACAAAATATGACACCTGAACTAATGCAAAGTAAGTGAGTCTTCCAGAGGGGAGGGGCGGAAGCAAGCCTACAGTTTACTTTGAGTGATTTTGGAGGAGAGGATATGTTCTAGGGGGCACTTTATGACTTATGCTGCAAGGGGGCTTGGATATGAAATCCACCCCCTTAGCACATATCCCCCCCCCAATTAAAGAGATGCTGTCTGCCACAGAGGGAGTGGCCCTTGGCACCCCACAAGAGATGTGAAAAATTGCTCCAGGTGCCCATACTAGTGCCCCCTTTCCAGGCAAGTTAATGCAGCAAAGTGTGGGTTCCAGGTCACAGGTCCAGGCTGTGCGTTCTGTGCAATTTCAGCCCAATTATGTCCGCACACTCTCTGACCATCTCCTGTAGTATGTCTGCGGTCTCTGACCATCTCCTGTACCATGTATGCAGTCTCTGACCGTCTCCTGTAGTATGTCTGTGGTCTTTGACCATCTCCTGTAGTATGCCTGGAGTTTCTGACTAAGGATGAGCTCCGACGTGTACACAAAGCCCACGTGCAGAGCCCACCAGGAAGTCAGCACTGCGCTAATCACAGGCAGTGAGACATTGTCCCAATGCGCGGCTGCAGAGATCGGGAAATGTCTCACTGCCTGTGATTAGCGCAGCGCAGTGCCGACTTCCTGGCGGACTCTACACGTGGGCTGTGCGAACACGCCGAAGCTCATCCTTCTCTCTGACCATTTCCTGTAGTATGTCTGCAGTCTCTGACCATCTCCTGTATTATGTCTGCAGACTCTGACCATCTCATGTATTATGTCTGCAGTCTCTGACCATCTCATGTAGTATGTCTGCAGTATCTGACCATCTCCTGTATCATATACGCACTCTCTCTGACCATCTCTTGTATCATGTATGCAGTCTCCAACTATCTCCTGTAGTATGTCTGAATTCTCTGACCATCTCCTGTATCATGTCCGCACACTCTCTGACCATCTCTTGTATCATATATGCAGTCTCTGACCATCTCCTGTAGTATGTCTGCAGTCTCTGACCATCTCCTGTAGTATGTCTGCAGTCTCTGACCATCTCCTGTAGTATGTCTGCAGTCTCTGACCATCTCTTGTATCATGTATGCAGTCTCTGGCCATCTCTTGTATCATGCATGCAGTCTCTGACCATCTCTTGTATCATGTATGCAGTCTCTGACAATCTCTTGTATCATGTATGCAGTCTCTGACCATCTCTTGTATCACATATGCAGTCTCTGACCATCTCTTGTATCACGTATGCAGTCTCTGACCATCTCTTGTATCATGTATGCAGTCTCTGACCATCTCTTGTATCATGTATGCAGTCTCTGACATTCTCTTGTATCATGTATGCAGTCTCTGACCATCTCCTGTATCATGTCCGTACACTCTCTGACCATCTACTGTAGTATTTCTGCAGGCCCAGACCATCTATTGTATTATGGCAGCACAGTCTCTGACCATCTCTTAAATCATGTCCTCACAGTCTCGTAGTGTAATATAGGATGAAACGAGTGCCATCAAGCTGGAGCCCAGAGAGGACCATTTGACTGAGCCCTGCACGGTGCACCTGAGTGGTGGTCAGTAACAGCGTAGCAAGGCCAGTCTGAGGGGGAATCACTGATGTAGGGGGGCAGTGAATACAGTAAGGTAAGGGGGTGGGCACTCATATAAAGGTTCCCCCGTTATATCAGTAAGCCCCCCCTCCTGTACCTTAGTGCGTTCACTCTGCGGAAGGTGATCTCTGGTGACCAAAGTCCTTCCCACATTATAGTTTCCATTTTAAATGCAAGTTGGAACTCTGTGGACAATGACATAAAGGGGAACTCTGATGTAAAGGGGAATGCAGTGGACTCTGATATAAGGTGATCTCATCATCAGAGTTCCCCCTTACACCAAAGTCTGCAATATTCACCCTTACATCAAATTTCCCCTTACACTGTAAGGGGGAATCCTGCACACTCTGATGTAAGGGGGAACTCTGTGTTTGGTTATATTAACCTGACCTTCATGTAAATGGAGAAATATGGTTTTGACTCTTGTTATACCTTAAATATATTGCTAGTAGCAGCTGCACAAATGTTATCTATTTTTGTGTGCGTGTAATATATATATTTGATTAAAGAAGAATTGGTTAGAGAGAGTTCTAGAAACTGTAAATTCATAGTTCATATGATTTAAGGCTCTTTATATATGCAATTTATACCGTTACCGTATATACTCGAGTATAAGCCGAGTTTTTCAGCACATTTTTTTGTGCTGAAAATGCCCCCCTCGGCTTATACTCGAGTCACCTTTTTGCGCCTGATCTTCCGGACTTTGGGGACCCAGTACCGGCCGGCCGTATGTCCTATGGCACACATATAGCCCCACTCTTTCTCTATAAGTGTACAAAGTTTGTTGACCGGGGGACCTACGGTCGGGGAGCACCGTTTTTCCAAAGCCGGGCACCCCTTCCATTGACTCCCATGTTAAACATCAGTCTAGTCACGGACACAGTGAGGCATGGGCACAGTGAGGCATGGGCACAGTGAGGCATGGACACAGTGAGGCATGGGCACCCCTTCCATAGACTCCCATGTTAAACGGTCATTTCTCTGGTGATTTTGGGGACCCGGTACCGGCCAGTTGTAGGTTCCCTGGACCCGGAACTTAGCACACATGTAGCCCCATTTCTCCTCTATAAGTGTGCAAAGTTTATTGTCTGGGGGACCTACGGCCGGGGTGCACCGATTTTTCAAACCCGGGCACCCCTTCCATTGACTCCCATGTTAAACGTCAGTCTAGTCACGGACACAGTGAGGCATGGGCACAGTGAGGCATGGGCACAGTGAGGCATGGACACAGTGAGGCATGGGCACAGTGAGGCATGGGCCCAGTGAGGCATGCACATGGACACAGTGAGGCAAAGTGAGGCACAGTGAGGCACAGTGAGCATGCAGATGGACACCCTAGGCTTATACTCGAGTCAATACGTTTTCCCATTTTTTTTGTGGTAAAATTAGGTGCCTCGGCTTATATTCGGGTCGGCTTATACTCGAGTATATACGGTCATTTTTATCGCTTGAATTATTTTTCCCATTATGGGAGTTAGTGGGGCCTCAGATCTAATGCCGCGTACACACTGCCGTTTTTAATGTCATTGAAAAAAATGTTTTTCTCGACGTGATTTTTCGTGTTTCCTCTCAAGCCTGCCTTGCCTACACACTATCGTGAAAAAAAATGCTTGAGCAAAGCGCGGTGACGTACAACACGTACGACGGCATTATAAAGGGGAAGTTCTATTCGGATGGCGCCACCCTTTGGGCTGCTTTTGCTGATCCTCATATTAGTGAAGTTTGGTGAGAGCCGATTCGCGCTTTTCAGCCTCATGCTCTTCAGTCCGTTACAGCGTGACAAATGTGCTATCTCCATTACGAACGTTAGTTTTACCAGAAGGAGCGCTCCCGTCTCATACTTGATTCTGAGCATTTCCCCTCGTAAAAGCATACACACTACCATTTTTCACGACGTTAAAAAGAACGATGTGAAAAACAACGTGAAAAATTAGAGCAGGTTCTAATTTTTTTTAGCCCATTTTTCACGTCCTTAAAAATGCTCTGGAGCCTACACACAATCGTTTTTAATGACCAATTTAAAAAATGGCATTTTTCACGCCATGAAAAACGGTCCTGTGTACGCGGCATTAGGTTTGCCTAAGGCCTCACAAAGCCTAGAGCCGCCTCTGTAGGGCGCTACACATACTAAGCTACTTTGTAAGTCTAAAGACTCGTACACACGGTCGGACTTCCATCTGACTTTTCCATGTTTTTTTGTCCGAACGGAGTTGGCCAGGAACACCCATAGCATACACACGCTCTGACTTTTCTGCAAACTTTCCCAAAACTTTTGGCAACATCACGTGGTTTTTCTGCTCTTTTCTGCTCTTTACCGCCACCCTTTGGTCAACCTCTGCTATTAATGGTTGATTTTAACATTAGTTGTTTAGTCCATCGGACAAAAGTCCGATGGTTTCCTGTACACACGGTCGGACTTTGCTCCATCGGACTTTTGTTGGGCAAAAGTTTGTCCGTTTGCAGACCCAACTTTTGTCCGATGAAAACAAAACCAAACGAAAAAAAGTTTGTTCGATGGAGCGTACACACGGTCGGATTGTTGGTCCAACTTGCTTAAAACTAGGTTTGTTGGGCGAAAGTCCGACCGTGTGTACGGGGCTTAAGTTTAAGTCTAAGCATGTTTAGACTTAAAGGGATTGGATTAGTAAAAAAGTAGTAAATGAGGTAAAGCTAACTGAATATTTACTTTGCGCATAATACCCAATCATGTGCAAGGAAAATGGGAAAAACATTTTTTTTTGCTCGCACATATCTGAAGGATTGAAGTCTGCACAGCTTCAATTAATTTATTAAGCTAAGTGCAAATTCACTTGCAACGTGCACATGCTCTACTCGTGTCAGTTTAACTCGCATGTTTACTGGATTGCTGTCTCATTTTTCCCAGTGCTTCCTGTTGTGCAAATAAAGAACTAGAAGAACATGGCCAGTACACGTCCACCTACAGGGTGGCTATGCTGCCATTTACTGTCTCCCTGGAGCCCCAGCATAACTACCCTGATGTTTGTGCTTCTAGTCAGGATCCCAACTTCTTCTGAATATAGTGCATGTACCCATACACACACATAGGTGACACAGACAGTCTTCTCTGTAAACAAATCCCCATGATTGACAGCTAGTTTCCTTTCTATCAAACATGAGTGATGTGATTATTCTGTGACATGCACAGTGTACAATCCGTGACTGTAGGTTCAAGGACCCGGGCTTTGAGAATGACACAACAGCAGAGATGTTATAAAAAGAGGTAAAATACATTACATGTTTAGGACCAAATTTAAACAAAATATTTTGGAAGTGTTGCAAATTACATGAAACTAGATGGAAAGATTACATAAAATCTGAGAGTTTAATACTACTTTAACAAACAAACAAATTTTACCATGGTAATTTTATAAAATACAAATACTGTATATAATATTTTCAGAGCACAGAGAAACAGCTTTTTGAAATTTAACCACTTGACCTCTGTAAGATTTACCCCCCTTCATGACCAGGCAAATTTTTGCCATACGGTACTGCATTAGCTATGAGTAAGCATCTATCTTTGATGTGAAACGCGTCAGCTATCCACCCCTGCATGTCAGTTTTCTGTTTTTGTCTGTTTTTGGACTTTTGAATCTATGGATTAACTTTGGATTTTAATTTTGGAATTTTGAAAATAAATCGTTTATACAGAGTGCGGCAGTCCAGGGCTCTTTTCTTTCCCATGCATTAGTGCAGAGCCAGCACCTGTTCCAGTATCAGGACGGGAGCATTCCTTGGAGCTTCACAGCTTGGAGCGGTACACACCTTTCACTGCATTACTTTAGCTGACAATTACGCTGTCGTGCAAAACACTATACCAAAACAAACAATATCTTTTACTTTCTGCTATAAAACATATCCAATAAAAAAATCGAATGTCTTCATAAATTTAGGCCAATATGTATTCTGCTAGGAAGGGGTTAAACATTTAGGGCAATCAAAGGGTTAATTGTGTGCCTAGCAAGTGTTTTTGTGCAAACAGTGTGGTGCTTTCACTAGGCAAAGAGACCACTCCTAGTGTCTGCTTTGCAGAGACACATGATCGCCCCCCCCCCTCCCGTCAGAACTGAGATATGCCTTGTTTACATATATATGTGGTTCTGCCCACAGCTGCCACTCTGTAGCAGTAAAAGTACTATAGGGTGGTCAGCAAATGGTTAATTTCTCAACACATCTCACAGGGTAACAAAACAGGCATGTCCAACAGCTGCTTAAAGTGGAGTTCCACCCTAAAATTTTATTTTTTTGCAAAAATCCTAAAAAAAAATTTTTTTTATACTTACCAGAAATAGTGGTTGCTATGCGTAAGTCCCTAATCTGCCTCTTCATTGTCTGCGGTGGGTCTACTTCCTCCGTCCTCCTGTGGTGTCTTCCTGTGAATAGGGCGCGCTGCCTTCTGGGAACTGTGTGTATGCCAGAGAGCAGCCGGCCCATTCACAAAGAGCTGTGCGGATAGTGCATGTGCAGTAGGAAATGGGCAGTGAAGCTGCACGGCTTCACTGCCTGTTTCCCTTACTGAGGATGGCGGCGCCGGGAGCTGCCAGCGCTGAGGGATCAGCCTCGGGGGGGCTGACATCGCCCACTGACAGGTAAGTGTCCTTTTTAAAAGTCAGCAGCTACAGTGTTTGTAGCTGCTGACTTTTAAAAAAATTAAAAATCGCGGGTGGAATACCCCTTTAATGTGTAACACCATGCACCCATGATTAGCTGCCTAGTTCCAACTTTCACAAAAGGGTCTGTTTATAAAGATTCCCCATGGCATGCACTCAATATTTGCCTTGTAATCACCCACTATTCGCTAGATAAAAAGTGGCATTTAGAAAAAGTTGAATGTTACCATCCCTGCCAATTCACATGACATTCCCTGAACACATTTAAAGCCCAATTGAACCCTCCTTATTTTCTATTTCGATGTTTGAATCCCCTACCTCAATCTACTGCCCAAGCAATTATTTCATGCTTTTGGAGGACAACACAAGTTCCACCATACTAGAATGGGCCACTAAACTAGATTATATTGCACACATGGGGGGTGATTTACTATCAACAGTGCGCTGCGCCGGTTCATACCTAAATTGGCGCATGAACCGGCGGCGCACTGCTATAGTAAATAAAAATTTCAGCAGGGCTCTATTGAAAATGAATGGTTCCCTATGGGAGCCCATTTATTTGAATAGAGGTCGCCCGGGAAGTCGGATGAAGACGATCCGACTTGCGGGGCGACTCGTGTGCCGGTTGACAGAGGGACAGCGCGACTTTGCGAGGCAACTTGGACACGACTTGAGCATGAAGCAGCCGCTCAAGTCATGTCCTAGAGGCGACTACCTGGCCGAGAATGTCTCCAGCGTGATGCCATTGTGCTGGTTCTCGGCGACAGGGTACTGCAAGCCTCGCGCTCGCTGTCCCCTGTGTTTGGTATGAATCATGAAGGGGGACTCCAGGCCAAATTTTAAATAATAAACCTGCATTGGTTCCCCTCCAGGAGCATACCAGGCCCTTGGGTCTGGTATGGATTTTAAGGGAAACCCCCTACGCCCAAATTCCATACCAGACCCTTATCCGAGCACGCAGCCCGGCAGGTCAGGAAAGGGGGGGCGAGCGAGAGTGCCCCCCCTCCTGAACCATACCAGGCCGCATGCCCTCAACATGGGGGGGTGGGTGCTTTGGGGCAGGGGGCGCCCTGCGCTCCCCCACCCCAAAGCACCTGCCCCCATGTTGATGGGGACAAGGGCCTCTTCCCGACAACCCTGGCCGTTGGTTGTCAGGGTCTGCGGGCGGGGGGCTTTTCGGAATCCGGGAGCCCCCTTTAATAAGGGGGCCCCCAGATCCCGCCCCCCACCCTATGTGAATGAGAATACATCGTACCCCTACCCATTCACCTGGTGGCAAAAAAAGTAAATAAAAAACACAACACAGGTTTTTAAAGTAATTTATTAGGCAGCTCTGGGGGTCTTCTTCCGACTTCGGGGGTCTTTCTGCCGGGCGCCCCGCTATCTTCTTCCAGCTCTTTTGCTAGCGGGGTCCCGGTCTTCATCATCGTCTTCTTCCGACTTCGGGGGTCTTTCTGCCGGGCGCCCGCTATCTTCTTCCAGCTCTTTTGCTAGCGGGGTCCCGGTCTTCATCGTCGTCTTCTTCCCTCTTCTCTCCGCCCGATGTTACCTCGTCGCTGTCTGTCGCTACAATGCTGTGTCCGCGGAGCGCAACCACTTATATTGGCATGGGGCGTGGTCACTGGGTGATGCCACCCGCTGACCCCGCCCCCGTATGATGTCACAGTCCCATCATTCCCCGGCGTGTTGGGGTTGGGGTTAGGGTTAGGGTTAGGGGTTAGGGTTAGGGTCAGGGTCAGGGTTAGGGTTAGGGTTAGGGTTAGGGTTGGGGTTAGGAGTTAGGGTTGGGGTTAGGGTTGGTGTTAGGGGTTAGGGTTAGGGGTTAGGGTTTTCCCTTTAAGAATAAGGCTAGGACCCAGTTTTCTGAACAGGGACCTCCCCAGAGGTCAAAGGTCACAAGGCGGGTCCCCAGAGGTCAAAGGTCACTGGGCGTGGCTGACCCACCCCCACCAAAGTGTACCGCCTACCCCAACTAAGTCGGGGAATGAACAAGTCGGGGAATGAACAAGTCGGGGAAAGCGTTACACTGCAACGGGCCTATTCTGGCACTTCTCTCCTTCATGTAAAAATCATAATTTAATGGCTAAAAAATTACTTCAAAACCCCAAACATTATATTTGTTTTTTTAGCAGACACCCTAGGGAATAAAATTGCGGTCATTGCAAATTTTTATCTCGCTCGGTATTTGCGCAATACATTTTCAAACGCCTTTTTTTTGAAAAAAAAAAATGGTTTAATGAATTTAAAAAATTACAAAACAGTAAACAGTAAAGTTAGCCCAATTTTTTTGTATAATGTGAAAGATGTTGTTATGCTGAGTAAATAGATACCTAACATGTCATGCTTTAAAATTGCGCACACTCATGGAATGACACCAAACTTCAGTACTTAAAAATCTCCCTCTAGGTCTAGTGCTAGAATTGTTGCACTCATTCTAACGCACGCAGCAATAACACACATGTGTGGTTTTAACCACTTAACGACCGCCCACTGTAAATATACGTCGGCAGAATGGCACCGACAGGCACAATCACGTACATATACGTGATTGCCTTTGTATAGTTGGGGGGTCCGATCGGACCTCCCTTCTTTACAGTGAGCGGCCGTTATTCGTTTGGGAGCGATCAGGGATGAGGGGACAGCCGTTCGATTCCGGCCACCCCCTCTCGATCGCTCCCAGCGAATCGAATCCTTCCCCTGCCTGTGTAATGTTTACACAGGTAGAGGAAGTGATGTCATCTCTCCTGCGGCGCTCACATATACCGAGCGCCGCACAGGAGAAGATGCAGGTTAGTGCACAAAACACTACACTGACACCAGGACACATAGGCACATAAATCGCCCCCCAGAAACCCCAGATCACCCCCCAGCCCCCAGTCACAGTGTCACTGATTGCAGTGACCATTTATTTACTGATCACTGCAATCAGTGACATTTGTGACTGTAAAAGTGTCACTAAAGTTAGTTTTAGGTCCAGTGTAGCCCCCTAACCCCCCCTAATAAAGGTTTAACCCCCTGATCGCCACCCAGATAAGCCTTTCACCCCCTAGCATCACCGTCGCTAAGCGATCATTTTTCTGATCGCTGTCTTAGCGTTGGTGATGCCGATCGGTAGCCAGTTATTTTTTTTAGGTTCGCCGCAGGTTTTTATAGCGTCGGGTACCCCCATATATTACCTAATAAAGGTTTAACCCCCTTGATCGCCCCCCAGGTAACCCTTTCACCCCCTATCACCACTGTCGCTAAGCGATCGTTTTTCTGATCGCTGTCTTAGCGTTGGTGATGGTGATCGGTAGCCAGTAATTTTTTTTAGGTTCGCCGCAGGTTTTTATAGCGTCGGGTACCCCCATATATTACCTAATAAAGGTTTAACCCCCTTGATCGCCCCCCAGGTAACCCTTTTACCCCCTATCACCACTGTCGCTAAGCGATAGTTTTTCTGATCGCTGTCTTAGTGTCGGTGATGCCGATCGGTAGCCAGTAATGTTTTTTTAGGTTCGCCGCAGGTTTTTATAGCGTCAGGTACCCCCATATATTATCTAATAAAGGTTTAACCCCCTTGATCGCCCCCCAGGTAACTCTTTCACCCCCTATCACCACTGTCGCTAAGCGATCGTTTTTCTGATCGCTGTCTTAGTGTTGGTGATGCCGATCGGTAGCCAGTAATTTTTTTTAGGTTCGCCGCAGGTTTTTATAGCGTCAGGTACCCCCATATATTATCTAATAAAGGTTTAACCCCCTTGATCGCCCCCCAGGTAACCCTTTCACCCCCTATCACCACTGTCGCTAAGCGATCGTTTTTCTGATTGCTGTCTTAGTGTCGGTGATGCCGATAGGTAGCCAGTAATTTTTTTTTAGGTTCGCCGTCAGGTTTTTATATAGTGAAAGTCTCTGCGTCTCTGTCTCTATCTGAACGTCTCTACGGTGAGCAGTCCACATACCTTGACTTTTTGATTATATTGTCGATATTAAATACGTTCTATAATTGTATTAACACATTGCTAGAGTATTTATTATGTATATTATGTCTTGTACAGACCCTCCTGAAGAAGCGGTTTTTCTGCCGCGAAACCGGTTGAGGCTTGGCCTGCTCCACTTTGATAGATTGTATACGGCTGTTTTGTCACCGACTCATGCTGTTCTATACTGTGGGGTTTGGTCTTTGTTTTTTAAAATATTATTGTCTTTTTTTGTTTATACACATCAATAAATATTTTTTATGTAATATTTGTATGTTGTTATATCAGTGCCTGAGAAAGTCCATTAAACCTTTAATCCTGAGTGACTATTAGGGGAAGATGATTCTAGCAACCACTACCCTATGTCTGATGGATTCCCTCCTCAGGTTTTTATATAGCGTCAGGTACCCCCATATATTACCTAATAAAGGTTTTAACCCCCTAATTGCCCCTAGTTAACCCTTTCACCAGTAATCACCATATAAGTGTTACGGGTGACGCTGGTTAGTTAGTTTGCTTTTTATAGTGTCAGGGCACCCGCCGTATATAACCCAATAAAGGTTTAACCCCCTGATCGCCCGGCGGGTGATATCAATTAGGTTTTAGCGTCAGAGAGGGTCTGCGTCACACCCCAGGCAGCGTCAGGTTAGTGCCAGTAAGGCTAACACCCACGCGTGAAGCATACACCCCCCTTAGTGGTATAGTATCTGAACAGATCAATATCTGATCAGATCTATACTAGCGTCCCCAGCAGTTTAGGGTTCCCAAAAACGCAGTGTTAGCGGGATCAGCCCAGACACCTGCTAGCACCTGCGTTTTGCCCCTCCGCCCAGCCCAGCCCAGGCCACCCAAGTGCAGTATCGATCGATCACTGTCACTTGCAAAACACAACACACATAACTGCAGCGTTCGCAGAGACAGGCCTGATCCCTGCGACTCCAGTGCTGTAGGAGGTGATTTCACCACCACAGTTAAAAAAAAAAGCATATATGCCGAAGCATTGGGGCAGCAGAGGCGGAGGAGCGGAGGAGCGATTTTGCTCCTAATGCCGCGTACATACGGTCAAAATTCCGATGGAGGCTTGCCCGTGGAAAAGTCTGACCATGTGTACGCGGCATAACTTTTGCGGGAAGATGCCCCCATGCTTCGGCATATATAAATGGTGCATGTATGCCCATCATTAGAAGTGGGTGGATGAAGGGTGGTATTCTAATGGTGGGCATACCCACCGATCAATCTTTTTTTTTCATTCAGCCAACAGGCTGCATGAAAAAAAAGATTACAATACATGTCCAACAAGGACCAACAACATACTGGTATGTTGCTGGACTTTGAATGTTTATACCAGAATGATGCCTGCGGGTTTAGGTATCATCTTGGTATCATTCTTTTCAGCCAGCGGCCGGCTTTCATGTAAAAGCAATCCTAGTGGCTAATTAGCGTCTGGACTGCTTTTACAAGCAGTGGGAGAGAATGTCCCCCCCCGGATATAAAAAGCGCCATTGGGAAATTGGGAAAGCATTTTATCACACCGATCTTGGTGTGGTCAGATGCTTTGAGGGCAGAGGAAAGATCTAGGGTCCAATAGACCCCAGTTTTTTCAAAAAAAGAGTACCTGTCACTACCTATTGCTATCATAGGGGATATTTACATTCCCTGAGATAACAATAAAAATTATAAAAAAAAAAAAAATATGGAAGCAACAGTTTAAAAATAAAATAAAAAAGCAAAATTAATAATAAAAAAAAAAAAAAAAACACCCCTGTCCTGCCCTGCTCTTGCCCAATGGCGAACGCAAGCGTCGGTCTGGTGTCATATGTAAACAGCAATTGCACCATGCATGTGAGGTATCACCGCGAAGGTCAGATTGAGGGCAGTAATTTTAGCAGTAGACCTCCTCTGTAAATCTAACGGCGTAACCTGTAAAGGCTTTTAAAAGCTTTTAAAAATGTATGTAGTTTGTCGCCAATGCGCGTTTGTGCGAAATTTTAAAGCTTGTCGTGTTTGGTATCTATGTACTCAGCCTAAAATCATCTTTTTTATTTCATCAAACATTTGGGCAATATAGTGTGTTTTAGTGCATTAAAATAAAAAAAAGTGTATTTTTTCCCCAAAAAATGCGTTTGAAAAATCCCTGCGCAAATACTGTGTAGAAAAAAAAATGCAACACCCACCATTTTAATCTGTAGGGCCTTTGCTTTAAAAATATATATAATGTTTGGGGGTTCAACATAATTTTCTTGCAAAAAAAAAAAAATGTTTTCATGTAAACAAAAAGTGTCAAAAAGGGCTTTGTCTTCAAGTGGTTAGAAGAGTGGATGTAAGCTTCCTAATGTTGTGTATAAAATGCCAGAACAGTTCAAAACCCCCCCAAATGACCCCATTTTGGAAAGTAGACACCCCAAGCTATATACTGAGAGGCATGTCGAGTCCATGGAATATTTTATATGTTGACACAAGTTGCGGAAAAAGACAATTTATTTATTTTTATTTATTTTTTTGCACAAATTTGTCACTAAATGATATAATGCTCAAACATGTCATGGGCATATGTGGAATTACACCCCAAAATACATTCTGTTGCTTCTCTTGAGTACGGGGATACCACATGTGTGAGACTCTTTGGGAGCCTAGCCGCGTACGGGACCCCAAAACCAAGCACCGCCTTCAGGCTTTCTAAGGGTGTAAATTTTTGATTTCACTTCTCACTGCCTATCACAGTTTCGGAGGCCATGGAATGCCCAGATGGCACAAAACCCCCCCAAATGACCCCATTTTGGAAAGTAGACACCCCAAGCTATTTGCTGAGAGGTATGGTGAGTATTTTGCAGATCTCGCTTTTTGTCACAAAGTTTTGAAAATTGAAAAAAAAAAATATTTTCTTTCTTCATTTTCAAAAACAAATGAGAGCTGTAAAATACTCACCATGCCTCTCAGAAAATAGCTTGGGGTGTCTACTTTCCAAAATGGGGTCATTTGGGGGGGTTTTGTGCTATTTTGGCATTTTATGGCCTTCGAAACTGTGATAGGTAGTGAGGAGTGAAATCAAAAATTTGTGCCTAGAAATCCTGAAGGCGGTGCTTGGTTTTCGGGGTCCCGTACACGGCTAGGCTCCCAAAAAGTCCCACACATGTGGTATCCCCGTACTCAGGAGAAGCAGCAAAATGTATTTTGGGGTGTAATTCCATATATAACCATGACATGTGTGAGCAATATATCATTTAGTGACAACTTTTTGTAATTTTTTTTTTTTTTTTGTCATTATTCAATCACTTGGGACAAAAAAAAATATTCAATGGGCTCAACAGGCCTCTCAGAAATTTCCTTGGGGTGTCTTCTTTCCAAAATGGGGTCATTTGGGGGGGTTTTGTACTGCCCTGCCATTTTAGCACCTCAAGAAATGAGATAGGCAGTCATAAATTAAAAGCTGTGTAAATTCCAGAAA
Source organism: Rana muscosa (assembly GCA_029206835.1). Lineage (NCBI taxonomy): Eukaryota > Metazoa > Chordata > Amphibia > Anura > Ranidae > Rana > Rana muscosa. The sequence goes on from CM055121.1 coordinate 89,686,487, forward strand.
ATGTACCCTAGTTTGTAGACGCTATAACTTTTGCGCAAACCAATAAATATACGCTTATTGACATTTTTTTACTAAAGACATGTGGCTGAATACATTTTGGCCTAAATGTATGACTAAAATTGAGTTTATTCGATTTTTCTTATAACAAAAAGTAGAAAATATCATTTTTTTTCAAAGGTTTCGGTCTTTTTCCGTTTATATCGCAAAAAATAAAAATCGCAGAGGCAATCAAATACCATTAAAAGAAAGCTCTATTTGTGGGAAGAAAAGGACGCAAATTTCGTTTCGGTACAACATTGCATGTCTGCACAATTTACAGTTAAAGCAGCGCAGTGCAAAATTCTGATAACAGCTCTGGTCCTTTAGCTACAAAATGGTCCGGGGCTTAAGTGGTTAACAGCGTTTACATATGTGGGCGGGACTTACGTGTGTGTTCGCTTCTGAGCGCGAGCTACCGGGGACAGGGGCATTTTAATTTTTTTTATTATTCTTTTTTTTTGTGTTTTACTTTCTTTTTTTTTTTTACACTTTTTTTTTTACTTTTTCTTTTTTTTGATCACTTTTATTCCTATTACAAGGAATGTAAACATTGTAATAGGAATCTATTGTGACAGGTCCTCTTTATGGAGAGATGCGGTCTCAATAAGACTCCACATCTCTCCTCCAGGCTGGAAAGCATGAGATTGGTAAAAATTCACTGATCTCATGCTGACAGCCGAGATCACGGCTTTGTTTACATACGGGAACCCGGCGTGATGTCATAACATCGCGCCCGGGTCTCCGACGATCATAGAGATGACTGGTGACCATCTGGTCACCAGTCATCTCTATGCTTCCCATCCGGCGCCCGCCAATTCATTCTCCGAGCCCCAGATGGCACGGGAGAGCCCGGAGAAGCACCGGATGGTGGCGGGAGGGGGGGGGGCGTCCCCTCCCGCCGCCTATAAGAACGATCAAGCAGTGGAACTGCCACTATGATCGCTTTTATCGTGCACAGAATCACCAGCTGAAAAGAATGATATCTGAATGATGCCTGCAACTGCAGGCATCATTCAGACGTCACGGCACAAAGCCAAGGACGTCATTTGACGGTGGGCGCTAGGAAAGTGGTTAATATTTCGAAAATTTCAAAAAAAGGTAATTTTTCTCCTTCATTTATGTACACTGATGAGACTGCACTGATGGGCTGCACTGATGGGCACCGATAAGGTGGCAAGGGTGGGCACTGAGAGGTGGCATTGCTAGTTGGCACTGGTGGGCATTGAGAAGTGGCACTGCTAGTTAGCAATGATAGTTGGCAGTGATGGGCACTGATAAGCAGCACTGCTAGGTGCCACTGATTGGCAGCAGTGGTGGGCATTGATAGGTGGCACTGGCAGGGGCTACTGATTGTCACAGATGACACAGAATTGCCTCTTCCTCTTCGGGCCCGATGTCCCTTGCACAAAAGCCGGTGATTGCCTTTTTTATGCTCACGCTGTCTGCACAAGGAGAAAACAAAAACCATTACCCAGCTTTTGTTTACATCATGTGATCAGCTGTCATTGGCTGACAGCTTATCACATGGTAAGGGGCAGGGATCGGCCCCTTACTCGGATCTGTCATCACCCGAGTCTCAGTGACTCGGTGACCACAGCATGCGCGCGAAGGGGAGGACGTCTATTGACGGACTCCCGACAATTGAGGACTGTGCTGTGGCTGTCGATCAGTTATAGCGCTGATCACAAGTGATTAAAGAGGGTCTAAATGGGCCATTGACATGCATCACAATTCAACTTAGGAATGTGTCTTTGCAAAGTTAAACTAAATGAAATCCTTTCTTATTTTTGCTTGGGGATAGAGTGCAGAGGGATTAGAAGTATAGACATTTTTTGGGGATGTCTGCACCCCTGATAGGGTGAAGACAACTCCCAAATTCGGCCACTTTATCCTTCCAAATAATTCACTTCCTGTCACATAGCCACACAGGAAGTGAGGGTAAATCCCTACCAATGGCTTTCCTTGGGGACACACAGGTCAATCTAAATACTTTCCCCATTATGTACATTGCACTCCAGCATTTTGCGGGGTACACCCCAAATTATTAGGTATTTTGGACTTTGGGGTTTATTTACTAAAGGCAAATCTACTTTGCACTACAAGTGCACTTGCTGGATATCCGAGGGGGACATGCAAGCAAACAAAAAAAATACCATCTTTGCTTTTACATGATTGGATGTTACAATCACCAGTGCTTCCCCTCAGATTTTCAGCAGCTACACTTTTACTGCAGAGTGGATTTGTCTTTACTAAACCCCAAACTACCCAATGATTTGGGGTGTACACAACAAAGTGCTAGAGTGCAATTTGTTTAATGGGGACACTAGTTAGATTGATCTGTGTGTCCCCAAGAAAAGACATTGGTAGGGTTTTACCTTCACTTCCTGTTTAGCTGTGTGACAGGAAGTGAAGCCAATTTTACTAAAAGGGACACAAAGCCCAACCTTAAAAAAACAAAAACAAGCAGGGGTTCTAACACTTACTTGGTTTCCCTCAAAATGCCCACAATTAGAATCGTATTGCCTTGAGCTATTTTTAAGTGCAGTGCTATAAATCAGTGCTTCTCAAGTACCCACAACAGGCCATGTTTGCAGGTTTTCCTTCATCTTGCACATGTGCTTTAAATCACAGTCAATGGTTTTGTATTTTGGACAGCAATTCTCGATAGGATAAACTCACAAAACATGTCCTGTTGGGGGTACTTGAGGACTGAAGCTGAGAACCACTGCAGTAAAAAGGAAAATTGAATACTTACCGCTCTGTATTTTTCATTTCCTGGTGACTATCCATGGCAGTACACAATACATGCATATGCTAGCATGAAGGCACCAGGATAGACAAATCACACCTGTTTTGTTTTGACATGCCAATCAGCTGTCACATTTGTTGCATAGAAAACAAAAAAGAAACATCAAAACTTTGCATCAAATTTTATTGGTCAACAAAACAAAGGGAAGCCAAAATAAAAAACATGGTCAATTTGAAACATTAGTCACAACACCTTGAGAAAGATTTAGCAAAATAATGCAGCACAGACAATTAAATCAGAGTGAACAAACAACACACATTAACAACAACAAAATTATTTCAGGGGAACATTTCCCCCACACAAAAAAATACAATCAACAAAAGTAAAACAAACATCTGGTTTGCAAAGACATACCAAATAAAATACATGTGTTACAAACTCGATAAGGACACCAAAATGTACTTCTTTTCAGGGCAAGGGAGAGGATGCTATCTGTGAGCTTTATATAACATAGGTTTGTGAGCTAATGAGGCAATTGAAAACACATGCACAGTCCATGAAACACCCAAAATGCAAGTTCACCCAATGTAGAGACTGAACTTCAAAGTGGCTACACCTGTTAAGGATGTCCTTCAATTACTAACCCATAAAAACACTCTCTGAGCATGCCCAGAAATATCCAGGTGCTGTTCACACACAAAAAGCACCAAAAAAAAAACGAAGTCCCTGGACATGCTCAGACCAACACAAATGCAGCTAGCAGAAAATAACCCCCCCCTGTCCAAAATTAAGCACATCATCCAGCATGTTACAAAATTAGAGATGGGACAAACACCCCCCCCCCCACACCAACAAATACCATTGCAGTCTATGGGAACTGACTTGTTAATTTTTCTAGTCCCCACTTGGCTGGCTTATCTTCTAGTTATTGGCCTTAAAATGGGGGCCCAGGCCCCACCCTAAAGGACATATATCAATGTCACCAATTTGGACAACACCAAAAACAAAACAAGGAGAGGTGCCTTTAAATATGCCAAATAGCTTAAGGGCCATTTTACACCACATGCAGTCCATTGCATTTTTTATGCATCAAAAATGCATGGAAAGTTGGTTATATGGTTCTAAATGGCAGTGTTTGTTCCAGTGCGTTCCAGTTCCACAAAAAAAGTAGAACATGCTGCATTTTACCTGCACTGGACTGTACTGGAATGCAGCAAAACGCATCAAAAACGCACTGGAACACACCGGAACACACCTAAATGCACCAAAAACGCACTGGAACACACTTGTCCTTATCTATGGTTAATAAAAAAGAGGGGTGAAAAAAAAGCACTGGACTGCATCAAAAACGTACTAAAAATGCACTGGAACACATCAAAAACGTGCATGCAAAAAAGCACCTGGAACGCATCCGGATTGCGTTTCTATGGTGTAAACTGGCCCTAGTTCACACCATAGAAACGCAGTCTGGATGCGTTCCAGGTGCTTTTCTGCATGTGCGTTTTTGACACGTTCCAGTGCATTTTTGATGCGTTTTTGATGCAGTCCAGTGTTTTTTCCCCCCTCTTTTCACTTAGAACAAGTGTGTTGCAGTGCGTCTTTGGTGCATTTAGGTGTGTTACGGTGCATTCCAGTGCGTTTTTGGTACGTTCCGTAGTGTTTTTGATGTGTTTTACTGTGGTCCAGTACAGTTCTGTACATAAAAAATGCAGCATGACCAATTTTTTTTCCTTTCTGAAACGGACTGCAGTGGTGTGAACTATGCCATTGGCATTAATGTGATCAACCTTCTTTGCGTTTTTCATGCATCAAAAAAATGCACTGCACTGCATCCGGTGTAAACTGGCCCTAAATATCATACCTGGGGGGTGTCTATAGTTTGCCTGTAAAGTAGCGCATGTTTTCCATGTTTATAACAGTTCGAGAGAAAAATGACATTTCTAAAGTGAATTAATAGTCATTTAAAAGTACTCACGGCTGTAATGAATTGTCGGTTCCTGTCAATACAGATAAAAGTCATTGAAAGTCTTTGAAAAAAAAAATGCGTGGGGGCTCCCCCAAATTCCATTACCAGGCCCTTCACGTCTGGTATGGATATTAAGGGGAACTCCGCGCCAAATAAAAAAAATGGCATCTGGGTTCCCCACAAAATCCGTACCAAGCCCTTCAGGTCTGGTATGGATATTAAGGGGACCCCCACGCCATACTTAAAAAAAATGGCGTGGGGTTCCCCCTAAAATTCCACACTAGACCCTTATCCGAGCACGCAACCTGGCAGGCCGCAGGAAAAGAGGGAGGGACGAGAGAGCGCCCCCCCCTCCTGAACCGTACCAGGCCGCATGCCCTCAACATGGGGAGGATGCTTCTTCTTTTCTCCATTCGGGTTTATTCCTCCATCTTGTTCTTCATCTTCCTCTTCATCTTCATCTTCATCTTCATCTTCCTTCTTCCTTCGGTGTTCTCGTCCGCATCTTGCTCCGGCTTCTTGTTCCTTTCTTCTTTCTCCGGACGCTCCGCTTGAATTCGAGGTTCCCGCTGTGTGACGCTTCAGTTCTTCAGTTCTCCTCTGGGTCCGCTGCCACCCGGTGACCCCGCCCCCCTCTGACGCACATGGATTTCACTGGGACTTTCCCGTGGTGTCAGAGGGGGGCGGAGCCACCGGGTGGCAGCGGACCCAGAGGAGAAGTGAAGAACTGAAGCGTCACACAGCGGGAACCTCGAATTCAAGCGGAGCGGCCAGAGAAAGAAGAAGGGAACAAGAAGCCGGAACAAGATGCGGACGAGAACACCGAAGGAAGAAGGAAGATGAAGATGAAGAGGAAGATGAAGAACAAGATGGAGGAATAAACCCGAATGGAGAAAAGAAGAAGCTGGAAGAAGAAGAAGGAAGAAGATGGAAGAAAGGAGAAGACATTAATAAAGGCATTGTCAAAAACCGGCTATTGTCACTTTTAACATTTTTGACCCTTTCTTTGTGAAATGGTAGGGGTACAATGTACCCCATTACCATTTCACACAGGGGGGGTGGGATCTGGGGGTCCCCTTTGTTAAAGGGGTCTTCCAGATTCCGATAAGCCCCCCGCCCGCAGACCCCCACAACCACTGGGCAAGGGTTGTGGGGATGAGGCCCTTGTCCCCATCAACATGGGGACATCCTCCCCATGTTGAGGGCATGTGGCCTGGTACGGTTCAGGAGGGAGGGGGGCCGCTCTCTCATCCCCCCTCTTTTCCTGTGGCCTGCCAGGTTGCATGCTCGGATAAAGGGTCTGGTGTGGATTTTTAGGGGGACTCCACGCCATTTTTTTTTAAGTTTGGCGCGGGGGTTCCCCTTAAAATCCATACCAGACCTGAAGGGCCTGGCATGGATTTTGAGGGGGACCTGCACGTCATTTTTTGTTTTTTTAATTGCTACGGAGTACCCCTTAATATCCATACCAGACCTGAAGGGCCTGGTAATGGAATTTGGAGGGACCCCACGCATTTTTTTTTTTATCAATGACTTTCAATTACTTTTCTCTATATTGGCGGGAGCTGACAATTCATTATAGCCACGAGTGCTTTTAAATGCCTTTTTTTTTTTCTTTAGAAATGTCATTTTGCTGGCGCACTGTTACATAACAGCAAGTTCAGAGCTGCGCCTGTTCAACTTATGCATATTGATTTTCGTGACTTGACATTTACGAAGATTTTGCCGGCGCAGTGTCCCGGCGCGTTTGAACAAGTGAAATTCCCGCCCAGAGCTTAAAAAAACCTCTCACAGTTCTAAACGTACTTGCCGGCGCAGCGGGCTGGTTCAGAAAAAGTTACTTTCTCATTCTATTTTGGGCATATTTGTTACTTGGGCAGGTGTCACTACACTTCCTCACATCACCCCACGTCACCCCCATTATATTGGCACTTCCAGCTTCTTCATATATTTATTTGAAGATGCCGTGCGCCAGGTCCATAGTGGCGCACTGAGTGCCTCCTCCCGTGCACCGAGAACACTATAGTAAATGGGGAATAGCGCTGCGCTACCGGCGCAAATGTTTTGTAAATACCAAAACAGCCGTTGCACACGCAGATGCGCCGATACTCATGGCGCAAACGTTTCGTAAATCAGTCCCATGCAGTCGACCAGTACACTTAAACATGGGATTCATGAAAAATGTTTAGCGAGTCCCAAGAATTCAAAGACCTCATCATAACCTAACATGCTCTACATTCAATGAAAACAGCACAAAATCACAATGACGAATAGAAACAAGACACAATAACAACAATAAAATTACCAGTAACAGCAATTAGTACCAAAAAATGAGTATTAATACTTAGGGATGAGCTGAACAGCCTTTTCGCGCTGACAGCACTTATATAGGTAAGGTTAAGGGTATATAGGTAAGGGCGTAACCAGGTGACCCCAGCCCCTTCTGATGTCATGTGATGTCATGTGATGTCACATCATGTCAGAGGGGGGCGGGGTCTCCCGTTTACGTCACCGGGTGATCCCGCCCTTAGCTATATAAGAGCTGTCAGCACGAAAAGGTTGCAGTCGGAAAGATGCCTCCCATCGAGGCAGAGCTTTTCAGTTTATTTTTGGTCCATCGGCGCTGTGATTGAAGATGGATGGACATTGTGGGACACCTTTTATTTTTTTAATAAATGAGTTGTCAAAAACTGTCTCCTGTAATTTTTACTTCTTTGACACTTTTTTGGGTGAATGAGTAGGGGTACAATGAACCCCATACCCATTCACATGGGGGGGCCAGGATCTGGGGCCCCATTGTTTAAGAGGGCTTACAGATTCTGATAATTCCCACTCTCCCCATGTTGAAGGGATGTGGCCTGGTACGGTTCAGGAGGGGAGGCGCTCTCTCGTCCCCCCTTTTTTCCTTCGGCCTGCCAGGTTGCGCGCTCGGATAAGGATCTGGTATAGATTTTGGGGGGATCCCCACGCCATTTTTTTTATTTTGGCGCGGGTTTCCCCTTAATATCCATGCCAGACCTGAAGGGCCTGGTAACGGACTAGGGGGGAACCTTTGCCGTTTTTTTTTTATGATTTTTATCTATATTGCTGGTATCTGACAATTCATTACAGGCGCGAGCAGTTTTAAATTAAAATGTTTCCTTTAGAAATGTAATTTTGCTGCTCTCATTCATTACACTATGTAAGAATTATCCCCCTGAGCAATAATTGGCCAAAGGCACCCTGCACTCAGGGTGCCTTTGGCCAATCGTGGCTCTCACAGCAGAGCGCGCTGTGATTGGCCAAAGCATGCAGGTCAGGTGCATGCTTTGGCCAATCATTGGACATCAATGCACTGCGATCTCGCAGCGCATTATGGGGCATTCCGGGGCACTCAAATTTGCCACAAACGCTCCATAATGTTCTAAACTTGGTGAACGGGCGAACTTACGTTCGACTCGAACTGCGGGCTCATCCCTACTAATGCTCTAATACACCATATCATACTATTCAAATACTACATAGAAAAAATACCACAGATTGAAAAATAACAGAAATTGAACTATCAAACTGCAAATATACCACTTTCTCTAGCATTACCCAAAAGTCCTAATACCAACATATTATAAAAATAACATAAAAATCTGGATCATAAACCAGATTAAATCCTTCACATCCAGCACTCACAGAGAACAATTATATAATTTGATGGCCTCAGGCAAAAATTATTTCCTGTGTTGCTCTGTAGTGCATCGTAGTTGTAACAATCTATCACTGAAGGTATTCCTCAGACAGACCAGCGTATTGTGCAGTGGGTGGGAGGAGTTGTCCAAGACTTAACATACCTTTGACAACATTCTCCTCTCTAACACTATTGTTAAAGACTCCAACTCCAGTCCAACAACATTGCTGGCCCCTGCAAATCAGTTTGCTGAGTCTGTTGGTGTCAGCCATTTTAAGCCTGCTTCCCCAGCATGCCACCACATAATGGAGAACACTGACAAACACAGACTCATAAAACGTCTTCAGCATCATCTGGCAGATGTTAAAAGATTAAATGACAAGACCTGCACCAAATTCAAAATATGCTAAATGCTGAAGGGAGAAGAAACCCACAATTCTGGGATGGCATTTGAAGCTGGGGGCTGTGCAGTGGCGTTGGGAGGGGGGCTGACGGGGACTGGAGCCCCGAGTGTGTGCCCCCAAAAAGCCCCGGGTCTCAAAATCCCCTAAATTAATTATTAGCCCTGAGCGGCAACAGGGAATGATCTCCCACCAGTGCGTCAGAGTGACGTACAAAAGTAACGCCTCCGGGAGCCGGCTCCTATGACGGACGTCACACTTGTCCAATCCCGAGACAGCGGGATGTGTGATGTCCAATTCATAGGCGCTTCCGGGTCCAGGAGGAGACGGGAAAGACACTTTGGCCGCGCTGGGCACTGGGAGATCCCTACTGAGCTGCTCGCTCTGTGTAAATTGGCGGGCGGCTCTTTTATCTTGGCTCTGGCTGCCTGGTGCCTGCAGGGCTGTCTGAGTGGTGGTGAATGCCGGGGCCTGGGATGAGTGTACTTGCACACTACAGGTAAGGCTAAGCACTGAGAAGCAACAATCTGTGTATGTCAGATAGGTCAGTCATGTATGTCAGTCAGGTCAGTCATGTATTTCAGGTTATTTCAGTCATGTATGTCAGTCAGGTCAGTCATGTATGTCAGGTAGGTCAGTCATGTATGTCAGGTAGGTCAGTCATATATGTCATTCAGGTCAGTCATGTATGTCAGGTAGGTCAGTAATGTATGTCAGGTAGGTCAGTCATATACAGTGGGTACGGAAAGTATTCAGACCCCCTTAAATTTTTCACTCTTTGTTATATTGCAGCCATTTGCTAAAATCATTTAAGTTCATTTTTTTTCCTCATTAATGTACACACAGCACCCCATATTGACAGAAAAGCACAGAATTGTTGACATTTTTGCAGATTTATTAAAAAAGAAAAACTGAAATATCACATGGTCCTAAGTATTCAGACCCTTTGCTGTGACACTCATATATTTAACTCAGGTGCTGTCCATTTCTTCTGATCATCCTTGAGATGGTTCTACACCTTAATTTGAGTCCAGCTGTGTTTGATTATACTGATTGGACTTGATTAAGAAAGCCACACACCTGTCTATATAAGTCTTGTATGTCAGTCAGGTCAGTCATGTATTTCATTCAGGTCAGTCATGTATGTCAGGTAGGTCAGTCATGTATATCAGTCAGGTCAGTTGTGTATGTCAGGTAGGTCAGTGTATGTGTTAGATAGGTCAGTGTATGTCAGATAATTCAGGTAGATCAGTGTTAAGCAAGTTAGCCTATCACCCTCTGACCACCAACCCCCCCACCCCCCCACTTTACCTCCGGGCTGAAGCCCCTGGTCTTTTTCCCACCTAGCAACACCCCTGGGGCTGTGGTTCCATATTACAAGTCCCCAGTTATACCCTGAATAAGGTTGTAATATGAATTATAAAAGGTAGCTTCTCAGGAAGTCCCATTGGGATGCAATGCATCAAGCGAGATTGGTCCATGACGTCAGCACACTACTGAAAGGAATTTTGGTAAAGCCGTTGATGAACTAAAAGCCTGCAGTGATTGCTGTGAGACCAGGCAGTGGAGTGAAAGCACATGTGCCATTACACATGGTATTATAAGTTCTTTTTATGTAAGTTCCATTTTGAGGTTAATAAACTATATTTTATACAGAGACCATTAGATGGTCCTCCTATGTCTTTCTGAAGAATTGCTGTATGTGGTGAAATCTGCATTATCAAGGAAGGAGATATCTGCCTAAAAGGAGGATTTGGGGCATCGGCTGGAATTCCACAAGGAGAGTGTGACAGAGGGCTATAATAATTATATGATGACACGTGTTTATTGACCTTTTATATACTGTATATAGGGGTCAAGTACTGACTTGAGCACTTTGCATAAATATTTTTGATGTCTGTGGACACTTTAATTAACTTTTAAGAGTTAATAATCACATATTATTGGAGCACAAATATTTGTGACACTTTTGGGTAGAGAGCCATTGAAATTTTCTATTTTTTACCAATGGTCTAGCAATTTATTTGATGTAAATGTTTTTAGTTGAGAGATTTATTTTTGTTGGTGCATATTTATTCACTTTTTGATTTCATCACTATAACAAGTGAAGCGCTATATAATTTATATACAGTACATTATTCTTGAGTAGGGATGAGCTTCGAGTTCGAGTCGAACTCATGTTCGACTCGAACATTGCCTGTTCGCCCGAAAAGCGAACAATTTGGGGTGTTCGCAGCAAATTCAAAAAGCCGCAGAACACCCTGTAAAAGTCTATGGGAGAAATGTAATGCAGCGTACACACGATCGTTTTTCATGCCATTTTTTAAACCAACGTTTTTCTCGTCGTTTTCATGTTTCCTCTCAAGCCTGTCTTGCGTACACACGATCATTAAAAAAAACGCTCAAGCAAAACGCAGTGACGTACAACACGTACAACGGCACTATAAAGGGGAAGTTCCATTCGGATGGCGCCACCCTTCATGTTAGTAAAGTTTGTTGAGCGACGATTCGCGCTTTTCAGCCTCGTGCTTTTCAATCCGTTACAGTGTGACGAATGTGCTATCTCCATTACGAACGCTAGTTTTACCAGAACGAGCGCTCCTGTCTCATACTTGATTCTGAGCATGCGCGTTTTTTTTCTCCTCGTGAAAGCATACACACTATCGTTTTTCACGTCGTTAAAAAAAATGACATGAAAAACTACGTGAAAAAATAGAGCATATTCAAAATTTTTAATGGCCCTTTTTCACGTCGTTAAAAATGCTCTGGAGCATACACACGATCGGTTTTAATGCCCATTTTTAAAAATGGCATTTTTAACGGCATGAAAAACGATCGTGTGTATGGGGCATAAGGTGCTAATTTTAAAGGCTTATATGCAAGTTATTGTCATAAAAAGTGTTTGGGGACCCGGGCCCTGCCCCAGGGGACATGTATCAATGCAAAAAAAAGTTTTAAAAACGGCCGTTTTTTCGGGAGCAGTGATTTTAATAATGCTTAAAGTGAAACAATAAAAGTGAAATATTCCTTTAAATTTCGTACCTGGGGGGTGTGTATAGTAGCAGCGCTTGTTTCCCGTGTTTAGAATTGTCCCTGCACAAAATGTCATTTCTGAAGGAAAAAAAGTCATTTAAAACCACTCGCGGATATAATGAATCCCCGGGTCCCCGTCAATACAGAGAAAAGTCATTGAAAAAAAAGTCATAAAAAAAAAAAAAAGACCTTTGGGTCTGGTATGAATATTAAGGGGAACCCCTGACGTTTTTTTAAATTATTTTTATCTGTATTGCCGACCTGACAATTCATTAATAGATGCAGTAGTTTTAAATGACTTTTTTTTCCTTCAAAAATTATATTTTGCGCAGGGAACCAAGATTAAAAAAATAAAAATGTGTGGGAGTCCCCCCCAAATTCCTTTTCAGGCCCTTCAGGTCTTGTATGGATATTAAGGGGAACCCCACACCAAAAAAAAAAAAAAATGGTGTGGGGTCCCCCCAAAAATCCATACCAGACCCTTATCCGAGCACGCAACCTGGCAGGCCACAGGAAGAGAGGGGGGACGAGAGAGCGTCCCCCCTCCTGAACCATACCAGGCCACATGCCCTCAACATGGGGAGGATGTCCCCATGTTAATGGGGACAAGGGCCTCATCCCCACAACCCTTGCCAGGTGGTTGTGGGGGTCTGCGGGTGGGGGGTTTATCGGAATCTGGAAGCCCCCTTTAACAAAGGAAAGGGGACCCCCAGATTCCGCCCCCTATGTGAATTGGTAACGGGTACATTGCACCCCTGACATTTCACAAAGAAAGTGTAAAAAATTGTAAAAAAACACACAGACACAGTTGGGAAAGTCCTTTATTAAAAAAAAAAAAAAAAAAATGAAAAACCCATTCCAGCGATGTAATCCATTCTGTCCAGCGTTGTTCTCTATGTCCCGCGGTGATCCGATGTCCAGCGATGCAGTCTCCTCCAGTTTCCACTTCACACGAAACCCCCATGACGTACGAGGGGGCGGGGTCACCCGTCACCTCATAAGGTAAGCCCCAGCTTTCCCCGCTTGCCAGGGAATAGCCAATAACATAGGCGGGACCCCGTCTACGTCATTGGCTATTCCCCGGCAAGCGGGGAAAGCCGGGGATTACCCTATGATCTGACGGGTGACCCCGCCCCCTCATACGTCAGACCATGTCTACGTCATTGGCTATTCCCCGGCAAGTGGGAAAACCCAGGCTTTCCCAGTGACGTGCGGGTGACCCCGCCCCCCTATGATGCAACGGGAAACCTGCGTTACATCAGAGGGGGGCAGGGTCACCTGCACCTGCACGTCACTGGGAAAGCCCAGGTTTCCCCGCTTGCAGGGGAATAGCCAATGAAGTAGGCGGGGTCTGACGTACGAGGGGGCAGGTCACCAGTCAGATCATAGGGTAAGCCCCGTCTTTCCCCGCTTGCCGGGGAATACCCAATGACGTAGGCGGGGCCCCCCCTCTTTTCCTGCGGCCTGTCAGGTTGCGTGCACGGATAAGGGTCTGGTATGGATTTTTTTTTAAATTTTGGTGAAGGGCCTGATATGGAATTTGGGGGGGACCCCCACGCATTTTTTAAAAAAAAATTGGTTCCCTGCGCAAAATGTCATTTTTGAAGGAAAAGAAAACATTTAAAACTACTGCATCTATTAATGAATTGTCGGGTCGGCAATACAGATAAAAATCATTAAAAAAAACGGCATAGGTTCCCCTTAATATTCATCCCAGACCCAAAGGGCCTGGTAATGTACTGGGGGGGGGGCCCTGCCATTTTTTTCAATGACTTTTCTCTGTATTGACGGGGACCCGGGGATTCATTATAGCCACGAGTGGTTTTAAATTACTTTTTTTCCTTCAGAAATTACTATTGTGCAGGGACAATTCTAAACACAGGAAACACGCGCTGCTTTACAGGCATACTTTACACACCCCCCAGGTATGAAATTTAAAGGAATATTTCACTTTTATTGTATCACTTTAAGCATTATTAAAATCACTGCTCCTGAAAGAAACTGACGTTTTTAAAACTTTTTTTTGCATTGATACATGTCCCCTGGGGCAGGACCCGGGTCCCCAATCACTTTTTATGACAATAACTTGCCTATTAGCCTTTAAAATTAGCACTTTTGATTTTTCATGTTCGTGTCCCATAGACTTTAATGGTGTTTGCGTGTTCGAACAAATTTTTTGCCTGTTCGCATGTTCTGGTGCGAACCGAACCGGGGGGTGTTCGGCTCATCCCTATTCTTGAGGTATATGTGATATATTATTCGAGTAGGCTAGCTCTGCAGGTAGGTAGTTGGTGGTGTTGGGTAGGTGCACGTGTCCTTTAAATAAATGGTTAAAGATGCCTTAAAATTGCACATGCTGTTATGATACATTACGATACATTACATCATAGTCCTTTGAAAGTGGCAGAAAAAAGTGGGGGGATTTCCCTTGCAATTCAAAACAAACCCATACACAGGCATACAGCCTGGGTGGCCAAGACCTGTCAACCTTGAGAGGGTACCTTGCAAGGTGGTGGTGAAGCCACCTGCCTTTGCAAGGCAATTTTTTCCTGTGTTGGGATGACAAAGGCCCCACAAAAGTGTTGTGAGGTCTGTGGGGAGACCTATCATAATCTGGAAACCACCTCTATAATAGGGGGCACCCAGATATTACCCCCCCTAGCAATTTGAGTATTGGGTACATTAGTACCCCTTATTAATCCTTTTTAGAAAGAGTTAAATGTAAATAATCACATAAAATCTATGTGTGGAGGCAAAGAGGGTGGGCTTTAACACCAACGTGCTTCGTGTGTGTGTATGAATGGCTGATGTTTCTGTGCTAAGAGCACATTCGCTTTGTACACAGTCTCTAGTAATGATTGGCACCAGTCCCACTGGCTCCTGAACATGTGACCACTGTGATAACCAATAATGCATCTTCTTGTTTTTTTTTTTTGAGAATTAACCAACAACCCAAGTGCACCTAAAACAAATTTAGACTGTCTAATAAACGATAAATGAAAGACCATTTTTGTCTTCAACTGAGACAAAGTCAGTTTTGGAAGTACTGTATAGATAAGAATTTACATAGCAGCTTCTTATGACCAGTATCTTCTTATTACAGGGGTATATTCACTATTACTAAACATTTGTGTTATAATTTCAATACATGTAGAGTACAGTTCTCAATAAAATGACATAAGGTCTAGCAGGAATAAGAATAATGCATATTTTAATAATAGCTGTAGAAAAAAAGCAAAATTACACGTTTTTTTCCCTGCAATTTTTTAATATTAGGGATTGCAAGTCCAATTCAGGCACATAAAAGACAAATGTGATAAGCAAGAAAAAAATATCAAAATTTCACATTTTCATGTTCATGATATTCTTTATGGATTACTCAGAAATGCGAGAGTAAAAATTGATCCTTTGCCATGTAATGAATATAATTTATGAAAAATGAAATTCTTGAAAGAAAGTAGTATAATGGAAGTGTGATATTAATTACAGATGCCCTTCCCTATGCCCTTCAGAACCCCTTGTGGCTTCCTCCTAATTCAGGAGAAGCCAACATTCCCCCTTTCACTGCCCAGCCAGGAGTCCAGGTGGACACCGAGAATTTTTGAACATTGCAAAAGTTCAGGACCAAATAACGAACCTTATTGAAGTTTATGGGACACGAACTGGAAAAATCAAAAGCGACCATTTTTAAGACTTATATGCAAGTAATTGGGCATACTATGGTTACGGGGTTTTGGGTACTGCCCTGGGGGACATGTATCAATGAAAAAAAAGTTTGTAAAAAACATAATTTTTAAATAAGCAGTGATTTACTGATGCTTAACGTGAAACCAAAAAATTAGAAATTACAATAAAAATGAAAAAGTTCCTGGGAGGTCCCCTTAGACACCTTTCACACAGGGGCGACTTTGGAATCCGACTTGAAGTCGCCCCAAGTCGCCTCAAGTCGCGTGGCATGAGAAAATCAATGTAAGTGAATGAGAGCCGTCTTAATGCACGCTACTGAAGTCTCTCCGACTTCAAAAAAGGTTCCTGTACTACTTCAATCCAACTTCTAGGCGACTTGTAGGCAACTTGTACCCATAGATTTTAATGGAAGTTGCCTCCAAGTCGGATCCCCTGTCTTAACTGAAGCAACTTTCCAGGAAGTAAAAATAGTTTTCCAGGCAAACCCCTCCCTCCCCCTCCCTCCCACAGAGCTGATTATTGTTTGATTGGCCACTGGAAAGTAGCCTGTCCTGGAGGCAACTTGAAGTTGCCTTGTAAGTTGCCTGGAGTCGCGCTGTGATTCATGCTCAAGTTGTGTCCAAGTTGCCTCCCAAAGTCGCGCTGGAAGTCGTGTTGCCCCTGTGTGAATGGGCTCTTAGTCTGCCTGTAAATTGACATATCTGTACCGTGTATAGAATCTGCTGCAGCAATAATGACTTTTATAAAGCCAAAAAAATGAAATTTTCCCTGCAAGCTTTCTTTATTTTGTAAGCAACGGCTTAGAGAGCCAGTCTGTATGATGAGGCCTCAATTTAGGGCACTCGGAACAAGATTAGAGATTTTTGGGATAAATTCTGGGGGCTTTGGGTGTTGGTGGTGCCTTCACACTGTAACCCAATAAGCAGTACTCTTGAAGAAAGCAAGAATTGGCCTTGCTGTCAAAAATTTCAATGATATGCCCCTGTCAAACAGGTGTGGAAAATTGGTATTTGGGTGTTGGTGGTGCCTTCACACCGTAACCCTATAGAGGTACTCTTGAATTTTCTTTTACATTTTGGCGTGGAGTTCCCCTTAAAATCTTTACCAGACCCAAAGGGCCTGGTATGGACTGGACATGCCGTTTTTTTCTTCTTAATTCTGTCAATGGGCTTCCCCTTAACCACTTCAATACACTGTATCATACACTGTACACTGACTGCACTGTATATATATATATATATATATATATATATACACTACACTGCCTGCACTGTATATATATATTCTACACTGACTGCACTGTATTTATACATATATACATTGTGACAGCAGGCAGGTAAAATCACCAGGTTGCATCCAGGATGGAAGGTATATATGTCCTAGATTCAGGCTTTATGCCGATTTATACCACTAGGGGGAGTGCTGGGAGTCTTGCAGGGGAAGAGTTAATGAGCCCAGCTGAATCAAGTGGCTCATTGAGGCCTCTACAAGAACTCCCAGCATGCTAAGGGAGATGCTCCAACCTGGAACCAGATCTGTGTGAATAGTCTGGGGAGTGTGATCTCTGTGCGGTGAGCCAAAGCCTGTGTGGTTATTGTAAGAACTTCAAAAAAAGCAGGGAGCTAGGGACTGGGACAGCACAAGGCTGTACCCAGTTGTTAGTTAGGGACACCAACGTGTGTAGTGAGCGGTCAAGTTGACCAGGATTTCTTTTCATGTTTCTTTTCGATTTGCTGTTTTCCCTTGTAAATAGTTTGAATAAACCACACCTTTCGTTTTTGCCACTACAAACTCTGTCTGCTGTGCCTGTTTTGTGTGGTGAACCCATCCAGAAGTTAACCCCCTCACAACATATATATATATATTTATATACTAGACTGCCTGAAGGCCACTAGCTAACCTGCCTCTAGCTAACGTTCTCTCAATCATAAGCATAACACTATATACAGTTGTAAGCAGCCAGGTAAAATCAGGTTATATAGTGTGGTGTGTGGACTTAGCCCACTGAGCCATGATTGGCTAAAGCGCGCTGTGATTGGCCAAAGCATGCAGGTCAGGTGCATGCTTTGGCCAATCATCAGACGTCAATGCACTGCATGTTTTGTTTTTTTGAGAAATAACCAACAACCCAAGTGCACAAAACAAATTTAGACTGTCTATAGAATAACCGATAAATTAAAGACTATTTTTGTCTTCAACTGCAACAAAGTCAGTTTTGGAAATACTGTATAGGTAAGCATTTACATAGCACATGATTTCTATAAGTATGAAGCTGTATTACACCTGTTAATATACAATAGTGGCATTTTGAAAATTCAGCTTCTTATGACCAGTATCTTATTACAGGGATCTATGCACTATTACTAAACATTTGTGTTATAATTTCAATACATGTAGAGTACAGTTCTCAATAAAATAACATAGGTCTATCAGGAATAAGAATAAAGCACATTTTAATAATGGCTGTAGAAAAAAAGCTAAATTACATGTTTTTTTCCTGCAATTTTTTAATATTAGGGATTGTAAGTCCAATTCAGAGACATAAAAGACAAATGTGATGGGCAAGAAAAAAAGATACAAATTTCACATTTTCATATTCATTATATTCTTTACGGATTACTCAGAAATGTGAAAGTCAAAACTGATCCTTTGCCATGTAATGAATATCATTTATGAAAAATGAAATACTTGAAAGAAAGTAGTAAAATGGAAGTGTGATATTAATTAGAAATGAATTATTCAGTGGAAAAAATTGGTGCACATTTGGACAAATCTGGGATACCTGTACAATGCCTTCTATAGAACTAAAATAGTCAAAGTCATTTTAAAAAAATAATAAAAAACATAAGGGTACAATTGGAAGAAACATGATGTTCCCATTATGAAACTACAACTGGACTGATCCCCTAATTCCAAACTTGGGGACTCAGAGAACCCAGCTGCCAATTAACTGAGCTGCAGAGAGCCTTGTGATTGCAATCCCTAATATTGTCACTGGTAGTGATGAGCAAACTGTGCAAAGTTCGCTTCACTGCACATTCACTGAACAATTGAAATAAATATGTGAAACCCAAGCAGCACCCAAACCCCAATGAAGTCTATAGGATCCATATTTTGTTATAATTTTGGCTTTTTCAAGGCCAATTTGCAAGCTTTTTGGAAAAAGGCATAGGTAGCTTTGCACCGCAATGAGAGACATGCACCAATGCAAATGTAAAAATACAGTTCAGCAGACACAGGTTTATTAACCACTTCAGCCCCGGAAGAATTTACACCCTTCCTGACCAGAGCACTTTTTGTGATTCGGCACTGCGTTGCTTTAACTGACAATTGCACGGTCGTGCGACGTTGCACCCAAGCAAAATTGACGTCCTATTTTTCCCACAAATAGAGCTTTCTTTTGGTGGTATTTAATCACCTCTGCGATTATTATTTTTTGCGCTATAAACAAAAGAAGAGCGACAATTTAAAAAAAAAAGCAATATTTTTTACTTTTTGCTATAATAAATATCCCCAAAAATATATAATTTTTTTTTCCTCAGTTTAGGTCGATATGAATTCTTCTACATATTTTTGGCAAATAAAATCGCAATAAGCGGATATTAATTTGGTTTGCGCAAAAGTTATAGCGTCTACAAAATAGGTGATAGTTTTATGGCATTTTTATTATACATTTTGTTTTTACTTGTAAGGGCGGCGATCTGTGTTTTTTACCCGAAGTGCCCATCCCTAGTGCCCATCAATGCAGCCTGATCAGTGCCCATCAATGCAGCCCATCAGCTCAGCCTCATAAGTGCCATCAATGCAGCCTGATCAGTGCCTATCAGCTCAGCCTTACCAGTGCCCAACAATGCAGTCTGATCAGTGCCCATCAGCTCATCCTTACCTATGCCCATCAATGCAGTCCGATCAGAGCCCATCAATGCAGCCCATCAGCTCAGCCTCATAAGTGCCATCAATGCAGCCTGATCAGTGCCCATCAGCTCAGTACTACCTGTGTCCATCAATGTAGCCTCACCAGTGCCCATCAATGCAGCCTAACCAGTGTCCATCAATGCAGCCTGATCAGTGCCTATCAATGCAGCCTAAACAGTGCCTACCAATGCAGCCTGACCAGTGCCCATTGGGGATGAGCTTTCGAGTCGAACTCATGTTCGACTCAAACATTGCCTGTTTGCCCGTTCGCTGAACAGCGAACAATTTGGGGTGTTTGCGGCTAATTCGAAATGCCGCGGAACACCCTGTAAAAGACTATGGGAGAAATCGAAAGTGCTAATTTTAAAGGCTTATATGCAAGTTATTGTCATAAAAAGTGTTTGGGGACCCGGGTCCTGCCCCAGGGGACATGTATCAATGCAAAAAATAGTTTTAAAAACAACCATTTTTTTGGGAGCAGTGATTTTAATAATGCTTAACCACTTCTCTACTGTGCACGAAAACCCCCTTCCTGCCCAAGCCATTTTTCAGCTTTCAGCGCTGTCACAATTTGAATGACAATTGCGCGGTCGTGCGACGTGGCTCCCAAACGAAATTTGTGTCCTTTTTTTCCCACAAATAGAGCTTTCTTTTGGTGGTATTTGATCACCTCTGCGGTTTTTATTTTTTGCGCTATAAACAAAAGAAGAGCGTCCAGTTTGGAAAAAAAAACACTATTTTTTACTTTTTGCTATAATAAATACCCATTTTTTTTTTAAATAAAATGTTCCTCAGTTTAGGGCGATACGTATTCTTCTACATATTTTTGGTAAAAAAAAAAAAATCGCAATAAGCGCGTATTGATTGGTTTGCGCAAAAGTTATAGCGTCTACAAAATAGGGGATAGATTTATAGCATTTTTGTTTTTTTTATTAGTAATGGCGGCGATCTGCGATTTTTTATTGTGACTGCGATATTGGGGCGGACACATCGGACACTTTTGACACATTTTGGGGACATGGTGCTGTGGGGTCCAGACCCTAAAGCATCCTCCCCATGTTGAGGGCATGTGGCCTGGTACAGTTCAGGGGGGGTGCTCTCTCGTCCCCCCCTCTTTTCCTGCGGCCTTCCAGGTTGCATGCTCGGATAAGGGTCTGGTATGAATTTTGGGGGGAACTCCACGCCATTTTATTTTATTTGGCGCGGAGTTCCCCTTAAAATCCATACCAGACCTGAAGGGTCTGGTATGGATATTTGGGGGGAACACCACGTAATTTTTTTTAAATTTGGCGCAGGGTTCCCCTTAATATCCATACCAGACCTGAAGGGCCTGGTAATTGAATTTGGGGGGGACCCCAACGCATTTTTTATTTTTTTTATCAATGACTTTCAATGACTTTTTTTCCTTCAGAAACTACATTTTGTGCAGGGACAGTTCTAATCACGGGAAACAAGTTGTCATGGATATGCATTAATGTCTGTCTGCCATCTTACCTTCCTCCTCATGTGTTCATCTAGAGACCAGACCTCCTTCACCTGGCTTCCTTTATAATCTCCTCCCAGCCTGACTCCACCCCAGGCCCTATCACTGAACACTATATTAACCTGTGCACTGCAAGCCTGCTTTGCTGATCAACGTGTTTGTTAGGCATTGTGTGTTTGGGTTCCTGCCTGCCGTGTGCTACGTCTGTCTCTCTGTTACGTTATTGGCTTGTCCCCGACCATCCCTGTCTGCTCGTGACCCTTGACCTTCGGCTCGTTCTTCGTTATCCTTGTCTGCTTGTGGCCCCTGACCTTCGGCTTGTTATTCGGTTCTCTCTATCGTGTGCTGCTGCTTCCCCTTATCCTACGGGGCGTGAGCTAGGAAACTCCAGGGGCCGCGACCTGGTCCCAGCCTGCAGCGTAACATCCTCACCACTAGAGGCCCTGGAGAAGACCAGCTGGGTCTTAGACTCCGCGCCCTGGGGAATCTTGGCTCTCGCTTCCGTTGGGATCCCGGTTGTGCTCCTCTGGTCCCGCTTTCCACAACCACCCAGTTTCCTATCCACAGAAGCCAGCCATAGGGTTCACTACCTCGCGGTGCACTCCTGTCCCCCTACGGTGTGCATCTGTCACCTGGCCACAGGTGACCCTGACAGTTTGATCAGCCATGAACCCGGCTGACATCCCGCTTCCCGCGGATGATCCATTGCAGGGCATAGTTCGCAGACTTGAGACCCAGGAATCAAATCAGACCCAGGTGATGCGATTCCTCCAGGATCTGGCTTCTCGATTCGAGCAGCTTCAGGTCTCCTTGGGAACCCCGAATCCGCAACCCCAAGTACAACCAGCGGCTGTACCTATCGCACCAGTCGCAGCCTCACACTCACTAAGATTGCCAGCTCCGTTCCGTTTCTCTGGGGACTCCAAGGCCTGCAGGGGGTTTCTCAGCCAATGCACTATTCATTTTGAGCTTCAGCCTCAAAGCTTCCTATCTGACCGGGCTAAGGTAGCCTATATCATTTCCCTCCTCTCCGGTGAAGCTTTGGCCTGGGCTGCCCCCCTGTGGGAGAGGAACGATCCGGTGGTTTCCAGTCTGTCCGAATTCTTGAAGCTCTTTCGTAATATCTTCGAAGAGCCGGCTCGGGCTTCTTCAGCGGCTAGTGCTGTCTTACGTCTTCGCCAAGAATCTAGTTCAGTGGGGCAATATGCTCTTCAGTTCCGTATCCACACAGCTGAATTGAGCTGGAATAATGAGGCCCTGGTCGCTACCTTTTTACATGGCCTCTCTGACCGAGTGAAAGACGAATTAGCGGGAAGAACCATTCCCGTCGGTCTGGACGATGTAATTTCATTATGCAACCAGATCGACATTCGTTTTCAAGAGAGGTCCTTAGAAAAAAGACGCCAGCACTCTCTGGGTCCTAGCCAGTCTGAGCTCCCCTCCCTTCATTCCGTGGAGCATCCTCTACCTGCTGAAGAACCTATGCAGCTGGGCCGGACCAGACTAACCCCCGAAGAACGTGCTAGGCGCAGAACTCTGGGCTTGTGCCTCTATTGTGGGGGCAAGGGTCATTTTCGTGACTCCTGCTCGCTTCGTCCGGGAAACGCTCGGGTCTAATACATTTGGAAGGTGGAGTATTGGACCCAGAAACATCACCTTCTCGCCTGCTCTTGCCGGTGTCCCTTCATGTAGGCACTTCTCCTCAGTCAACCCTTGCATACCTGGATTCCGGGGCTGCCGGCAATTTCATGGATTGGAGAACTGCTTCTTCTATGAAGCTTACCCTTTCACCTCTCACTACCCCATTGGTAGTCTCGGCAATTGATGGCACTGTTCTCCCAGGGGGCCCTATTCGCTTCCAGACGCTACCCATTAGGATGTCGGAAGGGATTCTCCACCAGGAGTGGATATCCTTTCTTATTCTACCCAAGGCCTCTACCCCAGTTGTATTGGGCCTCCCTTGGCTACAGCTCCACTCTCCACATGTGGACTGGGTCTCTGGGCAGATCCTGGCCTGGGGTTCCTCATGTTTCTCGTCGTGTCTTCTCAAGGTGACCCCCAAGGAGAGTCTTCCGGTTGCTGCCACTTCTGTTTCTTCTGATCTTCCCGCCGCATACAGCGATTACCGGGATGTGTTCTGTAAAAAATCAGCTGAGGTGCTTCCTCCCCACAGGTCTTTTGACTGTGCTATTGATCTTGTCCCCGGAGCAACTCTACCCAGGGGTCGTACCTACCCTCTGTCCATCCCAGAGACCCAGGCCATGTCGGAGTATGTAGCAGAGAATCTGGAGAGAGGGTTCATCCGGAAATCCTCATCGCCTGCAGGGGCAGGGTTCTTTTTTGTTGCCAAAAAGGATGGTACCTTAAGACCCTGCATCGATTATCGGGGTTTAAATGCGGTTACTATTAAAAATCGATACCCCTTACCCTTAATATCTGAGCTATTCGATAGGTTGAAGGGTGCCTCCATTTTCACCAAGTTGGATCTCAGAGGCGCGTACAATCTCATTCGAATACGGGAGGGTGACGAATGGAAGACTGCATTTAACACTAGAGACGGGCATTACGAATATCTGGTGATGCCTTTTGGTCTGTGTAATGCTCCAGCCG
The DNA here is from genome assembly GCA_029206835.1 of Rana muscosa. Classification (NCBI taxonomy): domain Eukaryota; kingdom Metazoa; phylum Chordata; class Amphibia; order Anura; family Ranidae; genus Rana; species Rana muscosa. The sequence continues at coordinate 89,710,031 of CM055121.1, forward strand.
TGTTTCAAAACTTTGTCAATGAAATCTTCAGAGATCTGCTGTACCAGTTTGTTGTCATCTATCTGGATGACATTCTGATCTTTTCTGAAAATCTGCTCGTCCACAGAAACCATGTCCGCACTGTACTTCAACGTCTTAGAGAGAACAATCTCTATGCCAAGCTGGAGAAATGTTCCTTTGAATGTTCTGAGGTCCTGTTTTTGGGGTGCTTTGTCTCATGTTCGGGGCTTCGTATGGACCCTGGGAAGGTCTTGGCTATCACCAACTGGCCTCTTCCTGCTAGCCTCAAGGCCACACAGCGCTTTCTTGGCTTCACTAATTATTATAGGCAGTTCATAAGGAATTACTCTTCCATTGCCGCGCCTATTATCGCTTTGACCAAGAAGGGTGTGAATGCCAGAGACTGGCCTCCCGAAGCTGTCTCTGCATTTCACAACCTGAAACAGGCCTTTGTTTCTGGCCCCCTCTTGAGGAGACCAAATCCTGGGAATGCATTTTTTATTGAAGTGGACGCTTCCTCAATGGGGGTGGGAGCTGTGCTTCTTCAAATCTTTGAGAAGAGACGCCAACCATGTGCGTTCTTCTCCAAAAAAATTTCTCAGGCAGAGAGGAATTATGCCATCGGTGATCGGGAACTTCTCGCAATTAAATTGGCGTTAGAGGAGTGGCGTCATCTCTTGGAGGGTTCCCCTCACTCCATAACGATCTTTACCGATCACAAGAATTTACAGTATCTACAGAATGCTAAACGTCTGAATCCTAGACAGGCCAGGTGGAGTCTCTTCTTTGCCCGTTTTAATTTCACGATTACCTACAAACCTGGTTCCTGCAACGGTCGGGCTGATGCGCTCTCTAGGTCATTTGACACTTTGGACGAGGAGTCCGCCCCTGAACCTGAGCCGATCATTCCCACCTCATGCATTGTTGCCCACTCTACCACCCTGAAGTCTAAAATTCCGCCTGGTAAGACCTTTGTCCCCACTGAGCTAAGAGCTAAGATCCTTCGTTGGGGACATGATTCCAAGGTGGCAGGGCATTCTGGATTCCTCCGATCCTTCCTACTCATCAGTCGTCACTACTGGTGGCCTAATCTCCGCTCAGACGTCAAAGACTACGTTAAAGCTTGTCATGTCTGTGCTCAGTCCAAATCCTCCACACAAGCTCCTGCTGGTCTCCTCATGCCCTTGCCTATTCCTAAGGAACCCTGGGCCCATATTGCCATGGATTTTATCACCGATCTCCCACTGTCTGAGAATAATACAGTCATTTGGGTGGTAATCGATCGATTCTTCAAGATGGCTCATTTTGTTCCTCTTCCTGGTCTTCCTTCTGCCCCTGCCTTGGTTCCCATTTTCATTCGAGAAATTCTCCGCCTACATGGGGTCCCTTCTCATATTGTTTCCGACAGGGGAGTCCAATTCACGTCTCGTTTTTGGAGAGCCTTTTGCAAATCCCTCAATATTGTCTTGGATTTTTCTTCTTCTTACCATCCCCAATCCAATGGACAGACTGAGAGGGTTAATCAGGAGTTAGAGGTCTTTCTTCGCACCTTTGTGTCTTCTCACCATGACGATTGGTCCTCTCTACTCCCGTGGGCAGAATTCTCCCATAACAATCATGTGAATACCAGTTCGCAGAAGACACCCTTTTTCACAGTTTATGGAAAACACCCTCAACTTCCTCTTCCTATGATCTGTTCTCCAGACATTCCAGCTTTGGCTTCGGTTCAGGAGTCTCTCAATTCCGTTTGGGGTCACGTTCATGATTCCCTCCGGGCAGCTGCTGAAAAATTCAAAGGCTTTGCCGACCGCCGCAGGCGTAAACCGCCTTCTCTTCAGCCAGGGGACAAAGTCTGGCTCTCTACCAGGAACATCAAGCTCCGAGTTCCTTCTCTGAAGTTTGCTCCACGATTCATCGGTCCATACACGGTAACTGCTAAACTGAATCCGGTTTGTTTCAAACTCCAGATTCCTAAGAGCCTTAAAATCACTAACTCCTTTCATGTTGCTCTTCTAAAGCCTTTAGTCCTCAATAAATTCTCTCGTCCTCTTCCTACCGTGGCGCCTGTCTCGGAGGATAATCAGGAGTACGAGATCAGTCAAATTCTGGACTCCCGACTCTGTAAAGGCGTTCTTCAGTACCTCGTTCATTGGAAAGGGTTTGGTCCTGAGGAGAGGTCTTGGATCACTGCATCTGAGGTCTTTGCACCTCGTCTGTTAAAGGAGTTTCATCTGAAGTTTCCCTCTAAACCTGGGCCCAGGCGGGGAAGGGGGAGGCCTCGTAAGAGGGAGGGTACTGTCATGGATATGCATTAATGTCTGTCTGCCATCTTACCTTCCTCCTCATGTGTTCATCTAGAGACCAGACCTCCTTCACCTGGCTTCCTTTATAATCTCCTCCCAGCCTGACTCCACCCCAGGCCCTATCACTGAACACTATATTAACCTGTGCACTGCAAGCCTGCTTTGCTGATCAACGTGTTTGTTAGGCATTGTGTGTTTGGGTTCCTGCCTGCCGTGTGCTACGTCTGTCTCTCTGTTACATTATTGGCTTGTCCCCGACCATCCCTGTCTGCTCGTGACCCTTGACCTTCGGCTCGTTCTTCGTTATCCTTGTCTGCTTGTGGCCCCTGACCTTCGGCTTGTTATTCGGTTCTCTCTATCGTGTGCTGCTGCTTCCCCTTATCCTACGGGGCGTGAGCTAGGAAACTCCAGGGGCCGCGACCTGGTCCCAGCCTGCAGCGTAACATCCTCACCACTAGAGGCCCTGGAGAAGACCAGCTGGGTCTTAGACTCCGCGCCCTGGGGAATCTTGGCTCTCGCTTCCGTTGGGATCCCGGTTGTGCTCCTCTGGTCCCGCTTTCCACAACCACCCAGTTTCCTATCCACAGAAGCCAGCCATAGGGTTCACTACCTCGCGGTGCACTCCTGTCCCCCTACGGTGTGCATCTGTCACCTGGCCACAGGTGACCCTGACACAAGTGCTACTTTACAGGCATACTGTACACACCCCCCAGGTACGAAATTTAAAGGAATATTTCACTTTTATTGTTTAACTTTAAGCATTATTAAAATCACTGCTCCCGAAAAAACTTCCGTTTTTAAAACATTTTTTTGCATTGATACATGTCCCCTGGGGCAGGACCCGGGTCCCCAAACACTTTTTATGACAATAACTTGCATTTAAGCCTTTAAAATTACCACTTAGGTTTTTCATGTAAGTCTCCCATAGACTTTAACGGTGTTCGGATGTTCGAACAAATTTATTGCCTGTTCGCATGTTCTGATGCGAACCGAACTGAGGGGTGTTCGGCTCATCCCTAATCTATACAAACATCCCCACACTATAATCCTGCGCTCATGGGAAAACACATTGCAGACTGTCTCTTGGTGATTTGAGAAAAAATCTATAATTTATTAAGCCATAAAGTAAAATAAAAATCCAGTCCTAAATGGACTCCAATTGACAATGACAAATGATACACTTGAGATATCCCCTGTGATCCTTAGAGCAGGGAGGAGCTGACCGTTCCCAAAGTGAGTCAATGCTGATATAGCCTGAATCCTATAGCGGAGTACAGCTAATACCTTATTGCTAGATGTCACCCGGGAGACATGCGGTCCAGCATGGGGGGGGCCCTCCAACATGCGGGGTGCGGGATCCGAAGTGGTATCAGCGGAAAAGGGAGATCCAGGAAGCTCCGTGCCGAGCAGGGAGATGACGTCAGTCCCGTAGAGACGTCAGCCCAGGGGCTAGATGAACAGCCACGAGGTGGAATGGGTGCGCCGTGGAGCGCTCCTTCTCTCCAGGATGAGTCACTGCTGTTCTCTGCTGCTCTCTGGTGGGGAAAGCTGGAACATCCACCCACTGATGTAACTCCCAACTGCACGTTACGGAGAAAACCTGACCAAGGGAGCTATATTGAAGCCAAAATGACTGCTACTGTATTCCCATGCAAGGGGAAATCACAGTGGGAGGTCAAGTGTGTATTAGAGGGTTGTCATGACGACGCGTTTCACGCGCATGCGCTTTTTCATAGTCAAGGAATGAGGCACCCACAAAGTTTAAATAATAAAAAGAGGCGGGAATTTTGAAATGGGCAGGGAGGGGGCGTGTTTTGTAAATGCTGTTGTTAACCCCTTCTCTGCTCACAGGACCTAGACACACCATACGTATAGACTCTAAAAGCAACAATACTTTAATAAAACTCTGTAAAATAACTCTAAAATGTATAAAGACTGTATAAAATCATGAATATTAAATACTGTAACATTCTTGTTGGAAAATATTCATAAAATAAAATACTCTTAAAAAATACTCTTAAAAGATAATACAAGTCCACCCATAAGGGTGCGACAATAATGATAATAATAGCAGTAACAATATCAGTAGTAATAATAACAATAATAATAATAATAATAATAATAATACTAACCCACATCATAGTAACATACTGACACCATAAAGGTGTTAAAAATACGCATGAACAAAATGTAACGGAATATGGAGGGAGGGGGTTTCAGAGCGGGGAAGGGAGTGGGGTGAAGGGGAAGGGAAAGAAGGGAAGGGAAGGGGGGAGGGAGCGGGTTAAGGGGAAAGGAGGGGGGGGAGATTTCTCAGCTCTATGTGACACACCTAAAAGTTTCAAACACTGCAACTTAACAAAAGAGGAGAGTAAGGCCTCGTACACACGACTGAGTTTCTCGTCGTAAAAAACACGTCGTTTTTTTCGACGAGATTCTTGTTAAGCTTGACGATTTTCTCGTCAAGCTTTCTATGCGTACACACTGTCATTTCCCAATTTCCTCGTTGTTCTCCGCGCTCACGTCCAGCACGTACGACGGCACTATAAAGGGGAAGATCTTTTTTCTTGGCGCCACCCCTTGGGCTGCTTTTGCTGATCTTGTGTTACCGCGTGTGAAGTAAAAGTTTGGGAAGAGACGATTCGCGCTTTTCAGTCTTCGTACTTTTCAGATCGTTTTCTGCCGTTCAGTTTGTGCTTGTGGGTTCGTATCTTGACTTTCAGGGCGTCTAGGCAGGTCGTATCTGTTTTACAGTGCGTTCTTGCCTGTTCGTTTCTGATTTTCAGTTCGTTATTCATAGGCCTTGCTGTTCTAAAGTGCGTTCTGTACGTTCTGATTAGATGACCGTTTCATAGCCATGTCGCCTGGACGTTCTCATCGTCGAGTTCGTGCTGTGCGTGCGCTTGGTGTTGGTCTGCTTGTTTTGGACCAAGACCAGTCCATGAATGGTGTGAGGAGGAGTTCATGGACCAAGAATTGGTTGCTCCAGCGGGACCAATTCTGCCACATGCCTCTGCTGCGGGAGATCGTCGAGAATAATCCTGAGGACTACAGGAATTTTCTGCGGATGTCTGACCCCGTTTTTCAGGAACTGTTGGCTTTGGTGTCCCCCTATATTACCAGGAAGGACACCGTTATGCGGGAAGCCATCAGTGCTGAGCAGAGGCTCATCGCCACGTTGCGTTACCTGGCGACAGGGAGAAGTCTTCAGGACTTGAAGTTCACCACAGGCATCTCCCCCCAGGCTCTGGGCCTCATAACCCCAGACACCTGTTCTGCCATCATCCAAGTCCTGCAGGAGGACTATATTAGGGTAAGTTTGCTCCCTTAACATCACATTTTATGTATTACATGTATGCTAATGTATTGTATTTCTTTCATCCTTCCCTAATTACCATGATTGTAATATGCTGAGAATGTCCCCTTTGTCCCCATGCATGTTGGAAGCTTTAGATTGCCCCTTTTTTCTCCTCCATAAATATTTCCCTTCACTAACTTTTCCAGCAGGGGCGCCTGTTGCTCCAAATGTTTGGGGGTTCAAACCCCAATTTAGGAAATAAACTTCCTCCTTTTTTGCTCTGGTGCCTATTAAACGCCCCCAGTTGTCCCCTCCAATGCAGCCATTTTGTTCCCTCAAATGCAGCCATTTAGTTCCCTCTAATGCAGCCAGTTTCCCCCCAGCCCTGCACTTACCTTCTTGTGGTCAGCGCCATCCTTCTTCTGTCCTTGATGTCTTCTCCTTCCCTTCATGTTGCATCAGCCAATCATGTTACCATTAAACAGACTTGGTGAACATGATTGGCAGAGCAGCCTGTCAGTGTTTACCCAAGGAATGTCCCCCCCCCGCGTCCCCGATTTTACTTTTAGGAAGCCAATTACATCCCTCAGGTTGTAATGTGCAAGACTATTTTACTACCTGTTTCTGCTATGCAATTTGAACCCCCTAAATGCCGCAATGATTCATATGTCGGTCGCTTTACAAGAGGCCATCCACCTGAATAGTGTGCGGCATAGACAATACATAGGTTCATGCAACGCATGAACCTATGTATTGTTCTGAGTGATGGGCACAGGAGAGAGGGGGCAGTGCTCCAGCACCCACTCTGGACGCACCGCCACTGCAATGCTATCCTGTGGCCAAACACATCTCCCCCCCCCAAAATAATTTAGTAATGGCCCATCAGAGAGGGTGATGAATATGATAAATGAGCCTTCCATTATACTTTTTTTAAACACCTTAATAAACGTATAATTTGATTGATGTTGGCCTCTAAGTTTTTTGGATAGAATTTCCTTGTAATGTATGACTTTTTTTTTCTAATATTATTTCATCTTGTTTCACTCCACAGCTTCCTTCCACGCCACAGGAATGGCAGACTGTGGCATCGGAGTTTGCCACGCGGTGGGACTTCCCCAACTGCGGTGGTGCCATAGACGGGAAGCACGTCCGCATCGTGCCGCCACCCCGTTCTGGGTCCTACTACTACAACTACAAGGGGTTTCATAGCATTGTGCTGATGGCGGTGGTGTCAGCACGGTATGAATTCCTCTATGTTGATGTAGGGAAAAATGGCCGGATGTCCGATGGGGGATCCTTCATCCAGACGGAGTTTGCCCTCTGTCTCCAGAGTGACGACCTTGCATTGCCACCGGATGCAGGGAATATTGAAGGACTCCCCTTTGTTTTTTTGGCTGATGAAGCCTTCGGACTCGGACGGCATCTTATGAGGCCATTTCCACAGAGGACCCTGACCCCAGAGAAGAGGGTGTTCAATTACCGGCTGGCCAGGGGCCGAAGAGTCGTTGAAAATGCCTTTGGCATAATGGCCAGCCGGTTCCGCCTTTTTATGACTTCCATCCACTTGGCGGACTCCAAAATAAACTATGTAGTGTTATGCTGCTGTGTGCTACACAATTTTCTTGGCCGCAAATCAAATTCATATATGTCCTCAGTTTTGCCAGAGGCTGGACTTTCCCCTGCAAATCCCCTGCCGGGCCTGGAATCTGCTCGTCCTGGCTTGCCCCCCCAAAATGCCCGTGAGGTTCGGGACAAATACATGGAGTATTTCACGGGTAGGGGGGCAATTCCTATGCCAGCCTATGTCTAAGTATCCCAATAAAAAGCTTGTTTAAACCTTTAATTATTTGTTCTTTCCTGTCTCCTAGTTTGTCTTTGTGCATTTGTAGTGGCAAGTGTATTTTACTTTAGTAAATAACAACCATTTCACTATGTAACCTTACAAAAGAACCAAATAAGCTTAGAGGGTATTATAAAAAGAAGCTACACGTTGTTTGTGGTCAAATATTTTACTCTGTGCACATTCTCTTCAATTTATTTTTTATTTTTTTAATTTTGGGTTGTCCTGGCCCCAACCCGGCAATTTTTTGCTTATGAAAATACAAAAATAACAGTTGCATTTCAAAAATTACAACATTGGATACCTCTGAGCAATCGGAGACATTCACTTACACAAACTATGTCTCTATGTGCCCGTCCTAATATGGGGTCCTGCCACCCCTTGCCCAGCCAAAAATTGAATATGCACACATTTGGGATTTTTTTCATCTAGGAAGTTTACAATCCTGATCCCTATTGTCAACATGTGCTATCTGCCATCAGGGGTGATCAATGGACGTGTTTTGGGGGTGCATCCCCTTCCTCAGTTCACCGACTTTAGATACGAGGAAGGGGTTGCACCCACAAAAGACGTACATGGATATCCCCTGATGGCAGATAGCACATGTTGACACACTGTGTGCATATTCAATTTTTGGCTGGTTTGATAGTCAAAAAAATTCAAAAAATTACAAAAACAAACATGTAAAAACAAATGTGTTTGGATGGCTTATTGAATTCTCCCCAAAACATCGAGAATGTCTTTAAATGTTTGCTCCATCACATGGATTCTTTGTTTAATTAGGTCCAGTTCCGTGCTACATTCCATCACTTGCTGGATGAGGCGGAGGGCACTGTCAGCAGAGAACCGTGTACTATCCTTCACAACATTTACATCCCCTAAAAACCCCCAAAAAAATGTATTATAACTCTGCAGGCCTACCTCTATTACCTGAAGCTGTGGTGACAGATACTGACCTGTTGTGGTGACCAGATCCACAACGTCATCCACCTCTCCTTCCTGCACTTCTCCTTCCTCCACCTCAACTTCCTCTACATCCTTCGGTTGTGGGTCTTTGGGAGTTTGGGGTTGCTTGGAAGTTGTGGGGTGCATGTGCTCCCTGGAGTGTCCTCCTCCCAGTCTTCTCTCCCCTATGAGAATAAAACAAAAGGTCTATTTATCACACTGTAAATCTCATTGTTAAAATAAAAACAGGCTAAATTGCTTGGAAGTGGGGTACAAGTGTGTGTTTGTGCGGAATTTAAAGAAGAATGCATTATTTATGACCCAAAATATGTTTAGTATTCACATTTGGATGTAATTTTTTTGACATGGAGGCACCACAAAAATTCTCTGATGCACCTGTGTGGGACACCCAAAAAAGGCGGGTCTGGTGGCCCACACTATAGTGCTCCAAAGTACAGATGTGGAAGCAGCTGCTGAGTGTCCTCTCCTTTACACTGATAAAAGTTTGCATTTCATTCTCTTTACAAACACATCATCTAGACTAAAAAATTATCAACAATATTTGATCAAAAATGGCAGATGTCTAATTACTTTTGTGGCTCTAAAATAAGCCAAAACCGCGGATAGTGGCCGAACGAAGTGTCGGTAACGTAACGAACGATTACTGTGCCCAACCAAGTTCAAAATATTACATTTTGGAAGGGAGTCCAATATGAGAAAAAAAAAAAACATGTCAGTTTATAAAAAGATTAATAGCAGAAAAGTCTACATTTTACTTACTTTTAGCGAGCATTCTCTTTATGCTCCTCAACTGGTCTGGCTCCCTCAGTTTGAGGTCTGACCACCTCTTTCTGAGCTGCTCATTTGAGCGTTTCACCCCGAAATTCGCCTTCAGACTCTTCACAACTTTAGTGAGGATTTTGGCCTTCCTTCTATTTGGTTTGCTATACGGCCCATGCTTGGCATCATAATCAGCCTTGAGCAAGATGTCCACCATCTCCGCCATCTCCGCCAAAGACATATTCGATGCCTTGAATCTCCTCCTTGATCGTGACGTGTCCTCGGTCTCCGGGCTTGTCTCCTCGTTAGTTGCGGAATTATCAGACACCTGCTGTAACTCCGCCATATCTGTCTGCGCGCCGAAAGAGAAGGGGCGGGGAAAAGATGTTAGTTAGAACGTCATGGGCGGGCGACGTGTGCGGAGCGACGTGTTCGAATTTTGACGCATGCGTGGTGTGTATATAGCAAACACACATGTGACTATAGTACGTTCGGTGTGCGGAGAGAGGAGTTCAAGTGACGGACGTGCGAACGAAGGTATGTGATTTTGTGACTTGTAAAAATTGTTGGCCTATACTGTCTTGAGATTGTTGGAGGATATATATGGTGACTAGGATGTTAAGGAGGTTAGACTGTTTGCCTCACATTAGTTAAATATAATTTATTTAACTTGCAGATACAATATGAATGTCTTTATTAGCGACAAAGAGTTCCTGGCGGAATTTATTGACCGTGTAAGGGAGCTGCCGGCTCTGTGGGAGGCGAAAAACCCCATCCATAAAAAAAGAGGGGTGAGAAAAGCAGCGCTGGAGAAGCTGCTCCCATTTGTGCATACCAAGGTGCCCACAGCCACAGCAAAACAAGTGGGCACTAAAATTGGGAGCTTGAGAGGTACCTACAGGACTGAACGCTCTAAGGTGCTGGCTTCTTAGAGGTCAGGAGCAGCAGCAGATGATGTTTATGTCCCGATTTTGTGGTACTACAACAGGATGTCCTTCCTGGATGACCACATTGAGACAAGGCCATCACTCTCCACTCTTCCCCCCAGACTTCCCTGCAGCCAACCTGAGCCTTCTCTGGAGCAAGAGGAGGCAGCCATCCTGGATGATCCTGATTTGGCCATCTGGAGCCAGGTATAGTATTAACTGAAAATGTATTGGGATAAAATTAATGTTTGACAAATATGTCAAGATGAGAAACATACATTATTTTGGATTCCACAAGTGAAATCAAGATCTGTAGACATTATTCTGCACTAAATTGGGTGCTAAATAGTCAATCTGATGTAGTGGTAAATTTAAAGCAAGGATTTATGCATTTACATTCTAATTGCTTCAATCAGGATTACAAAGTTTGATGCAAAGATTAAACCAACATATTAAACTATGTTCCTTTTTCATACACAGGATGAAATCAGCCAGGAGGAGGGTCTGGAAACTGTCAGGCAGGAGGAGGAAGGGCCCAGTGGCAGCCAGGAGGTGGCAGGGCCCAGTGCCAGCCAGGAGGTGGCAGGGCCCAGTGCCAGCCAGGAGGTGGCAGGGCCCAGTGCCAGCCAGGAGGTGACAGGGCCCAGTGGCAGACAGGAGGTGGCAGGGCAAAGGAGAAGCACCAGAACCCAGGTGCCTCCCATCCGGCTTCACAAAAGAGGCAGGAGGGACAGGACCACCAGTGAGGCAGCAATGGCCCTTATTAAAGAGGCCCATGCCACCCTCAAGGAGCCCACATCCCCTGAAGAGGCCATTGCCGGCCTAGTGGAGGCTAAGTTCAAGGTGATGAGCATGGAGCAACGCCTCCTATGCGAGCCCCTGCTCATCACCTTGCTCAACAAGGGGGTGATGGAGAAAATTACACCCAATACCGCCATATGTGAGGTGGCCCAATTGACCCAACCTCAACCTCCACCTCCACCTTCTTCTTCTGCCCCACCCCCTTCTGCTACACCTCCACCTTCTTCTTCTGCCCCACCCCCTTCTGCTACACATCCACCTTCTTCTTCTGCCCCACCCCCTTCTGCTACACCTCCACCTTCTTCTTCTGCCCCACCCCCTTCTGCTACACCTCCACCTTCTGCCCCACCCCCTTCTGCTACACCTCCACCTTCTTCTTCTGCCCCACCCCCTTCTGCTACACCTCCACCTTCTTCTTCTGCCCCACCCCCTTCTGCTACACCTCCACCTCCTCCTCCTGACAGGAGTACCCCTCCAGTGGGCCAGCCTCCAGCCAAACGAAGAAGGAAGGCTGCAGGGAAGGCTTCAGGAAAGGCTGCAGGGAAGGCTTCAGGAAAGGCTGCAGGGAAGGTTGCCAGGAAGAAGAGGAAGTGATGGCCTTGCTTCATTGTGGTCGAACAGAAGGCAGCCTGTTGTAATACCACACACTTGGGACATATATATCACCTGCTGCTGTTCCTGACCTCTGGGAGGCCAGCATCAGATTGTGTTCAGAAATGTTGGCCTTCTCAAGCTCCCAATTTTAGTGTCCACACAGGGTTGCTGTGTGCTCTGGGGTCCCTGAGATGCACAAATGGCAGCAGCTTCTCCAGCTCTGCCTTCTCTTTATTTAATTTATAAACATGAATAAAAGTTCATACTTGACTATGTGTATTTTTAAATAAACAAAATCAAGCTTTGGAGTAAGCAGATACATTTGACTGACAATAAAAGGGACAGATATCACCCCCCCCAAAAGAATAACTAAATCTGATTAGCACAAAAACATGGTGGGAAATTTAAATAATATAGATTCCAAAATTAAATGGGAGATCACTAGCAAAACATTGTGAAATTATAATTAACATCATTTTGAAAAATCTAACCATTTAAATTATTCCTAAAAACTTGCACGATATAATACACATAAATCTTATAAAGAGCAGCATGAAAAAGGTTAAAAATAAGGCATAACTCTGTGTGAATATCAGCAGCAAAAGAAGGTCACTCGTTTTGATTAATGTAACATTCTAACGAAGATTTCAATGCAGAACATTTAAACGATGAAATATTTTTGAGCGTGACGAATATGCTCTCTCCATTACGAAGGCTTGTTTTACCAGAAGATGCGCTCCCGTCTCATAGTTGCTTGTGAGCATGTGCGCTTTTGGAAGAGTCGTAAAAGCATACACACAAACCATTTTCTCGTCACAAAACAGGCCGACGAGAAACACGACGAGGAAATCTGGAATCCTGACGAGAAAATAGAGAGCAGGTTCTCTATTTTCTCGTCGAGATTCTCTGCAATTTTCTCGTCGTAAAACCATACACACGAACGTTTTTCTAGACAGAAAAACTCTTGCGGCACTTTTCTTGACTGTTTTGGACGAGAAACTCGGTCGTGTGTACGAGGCTTAAGGCTCTTAATGATTTAAAAGCCAATATTAATATCGCTATTAGGCAAGCCGACAAGGGTGGTAGCCTGGTAGTACAGAATAGAGTGGACTATATAAAAGAGGCCAGCCGGTTGTTGGCTGATACTGATACCTATCTTAGGCTGCAAAGTGATTTACTACTGGACTACCAGTCGGAACTCAAGACGTTAGTTTTTGAGGCACGGGAAAACGGGATACTCACGAAGAAGGAAAGACGGTTAATTTTGCCATCTGAATGTAGCACCTTGCACTTTTATCATCTCCCCAAAATTCACAACTCCTTAGTTGACCCCCCCCCCCGGGAGACCTATCGTGGCGAGTACTAACAGTTTCACAAATGGTCTATATGTATATTGATTTCTGTTTACAACCCTTGGTTACCCAATTACCGTCTTATATTAGGGACTCAAATGAAGTGATTGATACTCTCCAGCACTATACTTGGGAGTAGGGATGAGCTTCGAGTTTGAGTCGAACCCATGTTCGACTCGAACATCGGCTGTTTGACCATTCGCCGAATTTCGAACATTATGGGCCGTTCGCGCCAAATTCGAGTGGCGCGTCATGACCCATAATTCACTGCGGCATCGCAGTGCATTTCTGGCTGATGATTGGCCAAGCATGCACTATGATCCGCATGCTTTGGCCAATCACAGCGTGCAAAAAACAGAGAGCCATAATTGGCCAAAGCCAGGGTGGCTTTGGCCAATTATGTCTCAGGGGGTTTAGTACACGCCCCACACTATATAAGGCCGCCTCCGTGGCGGCCCTGTGTAGTGTGTTGCGGTGGTTAAAGAGAGAGGTTTAAAAGAGAGAGACAGTGTCATTTATTTTTAGATAGATAGAGCAGGCAGGCGAGTCAGTTAGCTGCAGTTACAGTGTGTAGAGGATATATATGCATCCTTGGTGTTGTATATATATTTACACACTGTATTCAGTTTAGCTAGATCCGTTCCTGTTATTCTCTATACTGACAGGCAGGCAGGTGATTGTGCTCGCTGCAGTGTTTCACTTAGTGTACTGCGTCCTTTGCACAGTGTGCACCAAAAGCTTACCTGAATACAATTGCTGGTGTTCTGATACAAATACAGGCAGGGATTTGCAGTATTTTGCTTTAGTGTCCTTTGCACAGTGTGCACCAAAAGCTTACCTGAATACAATTGCTGCTGTTCTGAAACAAATACAGGCAGGGATCTGCAGTATTTTTCTTTAGTGTCCTTTGCACAGTGTGCACCTAAAGCTTACCTCTACTATTGCTGCTATTCTGATACAAATACAGGCAGGGAGCTGCAGTATTTTGCTTTAGTGTCCTTTGCACAGTGTGCACCTAAAGCTTACCTCTACAATTGCTGGTGTTCTGATACAAATACAGGCAGGGATCTGCAATATTTTGCTTTAGTGTCCTTTGCACAGTGTGCACCTAAAGCTTACCTCTACTATTGCTGGTGTTCTTATACAAATACAGGCAGGGAGATGCAGTATTTTGCTTTAGTGTCCTTTGAACAGTGTGCACCTAAAGCTTACCTCTACTATTGCTGCTGTTCTGATACAAATACAGGCAGGGATCTGCAGTATTTTTCTTTAGTGTCCTTTGCACAGTGTGCACCTAAAGCTTACCTCTACTATTGCTGCTATTCTGATACAAATACAGGCAGGGAGCTGCAGTATTTTGCTTTAGTGTCCTTTGCACAGTGTGCAGCCAAAAGGTTACCTCTACAATTGCTGGTGTTCTGATACAAATACAGGCAGGGATCTGCAGTATTTTGCGTTAGTGTCCTTTGCACAGTGTGCACCTAAAGCTTACCTCTACTATTGCTGCTGTTCTGATACAAATACAGGCAGGGAGCTGCAGTATTTTGCTTTAGTGTCCTTTGCACAGTGTGTACCAAAAGCTTACCTCAATACAATTGCTGGTGTTCTCATACAAATACCACAGGCAGGGAGCTGCAGTATTTTCAGTTAGTGTACCGTGACCTCTGCACAGTGTGCAACTAAAGCTAACTGAAGACAATTGTTTGTGTTCTCATACTAAGAATACTACAGGCAGGCAGTTGATTCTGCTAGCTGCAGTAATCAGTATATACATACATCCCAGCTTTGTGCAGCTAAATCTCCCTGCAGGCCATTAGTATGTCTGAAAGGCAAACAAGGAGAGGCAGACAGTCATGAGCCAATAAAAGAGGGCAAGCAGGCTCTGTGTCTAGAGGCAACAGTGCTGGTCGTGGACACGGTGCATCCTCATCAGCACGTGGCTGTGGGACACACTTGTCCTTCTTTTCGGCAGCTGGCCATGTTGAGCTGCAACATGCCGAAGACTTGGTAGAGTGGATGACCAAGCCGTCCTCATCCTCCTCATCCTCTCTCACCCAGGCTCAGGGAACTTTGTTTGGCAAAGCAGCTTTCAAAGCGGCCTCTTTCCTCAGCTCAATGGCATCAGTCACTCCTTCCCTAGCCCCACCATGTCCTCCTGAGCAGTCCCCCGAACTGTTTGACCACAGTGTTGGGTACATGCTCCAGGAGGATGCCCAGTGTTTTGAAGGCTCTGATGATGGTACCCAGCTAGAGGAAGGCAGTAACGTGAGCCCAGAGAGAGGGGGTGCCCAACAAGGACAGCAATCTGGCAGTCATGTTCCCCCAGCTGCAGCATACTGCCAGATTTGCTCCAGTGATGAGGAGGGAGGGGATGATGAGGTCATTGACTCCACGTGGGTGCCTGATAGGAGAGAGTAGGAGGAGGAGGCACATCTCCAACAAGGCAGGATGCCCTCCAGGGGCCAGCTTAAGGGCAGCCAACCAACTGCATCACACAGCAGTGTTCCGCATGTTCAGGGCGCTGCTGTCTCTGCGCATTATTCAAAAAGTTCTTTGGTGTGGTCCTTTTTTGAGACATGTGCAGCAGATCGCACCATTGCTATTTGCAACATATGTCTGAAGCGTATCTCGCGTGGCCAAAACATGAGCCGCTTGGGCACCACGTGCTTGACCAGACATATGTCGACCTGCCATGCAGTCCGTTGGCAAGCATGCAAAAAAGACCCATACCAAAGAACAAAGCGGACCTCTCCTTGCTCCTCATCAGCTGTGATTTCCAACCCCACGATACCTTCAGTCCTCTCTGAAACCTGCACTGAGAGGAATGAAGGTGTAGAATTAAGTGTGTCACAGCCAAGTACTTGCGGGCAATCTGCTATCAGTACACCGACGTCAGATTGTACCAGGCAAATTTCCCTGCCCTAGCTGCTGCACCGCCGAAAGAAGTTCGCTCCCAGCCATCCACATGCCCAGCGGTTGAATGCTAGCTTGGCTAAATTGCTAGCACTTCAACTGCTGCCTTTTCAGTTGGTAGACTCTGCCTCCTCCTGTGAGTTTGTGGAATGTGCGGTTCCTCAGTGGCAGGTTACCAAACGCCACTTTTTCTCACGGAAGGCGATTCCGGCTCTCTACCGGCATGTGGAAGGCAATGTCTTGGCCTTGCTGGACAGGGTGGTCAGCGGTAAGGTGCATATTACCGCTGGCTCATGGTCCAGCAGGCATGGACAGGGACGTTGCCTATCTTTCACGGCGCATTGGGTGACTCTGCTGGCAGCTGGGAAGGATGCAGTACAAGGTGCAGTAGTGTTGGAGGTTGTTCTACCACCACGCCTCCAAAATGCTACTACTGGTGATTCTGACACACCTCTCTCCTCCACCCCCTCCTCTTCTTCTTCCTCCATGGCCTCTTCCTGTGCTTTGTCCTCAGAACCAGCAGTGCTCCATAGGTGTTCAAGGGGCTACGCAAGTACGCAGGCAAAAAGATGCCATGCGGTGCTTGAGCTGGTGTGCTTGGGGGACAGAAGCCACACTGGGGCAGAGATTCTGTCAGCTCTGCAGGGGCAGGCTCAGAGGTGGTTGACGCCACGCCAGCTTAAGCCAGGAATTGTGGTTTCCGACAATGGCACCAACCTCCTTTCCGCCCTCCGACAGGGACAACTGACCCATGTGCTCTGTTTGGCTCACGTCCTTAACTTGGTGGTGCAGAGGTTCTTGGGCAGGTTCCCGGGCTTACAGGAGGTCCTGAAGCAGGCCAGGAAACTCTGTGGGCATTTCCACCGGTCATATAATGCCAGTGCTCGGCTGGCTAATCTGCAAAAGGAATACAGCCTGCCCAAGAATATCCTAATCTGTGACATGCCCACCAGGTGGAACTCTACATTGGCCATGCTGCAGTGGCTGCACACGCAGCAGAGGGCCATCAATGCGTATCTGTTGCAATATGGCACCAGGACAAGGTCAGGGGAGCTTGGATTTTTTTCCCCACGCCAGTGGGCCATGATCAGGGATGCATGCACTGTCCTGGCACCATTTGAGGAGGCCACGAGGATGGTGAGCAGTGACAGTGCATGCATCAGTGACACTGTCCCTCTTGTCCACCTGTTGGAGCACACGCTGCGTGGAATAATGGACAGGGCACTTGAGACCAAACAGAGGGAGGAAGAGGAGGACTTCCTTACCTCTCAAGGCTCCCTTTACCCAGACAGTGTTCCTGCTGGCCCGGCTATCACACAGGAAGAGGACGAGGAGGAGGTGTATTGTGTCAGCATGGAGGTGGAGCCTAGCACTCAGCATCAGCAGCAGTCTTCAAGGGATCAATTACAGTCCCAAGACACCCATGGACTTGTACGTGGCTGGGAAGAGGTGGCTGCTGATCATGTCATCCTGAGTGACCCAGAGGACTCCGGACCGAATGCCTCAGCAAACCTACACTGCATTGCCTACCTGATCCTGCAAAGCCTGCAGAAGGATCCTCGTATTCGTGCGATCAAGGAGAGAGATCATTACTGGCTGGCAACCCTCCTTGATCCACATTACAAGGGTAAGGTTACGGACCTTATCTTGCCGTCGCAGAGGGAGCATCTTCGGGAGGCCTTGCAGAAAGTTCTGTGCAACGCGTTCCCAGAGACTGGGAGGTTACAAATTCCTGGTCCTGGACAATGTGTTGCTGAGGCTTCGGTCAGTCAAAGAAGGAGCAGTGGAGAAGGTGGCCGTCTGACCAATGCATTCAGACAATTTTTTAGTCCGCAGCCCCAAGGTATGATCGGTTCCAGCAACCATCGTCAGCATCTGGTTTACACGGTGCAGGAATACCTAGGGGCAAAATCAGACTTGGACACCTTTCCCACTGAAAATCCTCTGGGTTACTGGATCTTGAGGATGGATCACTGGCCAGAGATTGCACAGTATGCAATTGAGCTACTCGCCTATCCTGCATCCAGTGTTCTTTCAGAACGCACATTCAGTGCTGCTGGAGGCTTTGTAACCGATCACAGGGTGCACCTGTCCACCGACTCGGTCGATCGGCTGACCTTCATAAAAATGAATCAGTCTTGGATCACCACCAGCTACCAAGCACCTGATGCTGATGTAACAGAATAATTTTCTTTGAAATGTTAGATCCCTTCAAGACTGCCTATGCTGATGCAGAGTGACTATCCTGTTATGCTGAGTGACTGTCCTCTTCCTCCTCAATGATCATGCTGATAGCATGTAAGAACATTTTTATTTCTGGGCAACAGCACCAGTGCCTAAGGCCCAATTTTTCTGCCCCTGTTTAACAGGGGCGTGTAATTACAATTTTTAATGCAATACTTTGCAGCAGGGCTCATTCCTGCGCTCCAACTAGATTATCTGTGAGGCGATGCAGTGTTGTGGCACCAGCACCAGTGCCTAAGGCCCAATTTTTATGCCCCTGTTAAACAGGGACATGTAATTACAATTCTTGATCTATTAATTCACAGCAGGGCCCATTCCTGTGCCCACCAAAAGTAACTGTGAGTGCTTACAGTGTTGTTGCACCAGCACCACCACCAAAGGCCCAATTTTTCTGCCTCTGTTCTACAGGGGCATGTAATTACAATTCTTGATCTAATATTTCACAGCTGGGCCCATTCATGCGCCCACCAAGAGGAACTGTGAGGACTTACAGTGTTGTGGCACCAGCACCACCACCAAAGGCCCAATTTTTCCTACCACTGTTCAACAATGGCATGCAATTACAATTCTTGATTAGGGTTGAGCGGACCCGAACTTTACAGTTCGGGTCCGTACCAAACTTTTGGGTTTTGGGGTCCCGGACCCGAACCTGAACAATTCATGTTTCCCGTGCTTATAACTGTCCCTGCACAAAGTGTCATTTCTGAAGGAAAAAAAGTCATTTAAAATTCACTCGCGTTATTAATGAATTGTCAGCTCCCGGCAATACATAGAAAAGTCATTGATAAAAAAAAAAAGCGTGGGGGTTCCCCCAAATTCAATTACCAGGCCCTTCAGGTCTGGAATGGATATTAAGGGGAACCCTGCCGCAAATTTAAAAAAAAAAAATGTGTGCGGTTCCCCCAAATATCCATACCAGGCCCTTTAGATCTGGTATGGATTTTAAGGGGAACTCCACCCCAAATAATAATAAAAAAATGGCGTGGAGTACCCCCAAAAATCCATACCAGACCCTTATCCAAGCATGCAACCTGGCAGGCCGCAGGAAAAGAGGGGGGGACGAGAGAGCACCCCCCTCCTGAACCGTACCAGGCCACATGCCCTCAACATGGGGAGGATGTCCTCATGTTGATGGGGACAAGGGCCTCATCCCCACAACCCTTGCCCGGTGGTTGTGGGGGTTTGCGGGCGGGGGGCTTATTGGAATCTGGAAGACCCCTTTAACAAAGGGGACCCCTAGATCCCGCCCCCCCCATGTGAAATGGTAATTGGGTACATTGTACCCCTATCATTTCACAAAGAAATTGTCAAAAATTGTAAAAATGACAATAGCCGGTTTTTGAAAATTCCTTTATTAATGTCTTCTCTTTTCTTCCAGCTTCTTCCTTCTTCTTCTTCCATCTTCTTCTTTTCTCCATTCGGGTTTCTTCCTCCACCGAAACCCGAACTTTTTTCCGAAGTTCGGCCGAACCCGTCGAACCCGAACATCCAGGTGTCCGCTCAACTCTATTCTTGATATAATAGTTCACAGCAGGGCATTCCAGCGCCCACCAAGAGTAACTGTGAGGGCTTACAGTGTTGTGGCAACACCAACACCTAAGGGGAAAATTTCTGCAGAGTATATACGGCAGGCCCCCACTTTCAAACATCCAACTTACAAACAACTCCTACTTGCAAACGGGAGACAACAGGAAGTGAGAGGAAATCTACCCCTAGGAAGGGAAATTCTCTCCTGTAAGAGTTAATATGGGAAAAAGGTGTCTCCTCTCCAGTGATTCTTTATCACCAATCCTTGTTTCAATAAAAAACCCAAATTTAAAAAAAACATTTGTCATTGGGACAGAAAGTGAGATGAAATGTTCTGAACAGGTGCACAGACAGCAAAACAAATGTTACAGGGGTGATAACTCTTCCCTATGTTTTCCAAAAAGCATAAAAATAGATTTTTGGGCTGGAGCTACACTTAAAAAATGTACTTGTTCCAAATTACAAACAGATTCTACTTAAGAACAAACCTACAGTCCCTGTCTTGTTTGCACCACCCGTATACTGCTGTTCAGAGTATATAGGGTCTTTTTTTAATTTGGGTGCGGGGTTCTCCTTAATATCTATACAAGACCCAAAGGGGCTGGTAATGGGGTGGGGGGTACCAATGCCATTTTTTTCAATGATTTTCATCTATATTGCCGTGACCAGACATTACATTAAAGCCGCAAGCAGTTTTAAATGACTTTTTTTCCTTGAAGCCTCGTACACACGACCGGTTTTCTTGTCAAGAACCAGCAAGAAAATTGCTGGCAGAGCTTTCTTGCCGAGTAAACCCTGCGTGTGTATGAGGCTTTCAGGTTTCTCGTCAAGAAAACTGGCCAGAATCTCGACGAGAAAAATAGAGAACCTGCTCTCTATTTTCTCGTCGGGATTCTCGTCGGCCTGTTTCCCGACGAGAAACCTGAGAGTGTGTACGCTTACCTGTCGCCGTGGAAACCCGCGCATGCTCAAAATGACTTTGACACATGCGCGGTAGCTTCCTAGGCATAGGTAGGGTGTAGCAAGATGGCGGCGGCGGCATTCGAATGTGAAGAGCGCATGCTCGTCATAGTCGATGACGACACCGCGTTCATTCCATTCAAAAGAACGGCGGTTCTTTTGAATCGAGCGTGTGTACACTCGGCCGGGACAAGTTTCTTGTCAAGAATCTCGTCAGGGAAAAACGACAGGTTTTTTCCTGACGAGATTCTCGGTCGTGTGTACTAGGCTTTAGAAATGTCATTTTGTGCAGGGATAGTTCTAAACACGGCAAACACGTGCCACTTAACATGCATACTATAGACACCCCCCATGTAAGATATTTAAAGGAATAGTTCACTTTTTTTTCACTTTAATCATCATTAAAATCACTGCTCCTGAAAAAAACGTGAGTTTTTTCAAACTTTTTTTTGCATTGATACACGTCCCCTGGTGCAGGACCCGGGTCCCCAAACCCTTTTTAGTACAATAACTTACATATTGGCTTTGATAATTAGCACTTTTGATTTCGAACGTTCGAGTCCCATTGTATTTTATAGGGTTCTAAAGTTCGCGCAAACTTTCGTTCTGTTCGCAGGTTCTGGTGCGAACCGAACAGGGGGGTGTTCGGCTCATCCTTACTTGGGAGGAAGGCTACTTATGGGCTTCCTTGGATGTAGCCTCACTTTATACTTTGTAATGTTCGGGGAACCAGCTAGATCGCAGGACACAGGCTTTTCAAACAAAAGGACATTTATTTAAACTTAAATGGCTTCACAGCAGCAAAACAAAAGAAATGACAGTCTCACCGACTTGTAGAGTTTATAACTGCTGTCGCAGTTAAACAGTCCTTCCTTGGTGTTGCAGGTAAGTTTCCCAGATAGCAGGCTTCCATGCAGGCCACTCTCATGTACATTCACAGCTTCCCAGAGCTTTTCACAGCCTCCACAGCTTTTGCAGTGTCCACCATTCACCATGCAGACTTCACTACACTCCTTCTCTCTAACCTACAACTTCCTGTCTCTCTTAAACCACTTCATTGGACAGGTGTGTTAACCATTGCTGTTCCCTTAAAGGAACCACAGCCCAAACAGAGGGGAAATATAGCGTCCTTTCAGGACCCAGCCACGGCGTCCTGTACATATCCCCCCCCTGTGCCCCAACGCCAAGGAGGTGGATGCAACAGTGGAGCTAAAACAATGGACTCGGGAGAGGGCATCTGCATTTTGATGCAGTCTCCCGGGCCTATGCTCCACTACAAATTTAAATTCCTGGAGCGCCAGGAACCAACGTGTAATTCTGGCATTAGTCCCTTTACCTTGCCTCATCCATGTTAAAGGGGCATGGTCAGAAATTAACCTAAACTTCCTTCCCAAGAGGTAATATCTGAGGGATTCCAGAGCCCACTTAATGGCCAGACATTCTCGTTCAACTATAGCGTAGTTTTTCTCCGCTGGTGTCAACTTCCTACTGAGGAAGACTACTGGGTGCTCCTCACCATGAACAACCTGTGACAACACAGCTCCCAATCCTACATCGGAAGCATCAGTCTGGACAACAAACTCGTTTGAAAAATTGGGTGCTATCAGGACAGGGTGTTGGCACAGTGCTGACTTGAGCTCCAAAAAAGCCTTTTCAGCATCTGCATTCCATTCCACCATGACCGATTTCCGTCCCTTAGTCAGATCGGTCAATGGAGCCGCCAATGTGGCAAAGTTGGGTACGAATCTCCTGTAGTATCCCACCATGCCCAGGAATGCACGTACCTGCTTTTTTGTGAGGGGGCGGGGCCAATTCTGTATAGCCTCTACCTTGTTAACCTGAGGTTTCACCACCCCTCTACCTACAATATAGCCCAGGTATTTCACCTCCTCCATTCCCAAAGCACATTTTTCAGGGTTTATTGTAAACCCCTCCTTCCAAAGAGAGTCCAGTACTGCCTGGACTTTGGGCAAGTGTGATTCCCAGTCTCTGCTAAAAATGACTATGTCGTCCAAGTACACTGAGGCATACTCCCGGTGAGGTCGTAAAATCCTATCCATTGCTCGCTGGAAAGTGGCTGGAGCAGTTTGTAGTCCAAAAGGCATTCTTTTGTACTGAAAACTCCCCTCTGGGGTAGAAAAAGCAGTTTTCTCTCTAGCAGCCTTAGTCAACGGGATTTGCCAATACCCCTTGGTAAGGTCTAATGTTGTAATATACCTGGCTGGACCTAGTCTCTCAATAAGCTCATCTACCCGGGGCATTGGGTAGGCATCAAACCGTGAAACCTCATTAAGTTTCCGGAAATCATTGCAGAATCGCAGAGTCCCGTTGGGCTTTGGTACCAACACAATCGGGCTCGACCACTCACTCTGCGACTCTTCAATGATCTCCAGGTCCAGCATCTTCTTCACTTCCTCTGAAACGGCCTTCCTTTGAGCCTCTGGGATGCGGTAGGGCCGGACAAAAACTTTGACTCCAGGTTCCGTGATAATATCATGTTCTATGACACTAGTTAGCCCTGGCAAGTCTGAAAACTTTTCTTTATTTCTCTGCAAGAACTCCTTTGCCTGCTGACTTTGGATTTTAGACAGTGTACTTGCTACTTGGACACTCTCCACCCCAACCTGAGGCTCAAGTCTTGCACTAGCCAGGGAGGTCACCGGTTCCCTGTCTGTCCAAGGCTTTAACAAGTTGACATGATATATCTGATACGGTTTCTTCTTGCCTGGCTGGTGGACTCTATAATTTACCTCTCCCACTTTTTCCACAACTTCAAAGGGACCTTGCCATCTGGCCAAGAATTTACTTTCCACAGTGGGAATTAGCACCGCTACTCGATCCCCCACTTGGAAGTGCCTTATTTTAGCAGCCCTGTTATAGACCCGTCGTTGAGCCTCCTGGGCTTTTTGCAAATGCTCTTTGACTAGTGGCATCACAGTTTGGATCCTTTCCTGCATTTGGGAGACATATTCAAGAACACTCTTATGCTGAACAGGTTCACTTTCCCATTCCTCTTTAATAAAGTCAAGTAGTCCGCGAGGTCTCCGCCCATATACCAACTCAAAGGGCGAAAACCCAGTGGAGGCCTGGGGCACTTCCCTGATAGCAAACAGGAGAGCTGGTAACAGGCAGTCCCAGTCTTTCCCATCCCTTTGTACCACTCTCTTTAGCATAGACTTAAGGGTCTTGTTAAAGCGTTCCACTAACCCGTCCGTTTGGGGATGGTAGACCGATGTGCGCAGCTGTTTAATCCGGAACAGCTTGCACACATCGGCCATAACTCTCGACATAAATGGGGTGCCCTGGTCTGTGAGTATTTCCTTGGGAAAACCAGTCCGTGTAAACAACTGGAATAATTCCCGGGCAATAGCCTTAGAGGAGGTATTCCGCAGTGGAAGCGCCTCAGGATATCGGGTGGCATAGTCAAGAATCACTAATATGTAGGAGTAACCTCGAGCCGACTTTACCAAGGGACCCACTATATCCATGGCTATCCTCTCAAATGGGACCTCAATTATGGGCAGAGGGACCAAAGGGCTCCAGAAGTGGGTCACCGGAGTGGTCAACTGACAGGTGGGACAAGAGGCACAGTATTTCTTTACCTCTTGTGAGGGGGTTAACTCGGTAGCGGGTGTGTGTGACCCCCTGGTTGGGCTCCCCACACAAAAACAGGGCCAGCAGACGGAGGTTGTGGTTTTCAAAATCAAAAGGTGCGGTTTATTTCTCTATGTACAGTGACAAAAACACAGCAAAGCCAAAAAGAAACATAAACAAAATAAATCCTGGTCAGTTTGACCTCTGACTAAACATGCAGGTTTCCTAAACTAACAACTGGGATCAGCCTAGTGCTGTCCTAGTCCCTAAGTCCCTGGTTTTAAATGTCCAAGCAAATAGCCACACAGGCTTTGTCTCACCGCACAGGGGTTCACTCTCCCTAGACAGTCCACACAGGTCTGGTTCCAGGCATGAGCTAACCCCTAATGAAGCTGGGAGTTCTTATAGAGGCCTAAATGAGCTGACAAGCTTCAGCTGGTCTCATCAACTCCCTGTCTGCACGACGCCCAGCACTCTCCCTAGAGGTATGAGTCATCCATGAGCCCACTAGCCTCAGCTGGGCTTCATCAACTCCCTAGTTGTATAAGTCGGCATAAAGCCTGAATCTGGGAGAAATATATCTACCCCCCTGGATGCAACCAGGTGACTTTACCTTCCTGCTGTCACATACCCCCCCCTCTTGTTTTAACCTTGGGGTTGGAACACCAGCAATCAGGCATTCATGTACTCGAGACAAAGCATCCACATTCCCCATTTGAACGCCAGGGCGATGCTTTACTGTGAAGTTGAATTCCTGTAGGGCCAGGAACCACCTATTCACTCTTCTATTTGTCTCCTTGTTTTGAGCCATCCACTTTAACGGAGCGTGATCCGTAACCATGTCAAAGTGCCTACCTAGCAGATAGTACCGAAGGGAATCTAGAGCCCACTTCACCGCTAAACACTCCTTTTCAACCGTGGCGTAATTTACCTCATGGGACTTCAACTTCCTGCTGAGGTAAATGACTGGGTGCTCTTCCCCGTTCCAGACCTGGGACAATACTGCTCCTAACCCCACATCTGACGCATCACTTTGTACGACAAAGTCTTTAGAGAAGTCGGGTGAGTACAACACTGGCTGGCTACATAAGGCTTGTTTCAAGAATTGGAATGCTGCCTCCGCCTCGGGGGTCCATTTAATCATGACCGACCCTTTCCCTTTCGTCAGGTTGGTTAGGGGCACAGCCTTAGAAGCAAAGTGGGGAATGAAGCGCCGATAATAACCCGCGATTCCCAGAAAGGCTCGTACCTGCTTCTTGCTGTTGGGACGTGGCCAACTCTGGATGGCCTCGACTTTGTTGAATTGGGGTTTTATTACTCCCCTGCCAATGGTGTACCCAAGATATTTGGCCTCCTCCTGCCCAATGGTACACTTCTTGGGGTTAGCCGTAAACCCCGCTTCCCGGATAGAGTCTAGGACTGCTTGCACTTTTGGCAGATGTGAGGCCCAATCTGTGCTATGGACAATTACGTCATCCAGGTAAGCCGCAGCATACTTCCGATGGGGCCTCAGTATCTGGTCCATTTTCCGCTGGAATGTGGCCGGCGCATTCTGTAACCCGAACGGCATTCTCTTATATTGGAACGCCCCGTCTGGGGTTACAAATGCGGTTTTCTCTTTGGCCGACTTGGCCAGGGGAATTTGCCAATACCCTTTTGTGAGGTCAAGAGTCGTCATGTATCGGGCTGTTCCCAGCCGGTCAATCAACTCATCTATACGTGGCATGGGGTAGGTGTCAAATTTTGTAACTTTGTTCAACTGACGAAAATCGTTACAAAATCGCCAGCTCCCATCCGGTTTAGGCACCAACACAATGGGACTAGACCAATCACTTTGGGACTCCTCTATCACCCCTAAGTTCAGCATTTTCTGTACTTCCTCCCGTATGGCCTCCCGTCGGGCCTCTGGGATCCGATAGGGTTTTAACTTCACCCTTTCACCGGGCGGGGTAATAATATTATGCTCTACCCCAGATGTTTGTCCCGGCAGCTCAGAGAACACCTCCTTGTTGCGAAGCACAAACTCCTTAACCTCCTGTTGTTGGGGTTGTGACAAGGTGGCTGCTATTCCAACCTCCGGAATCACGCAACCAGTTTGAGCTGGTGACCAAGTTTCTGCGACTAGGGACTCTCTATCCCTCCAGGCTTTCAACAGATTAACGTGATATATCTGTTCGGGCTTTCGCCTTCCTGGTTGTCTGACCTTGTAATTCACTTCGCTCACTTTTTCCATTATCTCGTAGGGGCCTTGCCATTTGGCAAGGAATTTACTTTCAACCGTAGGGACAAGTACCAATATCCTATCCCCCGGGGAAAAGGTACGGGTCTTTGCTCCACGGTTGTACACTCTCTGCTGTGCCAATTGCGCTTGGGCCAAATGTTCCTTCACGATGGGCATTACCTGTGCAATTCGATCTTGCATCAGGGCGACATGCTCAATCACACTCCTGTGGGGAGAACTCTCACTTTCCCAAGTTTCCTTGGCAATATCCAACAGCCCTCTTGGGTGTCTCCCATACAGTAACTCAAAGGGGGAGAATCCCGTAGAGGATTGGGGCACCTCCCTAATAGCAAACATCAAATAAGGAAGTAGACAGTCCCAATCCTTTCCATCTCTATCCACCACTTTCTTCAACATTTGTTTTAGGGTTTTGTTGAATCTTTCAACCAGCCCATCGGTTTGGGGGTGATACACAGATGTACGCAATTGCGTCACTTTGAGCAATTTACACAGCTCTTTCATAACCCGGGACATAAAGGGTGTACCTTGGTCCATAAGCAGTTCTTTACAAATACCCACCCGGCTAAAAACAAGAGATAGCTCTTTGGCTATGGTTTTGGCCGAGGTATTTCTGAGAGGGATCGCTTCTGGATAACGGGTGGCATAGTCCATTATAACCAATATGTACTGGTGCCCCCTAGCGGACTTGATTATAGGACCTACCAAATCCATTGCGATTCTCTCAAACGGGACCTCAATGATGGGTAGAGGGACCAGCGGGCTACGGAAATGTGGCATCGGGGCCGACCTCTGACACACAGGGCAGGAGGAACAATAATTTTCTATGTCCTTCATCACCCCAGGCCAATAGAATCTCTGTAATACCCTCTCTCGGGTTTTCTCTGTCCCCAGATGACCTCCAAGAATGTGCCCATGAGCCAACTCCAACACCAACTTCCTGTAAGGTTTGGGCACCACAAGCTGCTCAACGGTTTCTTCTGCCCTTTTTGCCACCCGATACAGTAGGTCCTTCTCCACGCTGAAGTATGGGTAAGTGCAGGTATTATCTGGGTTCACTAACTCGCCATCTATTTCCACTACGTTTTCCCGTGCCTTTATTAGGGCGGGGTCTTTTAACTGTTCTGTGGCAAAATTTTCCCTGTGAACCTCCAGATCAGAAAACTCCACAGACGGTAGGTTTTCGTCTGAGGAGGTGGGCTCCTCTCCAGTTTCTTGAGTCTCCCCTGCCAATACTGACAAGGGAAATTCTGGAGAGTCCTCACCACTCTCAGAGGAGTTCTGGCTATCACATTCCTGGTACATAGGGGCACCAGTGGGGGGCTCAGGATCATCCCACAGTTCCCAGAACTTCGGAAAATCCCTTCCCACAATGGCATCATGCGGTAATTGAGATACTAACCCCACTGGATGAGAGAGGGTACCTTTGGGGGTCTCGAAACACACTGTAGTCACTGGATACTCTCGGGTGTCCCCATGCACACAAATAACAGCTACCTTGCTATTCCCAGAGACCTCTGTTTTAACTAATTCAGCCTTTATCAGGGTCACAAGGCTACCTGAATCCAGTAATACCACAACATTTCTACCATTAATACACATTTTGCATAAATGTTTCTCAGTTCCCCGAATGGCAGTGCATGCGACTGTCGCACACAGCGACTGACGTCTGTCCATCAGAAAGTCACATTGCATGGGTTCCTCCACAACCGGGCAATTTGCTGCAATATGTCCCGCTTGCCGGCAGCGGTAGCAAACAATCCATTTGGCTGCCTCTTGAGCCCCTGACTTCCCAGGCTGTTCTCGCCAAACTTTGGGTAGAGCTCCCACCCTCTCACTCTCTCCACCCTCACCCCTTGGAATCCTCTTATCCGCCCCTGGGGATGGTCTGGTCTTAGGGTGGAAAGTCCGAGAGTCTCTGGAAGAGGCCGTCAGGTTCTCTGTAGCCAAGTATTTCTCTACACGATCCACAAGACCACCGGCCGTCTCTGGGTCTCCATGGCTTACCCACTTTTGGATGGCAGTAGGAAGAGCTCTCAAAAACCGATCCATTACAACACGTTCCACAATCTCTGGTGCGGACAAAGTCGCTGGCTGTAGCCACTTCCTGCTCAGGTGAATGAGATCATACATTTGAGACCTGGGGGGTTTTCCAAGCTGGAAAGTCCAGTTATGCACACGCTGAGCCCGGACAGCCAGGGTGACACCCAGCCTTGCCAATATTTCAGCTTTTAGCATCACATAGTCTTTTGCTTGGTCAGGCTCTAGGTCATAGTAAGCCTTCTGCGATTCACCAGTTAACAGAGGAGCCACCAGTCCAGCCCACTGCTCCTCAGGCCACTTTTCTCTTTCAGCAGTCCTTTCAAATGTGGTCAAAAATACCTCTGGATCATCCTCTCCAGTCATTTTTGTCAATAAACGACTCACCCCAAAGGACGCGGTATTAGTGGGACGGCTTTCCTCACTGGTCTGCGGACGTTGCTGCATTACTGCTTCCATTTGTTGTAGTCTCTGCTCTTGCTTCTGTAACAGGTCTATGAAGCGGGCCTCAGATTGCTGCTGGGCTTGTTGATGAGCTTGCTGCTGGGCTGCAAGGCTCCTTTGCAAACCTGCATTTGTCTGCTGTTGATTGGCATTTGCTAGAGCCAGCTGTTTCAGTATCTCCTCCATGCTGGCTTAAAAAAAACTGCCACTGGTTCTCCACCAACTGTGAGGGGGTTAACTCGGTAGCGGGTGTGTGTGACCCCCTGGTTGGGCTCCCCACACAAAAACAGGGCCAGCAGACGGAGGTTGTGGTTTTCAAAATCAAAAGGTGCGGTTTATTTCTCTATGTACAGTGACAAAAACACAGCAAAGCCAAAAAGAAACATAAACAAAATAAATCCTGGTCAGTTTGACCTCTGACTAAACATGCAGGTTTCCTAAACTAACAACTGGGATCAGCCTAGTGCTGTCCTAGTCCCTAAGTCCCTGGTTTTAAATGTCCAAGCAAATAGCCACACAGGCTTTGTCTCACCGCACAGGGGTTCACTCTCCCTAGACAGTCCACACAGGTCTGGTTCCAGGCATGAGCTAACCCCTAATGAAGCTGGGAGTTCTTATAGAGGCCTAAATGAGCTGACAAGCTTCAGCTGGTCTCATCAACTCCCTGTCTGCACGACGCCCAGCACTCTCCCTAGAGGTATGAGTCATCCATGAGCCCACTAGCCTCAGCTGGGCTTCATCAACTCCCTAGTTGTATAAGTCGGCATAAAGCCTGAATCTGGGAGAAATATATCTACCCCCCTGGATGCAACCAGGTGACTTTACCTTCCTGCTGTCACACTCTGCTTTCAGACCTGGCCAGTATAAGTGGTCGGTGATCCGTGCTTCCGTCTTCTCAACTCCCAGGTGTCCCCCTAACACATCATCATGGGCCAGGTCCAGAACCTTTCGTCTATATTGTTGGGGTACCAACAATTGTTCTACCACATTTTCCCTCACCTTGGTAACCCGATACAACAACTCATTATACATTGCGAAGTGTGGCCACCGCTCATTTGCACCTGGCTCTTGGGGAACCCCATTTACTACTACAACTTGTTCCCATGCACGGGCCAAAGTGAGGTCCTGCATCTGAGCAGTACCAAACGCCCCCTGGGGAACACCCAAATCTGGCAGGGCAGGGGTAGAGGCCACTTCCTCGTCCTCTTCCCCCAGCATTACCTGAAGTGGGGAAGATCCTCCCCCCTCAGTGTTTTGGTAGATCTGTGGACCACATGTCTTGACATTATCAACATTATCAGCTCTACTTTCATCACCATTAACCCAACCATTAGCAATTTCATCATTTGGATCCACATTAAGAACATTTGGCAGTTCAGGGTTATTCCTCTCAGCAGCAGGAACAGGGAGGCTAGTTTCTCCCCAATCTCTGAACTGTTCTCCTTGTTCCCACAGTTTTGTAAACAACGGACAGTCTCGTCCTATTATAACATCATGTACCAAGTTCTTTACCACCCCCACCTCTTGAGTACCAGTGCCACATGCTGAGGAGATGGTCACCGAGATGAGAGGGTACTCTCTAGTGTCCCCGTGAATGCACACCACCCGTAAGGTTTTTCTTACCGGACCAATCTTCCCAATTACTCTAGGATGAACCAGGGTTACCATGCTTCCGGAGTCCAACAAAGCCCGGGCAGGGAGGTGGTTCACTTGGACTTCACACTCAAATTTTTCCTCACCCAGGTCGAGCTGTGTGGTGCATACTTTATGGGCATAAAAAGACCCCCTCCGAAGAACCCCGCATTCCATGGGCTCCTCTTGCAGTGGGCAGTGTGCCTGGGTATGACCCCAGGAATGACATCGCCAACATTGTACATCCCCTCCTCTCCGAACAGGAACAGAACGCTGAGGAGGTACCGGGAATGACTCTTGACCTTCCGGGGTGTTTGCTCCAGGACTCCTTGGAACATCCTTTCGAAGGGCAGCAGTTGGTCGAACAGGCCGTGGTAGACTAGGGCCTATGCGCTTGGTAGGTCCGAGCAGGTCCTCCACCAGTGTATATCGTTCCACCATCTCGACAAGGAGGTTTGCTGTTTTGGGGTCTCCATGGCTGACCCACCGTTGAAGGTCGTCTGGCAGGGATCGCAGGTATCGGTCCAGCACAACCCGTTCCACGATTTGGGGGCCCGACAACACCTCAGGCTGCAGCCATTTTTTTACCAGTTGCACCAGGTCATGCATTTGAGACCGAGGTGGCCGATCTGGACGATACTTCCATTGGTGCACTCGTTGGGCCCGAACGGCCGTAGTCACCCCCAGACGAGTCAGAATTTCTGCCTTTAACTTTTGATAGTCTTTAGCATCATCGGGTGGCAGGTCAAAGTAGGCTTTTTGAGGATCTCCGGTGAGAAAAGGGGCAATGAGGCTGGCCCACTGGTCCTGACTCCTGAGGCCACCCTTCTCTCTCTGCCGTCCTCTCAAATGTAGCAAGAAATGCCTCTACATCATCGCTCAGGGACAATTTCTGCAAAAAATGGCTTGCCCTCACAGTCACCTGGTTGCCAGGGGCAACAGCTGCTTGCTCCCGAACCTGAGATAGCTGCTGCACTGCTTCCTTTAAGACAGCCACCTGAGCCTGCATAACCTCTTGCTGGGCTGCTTGCTGGGCTGCCAACTGGGTCACCAACAGGCGGGTATTTTCTTGCTGCAGCTGATTTGCTTCCTCATGGCGAGTTTGCGCTTGCATATTAGCCAGGGACAGCTGTTTAATTAGCTCCTCCATTGCTTCAGCTTTCAATGTTTGTGCAGCTTTAACCCAGGACATAAATCCAATGTACTGTCCCTTTAACTGTCAGTTCAATGTCAAGTTCAATGCAAAAAAAAAAAAAACGTTTTGTTTTTTTCTTCTTATGCCTGTTATTCTGTCCTGCCCGCATTCGAGCACCAGTGTAATGTTCGGGGAACCAGCTAGATCGCAGGACACAGGCTTTTCAAACAAAAGGACGTTTATTTAAACTTAAATGGCTTCACAGCAGCAAAACAAAAGAAATGACAGTCTCACCGACTTGTAGAGTTTATAACTGCTGTCGCAGTTAAACAGTCCTTCCTTGGTGTTGCAGGTAAGTTTCCCAGATAGCAGGCTTCCCTGCAGGCCACTGCCATGTACATTCACAGCTTCCCAGAGCTTTTCACAGCCTCCACAGCTTTTGCAGTGTCCACCATTCACCATGCAGACTTCACTACACTCCTTCTCTCTAACCTACAACTTCCTGTCTCTCTTAAACCACTTCCTTGGACAGGTGTGTTAACCATTGCTGTTCCCTTAAAGGAACCACAGCCCAAACAGAGGGGAAATATAGCGTCCTTTCAGGACCCAGCCACGGCGTCCTGTACAACTTCTATACCCCATGAAGTAGGCCTTAGGGCCATACATCACTTTTTATCCAATAGCGGAGATTTCAATTCTCTTCAGTCACAGTTTTTGATTAAATCCACTGAATTTAGTTTGAAACATAATTATTTGGGGTGTGGCTTGGCGCGCAACGTGGATGGACGCTGAATAGAGGAGCTCCGTCATCCAGTAGGTCTCTGCGGCTAAAAAGACCCAGTTTTCAGCAAAATATATCCACACTGATGAGGAGGGGAATCCACAACCGTTCCCTGAGCTCGATGGGCACTCCAAAAAGCAAAATTTCACCAGCAAACTTGAACAAATTCCGCTACAGTGGCGACAGTAAGAGATGGCGCCGACAGAACACAGAACGGCCAGAGAGGAAGATATGGAGGATGATGAAATATCCCTGCCCACCTCGGAAGACTCATCCAGAGGTAATGTGGCTAATGATCAACCTCTGAATTATGCTACCATGATGGACATATCAAATGACATAAAGAGCTCTTTCACAACAGCAATCACAGATATAAAATCTGAGTTACTGAGACTGTCAGAACAGATGGCGGTGGGGGAGAGAGCAGGAAAGAGGAGAGACAGGGCGCTGATCAGACTTAATGATATAGCGATCGATCAATCACTACATTTGATCAACATGAACAGACAAATTGAAGACCTGGACAATAGGGGAAGAAGGCACAACATTAGGGTGAGGGGGATCCCAGAGTCTGTCACCCCCGAGCAAATCAGGCCCGCTTTATCCTCCATCTTTAATGGCCTCATTGATAGGCCTGAAGCCTCCCCTATCGAGTATGACAGAGCCCACAGAGCCCTCAGGCCAAGAGCATCAGACAATAATCCACCAAGGGATGTCATTTGTTGCCTCCCAAAACTTCAGCTTAAAGGAGGAAATTCTACAGAGAGCTAGAATGAACGGACAGATCACGTTCAATGGTATAAACATTCAGCTCTTTAAGGACCTGTTCCCCATTACCCTAAAAAACAGGCGAGCACTGAGACCATTACTGGAGGTTTTAAAAGAGAAAGGAATTAATTATAGGTGGAAGTTTCCATTTGCTCTACAAGCCACTTATAATGGGAAGCAACATGTTTTGAGAATCCCAGAAGACCTGTTGAAATTTTGCGAGAATTTACAGATTGCGCTAGTGGACCTGCCGGAATTGTACGCTGAATTCCGCATACCCCCAACCATCAATAATGTACCCCCCAAGCAAGGGCCTTCTCCTGCCAAATCCCCCTATTACCAAGGGAAATACCGCAGAAATACAAATAGAAGCAATTATGATTCTCCTGCTGCTAAAAGCTTTAATCTGGGGCACCCCAGATAAAGAAGATTTCCCTTAACTACTAGACCTGCTAGAACTTCATTGTCACTACGAGTTTGCACACATTCTTCTTGTTTCCTTCCTTATTTCTCTTTGTAAAAGTTTACAAGTTGAGTTTGCATGATACAGAATATTCTTCACTTTTTCTTCAATTTGAGTAATCTACATTCCTCTGCGGAGTTTTTACCTTTGTCAATCTCCACCAGAGGGCATGATTGAGACACGGCTGTCTCATGAAGTTCTATAACAAAAACAAATCTTTTTTTTTTTCTCTAGTTATCTACTGTACCAACACCAGTGGACGTTCCTTCTACTGTACAAACTACACAGTAAGTCTGGTGTATAGGTGCATAGTACTTTTAAATTACACACAGCAATCTGTCCATAGACACTATTAGATAAACATGGATATCTTTCACCTCCTGTTCTGTACTCTCAGATGATATAAATCAGCAAGTTCTATCAAGATTTGAAATTTGAAATTGCGGATATGGTGATACTATATCTTTAGTGCAAATACCTTTGCTGGCGTATACCCACACAGAGAATACTGGTTCATCCCCAAGCACTAACACAGACCTGCCTTACTTTTGAACTTTTTACTGTGTATTGCGATCCTTCCGCCTTTACATTTGTTCACGATATGGTATTTGTTTAACATTACCTTTTTTGTTCCAATACCTATGTGCAGATCTCACTTTGTTTTCATGTGCCTTAAAGATGACAGGAGGCTGCACATATTCTTTCATCTGGGAAATCTTGCAATGGGTGTGATGGAAACACAACTTAAATCTGAGTAACTTTTTAAACACATACCCAGACACAATACGCAAAGATGAAACCACGTACTTACCAAGACTTAATCATCTAACTACAGAACACTTATGCCCTGTACACACGATCGGATTTCCGATGGAATAAAATCCGATGGATTTTTCCGTCGGAATTCCGATGAAGACTTCCATCAGTCTTGCATACACACCATCAAACAAAATTCCGACCGTCCAAAACACGGTGACGTAAAACACTCCGACGTGCCGAGAAAATGAAGTTCAATGCTTCTGAGCATGCGTTGACTTGATTCTGAGCATGTGTGGGTTTTTTCTCCGATGGAATTCCACACAGACGATCGGAATTTCCTATCGTTTTTTTTTTCACTGGTAAAATTGAAAACGTTCTATTTTTTTACACCAATGGAAAAAAGACAGATGGAGCCCACACACGATAGTTTTTTCCGGTGAAAAAAGTCCATCGGTCTTTTTTCATCGGAAAAAACTATTGTGTGTACACGGCATTAAAGTTTACTAGGGTAACTTCTTCTACCTAGCCTACATGCTGGGAGATACCCTGGTGACCATTTTGCAATATTGTTTTCTTTGCTTGGCACTTGATATAGACATGCCTTTATCTTCAGATTTATTACCTATTGTTTTCTGTTTATAGCCTTATGGTTACACTTTGAATGTCAATGGTGAATTATGTGAAGGGGTGCCGGGGTGGCACTCGTGGCGTGCATTGCTGTTGGGCGGGGCGCGCTGCTAGTGCTCATCCTGGGATCCCTTAGAAGCTTACTAGTGTCTTCATGAGTCACTTTTGTTTTTGTTTTGTTTTTTCTCAATCAAGGTTTTTATTGAAAAGATAATTCAGGGTTACAATTGACATTAAGTTACTTTTGTTATGTTATTTGACTCTATGACTACAATGTTGTAGATGACCACCATCAGGTACCTTTATAGTTCACTGCAGTAACACAGTACCCCATCAACCCTCAAATCCTCCCAAATTTAAACCCTAAAATGGGTCAAGAAACATTAAAACTATTCATGCCCCACAAACCGAGGTCCTCCTGAGAATTCCTCCATAGAAAAAATACTTAATTCTTTCTTAATATAACTTCACCATCTATAAACGCCCCTCCCACCTACCCCCAAGAGTCAATCTCGAAGTGTTACCATAACAACACTTATCAACTCTGTTCTCCTCAGACGAAAAACTGAGCTAAGACTCATATAAGGTACTACCATACTTTCCCTACCTCATCTAAACAATTCTTAAAGGAAATTATCTCCAACCCCTTGACCTTTTAAATTCCTAGTCTCTTCCCCCTACCCTCCCCCCCCTTTTTTTCCCCCCCAGCATTCTAGTGGTAATTCAGGTCTTACTCCAAAATGGCATACTCCTTTCTAGGCAAGTCGCCCACAGTTATATCACATAATGTAAATGGACTCAACATACCAGAAAAACATTCAAAACTACTCAAGGAACTTTAAAAGGTAACCCGTCTATAGTATACATACAAGAAACACACTTTAAGGATCAAAATATACCTAAGATTACAGACAACCTATTCACCAAGGCCTATCATGCTACAAATCCATTGGCCAAAACCAAAGGAGTCCTGATATTATTAAACAAAAATTCATCATTTGAATTTAAACAACAGTTGGCAGATCCAGAGGGCCGTTACATATTTCTGAAAGGTACATGGGAGGGCTCACCTATTACCCTGGCGAACGTATACTTCCCAAATTAATCGCACATATCATTCTGCAACAAAATTCTAAATGAGTGGTTTGCGGAAGACTGCATGATCCTTGGCGGGGACTGCAATATACCTCTATCCCCACTCAAAGACACATCTACTGAGCATTCATATGTCTCATACAAAACACTGAAACGCATCAAAGTCTTATTACAATACCTGTCATTAGTACACACCTGGAGGTCGACACACCCTACTGGAAAGGATTATACGTACTTCTCACCCCCTCATAAAAGATATTCAAGAATAGATTTAATTTTTGTATCCCAAAGAGACCTAACCAACCTTTCCAAGGCAAAAATCGGTATCATCGCATTATCAGACCATGCCCCCACCACTGTCACCCTGACTTTTAGACCCTCCAAAAAGACGACTTTTAATTGGAAACTTAATGCTGCCCTTCTGACGGGCCAATCAATCGAAGATGATATACATGACTCAATTAAAAAATACTTCCTCAACAATGCAGATTTGGACACAAACCCCCTTAATAATTGGGAAGCCCATAAGAGTGTGATCAGAGGGGAACTTATAAAGTGGGGCGCGAGAAAGAAAAGAGAAAGAGAGAAAGAAATCACCTTGTTATCTGACACTATAGCCAAACTTGAGACACAGCACAAGCGTTCCCTTGCTGCTGAAGTAGAGGAAGAGCTCAATAGCAAAAGGAACTCATTAAAGCAGTTGTATACCCGCTGCTGTTTTTTTTTTTCTTTTACATACCTGAAAGGCAAAAGGCATAATGAGCTAGTATGCACCGCATACTAGCTCATTATGAAATACTTACCTTAGAACGAGGCGTCAGCAACTTACCTGGTCCACGCCGAGGGAGATGTCATCTTGCCTCGGTGTGTCTTCCGGGTATCGCCGCTCCTGCGCTGTGAGTGGCTGGAGCGTTGATGTCGTCACTCCAGCGCATGCGCGCGGGAGACTTCTTTCCGGCAAGGTCTGGCGGCTGCCGGGCTTTAGCCGAGAATCCCCGCTGCGCATGTGCCACTGCAGTCAGCGGCTCATTGCGAGGGGAGAATCTCCTGAACCGTACAGGTTTAGGAGATATTCATTTTACCTACAGGTAAGCCTTATTATAGGCTTACCTGTAGGTAAAAATGTGAAAGCGGGGTATACAACCGCTTTAAGACAAATTCTGAACCTGCAAACTCAAAAATCTATTTTCTTTAAGAAAAGCATCTTCTCTGAACACGGAGATAAGAGCGGAAAACAGCTCGCCAGAGCCTTGAAAGATACCACAATGGCAAATCGCATACACTCTATCCGAAGTAGCAAGGGAACGCTTGAGCACAAACCGGAACAAATAGCGGATATTTTCCATGACTTCTATTCCAAACTTTACAATTTACCCAACCAACACAAACCATCACATATAACAACTTCCAGGGAAGAAACAATTCAAAACATTTTGATAAATAGCAAAATACCCTCATTCAATAGAGAAGAAACTTCTAACCTAGATGACCCTATAACAATAACAGAACTACAGTCGGCAATAAAATAATTAAAAACAGGGAAAAGGCCGGGCCCTAGACGGCTACTAGTGTTGAGCGAACCCGAACTGTAAAGTTCGGGTCCGTACCGAACTTTAGCTTTTTCCCGAACCCGAACACGAACACGGACTTTGCGCAAAAGTCCGGGTTCGGCAATCTAATTACGCATTTAGAAATGCTTCAGGGGCCAGCCAATCACCTTTTGATTAGCTGGTGTGCCCTTAGAGGCCATCATAGCCATGCCTACTAATGGCATGGCTGTGATTGGTCAGTGCAACATGTGACCCAGCTTCTATATAAGCTAGAGGCACACAGCACACACGTCACTCTGCTTCAGAATAGATAGGGAGAGGATCTTGGCTGCTGCTGCTGCTGCTTTTAGGGAGAGATAGAAAAATACATGAGGTAGTCCTGATTCTGCAATCTGAGGGAAAAGATAGAGAGATAGTGTAGTGTAGGGCCAGGTTCCTGTGTTGGTGCTTTCAGGGAGAGAGAATATTATATAGGAGTCCAGATTCAGAGATTAAAATCAGCGATCTGCATAGGTTTACCTGTTTGTGTTGCAGTGCAGTCTTTTTACACTGCCATGAGCCCAGTGTCAGAGAAAATCTAACTTTTAGGGGGAAAAAAAAGGCACTTTATTGTGCTCTTTTCCAAAAGACCCATAGGGCATTTTATTTTGCTTGTGCAAAAAAAGACCCATTTAGGGCAAAAAAAAAAAAAATGCACTTTGCCATTCAGGGCCACAAAAAATAGTTTGCAGTGTGTTATACATATTTGGAGGTGTGTGAAATAAACTATTTCTAAATAGTTTTCTTCTACTGTGCTATACTAAAAAAACAACATTTTTTTTGAATAGCATTTTCTGCAGTTCTGTAGCTGTGCGATTCAGCGGTTACGTACTGTGGGTGTGTTCTGCTCTTCCAAAAACACCCATTTAGGGCAACATCCTAAATTTGGAAAATATGAGGAGAAGGTCAAAGGGACGTGGTGGCCCTGGTCGTGGTGCTGCTGGTGGAGCTCCTGTTGCAGGGAGAGGACGTGGTGGATCTGTGCCAGATACACGCACAAGTGAAACACCTTCCTCAGGTGCGAGTAGGCGACCGAGCCTGCGGCGGTATTTTGTCGCGCCTAATGAGGCTGTACGAATGTTTAGGCCAGGACAAGTACAGGCGATAGTAGATTGGGTTGCTGACAGTGCCTCGGGTTCCTTCACATTCCCACTCTTCTGATGAAAGATCAGAGTTGGCACCTGAAACCCATGTCCATCAGTCTTTCACCTCACCCCCTTGCAAATCAGCCAAGCAGTCTGAGCCCCAAATCATGCAGCAGTCTCTTCTGCTTTTTGATGACTCTGTTAGCAGGGTTTCCCAGGGCCATCCACCTAGCCCTGCCCCAGAAGTGGAAGAGATTGAGTGCACCGATGCCCAACCACTTATGTTTCATGATGAGTACATGGGAGGACCATCGCAGTACGTCTCGGATGATGACGAAACACAGGTGCCAACTGCTGCTGCTTTCGCAATTGTGCAGACAGACAAGGAGGGCAGGGGTGAAGACTGGGTGGAAGATGATGTGGAGGACGATGAGGTCCTCGACCCCACATGGAATGAACGTTATGCAGGTGACCAGTGTAGTTTGGAGGAAGAGGCGGTGGTCGCACAGAGCCACCAGCACAGCAGAAGAGGGAGCAGGGTGCAAAAGCGGAGCGTCCGTCCCCTAGACAGTATGTCTGCTACTGCCCAACGCAGCAAGGGACCGAGCACACCAAAGCCAGGTTCAAGGAGTTCCCTAGCGTGGCAGTTCTTCACACAATGTGCTGATGACAAGACACGAGTGGTTTGCAGGCTGTGCAATCAGAGGCTGAAGCGAGGCATAAACATTCTCAACCTGAGCACAACCTGCATGACCAGGCATCTAAGTGCAAAGCACAAGCTGCAGTGGAGTAGACACCTCAAAAACCAAGAAAGGTCTCTGGCTCCTCCTGCTTCCTCTTCTGCTGCAGTCTCGGCCTCTTCAACCACCTCTGTAGTGACAGTGGCACCTGCCACCCCGCAAACAGAGGATCTGCCAGCAACACTACCACCTGGGTCACCGACCATCTCCACAATGTCCCATGGAAGCGTTCAGCTCTCTATCTCCCAAACATTGGAGCGGAAGAGGAAGTACCCCCCTAGCCACCCGCGATCCCTGGCCCTGAATGCCAGCATTTCAAAACTCCTGGCCTTTGAAATGCTGTCATTCCGTATGGTGGAGACGCAGAGTTTTAAAAGCCTGATGGCATTGGCTGTC
This sequence comes from Rana muscosa, assembly GCA_029206835.1. Taxonomy (NCBI): domain Eukaryota; kingdom Metazoa; phylum Chordata; class Amphibia; order Anura; family Ranidae; genus Rana; species Rana muscosa. Next base: position 89,749,901 of record CM055121.1, read on the forward strand.
CCACAGTACGTCGTGCCCAGCCGCCACTATTTTTCCAGGCGAGCCATCCCTTCCCTGCACAACCAAGTAGGGGACAAAATCAGGTGTGCACTGCGCAACGCCATCTGTGGCAAGGTCCACCTAACTACGGATGCGTGGACCAGTAAGCATGGTCAGGGACGTTATATCTCCCTAACAGCACACTGGGTAAATGCAGTGGCGGCTGGGCCTGAGGCAGATAGCAGTTTGGCGCATGTCCTTCCACCACCGAGGATTGCAGGGCGCTTCAGTTTGCCTCCTGTTGCTAACTCCTCCTACTCCGCTTCCTCATCCTCTACCACCTCCTCATCCGGTCAGCGTAACACCTTCACCACCAACTTCAGCACAGCCAGGGGTAAACGACAGCAGGCAGTTTTAAAACTTTCCTGTTTGGGGGAAAAACCCCACACCGCGCAGGAGTTGTGGAGGGACATGGAACAACAGACCAATGAGTGGTTGCTGTCAGTGAGACTCAAGCCCGGCCTGGTGGTGTGCGATAATGGGCGAAATCTCGTAGCAGCTCTGGGCCTAGCCGGTTTGACGCACATCCCTTGCCTGGCGCATGTGCTGAACTTGGTGGTCCAGAGGTTCCTTAAAAATTACCCCAATATGCCAGAGCTGCTGCAGAAAGTGCGGGCTGTGTGTGCGCACTTTCGGCGTTCTCACCCTGCTGCTGCTCGCCTGTCAGCGCTGCAGCGTAACTTCGGCCTTCCCGCTCACCGCCTCATATGTGACGTGCCCACAAGGTGGAACTCCACCTTGCACATGCTGGCCAGACTGTGCGAGCAGCAGCAGGCGATAGTGGAGTTTCAGCTGCAGCAATCACGCGTGAGTCACTCTGCGGAACAGCACCACTTCACCACCAATAACTGGGCCTCCATGCGAGACCTGTGTGCCTTGTTGCGCTGTTTCGAGTACTCCACCAACATGTCCAGTGCCAATGACGCCGTTCTTAGCGTTACTATCCCAGTTCTATGCCTCCTTGAAAAAATGCTTCGGGCGATGATGGAAGAGGATGTGGCACAGGAGGATGAGGAGGAGGAGGAGGAAGCGGGATCATTTCAAAGGCTTTCAGGGCAGTCTTTCACAAGTGGCTACGAGGGTGGGTTCCTGCACCAACAAACGCCAGGTACACAATTGTCCGGCAGAAAGGGCACAGTTCTGGAGGATGACGAGGTGGAGGAGGAGATGGAGGAGGAGGAGGAGCCATTTTCACAGCAGGGTGGCACCCAGACCAGCTCGTGGCCATCACTGGTGCGTGGCTGGGGGGATACAGAGGACACAGACGATACACCTCCCACAGAGGACAGCTTTTCTTTGCCTCTGGGCAGCCTGGCACACATGAGCGATTACATGCTGCAGTGTTTCCGCAATGACCGCCGAGTTGCCCACATTTTAACTGGTGCTGATTACTGGGTGGCCACCCTGCTGGATCCCCGTTACAAGGACAACGTACCGTCCTTAATTCCCTCACTGGAGCGGGATCGTAAGATGCGCGAGTACAAGCGCACGCTGGTAGACGCGCTGCTGGTGGCATTCCCACCTGACAGCGGGCGTACGGTGGAAGCACAAGGCGAAGGCAGAGGAGGAGGAAGAGGTCGCCAACGCAGCCGGGGCACCGGCAGCACCTCAGAAGGCAGGGTTAGCATGGCTGAAATGTGGAAAAGCTTTGTCAGCACGCCACAACAACCAGCACCACCAGCTGAGATGGAACGTCTTAGCAGGAGGCAGCATTTCACCAACATGGTTGAGCAGTATGTGTCCACAGGCCTACACGTACTGGTCTGCCCCCTTTAACTTCTGGGTCTCCAAATTGGGCACATGGCCTGAGCTTGTCCTTTATGCCTTGGAGGTGCTGGCCTGCCCTGCAGCCAGTGTATTATCTGAACGTGTATTTAGCACGGCAGGGGGCGTTATCACAGACAAGCGCATCCGCCTGTCCAGAGCCAATGTGGACAAGCTCACGTTCATTAAAATGAACCAGGCATGGATCCCACAGGACTTGTCCGCACCTTGTGCAGAATAGACATGTATACCGGTGTTGTGACAAAAACTGTCCGACCATCGGATTGTGTCCGGCCCATACTGCGAAGGCGCAGCGCTTGTGCAGTACAGAGGACAAGGAGATTCACAAAATCTCCGAAGATGAACGGCGCCTGCGCTGTGAGTGCAGGTTAAAGCCCCACCATCCAAGTGGACATACGGTAGCACATAGTAAAAGGGCCCCTCACGGGCTCGGTTCGATCGCCATGTTTCGGGCACGGCCTCACTTGGCTCGGCTTGAACCACGGATGGTGTGGCCTTCACCTGAACTCACCACGCAGGCGCCGTTCGTCTTGGGAGATTTTCAAAATCCCCTTGTCCTACATACTGAGCAAGCGCAGTACAGGGTGGACACTATTTGACGGGGGACAGAATTCGACACATCACCGGCCTTACCCAGCCATTGTTGTATTTTTTAACCAGTGTTGGCTACCTTGTCCTCCTCCACCGCCGCTTCCACCTACACAGCCACATCCACCGCCACCTCAACCTCCTACTCCATATGGACCTCGTCCTCCTAGGTCAAGATTATTATTTTTTATTTTTATTTTTTTTATGTTATTTTAAGTTATTTCCCTATCCACATTTGTTTGCAGAGCACCTGCCATGCTCTTAACATCATTTTGCTGCCATTTGCAGCCCTCTAGCCCTTTCCATTACTTTTTTAGAGCCTTTTTAGTCCTTAGAAGTCTGGGTCCCCATTGACTTCAATGGGGTTCGGGTCTGGGTTCGGGTTAAAGTTCGGTCCCGAATCCGAACTTTTTTCCGAAGTTCGGCCGAACCCGTCGAACCCGAACATCCAGGTGTCCGCTCAACTCTAACGGCTACACGTTCCAATACTACAAAACATTGATACAATTACTCTCTAATCCCTTACTGAAAGCCTTCAATTACTTAGCAAACAACAAAAATGAATCAAATTCCCTCCTCGCAGCACATATAGCAGTAGTTCCCAAACCAGACAAAGACCACACAGACTGTGCAAATTTTAGGCCAATTTCACTCCTGAACGTGGACATTAAACTGTTAGCGAAAATTCGATCCAATAGAATCAAACCCCTCCTAACCAAAATTATAGGCCCAGAACAGGTTGGCTTTATGCCAGGTCGTGAAGCCAGTGACAATATAATGAAATCCCTGAACCTCATTTACTACGCTCAGAACGCAAAGCTAGAGGGCCTTCTCCTGTCTACAGATGCGGAGAAGGCCTTCGACAGAGTCTCATGAGACTATATGCTGGCCACCTGCTCCCACATAGGCCTGGGAGGCAATATGTTGAATTGGATTAAGGCACTTTATCAAAGTCCACAAGCTCAAATCAAAATCAATAACACACTCTCAGATCCAAATAAGATAAATAATGGCACAAGACAGGGTTGCCCCCTTTCACCTTTGCTCTTTATTTTATCACTGGAACCCCTCATTAGGACCATCAATCTATCACCAGAAATCAAAGGTTTCAAAACCCATGATAGGGAATTCAAAATAGCTGCATACACAGACGACCTTCTCTTTTTCATCACCCAGCCCCACATATCCATAACCAACCTCACAAAGATATTTAAAACATTTGGCTTAATTTCCAACTTTAAAATAAATCAATCTAAATCAGAAGCCCTCAACCTCAACCTACCCCCTGATAAATACAATCTACTTAAAAGCAACCACAAATTTAGATGGGAACACAACACTCTTAAATATTTAGGAATTAAACTTACCCCCACCATCGAGTCGCTATTCTCGGCCAACTTCACTCCCCTACTAAATTCTATAGCCAAAGACCTACAAAAATGGACCCCTAGGCCCTTCTCCAGGTTTGGGAGAGCCTCTTAAAAATAACAATCCTCCCTAGGTTACTTTACTTTTTTAATGCTTTACCAATCCCAATACCCAACTCTTTTTTTACCAAACTGCAAAAAATGCAGAGGAAATTCCTCTGGGCAGAAAAAAAGCAGAGGCTGAATTTTAGACTCCTTTCTCTTCCCAAAAGCAAAGGTGGTATAAACCTCCCTGATTATAGAAAGTACTACTTTGCCACCCACATCACGAGAATAATTGACTGGCACTGCCATGGCCAAAATAAAGACGGGGTACAACTTGAACACAACCACAACAAACAACAAATCTTATTCTAGCCCTGGACCACACATTCCAGATCCTTAACCACTTAACGACCGCCCACCGCCGATTTACGTCAGCAGAATGGCACAGACAGGCAGAATCACGTAGATCTACGTGATCGCCTTTGTGCAGTTGGGGGGTCCATCCAGACCCCCCATCACTGCAGTGAGCGGCCGTTAAGTGTTCGGGAGCGATCAGGCATGAGGGGGCGGCCGCTCGATTCCGCCCCCCCCCTCGCGATCGCTCCCGACGAATGAAATTGCTTCCTCCTGCCTGAAATGTAAATACAGGCTGGAGGAAGTGATGTCATCTCCCTCGCTGCGGTCTTTTCGTTCCCGGCGCCGAGGACAGAAGAAGCAGGTTAGTGCACCAACAGTCCACTGACACGTAGGTACACATAGGCACACAAATCACCCCCCAGTCACCCCCAGATCACCCCCCAGGTCACCCCAAAGCCCCCAATCACAGTGTCACTGATTGCAGTGATCATTTATTTTACTGATCACTGCATTTAGTGTCATCTGTGATTGTAAAAAGTTGCAGGGCAGTTAGGATTAGGCCCCTTTAGGTCCAGGGTAGCCCCCTAACCCCCCCCTAATAAAGGTTTAACCCCTTGATCACCCCCCAGGTAACCCTTTCACCCCCTAACTTCAGCGTCACTAAGCGATTGTTTTTCCGATCGCTGTATTCGTGTCGCTGGTTATTTTTTTTTAGGTTCGCCGCAGGTTTTTATTAGTGTCAGGTACCCCCATATATTATTTTAACCCCCTGATTGCCCCTAGAGTTAACCCTTTCACCAGTGATCACCGTATAAGCGTCACTGGTGTCACTGGTTAGCCAGTAAGTTATTTAGTTATTTAGGTTACCCGTCAGGTTTTTATATAGTGTCAGGTACCCCCATATTTAACCTAATAAAGGTTTTAACCCCCTGATTGCCCCTAGTTAACCCTTTCACCAGTGATCACCATATAAAGGTTACGGGTGACGCTGGTTGATTAGTTTGCTTTTTATAGCATCAGGGCACCCGCCGTATATAACCCAATAAAGGTTTAACCCCCCTGATCGCCCGGCGGGTGAGATCAATTAGGTTTTAGCGCCAGAGAGGGTCTGCGTCGCCCCAGGCAGTGTTAGGTTAGTGCCAGTAACGCTAACACCCACGCGCAAAGCATACACCCCCCTTAGTGGTATAGTATCTGATCAGATCTATACTAGCATCCCCAGCGGTTTAGGGTTCCCAAAAACGCAGTGTTAGCGGGATCAGCCCAGATACCTGCTAGCGCCTGCGTTTAGCCCCTCCGCCCAGCCCAGCCCAGCCCAGCCCACCCAAGTGCAGTATCGATCGATCACTGTCACTTACCAAACACAACACACATAACTGCAGCGTTCGCAGAGACAGGCCTGATCCATATCAACCAGTCCATAGCAAACGTCCATAGCAACCAGTCCATAGCAACCGTCCATAGCAACCATCCATAGCAACCAGTCTATAGCAACTGTCCATAGCAACCATCCATTGCAACCAGTCCATAGCAACCGTCCATAGCAACTGTCCATAGCAACCATCCATAGCAACTATCCATAGCATCCAGTCCATAGCAACTGTCCATGGCAACCAATCCATAGCAACCGTCCATAACAACCAATCCGTAGCAACCGTCCATAGCAACTGTCCATAGCAACCGTCCATAGCAACCAGTCCATAGCAACCATCAATATCAACCAGTCCAAGGTGAATGTTTTGAACGCTACCACTCAAAAGTGAAGTTTTAGCGTAGGGTACAGCATTTCACAGACAAGGACACACTTACACAGGGTCTCCCAAGATGCCATTACATTTTGAGAGACCCGAACCATTACAGTTGTAAAGTTACAAAAAAAAGTGTAAAAAAGAAAAAAAAAACGTAAAAAACAAAACACAAAAAAATATAAAATAAAAAAACCAAAAATAGTTGTCGTTTTATTGTTCTCTCTCTCTCTATTTTTCTCTCTATTGTTCTGCTCTTTTTTACTGTATTCTATTCTGCAATGTTTTATCATGCTTGCTTTTCAGGTATGTAATTTTTTGTTTTCAGGTGCGCCATTCAACTGCAGCGCGGAATTATTTATCTTGACAGCAACAGCGTTTGCTCCCACGATACATAAAGCCGTGACTCCAGTGCTGTAGGAGGTGATTTCACCACCACAGTTAAAAAAAAGAGCATATATGCCGAAGCATGGGGGCAGCAGGGGCGGAGGAGCGATTTTGCTCCTAATGCCGCATACATACGGTCGAAATTCCGACGGAGGCCTGCCCGTGGAAAATTCCGACCGTGTGTACGCGGCATAACTTTTTTGCGGGAGGATGCCCCCATGCTTCGGCATATATATATTTTAGGCACAGGTTGCGTTAAAACATTTTTTTATTTTTTACTAGGTTTTGTTTTGGTATTTGCTTTGCAGGTATGGCATGGTAAGGTCTTACTGTTGTACTGTAATGTTACTTTGTTTTAATGTTAACCACCATTTGCTTAGCAGGTACGCCATTCAGTTGCAGCGCGGATCTATTTATCTTGACAGCCGTGACTCCAACGCTGTAGGAGGTGATTTCACCACCACAGTTAAAAAAAAGAGCATATATGCCGAAGCATGGGGGCAGCAGGGGCGGAGGAGCGATTTTGCTCCTAATGCCGCGTATATACGGTCGAAATTCCAACGGAGGCTTGCCCGTGGAAAAGTCCGACCGTGTGTGCGCGGCATAACCTTTTATGCCGCGTACATACGGTCGAAATTCCGACGAAGGCTTGACCGTGTGTACGCGGCATAACTTTTTTGCGGGAGGATGCCCCCATGCTTCGGCATATATGCCCATCATTAGAAGTGGGTGGATGAAGGGAGGTATTCTAATGGTGGGCATACCCACCAATCAATCTCTTTTTTTCGTTCAGCCAATAGGCTGTATGAAAAAAAAGATTACAATACATGTCCAACAAGGACCAGCAACGTACTGGTATGTTGCTGGACTTTGAATGTTTATACCAGAATGATGCCTGCGGGTTTAGGTATCATCTTGGTATCATTCTTTTCAGCCAGCAGCCGGCTTTCATGTAAAAGCAATTCTAGCAGATAATTAGCCTCTAGACTGCTTTTACAAGCAGTGGGAGGGAATGTCCCCCCCGGATATAAAAAGCGCCATTGGGAAATTGGGAAAGCATTTTATCACACCGATCTTGGTGTGGTCAGATGCTTTGAGGGCAGAGGAAAGATCTAGGGTCTAACCCCCCAATTTTTTTCAAAAAAAGAGTACCTGTCACTACTTATTGCTATCATAGGGGATATTTACATTCCCTGAGCTAACGATAAAAATGGTAAAAAAATAAAATATGGAAGGCACAGTTTAAAAATAAAATAAAAAAGCCAAATAAATAATAAAAAAATAAAAAAATAAAAAAAGCACCGCTGTCCCCCCCTGCTCTTGCGCAAAGGCGAACGCAAGCGTCGGTCTAGCGTCATATGTAAACAGCAATTGCATCATGCATGTGAGGTATCACCGCGAAGGTCAGATCGAGGGCAGTCATTTTAGCAGTAGACCTTCTCTGTAAATCTAACGTCGTAACCTGTAAAGGCTTTTAAATGCTTTTAAAAATGAATGTAGTTTGTCGCCGCTGCGCGTTTGTGCGCAATTTTAAAGCATGTCGTGTTTGGTATCCATGTACTCGGCCTATGATCATCTTTTTTATTTCATCAAACATTTGGGCAATATAGTGTTTTTTAGTGCATTAAAAATAAAAAAAGTGTGTTTTTCCCCCAAAAAATGCGTTTGAAAAATCGCTGCGCAAATACTGTGTGGAAAAAAAAAATGCAACACCCACTATTTTAATCTGTAGGGCCTTTGCTTTAAAAAAATATATAATGTTTGGGGGTTCAACATAATTTTCTTGCAAAAAAAAAATGTTTTTCATGTAAACAAAAAGTGTCAGAAAGGGCTTTGTCTTCAAGTGGTTAGAAGAGTGGATGATGTGTGACATAAGCTTCCTAATGTTGTGCATAAAATGCCAGGACAGTTCAAAACCCCCCCCCAAATGACCCCATTTTGTAAAGTAGACACCTCAAGCTATTTGCTGAGAGGCATGTTGAGCCCATTGAATATTTTTTTTTTTGTCCCAAGTGATTGAATAATGACCAAAAAAAAAAAAAAAATGTACAAAAAGTTGTCACTAAATTATATATTGCTCAAACATGCCATGGGCATATGTGGAATTACACCCCCAAAATACATTCTGTTGCTTCTCCTGAGTACGGGGATACCACATGTGTGGGACTTTTGGGAGCCTAGTCGCGTACGGGACCCCAAAAACCAAGCACCGCCTTCAGGATTTCTATGGGTGTAAATTTTTGATTTCACTCCTCACTGCCTATCACAGTTTCGGAGGCCATGGAATGCCCAGATGGCACAAAACCCCCCCAAATGACCCCATTTTGGAAAGTAGACACCCCAAGCTATTTGCTGAGAGGTATGTTGAGTATTTTGCAGATCTCGCTTTTTGTCACAAAGTTTTGAAAATGTAAAAAAAGAAAAAAAAAAAGAAAAAAAAATGTCTTTCTTAATTTTCAAAAACAAATGAGAGCTGTAAAATACTCACCATGCCTCTCAGCAAATAGCTTGGGGTGTCTACTTTCCAAAATGGGGTCATTTGTGGGGGTTTTGGGCTATTTTGACATTTTATGGCCTTCAAAACTGTGATAGGTAGTGAGGAGTGAAATCAAAAATTTATGCCCTTAGAAACCTTGAAGGCGGTGCTTGGTTTTTGGGGTCCCGTACGCGGCTAGGCTCCCAAAAAGTCCCACACATGTGGTATCCCCGTACTCAGGAGAAGCAGCAGAATGTATTTTGGGGTGTAATTTCACATATAACCATGGCATGTGTGAGCAATATATCATTTAGTGACAACTTTTTGTACATTTTTTTTTCTTTTTGTCATTATTCAATCATTTGGGACAAAAAAAAAAATATTCAATGGGCTCAACATGCCTCTCAGCAAATAGCTTGGGGTGTCTACTTTCCAAAATGGGGTCATTTGGGGGGGTTTTGTGCCATCTTGGCATTTTATGGCCTTCAAAACTGTGATAGGTAGTGAGGAGCGAAATCAAAAATTTATGCCCTTAGAAACCTTGAAGGCGGTGCTTGGTTTTTGGGGTCCCGTACGCGGCTAGGCTCCCAAAAAGTCCCACACATGTGGTATCCCCGTACTCAGGAGAAGCAGCAGAATGTATTTTGGGGTGTAATTTCACATATGCCCATGGCATGTGTGAGCAATATATCATTTAGTGACAACTTTGTGCAAAAAAAAAAAAAGTTTGTCATATTCCCGCAACCTGTGGCAAAATATAAAATATTCCATGGACTCAACATGCCTCTCAGCAAATAGCTTGGGGTGTCTACTTTCCAAAATGGGGTCATTTGGGGGGGTTTTGTGCTATTTTGGCATTTTATGGCCTTCGAAACTGTGATAGGTAGTGAGGAGTGAAATCAAAAATTTGCGCCCTTAGAAATCCTGAAGGCGGTGCTTGGTTTCCGGGGTCCCGTACGTGGCTAGGCTCCTAAAAAGTCCCACACATGTGGTATCCCCGTACTCAGGAGAAGCAGCAGAATGTATTTTGGGGTGCAATTCCACATATAACCATGGCATGTGTGAGCAATATATCATTTAGTGACAACTTTTTGTAATTTTTTTTTTTTTTTTTTGTCATTATTCAATCACTTGGGACAAAAAAAAAAATATTCAATGGGCTCAACATGCCTCTCAGCAATTTCCTTGGGGTGTCTACTTTCCAAAATGGGGTCATTTGGGGGGGTTTTGTACTGCCCTGCCATTTTAGCACCTCAAGAAATGAGATAGGCAGTCATAAATTTAAAGCTGTGTAAATTTCAGAAAATGTACCCTAGTTTGTAAACACTATAACTTTTGCGCAAACCAATAAATATACGCTTATTGACATTTTTTTTACTAAAGACATGTGGCTGAATACATTTTGGCCTAAATGTATGACTAAAATTGAGTTTATTCGATTTTTCTTATAACAAAAAGTAGAAAATATAATTTTTTTTCAAAATTTTCGGTCTTTTTCTGTTTATATCGCAAAAAATAAAAATCGCAGAGGCAATCAAATACCATTAAAAGAAAGCTCTATTTGTGGGAAGAAAAGGACACAAATTTCATTTGGGTACAACATTGCATGTCCGCACAATTTACAGTTAAAGCAGCGCAGTGCCGAATCCCAAAAACAGGCCTGGTCCTAATGGCCCGAAATGGTCCGGGGCTTAAGTGGTTAAGGAATGTAACACAGCCTCTGGTAGCAAACACGTTGAACATCTGGCACAGTGTAGCTACTCCTTACAAACTCGCCACGATACCGGGCCCATTGACTCCAATTGCCAACAACTCCGACTTTCTACCGGGACTGAACCAAAGAACTTTGCCGACCCCAGAGCATTCCTCCAAATTTCTAGTCGCCCACTGCATCTCAGGAAACAGAGTTAAATCACTTGAAACACTAAAATCAGAATACAGCGATGCATTCCCAGGTCCCTGGTTCCACATGCAATTAAAAGACTTCCTAACTAACAGCAAACACAAAACCTCATATCTTCAAAAACAGGCTCCTTTTGAAAATTGATGTTACAATAGAGAACAGGTCCTAAAAACAACTTCCATTGCATACTCTTGGCTAAGACAACCCTCACATGATGAGAATATCAAACACAAAGAAAAGTGGGAGAAAGATCAAGGGACCAAATTTAACGAAGCCCAATGGGAAAGGGCATGCATACTTGCGCACAAATGCTCCCTGAGTACAAAATATCAAGAGATATCATATAAAATTTTAACACAGTGGTATATTACACCACAAAAAGCAAAAAGATGGTACCCCTCTGGTTCTGATTCCTGCTGGCGCTGCAATACGGCTACAGGTTCATTCCTGCACATGTGGTGGGACTGTCCCCCAATCCTTGACTACTGGGCCCAAATATCAAAATGGATCAAATATATAACAGAAACTAAGATTATATTGAACGCTGCAGCATGTCTGTTACATATAAACTCCTTTCCGATCAGCAAATACAAAAAGTCCTTAACCAGACATCTCCTAACAGCTGAAAAAACGCTTATTCCATTACAGTGGAAAACTACTAATGTCCCGACGGTCAAGGATTGGTTGGACAGAGTCCAATATATATATAAGATGGAAGAAATTGATGCAATGAAGAAAGAAAACAGTGATCATTTTCATAAAATGTGGCAACCCTGGATATTATTTAAGTATTCAAATGAATATCAATCACTCTCCTCTAGTGGGTCCTAAGATTCCTACGTTTTTCTACCAACACTAATCCTGTCGGAAGTCCTCTCAACTTCCACCACTACCCTTGCCTTATATCCCCTCCCTTAAAACGTTTTATTTTTCTGTTCCTTTTCCCTCTATAACCCTATCCTTCCCTTCTCCCCCATTCATTCCCCTTATACGACAATATGTTTGAATATAAGCCCTGTATAATTATACTTTGCATTATATTTTTGTATTATGTCATTTTGTTAACTGACATTATCTTCTTAACAATTTCATGTATTCGCCAATGTATGTAACAATTATCTTTCAAGAAAATCTCTTGATTGTAAAAAAAAATAAAAATTACTTTTTGCAGACGATGGGAGACAATTTTGCTCCAGTGTTTGCTAATTTGACTATGGGCCACTGGGAGGAGAACATTTGGGCCAACAATCCATTTGCAGAATACATTGTGTATTACGGTCGCTACATAGATGACATTGTACTCATCTGGAGTGGTGGCCCAGATGTTTTTCCCTCCTTTGTGGCCCACTGTAATGCCAATACATTTGGTTTATCGTTCACATACATATTGGACTCTCAGGAATTAGTTTTCTTGGATTTGGTATTAACCAACGATTTAAATAAGATTGTCACAAAAAATCATACTAAACCTACCAGTGGTAACTCTTACCTTCACTTTACGAGTTGCCATCATCCTACATGGAAACAGAACATTCCGAAGGGACAGTTTAACAGATTATAAAAGAACTGCTCTAGGTTAGAAGACTATGTTGAGCAAAGTAGTCTAATGTCGAAAAAGTTTGAGGAAAAGGGATATCCTAGCAAATTAATCAAGGAGGCCTTCCTATCTCATATGAATCCTCTCCCTAAAAAGAAAGTGTTGAATGAACCTATCAATGACACTCGTGCAGTAAGATTTGTTTCTACTTTTAATAAACATAAGTTAGTCTCGAGATTAATTAATAAACATTTTAACATATTGTTTTTAGATCAGAGACTTGCTCCAGTATTGGCCTCAGCCCCACAGGTTACTTTCCGGAGAACCAGAACTATCAAGAACATACTGGCCCCCAGTAAAATACAAAGTAAATCTACCAGATCTCCATTGGACATTAGGTCTTATTTCAATGACAGGAAGGGTATCTTTCAATGTAAAAAGAGAGGATGCCTGACCTGCCAATTCATATCGCATGGGACGAATAAGATCAGCATGAATTCAGGGAAAGAGTATGTGAATAAACAATTTATCACATGCTCTACCAACTTTGTTATCTATGTACTACGGTGCCCTTGTGGCTTGTTTTATGTGGGACGCACTAAACGCACACTACACGCTAGAATTGGCAATCATTGCCGATTTATAAAGAAGGGCTGTAATGAACATAGTGTCCCTTGGCATTTTAACCGTGCACACAAAAATAATATTAAATGCTTGGAAGTGTTTGTGATTGAAACCATTCCTAAGGGAACACTGACTACCAATGAGAGATTTTCCCTCCTGTGTAGGAGGGAAATGTTTTGGATTTTCATGTTTGATTCACTTGCCCCAAAAGGGTTAAATGAGGAGCTGGAGACATGCAGATTTGTTTAATTTCCGCAACCCTCCCCTTTCCCCCCCTTTCAACCCCCCCTTCTTCCCCCCCTCCCCTCCTTTCCCCTTAATCTGCTCCCTTTTCCCCCCTTTCTCTTCCCTTCTTTCCCTTCCTTTCCAATCCCCTTCACCCCACTCCCTTCCCCGCTCTGAAACCCCCTCCCTCCATTTTCCGTTACATTTCGTTCATGCATATTTTTAACACCTTTGTGGTGTCAGTATGTTACTATGATGTTGGTTATGCGGCGTACACACGATCGGTTTTCATGCCATTTTTTAAACCGACGTTTTTCTCGTAGTTTTTTTCATGTTTCCTCTCAAGCCTGTCTTGCGTACACACGATCATTAAAAAAAACGCTCGAGCAAAACGCAGTGACGTACAATACGTACAACGGCACTATAAAGGGGAAGTTCCATTCGGATGGCGCCACCCTTCATGTTAGTAAAGTTTGTTGAGCGACGATTCGCGCTTTTCAGCCTTGTGCTTTTCAGTCCGTTACAGCGTGACGAATGTGCTATCTCCATTATGAACGCTAGTTTTACCAGAACGAGCGCTCCCGTCTCACACTTGAGTCTCAGCATGCACATTTTTTTTCTCCTTGTGAAAGCATACACACTATAATTTTTCACGTCGTTAAAAAAAACGACATGAAAAACGACGTGAAAAAATAGAGCATGTTCGAAATTTTTAATGGCCGTTTTTCACGTTGTTAAAAATGCTCTGGAGCATACACACGATCGGTTTTAATGCCCATTTTTAAAAATGGCATTTTTAACGGCATGAAAAACTATCGTGTGTATGGGGAATAAGTATTATTATTATTATTATTATTATTGTTATTATTACTACTGATATTGTTACTGCTATTATTATTATTGTCGCACCCTAGCCCTTGGGCTGACGTCTCTACGGGACTGACGTCATCTCCCTGCTCGGCACGGAGCTCACTGGATCTCCCTTTTCCGCTGATACCACTTCGGATCCCGCGCCCCACATGTTGGAGGGCCCCCCATGCTGGACCGCATGTCTCCTGGGTGACATCCAGCTATAAGGTATTAGCGGTAGTCCACTATAGGATTCAGGCTATATCAGCATTGACTCACTTTGGGAACTGTCAGCTCCTCCCTGCTCTAAGGATCACAGGGGATATCTCAAGTGTATCATTTGTCATTACAATTGGAGTCCATTTAAGACTGGATTTTTATTTTACTTTATGGCTGAATAAATTATTGATTTTTTCTTAAATCACCAAGAGACAGTCTGCAATGTGTTTTCCCATGAGCGCAGGATTATAGTGTGGTGAAATATTAATCTTTGGTAAAGTGTATTCTTTAAAGCTATACTCAAACTAAAGCATTTGAAATCTCTGGAAAATGTGGGAAAGGGTTCTCTTTAGGTTTATAATGATCAGTGACCCCCACTAAGTAAATGTTCTTTATGTCCTGTCCCAGAGGCACCAGAATAACAAATGGGTATCACTGAGACAGGAAGACACAGACTGTAAGATAAAAAAAAGTTCTAACCTTTCCCATACATTTTTATTTTGTTGCTCTCTATGGAGAGCTTTTGTCAGGCATTGAGTCTATTCGGGGTGGAGCATGACTTTTCTGTTCTGTTTCTGCAGCCTTTGCTTTAATGAATGGAATTGTGATAGAGAAAGAAAATATATACCTCTGCTCAATCCCAATAGCTTGTTCGTGTATTTGAACTATTAGGTGCTAAAGGGGTGTGACCACATTTTAACACTGCACATTCTGGATGGACCCTCTGCACACTGCTACACTAGGGTGACCAGACATCCCCGGTTTCAGGGGACAGTCCCCGGATTGAGGATACTGTCCCCGGACCAAGTCTGTCCCCGGTTTTGTCCCTGGATTGGATTTTAACAGGGGCTGGGGCAATTTCAAAGACAGTCAGTGCAGAATTAAAAAAAAATAATAATTCTGAATTACACGCCCCCGCTCCGCCGCTCCTACTAGCTTAGGGGGGTGTATTTTTTTCCATTATCTGTGCCCCTTTCTGATGATCATGTGCTGGTCGGAGCGGAGGGAATATTTCTTCAGTTTCCGGTGCATGCCCATTCAACTCCGCTCGCATGTTCTTCTGCCTTGGCTCAAATCCCGGCCAGCCACCTGCCTGTTTATCTCCTTGCCTTCCCTGGTGGAGTGATCTTCCTCTGCTCCCCACCCAGTAGCAGCTGGGGCCCGGAGAGTAAGACTTGACAAGCTGTGAGGCTGGCGACGATGGGCAGAGTCGCTGATTGCCGCCATAACTAGAAAAAAAAAAATGTCCCCAGATTTCATTTTAAAAATCTGGTCACATTATGCTACACCCTTCCAAGCAAACTATGCAATGAAAAACAGGGATATTTAGTTCACATACAGTATCTCACAAAAGTGAGCACACCCCTCACATTTTTCTCAATATTTTATTATATTGTTTAATGTAAAAACACTGAAGAAAGACACTTTGCTACAATGGAAAGTAGTGAGTGTACAGCTTGTATAACAGTGTACGTTTTCTGTTCCCTCAAAATAACTCAACACGCAGCCATTAATGTCTAAACCGCTGGCAAAAATAGTGAGTACACCCCTAAGTGAAAATGTCCAAATTGGGCCCAAAGTGTCAATATTTTGTGTGGCCACCATTATTTTTCAGCACTGCCCTAACTCTCTTGGGCATGGAGTTCACCCGAGCTTCACAGGTTGTCACTGGAGTCCTCTTCCACTCCTCCATGATGACATCATGGAGCTGGTGGATGTTAGAGACCTTGCAATCCTCCACCTTTCGTTTGAGGATGCCCCACAGATGCTCAATAGGGTTTAGGTCTGAAAACATGCTTAGCCAGTCCATCACCTTTACCCTCAGCTTCTTTAGCAAGGCAGTAGTCATCTTGGAGGTGTGTTTGGGGTCATTATCATGTTGGAATACTGCACTGCGGCCCAGTCTCCGAAGGGAGGGGATCATGCTCTGCTTCAGTATGTCAAAGTACATGTTGGCATTCATGGTTCCCTCAATGATCTGTGGCTCCCCAGTGTCAGCAGCACTCATGCAGTCCCAGACTATGACACTCCCACCACCATGCTTGACTGTAGGCAAGACACACTTGTCTTTGTGCTTCTCACCTGGTTGCCGCCACACACGCTTGACACCATCTGAACCAAATAAGTTTGATCTTGGTCTCATCAGACCACAGGACATGGTTCCAATAATCCATGTCCTTAGTCTGCTTGTCTTCAGCAACAGCAAACTGTTTTCTTTTGGATCATTATTAGAAGAGGCTTCCTTCTGGGATGAGAGCCATGCAGACAATTTTATTTTTTTCTCACAGATTTTTATTGGACAAATTTGATGCAGTGTGCAGCGTATGGTCTGAGCACTGACAAGCTGACCCCCCACCCCTTCAACCTCTGCAGCAATGCTGGCAGCACTCATATGTCTATTTCCCAAAGACAACCTCTGGCTATGACGCTGAGCATGTGCACTCAACTTCTTTGGTTGACCATATCAAAGCCTGTTCTGAATGGAACCTGTCCTGTTAAACCACTGTATGGTCTTGGCCACCATGCTGCAGCTCAGTTTCAGGGTCTTGGCAACCTTCTTATAGACTAGGCCATCTTTATGTAGAGCAACAATTATTATTTTCAGATCCTCAGAGATATGCCCATGCTCTTTGCTTCCATGACCAGGACGCGATACAAGCCGATCTTGCGGTTCATGCATTTCAATGACAATGAACTCTGTTGTCCTTGGGGTGACCCTGTATACGATAAGCCCCGCAAAATTCGGTCCCTCATAAATCACTTCAACCAACAGTTTGCAACTTTTTTTACTCCAGATTAAGTTGTCTGTGTCCTTTCAAACAGTATGTTTTCAGCAAGCGTGCTAGATATGGGGTCAAGATGTATAAGTTCTGTGACAGGGCAACAGGCTATACATATACCGTGCCTTGCAAAAGTATTAACCCCCTTTGGCCTTTTACCTATTTTGTTACATTACAGCCTTTAGTTCAATGTTTTTTTTAAAATCTGAATTATATGTGATGGATCAGAACACAATAGACTAAGTTGGTGAAGTAAAATTAGAAAAATATATACCTAAAACTATTTTTCAGAAATAAAAAACTGATAATTGGCATGTGTATTCACCCACTTTGTTATGAAGCCCAAAAAAAGCTCTGGTGCAACCAATTACCTTAAGAAGTCACATACTTACTGAAATGATGTCCACCTTGAAAGGAAATATTAGTTATTCTGGATGAACCATCCTTCTTTAAGGTCTCCCAACAGCGCTCGTACAGATCATCTGGAGACATTATATTTACGATACACGAGAGGCAGGTAATGCATTCGTATGATAAGTAAAAAATTCCGCGATTAGGATATGAATGAACTGCTGCCTCCCTATATAGAAATTTCAGCTTAGTGAAATCCAGAAAAATAAAATTCAAAGAAGGGGAAAGTGGCGCTGTTCAAGAGTAGTACACAGATGTGTTGACCCCTATTCATGTGATAAAAATTATTTAAAATATACAGTACAATGATCCAATATAACCGTGTGAAAGGTGTAAGTGATAATAACGTATGATTAGCTAATGCTGAGCCAGATAAAAAGCTCTATAAAGTGCAAATAATCGTATGAAAGTGGCATATGCAAACAAAACAGAGAAAAGGTATACAAATATGTAAAAAACCTTAAAAAGGTGCATAAATTCATCAACATTATATGAAATATAACATGTCCATATTCAAAAAACTACAAAAAAGTGACGTGCTAGATCCAAGGTGACAGTCTATAAGGTGGTTTGGTACAGCACAAACTAGGTGACTTTCTGTGCTCCCCCCCTTTTTCTGTGTTCCCCTCCTGTATATGCACTCACCAGTGCGCCCAACCCCTGCAGAGGTAAACGGCGTTGTAATAGAATACAATCCAGATCCCGATGTCCCCCTTGCTGAGATATCCTCCTCGTCCTCAAAAAATTGGGTATCTCCGAGATGGTCTTGCCCCTCCACGAGTGCTGAGATAAAATGGAGCCTTCACCTTCCTTCCACCTCTGTGATCTGTACGCCTTAATCCCCTCCGCACCGCCGTCACAGCCACTTTAAGGATTAATGCGTACAGATCACAGATCAAGGATCACCTTGGATCTAGCACATGTACATTTTTTTAATTTTTAGAATATGAACTTTTAGTTCATGTACTGTTAATGAATTTATGCACATTTTGATTTAGCACATGTCACTTTTTTGGAGTTTTTTGGATATGGACATTTTATATGTCATATAATGTTGATGAAGTTATGCACCTATTTAATGTTTTTTACATATTCGTATACCTTTTTTCTGTTTTGTTTGCATATGCCACTTTCATACGATTATTTGCACTTTATAGAGCTTTTTATCTAGCTTTAGCATTAGCTAATCATACGTTATTATCACTTACACCTTTCACACGGCTATATTGGTGTCAGGTCACCTGTGGCCAGATGACAGATGCACACTGTTGGGGGTCAGGAGTGCACCACAAGGTAGTGAACCCTATGGCTGACTGCTGTGGATGGGACACTAGGTGGTTGTGGAAAGCGGGACCAGTGGAGCACAACAGGGATCCACAGGGAGCTAGAGCACAAGATTCCCAAGGTCTAAGATCCAGCAGGTTTTCACCAGAGCCTCTAGTGGTGAGGATGGCCTACACTGCAGCTGGGTCCAGGTTGCAGCCCCCAGAGTCCCCTAGCTCACGCTCCGTAGTGTAAAGAGGATAGAGGGGAAGCAGCAGCACAGAATGCAAGAATAGTGAGGGGAAAAGCCAAGGTCAGGGCAACAAGCAGACAAGGATAAACAAAGGACAAGCCGAAGGTCAAGGTCACTAGCAGACAGGGATAGTCGGGAACAAGCCAATATTGGTACACAGAGATAAACGTAGCACACGGCAAGCAGGAACCCAAACACAAAATAGCTTAACAAACAACGTTGATCAGCACGGCTGGCTTGCAGTGCACAGGTTAATATAGTGTTCCCTGATAGGGCCTGGGGTGGAGCATACTGGGAGGAGAGATTATAAAAGCAGCCAGGTGAGAGAGTCTGGCCTCTAAGGTGAACACATGAAGAGGAAGGTAAAATGGCAGACAAACATTACTGCATATCCATGACAGTACCCCCCTCTTATGGGCCCTCCCCCTCCCCTGCCTGGGACGCCGCTTAAGGGAAAACCTCAGATGAAACCTCCTCAACAGACAAGGTGCAAAAACCTCAGATGCAGTGATCCAAGACGCCTCCTCAGGACCAAACCCTCTCCAAAGCACAAGGTACTGAAGAATACCTCTGCAGAGCCGAGAATCCAGAACTTGACTAATCTCATACTTTAGATTATCCTCAGAGACCGGAACCGAGGTAGGGAGAGGACGAGAGGATTTATTGAGGACCAAAGGCCTTTTAGGAATAAGCAAGGGCATAAGAGGATCAACAGGGATCTGAGGAGGGTCCCCCAGACCCTTTAAAAGATCTGGAAATCTAGCACAGGGCCATCAGACTGGGCAGAGGTCAGTGGAACCCTGAGGTCAGGTTGGTAAGAAGGCGACATGTCACAGGAGTCAAGCAGAATAGCTGAAAGACAAGCAGAATGTCCTGAATAACAAAAAGTAGGAGGCTCACTGGGCATGGGCTGGACTGGCATAACTAGTACAGAGGCCGCGTGAATAGCAGAGTCAGGTGTAGCGACTACCTGAATCGCATCACAAGACGTAGCGACTGCAGAACTTGTAGACAAGCTAGCCTGGCTGTGCGGCCAAGGGTGATTAGGGACAGACAAATGTAAATGGTTATGCAAACTGGAGTGAATGATCGGCTCAGGTTCACAGGGGGCAACCTTGGGTAGGCAGGACGAGAAACAGGAGGAACCCCAAGCCAGGATCTGTCCAGTAGTCCAGTCAACGTGTGGGGAATGGAGCCATAACCATGGGAGACCCAAAATGATAAGAAATGAGGCCTTAGGTAAGATAAGGAAGGATATCCACACCTGGTGGAGTGTCCCTACCGACATCTTTACAGGGAGGGTCTGGAAGCAGATAGGACCCCTTGGGAGAACAGTGCCATCAATCGCCAAGACCACCAAGGGCATGGTGAGTGGCAAAAGGGTAAGTCTCATAGAAGATGCAATTTCCCAGTCCATGAAATTTCCAGCGGCTCCGGAATCCAGATATTCTGAGACCGAATGGGAAGAAGCACCAACATGAAAGAATGCAGAAAGAAGAAGACGAGAAGGTGAGGGTGATATTTCTGGGTTCAATACTCCACTTTCCAGATGTATTGGACCCAAACGTTTTTCCCCGGACAAGTAGAGCAAGTGTCACGAAAATGACCTTTGTCCCCACAGTAGAGATACAGTAGAGATACAGGCCTAGAGTTCTGCGCCTAGCACGTTCCTCGGGGGATAGCCTGGTCCGACCCATATATTTCATTTAGCTAACTGAATATATTTCATTTAGCTAACTGAATATGTGGCAATTAGCACCTATAAAGCCCTTTTGTTAACAGCTAGACATTGCGGAGCCCCAAGCTTGGAGAGACAATTCCATTGTGTTAAACCCACTCTCATCAATGAGTCCCATGCTGGGATAGACAATGGACAGAGCCTCACCTATAACCCTGGAAAACTTCAATCACATCTCCTGCCCACATAGAGTCACCAGGATTTGCATGAAAGGGGGCTGACTTAGGGAGTAAGTCCTCCAATCATGACCCAAGCTAGGCCGACCTATGGGGTATCAGAATAGAGAGATATACTCAGAGGAAGGGAGATTGGAGCTCACTTTATGGAAGGATGGCCTGAAGGGTGGGTCTAACGGGGTAACTATGTCAAAGGTCTGTCTATGTAACTACTCATGCTTGTACTGTAATGTTTTCAGAGGAATAAGCTCTATGTTCCTCCATGTAAATACTTTGTATATTTTAACCTACTATTTCCTGCTTGTCTAAGACTATATAGATAGTTTCTGTGTATTAGATTAGACTTTAACAAATACATAATAAATGTTCATTATGTTTAAGCTTTCACTTCTGGTCAAAAGAACTCTTATTTAACCCATATCATATCTTTGAGATATTAAATCTTAAAGACAGATTTTATTCGGCAACAAGTGGCGACCAACGAAGTATACAGGACTGAAAGTATTTAATATAATAACAAAATTTGTGTATTAGAGATAGGAGGAAGTTAAGCTGAGTCAGCTTATCCAATCTGTCTAGGGAAAATTAGAGATAGGAGGAATTTAAGCTGAGTCAGCTTATCCAATCTATATAGGGAAAATATAGGTAAATGTTTGTGTTTTATTAGTGGGTATTAGATTAACTCTAATATGAGGGAGGATACATCACATAATTTTTTTTAATATCCCGTAAATCATAATTGATAAAAGTACTATGGATGTACCATTAAAAACTGGTTAATTTAATGGGGAGGAGGTACAGGGATATTTTGTTTTGATTGTTTTATTGGAAAAAGAGGACACTAAAATAGGAGTCCTTGATTTTGGAAAAAAATAAATAAATAAAAAAAATAATAATTTTTACATGGCGGGAAAAATTTTGTTTTTAATTATTGTTTTTCTGCCTCACTAAGCTTCATTGCTAGCTCTAACCAGTGTTTGAGTTTGCTTGATGGTGAGTACAGTTTTATTAGAAAGACACTGAAAAAAAAGTGGTCTTGGTTGGTTTGTTGAAAAGGTTGAACAAGTTTTCGTTTATTTAAATTGTATGTCCACTAACATGGAACTTACAAGCAGTAATATTCTCATTGATGTCAGTTAAAGTACAAAACTGTTGAAGTTTTACTACTGAAACTAATATCTGAGAAAGATTATTAGTGTAAGGTGCATTTAGCACACTGTATTTTATACCTTGATTTTTTTTCTTCTCTTGGGTAAACCGAGTTGGGTGTAGCAAATATAGGTGTATACATGGCTGTGTTTACATTTCTATTGTCTACCTAGAGCGGTATACCTATGGTTCCTTTTGTGAGGATCTCAGCACTTTTGTTTTGGGTTTAGACTGCATTAAAATAGTGTTATTTTAAGGCTTGTATCTCCACTCTGGTGCATATTCTTAGGGCTAGACTACTGTGTCGAGTCTGTTCTGTGGTGTATTATTGTATCATCACGGAACTTGTAAATCATGGAGAAATTGATGGCCAGGATTGCTAAAGTTAAAAATGGTGCTAAGATAATAAGAGCAATGGAGGAATCTAAAAACCCATGGCACAATGCACAAGAGTATGTGAATATAAAACTTACAGAGAAAAAATACAGCAAACGTGAGGGCAAGACTGCACAAATTTTTGCGGCCTGTTGCTTAGCTAACAATTATAGGTCATTATTATTGCAAACCATTTCTCTCAAGGAAAATCTAGAAATAGCCAAAAGTAATATCAGTACTCTAAAGCCCTGTACACATGATCGGATTTCCTATGGTTTTTAAACCGATGGATTTTTCAATCGGAAAACCGATGAAGCTGACTTCCATCAGTCTTGCCTACACACCATCAGTCAAAAAACCGACCGCTCCAAAGGCGGTGATGTAAAGCACTCCGATGAGCCGAGAAAAATTAAGTTCAATGCTTCTGAGCATGCGTCGACTTGATTCTGAGCATGCGTGGGTTTTTTATCCGATGAAGTTCCCCACAGACGATAGTAATTTGCTATCATTTTTTTAACCATCGGATAAATTTAAAACATGTTCTATTTTTAAACACCGATGGAAAAAAGACCGATGGGGCCCATACATGATCGGTTTGTCCGATGAAAAAAGTCCATCGGACTGTTTTCATCGGTAAAACCTATCGTGTGTACACGGCTTAAGAGTTCCTATGACAAATATGAATGCTAGCCACCAGCAGCCAACAATACAGGGGCTGAAGGCTGCCGACAGTAAATGTGAAAAATTATCAGCATCTTCCAGCACAGGGCAGCGGGTACAACCTACACATACCATAGAGGGAAATGCAACCAGTTTGAGTATTTCTAGTGGCAACAGGAAATTATCCCAGTCAGGAGTATGTGTTAGTTCTAACAGTTTATTGAAAGGTGAGAGCTCTGTTGAAAGGGCCCCCATTGCTCATACAGCAAAAGTTGTTAATCAGGTTTTAGCCATTGAATATTCTAAGCCTAAAACCACACCAGTTATTAAGAGAGGCATTAATACTTTACAGAAGATAAAATGCTTCACGTGTGGTTTATTCGGCCACATTTCCCAGTTTTGTTCATCTTCTGGTGAAAAGAGATTAAAGTATACAACCAAGAGGCGTGACGTGGAAGTGTACTCACCTCGCTGGGGCGAAAAGCCTAAGAAATATGAAAATACAAATTCATACATCCCTTCCTCAACTACTAAGGCCAAAAATTAGGCTTTACAGTATGAGATTAGGCAAATGAAACAGGAAAGGGATGAGTTTGTGAAAGAATTCCAATCCTTTAAAAGAAGCATTATGGACTCCTGGAATTTGGAAAATGGAGGGAGTAAATTTGTCCATTGGGAACCAAACCAGTACACTAAAACGGGATGAAATGCAAGCTAGAAGTTATGTTTTAAGAGATCAGGGGCATTTAGTTTCACTAGATCATTGTATTGTTTGCTTTAAATAAGTTAAAAAAAAAATAAAGTAATAACAGTTTTTGCTGCAAGTTATTTTTTTTTCAGGGTAGGTGAGTCCTGGAAGTATAGGGACATATAAAGCTGTTCATATGCATAAATGCGCGCCTAACAAAAGGTAAAGTATAGTATCAACGTTCTTGTGGGTTTTTTTTTCTTATTCAGTCCCTTAGTATTCTCCCAGTGGCCAGAAACGCCTAGCAATTCATTTGCAAATTACCAAAGTTCTAAACAAAATCAATGGAATTCGATCTAAACGAATGGGTGTGTCTGAGTGATGGAATGGATGGGTATGAACTGTCCATGGGTAAACAAGATTTTTGTTTTATGGCCAACAATAAGTGTGATCACATTAATGCGCATGCTTTGTACTGTTTATGTTTATTTTATAAAAAAAATTTTTCCCTCTCTCTCTCTCGTTTTTAATGAGCACAATACTGGTACCAGTTTAAATTTATACCTTTTTTTTTTACAAAATTGAAATGTATTCGCAAATAAATAACCTGTGCACAGATACGAGATCTCGAGTCCTATAGTATATAGGAATTTGTTGGGTTTTTTTTCTCCCTTTCCTGTGGTTAGAGTGAAGCTTCATTCACTCTGACACGTGGAAACTACATAATACATTATCTTATGGCATCTTATGGATTCAGTAGGTCTATAGGTTTTGTCTTGTTTTTTTTCCCTTCCCAATTGACGCATGTGTTGTTAATATGTGTAAAGGTTTAATGTTGACATGGGGTCTTCTTAGACTGTAAGTACTTACAAACCCCACCATGTTTTCCAATAACTTTTTGTTTGTCAGAGTACAGATATGTGGGGGAATCGGTACATGTTTCACTGTACTTACTGTTGAAGGACTCATTACCTCTGCTGGAAGTCTGTTCCAAGCATATACTGCCAGGTAGCCCATTAGAACCTCACAGAAGAGGTACAGTGAGGTGTTATTAATGGTTTTGAGTTTGGTATTTTAGGAAGAAATACACACACAAGGACGGATGAACCGACCAAGACTTGTCAAATTTCTTTAAAAACACAGAGGACCTTAAAACTTTTATTTTTTTTATGTCTTGTTTTAAGGATAATTCTGGAATGGAATTAATTAGTCAGGCCTAACTAAATTAGAAAAAAAAAAATTGGACTGTTTCATTAAACAGTGTCCCTCTCTGATAGAACTTCCTGTGGCCTAGTGAACTTGCAAATTGATTTTCACTGAGAATCAATTAATATTTTAATCACTACTGAGAGAGAGCGTTGCCTTTTGTATAGCTGAAATGTTTAAAGGCAGTTTCAATCATTTATTTTTTTTGTTTAACAAAATACAGATTCAACGCTCTTTAACAATTTAAAGGTTGGGGCAGCATTAAATCTGAATTTTTTTTTGTTACTTGTTGTTTTACCATTTTTTTTAAATCTTTTTGGTGTCGTTTTTTTTCACTACTGAGAAAGGGCGTTGCCTTTGGTATAGCTGTAATGTTTAAGGCAGCTTCAATTTTTTTTAACACAAGTACAGATTCAATGCTCTTTAACAAGTTAAAGGTTGGGGCAGCATTCAATCTGAATTTTGGGTTTTTACCTTTTTTTTTGGATCATTTTCTTTTTTCTTATCTTGTCTTTTCTCTTTCCTTTTTCTTTTAAGGAAAACGATTTTTCTTTCTGTCCTATATCACCTTTTTTTTGCTGGGTGATTCTGGAGTTTGGCTCCGCTAGGGTGAAATAAAATAAACAAAAAGAGGGGAGTAGGGGGGGACCTTATATGGGAACATTTATAACGGTTAAAAATGTTGATATAGAATAATAAAACTTCCCTATAGCATTTTGGGGATGGGACAAAGTTCCAACAGTTTTTTTTCTCTTTCAGCATGGGATAATGGTTTTATATAAATGTATGTCATTGTAGCTATTACCAACTATGACAATAGTAACAGTAACACCTGGGTTTAGCAACAGTCATGTGACTCGTTTCCTTGTATATGTGACATTGTGTCCTCTCTACAGTTCTAATATTTGGCAGTCATCATAAGGGGTCATTGGTATTTTTTTTTTATGATTGGTCAGTTTTCTTTTTGTGCCATAACTAAGTTCAAAGAGCATTGCTTGAAGATCATATAGATATAATGGGACTGGTGAGACTCATAGTGATTGGCAAATAGCAGAAAGTGTAGTACAATTGTACTTGAGAAGTAATTTAGTCTAATCATCCCTGAAGCCACAAGTACCTGGTGACATCACACTTATCCGCGTTCTGAAATCACGTTATTTTTGGCTGCTTAGATGACACTGCCTAAATCTGCACAGAGACCTCTTAAAGTTATCACCACTTCCCTAGCCCGCTAAAGGCAGGACTCATACAGTAGCTACACACGGTAGCCAAGGACGGAGCTATATGCACAAAAGTTTGGCACCCGCCAAGGCTTTAACCCATCAGGGTTGGTATAACTGAACACAGCTGCAGTAAAAGGAGTTTGTGGTGAGTTGCCATGGCAACAAAATCCACCTTGGACACTCGAAGGGTCATACACACACACACAGGGGTATTCAGCAGAAGGCGGGGCAGAGTTACTGGCAGGCATATGACAATGGAGGAAGAAAGATGGGGGATGGAAATTAGACAACCTGGCTTAAGGGCGCAACCATTTACATTTTTACACCTGTCAATGGGAAAGGGACTCATATTAGGTCGCAGTATATCTATAACAATTTTAATTAAATGTCCTAAATACTCATAATGACAAGATACGCATTCATTTGAAGGCATATGTCTTAAAAGTACTCGTGTTTTTCCTTCTCTAACTTTGCCCACATTAATAAAGTACAATCACAGAAAGCCAGGAAAGTTGGTCCAAAGGCTATTACTGTATGCTGTATCCAAGTGGAATCACCATGGAAGTCTGTCCCAGAAGCAAGGGCAACATGACCAGATGGACATTATTGACTTTCGCACAAATTATTAGACATGTGCATTCGTTTTCGTCCGAATGCATTTTCGTCCGAATTTCAGCTATTTTCGTTATCGTTTTAACAAACGAAAACGAAAGCACAGAATCCGAAAACCGAAAGATCCAACATAAACAAATGCTTTATTTTCGTTTTCGTTGCTACAACAGTTCGATATAGATAGGAGATTCGACGTGACGCTGACAATAACAATCTGTGTCTATCGAACCTGTGGTCGAATGTGCCTAACCTTAACTCTATTAGTCCAAGATTATTCTACATAGGAGAGAAAAGATTCGACATTATAGAGAGAAAAGATTCGACATAGGAGAGAAAGATTCAACATAGGAGAGAAAAGATTCGACATAGGAGAGAAAAGATTTGACATTATAGAGAGAAAATATTCGACATAGGAGAGAAAAGATTCGACATAGGAGAGAAAAGATTTGTTATTATAGAGAGAAAAGATTCGACATAGAGAGAAAAGATCACTGCTGGAATTGGGTGGGGGAAGTAAAATAAAAATAAAGTTGATGATGAATGTTATTGGCTGATTGTAACCAAAGAGGAGGAGCAGTAAAATAGCTAGAATGACGAAGATTCGACAAAGCATCGAAAGTTAGAAGATTCGACGGTGCAGCAAAACTGTACGACGCTGCAATCGTACATTTCCGGTCAAATGCATCCGCCCATAGGCTATAGAAGAATTCTAATGTTGGTTGACTAGTAATAGTAATGAATAAATATAATTATTACTAGTCATACAACATTAGAATTCTTCTATAGCTTGTGGGCGGAACATTCGACCGGAAATGTATGATTGCAGCGTCGTACAGTTTCACTGCTCCGTCGAATCTTCTTTGAACATTCGACAGACACCATAAGCCTTCAATGACAGATTCGACCTTAATTAATTCAGATTTTCGGACTAATGCAATTTCTAACGAAAAACGAAATAAATAAAAACGAATTTCGGGAGTAACTAAATAAATGTATTTTTCGGACGAAAACGAAATTCCGAAACGAAATATTTCAGTGTGCACATGTCTACAAATTATTATTATTGGACGGTTGAGAACAAGGAGCCTCATGTTTATTTTTTTCCCCCTTCGGTTTTTTTTTGTGTGTTTTGTATCTTATGATTTTTATTATGGACTTATTACATCCAGAACAAGTGATGACTACCAATACTGGGATCCAGACATATGAACTGTAGAGACGGAAAGTTTAAAAGTTTTGTTTCTTCTCAAAGAGTTTTATTTCACTTCAGAGGGCAAAGCCAAAAGTTCAAAATTTTATAGCAGGTTATACATAACCCATTATTTTAGGTGTGGCCGAGTCTCATATTATCAACTGGCCAAAAAGGGCCATCTGTTGCCTTATGGGATATGTATAAACTGCATTGAAGAGCGGTAAAATATTGTAAAAATGAATATATTTCAAATAGCTTGCTGTACATATATTTCATTTAGCTAACTGAATATATTTCATTTAGCTTACTGAATATGTGGCAATTAGCACCTATAAAGCCCTTTTGTTAACAGCTAGACATTGCGGAGCCCAAAGCTTGGAGAGACAATTCCATTGTGTTAAACCCACTCTCGTCAATGAGTCCCATGCTGGGATAGACAATGGACAGAGCCTCACCTATAACCCTGGGAAACTTCAATCACATCTCCTGCCCACATAGAGTCACTAGGATTTGCATGAAAGGGGGCTGACTTAGGGAGTAAGCCCTCCAATCATGACCCAAGCTAGGCCGACCTATGGGGTATCAGGATAGAGAGATATACTCAGAGGAAGGGAGATTGGAGCTCACTTTATGGAAGGATGGCCTGAAGGATGGGTCTAATGGGGTAACTATGTCAAAGGTCTGTCTATGTAACTACTCATGCTTGTACTGTAATGTTTTCAGAGGAATAAGCTCTATGTTCCTCCATGTAAATACTTTGTATATTTTAACCTACTATTTCCTGCTTGTCTAAGACTATATTGATAGTTTCTGTGTATTATATTAGACTTTAACAAATACATAATAAATGTTCATTATGTTTAAGCTTTCACTTCTGGTCAAAAGAACTCTTATTTAACCCATATCATAGCTTTGAGATATTAAATCTTAAAGATAGATTTTATTCGGCAACAAGTGGCGACCAACGAAGTATACAGGACTGAAAGTATTTAATATAATAACAAAATTTGTGTATTAGAGATAGGAGGAAGTTAAGCTGAGTCAGCTTATCCAATCTGTCTAGGGAAAATTAGAGATAGGAGGAATTTAAGCTGAGTCAGCTTATCCAATCTATATAGGGAAAATATAGGTAAATGTTTGTGTTTTATTAGTGGGTATTAGATTAACTCTAATATGAGGGAGGATACACCACATAATTTTTTTTAATATCCCGTAAATCATAATTGATAAAAGTACTATGGATGTACCATTAAAAACTGATTAATTTAATGGGGAGGAGGTACAGGGATATTTTGTTTTGATTGTTTTATTGGAAAAAGAGGACACTAAAATAGGAGTCCTTGGTTTTGGAAAAAAATAAATAAATAAAAAAATAATAATTTTTACATGGCGGGAAAAATTTTGTTTTTAATTATTGTTTTTCTGCCTCACTAAGCTTCATTGCTAGCTCTAACCAGTGTTTGAGTTTGCTTGATGGTGAGTACAGTTTTATTAGAAAGACACTGAAAAAAAGTGGTCTTGGTTGGTTTGTTGAAAAGGTTGAACAAGTTTTCGTTTATTTAAATTGTATGTCCACTAACATGGAACTTACAAGCAGTAATATTCTCATTGATGTCAGTTAAAGTACAAAACTGTTGAAGTTTTACTACTGAAACTAATATCTGAGAAAGATTATTAGTGTAAGGTGCATTTAGCACACTGTATTTTATACCTTGATTTTTTTTCTTCTCTTGGGTAAACTGAATTGGGTGTAGCAAATATAGGTGTATACATGGCTGTGTTTACATTTCTATTGTCTACCTAGAGCGGTATACCTATGGTTCCTTTTGTGAGGATCTCAGCACTTTTGTTTTGGGTTTAGACTGCATTAAAATAGTGTTATTTTAAGGCTTGTATCTCCACTCTGGTGCATATTCTTAGGGCTAGACTACTGTGTCGAGTCTGTTCTGTGGTGTATTATTGTATCATCACGGAACTTGTAAATCATGGAGAAATTGATGGCCAGGATTGCTAAAGTTAAAAATTGTGCTGAGATAATAAGAGCAATGGAGGAATCTAAAAACCCATGGCACAATGCACAAGAGTATGTGAATATAAAACTTACAGAGAAAAAATACAGCAAACGTGAGGGCAAGACTGCACAAATTTTTGCGGCCTGTTGCTTAGCTAACAATTATAGGTCATTATCATTGCAAACCATTTCTCTCAAGGAAAATCTAGAAATAGCCAAAAGTAATATCAGTACTCTAAAGCCCTGTACACATGATCGGATTTCCTATGGTTTTTAAACCGATGGATTTTTCAATCGGAAAACCGATGAAGCTGACTTCCATCAGTCTTGCCTACACACCATCAGTCAAAAAACCGACCGTTCCAAAGGCGGTGATGTAAAGCACTCCGATGAGCCGAGAAAAATTAAGTTCAATGCTTCTGAGCATGCGTCGACTTGATTCTGAGCATGCGTGGGTTTTTTATCCGATGAAGTTCCCCACAGACGATAGTAATTTGCTATCATTTTTTTAACCATCGGATAAATTTAAAACATGTTCTATTTTTAAACACCGATGGAAAAAAGACCGATGGGGCCCATACATGATCGGTTTGTCCGATGAAAAAAGTCCATCGGACTGTTTTCATCGGTAAAACCTATCGTGTGTACACGGCTTAAGAGTTCCTATGACAAATATGAATGCTAGCCACCAGCAGCCAACAATACAGGGGCTGAAGGCTGCAGACAGTAAATGTGAAAAATTATCAGCATCTTCCAGCACAGGGCAGCGGGTACAACCTACACATAACATAGAGGGAAATGCAACCAGTTTGAGTATTTCTAGTGGCAACAGGAAATTATCCCAGTCTGGAGTATGTGTTAGTTCTAACAGTTTATTGAAAGGTGAGAGCTCTGTTGAAAGGGCCCCCATTGCTCATACAGCAAAAGTTGTTAATCAGGTTTTAGCCACTGAATATTCTAAGCCTAAAACCACACCAGTTATTAAGAGACGCGTTAATACTTTACAGAAGATAAAATGCTTCACGTGTGGTTTATTCGGCCACATTTCCCAGTTTTGTTCATCTTCTGGTGAAAAGAGATTAAAGTATACAACCAAGAGGCGTGACGTGGAAGTGTACTCACCTCGCTGGGGCGAAAAGCCTAAGAAATATGAAAATACAAATTCATACATCCCTTCCTCAACTATTAAGGCCAAAAATGAGGCTTTACAGTATGAGATTAGGCAAATGAAACAGGAAAGGGATGAGTTTGTGAAAGAATTCCAATCCTTTAAAAGAAGCATTATGGACTCCTGGAATTTGGAAAATGGAGGGAGTAAATTTGTCCATTGGGAACCAAACCAGTACACTAAAACGGGATGAAATGCAAGCTAGAAGTTATGTTTTAAGAGATCAGGGGCATTTAGTTTCACTAGATCATTGTCTTGTTTGCTTTAAATAAGTTAAAAAATAAATAAAGTAATGACGTTTTTTGCTGCAAGTTATTTTTTTTTCAGGGTAGGTGAGTCCTGGAAGTATAGGGACATATAAAGCTGTTCATATGCATAAATGCGCGCCTAACAAAAGGTAAAGTATAGTATCAACGTTCTTGTGGTTTTTTTTTTTCTTATTCAGTCCCTTAGTATTCTCCCAGTGGCCAGAAACGCCTAGCAATTCATTTGCAAATTACCAAAGTTCTAAACAAAATCTAGGGGATTCGATCTAAACGAATGGGTGTGTCTGAGTGATGGAATGGATGGGTATGAACTGTCCATGGGTAAACAAGATTTTTGTTTTATGGCCAACAATAAGTGTGATCACATTAATGCGCATGCTTTGTACTGTTTATGTTTATTTTATTAAAAAAAAATTCCCTCTCTCTCTCTCGTTTTTAATGAGCACAATACTGGTACCAGTTTAAATTTATACCTTTTTTTTTTTACAAAATTGAAATGTATTCGCGAATAAATAACCTGTGCACAGATACGAGATCTCGAGTCCTATAGTATATAGGAATTTGTTGGGTTTTTTTTCTCCCTTTCCTGTGGTTAGAGTGAAGCTTCATTCACTCTGACACGTGGAAACTACATAATACATTATCTTATGGCATCTTATGGATTCAGTAGGTCTATAGGTTTTGTCTTGTTTTTTTTCCCTTCCCAATTGACGCATGTGTTGTTAATATGTGTAAAGGTTTAATGTTGACATGGGGTCTTCTTAGACTGTAAGTACTTACAAACCCCACCATGTTTTCCAATAACTTTTTGTTTGTCAGAGTACAGATATGTGGGGGAATCGGTACATGTTTCACTGTACTTACTGTTGAAGGACTCATTACCTCTGCTGGAAGTCTGTTCCAAGCATATACTGCCAGGTAGCCCATTAGAACCTCACAGAAGAGGTACAGTGAGGTGTTATTAATGGTTTTGAGTTTGGTATTTTAGGAAGAAATACACACACAAGGACGGATGAACCGACCAAGACTTGTCAAATTTCTTTAAAAACACAGAGGACCTTAAAACATTTTATTTTTTTAATGTCTTGTTTTAAGGATAATTCTGGAATGGAATTAATTAGTCAGGCCTAACTAAATTAGAAAAAAAAAATTTGGACTGTTTCATTAAACAGTGTCCCTCTCTGATAGAACTTCCTGTGGCCTAGTGAACTTGCAAATTGATTTTCACTGAGAATCAATTAATATTTTAATCACTACTGAGAGAGAGCGTTGCCTTTTGTATAGCTGAAATGTTTAAAGGCAGTTTCAATCATTTATTTTTTTTGTTTAACAAAATACAGATTCAACGCTCTTTAACAATTTAAAGGTTGGGGCAGCATTAAATCTGAATTTTTTTTTGTTACTTGTTGTTGTTTTACCATTTTTTTTAAATCTTTTTGGTGTCGTTTTTTTTCACTACTGAGAAAGGGCGTTGCCTTTGGTATAGCTGTAATGTTTAAGGCAGCTTCAATTTTTTTTAACACAAGTACAGATTCAATGCTCTTTAACAAGTTAAAGGTTGGGGCAGCATTCAATCTGAATTTTGGGTTTTTACCTTTTTTTTTGGATCATTTTCTTTTTTCTTATCTTGTCTTTTCTCTTTCCTTTTTCTTTTAAGGAAAACGATTTTTCTTTCTGTCCTATATCACCTTTTTTTTGCTGGGTGATTCTGGAGTTTGGCTCCGCTAGGGTGAAATAAAATAAACAAAAAGAGGGGAGTAGGGGGGGACCTTATATGGGAACATTTATAACGGTTAAAAATGTTGATATAGAATAATAAAACTTCCCTATAGCATTTTGGGGATGGGACAAAGTTCCAACAGTTTTTTTTCTCTTTCAGCATGGGATAATGGTTTTATATAAATGTATGTCATTGTAGCTATTACCAACTATGACAATAGTAACAGTAACACCTGGGTTTAGCAACAGTCATGTGACTCGTTTCCTTGTATATGTGACATTGTGTCCTCTCTACAGTTCTAATATTTGGCAGTCATCATAAGGGGTCATTGGTATTTTTTTTTTATGATTGGTCAGTTTTCTTTTTGTGCCATAACTAAGTTCAAAGAGCATTGCTTGAAGATCATATAGATATAATGGGACTGGTGAGACTCATAGTGATTGGCAAATAGCAGAAAGTGTAGTACAATTGTACTTGAGAAGTAATTTAGTCTAATCATCCCTGAAGCCACAAGTACCTGGTGACATCACACTTATCCGCGTTCTGAAATCACGTTATTTTTGGCTGCTTAGATGACACTGCCTAAATCTGCACAGAGACCTCTTAAAGTTATCACCACTTCCCTAGCCCGCTAAAGGCAGGACTCATACAGTAGCTACACACGGTAGCCAAGGACGGAGCTATATGCACAAAAGTTTGGCACCCGCCAAGGCTTTAACCCATCAGGGTTGGTATAACTGAACACAGCTGCAGTAAAAGGAGTTTGTGGTGAGTTGCCATGGCAACAAAATCCACCTTGGACACTCGAAGGGTCATACACACACACACAGGGGTATTCAGCAGAAGGCGGGGCAGAGTTACTGGCAGGCATATGACAATGGAGGAAGAAAGATGGGGGATGGAAATTAGACAACCTGGCTTAAGGGCGCAACCATTTACATTTTTACACCTGTCAATGGGAAAGGGACTCATATTAGGTCGCAGTATATCTATAACAATTTTAATTAAAGGTCCTAAATACTCATAATGACAAGATACGCATTCATTTGAAGGCATATGTCTTAAAAGTACTCGTGTTTTTCCTTCTCTAACTTTGCCCACATTAATAAAGTACAATCACAGAAAGCCAGGAAAGTTGGTCCAAAGGCTATTACTGTATGCTGTATCCAAGTGGAATCACCATGGAAGTCTGTCCCAGAAGCAAGGGCAACATGACCAGATGGACATTATTGACTTTCGCACAAATTATTAGACATGTGCATTCGTTTTCGTCCGAATGCATTTTCGTCCGAATTTCAGCTATTTTCGTTATCGTTTTAACAAACGAAAACGAAAGCACAGAATCCGAAAACCGAAAGATCCGACATAAACAAATGCTTTATTTTCGTTTTCGTTGCTACAACAGTTCGATATAGATAGGAGATTCGACGTGACGCTAACAATAACAATCTTTGTCTATCGAACCTGTGGTCGAATGTGCCTAACCTTAACTCTATTAGTCCAAGATTATTCTACATAGGAGAGAAAAGATTCGACATTATAGAGGGAAAAGATTCGACATAGGAGAGAAAGATTCGACATAGGAGAGAAAAGATTCGACATAGGAGAGAAAAGATTCGACATAGGAGAGAAAAGATTTGACATTATAGAGAGAAAATATTCGACATAGGAGAGAAAAGATTCGACATAGGAGAGAAAAGATTTGTTATTATAGAGAGAAAAGATTCGACATAGAGAGAAAAGATCACTGCTGGAATTGGGTGGGGGAAGTAAAATAAAAATAAAGTTGATGATGAATGTTATTGGCTGATTGTAACCAAAGAGGAGGAGCAGTAAAATAGCTAGAATGACGAAGATTCGACAAAGCATCGAAAGTTAGAAGATTTGACGGTGCAGCAAAACTGTACGACGCTGCAATCGTACATTTCCGGTCAAATGCATCCGCCCATAGGCTATAGAAGAATTCTAATGTTGGTTGACTAGTAATAGTAATGAATAAATATAATTATTACTAGTCATACAACATTAGAATTCTTCTATAGCTTGTGGGCGGAACATTCGACCGGAAATGTATGATTGCAGCGTCGTACAGTTTCACTGCTCCGTCGAATCTTCTTTGAACATTCGACAGACACCATAAGCCTTCAATGACAGATTCGACCTTAATTAATTCAGATTTTCGGACTAATGCAATTTCTAACGAAAAACGAAATAAATAAAAACGAATTTCAGGAGTAACTAAATAAATTTATTTTTCGGCCGAAAACGAAATTCCGAAACGAAATATTTCAGTGTGCACATGTCTACAAATTATTATTATTGTACGGTTGAGAACAAGGAGCCTCATGTTTATTTTTTTCCCCCTTCGGTTTTTTTTTTTGTGTGTTTTGTATCTTATGATTTTTATTATGGACTTATTACATCCAGAACAAGTGATGACTACCAATACTGGGATCCAGACATATGAACTGTAGAGACGGAAAGTTTAAAAGTTTTGTTTCTTCTCAAAGAGTTTTATTTCACTTCAGAGGGCAAAGCCAAAAGTTCAAAATTTTATAGCAGGTTATACATAACCCATTATTTTAGGTGTGGCCGAGTCTCATATTATCAACTGGCCAAAAAGGGCCATCTGTTGCCTTATGGGATATGTATAAACTGCATTGAAGAGCGGTAAAATATTGTAAAAATGAATATATTTCAAATAGCTTGCTGTACATATATTTCATTTAGCTAACTGAATATATTTCATTTAGCTAACTGAATATGTGGCAATTAGCACCTATAAAGCCCTTTTGTTAACAGCTAGACATTGCGGAGCCCAAAGCTTGGAGAGACAATTCCATTGTGTTAAACCCACTCTCGTCAATGAGTCCCATGCTGGGATAGACAATGGACAGAGCCTCACCTATAACCCTGGGAAACTTCAATCCCATCTCCTGCCCACATAGAGTCACTAGGATTTGCATGAAAGGGGGCTGACTTAGGGAGCAAGCCCTCCAATTACGACGCAAGCTAGGCCGACCTATGGGGTATCAGGATAGAGAGATATACTCAGAGGAAGGGAGATTGGAGCTCACTTTATGGAAGGATGGCCTGAAGGATGGGTCTAATGGGGTAACTATGTCAAAGGTCTGTCTATGTAACTACTCATGCTTCTACTGTAATGTTTTCAGAGGAATAAGCTCTATGTTCCTCCATGTAAATACTTTGTATATTTTAACCTACTATTTCCTACTTGTCTAAGACTATATAGATAGTTTCTGTGTATTATATTAGACTTTAACAAATACATAATAAATGTTCATTATGTTTAAGCTTTCACTTCTGGTCAAAAGAACTCTTATTTAACCCATATCATATCTTTGAGATATTAAATCTTAAAGATAGATTTTATTCGGCAACAATGGGTTCCTCGGCTGGCAGGAGATGCTCTACGGGTCGAAGAGAGGGGAGCTCAGGCTGACTAAGAACCAAGGAGTGCTGGCGTCGCTTTTCTAAGGTCCTTTCCTGAAATTGAATATCGATCTGGTCTCACAAGGAGATAACTCCGTCCAGATCAGTGGGAATTGTTCTTCCTGCTAATTCATCCTTCACTCTATCAGAAAGGCCATGCAAAAAGGTTGATACTAAGGCCTCATTGTTCCAGCTCAACTCAGCCGTCAGAATGCGTAAATGAAGAGCATACTGTCCCACAGTAGCAGACTCTTG
This sequence comes from Rana muscosa, assembly GCA_029206835.1. Lineage (NCBI taxonomy): Eukaryota > Metazoa > Chordata > Amphibia > Anura > Ranidae > Rana > Rana muscosa. The sequence goes on from CM055121.1 coordinate 89,786,646, forward strand.
ACGGAGACGTAAAAGGGCGCTGGCCGCTGAAGAGACATGAGCCGGTTCTTCGAATATATTCCAAAAAAGTCTCAAGAAGTCAGACAGGCGAGAAACCACTTGATCATTCAGTTCCCACAGAGGGGCTGCCCAGGCTAAAGTTTCAACCGGAGAGGAGGGAAATGATATAGGCTACCTTTGCCCGATCAGACAGGAAGTTTTGGGGCTGAAGCTCAAAATTAATAGTGCATTGGCTAAGGAACCCCCTGCAGGCCTTGGAGTCCCCAGAGAAACGGGATGGAGCTGGCAGTTGTAATGAATGTGTGGCTGTGACTGCGACCAGAATAGGTGCAGCCGCTGATAGCGGTTGAGGTTGTTGAACCGGGGGTCCTAAAGAGACCTGAAGCTGCTTGAAGCAGGAAGCCAGATCCTGGAGGAATCGTATCACCTGAGTCTGATTCGATTCCTGGGTCTCAAGTCTGCGGACTATGCCCTGTAATGGATCATCTATCGAAAGCGGCACGTCAGCCGGGTCCATGGCTGATCAAACTGTCAGGTCACCTGTGGCCAGATGACAGATGCACACCATTGGGGGTCAGGAGTGCACCAAAAGGTAGTGAGCCCTATGGCTGACTGCTGCGGATGGGACACTAGGTGGTTGTGGAAAGCGGGACCAGTGGAGCACAACAGGGATCCACAGGGAGCTAGAGCCCAAGATTCCCCAGGGCGCAGAGTCTAAGATCCAGCAGGTTTTCACCAGAGCCTCTAGTGGTGAGGATGGCCTACGCTGCAGCTGGGTCCAGGTCGCGGCCCCCAGAGTCCCCTAGCTCACGCTCCGTAGGGTAAAGAGGATAGAGGGGAAGCAGCAGCACAGGATACAAGAATAGTGAGGGGAAAAGCCAAGGTCAGGGCAACCAGCAGACAAGGATAAACGAAGGACAAGCCGAAGGTCAAGGTCACTAGCAGACAGGGATAGTCGGGAACAAGCCAATATCGGTACACAGAGATAAACGTAGCACACGGCAAGCAGGAACCCAAACACACAATTGCTTAACAAACAACGTTGATCAGTACGGCTGGCTTGCAGTGCACAGGTTAATATAGTGTTCCCTGATAGGGCCTGGGGTGGAGCATACTGGGAGGAGAGATTATAAAAGCAGCCAGGTGAGAGAGTCTGGCCTCTAAGGTGAATACATGAAGAGGAAGGTAAGATGGCAGACAAACATTACTGCATATCCATGACAATTGGATCATTGTATACTTTAAATTATTTTTATCACATGAATAGGGGTCAACCCATCTGTGTATTACTTTTGAACAGCGCCAATTTCCCTTTATTTGAGTTTAATGCATTCGTATGATGTCTGCTTTTAAAGTGGAGTTCCACCCTGAATTTTTTTTTTTTTTAACAAAAAAAAAAGAAACAAAAAAAATTTTTTACTTACCAGAAATATGCGGAAGTCCCTAATCTGCCACTTCATCGTCCGCGGCTGGTCTTCTTCCTCATCCTACTCGCGGTGTCTACTGGTCAATGGGGCGCACTGTTTTCTGGGAACTGTGTGTATTCCAGAGAGCAGCCGGCCCATTCAGAAAACACTGCGAGACTCGCGCATGCGCAGTAGGAAATGGGCAGTTAAGCTGCACAGCTTCACTGCCTGTTTCCCGTAGTGAGGATGGCGGCGCCGGGAGCTGCAGGATCGAGGGATCGGCCTCGGGGGGGCGACATCGCGGGCGAGTAGGACAGGTAAGTGTCCTTATTAAAAATCAGCAGCTACAGTGTTTGTAGCTGCTGACTTTAAAAAAAAAAAAAAAAAAATTGCGGGTGGAACCCCTCTTTAACCACTTAAGCCCCGGACCATTATGCAGCTTAAAGACCAGAGGTGTTTTCAGAATTTGGCACTGCGCTGTTTTAACTGGAAATTGTGCGGACATGCAATATTGTACCCAAACAAAATTTGCGTCCTTTTCTTCCCACAAATAGAGCTTTCTTTTGATGGTATTTGATTGCCTCTGCGATTTTTTTTTTTTGCGATATAAACGGAAAAAGACTGAAAATTTTGAAAAAAATTATATTTTCTACTTTTTGTTATAAGAAAAATCGAATAAACTAAATTTTAGTCATACATTTAGGCTAAAATGTATTCAGCCACATGTCTTTAGTAAAAAAAATGTCAATAAGCGTATATTTATTGGTTTGCGCAAAAGTTATAGCGTCTACAAACTAGGGTACATTTTCTGGAATTTACACAGCTTTTAATTTATGACTGCCTATCTCAATTCTTGAGGTGTTAAAATGGCAGGGCAGTACAAAACCACCCCAAATGACCCCATTTTGGAAAGTAGACACCCCAAGGAAATTGCTGAGAGGCACGTTGAGCCCATTGAATTTTTTTTTCGTCCCAATTGATTGAATAATGACGAAAAAAAATAAATGACAAAAAGTTGTCACTAAATGATATATTGCTCACACATGCCATGGTTATATGTGGAATTGCACCCCAAAATACATTTTGCTGCTTCTCCTGAGTACGGGGATACCACATGTGTGGGACTTTTTAGGAGCCTAGCCGCGTACGGGACCCCGAAAACCCCGATTTCTAAGGGCACAAATTTTTGATTTCACTCCTCACTACCTATCACAGTTTCGAAGGCCATAAAATGCCAAAATAGCACAAAACCCCCCCAAATGACCCCATTTTGGAAAGTAGACACCCCAAGCTATTTGCTGAGAGGCATGGTGAGTATTTTACAGCTCTCATTCGTTTTTGAAAATGAAGAAAGAAAATCATTTTTTTTTTTCTTTTTCAATTTTCAAAACTTTGTGACAAAAAGCGAGATCTGCAAAATACTCACCATACCTCTCAGCAAATAGCTTGGGGTGTCTACTTTCCAGAATGGGGTCATTTGGGGGGGGGTGTGCCATCTGGGCATTCCATGGCCTCCGAAACTGTGAAATAAAAAATGTATACCCTTAGAAAGCCTGAAGGCGGTGCTTGGTTTTTGGGGTCCCGTACGCGACTAGGCTCCCAAAAAGTCTCACACATGTGGTATCCCCGTACTCAGGAGAAGCAACAGAATGTATTTTGTTGTGTAATTCCACATATGCCCATGGCATGTTTGAGCAATATATCATTTAGTGACAACTTTGTGCAAAAAATAAATAAAAATATATTTTTTCCGCAGCTTGTGTCAACATATAAAATATTCCATGGACTCGACATGCCTCTCAGTATATAGCTTGAGTATATAGCTTGGGGTGTCTACTTTCCAAAAAACTTTGGTACCAGTGCATACATGTAATTTATCAGTGACATGTCACATTCCCCTTTAATGTTTCCAATTAACTATGTATTGGGCATGGGCTTAATATGTGCCCAACACATTCAATGAATAGACTGACAATAGTTACAACATTTTAACAACGTATTTTTAATCTATATAGATAACTTTTCTGAATTAAATCCTTCTTTAACATTCACTCTCCACCTCAGCAAGTCTCTCTGACTCGCTGAATATGGAATGCAAATATAGCAGTATGCTTTGCGCAAAAGCGGCGGCAAAAGGTATGGTTGTCGATTTGGTCCCCTTTTTCACTTGAAGCAAAATAGCAGATTTATGGAAGCGGATATGTGCCTCTGTGTATTGTGCTAAATAATACTTTGAATAGGAGGAATCACTCAAATAGTAACTTGTCCTTGTCTCAATCTGCGATTCAATCCTCTTAAAGCACCACACACAGATAAGTACCGTACCCTGTCCCTCTCACCTGCCCACTTTAGCAACGCTCTCCATCTTGGCAGGATCATAGGACATATATCAACTACTTAACAATCCATTTGCATTCAGAAAAAAAACAACTTATACTCTAAATTGGAATTCCAAGGCAACAAACAAAAAACACATAAAATGTAAGCATTTCTCTGAGCAGATGGAAGAAAATTCCCTATACCAACAACAACTTGTATAGCATAGCTAAAACCCATTTGTCCCATCTGCACCACAGTGACAACATTTATAAACATACATACAAAAGTACTTACCACTCTCACGATATTTGGATATAAGCAAGGGAGATTTCTAATTACTTTGTCCCTATTTCTGACTAATATTCCTGATCGATCATCAACTTTTTCTTTCCCAGGAGCACCAAGCTTCCAATGGGCGTGTACACTTATCTACAGCGTTCCCAAAATGCTTTTACAGCGTTCCCAAAATGCTTAAAGCCAACCTGGGCATAACATTATAGAAACCCCAAGCTGCTACACAATTTAAACATGCAAGTAATCTAGCAATACCAACCAGCAATCACAAGTTATGTTACCAGTGTAGCAATACCAATCTGTACACATATCCTGCACTGAGGCATTTATCCTATAAGGATAAAGTATTTGGACCCATAATGCAAAATACTGTAGACCACTTTGACTGTCCTACCTTACAGTCAGTGTATCCACACAACAAATTATCTTATTACTTCTATGCAACAGAAAGAAAAGTAAAGATTTAGCGGGCGCTGTTGGTTACCTATATACCCTTCCCAAAAGGATACTAAACTGCAGTTTCTAATATATGGAGTCTTAAATAAAGATTCGGGTCTCCCACAAACCATACAATGTTATACTCCCATGAGTGTGTCTATTAAGGCATGGTCTGTCCTTTCTTTCTCTTTAAATTTAAAAGGCTTATGCCCCATACACACGATCATTTTTCATGCCGTTAAAAATGCCATTAAAAAAAATGGCCATTAAAAATGATCGTGTGTATGCTCCAGAGCATTTTTAACGACGTGAAAAACGGGCATTAAAAATTTCGAACATGCTCTCTTTTTTCACGTCGTTTTTCATGTTGTTTTTTTTAACGACGTGAAAAACGATAGTGTGTATGCTTTAATGACGTGAAAAAAAATGCGCATGCTCAGAATCAAGTATGAGACGGGAGCGCTCATTCTGGTAAAACTAGCGTTCGTAATGGAGATAGCACATTCGTCACGCTGTAACGGACTGAAAAGCACTAGACTGAAAAGAGCGAATCGTCTCTCACCAAACTTTGCTAACATGAAGGGTGGCGCCATTCGAACGGAACTTCCCCTTTATAGTGCAGTCGTACGTGGTGTACGTCACCGCGCTTTGCTTGAACATTTTTTTAAATGATGGTGTGTACGCAAGACAGGCTTGAGAGGAAACAAGAAAAAAAATGACGAGAAAAACGTCAGCTTTAAAAATGACATTAAAAATGATCGTGTGTATGGGGCATAAGACTTTATCAGAGCCAGGGTAAGGAAGAATTTGTCAAAAATAGACAAAGGTCTACCCACCATGGATAATTATCTTATCCCAGAACGAGTCCCCTTCTGAAAGGAAAGATTAGTTATTCTGGACGAACCATCCTTCTTTAAGGTCTCCCAATAGCGCTCGTACAGATCATCTGGAGACATCATATTTACGATACACTAGAGGCAGGTTATGCATTCGTATGATGTCTGCTTTTAATGAGGAGGCATACAGTATATATATGGACTTCAGGACAAAAGATAAGGATGGGGCTGTTTTAAATGACTACGGAGGAAAACAGGTTTTGTTTATCAATTAACAGAAGATGGTCATAAAGTGTTGCCTGAGGTTTGAAACAGGATTCCAGGCTTCACCAACAACAACATAATGGGGGGTGTGTTGTTATACAAACATTCCTACATACCATACAGATCTATATAGATTAAATACAAGATTATCAGCAAAAGAAAATATACAGTCCAAACAGGCAGATATTTGCGCTCTAAACAAAATGGAGTCCTCATAATTAATTTATATTATTACAATCATTTCACACCTGTGTGCAATCTAAGTGTCACATGATCTGTCATTACATATACACACCATTTTGAAAGGCCCCAAAGGCTGCAACACCTAAGCAAGAGGCATAACTAACCAAACACTGCCATGAAAACCAAGGAACTCTCCAAAACAAGTAAGGGATAATGTTGTTGAGAAGTACAAGTTAGGGTTAGGTTATAAAAAAATATCCAAATCTTTGATGATCCCTAGGAGCACCATCAAATCTATCATAACTAAATGGAAAGAACATGGCACAACAGCAAACCTGCCAAGAGATGGCCGCACACCAAAACTCACGGACCGGGCAAGGAGGGCATTAATCAGAGAGGCAGCACAGAGACCTAAGGTAACCCTGGAGGAGCTGCAGAGTTCCACAGCAGAGACTGGAGTATCTGTACATAGGACGACAATAAAGCCCGTTTTGAGTTTGCGAAAAGGCATGTGGGAAACTCCCAAAACGTATGGAGGAAAGTGCTCTGGTCGGATGAGACAAAAATTTAACTTTTTGGCCATCAAAGAAAACACTATGTCTGGCGCAAACCCAACACATCACATCACCCAAAGAACACCACCTCCATGGTGGTGGCAGCATCATGCTGTGGGGATGTGTTTTAGCAGTCGGGACTGAGAAACTGGTCAGAGTTGAGGGAAAGATGGATGGTGCTAAATCGAGGGATATTCTTGAGCAAAACCTGTACCACTCTGTGTGTGATTTGAGGCTAGGACGGAGGTTCACCTTCCAGCAGGACAATGACCCAAACACGCTGCTAAAGCAACACTTGAGTGGTTTAAGGGGATGCATGTAAATATGTTGGAATGGCCTAGTCAAAGCCCAGACCTCAATCCAATAGAAAATCTGTGGTCATAAGTAAGATTGCTGTTCATAAGGGCAAACCATCCAACTTGAAGGAGCTGGGGCAGTTTTGCAAGGAGGAATGGGCAAAAATCCCAGTGGTAAGATGTGGCAAGCTCATAGAGACTTATCCAAAGCGACTTGGAGCTGTGATAGCCGCAAAAGGTGGCTCTACAAAGTATTGACTTTAGGGGAGTGAATAGTTATGCACATTTACTTTTTCTGTTATTTTGTCCTATTTGTTGTTTGCTTCACAATAAAAAATAAAAATAAAAAAAAAACATCTTCAAAGTTGTGGGCATGTTCTGTAAATTAAATGATGCAAATCCACAAATCCATGTTAATTCCAGGTTGTGAGGCAACACAACACGAAGAAATGCCAAGGGGGGTAAATACTTTTGCAAGGCACTGTAGTTTCATGGTTTACGAGGGAAGAGATAGTCACATGGAGCCTAAGAACTACCCAAACTACATAAGAAGCACTGGAAAGATTGTTTGAGACTTGGTGTCATCCTTATTCGCAAAGGAGTATCACTTGTACGTGCACAATTATTACACGAGCGTGCCACTTTTTAGTCACTTGTTTGATCATGGAATTGGCGCATTTGGCACTGAGTGACCTAATAGCTGGGGCTTCCTCCAACGGCTTGTAGAATCCAGACTTAGACTGGGGGAGAGAGCCTGCTTGAAGTGTAGTAATTTACTCGCAGTGAAGTGCAGGGATAATTGGAATGTTTATGTTCTGTCCTCCCTTCACGAAGATACATCAGTCCAAATAACTGTTGTTGTGGAGAAACCCCTCTGTGTCCACGAATACAATATTAATATGGGAGGGGTGGACCTCAACGGCCAGTTGATGGCGCCGTACTTAAAGGGGTTGTAAACATTCGTGTTTTTTCAACTTAATGCATCCTATGCATAAAGGTGCAAAAACACCTTGCAGTGTCCAGCCCCCAAGCCCCCCCCCCCGTTTTACTTACCTGAGACCTGAATTTCCGTGGGCGCATCCCCGCCGTCGCTCTCTCCATGGGTTCCCAGGTCTTAAATTGGATAGATTGGTAGCAGCACAGCCATTGGCTCCCACTGCTGTCAATCAAATACAATGACGTGGGTGCCGGTGGCCGGGGCCAAGTCATACATTCGATGGCTATGGACACCGAATGAATGACTCAGGAGCATGCCTGCAAGGTAACCCCCTCGGGAGAGCACTTCCCAGAGGGGATTATCTAATGCGAGGAGGAGCCGCGAGAGCCGCCATGGGATCCCAGAACAGGTGGATTAGGGCCACTCTGTGCAAAACGACCTGCACAGTGAGGGTAAGTATGACATGTTTGTTATTTAAAAAAAAAGAAACCTTTAGTGTTACTTTAATTGCCAGTAAGGCCAGACACTGGTACAAAAAAGTGTCTGTATACCTATTTCAATTGGTTCTGCTGAACGCTTATGTGCTATACAAAGCATCAGGACGAACTGGATCCTTCCTTAAATTCCAGGAAGAGATCATCACAGCCCTTCTGTTTCCAGACGGTGTTGTTCCCCAAATTCTCAACGCAAATGCAGGGAGCCGGCTGCATTATTGCATAAGAGGCATTTTCTGTATGCCATCCCTGGTACCCTTACCCAAAGAACCCTCCAAAGAAGATGTTGTGTCTGTAGAAAACACAGATATAGGTGTGACAGCCACTATTATTGTCCCTCCTGTCCTGGCCAACCTGGTATTTGCATCGATGAATGTTTTGAACGCTACCATACACTAGTGGAGTATTAGCGTAGGGTACAGCACTGCACAGTCTAGGGCACACTTTCACAGGGTCTCCAAAGATGCCATCGCCTTTTGAGAGACCCGAATCTGGAACCGTTACAGTTACAGTTACAAATAAAAGTGTAATATATATATTGTGACAGCAGGAAGGTAAAGTCACCTGGTTGCATCCAGGGGGGTAGATATATTTCGCCCAGATTCAGGCTTTACGCCGACTTATACAACTAGGTGGAGAGTTGTATAAGCCCAGCTGAGGCTAGTGGGCTCATGGATGACTCATACCTCTAGGGAGAGTGTGGGGCGTCGTGCAGACAGGGAGTTGATGAGACCAGCTGAAGCTTGTCAGCTCATTTAGGCCTCTATAAGAACTCCCAGATTCATTAGGTGTTAGCTCATGCCTGGAACCAGACCTGTGTGGACTGTCTAGGGAGAGTGAACCCCTGTGCGGTGAGACAAAGCCTGTGTGGCTATTTGCTTGGACATTTAAAACCAGGGACTTAGGGACTAGGACAGCACTAGGCTGATCCCAGTTGTTAGTTAGGAAACCTGTATGTTTAGTCAGAGGTCAAGTTGACCAGGATTTATTTTATTTATGTTTCTTTTGCTTTGCTGTGTTTTGTCACTGTAAATAGAAAATAAACCGCACCTTTTTGATTTTGAAAACCACAACCTCCGTTTGCTGGGCCTGTTTTTGTGTGGGGAGCCCATCCCGGGGGTCACACACACCCGCTGCCGAGCTAACCCCCTCACAGTTGGTGGAGAACCAGTGGCAGTTTTTTTTAAGCCAGCATGGAGGAGATACTGAAACAGCTGGCTCTAGCAAATGCCAATCAACAGCAGACAAATGCAGGTTTGCAAAGGAGCCTTGCAGCCCAGCAGCAAGCTCATCAACAGAGCCTTGCAGCCCAGCAGCAAGCTCACCAACAGAGTCTGGAAGCTCAGCAACAAGCCCAGCAGCAATCTGAGGCCCGCTTCATAGACCTGTTACAGAAGCAAGAGCAGAGACTACAACAAATGGAAGCAGTAATGCAGCAACGTCCGCAGACCAGTGAGGAAAGCCGTCCCACTAATACCGCGTCCTTTGGGGTGAGTCGTTTATTGACAAAAATGACTGGAGAGGATGATCCAGAGGTATTTTTGACCACATTTGAAAGGACCGCTGAAAGAGAAAAGTGGCCTGAGGAGCAGTGGGCTGGACTGGTGGCTCCTCTGTTAACTGGTGAATCGCAGAAAGCTTACTATGACCTAGAGCCTAACCAAGCAAAAGACTATGTGATGCTAAAAGCTGAAATTTTGGCAAGGCTGGGTGTCACCCAGGCTGTCCGGGCTCAGCGTGTGCATAACTGGACTTTCCAGCTTGGAAAACCCCCCCAGGTCTCAAATGTATGATCTCATTCACCTGAGCAGAAAGTGGCTACAGCCAGAGACTTTGTCAGCACCAAAGATTGTGGAACGTGTTGTAATGGATCGGTTTTTGAGAGCTCTTCCTACTGCCATCCAAAAGTGGGTAAGCCATGGAGACCCAGAGACGTCCGATGGTCTTGTGGATCGTGTGGAGAAATACTTGGCTACAGAGAACCTGACGGCCTCTTCCAGAGACACTCGGACTTTCCACCCTAAGACCAGACCATCCCCAGGGGCGGATAAGAGGATTCCAAGGGGTGAGGGTGGAGAGAGTGAGAGGGTGGGAGCTCTACCCCAAGTTTGGCGAGAACAGCCTGGGAAATCAGCGGCTCAAGAGGCGGCAAGAAGGATCGTTTGCTACCGCTGCCGGCAAGCGGGACATATTGCAGCCAATTGCCCGGTTGTGGAGGAACCCATGCAGTGTGACTTTCTGACGGGCAGACGTCAGTCGCTGTGTGCGACAGTCGCATGCACTGCCATTCGAGGAACTGAGAAACATTTATGCAAAATGTGTGTTAATGGTAGAAATGTTGTGGTATTGCTGGATTCAGGTAGCCTTGTGACCCTGATAAAGGCTGAGTTAGTTAAAACAGAGGTCTTTGGGAATAGCAAGGTAGCTGTTATTTGTGTGCATGGGGACACCCGAGAGTATCCAGTGACTACAGTGTGTTTCGAGACCCCCAAAGGTACCCTCTCTCATCCAGTGGGCTTAGTATCTCAGTTACCGCATGACGCCATTGTGGGAAGGGATTTTCCGAAGTTCTGGGAACTGTGGGATGATCCTGAGCCCCCCACTGGTGCCCCTATGTACCAGGAATGTGATAGCCAGAACTCCCCTGAGAGTGGTGAGGACTCTCCGGAATTTCCCTTAACAGTATTGGCAGGGGAGACTCAAGAAACTGGAGAGGAGCCCACCTCCTCAGACGAAAACCTACCGTCTGTGGAGTTTTCTGATCTTGAGGTTCACAGGGAAAACTTTGCCACAGAACAGTTGAAAGACCCCGCCCTAATAAAGGCACGGGAAAACGTAGTGAAAATAGATGGCGAGTTAGTGAACCCAGATAATACCTGCACTTACCCATACTTCAGCGTAGAGAAGGACCTACTGTATCGGGTGGCAAAAAGGGCAGAAGAAACCGTTGAGCAGCTTGTGGTGCCCAAACCTTACAGGAAGTTGGTGTTGGAGTTGGCCCATGGGCACATTCTTGGAGGTCATCTGGGGACAGAGAAAACCCGAGAGAGGGTATTACAGAGATTCTATTGGCCGGGGGTGATGAAGGACATAGAAAATTATTGTTCCTCCTGCCCTGTGTGTCAGAGGTCGGCCCCGATGCCACATTTCCGTAGCCCGCTGGTCCCTCTACCCATCATTGAGGTCCCGTTTGAGAGGATCGCCATGGATTTGGTAGGGCCTATAATCAAGTCCGCTAGGGGGCACCAGTACATATTAGTTATAATGGACTATGCCACCCGTTATCCAGAAGCGATCCCTCTCCGAAATACCTCGGCCAAAACCATAGCCAAAGAGCTATCTCTTGTGTTTAGCCGGGTGGGTATTTGTAAAGAACTGCTTACGGACCAAGGTACACCCTTTATGTCCCGGGTTATGAAGGAGCTGTGTAAATTGTTCAAAGTGACGCAATTACGTACATCTGTGTATCACCCCCAAACCGATGGGCTGGTTGAAAGATTCAACAAAACCCTAAAACAAATGTTGAAGAAAGTGGTGGATAGAGATGGAAAGGATTGGGACTGTCTACTTCCTTATCTGATGTTTGCTATTAGGGAGGTGCCCCAATCCTCTACGGGATTCTCCCCCTTTGAGTTACTGTATGGGAGACACCCAAGAGGGCTGTTGGATATTGCCAAGGAAACTTGGGAAAGTGAGAGTTCTCCCCACAGGAGTGTGATTGAGCATGTCGCCCTGATGCAAGACCGAATTGCACAGGTAATGCCCATCGTGAAGGAACATTTGGCCCAAGCGCAGTTAGCACAGCAGAGAGTGTACAACCGTGGAGCCAAGACCCGTACCTTTTCCCCGGGGGATAGGATACTGGTACTTGTCCCTACGGTTGAAAGTAAATTCCTTGCCAAATGGCAAGGCCCCTATGAGATAATGGAAAAAGTGAGCGAAGTGAATTACAAGGTCAGACAACCAGGAAGGCGAAAGCCCGAACAGATCTATCACGTTAATCTGTTGAAAGCCTGGAGGGATAGAGAGTCCCTAGTCGCAGACACTTGGTCACCAGCTCAAACTGGTTGCGTGATTCCTGAGGTTGGAATAGCAGCCACCTTGTCACAACCCCAACAACAGGAGGTTAAGGAGTTTGTGCTTCGCAACAAGGAGGTATTCTCTGAGCTGCCGGGACAAACATCTGGGGTAGAGCATGACATCATTACCCCGCCCGGTGAAAGGGTGAAGTTAAAACCCTATCGGATCCCAGAGGCCCGACGGGAGGCAATACGGGAGGAAGTACAGAAAATGCTGAACTTAGGGGTGATAGAGGAGTCCCAAAGTGATTGGTCTAGTCCCATTGTGTTGGTGCCTAAACCGGATGGGAGCTGGCGATTTTGTAACGATTTTCGTCAGTTGAACAAAGTTACAAAATTTGACACCTACCCCATGCCACGTATAGATGAGTTGATCGACCGGCTGGGAACAGCCCGATACATGACGACTCTTGACCTCACAAAAGGGTATTGGCAAATCCCCCTGGCCAAGTCGGCCAAAGAGAAAACCGCATTTGTAACCCCAGACGGGGCGTTCCAATATAAAAGAATGCCATTCGGGTTACAGAATGCGCCGGCCACATTCCAGCGGAAAATGGACCAGATGCTGAGGCCCCATCGGAAGTATGCTGCGGCTTACCTGGATGACGTAATTGTCCATAGCACAGATTGGGCCTCACATCTGCCAAAAGTGCAAGCAGTCCTGGACTCTGTTCGGGAAGCGGGGTTTACGGCTAACCCCAAGAAGTGTACCATTGGGCAGGAGGAGGCCAAATATCTTGGGTACACCATTGGGAGGGGAGTAATAAAACCCCAACTCAACAAAGTCGAGGCCATCCAGAGTTGGCCACGTCCCAACAGCAAGAAGCAGGTACGAGCCTTTCTGGGAATCGCTGGGTATTATCGGCGATTCATTCCCCACTTTGCTTCTAAGGCTGTGCCCCTAACCAACCTGACGAAGGGGAAAGGGTCGGTCATGATTAAATGGACCCCCGAGGCTGAGGCAGCATTCCAATTCTTGAAACAAGCCTTATGTAGCCAGCCAGTGTTGTACTCACCCGACTTCTCTAAAGACTTTGTCGTACAAAGTGATGCGTCAGATGTGGGGTTAGGAGCAGTATTGTCCCAGGTCTGGAATGGGGAAGAGCACCCAGTCATTTACCTCAGCAGGAAGTTGAAGTCCCATGAGGTAAATTACGCCACCGTTGAAAAGGAGTGTTTAGCGGTGAAGTGGGCTCTAGATTCCCTTCGGTACTACCTGCTAGGTAGGCACTTTGACATGGTTACGGATCACGCTCCGTTAAAGTGGATGGCTCAAAACAAGGAAACAAATAGAAGAGTGAATAGGTGGTTCCTGGCCCTCCAGGAATTCAACTTCACAGTAAAGCATCGCCCTGGCGTTCAAATGGGGAATGTGGATGCTTTGTCTCGAGTACATGAATGCCTGATTGCTGGTGTTCCAACCCCGAGGTTAAAACAAGAGGGGGGGGTATGTGACAGCAGGAAGGTAAAGTCACCTGGTTGCATCCAGGGGGGTAGATATATTTCGCCCAGATTCAGGCTTTACGCCGACTTATACAACTAGGTGGAGAGTTGTATAAGCCCAGCTGAGGCTAGTGGGCTCATGGATGACTCATACCTCTAGGGAGAGTGTGGGGCGTCGTGCAGACAGGGAGTTGATGAGACCAGCTGAAGCTTGTCAGCTCATTTAGGCCTCTATAAGAACTCCCAGATTCATTAGGTGTTAGCTCATGCCTGGAACCAGACCTGTGTGGACTGTCTAGGGAGAGTGAACCCCTGTGCGGTGAGACAAAGCCTGTGTGGCTATTTGCTTGGACATTTAAAACCAGGGACTTAGGGACTAGGACAGCACTAGGCTGATCCCAGTTGTTAGTTAGGAAACCTGTATGTTTAGTCAGAGGTCAAGTTGACCAGGATTTATTTTATTTATGTTTCTTTTGCTTTGCTGTGTTTTGTCACTGTAAATAGAAAATAAACCGCACCTTTTTGATTTTGAAAACCACAACCTCCGTTTGCTGGGCCTGTTTTTGTGTGGGGAGCCCATCCCGGGGGTCACACACACCCGCTGCCGAGCTAACCCCCTCACAGTATATATATATATATATATATATATATATATATATATATATTGTGACAGCAGGAAGGTAAAGTCACCTGGTTGCATCCAGGGGGGTAGATATATTTCGCCCAGATTCAGGCTTTACGCCGACTTATACAACTAGGTGGAGAGTTGTATAAGCCCAGCTGAGGCTAGTGGGCTCATGGATGACTCATACCTCTAGGGAGAGTGTGGGGCGTCGTGCAGACAGGGAGTTGATGAGACCAGCTGAAGCTTGTCAGCTCATTTAGGCCTCTATAAGAACTCCCAGATTCATTAGGTGTTAGCTCATGCCTGGACCCAGACCTGTGTGGACTGTCTAGGGAGAGTGAACCCCTGTGCGGTGAGACAAAGCCTGTGTGGCTATTTGCTTGGACATTTAAAACCAGGGACTTAGGGACTAGGACAGCACTAGGCTGATCCCAGTTGTTAGTTAGGAAACCTGTATGTTTAGTCAGAGGTCAAGTTGACCAGGATTTATTTTATTTATGTTTCTTTTGCTTTGCTGTGTTTTGTCACTGTAAATAGAAAATAAACCGCACCTTTTTGATTTTGAAAACCACAACCTCCGTTTGCTGGGCCTGTTTTTGTGTGGGGAGCCCATCCCGGGGGTCACACACACCCGCTGCCGAGCTAACCCCTTCACAGTTGGTGGAGAACCAGTGGCAGTTTTTTTTTAAGCCAGCATGGAGGAGATACTGAAGCAGCTGGCTCTAGCAAATGCCAATCAACAGCAGACAAATGCAGGTTTGCAAAAGAGCCTTGCAGCTCAACAACAGAACTTCGCAGCCCAGCAGCAAGCTCATCAACAGAGCCTTGCAGCCCAGCAGCAGACAAACGCAACTTTGCAACAGAGTCTGGAGGCTCAGCAACAAGCCCAGCAGCAATCTGAGGCCCGCTTCATAGACCTGTTGCAGAAGCAAGAGCAGAGACTACAACAACAGATGGAAGCAGTAATGCAGCAACGTCCGCAGACCAGTGAGGAAAGCCGTCCCACTAATACCGCGTCCTTTGGGGTGAGTCGTTTATTGACAAAAATGACTGGAGAGGATGATCCAGAGGTATTTTTGACCACATTTGAAAGGACCGCTGAAAGAGAAAAGTGGCCTGAGGAGCAGTGGGCTGGACTGGTGGCTCCTCTGTTAACTGGTGAATCGCAGAAAGCTTACTATGACCTAGAGCCTAACCAAGCAAAAGACTATGTGATGCTAAAAGCTGAAATTTTGGCAAGGCTGGGTGTCACCCAGGCTGTCCGGGCTCAGCGTGTGCATAACTGGACTTTCCAGCTTGGAAAACCCCCCAGGTCTCAAATGTATGATCTCATTCACCTGAGCAGAAAGTGGCTACAGCCAGAGACTTTGTCCGCACCAAAGATTGTGGAACGTGTTGTAATGGATCGGTTTTTGAGAGCTCTTCCTACTGCCATCCAAAAGTGGGTAAGCCATGGAGACCCAGAGACGGCCGATGGTCTTGTGGATCGTGTGGAGAAATACTTGGCTACAGAGAACCTGACGGCCTCTTCCAGAGACACTCGGACTTTCCACCCTAAGACCAGACCATCCCCAGGGGCGGATAAGAGGATTCCAAGGGGTGAGGGTGGAGAGAGTGAGAGGGTGGGAGCTCTACCCCAAGTTTGGCGAGAACAGCCTGGGAAATCAGCGGCTCAAGAGGCGGCAAGAAGGATCGTTTGCTACCGCTGCCGGCAAGCGGGACATATTGCAGCCAATTGCCCGGTTGTGGAGGAACCCATGCAGTGTGACTTTCTGACGGGCAGACGTCAGTCGCTGTGTGCGACAGTCGCATGCACTGCCATTCGAGGAACTGAGAAACATTTATGCAAAATGTGTGTTAATGGTAGAAATGTTGTGGTATTGCTGGATTCAGGTAGCCTTGTGACCCTGATAAAGGCTGAGTTAGTTAAAACAGAGGTCTTTGGGAATAGCAAGGTAGCTGTTATTTGTGTGCATGGGGACACCCGAGAGTATCCAGTGACTACAGTGTGTTTCGAGACCCCCAAAGGTACCCTCTCTCATCCAGTGGGCTTAGTATCTCAGTTACCGCATGACGCCATTGTGGGAAGGGATTTTCCGAAGTTCTGGGAACTGTGGGATGATCCTGAGCCCCCCACTGGTGCCCCTATGTACCAGGAATGTGATAGCCAGAACTCCCCTGAGAGTGGTGAGGACTCTCCGGAATTTCCCTTATCAGTATTGGCAGGGGAGACTCAAGAAACTGGAGAGGAGCCCACCTCCTCAGACGAAAACCTACCGTCTGTGGAGTTTTCTGATCTTGAGGTTCACAGGGAAAACTTTGCCACAGAACAGTTGAAAGACCCCGCCCTAATAAAGGCACGGGAAAACGTAGTGAAAATAGATGGCGAGTTAGTGAACCCAGATAATACCTGCACTTACCCATACTTCAGCGTAGAGAAGGACCTACTGTATCGGGTGGCAAAAAGGGCAGAAGAAACCGTTGAGCAGCTTGTGGTGCCCAAACCTTACAGGAAGTTGGTGTTGGAGTTGGCCCATGGGCACATTCTTGGAGGTCATCTGGGGACAGAGAAAACCCGAGAGAGGGTATTACAGAGATTCTATTGGCCGGGGGTGATGAAGGACATAGAAAATTATTGTTCCTCCTGCCCTGTGTGTCAGAGGTCGGCCCCGATGCCACATTTCCGTAGCCCGCTGGTCCCTCTACCCATCATTGAGGTCCCGTTTGAGAGGATCGCCATGGATTTGGTAGGGCCTATAATCAAGTCCGCTAGGGGGCACCAGTACATATTAGTTATAATGGACTATGCCACCCGTTATCCAGAAGCGATCCCTCTCCGAAATACCTCGGCCAAAACCATAGCCAAAGAGCTATCTCTTGTGTTTAGCCGGGTGGGTATTTGTAAAGAACTGCTTACGGACCAAGGTACACCCTTTATGTCCCGGGTTATGAAGGAGCTGTGTAAATTGTTCAAAGTGACGCAATTACGTACATCTGTGTATCACCCCCAAACCGATGGGCTGGTTGAAAGATTCAACAAAACCCTAAAACAAATGTTGAAGAAAGTGGTGGATAGAGATGGAAAGGATTGGGACTGTCTACTTCCTTATCTGATGTTTGCTATTAGGGAGGTGCCCCAATCCTCTACGGGATTCTCCCCCTTTGAGTTACTGTATGGGAGACACCCAAGAGGGCTGTTGGATATTGCCAAGGAAACTTGGGAAAGTGAGAGTTCTCCCCACAGGAGTGTGATTGAGCATGTCGCCCTGATGCAAGACCGAATTGCACAGGTAATGCCCATCGTGAAGGAACATTTGGCCCAAGCGCAGTTAGCACAGCAGAGAGTGTACAACCGTGGAGCCAAGACCCGTACCTTTTCCCCGGGGGATAGGATACTGGTACTTGTCCCTACGGTTGAAAGTAAATTCCTTGCCAAATGGCAAGGCCCCTATGAGATAATGGAAAAAGTGAGCGAAGTGAATTACAAGGTCAGACAACCAGGAAGGCGAAAGCCCGAACAGATCTATCACGTTAATCTGTTGAAAGCCTGGAGGGATAGAGAGTCCCTAGTCGCAGACACTTGGTCACCAGCTCAAACTGGTTGCGTGATTCCTGAGGTTGGAATAGCAGCCACCTTGTCACAACCCCAACAACAGGAGGTTAAGGAGTTTGTGCTTCGCAACAAGGAGGTATTCTCTGAGCTGCCGGGACAAACATCTGGGGTAGAGCATGACATCATTACCCCGCCCGGTGAAAGGGTGAAGTTAAAACCCTATCGGATCCCAGAGGCCCGACGGGAGGCAATACGGGAGGAAGTACAGAAAATGCTGAATTTAGGGGTGATAGAGGAGTCCCAAAGTGATTGGTCTAGTCCCATTGTGTTGGTGCCTAAACCGGATGGGAGCTGGCGATTTTGTAACGATTTTCGTCAGTTGAACAAAGTTACAAAATTTGACACCTACCCCATGCCACGTATAGATGAGTTGATCGACCGGCTGGGAACAGCCCGATACATGACGACTCTTGACCTCACAAAAGGGTATTGGCAAATCCCCCTGGCCAAGTCGGCCAAAGAGAAAACCGCATTTGTAACCCCAGACGGGGCGTTCCAATATAAAAGAATGCCGTTCGGGTTACAGAATGCGCCGGCCACATTCCAGCGGAAAATGGACCAGATGCTGAGGCCCCATCGGAAGTATGCTGCGGCTTACCTGGATGACGTAATTGTCCATAGCACAGATTGGGCCTCTCATCTGCCAAAAGTGCAAGCAGTCCTGGACTGTTCGGGAAGCGGGGTTTACGGCTAACCCCAAGAAGTGTACCATTGGGCAGGAGGAGGCCAAATATCTTGGGTACACCATTGGGAGGGGAGTAATAAAACCCCAACTCAACAAAGTCGAGGCCATCCAGAGTTGGCCACGTCCCAACAGCAAGAAGCAGGTACAAGCCTTTCTGGGAATCGCTGGGTATTATCGGCGATTCATTCCCCACTTTGCTTCTAAGGCTGTGCCCCTAACCAACCTGACGAAGGGGAAAGGGTCGGTCATGATTAAATGGACCCCCGAGGCTGAGGCAGCATTCCAATTCTTGAAACAAGCCTTATGTAGCCAGCCAGTGTTGTACTCACCCGACTTCTCTAAAGACTTTGTCGTACAAAGTGATGCGTCAGATGTGGGGTTAGGAGCAGTATTGTCCCAGGTCTGGAACGGGGAAGAGCACCCAGTCATTTACCTCAGCAGGAAGTTGAAGTCCCATGAGGTAAATTACGCCACCGTTGAAAAGGAGTGTTTAGCGGTGAAGTGGGCTCTAGATTCCCTTCGGTACTACCTGCTAGGTAGGCACTTTGACATGGTTACGGATCACGCTCCGTTAAAGTGGATGGCTCAAAACAAGGAAACAAATAGAAGAGTGAATAGGTGGTTCCTGGCCCTCCAGGAATTCAACTTCACAGTAAAGCATCGCCCTGGCGTTCAAATGGGGAATGTGGATGCTTTGTCTCGAGTACATGAATGCCTGATTGCTGGTGTTCCAACCCCGAGGTTAAAACAAGAGGGGGGGGTATGTGACAGCAGGAAGGTAAAGTCACCTGGTTGCATCCAGGGGGGTAGATATATTTCGCCCAGATTCAGGCTTTACGCCGACTTATACAACTAGGTGGAGAGTTGTATAAGCCCAGCTGAGGCTAGTGGGCTCATGGATGACTCATACCTCTAGGGAGAGTGTGGGGCGTCGTGCAGACAGGGAGTTGATGAGACCAGCTGAAGCTTGTCAGCTCATTTAGGCCTCTATAAGAACTCCCAGATTCATTAGGTGTTAGCTCATGCCTGGACCCAGACCTGTGTGGACTGTCTAGGGAGAGTGAACCCCTGTGCGGTGAGACAAAGCCTGTGTGGCTATTTGCTTGGACATTTAAAACCAGGGACTTAGGGACTAGGACAGCACTAGGCTGATCCCAGTTGTTAGTTAGGAAACCTGTATGTTTAGTCAGAGGTCAAGTTGACCAGGATTTATTTTATTTATGTTTCTTTTGCTTTGCTGTGTTTTGTCACTGTAAATAGAAAATAAACCGCACCTTTTTGATTTTGAAAACCACAACCTCCGTTTGCTGGGCCTGTTTTTGTGTGGGGAGCCCATCCCGGGGGTCACACACACCCGCTGCCGAGCTAACCCCTTCACAGTATATATATATATATATATTGTGGCAGAGCGAGGCTCTGTCCCAGTGAAAAAAGGGTTAAAGTGGACACAGAGTTTGCATATCGGCTGAGTGCAGAGCTACAGAGCGTAAATTTAAAAAAACAGAGAAAACTGCTCTGGCAGTTTTCTCAGATTTTGCTATTTCTACATGGGGCTTCTATGGCTTGGAGATCCTTCAGAGTCTTGGGTGGGATGGGATCTCCAACCCTGTGTCCGGGTCTTGTGGACAGCCAGCATGGTGTGTGCTCAGGTGCACAGAACCAATATAATGAGGGGCTGGTGAGAGCAGAGTGAAGGAGAGTGAAGGATGGTGAGCAGCTTGCTAACTGCAGTGGCTGCTAGTGAGTGTCTCTGTGTGAGGATAAACGCTGTGTGCGTTGAAGGGCTTTAAGCTGTGTGCGTCCAAGGAGCCAGAAGCTGTGTGCATTAAGGGACTTCAAGCTGTGTGCGTTTAAGAAGCCCAAAGCTGTGTGCATCCAAGACTGTGAGACTGAAAGATCTAGTGGTTTAAAGGTATCAGTACCCAAAGCAAGCAGAGGAACTGCTAACGAGAGCCAGGAGGCTTGGTATGTTTTTTTCTTATTTTTGGACTGCTAAATTAAGTTAAACCCCTGCGTGGGAATCCTGAATGGACATTTTGCTTTTGTTTTTCTGTTTAAATAAACGTGGGCTACCAGGCCCTTAACTAGAATGTAAATATATTGGGGTTTGGGGGAAGGGAATTCGCAAGTTCCCACTAATAAGTAAGTGATCAAGTGTGTCGCTTACTATAGATCATTAACCTTGTAAGGTATTGTTGCTGTAACCATTTAAGCATATAGAATTAAAGGGAATGGGGAGAGGGATGAGCCTGTTTAGAGACAGGCAAAGGGGTTACTTTGGCAACAAAAATAGATCAGACAACAGGAATGTTATGAGTTAAATATTTATTCCTGTAAACCTTATAACATATAAAGATTAAATAAAGTGCAAGGTGAGTACCCAACCTGTGGATGATTGATAAAACTTGATAAAAGGGACATCACTGGACAGACAAGACTTAACAAAAAACATGTAACAGTACACTAGTCCGGACGTGTGGTTCAGTCCTATGTATTAAGTAACCCAGTAAAAATCTTTTTAAGTTGCCTTCCTCTAAAGGATGTAAGGTAATTGGATCCACCAACAATTGTGTGGATCCCTTTATTAAATCCAAATGGGTACTGTATAACAAAGGGCTGAGCCTGATGGGGCGGGGGAAGGGGAGGGGGATTGGAGTAAATGGACTGGGGCAGGGGGACCGCTGTTGGTGCGGAGAACCGGGAATCCCCTGGTGGTACTATTGGCCGACCAATGTTCCAATGAATTCAGATTGGATAAAGAATGAGAAAGTAATAAATTTCCTCTGACAGTTGCTGGTATGATTTAAATTGAAAAGTTCATCAGTGTGATTTGATTCAAGTGTCAATAATTCATTTGGTACATAGCATTGGTAAGGCAGCAATGCAAGGGATTTTAGACATAGTAAAATCAGTCAATACTCATAGTATTTAGCTCTACTTGGTCCTATACATCAATAGGGTGCGTACGTTACCAATGGACGTCTTCGCTGTTAGAGTTGAGTTTGATCAGATCTGTGTCACTAGATCTCTGATTGCCGCATACCTTGCAGCTGATGTTAAATTATTCTGGCCATTCCAAATAATCTCGTCGGCCGTTTACAGTTTACAGTTTTTCTGTTTAAATAAACGTGGGCTACCAGGCCCTTAACTAGAATGCCTGTCTGATATGGACTCACTGCATAAAAACGCATCTATCCACTTGAGCTAAAACACCCCAATATCACAGTGGTGGATTCAGCGGGCAACAAGACGGTGGAGTCCGGGTCCTTGCTCCATAGTGAGTTCAGGTCAGGAACTGTTGGCTGTCTATGGAAGTGCAGCCAGGCAAAAGGCATTGCGTGTTGCAGGTGGTGTACCTGTAAAGGAAAAGTATTTTTTTTTCTCTCTGCGGTGAACTGCTGCTAGCTGTGTGTGGCAGCCAGGTGAACTGCATTGCGCAGAAGTTTATTTGATGGACAGTTGCATGCAGGTTGTGTACCTGTGAAAGGAGAAACAAACAGATTTTTTTTTCTCCTTTTCTCCGCCAAGAACTGTTACAAGTTGCTGTGTGCAAGACCACAAGGATGGGGCCGTCAAAACAGAAAAAGGAGGCGATCCTTGCTGAAGCAAGAGAAAGGCTACTGTGGCTAGAGGGTATTTCACCACATGCCCCAGCCAAACCAGAGAATTTGACTGAGTGTGAAATCTCTGTAATTTGGGGTAAATTACTCATGTCACCCCCCAGTTAAAAGGGAAGTGAAAGAGGTTGTCCCTGGCAACAGGAAGCCAGGTGGACAACAGCGTGTGGAAAAGAGGAGAATGGTCGTCAGTGGAAGCAACGTCCAGGCCAGCAGGGATGTCGGGGATCCAAGGAGTCTGTCTACTGATGGTCATGACCAGTGGAGTCCTCAAGAGTGGTATCCCATGGCAACAGAGAGCCAGGCATTGAGGACATGCCAAGCAATTAAATTTCAGCATCCAGTACCGTGCTTGGAATATGGTCAAGTGGGGCATGGGATCTTTACTTGACCAAGGTTCTGGAACACCGCTGAAGAGTCTGGAAAGGCTGCAGTGTCGCTATATGGCCCCAAAGAGACAGTAGCTGGTATGGATGCAGCTGAGAGACAGCACACTCAAGTGAAGGCTATGATGCCAGCCACTGAAAATGGTAAGACTCTTCCAGTTTATGGTACTGAACCCAGTGAAGTGGGAGTATGTCCAGTGGGGAGATCCGCAGTGCCAATGGACATAGACTTGCGGCAGTGTGCTACCCAGAGCAGTGGGGAGGCACAGTGTAAAGCCCAACTAGCCACAGGGCTAAAGACTGGAAAGGACATGGGGACTCTGCATGTGCCTGCTATACTCCAGCAGATGGCTGGGAAAATAGAGTTAGGGGTGACCAAAACAGTGCTGGTGCCATGTTCTCTAGTGACAGGTACTGCAGGGTTGCCCAGGGAAACTTCCAAGAAGCCCGCAGTGACGGAGCCGAGCATTTCCCAGGTCAACTTTGGAGCTGCCCATGTAGGAAAGGGTGCCCCTTTAAAAATGGAGGGCGCTGTGAGGAGTCACTCAGAGGCTTTGGTCGGTAATAGACAATCCACAAAAATAGCAGTTATGTCTACACGTAGTGAAAATTCTGATGGTTATGCTGACAAAAGTGTTACTGTTGGCAAATGTGATGGTATTGGTGATCATGACATTGAAAAATGTGTTTCCTTTAGTGTCATGTCTGAAAATGTTGGAAATGTGTTTACTACCAATTAGGGATGAGCTCGGTGTTCGAGTCGAACATACGTTCGACTCGAACATCGGCTGTTCGATCGTTCGACGAAGATCGAACGATTTGGGCCGTTCACGCCTAATTCGAGTGACGCGAACGGCCCACAATGCACTACGCCATCACAGTGTCATCCAGGCGCTGTGATTGGCCAAGCATGCACTGTGACCCCGCATGCTTGGCCAATCACAGCGCCGGCAGCGAGGAGAGCAATGATTGGCCACAGGCAGGATGCCTGTGGCCAATTATTGCTGAGGGTGTTTAGTACACGCCCCACACTATAAAAGGCCGCCAGCACGGCGGCCTAGTGTAGTGTGTTCCGGAGCAGGGAAAGAGAAGCATAGGCAGGGACAGTGAAATTTTTTTTTCTTGCTTAACCTGGATTCCTTTAGTTTAGGGAAAGAGAAGGATAGGTAGGGAGAGTGTCAGTGTGTTTTACTGTGCTAATCCTTGTTTCTAGGGACAGGGAAGGACAGTGAGGGAAATTCTCCTTGTGCTATACTGTGCTAAAGCATTGATCATCAACCATCTTTAAAAAAAACATTTTTTCTAGGGACAGAAAACTATAGGTAGGGAGAGTGTCAGTGTGTTTTACTGTGCTAATCCTTGTTTCTAGGGACAGGGAAGGACAGTGAGGGAAATTCTCCTTGTGCTATACTGTGCTAAAGCATTGATCATCAACCATCTTTAAAAAAACATTTTTTCTAGGGACAGAAAACTATAGGTAGGGAGAGTGTCAGTGTGTTTTACTGTGCTAATCCTTGTTTCTAGGGACAGGGAAGGACAGTGAGGGTAATTCTCCTTGTGCTATACTGTGCTAAAGCATTGATCATCAACCATCTTTAAAAAAACATTTTTTCTAGGGACAGAAAACTATGGGTAGGGAGAGTGTCAGTGTGTTTCACTGTGCTAATCCTTGTTTCTAGGGACAGGGAAGGACAGTGAGGGAAATTCTCCTTGTGCTATACTGTGCTAAAGCATTGATCATCAACCATCTTTAAAAAAACATTTTTTCTAGGGACAGAAAACTATAGGTAGGGAGAGTGTCAGTGTGTTTTACTGTGCTAATCCTTGTTTCTAGGGACAGGGAAGGACAGTGAGGGAAATTCTCCTTGTGCTATACTATGCTAAAGCATTGATCATCAACCATCTTTAAAAAAACATTTTTTCTAGGGACAGAAAACTATAGGTAGGGAGAGTGTCAGTGTGTTTTACTGTGCTAATCCTTGTTTCTAGGGACAGGGAAGGACAGTGAGGGAAATTCTCCTTGTGCTATACTGTGCTAAAGCATTGATCATCAACCATCTTTAAAAAAACATTTTTTCTAGGGACAGAAAACTATAGGTAGGGAGAGTGTCAGTGTGTTTTACTGTGCTAATCCTTGTTTCTAGGGACAGGGAAGGACAGTGAGGGAAATTATCCTTGTGCTATACTGTGCTAAAGCATTCCTCATCAACCATCTTTGAAATCCTTGTTTTTTGGACAGTCAGGGAAATTGTCATTGTGCTATTCTGTGCGAAAGCAATCATCCTCAACCATATTTAGAAATCCTTAAGTAAAGGGACAGAGAAGGACACCTGAAGGTAGCCCTTATTGCTTTTTTCCCATCTCCCTGCAGGCCATCCATTAGAATGTCTGGAAGGCAAACAAGGAGAGGCAGACAGTCAGGAGGCAATAAAAGAGGGCAAGCAGGCTCTGTGTCTGGGGGCAACAGTGCTGGTCGTGGACGCGGTGCATTGTCATCAGCACATGGCCATGGGACACGCTTGTCCTTCTTTTCGGCAGCTGGACATGTTGAGCCACATCATGCCGAAGACTTGGTAGAGTGGATGACCAAGCCCTCCTCCTCCTCCTCATCCTCTCTCACCCAGGCTCAGGGTACTGGCAAAGCAGCTGCCAAAGCGTCCTCTTCCCTGGTATTAATGTCAGACTCATCATCAGTCACTCCTTCCCTAGACCCACCATGTCCTCCTCCTGAGGAGTCCCCCGAACTGTTTGAGCACAGTGTTGGGTACATGCTCCAGGAGGATGCCCAGCGTTTCGAAGGGTCTGATGATGAAACCCAGCTACAGGAAGGCAGTAGCGTGAGAGCAGACAGAGGGGATGCTCAAGAAGGACACCAATCTGGCAGTCATGTTCCAGCAGCTGCAGCATACTGCCAGATTGGCTCCAGTGATGAGGAGGGAGGGGATGATGAGGTCACTGACTCCACGTGGGTGCCTAATAGGAGAGAGGAGGAGGAGGAGGATGAGGAGGAGGCACATCTCCAACGAGGCAGGATGCCCTTTGGTGGCCAGCGTAAGGGCAGTACACCGACGGAATCACACCACAGAGCTCCGCCTGTGCAGGGCGCTGCCTCTGCCCGTCATTCAAAAAGTTCTTTGGTGTGGGCCTTTTTTGAGGCTAGTGCATCAGATCGCACAGCTGCTGTTTGCAACATATGTCTCAAGCGTATATCGCGTGGCCAAAACATCAGCCGCTTGGGTACCACATGCCTGACCAGACATATGTTGACCTGCCATGCAGCTCGTTGGCAAGCCTACCTCAAAGACCCACACCAAAGAACAAAGCGGACCTCTTCCTTGCACCGCATCAGCTGGGATCTCCAACCCCACTATAACTTCAGTCCTCTCTGAAACATGCACTGAGAGGAATGAAGGTGTAGAATTAGGTGTGTCACAGCCAAGTACTTGCGGCCACTCTGCTAGCAGTACACCGACGTCCGATTCTAGCAGGCAAATTTCCCTGCCCCAGCTGCTGGACCGTCGAAAGAAGTTCACTCCCAGCCATCCACATGCCCAGCGGTTGAATGCTAGCTTGGCTAAATTGCTAGCGCTTCAACTGCTGCCTTTTCAGTTGGTAGACTCGGCCCCCTTCCGTGAGTTTGTGCAATGTGCGGTTCCTCAGTGGCAGGTTCCCAAACGCCACTTTTTCTCACGGAAGGCTATTCCGGCTCTCTACCGGCATGTGGAAGGCAATGTCTTGGCCTCGCTGGACAGGGCGGTCAGCGGTAAGGTGCATATTACCGCTGACTCATGGTCCAGCAGGCATGGACAGGGACGTTACCTTTCTTTCACGGCCCATTGGGTCACTCTTTTGGCAGCTGGGAAGGATGCAGGACAAGGTGCAGTAGTGTTGGAGGTTGTTCCACCGCCACGCCTACAAAATGCTACTAGCGGTTGTGACACACCTCTCTCCTCCACCCCCTCCTCTTCTTCTTCCTCCATGGCCTCTTCCTGTGCTTTGTCCTCTGAACCAGCGGTGCTCCGTAGCCATTCAAGGGGCTACGCAAGTACGCAGGCAAAAAGATGCCATGCCGTGCTTGCGCTGGTGTGTTTGGGGGACAGAAGCCACACTGGGGCAGAGGTCCTGTCTGCTCTGCAGGGCCAGGCCGAGAGGTGGTTGACGCCACACCAGCTTAAGCCAGGAATGGTGGTTTGCGACAATGGCACCAACCTCCTCTCCGCCCTCCGACAGGGACAACTGACCCATGTGCCCTGTGTGGCTCACGTCCTTAACCTGGTGGTGCAGCGGTTCTTGGGCAGGTACCCGGGCTTACAGGATGTCCTGAGGCAGGCCAGGAAAGTCTGTGTGCATTTCCGCAGATCTTATAATGCCAGTGCTCGCCTGGCTGAGCTGCAAAAGGAGTTGAACCTGCCCAAGAACCGCCTTATATGTGACATGCCCACCAGGTGGAACTCAACGTTGGCCATGCTGCAGCGGCTGCACACGCAGCAGAGGGCCATCAATGAGTACCTGTGCGACTACGGCACCAGGACAGGGTCAGGGCACTTGAGGCAGAACAGAGGCAGGAAGAGGAGGACTTCCTTGCCTCTCAAGGCCCCCTTTACCCAGACAGTGTTCCTTCTGTCCCACCCATCGCACAGGAAGAGGAGGAGGAGGAGGAGGAGGAGGAGGATTGTGTCAGCATGGAGGTGGAGGCTGGCACTCAGCATCATCATCAGCAGTCTTTTAGGGATGATTTACAGTCCCAAGAAACCAGTGGACTTGTACGTGGCTGGGAGGAGGTGGCTGCGGATCATGTCGTCCTTAGTGACCCAGAGGACTCCGGACCGAATGCCTCAGCTAACCTACGCTGCATGGCCTCCCTGATCCTGCAAAGTCTGCGGAAGGATCCTCGTATTCTTCGGATCAAGGAGAGGGACCATTACTGGCTGGCCACTCTCCTTGATCCACGGTACAAGGGTAAGGTTGCGGACCTTATGTTACCGTCGCAGAGGGAGCAGAGGATGAGACAACTCCGGGAGGCCTTGCAGAAAGGTCTGTGCAACGCGTTCCCAGAGACTGGGAGGTTACAAACTCCTGGTCCTGGACAACGAGTTGCTGAGGCTTCGGCCAGTCAAAGAAGGAGCGGTGGGGAAGGTGGCCGTCTGACCGATGCGTTCAGACAATTCTTTAGTCCGCAGCCCCAAAGTATGATCGGTTCCAGCAACCATCGCCAGCGTCTGATAAACATGGTGCAGGAATATCTAGGGGCAAGGTCAGACTTGGACACCTTCCCCACCGAAAATCCTCTGGCTTACTGGGTCTTGAGGATGGATCACTGGCCAGAGCTTGCACAGTATGCAATTGAGCTACTGGCCTGTCCTGCATCCAGCGTTCTTTCGGAACGCACATTCAGTGCTGCTGGAGGATTTGTCACGGATCACAGGGTGCGCCTGTCCACCGACTCGGTTGATCGACTGACTTTCATCAAGATGAACCAGTCTTGGATCACCACCAGCTACCACACACCTGATGCTGATATAACAGACTAATTGATTTTAACATGTCACATCCCTTCAAGACTGATGCTGATGCTGAGTGCCTGTGCTGTTATGTTGACTGGCTATCCTCCTCCTCCGAGTCCTCAATGATACGATTGATGATGATAGCTTGGAAGATCATTTTTGTTTATGGGTGCTGCCACCAGTGGCTAAGGCCCAATTTTTCAGCCCCTGTTTAACAGGGGCGTGTAATTACAATTTTTGAAGCAATACTTTGCAACAGGGCTCATTGCTGTGCTCCAAGTACAGTATCTGTGAGGGGTTGCAGTGTTGTGCCACCAGTGCCTAAGGCCCAATTTTTCAGCCCCTGTTCAACAGGGGCATGTAATTACAATTCTTGATCTAATAATTCACAGCAGGGCCCATTGCTGCACCCACCAAGAGTAACTCTGAGGGCTTACAGTGTTGTGGCAACGCCACCACCACCACCACCACCACCACGAAAGGCCCAATTTTTCAGCCCCTGTTCAAAAGGGGCATGCAATTACAATTCTTGATCTAATAATTCACAGCAGGGCCCATTCCTGCACCCACCAAGAGTAACTCTGAGGGCTTACAGTGTTGTGGCAACACCACCACCACCACCACCACCACGAAAGGCCCAATTTTTCAGCCCCTGTTCAACAGGGGCATGCAATTACAATTCTTGATCTAATAATTCACAGCAGGGCCCATTGCTGCACCCACCAAGAGTAACTGTCAGGGCTTACAGTGTTGTGGCACCAGCACCACCATCAAAGGCCCAATTTTTACTACCACTGTTCAACAATTATATGTAATTACAATTCCTGATATAATAGTTGACAGCAGGGCGTTCCAGCACCAACCAAGAGTAACTGTGAGTGCTTACAGTGTTGTGCCAACACCAACAACTAAGGGGCCTATTTCTGCAGAGTATATACGGCAGGTCCCTACTTTCAAACATCCAACTTACAAACGACTCCTACTTGCAAACGCAAGAAGACAACAGGAAGTGAGAGGAAATCTACCCCTAGGAAGGAAAATTAATATGGGAGAAAGGTGTCTCCTCTGTACTGATGCTTTATCACCAATCCTTGTTTCAAGAAAAACACCACATTTCAAAAACAGTTGTCATTGGGACGGAAAGTGAGGTGAAATGTTCTGAACAGGGGCACAGACAGCAAAACAAATGTTACAGGGGTGATAACCCTTACCTATGTTTTTCAAAAAGTTTAAAAATAGATTTTTGGGCTGGAGCTACACTTAAACAATGTACCTGTTCAAAATTACAAACACATTCTACATAAGAACAAACCTACAGTCCCTGTCTTGTATGCACCGCCTGTATACGGCTGTTCAGAGTATATAGGGCCTTTTTTATTTTGTGTGCGGTGTTCCCCTTAATATCCATACAAGACCCAAAGGGGCTGGTAATGGGCTGGGGTAGGGGGGGGGGGTCATGGGGTAGCTATGCCATTTTTCTTAAAGATTTTCATCCATATTACCGGGACCAGACATTACATTAAAGCCGCAAGCAGTTTTAAATGGCTTTTTTTTCCTTTAGAAGTGTCATTTTGTGCAGGGACAGTTCTAAACACGGGAAACACGTGGCACTTCACAGGCATACTTTAGACACCCCCCAGGTACGATATTTAAATTACTTTTTTTTTTTCACTTTATGCATCATTAAAATGACTGCTCCCGAAAAACGACCGTTTTTAAAACTTCTTTTTGCATTGATACATGTCCCCTGGTGCAGAACCCGGGTTCCCAAACCCTTTTTAGGACAATAACATGCATAATAGTCGTTATAATTAGCACTTTAGAATTCGAACGTTCGCATCCATTGTATTTAATAGGGTTCTAATGTTCGTACGAACGTTCGGTCCGTTCGCGGGTTCTGGTGCGAACCGAACCCGGGGGTGTTCGGCTCATCACTACTACCAATGATGGGAGTAGGATATCTCCCATGACAACCAGAAGCGCAGGATTGTCCATAGAACTCTCATGGGGCCTCCATGTGTTGGAGCCAGAGGTTTTCCAGGATTGCTGTGGTGCTACTCTGGTGAACCAAGGGAAGACTGTATCACATAGGGTTGTGGGGCTGCGCCCACACACACTCACTAAGTGTAACCCAGTTGTCAAGGGGTTAGATCAGCCTGCAAAAGCTGAAAGTGAAGAGCTGTATGTGTCTGTAGCGCCACCAAAGCAAGGTGTTCAAAATAAGGTATTGCACCTTGCCTTGGTTGAGGATGCAATCTCCCAGTGTGATGTGAGAAAAAAAATATTGTCACAATGTGAGGTAGATAGAAGTGACAAGTGTGTTGTTTTGGCTAGTGAATCCCAGGTTCCTGTTGGGCCTTCTAGAGCAGGTGATGCAGTGCTGTGGAGCACCAGTGATGGAACCACAGGAGACTGGGATGATTGGTGCAAGGAAGCAGTTGCGGCACTAGGCCAAGTGACAAGGAATTGCGAAGCAATGATGTGTGACAGAGTTGTGGACAGAACACCAGCTATGCCCAGTGGAGGGATCGCAGAATGGCCAGTGCTCAAGGGCACGCCAGCCCCTGCAAAGGCTGATGCCCTCCAGTCTGAAAGAACAGTTCTGGGCGCAGGCATGGCAGATGGGTTGTCCACGGCCCAGCAACTAAATAATGGCAAGTGTCAAGGTGACAATGTGACTAATGTTGACTCGCAGAGGCTCATTGGTGTAGCGTTGGAGGTGAAGAGGAGACATGTGTCTGACAGCGCTCCAGGGGAGCAACAGGCTGGGATGAGGGGTACCTTCAAGGAGATGGTGGTCTCTTCAAATGTCTCAACCTCACAAGCTGCAATGGATGAGTCCCTCCATGTCTCGCACAGGGAAAAGGTTCCCAAAAAGGTCACGCATTTAGACATCGGTTGCATAGAGTTGACAAAAACTTTATTAGAAATGCTGGAGTTGGTAAAAGTGCCCTCACTGTACACTTGGGTGTTTCCACCGCAGTCGGACCAGGTGGTGCTGCGTGGTACCAATAGGTGGAGCCAGGTGGTACAGGCTGTGCTGGGAAGCTTGTTAACAGTGTGGAAAATAGTTCTGAGGTTCTCTAAGAGGGTGCTCCCAGTTACTGAGTGGCCTGGAAGGCGCTCAGAACTGTTGGAGACATCAAAGGTCTCTCCGGCTGGTGTAGTGACTGGAAACATCTCTGCTGGTGTGCTCCAAGGTGCAGCTGAGCAGTGGTCAGTAGAGGGCACAGATACTGTCTCGGCAGCTAAATCTCATGAGAAGGAAGGGCCCAGAATAGATGCAGCACTAGCAGAGATGCTTTCTATCACTCAGAAAGAGGTACAACTTAAAGTACCCGGAGACACTGTGAGAAAAAGTGCTATAGGTGGATGCTGCAACAATGTAATGTGTACATCAGAAAGAAGTAGTTTGTGCCTAGATCAGTGTCATCTGTTAGATCAGTTACCCATGGAGTGTTGGACAACAGGTGAGGTAGAACTTGGCTTTAGTCCTGTGGGATTTAATCTCTCGCCTATGTGTGGTCCCTCCTCAGGTCTGGTACTAACAAGCACTGAGATGGACAGCACTGATTGCGTTGGAAAGTGTGACATAAGAAAATATGATTTAATGATTGGTGCTGTTAAAAGTAATGTGGTTGCCCTGGGTAACCAGAGAGCGTTTTTTGAACCTGAAAGACCTGTGGTGAAAGATAAAACTTACTTCTGTAAGCTGAAAAGTAGGATCAGGGAAGGCAGAGTTCCCCCAAGAGAGGAGAGTATGCTCAGGGACCCCAAGAGAAGAGAGGGAAGGCAGAGTATACGGAATTATAGGACCCTGTTAAGATCCAAGCTGGGACGTACCTGGAAGCACACCCGGAAAAAGGGTTGGGCCTACGTGGCTGATGGCCAGCACAGAGGTGTCCCAACTACTATGATGGGTGCAGGTGTTTCTCCCTCTGGATCAAAACAAGAGGGGGGGTATGTGGCAGAGCGAGGCTCTGTCCCAGTGAAAAAAGGGTTAAAGTGGACACAGAGTCTGCATATCGGCTGAGTGCAGAGCTACAGAGCGTAAATTTAAAAAAAACAGAGAAAAATGCTCTGGCAGTTTTCTCAGATTTTGCTATTTCTACATGGGGCTTTTATGGCTTGGAGATCCTTCAGAGTCTTGGGTGGGATGGGATCTCCAACCCTGTGTCCAGGTCTTGTGGACAGCCAGCATGGTGTGTGCTCAGGTGCACAGAACCAATATAATGAGGGGCTGGTGAGAGCAGAGTGAAGGAGAGTGAAGGATGGTGAGCAGCTTGCTAACTGCAGTGGCTGCTAGTGAGTGTCTCTGTGTGAGGATAAACGCTGTGTGCGTTGAAGGGCTTTAAGCTGTGTGCGTCCAAGGAGCCAGAAGCTGTGTGCATTAAGGGACTTCAAGCTGTGTGCATTTAAGAAGCCCAAAGCTGTGTGCATCCAAGACTGTGAGACTGGAAGATCTAGTGGTTTAAAGGTATCAGTACCCAAAGCAAGCAGAGGAACTGCTAACAAGAGAGCCAGGTGGCTTGGTATGTTTTTTCTTATTTTTGGACTGCTAAATGAAGTTAAACCCCTGCGTGGGAATCCTGAATGGACATTTTGCTTTTGCTTTTCTGTTTAAATAAACGTGGGCTACCAGGCCCTTAACTAGAATGCCTGTCTGATATGGACTCACTGCATAAAAACGCATCTATCCACTTGAGCTAAAACAGCCCAATATCACAATATATATATATATATATATATATATATATATATATATATATATATATATATATATATATATATATATATATATATAAAAAGCCCAAAATAGTTGTTGTTTTATAGTTCTTTTTTCTCTTTTCTCTCTCTATTGTTCTCTCTCCATTGTTCTGCTCTGTTTTACTGTTTTTATTTAACTGCAATGTTTTATTGTTACTATGTTTTATCATGTTTGCTTTTCAGGTATGTAATTCTTTTATACTTTTCTGTTTACTGTGTTTAATTGTTAACCATTATTTTATTTTCAGGTACGCCATTCAGCGGATTGCCCCCATGCTTCGGCATATATTGTTTACACTTTTTTTGGCACAGATTGTTGTTGTTTTATTGAGTTAAGCCCCGTACACACGATCGGTTTGACTGATGAAAACCGTCCGATGGATGGTTTTCATCAGACCAACCGATCGTGTATGGTACCCATTGGTCTTTTTTCCATCGGTTGGAAAAAATAGAACATGTTTTAAATTTTTCCGATGGATAAAAAACCGATCGAAAACTCAGATCGTCTATGGGCAAGTCCATCGGATCAAAAACCCACGCATGCTCAGAATCAAGTCAACGCATTCTCAGAAGCATTAAACTTCATTTTTCTCGGCTCATCGGAGTGTTTTACGTCACCACGTTTGGAACGGTTGGTTTTTTGACTGATGGTGTGTGGGCAAGACTGATGAAAAACAGTTTCATTGGATTTCCGATGGACAAATCCATCGGACGAAAATCCATAGGTTATCCGATCATGTGTAAGGGGCTTAAATGTTTTATTGTTTGCTTTTCAGGTACGCCATTCAGCTGCAGCACTGATTTATTTATTTTGACAGCAACAGTGTTTGCTCTCACGATACGTAAATCAGCTACTCCAGCACTGTAGAAGGTGATTTCACCACCACAGTTAAAAAAAAACGGTGCATGTATGCCCATCATTAGAAGTGGGTGGATGCAGGGTGGTATTCTAATGGTGGGCATCCCCACCAATCAATCTCACACTTGGCTGCATGAAAAAAAAGAACATTACAATATATCCCCAACAAGGACCAGCAACGTACTGGTATGTTGCTGTACTTTGAGTGGTTATATCAGAATGATGCCTGCAGGTTTAGGTATCATCTTGGTATCGTTCATTTCAGCCAGTGGTCGGCTTTCATGTAAAAGCAATTCTATTGGCTAATTAGCCGCTAGACTGCTTTTGCAAGCAGTGAGAGAGAACTCTCCGCCCCCCCCTCCATCTTCCATGGTTTTCTCTGGCTCTCCTGTCCCACTGGGGAACCTGAGAATGCAGCCGGTGGTTCGGCCAGCTGACCATAGAGCTGATCGAAGACCAGAATGGCTCCAATCATCTCTGTGGCCTAAGAAACCGGAAGCTACGAGCATTTCATGGCTTTGGGAAATTGGGAAAAACTCTTATCACAACAATCTTGGTGTGGTCAGATGCTTTGAGGGCAGAGGAGAGATCTAGTCTATGAAAAATGAAAATAAAAAAATGAAAGAAACAGTGTAAAAAAAATAAAAAAATAAAAGGGCAAAATAAATAATAATAAAAAAAAGCACACCTGCCCCCACGTGCTCACGTGCAAAGGCGAACGCAAGCGTTGGTCTTGTGTCATATGTAAACAGCAATTGCACCATGCATTAAAAACCAAAAACTTTTTGTTACTCAGGGATTTCAACCTCTGGGCTAACTCCGCCCACGACCCCATCGCCACCTGCTGCATCAACCAACTGGAAGAACTAGGTCTGCAGCAACTGATAAATGCCCCCACACATGGTTCGGGTCACATTCTTGACCTCATCTTCAAACAAAACATGGATATCAACACACTGGACAACATGCCATTACCATGGATGGATCACCACGCTATCAAATTAAAAATCACCACCAACACCATCCCCCAAAAATCTAAACATTCAATAACTACACACTGGACAAGATCTCAGAAGAAACTACACTCTGGACTCTTCAAAACCACACTATCAAAAAACATAGGAATGCTAAATCAAAACCAATCAACGGAACAAACACTCAACTCCTTAAACAAAGCATTACTACGAACAGCAGACACAGTCGCTCCGAGACGCAGAGCACTCATCCGCAGAAACAAGTCAGGCGGGTTTAATGACAGCCCAGTACACGCGATCGGATTTCCTATGGATTCTAAGCCGATGGATTTTTTCCATCGGAAATCCGATGAAGCTGACTTCCATCAGTCTTGCCTACACACCATCAGTCAAAAATCCGACCGTTCCACACAGACGATTGGATTTTGCTATCTTTTTTTTTCCCATCGGATAAATTTAAAACATGTTCTATTTTTTCACACTGATGGGAAAAAAAAAACGATGGGGCCCATACACGATTGGTTTGTCCGATGAAAACAGTCCATCATACTGTCCTCATTGGTAAAACCGATCGTGTGTACACGGCTTTACTCTACTGAAGCAAGAACCAGGAAGAGCTGAAGGAGCCTGGAGAAGAAACCCAACAAAGGAAAACCACCCTAATTACAAAGCAATTACAAAGCACTCACTAATAAATACCACAAAGCGATCTTCAAAGCAAAAAAATAACATTTCTCAAACACCATCTCAAAAGCCCTAAACCGACCTTGCAAACTTTTCAAACTAGTCGCTCAAAATATGAACCCCACCTGTTTAGAGCCCCCAGCAAACTAAACTCAAGAATTCTGCAATGAACTATCGGATTTTTTTATCGACAAAATTTAAAACACTCGAGAAATAATTCAACAGAAAAAAACAACCAACCTCACTCAGCCTAAACAAGAAGAGGAAATCAATACGAACATTATACAATCTGTTTAAATTCTCGCTGGTCCCGATCACCATCGACACCACCAAAAACATCATCAGAAGTCTCCGAGACAGCACATCACCAAATGACATAATTTCTACAAAACTCCTAAAAGAATGTACCGATATCTTGGCACCCACCATAACACATCTCGTAAATCAATCATTCAAAGAAGGCATTGTTCCGATCTCCCTCAAGCAAGGCATAGTCAAACCCCTCCTAAAGAAGCCCAACCTCGACCTAAAAGACATAAACTACCGCAGACCGGTAACAAGTCTCAACACCATCTCAAAGATCATGGAGAAAGCAGTAGTACAACAGCTTCAACTCCATTTGGACTCCCACAAACTCTTGGATCCACTACAATCAGGCTTCCGCCCAGGCCATGGCACAGAAACAGCCCTTCTCAAAATATGGGATGACACCCTCGAAGCTGCAGATGACAGAGAATCATGTCTTCTGGTGCTGCTAGATCTTAGTGCAGCATTCGACACAGTAGACCACAAAACTCTACTCATCCGCCTTAAATAAGTAGCAGGAGACACAGACCCTGACCTACCCTGTTTCGCATCCTTCCTAGAAAATCGCTTCCAGACAGTGAAACTAGGAGCCTTCACCTCTGAAACTCGCGCAATTTCTTGCGGAGTCCCTCAAGGATCTCCCCTGTCACCCGTGCTCTTTAACATCTACCTCCGCCCACTCCTCAAAATCATCAGTAAACAGGACTTGTGCTACCCCTCATACGCAGACGACATCCCACTCTATTTTCGTATCACCGGAAAAAAAGACCAATATCACGGACTGGAAAATTGCCTCACATTGATCGATGATTGGATGACTGAGAGTTCCCTCAAACTCAATGGATCTAAAACAGAACTTCTTCTCCTCCACGCAAACCGAAAGACAAAAACAAAGACTTCTTGGACACCACCCACCATTCTTGGACAGACCATTACCCCGAACACCAAAGTCAAAAGTCTCAGAGTCATCTTTGACTCAGAGATGTCGATGGATGCACAAATAGGATCAGTAGTCAGCGGATCGCACCATATCCTTCGCCTGCTGCGTAG
Organism: Rana muscosa; assembly: GCA_029206835.1. Taxonomy (NCBI): domain Eukaryota; kingdom Metazoa; phylum Chordata; class Amphibia; order Anura; family Ranidae; genus Rana; species Rana muscosa. The sequence goes on from CM055121.1 coordinate 89,823,259, forward strand.
ACTCATCCCCTTCATCCTGGAAGAGGACATAGCAGTAGTAGTTGGAACAATCATCTACTCCCGACTCGACTACGCAAACTCCCTCTACATAGGACTACCTAAATGCCAGATTTCGCACCTACAAGTCATCCGAAACATGGCAGCCAGACTGGTAACAGGGAAAAAACCTTGGGAATCCATTACCCCTGCACTGAGGACCCTGCATTGGCTAACCGTAAAGGATCGGGTCACATTCAAGACTCTCTGTCTCACCCACAAGTGCACACAAGGAAATGCTCCTCAATATTTTTGCGATAAGATAAAACACTACACCCCCAATCGCATTCTCCAATCAACCAACCAAAACCTCCTCCACATCCCCAAGTCCCACTACAAATCGAAGGGAGAACGAAGATTTGCAGTCCAAGGACCACGGCCATGGAACGCTCTACCCACGGACATCCGTATGGAAGAAAACCATCGGGCCTTCAGGAAAAAACTTAAGACCCACCTCTTCTGAAGGATTAGGACGTCACTGGATGCAAAGCGCCTTGAGGCAATTTAGTTTGCATTTGTAGCGCTATACAAGTTATCACTTACTCACTCACTCAAGAGAAGTAATTTTAGTAGTAAACCTCCTCTGTAAATCTAAAGTGGTACCTGTAAAGGCTTTTAAAATATATGTAGTTTGTCGCCACTGCACGGTGGTGCGCAATTTTAAAGCATGTCTTGTTTGGATCTATGTACTCAGCATAAAATTATCTTTTATATTTTACCATACATTTGGGCAATATAGTGTGTTTTAGTGCATTAAGATTCAAAAAAGTGTTTTTTTCCCAAAAAATTATGTTTAAAAAATAGTAAAAAAGTAAACAAAAAGTGTCAGAAAGGGCTTTGTCTTCAAGTGGTTAGAGTGGGTGATGTGTGGCATAAGCTGCTAATGTTGTGCATAAAATTCCAGGACAGTTCAAACACTCCCCCCCCAAATGACCCCTTTTGGAAAGTAGACACTCCAAGCTATTTACTGAAAGGCATGTTGAGTGAAATATATGTTATATTTTGCCACAAGTTTCAAGAATTTTATTTTTATTTTTTACACAAAGTTGTCACTAAATTATATATTGTGCACACATGACATGGGTATACAGTGGCCCCCTGTGTTGGGATAACTATTACACAACGTAACTGAACCAGAACTTGCAGCAGACTTGCAGAATGTTTGCAAAGAAAGTTGATCTGGAGTCATGCAATGCAGACTTGCTGCAATTGTGCAACAAACTTGTGAAGCCTGGCAAGTCTAGTAATAGCTTAGCAAGTCATTTTCAAACTTGCAGCACAAATACTTGCTATCTGGGAAACAACCCTACCACCCCACTTCTGCCTCCTCCCCCGACCAGAGCTCTGCGCGCCGAGCCCATCCTTTTTTAAAGCCAATTAGAGCCTCTTGCCCTAATCCCGATGGTATCCATGGGCCCAGTGCTCGGCATGTAGATAAGGAGCCAGCAGCATGGATTGGGGGGGGGGGGGGGTTGGTGAGTGTAAAGGCAGGTGCCAGATACTTTTGGTAATGTAGTGTAGAAGGCAATTGGTAATCAATTCATATGATGTTTATAAATGTTATCTTCAATGTAAATTTTGTCATAATGTTGCAAAGAGGTAGTAAATAGCTTTTAAATGTAACACATTACCATTGGCATGTTATTTAGGCCCCTTTCACACTGAGGCGTATTTCAGGCGTTTTTGCGCTAAAAATAGCACATAAATAATGCCTGAAATACTCCTGCCCCAGCATTCTCAATGTGAAAGCCCGAGGGCTTTCACACTGAGGCGGTGCGCTGGCAGGAGACAAAAAAATCTCCTGCAAGCCGCATCTTTGGAGCGGTGAAGGAGCAGTGTGTATACCGCTCCTTTACCGCTCCTTGCCATTGAAATAAATGGGACACCGCGGTAATACTGTCCACAATCCGCGGCTGTAGCCGCGGTTTGCGGGCGGTATTAACCCTTTTTCGGCCGCTAGCGGGGGTTAAAACCGCACCCCTAGCGGCTGAATATCGCGATAAACACGACGGTATAGGGCGCTGAAAATCGCGCCGCTATACCGCCACCGCATATGCCCGCCCCAGTGTGAAAGGGGTCTTACAGTAAGATCAAACAGATAAAGCAAATAACACCCGTTACCTACAGGACTTGCTGTACACTACCCTCCTGGTAGAACAAACAGAGTCAGTGTGACATTTTATTATATCTTGATCCTTCATTGCTTTGATATCACATTTTTATTTTTCAGTTATGCTTTACTGTGAATTAATGAAGACAGAACATGACATGTAATGACATATCTTGCAAAATCTAAATGTTATTCCCTACACAGGTGGAGGGAAGTAAAAGTAATGACCTTTTAAAAATAATTTATTGTACAGTACATTCATTTTAAATGGATCAGACAGAACAAAACCCATCTTGATAATAATTAATGAGATATATTTTAGGGGAATTTAAAAATTCTTCATCTGTTTAAGATTTTATTGGTGTATGATTGTGTCTTGTGCCCTGCTAGCTCATGCTGCTATGCATAATTGCTTAGTGAACTATTCTATGGCTTGTTCTCCATATTGTAACTAACACTCGACAATCAATAGGTCAATGAATTTAAATCAAACATAATAGTCATTATTATTTTTATTTTTTTAGTTAATGCAGTACAATTGGGCTGTAATCTACTGAAATATTTAAATAATTTGCAAGCAGAGATGTTTTAACACATAAAAACTGCAGTAACTCACAGGTTGGGATGAGCTTAAAGAGGAGCTCCAGTCTGAGCAAAACAAATACTGTAGCTGCTGACTTTTAATATAAGGACATTTACCTGTCCAGGGATCCAGCCATGTTGGCATTAGAGCTGATTCTCCAATCGGCTTAGGGTGAAGGTGCTGGCATCTTCATTAAGGAAAACCGAGTTGCACTGCACTTTCTAAATGGTCCCGCTATATTCTGGGACCTGTGTGTGTCCCAGGAGGCAGCACAAGGAAGGAAGGAGGAGGGGCCAGAAATACTCAGAGATCGCTGTAGCGATCTTGCCCAGAAGTAGGAGTGGGTACCTGTCAAAACCAGGTATCCGCTCCCCCCTCCCCCCAAAAAGTGCCAAATGTGACAGTGGAGGTGGGAGGGTGCGAACAAGTGGAGCTTCCCCTTTTGGGTGGAGCTCCACTTTAAGGATAACCAAAAAGGATGGACCGAACTTTGGCTGTTTAGGCATTTGCCCAAACGCCAGACTTTTAGCACATTGGACAGGAGACAAACATCATATATAGAAGCTCTATATCTGTCAGTGGTTGCTAAGAAAGCAGTGTGTGGAAGAACCTGCCACTTCCTTAGCAACCAGTGATGTCACCTGGTCCCTTAATTTACTGACTGGGGATCCATGGCCATGCAAACAAAGGGACAGAGATTTTGAGACATCCACATTTCCATATGTGGGCAATAGGGATGGGCCAAACGGACCCCTGTTCGGTTCGCACACAAACTTTCGAACACCGCGAAGGTTCGGACCCGAATAACGAACTCCATTAACCACTTGCTTACTGGGCACATATACCCCCTTCCTGCCCAGGCGAAATTTCAGCTTTCAGCACTGTCATGCTTTGAATGACAATTGCGCGGCGGTGCGATATGGCTCCCAAACAAAATTTACGTCCTTTTTTTTCCCACAAATAGAGCTTTCTTTTGGTGGTATTTGATCAACTCTGCGTTTTTTTATTTTTTGCGCTATAAACAAAAATAGACTGACAATTTTGAAAAAAACACAATATTTTTTACTTTTTGCTATAATAAATATCCAATTTAAAAAAATAAAAAAAAAAATTTTCCTCAGCTTAGGCCGATACGTTTTCTTCTACATATTTTTGGTAAAAAAAATTGCAATAAGCGTATAGTGATTGGTTTGCGCAAAAGTTATAGAGCCTACAAAATAGGGAATAGAATTATGACATATATTTTTTTTTACTAGTAATGGCGGTTACAGTATCTGCGATTTTTGTCAGGACTGCGATATTACGGCAGACACATCGGACACTTTTGACAGATTTTTGGGACCATTCACATTTATACAGCGAACAGTGCTATAAAACTGCACTGATTACTGTATAAATGTGACTGGCAGGGAAGGGGTTAACACTAGGGGCGATCAAGGGGTTAAATGTGTGCAGTGCTAGGGGATTCTTACTGTGGGGGGAAGGGACTGACTGGGGGAGGTGACCATTGGGTGTCCCTATGTACAAGGGACACACCATCTCCTCTCCCTGACAGGACGTGGATCTCTGTGTTTACACACAGAGATCCACGTCCCTGACTCTGTGACTGCCGATCGTGGGTACCTGGCGGACATTGCGGCCGCCAGGCACACGCATCTGCACCTGAGTGACACGGCAGGCATGCACACCCCCCAGCGGCCGGAGGCCCGAGGATGTCATATGACAGCCTCCCGGCCCTGTAGAGCCACCATTCCACAATGGCCCGGATCCAAAGTGGTTAAAGTCAATGGGACCCGAACGTCAAATATCAAAAGTGCCCATTTTGAAGGCTTAAATGCAAGTAATTGGGCATACAATGGTTATAGGGGTCTGGGTCCTGCCCTGGGGGATGTATCAATATTTTTTTTTTTTTTTTTTGTGAAAAACTTCATTTTTAAATGAGCAGTGATTTTTTGATTTTTAAAGTGAAAGCCTAAAAATGAAAATTTCCTTCCAATATGGTGCCTGGGGGGTCTCCTTAGTCTAACTGTAAAGTGGCAGATCTGTACCATGTGTAGAATCTGCTGCAGCAATAATTGAATTTATAAAGCCAAAAAAAAGAAATTTTTCCTGCAAGCTGCCTTTTATTTTGCTCAGCAACAGCTGAGGAGTCAGTGTGTATGATGAGGCCACAATTTAGTGCACTGGGAACAAGATTAGAGATTTTTTGGATACATTCTGGTGTCACTTTGACTTTGGATAGAAGTAACGGGTGCTGAAAAATTGGTCTTTGGGTGTCATGGCGCCTTCCCACCGTAACCCTATAGAGATAATCTTGATGTAAGCAAGAATTTGCCTTGCTGTAAAAAATATCAATGATATGCGCCTGTCAAACAGGTGCTGAAAAATTGGTCTTTGGGTGTCGTGGCGCCTTCCCACCGTAACCCTATAGAGATAATCTTGATGTAAGCAAGAATTTGCCTTGCTGTAAAAATTGCAATGATATGCACCTGTCAAACAGGTGCTGAAAAATTGGTCTTTGGGTGTCGTGGCGCCTTCCCACTGTAACCCTATAGAGATAATCTTGATGTAAGCAAGAATTTGCCTTGCTGTAAAAAATAGGGGCTGAAAATTTGGTCTTTGGGTGTTCATTGTACCCATGAAACCTATACCAAAAACATTTTTACAGATGAAATGATTGAACACCCTCAAAGCTAGGCAGCCTCGAAGTCCTGCAGAGATTCCACATCCCAAAAAGACTTCATTAATGACATCGGCATCAGGGACTTCATAGCTGGTAATCCAGGACTGATCCATTTTTATAAATGTCAAACGGTCCACAGAGTCTGTGGACAGACGCGTTCTATGATCAGTAACAAAACCTCCTGCAGCACTGAATGCCCGTTCTGAAAACACACTGGATGCAGGGCAGCTCAACAACTGAATAGCATACTGGGCAAGTTCTGGCCAGTGGTCTAATTTCATGATCAAGTAAGCCAGTGGATCATCAGCTGGAAAGCTCTCCATCTCTGATTTGGCCCCGAGGTAATTGTCCACCATGTGATGCAGACGCTGCCGATGGGATGTGGAAGCTGATAGCCCTGGGTGGCGAGGACTAAAAAAATTCTGAAATGCCTCACTTAGGTGGACACCTTCTCCAACGCTCCTTTCTTGACCAACGGAAGACTCAAAACTAAGTTTTTCACTACACTGTAACCTGCTAGAGTAAAAAAAAATGTTCAATAAAATCCTCTTTAATGTGTCCTCAAGAGATGTTATCTGCACTCTCTGTGGAAACGGGATGAATTCAGAGACCTTCCCCTTATAACGGTGGTCAAGGAGGGCTGCCAACCAGTAATCATCCTTCTCCTTTATGCCATGTATTCTTGGGTCCTTTCTCAGGCTTTGAAGCATGAGGTTGCCCATGCGCCTTAAATTTGCAGAGGCTTGAGAAGCAGACTCCTCGGGGTCACTCAGGATGACAGCATCTGAAACTTCCTCCTACCAGCCACGTACTACTCCCAAGGGTCCTGGGGTTGGAAAGCCATCTCTTACAGATTGACGCATGTCTTCCTCTTCTTCAAAGCCTATGAAAGTGCCAGAATCCTCCTCCTCATCCTCCTCCCCTCTCTCCTCCTGTGTGTGTTCTGTGACATAGAAATGATGGTGTCTGGATAAAGTGGGCCTTGAGAGGAAAGGAAGTCCTCCTCTTTCTCCTGCTGCTCTGCCTCCAGTGCCCTGTCCATAATGCCACGCAGAGTGTGCTCCAGCAGGAACACAACAGGGATTGTGTCACTGATGCATGCACTGTCACTGCTCACCATCCTTGTGGCCTCCTCAAATGGTGACATTACATCCTTAATGATCAGCCATTGGCGTGGGGAAAAAAAGCCAAGGTGGCCTGAGCCTGTCGTCGCGCGGTACTGACACAAGTTCTCGTTGACGGCCCTCTGTTGCATGTATAGCTGCTGCAGAATTCCCAAATTTGAGTTCAACCTGGTGGGCATGTCACAAATCAGGCGGTTTACGGGCAGGTGGAATTCCCGCTGAATTTCAGCCAACCGAGCACTGGCTGTGTATGACTGCCTGAAATGGCTACAGACTCTTCTGGTCTGCTTTTAGTACATCTTGCAACCCTGGGTACGTATTTAGGAAATGATGCACCACCAAATTGAGGACATGTGCCAGGCAGGGCACATGTGTCAACTTTCCCTGTCTAAGGGCGGACAGGAGGTTTGAGCCATTATTGGACACCACCATTCCTGGCTCCAGCTGACGTGGTGTGAACCACCTCTGGGCCTGTATTTGCAGAGCTGCAAGAATCTCTGCTCCGGTGTGGTCCCCTATACACACCAGCTGAAGCACTGCATGCCACCTTTTAGCCTGACTCTGGGAAAAGCCCTTTGAACGCTTAGGGGGTACCTGATGTTCATAGGACAATTCTGCAGAGGAGGGCATGGAGGTGGCGGAGGAGGAGAAAGAGGAGGAGGGGGTGGAGCTCACAGATCTGGCATCATCACCACCAGCTGTATGTAGACGTGGGGGCACAACAAGCTGCATCACTGAGCCCTGTCCTGCATACTTTCGAGTTGCAAGCAGCGTTACCCAGTGTGCTGTGAACTAAATATATCGTCCCTGCCCATGCTTGCTGGACCACGTATCATCAGTAAGTTGGATTTTACGGCTGACTGCCTTACCCAATGATGCCAGAACATTCCCTTCCACGTGATGGTAGAGAGATGGAATGGCCTTACGTGAAAAGTAGTATAGACTGGGAACCTGCCATTGTGGTACAGCACATTGTGCGAATTCACGGAAGGGGGCAGAATCTTCCAGGCTGAAAGGCAGAAGTTGGAGAGCCAACAGCTTTGACAAGCTTGCATTCAGGCGCTGGGCATGTGGGTGGCAGGGACTGTATTTTTTTCCACTGCAGAAGATGGGGCAGAGAAATTTGCCAGCTACAGTCTACAGATACTAGTGTGCTGCTGGCAGATGAGCTGCTAGGACTTTGGACACCCTGTGCTATACCATCATCCCTGTCAGTGGAGGCTGCTGAAAGGTAATGACTCGGTATCACAGGGGCAGACTGAAGTGGGTAAGGAGGAGGAGGGACAGATTTGTGCCCCTTTTGTGTGGCTTTTAGGTGCTCTTGCCAACGGGCTGAGTGGTTGGACGTTAAATGCCTTGTTAGGCATGTGGTACCCAAATGGTTGGTGTTTTTGCCACGTTTGATGTGCCTGTGACACAGTTTTCAGATAGCAACAGTGCGATCTGCTGCAGATGTGCTGAAAAAGGCAGAGACAGCTGAGCTGTGGGGAGTGGGCCGGGAGATAACAGCTACAGAACGTGATGGAATAGGGTGGCTGCTCTCTACTCTTTCTTGATGTTGACCTCCTTGGGGTTGTGCCGCCTCACCTTCAGTTTCCTCCTCTGCTCTATCTGGTACCCAAGTCACATCAGTGACCTCATCATCATCATCTCCATCTCCTCCATCTTTATCATTACCACTGGAGACAACTTGGCAAAACGCTGTGGCTTGGGGATCACGAATGCCAATTTGTCTACCAGTGTTCCTCCCCCTCTCTAGGCTCATGTTCCTGTCATCCTCAACCTCAGAACCAGCATCTGAATCCAGTAATGGCTGGGCATCATCAAGGAGCAAGTGTCTGACGCTGTGGTCAAATAACTCAGTTGACTCCTCAATGGCTGATGTTAGGGCTATGGCAGGAATAGATGTGGACAAGGAGGCAGGTTTATCCACTTTGGCAACTGCAGGGGACTGCACACTTGTCTCTGCTTGTGTGACAGAGGATGAGGAGGATGAGGAAGGTTTAGTAAGCCAGTCCACCACCTCCTCTGCATGCTGTGGCTGGATAGCATGGGCAAACTCACTAAACAGAGGAAATGATGCCCTGCCTGAGGACTGACCACCACGTCTACCTTTGCCTGTGGACACATTTGTTGCTGGCCCCCTTACAGTGCCAAGGGAACGTCTGCCTCTCCTTGTTGTCCTCCCAGACATTATTGGGAGGGAGGGGGCGGTGCTTATAAGCAAATGTAAAGGAGAAATCTGTACGTGGATGCACTTTAATCAATGTAAAGAGGTGTTTGGTGCCCTTTAATTTGAGTACTCACACTACGCAGATAAACTCCACGGATACAAATATAATATACTGCAATATAATGCGCCAAACTGTCAGTAACGCACCCAAAACAATATGGCGTTAAACTGCCAGTAACGCACCCAAAACAATATGCCGTTAAACTGGCAGTGACGCACGCAAAACTATATGGCGTTAAAGTGGTTGTAAACCCACTTATGCAACTTGCACCTACAGGTAAGCCTAGATTAAGGCTTACCTGTAGGTGCAAGAAATATCTCCTAAACCTACACGGTTTAGGAGATATTTGCAATAAAAGACATGTATCGATGTCTACGGCGCATGCGCGCCGTAGACAATGGTGTATTTACAGGGTTAATCCCATTCACAAATCCGGCTTAGCCGGATTTGACGGCTCCCACACGCATGCGCGGACTGACGTCTTCGCCGCTCCGGCCAATCACAGCACCGGAGCGGCGCTGTGATTGGCTGGAGCGGCGATACCCGGAAGTAATCTTCCGGCTATCGCCGCAGCGATAGATGCGGCTGGAGAGGGAGACGAGGACGCCTTCGGGGGCCCCGATCTAAGGTAAGTGATGCATAATGAGCTATTATGCTAGTCATACTAGCTCATTATGCCTTTGTCTTGCAGGTTAGTTTAAAAAAAAATGTTAAAAGGGTTTACAACCACTTTAAAGAAGCCCTTGCTCAACTTTTAGCTGCAGACACTGTGGGTTTAATTTAATAATACACGAGAGTCTAAAATCTGGTGCATCTCTGATTGTTACCCAATCATCTTCTAACTTCAGCTTGTTCAAATATGCTTTGACAAAAAACCTGGAAGCTGACCGGTTTCCATCCAGAGTTGCACCAGATTTTGCACTCTCCAGTTTTATTAGTAAATCAACCCCACTGAAGCCATTTATCCTGAATTGGTATATTCATTCTCTTACACTTTCCCCCAAGAAAGCTGACTCCATGTGTACATTAGGGCTTGAAAGACTGAAAGGTAACTAAGTGGTGAGTCTAGCTGCTGGAAGTATGCCTTGGGTGACTTTACTGCCTCTGCTGTGAAGGGTAACTCCACTTTTGTGGGAAAAAAGTATAGCAAGTTTAAAAAAAAAAATGATTTAGCATATAGAATTGCAACAGAAGCCATATTGTAATTTAAAGTTATTAAACATCTCTTTTTCATTATGCAGTGCTGTCATATTCTGTCAAATGTAGTGCAATATGGAAACCTGGAGGCATTCTTTACACAGTTGGTGTTTGAAATGCCTCCAGAAATGTAATGTCCTGCTTGTGTGATTAGCTCACTGAATTTCCCAGAAGTCTGCACTAAAATACAAGTCAGATTTTAGGCATCCTCTGCAACAACAAGATCATTTTTGGTGGGATTCTTCTGAAGGGTTCATCACTTCTATAGGGATACAGACCTTGCAGCTTTCCTCATTGGAGCACTGCAAGTGCATCAGCCGATCCCTAATGAAAAAGTCACTCTCATACAGAATCAGTATCCAAAAGACTTATGCCGCGTACACACAATTGTTTTTAATGTCATTAAAAAAAACAGCATTTTTCTCGAGGTGATTTTTCGTGTTTCCTCTCAAGCCTGCCTTGCCTACACACTATCGTGGAAAAAAATGTTTGAGTAAAGCGTGGTGACGTACAACACGTACGACGGCACTATAAAGGGGAAGTTCCATTCGGATGGCGCCACCCTTCATGTTAGTAAAGTTTGTTGAGAGACGATTCGCGCTTTTCAGCCTCGTGCTTTTTAGTCCGTTACAGCGTGACGAATGTGCTATCTCCATTACGAACGCTAGTTTTACCAGAACGAGCGCTCCCGTCTCATACTTGATTCTGAGCATACGCATTTTTTTCACGTCGTTAAAGCCCACACACGGCCGTTTTTCATGACGAGAAAAACGACGATGTAAAAAACGACGTGAAAAATTAGGGCATTGTTATATTCTTAATATCTAAAATTTTATTTGGCCAAGAAAATAAGAATAGAATTCCTCTAAGTATGGATGAATGGTTGGACTTCTGATTTAATGAATCCTAAATGTGACTTGTCTGGACTTGAGCTTCAGATTCCAGAAACTGTCAGGGTTTTGATGGATTATGTAAATATATGCTCCATCCTGAGGTATTTCTATGTAAACTAAGATTTTATGATGTATAGAACTATTTAGACTAGTTCCACCTTCCCCATATCCTGTAATTTACACCGAGGCACTTCCTATTGAAACTGGTAAGTCGAACCAGATGTTCCTCATATGTATATTCTTGATTTCCTACATCGTGGATAGTGAAAGGGAAGTAATATTTCAAATGGCATGTGGGTGTGGTTATTTTTGAGCGTGAATTTCAACAAAGAAAGGACTGTCTTAAAAGCTGTGTGCTCGGGTTAGAACTCGTTCTCTTCTTCTACAGCCAGTCATCTTGAAACATCTATTTCTACAGCCCACAGACTATTCAGCATACACAGGGTTAATCGGCCATTTTAAGGACATTTTAAGGATATTTTAAGAAGCATGAGGCATCTGATATACTGAACTTTATTTTATACTTGAATATTATTTTGGAACCTTTATGAAGCTATTGAATTAATATACTGTAACTGTATTAATTCCTTTTTAGTGTGTATAATAAAACACACGGTTTGATTTCAAGCTGATTCACAAATTTTGTCTCAGACGAATACATCAAGAACGGTATTCCGTTAATTTTAGTGACATTTAACATTGGCGAGCCAGCCAGGCTATCATCGATTCCAGTTATTTACCACTGTTTCAGTGCTATCAGAGGGGACGGTGCGTACTGAAATTACTTTTGAATCGTTTGACAAGAACCTAGAAGAAGAATTCGATCAATGTATTTGTGTGATCGGGAGAATTTTTGCTTAGATTTATCCGGTAAGTAGAATCGTTATTATGCAAAGTTTTAAATGTTTAGCTAATGAATGTACAAGTTTAACGAAACAGGTCTCTTATTTTGTTTTATGGAGATCTATGTATGAACAGTGTTTACAGTCAAATATGGAAATTGATAAGGAAAGATTCTCATTAGCTAAAACAAAGAAAAAGTTACGTAATGTAATGAAGTTAGTTACAGGTTTTAATTCTATGGTTTCTGAGGTAACAGATACACATTTAAGTTGTGCAGAGAACAAATCAGAAAAGAATAGTACAGAAATTACGCAGACACACAAACCTAATTGTTCAGATTGTGACACGTTATGTAATTATGTTGAACATTTAGAGAAGGAATTAGAAGTGCAGAATGTTACACTTTCAAAAAACAAGCATTTTTTGGGGATTACAGAAAGAAAAGTTAGAACGCAGTCAGATATTAAATTTACTGAATTTGTTCAAAGTTCAGCTAACCTAGAGGAAAAACAAACAGAGAAATTAGATACCATTGTTGCTGCAGATTTAAATGGTTGTGAATCAATAGAGATCTCAGATGATGAAAGTGATTTTGTTGTAAAGCACTGTGATGTTCAGAGAAAGGCTTATACAAACAAACCAGTTTTCAAATTTTGTTTGTGTAACAGGAAGGGTCATAAAGCAAAATTTTGTTGGACAGTGAATCCTTATTATATGCAAAGAAGATCTTATAAAACTAAACCAAGGCGTTTTGAGGTTTACTCCGTAAGATGGAATAAAAATTCTAGGCATAAAAGCCAGAGTACACAGATGTATTTCCCTTTTAAAAGCCATATACAATTAAGACAGGAAAAGCATAACTATATGAAGTGCAGTGAGCCGAATATTTTTTCAAATATAGCAATGGAGGGAAAAAATCAATACAGTTATTAGTGAGCTGTATGGATGGTGAGAATTTACTGGTTAACGTTTTTTGGCTACGGATAAGGTTTTAATGTGAGTCCACAGCTCTTCACTAGAAAAAAGGTGGGGGTCAGATTCTTTTAGCTAGGAGTGATCAGCTTACATGCTGAAATCTCTCACACACACACACACACACAAGGCTGATACCGCCAGATACACACACTCACATTCTTAGTTTTTTTGGATTAAGAAACAAGATGATGAATACATGTTCAATGAATGTTTACAAGCTAATATAATGATTAGGAATTTGCTTGTGAAAGTTTTTGATGCAATGATTTTAGAAACTCCAAAAAGGAATGTTTGCACAACAGGGAAAAAAGAGGACAATTAATTGTTCGATTTTGACTGAACGAATAAATGATTTGCAAAGTGCAATTCAGTTGTTTGAGTTTAAAGCAGAGTAAAGCTACAGTAATGTTAGTGATGATTCTAAGTAAAAGTCTGCTGTACAAGTTATGCGGTCAATAGGGGAATTTGGCCAGGAACATGAAATTTTGTTTAAACAAAATATTGAATATAGCTGCAGCCATGCAAGAAAGATGGTGAACTCAGAATTGTCACGTGTATGGCCACACACAGATATGATGAGATACACGACACAGACAGAACACAGGAAATAGGAAATGCTAATTGCTTACAGAAAGAATGTTTGAAATAGGAACATTTTGAGCAATTTTGTTTATCTTTGTTTTACAGCAAGATATATATTGATTTAAGGAACATTTTATTCTTCTGGTAGAATTGTTGAGAATTCTGGAAGAAGAGGTTTTAAGTTGAATTTATGCAAGGTTCAGCTTATGATAAGTGAAGAAATTTTTTTAGGGATTTTGATTGGTTCAGGAAAGAAAAGCCTTTACAGTAAAAGCAACTGAGAATATTGCAGGTTTTACAACCCCACATAGTATTTTGAAGTTTGTATAGTGACAGATTTAGCAAAGGAAGCAGGTTTGCTTGGTGAATTGGTGAACCTGAATTTTAATGTTGCCAGGAAAACAGACACACAGATTTCTTAAATTGTAGAGGATGAGAGAATGGATGTGTCTATTTCCTTCCTCTCCGGTTGTCATAAGACCTCATTTGGTTTATGAAAACTTTGGCCTCATGACATGACAAAAAGTTGTCTGTGTCTCTCGTTATACGTCAACACCTACAGGTGGAATTCACTTAATTTCATCATGAATGTTTATTGTCACATGGGTAAGCAGAAATGGTTTAAATTTTTAAAGAATAGTTCTATTGGGAAAAAATGGAAGAGACAGCAGACAGTGTAATCAAATCCTGTCTGATTTGTGCACAAACGAATCCTAGACCAAAGGGGCAGAAACCTCCTTTACAAAGAATTCCTCCAGCAGACGGACCTTGGTCTTCAATACAGATAGATTATATAGGTCCTTTACCATCAGGGAAAAATTAATTCAGATTTTCTTTAGTTTTGGTTGACGTTTTTTCAAAGTGGGTTGAAATCTTACCAGTTCGCAAAGATGATGCTTTGACAACTGCTAGGATGCTAGTGAATCATGTTTTTCCAGTATGGGGAATACCAAAAAATCTCAGTAGTGACAGAGGATCTCATTTTACAGGAAAAATCATGCAGGCAATGTGTAAAATTTTTGGAATAGAACAGAGATTTCATGTGCCTTATCATCCACAGTCTGCAGGTATTGTAGAAAGGATGAATCGTACCATTAAATCTAGTATTGCTAAAATATTGTTGGACAGAGGAAATACTTGGGTTGATGCTGTACCATTTGTTATGATGAGTGTTAGAAGCACAGCATCTTCTGCAACAAAGTATTCTCTGTTTGAACTTATGACAGGAAGGAAAATGTCACTTGTGTTTCCCAATGAGTTTTTTTGTCTACTCTGCACAGAGGGGCAATAGAGAAAACATAATGATTAATGGTGTAAGTTCAAAGACCTCTCAATTCAGTGGATAATGCACGTAGACAACAAAAATGTGGGTACACAATGATCAGTGGAAATTGTATATTATGAGACAATAATTGTATATTATGAGATAAAAATTTATATTTAGATAAATGATACTGCTTTTATTTTTTCCTAGGAATGGTTTTTGAACAAACCTGATTAAAGAAGGAAAATGACAACAAAAGAAAAGTTCTAAAAAGAAAAAGTTGATCAACGGATTCATTCTCTAGTGACAACGTTATCAGTGGTAAACTATATCACAAACTGTTCCAGCCATGCAGAGGTTAACAGGATGGAAGATTTTCACAGCAAAGACATTCCATTATTCAGAAACAAAAGAGATATAGACACTGATATCAATATAGAGGACAAAAATGATAAATATTGATATTAATACGGAGGACAAAAGTGATAAAAGCATATTGATATAGATGAAAAAGAGATACATTTAGATATAGTAATGTCAATACAGCAGAAGATTTGTTGGTATATGTATGTATAGGACATAGACATACTTGCTGTATGGAATTGTAATTCATTCATAGTAATGATGTTGAAGTCACTGGGAAATTACTGTGGTATTCAGTAGAACAGTATTATTACCTGCTACAAAGTTTTGGAAAAATATTGGATAGTTAAAATTAGTCGTACTGTGGTAGATATTATTGTTCCAGAAATAGAAGTGTCTCCACAGTCCTTAAAAATCATTGAAGATGAAGATAGTATGAATTTGGTATGTAGTACTCAGATATTTTTGCCTCAAAATTCATTGTTAACTTGGAAAAGGAATGGTGAATTTTTGGGTAGCTTTCTTCACAGTACCACTAATATCATTCATAAAGGAGTTTTTGGTACTGTGAATTGGATCAATGATACATTTATTTATCATCAATCAGGTGTATCTTTAAATGATACCGGTGTATATGAGTGCTGCATATTAATAGAAGGTTATCCGTTGAAATGTGCTAATGCAAGTGTTGTTGTAATGTCTCCAAGGAAGACTCCATGTGTACGTAAAGATAGCGTTATGGATATTAACACTTTAAAGTCTGATCTCGAGACAGCTGGTTTAGTGGGAAGTAAAGGTATTACTATCCAAAGAAATTTGAATCAAATATTAGAAGAAATGGTTATTTGAAACAGCTAATGTAATGGGTCCATCCATAGTGCATCTTCAGAATATTACTTTAAATCTTATGACAAGTGAAGAACATTCTCATATAGCTAGAGCATGTTTAGAGATCCAGACAGAATATTCCACTAACTTTAAAATAATTGCGCAAGCATTTCAGGGTGGAATAACTCCTTTTGGCATTTTGCAGAATTTACCCAGAGAATATGCATTTGCAATAAATCATACTGATTTATGGGTAAATAAATGGATAGGATGTAATCAGAATGAGTGTTATAGTTCTTCTATGATTCCAATAGCAGGGAAAGAAGACATTTTGGTTCCAATTACTGTTTTGGGATTACCAATTAGTGATACTCAATTATTATATTATAAGTTGCAGTATACAGATTTTGTGTTTAACAAGGATAATTTTGACTTAGAACAATTAGATCTGTCATCATGTTTACAATTCCAATCTAAAGTCATTTGTTTACCTAATCAAGATAAATGTATATTTCATTCTTGTTATCATAATCATACATTATGTTCAGCAAGAATAGAAAAAGTTGGAACTACTTCTGAATTGATTACTCTTATAGATAAAAAGAAGGTTTGTTTTCAGATCATGACAGATACAGAGAAAGTGTCTCGTCATCAATGGTCGGATTTTGCAGTCGCCACCTGGTGGAGACAATTCAGAACTAGTATATCCATTTGGGAAAAAACTTCCATGACTTCCGCAGCAGGAAATATTTTATCGCATCCTATAGTTATTATTTTTATTATTATTATGTTATGCATTATATATCAATTATGTTTAATGTTTAGAATGAAAAAATTGTATAATCAAATCAGAAATGAAATTAAGAAAGGTGATGATATGTTGCAAAATAAGCTTAAGAGAAGGATGGGTTTTGGAGTTGCAGGCTCAGTTACAGGTGACAAATCATTTGGAGTTATTGGATCAAAGTCAGAGTGTCTGTGACATAGATGGTTTGAATGGTTTAATTGAAAAATATGATTATTATTCATATTTCAGAGGGGAATGTTATATTCTTAATATCTAAAATTTAATTTGGCCAAGAAAATAAGAATAGAATTCCTCTAAGTATGTATGAATGGTTGGACTTCTGATTTAATGAATCCTAAATGTGACTTGTCTGGACTTGAGCTTCAGATTCCAGAAACTGTCAGGGTTTTGATGGATTATGTAAATATATGCTCCATCCTGAGGTATTTCTATGTAAACTAAGATTTTATGATGTATAGAACTATTTAGACTAGTTCCACCTTCCCCCACATCCTGTAATTTACACCGAGGCACTTCCTATTGAAACTGGTAAGTCGAACCAGATGTTCCTCATATGTATATTCTTGATTCCCTACATCGTGGATAGTGAAAGGGAAGTAATATTTCAAATGGCATGTGGGTGTGGTTATTTTTGAGCGCGAATTTCAACAAAGAAAGGACTGTCTTAAAAGCTGTGTGCTCTGGTTAGAACTCGTTCTCTTCTTCTACAGCCAGTCATCTTGAAACATCTATTTCTACAGCCCACAGACTATTCAGCATACACAGGGTTAATCGGCCATTTTAAGGATATTTTAAGAAGCATGAGGCATCTGATATACTGAACTTTATTTTATACTTGAATATTATTTTGGAACCTTTATGAAGCTATTGAATTAATATACTGTAACTGTATTAATTCCTTTTTAGTGTGTATAATAGAACACACGGTTTGATTTCAAGCTGATTCACGAATTTTGTCTCAGACGAATACATCAAGAACGGTATTCCGTTAATTTTAGTGACATTTAACAGGCATGTTCCAATTTTTCTCGTCGTGATTCTCTGCGTTTTTCTCATCGGGAAAAATGCTGGAAAGCCCACACCTGATCATTTTTAATGACCATTTAAAAAAATTAAATTTTTCTCGTCATTAAAAACGATCATGTGTACGCGGCATTAGAGAACACACAGTTTTTTCTTCCAAGGGAAAACAGGTAGGAATCTGCAACAAAGTTAGTTAAAATCCATGCAATGTGCATTGATTACTCAGAGGAGATTGCTGTTGTCACAACAAAAGTGGAATTATTCTTCAAGGATGAATAGCTCCACTCAGGGCCATCTTTAATATTGATTGGACTTTTTTTGGACCCCCACTTCCATGCAATTTCGCTCTCCACATGCTCTGAGACAAACAATAAATAGCAGCTCAACTCGAAATCAGTTTACTGAATCAGGTCAGGCAGCGATTGGTTACCAGAGGTTACAGAGTATCATCACCGCTCACTGACTGGCAGTTAGAGGTTACAGCACACATTACGGCTCACTTATTATTTGCTAGCGGTTACAGCACATGACTTCTGCTTGTTGATTGGTTGCTAGATTATACTGTACATAAATACTGCTCACTGATTGGTTGCTAGAGGTTATTGGACATCCTTACCACTCACTTATTGGTTGCTAGAGGTTACTGCACATTATTACTGCTCACTGATTGGTTACAAGAGGTTAAAGCACATCATCTCCTCACTGCCTGCACATCATGGAGTGGGGAGGTGAGTGGAGCCATCAGAAGACAGAAAACTCCTAGGGATCCTAGGACTCCTGGGATTAGTGGCAGTGCTGGGGGAGGGAGGATGTAATCAGTGGCAATGCTGGGGGGTGGATGGGATCAGTGGCAGTGGTGGGGGGAGGGAATTAGTTAGGAGGCAGTACACTGTGGCAAATTCTGAATCGTGTTGAGCAAAGGTGGAAATCTTTGGCAAGTATATAGTAGAGGATTATACACTGACCACCAATGTAATGGGGAATTTACAATGATCACCAATATGAGGGGAAATTTGCATTGATCACCATGTAATGGGGGATTTTACGTGACCTACCAATATAAAGAGGGATTTTTACACTAACACTAATGTAATGGAAGTATTTACACCAACCACCAGTGTAAGGGGGAATATACAGTGACTTCCACAGAATTTACACTTGTGACCATTGTGGAGGAGATTTTTACTGACTACCAATGTAAGGAGACACATCTGCACTGAACACCAACGCTGTATCCTGGCCTAGGCCAACAAGGCCCAGGCCTAGGGCAGCACTTTGCAGGGGGGCAGCATGGAAAGAGTCCCCGCCGGCTTGCACTACACTGTTAGTGTAGCGCCAGTCTTATCGGACGAACAGGGCTGAGAGGCAAATTAGTCTAGCGCCCCCATAAAGTGGCCACACTGCTTCCGGTATGCGGGCGGCCAGCATTCCGCAACTGTGGGGGGGGGCCCTGCTTCTAATTTTGACTGTTCTATCATCCTGGACCACAAACCTTCCTCACTGTGCTATATGTTTTCTGCTGTATGGTTATATCTTCGTAGACCTCTCCATAAAATTATCATAGATTTGTGCTTAAAGTAGAACTATAGGCAACACTTTTTTTTTCATTTTGGATAGAGTAAGGGACGGTTATAGCCCCTGCCAGTTTATTTTTTACCATCCCCTTCCTATTGCAGAGATTTCCCTTCACTTCCTGCCCCATAGCCAAACAGGAAGTGAGAGAAAATCTATGCATATTAAGGGAATCCATTCCCCCCCCCAGGCCCTCAGAACTAGTGTCCCCACTCAAAAATTTCAGGGTGGGTCCAAAACAGTAAGGGGTGTGGCCTTGACAGGAAGGGGTGGATCATATTTAAATTAGAGGGTGCACAAGTTTAGTCAGGCCTAGGGCAGCACAAAACCTAAATACACTACTGCTGAACACCAATGTTAGGGGGATTTACACTGACCACCAATATAAAGGGGGATTTATACTGACTGTTGGGGAATTTAGATAGTCAGTCTAGGGATGAGTTTGAATCTTGATAATATTTCTGATAAGATGTGACTTACAATCCCCCCAGGCCTGTGAGATTAGCCCATTGAGACAATGACACAAAACAGCAAGGTCTCTGAGCAAATGTAATCTTTTATTCCTTGGTGTGAATATTTAAAGGGGCTTTCAGAAAGTACCGCCCTTTGACAAATTATCCAATCATATACAGAGACATTTCATGACAAAAGTGAAACCAATTATTTCTAAGAAATCACGTGCTTAATAAGAAACAAAACTCCAACAAGTAGATAACATGAACATGAGAAACTAAACTACTTTACCAGTACGCACCTAGTAATATGTGAAATACATTACAAGCAAAAACACAAAATGGAAACTGATAACAACAAAGGAAGCGGTTAAGCTAAATATCCCTTCAATCCCCTCTTAGATCATATAAGATGATCTCTACATTATATGTTATGTCTTAATACTTCTTTGGGGTTGTGGCATAGATTGCCTGATGATTCTTCATGTGTGTCATGTAAGATAGAACCTTATCATCAGGAGATTGAAGGCGTGCAACTATGCAAGTACAACACTTAAAACAGAGGTAAAGAATCAGAGCAAGGATATATACCATAACAATAACAAGGACAATGTCTTTTAACCATGAAAATATACATCCAAGCCCAAATCCTGCATTGGCAAATGGGCTCCATGTTTTAGCAATGTCCCTAGCTTCCTGCTGGAGCTGGCCTACCTCTTTTCGGTGTTGTGCAATAATATTATAGTAGTCAGGCACCTTGGCACTTGTATTATGATTCCAAGTACAATACTCATAGTCCTCAGTTACTTCACACAGGCCTGTGAGCGCTGCACTCATACTTTCTATGGCAAGATCATGTAACTCTAACTGTTTTTTAATTGCTCTAGTTTCTATGTTTAACATGGCAATGTCATCTGAATTCCTCATCATTATCTCATCCAATATACTTGAATAATTATTCAACCTTTTCATTGTATCTATACCCCTACCACTCCCATGACAGGTACCAAGGATGCAAGGTAACACCATCCCTTAACATGGAGGGGCACCCAGGGATAACACACTTCCCCACAACATACATAGATACTTTTTCCCAATGCAAAAGGTCTCCTAGCGACAATCTCAAGAGTGTACTTGTCCTGTGTTGCGATTATAAATTGGTGCAATATTTCACCCACATTATCAGAGAAAGAGGAAAAGTTATGCGAAGTGCGGTTTAGCCCTGGGTCAGATACTTGAAACAGTGAGCAGGCAGGGGCAGAGTCTCTGGATTCGCATATGGAGATGTTAAATATTGACCTGCTGCAGGAAAAAGGGTTAGTCTGTGTCTCATTCCCTAAATTAAAACACCAATCAGGCGAATGACTCCTACCTGCTATTGGAAAGGTAACAGTGTTGTTTATGTACAGATTGGATATGTTAGTCAAGAATACAGGAGGAGTCTCATTGAGAAAATGTTAAAAAGATTTTCTTTAATCTAATATCTAATATTCATTTACTAACAATATTAACACATGAATGAATGGATTTGGGTCTTTGAGAATAATGGACTTGAATACATTTAAAATATTTATATTTGTGTCTGGATATGGAAAAGTGAAATATATAAACTTTTAGAATTGTGTAAGTATATAGTTCGTTTTAAGCTTCAAGTGGTAGGCTCAAACATGTGTTCATAATTAGGCTTCTACCATCCTCCCAAGATGAGAAGAAAGATCTCATATTACTTTAGATGTAAAAGTATTTTAGCTAAGATTATAAGTTCTTAAATATTGCTATATTTCTTGATTAGGATATTAATAAGAATGTTTGGTTTTTAATGTATCCATAGTGTAATATTTAGTATTTGACTCAGATATGTAGTAATATTATTACAAGTTGAATAATGCTAATTTTTAGCTACTCACATCGTTCACAGCCCCACCCGTAAGAATTTTAGACACTGAACAACTAAGGATATATTTGAAACTCGCGGGCTTCATGAAACGTTAAATCACTCCTTCGAAAGAAGGTGGGGGTCAGATTTGAGGGGTGAAAAGCTAGTGACTGTTAGGTTTTTAGGCAGACTTGAGCTGACACGCGGGAAGGCTTTAATGCTACACACACATCTGCTAGCTGACGCTGGAACACTGATTCTCACAGAAGACATGTAAGGAAGCTGATTGAGCTATTCACACACACACACAAAGATATTCATTTCATTCAATCTTCAAGAATAAGATACTTATCTATGCTATTTTTTATATTCTACAATTGATGATACATTCATGTGACATTTTATATTTTATTATTAAATCAATTTTGGAGTTTTTACACAAGAACGGAACAGATTATCTTGGAATTTTTCTCATCAATATGAATTATTGAATATCGATTATTAATACAATATTAGCGAGACACCGTTATATTTCAGAAAAGAGGAGATATTTAAAGGTACAGCCAAAAGGGGAATTCAGGCAGTGCTAGGATGTAATTTACTACATATCCAACATTCTTCATACCCTGATTTTTTTAGCATAAGCATACTTAAGTTTTAGCAAAAGCATCTTATCAGTAAAACTATCTCCAGTCTCTCTCTTGGTTCTAGCTTGTGTCATTGTAATGTTCTTTTGTGTGTGTGTGTGTGTGTTCCCACAGATACTTTTAATTGCACCCAAATCTTCAGGGTGGTAGATACAGTTAGTGATGATCCAGGTGGGTAGGAACACTGTCAGAGCGATCAGGATCAGTAGGCAGAATGCCTTCCCAGAAGTCTGTGGTGAAATAAGCGAGGTCATCTTCTCTGGCCGGACCTGCTTTCCCAGGAACTCCTCCTTCGTCTGCTTGGCCTTCTGCTTGAGGGCCTCCTGTATCCAGGATCTCCTTCCTGCTCTTGGGGCTTTAGGAGATCTTTTTCTGTTGGCATGGATCCAGGACTGGCAATTTTCCACTAGGATGGCTGTTCTGGTCACTGCAACCACTGTGGTAGGAGGTCCAAAGGGATACCCTTGCTTCTTATTTCTGTTCAGCTGTTGGACTACCATGGTGTCTCCCACCTTCAAGGGGTGAGTAGCTTCCTGTGAAGAAAAAGGAGAGGTGTGGGCAACATTTCTCTCAACTGTATCCAATGTTTCAACCAATTTCCTTACATATTCTTCCTGTATTAAGTCTAAATCTCCCTTTTCTATCATTAAAGGTGTCCTGGCCCATGGGGTGGGGAAAGGTCAACCCATAAAGATTTCAAAAGGTGAATACCCTGTTGTCTTGGAAGGGGTCATTCTTATTTCTGCCAGGACTGCTGGGAGGACCTTTTTCCAGTTGGCAAAGGTTCCTCCTGTGGCCTTCCTTATTTTGTCTTTTATTGTCCTGTTCATTCTATCTACTATCCCTGAACTTTGAGGGTGGTATGGAATGTGAAATTTCCATTCTATCTTGAGAGTTTTTACCAGGTCCTGGCAGACCCTGGCCATGAAAGCGGGACCATTGTCTGTGTTTGTCTGAAGTGGGCATCCCCATCGAGGAATGATTTCCTGAATGAGGATCCTCACCACTGTTTGTGCATCTTCCTTTGTGGTTACAAAAAGTTCAACCCATCTTGAGAACATGTCCACAATTACCAAAAGATATTCCTGTCTTTTGCCTAGTTTGGGCATGTGTGTAAAGTCAATCTGCAAATGTGTAAAAGGAGTTGTTGGATATATCAGGTGTTCATGTTTGGCCTTGTGTGGGTTGTTTGGATTGTTCCTGATACATGTGATGCATCTTGATACATAATCAGCCAGGAAAGTTCTGAAATGTAAAAGTCTTTCTCCAATAGTTCACAAGTGGCTTTCCAGCCTCTGTGGCCTATTCCATGGTACTAGGAAATAAAAAGTGATGCACTAGCTACTGGTATACATGGCTTCCCCTCTTTGCAGAGAAGTCCAGTCTTTGGATCTTTCTGCACACCTATTTGTCCCAATCTCTGAGATCAGCTTCTTCTGCACATCCCTGCAAATCTAAAAGAACCTGATCAAAAAAAGGGCAATCCTGGTGCTAGCATGAGCATTTGGATCTGTGCATTTTGTGAAGTAGCAGCTTGTTTAGCAGCTAAATCAGCGAGAGCATTTCCCTTGGCTATCTCTGTTTGTTGGCCTGTGTATGCTCTGCAGTGTTGTGGAAGATAAATCAGACCTGGGTGATGTGTCTTGGTGAATGAGGTTTATGCAATCATGTTGTGGCACAACCTCATCCTGCTCTCCTTTTAATTCCAAAAGGGCATTTAAGATTGGTGCTGGTCCTGCAGTGGGAGAAGCATATGTGATGTGCATTTTTGGGTTAGACAGCAAGATCACCTCATAGCCACTCAACCTCTGAGCAGACATGTGCTGTGTATGTACATTTTTCAACAGGATTGATACATTGTGGGTGGTTCGAAGTGTAGTGTCGTGCCCCAGAGTGAAAGAAGTGGCCATCTCAACCATCATCACACGGGATGCTAAAGCTCTGAGACACTCAGGCATGCCTTGAACCTGCACCGGAACCATCTTTGAAAAAAAAAAAATAGGGCGCAACTTGCCTCCATGCTCTTGAGCGAGGACACCTGACAAAGTTTTACATTTTCCCTTGCAAACAAATGAAACATCTTTCCATAGTTAGGCCGAGCCCTGGAGCCGTTACCATAGCACTTTTCAAATACACAAAAGCATTGCACATTTCATCTGACCATTTTATACAGTCTGGCATGTCTGAACCTGTGGCTTGTCTCAGGAGATTGTAATAGTGGGAACAGTCAGGTATCTGATTGGCGGCAGTAACCAATCATACCAAGAAGGGTGAGCATGTCCTTCTTAGTAAGTGGGCGGGGCAGACCCACAAAAGCCACAGCTCTTTTGTGACTGACTTTCCTTTCTCCTTTTGAGAGTACAAACCCAAGATATTCAACCGTTTCCTGACACCATTGCAGTTTTTTCTTTGACACTTTGTGACCACTTTCAAAAAGACATTGCAAAAGATCCCTCCCATTCTCCAGGGCGGCCACCCGAGTAGAACTGCAGAGGAGGAGATCATCCCCATACTGCAGCAGGGATGAACAGTGTCCTGGTATCCAAGCTCTGAGAGTAGATTGAGGACAATGGAATAGACTGCAAATGAGTCTATATAGCCCTGGGGCATTCTACACCATGTTAGTTGGGTTTTTTTTTTTTTAAAGCAAAAAACAAAGATTGGCTGTGTCTCCTCATCCACAGGGATGGAAATAAAAAATGCATTCAATAAATAAATCACAGTAAAATACTCTGCATCGGATGGTATGGCGGTAAATATTGATGGCACATCAGGCACTATTGGGGCAATCGGTACCACTAGGCTATTGATGGCCCTTAGGTCTTGTACGAACCTATAGTCACCATTTGCCTTCTTTACTGGGTTAATGGGAGTATTGTAGGGCGAGACAATTTCCCTTAAGATTATTTTCTTTAAAAAATCCTCGACTATTGGTTGTAAGCCATCCTCTTTTTCTTTAGCTATGGGGTATTGCTTGTGGTATACAGGTTGGGCCCCTGGTTTTAAGGTGGCTTTGTAAGGTGTACAAGGGATAAATCCCACATCCAGTGAATTTTCTGCCCAAACTGCTTCCTCTATTCCTCCTTCAATCACATCTTCTGTCAAGGAGATGAATGGAAAAAGGGTGAGGATGTTAATCCTGTAAGATTCCACGTGTAATCCTCCTTGCTTTGTGACTTTCATTGTAATTCCCAGTTTTCCTGGTAAATCTCTGCCCAAGAGATTCACCGGACAGCCAGGTATTATTCTGAAACAGTGTTGAATCACTGATCCCATTCCAGTTGGGTCGATGATTGTGAGGGGTGGTGTTTTAAAAGTTTTGGTCAGTACCCCATTTATTCCCATAAAAGGCTCAGTATTTGTGACCTCTCCTCTTTTTTTCTTGTCCCCTCCCTCTGTGTCCTCTTCCTCTCTTTTTATAAAAGGTTCCCCTCTGATTTCCTGAGAAATCAATTTGATAATGTGTCTGCTCTGGTGTTTGCTTAGGAATGTCAAAACATCCTGCAGCATCTTTCACTGTAAGCCTCTTGCAGAAATCACTTGTTATCGGGTTATGGAATGTAAGGGGGAGGAGGCGGGGCGCATGGTACAGGCATAGAGAAGGCTGACTTAACCCTTAAATTCACCATCCCATGACTCTTAAACCCATCCTGGACAATGTTTGGGCTAGGATGCTATAGGGAGCCTCGGTCCAGCCGGGGATCTCCACAGCATTTTTATTTTCATCTTTCTTACCATTCTAATTAAGTTCTTGTAGCTTTTTTTTTCTTGGCAAAATGTCAATAAGCACTGCTTATGGCCAGAGGTTCCCCTGATCACAAGCAAGCTTTGTACATTATTACTTTTCTTATTTTTATAACCAAACAATTTTTATATATATTTCAAATTTCTTGGCAGAGTGCCAACAGGCTCAAACAGTACTTTCAATTGCTGCAGTACTAATGCTGCAAACAATTCCCCACTATCTATTACGGTCAGTGAGATATTAACACTTGAACCCTGTTGGCAAAAAGCCAAATGTCCAAATTTTGCACCTGACTTCCCCTGCGCAAGAGATGTCAGTAGCAAAAAGAATTATTCAAATAGCATGTTTTGATCAAAAGTTAGCCTCAGAGTATCCTACTGACTATACCAATTTATGTATTACCTTAAGAAAGTGTTATTAACACTGCTACTATGCACACTATCTTATACTTTAGAGTCAAAGCATTCATATATAAATCATTAAAAATAAACATCAATACATCACCGGATACTGTAGCATCACTGTACGTTTCGATTGAGGAACTTCCATCAATCACTAAAAGGAGCTGGGAGTTCAATTATAACACAATGCAGTGGAAAGTGTCATCTTAGCTCACAACACTCCCACACACACACAGACAGATTACAAATTATCTTACGACTTCTACGAGCAAGCGATAGAAAGATAAGCAAAGAGATTGGGTTTTGTCCGGCACACCTTATCAGACTTGTTCTTATAATTACAGTACTGTATAAATCATTTTCCTGTGGACTTCACGGAGTCCTCCAATAGCTCTCCCAGAGCTTTCTGCTAAACGGAGCAGTGTCATAGGCCTCCCGGGGCCTATGACGCTGTTAACACGGAACAGCGTTCCTTGCTGCTTCACGGAGCAGTCTTTTTATTTGTTCACCCAGAACAAACGCTGCTTCACGGAGCAGTCTTACAAGCCCTCCCAAGGCTGATCTCGCTGTTAACACAGAACTGCGCTTCTTCTTCAGAGGAGTTAACTTATTATCAAGGTTTAAAAACAGCTCTGACATAAATCACAGGTCCCTTTAAAGGAAACGATTTCTAAATAGACGTCACGGTGAGAGAAGATAAATAGATCAATTCTACTCACCCGACAGACATATTTTAATCGATACCGGACGACGCCCACAACTGTTGGGGAATTTAGATAGTCAGTCTAGGGATGAGTTTGAATCTTGATAATAT
The DNA here is from genome assembly GCA_029206835.1 of Rana muscosa. NCBI lineage: Eukaryota > Metazoa > Chordata > Amphibia > Anura > Ranidae > Rana > Rana muscosa. Next base: position 89,850,312 of record CM055121.1, read on the forward strand.
TTCTGATAAGATGTGACTTACAATCCCCCCCAGGCCTGTGAGATTAGCCCATTGAGACAATGACACAAAACAGCAAGGTCTCTGAGCAAATCTAATCTTTTATTCCTTGGTGTGAATATTTAAAGGGGCTTTCAGAAAGTACCGCCCTTTGACAAATTATCCAATCATATACAGAGACATTTCATGACAAAAGTGAAACTAATTATTTCTAAGAAATCACGTGCTTAATAAGAAACGAAACTCCAACAAGTAGATAACATGAACATGAGAAACAAAACTACTTTACCAGTACGCACCTAGTAATATGTGAAATACAGTACAAGCAAAAACACAAAATGGAAACTGATTATAACAACAAAGGAAGCGGTTAAGCTAAATATCCCTTCACTGACCACCGGTGTAAGGGTAGGGTATGAATACCGCTTCAGCTAAAGATACCAAAACCTCACCTACCCTGCACAGACAGGGTGCTGGCTCTGTGTGTACATCACATGTAGTAGAGGAAATCCAGACAACCGCACTCCAATAAATAAATGTCTTCATTGAATAAAGTCAATTCATACAGCAATCAAAGACAGTGGATAAATCAGCTGATGCGTTTCACAACCCTTACTGGTGCTTAGTCATAGCTACACCAGTGTAAGGGTTATTCTGCACTTACCACCAATGTAAAGGGAAATGTACACTGATCACCAATGTAATAAAAAAAATTAACGACAACCAATGTAATGGGGGATTTTACACAAACAACCAATACAGGGGAATTTCTACACTGGCTACTAATGTAAGGGGGGATTTACACTCACTACCCATTGTAATTGGAAATTTATACTAACCACCAATTTTAAGGGGGCTTCTACATGGACCACCAATATAAGGGAGGATTCAAAACTGACCACAAATGCAAGTTCGGATTTTTTCACTGAATACCAATATAAAGAGGAGTTTCTACACTGGCCACCAATGTAATGGGGATTTACATTGACCACTAATGTAATAGGAGCATTCACAGTAATTACCAATGCAAGGAGGGATTTAAAAATGTGCTGCCCTTTAGCAGATGCACAGCAGTGCAAGTAATTGTTAATGACACCCTCACACATCTGCTGATATGTGCATTTTCACATGTACCAAAAATTACGGTGCAGTGACGTCATGTGATTTTGAAAAAGGGTTAGGGACTTTTGTCTGCATTTTTAGCACATAGAGCAGCTCATTGAATATTAAGGAAGGGGAGGGAGAGGAGGTGCCAAACGGGTGTAGTATTAAAATAAAATGTTTAAAAACCACTTGTTAAAAACACTTACAGGATGTGAGGATAAAGGTGCTCTGGAGTGGGTGTCCAGCCTGAGATGTGAAACCGTCCTTACACGTGACTAGGGTTGAGGGGACTCGAACTGTAAAGTTCGGGTCCGTACCAAACTTTTGGGTTTTTGGGTGCCAGACCCGAACCCGAACAATTGACTGTATGTTCGGGTCCGGTGTTCGGCAATATGCATGTAAAGTCGCACTTGTTTCCCGTGCTTAGAACTGTCCCTGCACAAAGTGTAATTTCTGAAGGAAAAAAAGTATTTTAAAACTCACTCGCGGCTATAATGAATTGTCGGCTCCCGGCAATACATAGAAAAGTCATTGATTAAAAAAAAAAGCGTGGGGGTTCCCCCAAGTTCAATTACCAGGCCCTTCAGGTCTGGTATGGATATTAAGGGGAACCCTGCCGCAAATTAAAAAAAAAAAAATGCGTGCGGTTCCCCCAAATATCCATACCAGGCCCTTCAGGTCTGGTATGGATTTTAAGGGGAACTCCACCCCAAATTTAAGGGCCTCATCCCCACAACCCTTGCCCGGTGGTTGTGGGGGTCTGCAGGCGGGGGGCTTATCGGAATCTGGAAGACCCCTTTAACAAAGGGGACCCCCAGATCCAGCCCCCCCATGTGAATTGGTAATGGGGGGGGGGGACCTGAAGGGCCTGGTATGGATATTTGGGGGAATCGCACGCATTCTTTTTTAATTTGCGGGAGGGTTCCCCTTAATATCCATACCAGACCTGAAGGGCCTGGTAATTGAATTTGGGGGAACCCCCATGCTTTTTTTTTTTTTTTTATCAATGACTTTTCTATGTATTGCCGGGAGCCGACAATTCATTATAGCCACGAGTGAGTTTTAAATGACTTTTTTTCCTTCAGAAATGACACTTTGTGCAGGGACAGTTCTAAGCATGGGAAACAAGCGCGAATAGTCCTCAGAAGTTCGGGTCCCCATTGACTTCAATGGGGTTCGGGTTCAAGTTCGGTCCTGAACTCGAACTTTTTTCCGAAGTTCCGTCGAACCCGAACATTCAGGTGTCCGCTCAATTCTACATGTGACCTACATCTTTATCCACCCTGTCAGTACACCTTTATGCCCCAAACCTCCCCCATCCTTTCCACTCCGACCCCCCCTTTAACTCTACCTGCCTCTTTTGCTCATCTTTGCACCCACCTTCCTTACCGCTATACATCCCCTACTTGCTCACCTCTGCACCCCAAACTGTAATTCCTTTTCTGCCTATCTCTGCAACCCCCCCCCCATTTGCTTACCTTTGCAGAACAGGCTGATGTTAGTCTTATGCCGCGTACACATGGCCGTTTTTCTCGTTGAGAAAAACGAAATTTTTCCCATTCGACGAGAAAAACGATCGTCTGTGGGCTTTCTGTCGTTTTTTTCGAACATGTTCTAATTTTTCTCGTTGTTTTTTTCGACATGTTTTCCGCGGCAGTGTTTCCCATAGGGAAACACTGCCGCGGAGCCCACACACGGTGGTTTTTTTCGACCAAAAAAAAATGACATTTAAAACGGCCGTGTGTGGGGGGAACAAGCTGTTCCGCGTTTTTAACGTCGATTTTCTCGACGGTGTTTTCACCGTCGAAAGAATCGATCATGTGTACGCGGCATTAATGAGCACAGTTGCAGGCAGGACTGTCAAACATGTCACTTCCCACTGGGCAGCATTCAGCCAAGGTGATGGTCGATGTGACCTTAGGGGGCCATGATATATATATGAATACCGCCACTATTTACATATTAATGCTGCGGGTCTGCTGCTATTTGCATATTAATGTTGCCGCTATTTACATATCAATTAAAGTTATTTACATGTAAACACAGGTTCTGCAAGTGAATCATCTGTACATGGCAATACTGCAGCGATGGAGAGCATTAGTAGCAGCACTTTACACTGAGATGTCCGGATACAGCACAAGAAACTTCAAGAGACAAGAGAATTTAAACCGATATAGTTGGCAAGTATGAGGCAGCTGCTTTGGGCCCCACAACAATGATGGGGCCCAGTGTATCTGCCCCTTTTGCCCTGCCCTAAAGATGCCCTGGCTCCACTGGTAATGCAGCTACAGAAGTTGGTCAAATGGAGTTTTAAAGCTCATTTACTGCCTGCTAATTTTGCACTGGGCTGAGCTCTTTACATTTTTGTCCAGCAGTGCTGACAAAATAAACACAGAAAGGACTTTTTTTCTCTCTTCTCTCCTGATGGACAGGACTGGCTGTTGCTACAGCTGAAAAGGACCTGCCCCTAGCAACCCTGGGGAAGGAGTACTTCTGATTATCTGCCTAATGCCGCGTACACACAACCGTTTTTCGAGAAAAATGCAATTTTTAAAAATGGTCGTGAAAAACGGTGATGTGTATGCTCCAGAGCATTTTTCTCGACGAGAAAAATGGGCAAAAAAAAATTAGAACCTGCTCTATTTTTTCTCGTCGTTTTTCACGTCGTTCTTTTTAACGTCGTGAAAAACGGTTGTGTGTATGCTTTCATGAGGGGAAAAAAAATGCGCATGCTCAGAATCAAGTATGAGATGGGAGCTAGTATTCTAGTAAAAGTAGCGTTCTTAATGGAGATAGCACATTCGTCACGCTGTAACGGACTGAAAAGCACGAATCGTCTCTCACCAAACTTTATTAACACGAGGATCAGCAAAAGCGTTCCAAAGGGTGGCGCCATTTGAATGGAACTTCCCCTTTATAGTGCCGTCGTACGTGTTGTACGTCACCGCGCTTTGCTCAAGCATTTTTTTTCACGAACGTGTGTATGCAAGGCAGGCTTGAGAGGAAACACGAAAAATCACGTCGAGAAAAACATTGTTATTTTCCATGACATGAATAACGGTCGTGTGTACGCGGCATAAGGCTTCATGCACACATAGCCTTTAATGACCTCCGGCTGTGGGAAAAGCGGAGAAAGCATTACCATCCTGAACACGATTCTTCCTCGTCCAGGAGAGGGAGGTTGAGGGATGTTGAACCTCCCCTCACCATAGCAGCTCCTAAACTCTGGTAAAAGCCTATGTGTACATAGACACATAGGCTTTTATGGGGTAGAGTTTTAAAAAAAATACCAAAAGCTCCATAAACTCAAGTTTAGTAGCTGTAGTGGTTTAAAATAAATTCTCCTGGGCAAATACACACATACTGTACATTCACAGAGGCCACAAATCATGAACCCAACGGATCTACCTTGAATCCATGGTAAGGGCAAACTTGATCCTCATCCCTACTAAATAAATGTAACGGCCTCGCTCTCCCTCTCTGCTTTATCGCCTGCTTGGCTTGTGTCTAGGGGTACCTGGGAGAGGAGAGTGCAGGAACACTATGCCAAGCTCTCACTTCTCACCTCGTATGTGTATGAGGGTTGAGCAAAGTCACTTGAATTACCTCCGGGTCTGTTCACTGCATACGAAGCCTCTGCTTGTTCCGTGGAGATGTGTCTGCCAGTAATAGAGCCCCACACCAATCAAAAGTCCAACACTCTTATTTCTCCATTGCCAGGGTGAACATAATCAGTTGAACTTTTAGTAACAGACAGACAGGGGTGTGGATACGAGTAGGACCAGGCACAAATGAACTCTCCTATTCCTTTGCAAGCGAATAGGCCTGGCGCACGGTCTCTGCCACCGACCGTGAGATTGGTTGCTGCCACCGACCGGATGAACTGTTGAGGCCCCTGCCACAGGCCTAATAGCAGGTCTCTGCCACTGACCTGAGTTTACTAGTTGGACCGCTGCCACCGGTCATAGAACATGAACCACTTTCCTCTATGAACTTGGCCCCTGTTCGGGAAAGATATCCATCCGGGCGGTCTCCAGAGGTTCACCCGGCACTGGCAATATGCTGTACCAGATCTTCGGATGAATCCCTCCTCCGGTCCCTTACGCCTCTGGATTCGGCTGCCCAACACCCGGGGCACCCTAGGACAATCCCTCCCTTGCGTGACCCAGTGGAAGGTACTGGACCCCAGGCCTCCGGCTAAGTACCTCACCCCAGACTGAAGGTGTCTGGGATGGAACACGAACTCCAAGTGTCCAGGCCTAGGCCACCTGGACACCGACCGTGGACAGCAGCCCTCAGGCTGAATGTGCCTGGGACTCGAACCTCATGGCGAAGATGTCCGCCCCCTTTATACCCTCTCCCAGCAAGCACAGCGGGTTCCCCGCCGTACAACCAATGCGAGAGGTCACAAAGGGTACGGCACTGCAGCGATGGCTCAACCCCGGCCCAAAGTGACAGCGCCACTTGCTGGGCCGCAGGGAACTAGACATCACTGATGTCTTCACCAGAGTTAAACACTCTGAAAAGTACATACCCGCTACATAAATATAACTGAACCTGCTTAATGTCCATTAGGCTGTGTGTGATGGTGGAAACTGAAACAACTTTAGGCTACTAAGATAAAGTAGAAACTTCAGATTATGATTAGCAATGCTTCTTAGCAAATGCACTGTAACTTATTAAACAAGTCCTCTTGACTAAAAGAAGTAAAAGACAAATAGGCATTGGAGTTGGTAAGAGGACAAGAAATGCACCATAGTGGTATACTTTGAGCATTATTAGTAATAATAAATTGGTGCAAATAGCTGAAATTTAGATTGAATTCTGGTTTATGTGAATCAGTACACCTATATTACAATACAACATAATTGATAGAGAAAAGCTAAAAAGTACATTGGAATCTATTTATCTGAAGTAACCAATAGTTTGAAAATAAAATAGTTGAGATTTTTTGGCCTTAATCAGCAGATATGTAAGAAGGCTGGCCGGAGGCTAGCCTGTGTTTGTAGGAGGAGTCTGGGAGGTATGCATCCCTCCTCCTCTGTCTGATCCTGCATTGGCTCATTTTCAGGGTTACAGCTGACGTAATTTCCAGGTTCACAGGGACTTTGCGTCACTTCCGGTTTTCGGGTTGCAGAGCGGCAGCACGGTTGGCTACAGGAGACTTGTGGCGGTTCACCTCTCCAGTGTTTATGGTTCTGGTTGGTGCGGGCGGAGGGCATCAGCAGGGGGAACCGTGTCAGATGCCACTCATAGTCATGCACGAGTCAGGGGGGTGGCGGCAGTGTCAGGGGGGTCTGCCCGCTCACAGCAGACCATCCATTCCTGGGGCATTGGAGAAAGGGGAGGGGTACAGAAAGGGGGGGCAGGAAAAAAATAATTTCAGGTGTAAGAACAACCATAATTACTGTATTTATTGGCGTATAACACTCACTTTTTTACCCTGAAAATAGAGGGTAAACTGTACCTGCGTGTTATACGCAGGGGGCTGTGGAAAGTTTTTTTCCTGAAACTTCCCTCTTAAAGTTAGGGTGTGTGTTATACGCCTGTGCGTGTTATACGCCGATAAATACGGTATGGTTTTTTTAGACTAACAAGGGCTTTTTATAACCTTTAGGCACTAAGTGGAGAGATCCACCACTAAGATCCCAGTTCCACCACAACCACACTTGTAATTTTCTCTGCTCTCTGGTTTGGCTTTAAAACAAATAATGCAGTAATGCAATAATGTCATTTCTCCATTTATCAATGCTTGAAATGTCAGGGGGGGGGTCTGAGATTTCAGAGGGGAGCTTATATGCATTGGGGGTTCTCTAGCGCCCCTGTTGTGGGTGAATTTATGCTTTCATCTTTGCAGTCCAGGCTTTCCTTGTGACATGGATCATGGGGGGGGGCAACTGCAGGCCACAGGTTTTTGCACTGTATACTGTGTGCAACATACGTGTATGTACCGATGTCCCCATCTATACTGAGCTACACACCATATACATGTATACTGCTCGATATACTGTATGTGTATATATTTCCATATGTCCCTTGTCAGCTTCTGGAAGTTTTGACATCTGATTGCCAGATGTTTTCAGGCTGGAAGGATAACTAAAGGGGGGGGCTGGTTGGTGACTCAGCTCTACTGTCACTTCTTGCGATACATGCGATTTGTCATAGCGTTTCTGTCGCAGTGTCATGTTATAGCGTTTCTGTCATAACGTTTCTGTCTCAGTGTTTCTGTGATAGCATGTTCTGTCATAGCATGTTTTGTCATAGCGGGTTCTGTCATAGCATGTTCTATCATAGCATGTTCTGTCATAGCGGGGTCTGTCATAGCGGGGTCTGTCATAGCATGTTCTGTCATAGCGGGGTCTGTCATAGCGGTTTTGTCATAGTGGGGTCTTTCCTAGCGTATTCTGTCGCAGAGTGTTCTGTCATAGTGTGTTCTGTCATTGCGTGTTCTGTTATAGCATGTTCTGTCATAACTGTTCTTTCATAGCGGGTTCTGTCATAGCGGCTTCTGTCATAGCATGTTCTCTCATAGCGGTTCTGTCATAGCATGTTCTGTCATAGCGATTCTGTCATAGCATATCGTGCCATGCAGTTACGGCATATACACCGGTAGTCGTTTTATCTTCGTTTGTTTTCCATGTCTCATCGTACCTTTTATTCAGGTTTCTTTTTATACCTGGGTTGAGTTAGCTAGTGCTCACATCTCAGGATCTGTCACATCTACAGATTCATACGGGCTGGGGTTTCGTTTTTAAATGATTGTTGACCACAATCTTCTCGCCCGTATACCATACGTTATACGATGCACGTTCTTTTCAATACACCTGTACGACTACCCACCACAGTCTGTGGGTATATTAGCCCCGAGTGTTCAGTTTTAATTACCTGTCTTTGCACTGCAAGTTACTCTGGCTCACTTACTAAATGCACTAGGGTGAAGGTCATCATCAGGTTCATTCAAGCGCTGTGGTCTTGTCATTACTGCTTACGTCCTCATACTTAGGTAGGCACAGAGGGGTGTTGTTGTTCTCATGTCTGGTTGTCTGTTGTCACTTTCTCTAGTTTGTGTTTCCTTAGGTAGGGCATGCCGCACGTTTTAGAAGGGACTAATTCGCGTTCATACCTTCAACTCCACGTGGGGGTTCAGAGCATGGTAGCACCCCATCACTAAGTAGTTGGTCTATACTTAAGCTTACAGTGGAGATTCGTCACAGGGGTTTTTCCTTTTCCTGGGCATTATTCTTTAACTCAGATTCATGTTGGCTAAATATGCTCTCCACAGCCTGTTACGGTTGCAAGACCGGATGGAGGTGATCGAAGCTTGCTCAGTTAGAGGCGGGGTGTCAGCGCACCCCCAGCTCCTGCTCTTCCTACATTCCTGCAGGCAAGGGCGGCATCCTCTTAGTCCACCGGTCTTGTCAAGCCTTCTAGTTTAATATGTCTGATCCAAGTAATGTTTCTTTGATAGGGGCTGTGTAGGAATCTTTCATCCCCAGTCTTCAGTCAGCCCCTGCTGGAGGAATTTTTCAGTAAGCCTTCATGTGGGCTTCATCACTATCTCGTCTGAGTCTTTTGTATGTAGTATCTTGGCTTTAGTAGACAGTCATGCTTTCATTGTTGACAAGTTACTGGAGGCAGTCATTTCCAAATGGTGCTTTGTCCGTTTTTTTCACCATCGTTCTGAAGGTGGAGGGTCAGCCCACCGGGGTGTCCAGTGGAAAGTTTCCGATATAGTTTGTTTGCATTTTGTCTGCCCTCTTGCCTGCGGAAGTATTGTCATCAAAGTACTCGTCCGTGGACATGGCGTTTCAGCACTTTCTACAGTTAGGGGCTGTATTGGCTATCCAGCTGATATTACCAATGCTTTGAAGCTACTTCCATCAGATCTGCCCGCTGGTATGGCATAATAAATGGCGCAAATGTAATTTCACCACTGGGTTAACCTTTGGGGTCAAAAGCAGTCTTTGCTATTTGACACCTTTGCCTGTTGTGTGAAGACCCTGGTTACTGCCCAGGAATCTGCAGTCTCTCTCAGAGTGGGTGCTGAGCTAATGTCCCCTGACTGCCCACAAAGTGGTAAGTCTGGGCCAAAAATAATCATTTGTTTGGGTTTCACTCTCGGCTCTAATCTCTTGTTTGCGAGGTTGCCTGGAGAACTGGTCGGATACGTCAGACCATTCATCTTTGGTCCGATCCCCAGCCTGTTCCAAGGGGGGCACTCAGTCACTTTTGGGTATGCTGAATCAGGCCATTAGAATTATTCCTCAGGATGAAGTCTAGCCTCTTTTCACCTGTTTTAGGTCTCTGACGGTTGTCGGGTTTACGAGCAGAAGCACGATCCGACTTTATTCATGTGGGACCAGTTTTCTGTGTGTCTGGAATGGTATCTCCATGTTTATTCCACAACCATGAGCAGGGCTCTCGGAGTGTTCCAGTCACCGCTGACTCAGTTGGTTTTGGCCCCCGGAAGTTTTTGTCTGCCCTAGTTTGTGCATATTTTGTTTTGTTATTTGCCCAATACTGGCAGTTACAGTCACATGGGGACCGGTTGGTCAGGGAGCTCAGTGTTACGGATGGTTTGGCCATAACCTAATTTTTAATAAGGTGGATCAGGGTGTTGGAAGTTTTCTAAGGTTCCTGACTCTGGCTTTCGATGCATATTGCCACAGCGTATTGGCCTTATCTGTCAACACTATCAAGCATATCTATCAGGTGTCCAGCACTTCAGACCCCTGCAAACTCCTGTCAGTTCGTCCATTTTTCAAAACTTCCCTATACCTAGAATAGACAGACAGGCCAGGGGTTCGTGGGAATTTTACAGAGCTAGTTAACTGGTGTCCTTTTTGAACTGTTTGATCTTCTCTGCAATTATTTTGCAGGGTCAGTCCTTGCTCCATTTTCCCCATGTATCCTCTCATTACAAGCAGTTCGTTCTCATGTCTTTTCTCAGAAATTAGGCTTAATCCAAATAATTTACGGGACATTTATTTGGGATCTGGGCAGTTTCACAGGTTCCAAACAGGGAGTCCCTTCTTATCATCAATTCATGGGACGCTGGAATTCCTCCTGTTATAGCTGATACATACTGGATCCGTATACTGAAGCCATCCAGGTGTTCGCTACTCTACTAGACTAATTGTTTTCACACCCTTCATCAAGCTTTCTTATCACACCTACTTTTGTGTATTTTTGCCTTCTTTTAGGTGTACTGACCAGCTAGGCCAAGGCACACCTCAGGTCTTGGTAGTGATGGGTATCGCATTTCCTAGTGAAGACTCTGACTACAAGTAAAAAGGCTGGCCAGAGGCTAGCCTGTATCTGTAGGAGGAGTCTGGGGCTATATATCCCTCCTCCTCTGTCTGATCCTGTGTCAGGTCGTCTTCAGGGTGGGTCCGGGTTCCCACCCACCAGTTTCCCCCAAACCTTCATATATCCACTTCGCGCCCGTCATACGATTAATGACGGCCGCAAAGTGATTCTACAATGCTGGGAGGCCGTCTTTATACGGCCTCCGCTCCTCCGGCCACTGGAGGGCGCGCGAGCGCGTGCCCGGCGCATCACTGAGATGCCGATGCGCGTGCCTGGCGGCCGTGATGTCCGCCAGGTACCCGCGATCGGCCGGTACAGAGACAAGGACATGGATCTGTGTGTGTAAACACACAGATCCATGTCCTGTCAGGGAGAGAGGAGACCGATGCTGTGTCCCTTGTACATAGGGACACAGATCGGTCTCCTCCCCCAGTCAGTCCCCTCCCCCCACAGTAGCAATCACACACATTAGGGAACATATTAACCCCTTCCTCGCCCCCTAGTTTTAACCCCTTCCCTGCCAGTCACATTTATACAGTAATCAGTGCAGTTTTATAGCACTAATCGCTGTATAAATGTGAATGGTCCCAAAAATGTGTCAAAAGTGTCCGATGTGTCCGCCGCAATATTGCAGTCCTGACAAAAATCGCAGATCGCCGCCATTACTAGTAGAAAAAAAAAAATGTCAGAATTCTATCCCCTATTTTGTAGATGCTATAACTTTTGCGCAAACCAATCACTATACGCTTATTGGGATTTTTTTTTAACCAAAAATATGTAGAATAATACGTATCGGACTCAACTGAGGAGAAAATTGTTTTTTTTAAAAAAAATTGGGATATTTATTATAGCAAAAATCCAAAAATATTGTGTTTTTTTTAAAAATTGTCGCTATTTTTTGGTTTATAGCACAAAAAATTAAAACCGCAGAGGTGATCAAATACCACCAAAAGAAAGCTCTATTTGTGGGGCAAAAAGGACATCAATTTTGTTTGAGAGCCACGTCGCACAACCACGCAATTGTCATTCAAAGCGACGCAGTGCCAAAAGCTGAAATTTCGCCTGGGCAGGAAGGGGGTTTATGTGCCCAGTAAGCAAGGGGATATACTTATACACATCGTACATTTTTCATATTCATACATTCAGGGTATGCCCTCTTTTAGGCGTACCGACCAGCTAGGCCAGGGGTGCCCAACCTGTGGCCTGGGGGCCACATGTGGCCCGCAGAGCCCTTTGATGTGGCCCGTGACCTCCTGTTCTGGGATGGTGGGTTGGCAAGCACAGATCACAGGTTACCATCCCAGAGCATCAATGTTGTGAATGAAGCCGGCGGAGCAGAGCCGCATAAGCTGATGCTTCCTGTATAGCGCCGCCTCCTGTCACAGGTGGAGTGATTCCAAATGCGCTCTGCCTGGGACAGCAACAGCTGGCGATAAGTCTTCCATTCAGGTACGTTTATTATTAAAGTCACAGGGAATATATCGGCATATCTGTTCTGCAGTGGTTACTGGGCTGCTTTCAAAGTGATCCCCAGGTGCACCTGCGGGTTACCTGCACTGAGCCACAGACTTCTGTTATTACCTGCGGGTTTCTTGCGCTTTCAGAAAGTGGGTAAACTGCAGCACATCCATATGAAAGCAGCCCTAGGCTCCTTTCACACGCTAAGTCCGACCCAATCAGATCCTCCATTCACCCATATGGAGCAGCAGATGTAAACAGACTTGTGTCCATTTACACCCACCCATCTCCAATTCCATCTGCTAAAAAAACAGAAGGGGATCCGAACCCCTTCCATCTGGGTGGATCGGATGGGAGGGCACATGAATTAGAGTGGACATAAACCGGTCATCCGCCTGCTCCACTCATTATGGCCCGTGACCGGTTACCAAGTCGCTTAAGTGGCCCTCACTCTTCAAAAGGTTGGGCACACCTGAGCTAGGCCAAGGCACACCTCAGGTCTTGGTAGTTAGGGTATCGCATTTCCAAGTGAAGACTCTGACTACAAATATTTCTTAGAACTAGTGTACACAATTTGAGTTTTGCTTCTGATGTAAAGCATTTTTAAGGATCTGCAATGCTATATAACTATTTAAATTAAATCACATGTGTGTATTGTTGTGTTTACTATACATTGTATCTGTTCATATGTACTAATAAATGGTAATGCTATAATGTGTAAAGCATCCTTTATGAATATGGAATGCAGGGTTTGAATTTTACACTGTTAGTCATCCTGAAAACAAGACACAAATTCAGCCAATAGGGAAAAAAAAATCGTTTTGGTCCTATATGGTACAGGACAAACTCAGATTACCCTCAACCTGTTCTTAAACTGATATCAAATGCCCATATACACCAACCATAAAGGTAGCAAAATTAGAGCCAATAATCTGCTCGTTCTAGGACCATAAACGATTGTACTCTCCAGTATATAACAAGCAAGACATATTGTAATAAATTCAGTCACACACTGACTTTAGCCATGAGTGTATTTGATCAGCTGTAAAACATATTACCAGTCAGCCTACATTGGGTCAGGTAGCCTTGTTTTGTATATGACCACATATAGTTATGACAACATTATTAGGTATGAATGCAAAAAAAAGAGCAGATGAATGCAAAAAAAAAAAAAAAAACACTTTTATACACCTACTGATTAAATTAAAAGGGTTATCCAATACCAACTGAAATTGACCACTGAAAACTGACAAAACACAATGACCCACAGTTAAATTAACTCGATTAATCTTATTATTAATTGGGTTGATTAGACTGGCCAGATTTGATTAAAGCCAAGTCTGATCAATAGGAACTATACTTATTTTAAATCTTCACTATAAATCTGAACAATAAATAATCTATCACATAATGGGGGTGATTTACTATCAACAGTGCGCTGCGCCGGTTCATACCTTAATTGGTGCGCCAGATAAATCCTTAATTGTGCGCATGAACCGGCGGTGCACTGATATAGTAAATAAAACTGTCAGCGGCGCTTGTATCTCTATTCAAAATTAATGGTTCCCTATGGGAGCCCATTGATTTGAATAGAGGTCGCCCTGGAAGTCGGATGAAGACGATCCGACTTGCGGGGCGACTCGTGTGTCGGTTGACACAAGGGCGGCGTGACTTTGCGAGGCAACTCAGACACGACTTGAGCATGGAAAGACGCTCAAGTAGTGTCCTGGAGGCGACTTGAAGTACCTGGCCGAGAATGTTCTCGGCGACAAGGTACTGCAAGCCTCGCGCTCGCTGTCCCCTGTGTTTGGTATGAATGATGAAGGGAAACTCCAGGCCAAATTTTAAATAAAAAACCGGCATGGGTTCCCCTCCAGGAGCATACCAGGCCCTTAGGGCATGGTTAACCACTTGCTTACTGGCCACTTAAAACCCCTTCCTGCCCAGACCAATTTTCAACTTTCAGCGCTTATGCACTTTGAATGACAATTGTGCGCTCATACAACACTGTAACCCAATAAAAATGGAATAATTATTTGCACACAAATAGAGCTTTCTTTTGGTGCTATTTGATCACCTCTGCGTTTTTTTTTTCTAAAAATACAAAAGACCGACTAAAAAAAAAAAATTGGGATATTTTAACCACTTCAGCACCGGGCCTATTCTGGCACTTCTCTCCTTCATGTAAAAATCATAATTTTATGGCTATAAAATTACTTAGAAACCCCAAACATTATATATGTTTTTTAGCAGACACCCTAGGGAATAAAATGACGGTCATTGCAAATTTTTATCTCGCTCGGTATTTGCGCAATAAATTTTCAAACTCCTTTTTTTGGGAAAAAAATGGTTTCATGAATTAAAAAAATTACAAAACAGTAAAGTTAGCCCGATTTTTTTTGTAGAATGTTAAAGATGTTGTTATGCTGAGTAAATAGATACCTAACATGTCACGCTTTAAAATTGCGCACACTCATGGAATGACACCAAACTTCAGTACTTAAAAATCTCCATAGGCGATGCTTTAAATTTTTTTACACATTAACATTTTCGCATTACAGAGGAGGTCTAGTGCTAGAATTGTTGCACTCGTTCTAACGCACGCAGCAATACCTCACATGTGTGGTTTTAACAGTGTTTACATATGTGGGCGGGACTTACGTGTGTGTTCGCTTCTGAGCGTGAGCTACCGGGGACAGGGGCATTTTTAATTTTTTTAAATTTTTTTTGTTTTTTACTTTTTTTTTACACTTTTTAAAAAAAAAAATGTTTATCACTTTTATTCCTATTACAAGGAATGTAAACATCCCTTGTAATAGGAATCTATTGTGACAGGTCCTCTTTATGGAGAGATGCGGGGTCAATAAGACCCCACATCTCTCCTCCAGGCTGGAAAGCATGAGATTGGTAAAAAAAAAAATCACTGATCTCATGCTGACAGACGAGATCATGGCTTTGTTTACATACGGGAACCTGGCGTGATGTCATAACGTCGCGCCCGGGTCTCTGACGGTCATAGAGATGACTGGTGACCATCTGGTCACCAGTCATCTCTATGCTTCCCATCCGGCACCAGACAATTCCTGATAGGGTGAAGACAACTCCCAAATTTGGCCACTTTATCCTTCCAAATGATTCACTTCCTGTCACATAGCCACACAGGAAGTGAGGGTAAATCCCTACCAATGTCTTTCCTTGGGGACACACAGGTCAATCTAAATACTTTCCCCAATATGGACACTGCACTCCAGCATTTTGCTGGGTACACCCCAAATTATTAGGTACTTTGGGGTTTATTTACTAAAGGCAAATCCACTTTGCACTACAAGTGCACTTGCTGGATATCCGAGGGGGACATGCAAGGAAACAAAAAAACACCATCTTTGGTTTTACATGATTGGATGTTACAATCACCAGTGCTTCCCTTCATATTTTCAGCAACTACACTTGTACTGCAAAGTGGATTTGCCTTTTACTAAACCCCAAACTACCTAATGATTTGGGGTGTACACAACAAAGTGCTAGAGTGCAATTTGCTTAATGGGGACACTAGTTAGATTGATCTGTGTGTCCCCAAGAAAATACATCGGTAGGGTTTTACCTTCACTTCCTGTTTAGCTGTGTAACAGGAAGTGAAGCCAATTTTACTAAAAAGGGACACAAAGCCCAACCTAAAAAAAAGAAAACAAGCAGGGGTTCTAACACTTGCTTGGTTTTCCTCAAAATGCCCACAATTAGAATCGTATTGCCTTGAGCTATTTTTAAGTGCAGTGCTCTAAATCAGTGCTTATCAAGTACCCCCAACAGGCCATGTTTGCAGGTTTTCCTTCATCTTGCACATGTGCTTTAAATCACAGTCAATGGTTTGGTATTTTGGACAGCAATTATCGATAAGATAAATTCACAAAACACGTCCTGTTGGGGGTACTTGAGGACTGAGGCTGAGAACCACTGCAGTAAAAAGGAAAATTGAATACTTACTGCTCTGTATTTTTTATTTCCTGGTGACTATCCATGGCAGCACACAATACATGCATATGCTACCATGAAGGCACCAGGGTAGACAAATCACACCCGTTTTGTTTTGACATGCCAATAAGCATAGTTAAGCTACAGCTGTCACATTTGTTGCATAGAAAACAAAAAAAAAAAAACATCAAACTTTGCATCAAATTTTATTGGTCAACAAAAAAGGACTTGGAAAACAAAAAAATAAATAAATAAAAAAGACATGAAGGTAGATTGAGAAAGATTTAGCAAAATAATGCAGCACAGACAATTAAATCAAAGTGAACAAACGACACACATTAACAACATCAAAAATATTTCAGGGGAACATATCCCCCACACAAAAAAAAAACAATCAACAAAAGAAAAACAAACATCTGTGTTGCAAAGACGTAACAAATAAAATGCATGTGTTACAAACTTGATAAGGACACCAAAATGTACATTTTGCCGGCCGGGGCCACATACAAGCTTGCCTCTTTTCAGAGCAAGGGAGAGAATGCTATCTGCAAGCTTTATATAACATAGGTTTGTGTGCTAATGAGGCAATTGAAAACACATGCACAGTCCATGAAACACCCAAAATGCAAGTTCACCTAATGTAGAGACTCAACTTCAAAGTGGGTACACCTGTTAAGGATGTCCTTCAATTACTAACCCAAAAAACACACTCTCTCTGAGCATGCCCATAAATATCCAGGTGCTGTTCACACACAAAAAGCACCAAAAAAAAAAACCTAAGTTCGTGACCATGCAGAGACCAACACAAATGCAGCTAGCATAAAATAAGCCCCCCCCCCCTCTCCCCCGTCCAAAATTAAACACATCATCCAGCATTAGGGATGAGCCGAACACCACCCCCCCCCGCCGTTCGGTTCACACCAGAACCTTCGAACGGACCGAAATCTAAAGTGCTAATTATAACGCCTAATGTGCATATTATTGTCCTAAAAAGGGTTTGGGGACCCAGGTCCTGCCCGAGGGGACATGTATCAATGAAAAAATAATCTTTTAAAACTGTCGTTTTTTCGGGAGCAGTGATTTTAATGATGCATAAAGTGGGGAAAAAAAGTGAAATATTCCTTTAAATATCGTACCTGGGGGGTGTCTAAAGTATGCCTGTGAAGTGGCATGTGTTTCCCGTGTTTAGAACTGTCCCTGCACAAAATGACATTTCTAAAGGAAAAAAAGCCATTTAAAACTGCTTGCGGCTTTAATGTAATGTTTGGTACCAGCAATATGGATGAAAATCATTGAGAAAAATGGCATGGCTACCCCATCAGCCACCCCTACCCCAGCCCATTACCAGCCCCTTTGGGTCTTGTATGAATATTAAGGGGAACCCCGCACCCAAAATAAAAAAAAGGCCCTATATACTCTGAACAGCAGTATACAGGCGGTGCAAAAAAGACACGGACTGTAGGTTTGTTCTTAAGTACAATCTGTTTGTAATTTGGAACAGGTACATTTTTTAAGTGTAGCTCTAGCCAAAAAATCTATTTTTAAGCTTTTTGGAGAACATAGGGAAGGGTTATCACCCCTGTAACATTTGTTTTGCTGTCTGTGCACCTGTTCAGAACATTTCACCTCACTTTCCATCCCAATAACAAATGTTTTTGGAAAATTTGTTTTTTTTATTGAAACAAGGATTGGTGATAAAGCATCAGTGGAGAGGAGACACCTTTTTCACATATTAACTCTTACAGGAGAGAATTCGCCTTCCTAGGGGTAGATTTCCTCTCACTTCCTGTTGTCTCCTTCCGTTTGCAAGTAGGAGTCATTTGTAAGTTGGATGTTTGAAAGTAGGGGCCTGCCATATATACTCTGCAGAAATTTGCCCCTTAGGTGTTGGTGTTGCCACAACACTGTGAGCCCTCACAGTTACTCTTGGTGGGCGCTGGAATGCCCTGCTGTCAACTATTATATCATGCCACTGTTGAACAGTGGTAGGAAAAATTGGGCCTTTGGTGGTGGTGCTGGTGCCACAAAACTGTAAGCCCTCACAGTTACTCTTGGTGGGTGCAGGAATGGGCCCTGCTGTGAATTATTAGATCAAGAATTGTAATTGCATGTCCCTGTTGAACAGGGGCTGAAAAATTGGACCTTAGGCACTGGTGCTGGCGCCACAACACTGCAACCCCTCACAGATACTGTACTTAGAGTGCAGCAATGAGCCCTGTTGCAAAGTATTGCATCAAAAATTTAGGCTTTAGGTGAATGCTATGCAAAGCACACAGTAGTACACTAAGTGAAACACTGACTGTCTGCAGCTAGCACAATCACCGGCCTGCCTGTTACAGTATAGATAATAACTGTATTCAGGTGGGCTTTAGGTGATCGCTATGCAAAGCACACAGTAGTACACTAAGGCTGGTTTCACACTGGGGCGGTGGGTGCGGTGGCGGTACAGCGCCGCTATTTTTAGCGGCGCTATACTGTCGGAATTGTGGAGGTATTCGGCCGCTAGCGGTGCGATTTTAACACCCGCTAGCGGCCGAAAAAGGGTTAATACCGCCGGCAATGCACCTCTGCAGAGGCGCATTGTCGGCGGCATTACCACGGTTTCCCATTACTTTCAATGGGAAGGAGCGGTAAACACACCGCTCCTCTCACCGCTCCAAAGATGCGGCTAGCAGGACTTTTTTTTACCGTCCTGCTAGCGCACCGCTCCAGTGTGAAAGCTCTCGGGCTTTCACACTGGAGAAACAGCAGCCGCTGTTTAGGGACGGTTTGCAGGCACTATTTTTAGCACAATAGCACCTGCAAACCGCCCCAGTGTGAAAGGGGCCTAAGTGAAACACTGACTGTCTGCAGCTAGCACAATCACCGGCCTGCCTGTCACAGTATAGAGAATAACTGTATCCAGGTGAGCTTTAGGTGAATGCTATGCAAAGCACACAGTAGTAAACTAAGTGAAACACTGACTGTCTGCAGCTAGCACAATCACCTACCTGCCTGTCACAGTATATAGACTAACAGGAACGGATCTAGCTAAACTCAATACAGTGTATAAATATATATACAACACCTAAGATGCATATATATCCTCTACTCACTGTAACAGCAGCTAACTGAATATAAATGACACTGTCTATCTCTCTGAAACTGCCTCTTTCACAAACGCCAACACACTACACAAGGCGGCCTTATATAGTGTGGGGCGTGTACTAATCCCCCTGAGCCATAATTGGCCAAAGCTACCCTGGCTTTGGCCAATTACGGCTCTCCGTTTTTTCTGCGCTGTGATTGGCCAAAGCACGCGGGTCATAGTGCATGCTTGACCAATCATCAGCCAGCAATGCACTGCGATGCCACAGTGAATTATGGGCCGTGTCGCGCAACACAAATTTGGCACGAACGGGCCATAACGTTCGTTCTTCGTCGAACGATCAATCAGCCGATGTTCGAGTCGAACGTAACTTCGACGCGAACACGAAGCTCATCCCTATCCAGCATGCTACAAAATTAGAGACGGGACAAGCACCCGTCGGTCCGGGGGGCAAACAAAGAGCCTAACATGGGCAAAAGTTATACAACAAATACCATTGCAGTCTATGGGAACTGACTTGTTCATTTTGCTAGTCCCCACTTGGCTGGCTTATCTTCTAGTTATTGGCCTTAAAATGGGGGCCCAGGTCCCACCCTAAGGGACATATATCAATGTCACCAATTTGGACAGCACCAAAATCAAAACAAGGAGAAGTGCCTTTAAATATGGCAAATTGCTTACGGGCCATTTCACACCACATGCAGTGCATTGCGTTTTTTATGCATCAAAAATGCATGGAAAGTTGGTTATATTGTTCTAAATAGCAGTGTTTGTTCCAGTGCGTTCCAGTTCCACAAAAAAAGTAGAACATGCTGCATTTTACCTGCACTGGACTGTACTGGAACGCTGCAAAACGCATCAAAAATGCACTGGAACTCACCGGAACACACCTAAATGCACCAAAAATGCATTGGAACACATTTGTCCCTATCTATGGTTAATAAAAAAGAGGGGTGAAAAAAAAGCACTGGACTGCATCAAAAACGTACCAAAAATGCACTGGAATACATCAAAAACGCGCATGCAAAAAAGCACCTGGAACGCATCCGGATTGAGTTTCTATGGTGTGAACTGGCCCTAGTTCACACCATAGAAATGCAGTCTGGATGCGTTCCAGGTGCTTTTCTGCATGCGCGTTTTTGACGCGTTCCAGTGCATTTTTGATGCGTTTTTGATGCAGTCCAGTGTTTTTTTTCCCCTCTTTTAACTTAGGACAAGTGTGTTGCAGTGCGTCTTTGGTGCATTTAGGTGCGTTCCGGTGAATTGCAGTATGTTTTTGGTACGTTCCGTAGCGTTTTTGATGTGTTTTACTGTGGTCCAGTACAGTTCTGTACATAAAAAATGCAGCATGACCAATTTTGTTTTTTCCTTTCTGAAACGCACTGGAACGGACTGCAGTGATGTGAACTATGCCATTGGCATTAATGTGATCAACTTTCTTTGCATTTTCATGCATCAAAAAAACGTACTTCACTGCATCCGGTGTGAACTGGCCCTAAATATCATACCTGGGGGGTGTCTATAGTATGCATGTAAAGTAGCGCATGTTTTCCATGTTTATAACAGTTCGAGAGCAAAATGACATTTCTAAAGTAAAATAATAGTCATTTAAAAGTACTCGCGGCTGGAATGAATTGCTGGTTCCCGTCAATACAGAAAAAAGTCATTGAAAGTCTTTGAAAAAAAAAATGCTTGGGGGTTCCCCCAAATTCCATTACCAGGCCCTTCAGGTCTGGTATGGATATTAAGGGGAACTCTGCGCCAAATTAAAAAAAAAATGGCGTGGGGGTTCCCCTCAAAATCCGTACCAGGCCCTTCAGGTCTGGTATGGATTTTAAGGGGACCCCCGCGCCAAACTTAAAAAAAAAATGGCGTGGGGGTCCCCCTAAAAATCCACACCAGACCCTTATCCGAGTACGCAACCTGGCAGGGACAAAAGAGGGGGGACGAGAGAGCGCCCCCCCTCCTGAACCGTACCAGGCCACATGCCCTCAACATGGGGAGGATGCTTTGGGAGTCTGTGACCCCTCAAAGCACCATGTCCCCATGTTGATGGGGACAAAGGCCTCATCCTCACAACCCTTGCCCGGTGGTTGTGGGGGTCTGCGGGCTTATCGGAATCTGGAAGACCCCCAGATCCCAACCCCCGTGTGAAATGGTAATGGGGTACAAATGTACCCCTACCATTTCACAAAAAAAGTGCCAAAAATTTTAAAAATGACAATAGCCGGTTTTTGACAATTGCTTTATTAATGTCTTCTCCTTTCTTCCATCTTCTTCCATCTTCTTCCACCTTCTTCTTCTTCCAGCTTCTTCTTTTCTCCATTTGGGTTTCTTCCTCCATCTTGTTCTTTATCTTCATCTTCATCTTCCTTCTTCCTTTGGTGTTCTCGTCCGCATCTTGCTCCGGCTCCTTGTTCCCCTCTTCTTTCTCCGGCCGCTCCGCTTGAATTCGAGGTTCCCGCTGTGTGACGCTTCAGTTCATCAGTTCTCCTCTGGGTCCGCAGCCACCCGGTGACCCCGCCCCCCTCTGACGCACATGAATTTCACGGGGACTTTCCCCGTGGTGTCCGAGGGGGACGGGGTCACCGGGTGGCAGCGGACCCAGAGGAGAACTGAAGAACTGAAGCGTTACACAGCGGGAACCTCGAATTCAAGCGGAGCGGCCAGAGAAAGAAGAGGGGAACAAGAAGCCGGAGCAAGATGCGGACGAGAACACCGAAGGAAGAAGGAAGATGAAGATGAAAATGGAGGAAGAAACCCGAATGGAGAAAAGAAGAAGATGGCAGAAGAAGGAGGAAGAAGAAGGAAGAAGAAGACATTAATAAAGGAATTGTCAAAAACCGGCTATTGTCATTTTTAAAATTTTTGACACTTTTTTTTGTGAAATGGTAGGGGTACATTTGTACCCCATTACCATTTCACATGGGGGGGCAGGATCTGGGGGTCCCCTTTGTTAAAGGAGTCTTCCAGATTCCGATAAGCCCCCCGCCCGCAGACCCCCACAACCACCGGGCAAGGGTTGTGGGGATGAGGCCCTTGTCCCCATCAACATGGGGACATCCCCCCCATGTTGAGGGCATGTGGCCTGGTACGGTTCAGGAGGGAGGGGGGGCCGCTCTCTCATCCCCCCCTCTTTTCCTGCAGCCTGCCAGGTTGCATGCTCGGATAAAGGGTCTGGTGTGGATTTTTAAGGGGACTCCACACCATTTTTTTAAGTTTGGCGCGGGGGTTACCCTTAAAATCCATAACAGACCTGAAGGGCCTGGTACGGATTTTAAGGGGGACCCGCACGTAATTTTTTTTTTAAATTGGCACAGAGTTCCCCTTAATATCCATACCAGACCTGAAGGGCCTGGTAATGGAATTTGAGACAAAAGAAAAAAGAAGGGTCTGGTGTCACCAGTGACACACCTCCATCCCTGAATTTCATGAGAAAAAAAAAAGAGAGATTCGCCCTTGGGACTTTGAGTGAGGTGAGCACTGTTAGGCCAATAAAAAAAAAAAATCGCAAGAATAATTGCAGTGTATATTTATTCAGGTAAAAAGCAGTACATACATTAATGTCATGAACATGGGCCAATTCATACAAAATACAAGACCAATATAAATTAGGTAAAATGATATTACGAGTATCTGACAGTAATTATGTAAACACATAGGCATCAAAAGTAACCCGACGCGTTTCGCGAGGCTTGGCTCGCTCTTCAGGGGTGGATGCACGTAGTGTACCTAAAATGAGAGTGATATAGTATAAAGCATGATATGAAGGCACAGGGGGGGGGGGGGCCTTGAATATGGAAAACCCCATACTCACCACTGGACATTGCCAAAAGACAGCGGGGGTGAAGCTCAAACGGCGGCAGCGACTGTCTCACCAGGGAGCTGAGGAGGCGGAGCCAAACAAAGCTCCAAATCGGAGTCAAACGGAAGGAAGGCCCAGCATGGATGGAATAGGTGTAACCCCAAGAGTGTCAGTGAATCCAAGAGGAATGTTGGCTCTAAATATAAATATGTATATTGAATAATTAAAATATGGGAGTATACGAGTATATGGTAACATATGTGTCTTTGCATGTATAAAAGACATGAGCCAAGAATGGTTAGAGTATGGAGACTGAGGGGGAGAGTGAAAAAATACCAGATTGACTAGTATGATTAAGGAAAGTTCAGAGAGGAAAGTAATAAGTGAAAGAGAGTGTGAATGGAATGAAATACAGGTGTGTGATGAGGACTGTGATGAGAAAACAAGTTGCATGTAAATGCTTGCAGCGAGTAATATATAAACATATAAAAGTATACCTTGGTGAAGTAGGTCTAAGAGTAGTAAATTCCAAGGGAAGGACCTGCACTTGTGTGTCTGTCCTCAGTGAAAGAAAGCAAACAATGAGATCCATGCTGTGCAAACCTCCAATATATACCCCTGAAGGGGCCCGAGAGGCTCCGCCCCCAACACCATGTGCAAATGACCAGCAAACGAGTGCCTAAACCCACCAACCATCAAAAAGGCGGTGTGTGAGCCAAGACACTCCCAGGACCATCTTGATGGTAGTAATGCCTGCAGCCACAGCGATGCTGCAAAATCGCAGACATCGCGCGGCCGACGCATTAACATGGTGCCGATGTGCAAGTGGCCCCGTCCGCTCAAAAAGGGCAGGCGGGGACAGCAGGGGACAAAGGTCCCCCTTATAATGCACATCGCAGCTCCCAGGGAGAAATGAAGTAGCACCGCCGCCAACAGAGAACACCACACCAGCTGGATTGGGATAAAAGTCCAATGCGAGATGTTATTGGATATGTTGGAATAACAAATGGCTAGTGCATGATAAAAATGTAAAATCCATACATATATGTATGTTTTTGTTTTTATTGGCGAGTGTGACCACAGACCAGTTTTGGGCTATTGGGTGTCTTCCACCCGGGTATCCTTGAGACAAAAGAAAAAAGAAGGGTCTGGTGTCACCAGTGACACACCTCCATCCCTGAATTTCATGAGAAAAAAAAAAGAGAGATTCGCCCTTGGGACTTTGAGTGAGGTGAGCACTGTTAGGCCAATAAAAAAAAAAATCGCAAGAATAATTGCAGTGTATATTTATTCAGGTAAAAAGCAGTACATACATTAATGTCATGAACATGGGCCAATTCATACAAAATACAAGACCAATATAAATTAGGTAAAATGATATTACGAGTATCTGACAGTAATTATGTAAACACATAGGCATCAAAAGTAACCCGACGCGTTTCGCGAGGCTTGGCTCGCTCTTCAGGGGTGGATGCACGTAGTGTACCTAAAATGAGAGTGATATAGTATAAAGCATGATATGAAGGCACAGGGGGGGGGGGCCTTGAATATGGAAAACCCCATACTCACCACTGGACATTGCCAAAAGACAGCGGGGGTGAAGCTCAAACGGCGGCAGCGACTGTCTCACCAGGGAGCTGAGGAGGCGGAGCCAAACAAAGCTCCAAATCGGAGTCAAACGGAAGGAAGGCCCAGCATGGATGGAATAGGTGTAACCCCAAGAGTGTCAGTGAATCCAAGAGGAATGTTGGCTCTAAATATAAATATGTATATTGAATAATTAAAATATGGGAGTATACGAGTATATGGTAACATATGTGTCTTTGCATGTATAAAAGACATGAGCCAAGAATGGTTAGAGTATGGAGACTGAGGGGGAGAGTGAAAAAATACCAGATTGACTAGTATGATTAAGGAAAGTTCAGAGAGGAAAGTAATAAGTGAAAGAGAGTGTGAATGGAATGAAATACAGGTGTGTGATGAGGACTGTGATGAGAAAACAAGTTGCATGTAAATGCTTGCAGCGAGTAATATATAAACATATAAAAGTATACCTTGGTGAAGTAGGTCTAAGAGTAGTAAATTACAAGGGAAGGACCTGCACTTGTGTGTCTGTCCTCAGTGAAAGAAAGCAAACAATGAGATCCATGCTGTGCAAACCTCCAATATATACCCCTGAAGGGGCCCGAGAGGCTCCGCCCCCAACACCATGTGCAAATGACCAGCAAACGAGTGCCTAAACCCACCAACCATCAAAAAGGCGGTGTGTGAGCCAAGACACTCCCAGGACCATCTTGATGGTAGTAATGCCTGCAGCCACAGCGATGCTGCAAAATCGCAGACATCGCGCGGCCGACGCATTAACATGGTGCCGATGTGCAAGTGGCCCCGTCCGCTCAAAAAGGGCAGGCGGGGACAGCAGGGGACAAATATACATATTTATATTTAGAGCCAACATTCCTCTTGGATTCACTGACACTCTTGGGGTTACACCTATTCCATCCATGCTGGGCCTTCCTTCCGTTTGACTCCGATTTGGAGCTTTGTTTGGCTCCGCCTCCTCAGCTCCCTGGTGAGACAGTCGCTGCCGCCGTTTGAGCTTCACCCCCGCTGTCTTTTGGCAATGTCCAGTGGTGAGTATGGGGTTTTCCATATTCAAGGCCCCCCCCCCCCCCCTGTGCCTTCATATCATGCTTTATACTATATCACTCTCATTTTAGGTACACTACGTGCATCCACCCCTGAAGAGCGAGCCAAGCCTCGCGAAACGCGTCGGGTTACTTTTGATGCCTATGTGTTTACATAATTACTGTCAGATACTCGTAATATCATTTTACCTAATTTATATTGGTCTTGTATTTTGTATGAATTGGCCCATGTTCATGACATTAATGTATGTACTGCTTTTTACCTGAATAAATATACACTGCAATTATTCTTGCGATTTTTTTTTTATTGGCCTAACAGTGCTCACCTCACTCAAAGTCCCAAGGGCGAATCTCTCTTTTTTTTTTTTTCTCTGGTAATGGAATTTGGGGGGACCTCACACATTTTTTTTTTTCAAAGACTTTCAATTACTTTTCTCTATATTGACGGGTGCTGACAATTCATTATAGCCGCGAGTGCTTTTAACCACCTGCCTACCGGGCAAGAAAACCCCCTTCCTGCCCAAGCCATTATTCAGCTTTCAGCGCTGTCACACTTTGAATGACAATTGCGCGGTCGTGCGACGTGGCTCCCAAACTAAATTTGCGTCCTTTTTTCCACACAAATAGAGCTTTCTTTTGTCGTATTTGATCACCTCTGCGGTTTTTATTTTTTGCGCTATAAACAAAAGAAGAGCGTCAAGTTTGAAAAAAAACACAATATTTTTTACTTTTTGCTATAATAAATATCCATATTTTTTTTTTATTAAAATTTTCCTCAGTTTAGGCCGATACGTATTCTTCTACATATATTTGGTAAAAAAAAATCGCAATAAGCATATATTGATTGGTTTGCGCAAAAGTTATAGCGTCTACAAAATAGGGGATAGATTTATAGCATTTTGTTTTTTACTAGTAATGGCGGCGATCTGCTTATTGTGACTGCGATATTGCGGCGGAAACATCAGACACTTTTGACACATTTTTGGGACCATTCACATTTATACAGCGATCCCTGCTATAAAAATGCATTGATTACTGTATAAATGTGACTGGCAGGGAAGGGGTTAACACTAGGGGGCAAGGAAGGTGTTAAATGTGTTTTCTAGATGTGTTCTAACTGTGGGGGGAGGGGACTGACTGGGTTGGTGACCGATGGTTGTCCCTATGTACAAGGGACACACCATCGGTCTCCTCTCCCTGACAGGACGTGGATCTGTGTGTTTACACACACAGATCCACTGTCCTGCTTGGTTACTGGGCAATCGCGCATCGGGTCCCCAGCGACGCGCCGGCACGCGCCCCCTAGCTGCTTTTAAAGGCAGGACGTCATATGACGTCCTGTCAGAACAAGAGAGTCTTCCGCCCGCCGTCATTTGACGGTGGGCGGTAGACAAGTGGTTAAATGCCTTTTTTTTCCTTTAGAAATTTAATTTTGCTGTCGGAATGTTATATAACGGCAAGTTTAGGAGCTGCGCCTGTTCAACTTATTCAAATGCATTTACGTGACTTGATATTTACTAAGATTTTGCCGGCGCAGTGAACCAGCGCATTTGAACAGGTAAAATTGCCACGCAGAGCACAAAAAGACCTCTCGCAGTTCTAAACGTACTTGCCGGCGCAGCGGGCTGGTTCAGAAAAAGTTACTTTCTCATTCTATTTTGGGCATATTTGTTACTTGGGCAGTTGTCACTAAACTTCCACACATCACCCCACATCACCCCATTATATTGGCACTTCCAGCTTCTTTATATTTTAATTTGAAGATGCCGTGCGCCAGGTCCATAGTGGCGCACTGAGCGCCTCCTCCCGTGCGCAGAGAACACTATAGTAAATGGGGAATAGCGCTGCCTTACCGGCGCTAATGTTTCGTAAATACCAAAACTGCCGTTGCGCATGCAGATGCGCCGATACTCATGGCGCAAATGTTTCGTAAATCAGCCCCAATGTCTCAATCACATGAAATGTCTTTGAAGATTTAGCAAAACATCCCTACAAATGTAACTGTAGCTTCTATTGGCTCAACATATATCACCCTTTATTTTTCTGTAGTGTTTGTGACACCAACACCATGTTATAAGCGTGATTGCAGGCTCTAAAGTGAAACCAACATTTTTTGAGTTGTAGATAGAGTGGCAAGGGTTTATAATCCATCAGGTTTTTTTTTCCAGCCCCCACTAGTAGAATACAATCCTTCTATATGTCCTGGTAACTACTGTCATTGGAACTGGAAGTGAGGTAATATCCAATATATTGATTTGTCTCTAGAACAGCAATACTTTACTTCGGTCCAAAATCGAAAAATGTTCTCTACTTTGGAGAGATCCTCAAACTTCCTGTTTTGTTTACAGTTGAATTTTTAGATACTAGCAGTAATCATTGTGTTCTGCCAGCCGGGAAGGTTCCCCATGCCCCCCACACCGAAAGAACACAATAGCACTGTGGGAATCAAGTAATTTTTTTTTCCTTCCACCGGTGGTGGAAGGAAAAAGGGTCAAATCATCTATGGGTTGCTTAAATCTACTAGTCATATAACACTACCCATGCCAGCGCTTAACAACACTGCTGTCTAAAGATGGCTACACAGCTCTTCCACAGATACAGTTAAAAAGTGAAAGTGGAAACTCTGAATCCCGATCCGAGTTCGGATTGCGCTTCAGAGGCTACTGACAGGTGGTGATAAAGTGATGTGATGCCTCCTCACTACCTATTTTAAACCCATTGGAAGCGGTTGCAAAGCATTTGTGGAGCTTCTCCATTTGCCAGAGTATGTAGCATTTACAGGGGGCTTACTACCCCTTGATCGCTACATGGTCAGGTAAATGTCTCTGCGGGTGCGAACCATCATGACCGAAGCATGTAAACACTGCCTTCCGCTGCCTATTGCAACTTCAGGGGGGGGGGGGGTGGATGTTGGATGGCAAAGATGCAGCTAAACCATGCGTTTTTGCTAACCTCCAACTGCGCATCTAAATGAAGCCAGACAAGGCTGAGTGTTATGGCAGAGAGGTGTATATCTTAAAATTGGATAGACAGAAATATAGATCCTTTGGCAGGAAAAACAGATTAATTATATGTATTTCATATGTGTATTGGACTTTTTTTCGGAGGATTGAGCTTTAAAATTGATTATTGAAATTCTTGTCATGCCTTTTTAAAGATTTTTATTTATAAAATTGAAAAAGTACACCTAGAGTAAAACAATACAAGCATATGATTCACGGTTGTTAATACATACATATTCCAGAAAAAATATTCTGAAATTTAAAATGTGTGATTAAATGTATTATCTGAATTTAAAACATGATATACAACAAACCATGGCTGGCATTTCTTTACAGTTCATTTATAACAATGACAAAAACTGAACATAAACATTACGTTTTCTTATTTTTCCCTTGAGTAACTGAAAATCTTCCTTAATTTAAATGGACATGACAAATTTTATATGACAGAATAAGTGATGGCATTGACAGGAGTGGTAATACAACAACATTTGGTGACAGCATTTCCATGACCTTGTGTTAATTTACACAGAAAGTGTTGCACCTGCAAATTAATATTGCCTTCATTATCATCATCAGCTTTAACCTTCAGAAGATATACACTATATTAACATTTTCTTTAATGGATGACTAAGATTGGAGAAATCAAAAATCCAGTCCAAACAACCAATTCTACAGTTTTAAATGCCAGGGCTGTTTAGATATTTAAGGTGCCAGTAAACCCCTTCCTCCCTCCAAAAATAAAAAAAATAAATCTCATGATGTTCTCTACAGTAAATGTGTCTATAACTTTTTTTACATTTGCTTTATATTAAAATATTTGTTAATCATTCCAGTGATTTCCTCCTGCTTGTTGGCAGTGGCAATGATCTGCCCGCTCTTCTACCCTCTTCTATCTCCCTAAAGTTTGCAACGAGTGTGCATGTGTTCCAGGTGTCTACTGCTTACTTTGCTCTCTGAGCAGTAGGGATGAGCTTCGACTCGAACATCTGCTGTTCGATCGTTCAATGAAGATCGAACGTTATGGGCCGTTCGCGCCAAATTTGAGTGGCGCGTCACGGCCCATAATTCACTGCGGCATCGCAGTGCATTGCTGGCTGATGATTGGCCAAGCATGCACTATGACCCCGCGTGCTTGGCCAATCACAGCGCCAGCAGCGAGGAGAGCCATAATTGGCCACAGGCAGGATGCCTGTGGCCAATCATAGCTCAGGGGGGTTTAGTACACGCCCCACACTATAAAAGGCCACCAGCGCGGCGGCCTTGTGTAGTGTGTTGGCGTGCAGGGACAGAGAAGGATAGGCAGGGACAGTGTTTTTGACATCCTTTGAAACCTTGTGCATTTACAGTCTGTTGGCATGCAGGGACAGAGAAGGATAGGCAGGGACAGTGTTTTTTACATCCTTTGAAACCTTGTGCATTTACAGTCTGTTGGCATAAAGAGACAGAGAAGGATAGGCAGGGAGAGTGTCAGTGACATCCTTTGAAACCTTGTGCATTTACAGTATGTTGGCATGCAGGGACAGAGAAGGATAGGCAGGGAGAGTGTCAGTGACATTCTTTGAAGCCGTGTGCATTTACAGTCTGTTGGCATGCAGGGACAGAGAAGGATAGGCAGGGAGAGTGTCAGTGACATTCTTTGAAACCTTGTGCATTTACAGTGTGTTGGCATGCAGGGACAGAGAAGGATAGGCAGGGAGAGTGTCAGTGACATCCTTTGAAACCTTGTGCATTTACAGTATGTTGGCATGCAGGGACAGAGAAGGATAGGCAGGGAGAGTGTCAGTGACATTCTTTGAAGCCTTGTGCATTTACAGTCTGTTGGCATGCAGGGACAGAGAAGGATAGGCAGGGAGAGTGTCAGTGACATTCTTTGAAACCTTGTGCATTTACAGTGTGTTGGCATGCAGGGACAGAGAAGGATAGGCAGGGAGAGTGTCAGTGACATCCTTTGAAACCTTGTGCATTTACAGTGTGTTGGCGTGCAGGGACAGAGAAGGATAGGCAGGGACAGTGTCAGTGATATTCTTCGCTAAACCTCCTGCACAGTATACACCTGAAGCTACCCCTTATTGCTCGTCGTGGTATTGTTCTGTTGTGTAACACAGACAGGCATCTGCAAGCAGTTACAGTGGGTGTAGGTGCCTCCTGCACAGTATACGCTACCCCTTATTGCTTGTCGTGGTGTTGTTCTGTTGTGAAACACAGACAGGCATCTGCAAGCAGTTACAGTGGGTGTAGGTGCCTCCTGCACAGTATACACTACCCCTTATTGCTCGTGGAGTTGTTCTGTTGTGTAACACAGACAGGCATCTGCTAACAGTTACAGTGGGTGTAGGTGCCTCCTGCACAGTATACTCTACCCCTTATTGCTCGTGGAGTTTTTCTGTTGTGTAACACAGACAGGTATCTGCTAACAGTTACAGTGGGTGTAGGTGCCTCCTGCACAGTATACGCTACCCCTTATTGCTCGTCGGCAGTTACAGTGGGTGTAGGTGCCTCCTGCACAGTATATGCTACCCCTTATTGCTCGTGGAGTTGTTCTGTTGTGTAACACAGACAGGCATCTGCTAACAGTTACAGTGGGTGTAGGTGCCTCCTGCACAGTATACGCTACCCCTTATTGCTCGTCGGCAGTTACAGTGGGTGTAGGTGCCTCCTGCACAGTATATGCTACCCCTTATTGCTCGTGGAGTTGTTCTGTTGTGTAACACAGACAGGCATCTGCTAACAGTTACAGTGGGTGTAGGTGCCTCCTGCACAGTATACTCTACCCCTTATTGCTCGTCGTGGTGTTGTTCTGTTGTGTAACACAGAGAGGCATCTGCAAGCAGTTACAGTGGGTGTAGGTGCCTCCTGCACAGTATACGCTACCCCTTATTGCTCGTGGAGTTGATCTGTTGTGTAACACAGACAGGCATCTGCTAACAGTTACAGTGGGTGTAGGTGCCTCCTGCACAGTATAAGCTACCCTTTATTGCTCGTCGTGGTGTTGTTCTGTTGTGTAACAGACAGGCATCTGCAAGCAGTTACAGTGGGTGTAGGTGCCTCCTGCACAGTATACACCTGAAGCTACCCCGTATTGCTGGTTTTACCATCTCCCTGCAGGCCATTAGAATGTCTGGAAGGCCAAAAAAGAGAGGCAGACAGTCACAAGCCAATAAAAGAGGGCAAGCAGGCTCTGTGTCTGGGGGCAACAGTGCTGGTCGTGAACGCGGTGCATTGTCATCAGCACGTGGCCATGGGACACGCTTGTCCTTATTTTCAGCAGCTGGACGTGTTGAGCTGCATCATGCCGAAGACTTGGTAGAGTGGATGACCAAGCCCTCCTCATCCTCCTCATCCTCTCTCACCCAGGCTCAGGGTACTGGCAAAGCAGCTGCCAATGCGTCCTCTTCCCTCGTATCAATGTCATCATCAGTCACTCCTTCCCTAGACCCACCATGTCCTCCTGAGGAGTCCCCCGAACTGTTTGAGCACAGTGTTGGGTACATGCTCCAGGAGGATGCCCAGCGTTTTGAAGGGTCTGATGATGATACCCAGCTAGAGGAAGGCAGTAGCATGAGCGCAGAGAGAGGGGATGCTCAAGAAGGATAGCAATCTGGCAGTCATGTTCCAGCAGCTGCAGCATACTGCCAGATTGGCTCCAGTGATGAGGAGGGAGGGGATGATGAGGTTACTGACTCCACGTGGGTGCCTGATAGGAGAGAGGAGGAGGATGAGGAGGAGGCACATCTCCAACGAGGCAGGATGCGCTCCGGGGGCCAGCGTAAGGGCAGCACACCAACTGAATCACAACGCTGAGCTCCGCCTGTACAGGGAGTTGCCTCTGCCCATTATTTCAAAAGTTCTTTGGTGTGGGCCTTTTTTGAGTCGAGTGCAACAGATCGCACCGCTGCTATTTGCAACATATGTCTCAAGCGTATCTCCCGTGGCCAAAACATCAGCCGCTTGGGCACCACATGCTTGACCAGACATATGTTGACCTGCCATGCAGCTCGTTGGCAATCGTACTTTAAAGACCCACACCAAAGAACAAAGCGGACCTCTCCTTGCTCCTCATCAGCTGGGATCTCCAACCCCACTATACCTTCAGTCCTCTCTGAAACCTGCACTGAGAGGAATGAAGGTGTAGAATTAGGTGTGTCACAGCCAAGTACTTGCGGGCACTCTGCTAGCAGTACACCGACGTCCGATTGTAGCAGGCAAATTTCCCTGCCCCAGCTGCTGGACCGCCGAAAGAAGTTCACTCCCAGCCATCCACATGCCCAGCGGTTGAATGCTAGCTTGGCTAAATTGCTAGCACTTCACCTGCTGCCTTTTTAGTTGGTAGACTCGGCCCCTTCCGTGAGTTTGTGCAATGTGCGGTTCCTCAGTGGCAGGTTCCCAAACGCCACTTTTTCTCACGGAAGGCGATTCCGGCTCTCTACCAGCATGTGGAAGGCAATGTCGCTGGACAGGGCGGTCAGCGGTAAGGTGCATATTACCGCTGACTCATGGTCCAGCAGGCATGGACAGGGACGTTACCTTTCTTTCACGCCCCATTGGGTCACTCTTTTGGCAGCTGGGAAGGATGTAGGACAAGGTGCAGTAGTGTTGGAGGTTGTTCCCCTGCCACGCCTCCAAAATGCTACTACTGGTTGTGACACACCTCTCTCCTCCACCCCCTCCTCTTCTTCTTCCTCCATGGCCTCTTCCTGTGCTTTGTCCTTGGAACCAGCGGTGTTCCGTAGGCATTCAAGGGGCTACGCAAGTACGCAGGCAAAAAGATGCCATGCCGTGCTTGCGCTGGTGTGTTTGGGGGACAGGAGCCACACTGGGGCAGAGGTTCTGTCAGCTCCGCAGGGGCAGGCCGAGAGGTGGTTGACGCCACGCCAGCTTAAGCCAGGTATTGTGGTTTGTGACAATGGCACCAACCTCCTCTCCGCCCTCTGACAGGGACAACTGACCCATGTGCCCTGTGTGGCTCACGTACTTAACCTGGTGGTGCAGCGGTTCTTGGGCAGGTACCCGGGCTTACAGGATGTCCTGAGGCAGGCCAGGAAAGTCTGTGTGCATTTCCGCAGATCATATAATGCCAGTGCTCGGCTGGCTGAGCTGCAAAAGGAGTTGAACCTGCCCAAGAACCGCCTTATATGTGACATGCCCACCAGGTGGAACTCAATGTTGGCCATGCTGCAGCGGCTGCACATGCAGCAGAGGGCCATCAATGAGTACCTGTGAGACTACGGCACCAGGACAGGGTCAGGGGAGCTCTGTTTTTTTTCACCACGCCAGTGGGGCATGATCAGGGATGTATGAACTGTCCTGGCACCATTTGAGGAGGCCACGAGGATGGTGAGCAGTGACAGTGCATGCATCAGTGACACTATACCTCTTGTCCACCTGTTGGAGCATAAGCTGCATGGAATAATGGACAGGGCACTTGAGGCAGAACAGAGGCAGGAAGAGGAGGACTTGCCTCTCAAGGCCCCCTTTTTCCCAGACAGTGATCCTTATGTCCCACCCATCGCACAGGGAGAGGAGGAGGAGGATTGTGTCAGCATGGAGGTGGAGCCTGGCAATCAGTATCAACAGCAGCAGTCTTTTAGGGATGATTTACAGTCCCAAGAAACCTGTGAACTTGTACGTGGCTGGGAGGAGGTGGCTGCGGATCATGTCGTCCTTAGTGACCCAGAGGAATCTGGACCGAATGCCTCAGCTAACCTACGCTGCATGGCCTCCCTGATCCTGCAAAGTCTGCGGAAGGATCCTCGTATTCTTCGGATCAAGGAGAGGGACCATTACTGGCTGGCCACTCTCCTTGATCCACGGTACAAGGGTAAGGTTGCGGACCTTATCTTACCGTCGCAGAGGGAGCAGAGGATGAGACATCTCCGGGAGGCCTTGCAGAAAAGTCTGTGCAACGCGTTCCCAGAGACTGGGAGGTTACAAACTCCTGGTCCTGGACAACGAGTTGCTGAGGCTTCGGTCAGTCAAGGAAGGAGCGGTGGGGAAGGTGGCCATCTGACCGATGCGTTCAGACAATTTTTTAGTCCGCAGCCCCAAGGTATGATCGGTTCCAGCAACGATCGCCAGCGTCTGATATACATGGTGCAGGAATACCTAGGGGCAAGGTCAGACTTGGACACCTTTCCCACCGAAAATCCTCTGGCTTACTGGGTCTTGAGGATGGATCACTGGCCAGAGCTTGCACAGTATGCAATTGAGCTACTGGCCTGTCCTGCATCCAGCGTTCTTTCGGAACGCACATTCAGTGCTGCTGGAGGCTTTGTCACGGATCACAGGGTGCGCCTGTCCACCGACTCGGTTGATCGACTGACCTTCATAAAGATGAACCAGTCTTGGATCATCACCAGCTACCAAGCACCTGAAGCTGATGTAACAGAATAATTTATTTTGAAATGTCACATCCCTTCAAGACTGCCTATGCTGATGCTGAGTGACTGTCCTGTTATGTTGACTGACTATCCTCCTCCTCCTCAATGATCCAATTCATGATGATAGCTTGGAAGAACATTTTTGTTTCTGGGTGCCGCCACCAGTGGCTAAGGCCCAATTTTTCAGCCCCTGTTTAACAGGGGCATGCAATTACAATTTTTTATGCAATGCTTTGTAGCAGGGCTCATTCCTGCACTCCAACTAGAGTATCTGGTAGAGGTTGTAGTGTCGTGGCACCAGCACCAGTGCCTAAGGCCCAATTTTTCAGCCCCTGTTTAACAGGGGCGTGTAATTACAATTTTTGATGCAATACTTTGCAACAGGGCTCATTGCTGTGCTCCAAGTACAGTATCTGTGAGGGGTTGCAGTGTTGTGGCACCAGTGCCTAAGGCCCAATTTTTCTGCCCCTGTTCAACAAGGGCATGTAATTACAATTCTTGATCTAGTAATTCACAGCAGGGCCCATTACTGCGCCCACCAAGAGTAACTGTGAGGGCTTACAGTGTTGTGGCAACACCACCACCACCACCACCAATAGTGATGAGCCGAACACCCCCGGGTTCGGTTCGCACCAGAACCCGCGAACGGACCGAAAGTTCGTACGAACATTAGAACCCTATTAAATACAATGGATGCGAACGTTCGAATTCTAAAGTGCTAATTATAACGACTATTATGCATGTTATTGTCCTAAAAAGGGTTTGGGAACCCGGGTTCTGCACCAGGGGACATGTATCAATGCAAAAAGAAGTTTTAAAAACGGTCATTTTTCGGGAGCAGTCATTTTAATGATGCATAAAGTGAAAAAAAAAAAGTCAAATATTCCTTTAAATATCGTACCTGGGGGGTGTCTAAAGTATGCCTGTGAAGTGCCACGTGTTTCCCGTGTTTAGAACTGTCCCTGCACAAAATGAAGGAAAAATAAAGGAAAAAAAAGCCATTTAAAACTGCTTGCGGCTTTAATGTAATGTCTGGTCCCGGTAATATGGATGAAAATCTTTAAGAAAAATGGCATAGCTACCCCATGACCCCCCCCCCCACCCCAGCCCATTACCAGCCCCTTTGGGTCTTGTATGGATATTAAGGGGAACACCGCACACAAAATAAAAAAGGCCCTATATACTCTGAACAGCCGTATACAGGCGGTGCATACAAGACAGGGACTGTAGGTTTGTTCTTATGTAGAATGTGTTTGTAATTTTGAACAGGTACATTGTTTAAGTGTAGCTCCAGCCCAAAAATCTATTTTTAAACTTTTTGGAAAACATAGGTAAGGGTTATCACCCCTGTAACATTTGTTTTGCTGTCTGTGCCCCTGTTCAGAACATTTCACCTCACTTTCCGTCCCAATGACAACTGTTTTTGAAATGTGGTGTTTTTCTTGAAACAAGGATTGGTGATAAAGCATCAGTACAGAGGAGACACCTTTCTCCCATATTAATTCTTACAGGAGAGAATTTTCCTTCCTAGGGGTAGATTTCCTCTCACTTCCTGTTGTCTTCTTGCGTTTGCAAGTAGGAGTCGTTTGTAAGTTGGATGTTTGAAAGTAGGGACCTGCCGTATATACTCTGCAGAAATAGGCCCCTTAGTTGTTGGTGTTGGCACAACACTGTAAGCACTCACAGTTACTCTTGGTTGGTGCTGGAACGCCCTGCTGTCAACTATTATATCAGGAATTGTAATTACATATAATTGTTGAACAGTGGTAGTAAAAATTGGGCCTTTGATGGTGGTGCTGGTGCCACAACACTGTAAGCCCTGACAGTTACTCTTGGTGGGTGCAGCAATGGGCCCTGCTGTGAATTATTAGATCAAGAATTGTAATTGCATGCCCCTGTTGAACAGGGGCTGAAAAATTGGGCCTTTCGTGGTGGTGGTGGTGGTGGTGGTGTTGCCACAACACTGTAAGCCCTCAGAGTTACTCTTGGTGGGTGCAGGAATGGGCCCTGCTGTGAATTATTAGATCAAGAATTGTAATTACATGCCCCTTTTGAACAGGGGCTGAAAAATTGGGCCTTTCGTGGTGGTGGTGGTGGTGGCTAGGGATGAGCTTCGAGTTCGAGTCGAACTCATGTTCGACTCGAACATTGCCTGTTCGCCCGTTCGCCGAACAGCGAACAAATTGGGGTGTTCGTGGCAAATTCGAAAAATCTATGGGAGAAATCTAAAGTGTTAATTATAAAGGCTTATATGCAAGTTATTGTCCTAAAAAGTGTTTGGGGACCCGGGTCCTGCCCCAGGGGACATGTATCAATGCAAAAAGAAGTTTTAAAAACGGCCGTTTTTTCGGGAGCAGTGATTTTAATAATGCTTAAAATGAAACAATTAAAGTGAAATATTCCTTTAAATTTCGTACCTGGGGGGTGTGTATGATATGCATGTAAAGTGGCACATGTTTCCTGTGCTTAGAACTGTCCCTGCAAAAAATGTCATTTTTGAAAGAAAAAAATGCATTTAAAACTGACTCGCGGCTATTAATGAATTGTCGGCTCCCGGCAATACATACAAAAGTCATTGATAAAAAAAATTAAAAAAGCGTGGGGGTTCCCCAGAATTCAATTACCAGGCCCTTCAGGTCTGGAATGGATATTAAGGGGAACCCCGCCGCAAATTTAAAAAAAAATTGACGTGGGGTTCCCCCAAATATCCATTCCAGGCCCTTCAGATCTGGCATGGATTTTAAAGGGAACTCCACCCCAAATTTTAAAAAAAATGGCGTGGAGTCCCCCTAAAAATCCATACCAGACCCCTTATCCGAGCACGCAACCTGGCCGGCCGCAGGGGAAAAGGGGGGGACGAGAGAGCGGCCCCCCCTCCCTCCTGAACCGTACCAAGCCACATGCCCTCAACATGGGGAGGATGTCCCCATGTTGATGGGGACAAGGGCCTCATCCCCACAACCCTTGCCCGGTGGTTGTGGGGGTCTGCGGGCGGGGGGCTTATCGGAATCTGGAAGACCCCTTTAACAAAGAGGACCCCCAGATCCCGCCCCCCCTATGTGAATTGGTAAGGGGTACATTGTACCCCTACCATTTCACGAAGAAAGCGTAAAAAAATGTTTAAAAAAACACACAAACACCTTGAAAAAGTCCTTTATTTAAAAAAAAACAAAAAAAAACATTCCAGCGGTGAAATCCAGTGTCCCGCGGCGATCCCGATGTCCAGCGCTGTCCTTCATTGGTTGTGCCTGAGCGGACCTGATGGGGAACTCCCTCTCAGTATTTTAAATGTATAGACCCGCCCCTTCTAAAGTTCCCCATCAGGTCCGCTCAGCGGACGAGATGCAGAACATGAGAAGGGGCGGGTCTATACATGTATTACCAAAGTGAGAGCAGTTCCCCATCAGGTCCGCCCCCTCGGTATGTCGGACCCGCCTACGTCATTGGCTTGAGCGGGGAACTTCCTTCACTGTGTAATTTAAATTTACATAGTGAAGGAAGTTCCCCGCTTAGTTAAAGGGGTCTTCCAGATTCCGATAAGCCCCCCGCCCGCAGACCCCCACAACCACCGGGCAAGGGTTGTGGGGATGAGGCCCTTGTCCCCATCAACATGGGGACATCCTCCCCATGTTGAGGGCATGTGGCTTGGTACGGTTCAGGAGGGAGGGGGGGCCGCTCTCTCGTCCCCCCCTTTTCCCCTGCGGCCGGCCAGGTTGCGTGCTCGGATAAGGGGTCTGGTATGGATTTTTAGGGGGACTCCACGCCATTTTTTTTTTAAATTTGGGGTGGAGTTCCCCTTAAAATCCATGCCAGATCTGAAGGGCCTGGAATGGATATTTGGGGGAACCCCACGTCAATTTTTTTTTAAATTTGCGGCGGGGTTCCTCTTAATATCCATTCCAGACCTGAAGGGCCTGGTAATTGAATTCTGGGGAACCCCCACGCTTTTTTTTTTTTTTTTATCAATGACTTTTGTATGTATTGCCGGGAGCCGACAATTCATTAATAGCCGCGAGTCAGTTTTAAATGCATTTTTTTCTTTCAAAAATGACATTTTTTGCAGGGACAGTTCTAATCACGGGAAACATGCGCCACTTTACATGCATATCATACACACCCCCCAGGTACGAAATTTAAAGGAATATTTCACTTTTATTTTTTCATTTTAAGCATTATTAAAATCACTGCTCCCGAAAAAACTGCCGTTTTTAAAACTTCTTTTTGCATTCATACATGTCCCCTGGGGCAGGACCCGGGTCCCCAAACACTTTTTAGGACAATAACTTGCATATTAGCCTTCATAATTAACACTTTAGATTTCGAACGTTCGAGTCCATTGTATTTAATAGGGTTCTAAAGTTTACACAAACATTTTGTCTGTTCGCAGGTTCTGGTGCGAACCGAACAGGGGGGTGTTCGGCTCATCCCTGGTGGTGGCGTTGCCACAACACTGTAAGCCCTCAGAGTTACTCTTGGTGGGTGCAGCAATGGGCCCTGCTGTGAATTATTAGATCAAGAATTGTAATTACATGCCCCTGTTGAACAGGGGCTGAAAAATTGGGCCTTAGGCACTGGTGGCACAACACTGCAACCCCTCACAGATACTGTACTTGGAGCACAGCAATGAGCCCTGTTGCAAAGTATTGCTTCAAAAATTGTAATTACACGCCCCTGTTAAACAGGGGCTGAAAAATTGGGCCTTAGCCACTGGTGGCGGCACCCATAAACAAAAATGATCTTCCAAGCTATCATCATCAATCGTATCATTGAGGACTCGGAGGAGGAGGATAGCCAGTCAACATAACAGCACAGGCACTCAGCATCAGCATCAGTCTTGAAGGGATGTGACATGTTAAAATCAATTAGTCTGTTATATCAGCATCAGGTGTGTGGTAGCTGGTGGTGATCCAAGACTGGTTCATCTTGATGAAAGTCAGTCGATCAACCGAGTCGGTGGACAGGCGCACCCTGTGATCCGTGACAAATCCTCCAGCAGCACTGAATGTGCGTTTCGAAAGAACGCTGGATGCAGGACAGGCCAGTAGCTCAATTGCATACTGTGCAAGCTCTGGCCAGTGATCCATCCTCAAGACCCAGTAAGCCAGAGGATTTTCGGTGGGGAAGGTGTCCAAGTCTGACCTTGCCCCTAGATATTCCTGCACCATGTTTATCAGACGCTGGCGATGGTTGCTGGAACCGATCATACTTTGGGGCTGCGGACTAAAGAATTGTCTGAACGCATCGGTCAGACGGCCACCTTCCCCACCGCTCCTTCTTTGACTGGCCGAAGCCTCAGCAACTCGTTGTCCAGGACCAGGAGTTTGTAACCTCCCAGTCTCTGGGAACGCGTTGCACAGACCTTTCTGCAAGGCCTTCCGGAGTTGTCTCATCCTCTGCTCCCTCTGCGACAGTAACATAAGGTCCGCAACCTTACCCTTGTACCGTGGATCAAGGAGAGTGGCCAGCCAGTAATGGTCCCTCTCCTTGATCCGAAGAATACGAGGATCCTTCCGCAGACTTTGCAGGATCAGGGAGGCCATGCAGCGTAGGTTAGCTGAGGCATTCGGTCCGGAGTCCTCTGGGTCACTAAGGACGACATGATCCGCAGCCACCTCCTCCCAGCCACGTACAAGTCCACTGGTTTCTTGGGACTGTAAATCATCCCTAAAAGACTGCTGCTGATGATGCTGAGTGCCAGCCTCCACCTCCATGCTGACACAATCCGCCTCCTCCTCCTCCTCCTCCTCCTCCTCTTCCTGTGTGATGGGTGGGACAGAAGGAACACTGTCTGGGTAAAGGGGGCCTTGAGAGGCAAGGAAGTCCTCCTCTTCCTGCCTCTGTTCTGCCTCAAGTGCCCTGTCCATTATTCCATGCAGCGTGTGCTCCAACAGGTGGACAAGAGGTACAGTGTCACTGATGCATGCACTGTCACTGCTCACCATCCTCGTGGCCTCCTCAAATGGTGCCAGGACAGTGCATGCATCCCTGATCATGCCCCACTGGCGTGGAGAAAAAAAACCAAGCTCCCCTGACCCTGTCCTGGTGCCGTAGTCGCACAGGTACTCATTGATGGCCCTCTGCTGCGTGTGCAGCCGCTGCAGCATGGCCAACGTTGAGTTCCACCTGGTGGGCATGTCACATATAAGGCGGTTCTTGGGCAGGTTCAACTCCTTTTGCAGCTCAGCCAGGCGAGCACTGGCATTATAAGATCTGCGGAAATGCACACAGACTTTCCTGGCCTGCCTCAGGACATCCTGTAAGCCCGGGTACCTGCCCAAGAACCGCTGCACCACCAGGTTAAGGACGTGAGCCACACAGGGCACATGGGTCAGTTGTCCCTGTCGGAGGGCGGAGAGGAGGTTGGTGCCATTGTCGCAAACCACCATTCCTGGCTTAAGCTGGCGTGGCATCAACCACCTCTCGGCCTGGCCCTGCAGAGCAGACAGGACCTCTGCCCCAGTGTGGCTTCTGTCCCCCAAACACACCAGCGCAAGCACGGCATGGCATCTTTTTGCCTGCGTACTTGCGTAGCCCCTTGAACGGCTACGGAGCACCGCTGGTTCAGAGGACAAAGCACAGGAAGAGGCCATGGAGGAAGAAGAAGAGGAGGGGGTGGAGGAGAGAGGTGTGTCACAACCAGTAGTAGCATTTTGGAGGCGTGGCGGTGGAACAACCTCCAACACTACTGCACCTTGTCCTGCATCCTTCCCAGCTGCCAAAAGAGTGACCCAATGGGCCGTGAAAGAAAGGTAACGTCCCTGTCCATGCCTGCTGGACCATGAGTCAGCGGTAATATGCACCTTACCGCTGACCGCCCTGTCCAGCGAGGCCAAGACATTGCCTTCCACATGCCGGTAGAGAGCCGGAATAGCCTTCCGTGAGAAAAAGTGGCGTTTGGGAACCTGCCACTGAGGAACCGCACATTGCACAAACTCACGGAAGGGGGCCGAGTCTACCAACTGAAAAGGCAGCAGTTGAAGCGCTAGCAATTTATCCAAGCTAGCATTCAACCGCTGGGCATGTGGATGGCTGGGAGTGAACTTCTTTCGACGGTCCAGCAGCTGGGGCAGGGAAATTTGCCTGCTAGAATCGGACGTCGGTGTACTGCTAGCAGAGTGGCCGCAAGTACTTGGCTGTGACACACCTAATTCTACACCTTCATTCCTCTCAGTGCATGTTTCAGAGAGGACTGAAGTTATAGTGGGGTTGGAGATCCCAGCTGATGCGGTGCAAGGAGAGGTCCGCTTTGTTCTTTGGTGTGGGTCTTTGAGGTAGGCTTGCCAACGAGCTGCATGGCAGGTCAACATATGTCTGGTCAGGCATGTGGTACCCAAGCGGCTGATGTTTTGGCCACGCGATATACGCTTGAGACATATGTTGCAAACAGCAGCTGTGCGATCTGATGCACTAGCCTCAAAAAAGGCCCACACCAAAGAACTTTTTGAATGACGGGCAGAGGCAGCGCCCTGCACAGGCGGAGCTCTGCGGTGTGATTCCGTCGGTGTACTGCCCTTACGCTGGCCACCAAAGGGCATCCTGCCTCGTTGGAGATGTGCCTCCTCCTCATCCTCCTCCTCCTCCTCTCTCCTATTAGGCACCCACGTGGAGTCAGTGACCTCATCATCCCCTCCCTCCTCATCACTGGAGCCAATCTGGCAGTATGCTGCAGCTGCTGGAACATGACTGCCAGATTGGTGTCCTTCTTGAGCATCCCCTCTGTCTGCTCTCACGCTACTGCCTTCCTCTAGCTGGGTTTCATCATCAGACCCTTCGAAACGCTGGGCATCCTCCTGGAGCATGTACCCAACACTGTGCTCAAACAGTTCGGGGGACTCCTCAGGAGGAGGACATGGTGGGTCTAGGGAAGGAGTGACTGATGATGAGTCTGACATTGATACCAAGGAAGAGGACGCTTTGGCAGCTGCTTTGCCAGTACCCTGAGCCTGGGTGAGAGAGGATGAGGAGGAGGAGGAGGGCTTGGTCATCCACTCTACCAAGTCTTCGGCATGATGTGGCTCAACATGTCCAGCTGCCGAAAAGAAGGACAAGCGTGCCCCATGGCCATGTGCTGATGACAATGCACCGCGTCCACGACCAGCACTGTTGCCCCCAGACACAGAGCCTGCTTGCCCTCTTTTATTGCCTCCTGACTGTCTGCCTCTCCTTGTTTGCCTTCCAGACATTCTAATGGATGGCCTGCAGGGAGATGGGAAAAAAGCAATAAGGGCTACCTTCAGGTGTCCTTCTCTGTCCCTTTACTTAAGGATTTCTAAATATGGTTGAGGATGATTGCTTTCGCACAGAATAGCACAATAACAATTTCCCTGACTGTCCAAAAAACAAGGATTTCAAAGATGGTTGATGAGGAATGCTTTAGCACAGTATAGCACAATGAGAATTTCCCTCACTGTCCTTCCCTGTCCCTACAAACAAGGATTAGCACAGTAAAACACACTGACACTCTCCCTACCTATAGTTTTCTGTCCCTATAAAAAATGTTTTTTTAAAGATGGTTGATGATGAATGCTTTAGCACAGTATAGCACAATGAGAATTTCCCTCACTGTCCTTCCCTGTCCCTACAAACAAGGATTAGCACAGTAAAACACACTGACACTCTCCCTACCTATAGTTTTCTGTCCCTATAAAAAATGTTTTTTTAAAGATGGTTGATGATGAATGCTTTAGCACAGTATAGCACAATGAGAATTTCCCTCACTGTCCTTCCCTGTCCCTACAAACAAGGATTAGCACAGTAAAACACACTGACACTCTCCCTACCTATAGTTTTCTGTCCCTATAAAAAATGTTTTTTTAAAGATGGTTGATGATGAATGCTTTAGCACAGTATAGCACAATGAGAATTTCCCTCACTGTCCTTCCCTTTCCCTACAAACAAGGATTAGCACAGTAAAACACACTGACACTCTCCCTACTTATAGTTTTCTGTCCCTATAAAAAATGTTTTTTTAAAGATGGTTGATGATGAATGCTTTAGCACAGTATAGCACAATGAGAATTTCCCTCACTGTCCTTCCCTGTCCCTACAAACAAGGATTAGCACAGTAAAACACACTGACACTCTCCCTACCTATAGTTTTCTGTCCCTATAAAAAATGTTTTTTTAAAGATGGTTGATGATGAATGCTTTAGCACAGTATAGCACAATGAGAATTTCCCTCACTGTCCTTCCCTGTCCCTACAAACAAGGATTAGCACAGTAAAACACACTGACACTCTCCCTACCTATAGTTTTCTGTCCCTATAAAAAATGTTTTTTTAAAGATGGTTGATGATGAATGCTTTAGCACAGTATAGCACAATGAGAATTTCCCTCACTGTCCTTCCCTGTCCCTACAAACAAGGATTAGCACAGTAAAACACACTGACACTCTCCCTACCTATAGTTTTCTGTCCCTATAAAAAATGTTTTTTTAAAGATGGTTGATGATGAATGCTTTAGCACAGTATAGCACAATGAGAATTTCCCTCACTGTCCTTCCCTGTCCCTACAAACAAGGATTAGCACAGTAAAACACACTG
Source organism: Rana muscosa (assembly GCA_029206835.1). NCBI lineage: Eukaryota > Metazoa > Chordata > Amphibia > Anura > Ranidae > Rana > Rana muscosa. Next base: position 89,894,614 of record CM055121.1, read on the forward strand.
ACACTCTCCCTACCTATAGTTTTCTGTCCCTATAAAAAATGTTTTTTTAAAGATGGTTGATGATGAATGCTTTAGCACAGTATAGCACAATGAGAATTTCCCTCACTGTCCTTCCCTTTCCCTACAAACAAGGATTAGCACAGTAAAACACACTGACACTCTCCCTACTTATAGTTTTCTGTCCCTATAAAAAATGTTTTTTTAAAGATGGTTGATGATGAATGCTTTAGCACAGTATAGCACAATGAGAATTTCCCTCACTGTCCTTCCCTGTCCCTACAAACAAGGATTAGCACAGTAAAACACACTGACACTCTCCCTACCTATAGTTTTCTGTCCCTATAAAAAATGTTTTTTTAAAGATGGTTGATGATGAATGCTTTAGCACAGTATAGCACAATGAGAATTTCCCTCACTGTCCTTCCCTGTCCCTACAAACAAGGATTAGCACAGTAAAACACACTGACACTCTCCCTACCTATAGTTTTCTGTCCCTATAAAAAATGTTTTTTTAAAGATGGTTGATGATGAATGCTTTAGCACAGTATAGCACAATGAGAATTTCCCTCACTGTCCTTCCCTGTCCCTACAAACAAGGATTAGCACAGTAAAACACACTGACACTCTCCCTACCTATAGTTTTCTGTCCCTATAAAAAATGTTTTTTTAAAGATGGTTGATGATGAATGCTTTAGCACAGTATAGCACAATGAGAATTTCCCTCACTGTCCTTCCCTGTCCCTACAAACAAGGATTAGCACAGTAAAACACACTGACACTCTCCCTACCTATAGTTTTCTGTCCCTATAAAAAATGTTTTTTTAAAGATGGTTGATGATGAATGCTTTAGCACAGTATAGCACAATGAGAATTTCCCTCACTGTCCTTCCCTGTCCCTACAAACAAGGATTAGCACAGTAAAACACACTGACACTCTCCCTACCTATAGTTTTCTGTCCCTATAAAAAATGTTTTTTTAAAGATGGTTGATGATGAATGCTTTAGCACAGTATAGCACAATGAGAATTTCCCTCACTGTCCTTCCCTGTCCCTACAAACAAGGTTTAGCACAGTAAAACAGACTGACACTCTCCCTACCTATCCTTCTCTTTCCCTAAACTAAAGGAATCCAGGTTAAGCAAGAAAAAAAAATGTCACTGTCCCTGCCTATGCTTCTCTTTCCCTGCTCCGGAACACACTACACTAGGCCGCTGTGCTGGCGGCCTTTTATAGTGTGGGGCGTGTACTAAACACCCTCAGCAATAATTGGCCACAGGCATCCTGCCTGTGGCCAATCATTGCTCTCCTCGCTGCCGGCGCTGTGATTGGCCAAGCATGCGGGGTCACAGTGCATGCTTGGCCAATCACAGCGCCTGGATGACACTGCGATGGCGTAGTGCATTGTGGGCCGCGACTTAGGCGCGAACGGCCCAAATCGTTCGTTGTTCGGCGAACGATCGAACAGCCGAAGTTCGAGTCGAACATATGTTCGACTCGAACACCGAGCTCATCCCTAACCACCAATGGCCCAATTTTTCTGCCCCTGTTCAACAGGGGCATGTAATTACAATTATTGATCTAATAAATCACAGCAGGGCCCATTCCTGCGCCCACCAAGAGTAACTGTGAGGGCTTACAGTGTTGTGGCAACACCACCACCACCAAAGGCCCAATTTTTCTGCCCCTCTTCAACAGGGGCATGCAATTACAATTCTTGATCTAATAATTTACAGTAGGGCCCATTCATGCACCCACCAAGAGTAACTGTGAGGGCTGACAGTGTTGTAGCACCAGCACCACCACCAAAGGCCCAATTTTTCCTACCACTGTTCAACAATGGCATGTAATTACAATTCCTGATATAATAGTTCACAGCAGGGCGTTCCAGCGCCCACCAAGAGTAACTGTGAGGGCTCACAGTGTTGTGGCAACACCAACATGTAAAGGGCAAATTTCAGCAGCGTATATACGGCAGGCCCCTACTTTCAAACATCCAACTTACAAACGACTCCTACTTGCAAACGGAAGGAGACAACAGGAAGTGAGAGGAAATCTACCCCTAGGAAGGCAAATTCTCTCCTGTAAGTGTTAATATGGGAAAAAGGTGTCTCCTCTCTACTGATGCTTTATCACCAATCCTTGTTTCAATAAAAACCCCACTTTTCAAAAACATTTGTCATTGGGACGGAAAGTGATGTGAAATGTTCTGAAAAGGTGCACAGACAGCAAAACAAATGTTACAGGGGTGATAACCCTTCCCTATGTTTTCCAAACAGCTTAAAAATAGATTTTTTGGCTGGAGCTACACTTAAACAATGTACCTGTTCAAAATTACAAACAGATTCTACTTAAGAACAAACCTACAGTCCCTGTCTTGTTTGCACCGCCTGTATACTGCTGTTCAGAGTATATAGGGCCTTTTTTTATTTTGAGTGCGGGGTTCCACTTAATATCCATACAAGACCCAAAGGGGCTGTTAATGGGCTGGGGTAGGGGGGGGGGGGGGGGGGGGGTAGCCATGCCATTTTTCTCAAAGATTTTCATCCATATATGCCAGGACAAGACATGACATTAAAGCGCAAGCAGTTTTAAATGGCTTTTTTTCCTTTAGAAATGTCATTTTGTGCAGGGACAGTTCTAAACACAGGAAACACATGCCACTTCACAGGCATACTTTAGACACCCCTCAGGTACGATATTTAAAGGAATATTTCACTTATTTTTTTTCACTTTATGCATCATTAACCACTTAACGACCGCCCACTGTAAATATACGTCGGCAGAATGGCACCGACAGGCAGAATCACGTATATGTACGTGATTGCCTTTGTATAGTTGGGGGGTCCGATCGGACCCCCAGTCTTTACAGTGAGCGGTCGTTTTACCTTCGGGAGCGATCCGGCATGAGGGGACGGCCGTTCGATTCCGGCCACCCCCTCTCGATCGCTCCCGGCGAATGAGAGCTTCCCCTGCCTGTGTACTTGTTTACACAGGCTGGAGGAAGTGATGTCATCTCTCCTGCGGCGCTCACATATACCGAGCGCCGTACAGGAGAAGATGCAGGTTAGTGCACACAACACTACACTGACACCAGGACACATAGGCACATAAATCGCCCCCCCAGGCCCCCCCAGACACCCCCAGATCACCCCCCAGATCACCCCCCAGCCCCCAGTCACAGTGTCACTGATTGCAGTGACCATTTATTTAGTGATCACTGCAATCAGTGACATTTGTGACTGTAAAAGTGTCAGTACATTTAGTTTTAGGTCCAGTGTAGCCCCCTAACCCCCCCTAATAAAGGTTTAACCCCCTGATCACCCCCCAGATAACCCTTTCACCCCCTAGTACCGCCGTCGCTAAGCGATCATTTTTCTGATCGATGTCTTAGCGTCGGTGATGCTGATCGGTAGCCAGTAATTTTTTTTAGGTTCGCCGCAGGTTTTTATAGCGTCGGGTACCCCCATATATTACCTAATAAAGGTTTAACCCCCTTGATCGCCCCCCAGGTAACCCTTTCACCCCCTATCACCACGGTCACTAAGCGATAATTTTTCTGATCGATGTTTTAGCGTCGGCGATGCTGATCGGTAGCCAGTAATTTTTTTTAGGTTCGCCGCAGGTTTTTATAGCGTCGGGTACCCCCATATATTACCTAATAAAGGTTTAACCCCCTTGATCACCCCCCAGGTAACCCTTTCACCCCCTAGCACCGCCGTCACTAAGCGATCATTTTTCTGATCGATGTCTTAGCGTCGGTGATGCTGATCGGTAGCCAGTAAATTTTTTTAGGTTCGCCGCAGGTTTTTATAGCGTCGGGTACCCCCATATATTACCTAATAAAGGTTTAACCCCCTTGATCGCCCCCCAGGTAACCCTTTCACCCCCTATCACCACTGTCGCTAAGCGATCATTTTTCTGATCGCTGTCTTAGCGTCGGTGATGCAGATCGGTAGCCAGTAATTTTTTTTAGGTTCGCCGCAGGTTTTTATAGCGTCAGGTACCCCCATATATTATCTAATAAAGGTTTAACCCCCTGATCGCCCCCCAGGTAACCCTTTCACCCCCTATCACCACTGTCGCTAAGCGATCGTTTTTATGATCGTTGTCTTAGTGTCGGTGATGCAGATCGGTAGCCAGTAATTTTATTTTAGGTTCGCCGTCAGGTTTTTATATAGCGTCAGGTACCTCCATATATTACCTAATAAAGGTTTTAACCCCCTAATTGCCCCTAGTTAACCCTTTCACCAGTAATCACCATATAAGTGTTACGGGTGACGCTGGTTAGTTAGTTTGCTTTTTATAGTGTCAGGGCACCCGCCGTATATAACCCAATAAAAGTTTAACCCCCTGATCGCCCGGCGGGTGATATCAATTAGGTTTTAGCGTCAGAGAGGGTCTGCGTCACACCCCAGGCAGCGTCAGGTTAGTGCCAGTAACGCTAACACCCACGCGTGAAGCATACACCCCCCTTAGTGGTATAGTATCTGAACAGATCAATATCTGATCTGATCAGATCTATACTAGCGTCCCCAGCAGTTTAGGGTTCCCAAAAATGCAGTGTTAGCGGAATCAGCCCAGATACCTGCTAGCACCTGCGTTTTGCCCCTCCGTCCAGCCCAGGCCACCCAAGTGCAGTATCGATCGATCACTGTCACTTGCAAAACACAACACACATAACTGCAGTGTTCGCAGAGACAGGCCTGATCCCTGCGACTCCAGTGCTGTAGGAGGTGATTTCGCCACCACAGTTAAAAAAAAAAAGCATATATGCCAAAGCATTGGGGCAGCAGGGGCGGAGGAGCGATTTTGCTCCTAATGCCGCGTACATACAGTCGAAATTCCGACGGAGGCTTGCCCGTGGAAAAGTCTGACCATGTGTACGCGGCATAACTTTTGCGGGAAGATGCCCCCATGCTTCGGCATATATAAATGGTGCATGTATGCCCATCATTAGAAGTGGGTGGATGAAGGGCGGTATTCTAATGGTGGGCATACCCACCGATCAATCTTTTTTTTTCGTTCAGCCAACAGGCTGCATGAAAAAAAAGATTACAATACATGTCCAACAAGGACCAGCAACGTACTGGTATGTTGCTGGACTTTGAATGTTTATACCAGAATGATGCCTGCAGGTTTAGGTATCATCTTGGTATCATTATTTTTTGTTTCAATAGTTTTTATTGAAAGTATTGATAATAAAATGAGCAGATAGCGTCATACATCACACTTGATATTGGATACATATTGATAAATATATACATCATGTCAAGTTGTCAAAAATGGTTAAATTGCATGACTATAATAGATGGTGAAGGTAAGGTGGTCTGTGAGGTCCCAAAACCCTAGACACCCCTAATGGGAACATTCTGCATCTAGGGGTAAATAACGAAACATCACCCTCCAGCAGTGTCTGTGAAGGTTTAGGAAGTAGCTCATACAGCGAAAGCGTTATTAACAACCTGTGGTGGGATATGGAAGTGAAACAACAATGGAGAATGTAGACTGTCAAGTATGAGTTTGTGCATAAGATAGTACATGTCTAAAGTATTCATACTATCTTGAGTGTACATGTGAATGCATATGCATTCAGAGAGCATCGTATACAACTGTTTGAACGATGTGAGAACTAGAATAAAGTAGGGTAAAGTAAACAACAAAACAAAGAAAGAAGAGAAAAGAGAAAGGAGAAAAAAGGGGGGGTGGGAGGGGGGTAAAGGAATGAGGGGAGGGGAGGGGAGGGGAGTAGAGAGCAATATGGTAGGTCTATTAATCAGGAGTGTATCAGGTAAGCTTTTTAGCATACCATTGAGTCCAGGGGAGCCATAGATTATAGATTTTAGAATATGATGACTTCCCCTTTGAAAAGATTGATTCATAAGCGTAGTGAGAGTGGACCAATGCTATGACTTCATTCGAAGTTGGGGAGACATTAGTTTTCCAGTTTCTGGTTATGAGTAGTCTGGTTGCTAGGAGTATGTGAGTAATGATTAATCGGAAATGTGGTGGTAGTAATTCGGTATTTATATTCAGTATAGCTAATTGTGGAGTAAGTGTAAAAGGAGTATGGCATATATCTTGTATGATGCGTTCTACTTCGGTCCACAGTGTTGTTAATCCTGGGCATGACCAGAACACGTGGAAAAGAGTACCTAACTGGTTACAATTCCTCCAGCAGTCGGGTGATGGGTGGGATCAAAATTTGGCCATTCTCTGTGGTGTCAGGTACCATCTTAGATGGATTTTATGAGTTAATTCCCATAGAGAAGTGCAGCTAGTGGATTTATATATTGACTTCAAGGCTGTTTGCCATTGTCGATCAGAAATCTGTATGTTCAAATCTCTTTCCCAGTCCGTGTATGGTTTGGATTTATGGAAGGTATTTTTCCCCTGCAGTGTAGAATAGATTAGGGAAGTGCCTTTGGTAGGTGTAGTAGTGTAGAAGAAGTAGTTCCACAGTTTGAGTGGCAATTCTCCTTCTAAGTTTGGGTGTGCTGTGAGACATTGTTGAATCCTATAGCAATTGAAGAAATCTAGATTTGGTGCATGTAATGTAGATTGGATTTGGGCAAAGGTTTTATGTATAATCTTAGTCCTAAGGTCTGCGGTGTCTGTTGTTTGAGTAAGTATCCATTTGGGTATAGTCAGGTCGGGCGATAATAGTTTTAGTGTTTGGACAGGTATTTGTAGTCGTTTGGTAGGTATATGATACCATTTTGTGGAGTGTAGTATTTTCCAAGCCTGAACCGATGCTCGGATAGTCGGTGAGTACAAGTGGAGGTGAGGTTGGGTTATTGTGGAACTGAATAGCCAGTCTTTGAGGTTATGACCAGGGGTCATAATATTTTCAATGTTACCCCATAATGTGGTTGGGCGATCGGCGACCCACTCTGTCATTTGAGACAAAATGGAAGCCAGGTAGTAATCCTTGATATCTACGTATCCCATTCCTCCTGCCAGTTTGTGTTTGATGGCTTTAGGGTGACTACATCTGGGTTTTTTACCTTGCCATATGAATTGTTGTATAACGGATTGGAGAGATTTAAGGTATGAGGAAGTTAGTGGAATAGGAAGAGTGCGGAATATGTAAAGCAGCCTAGGAAGAATGAGCATTTTAAAAGCAGCTAATCTACCTGACCAGGAAAATTCAAATCTTCATAGTTTAGTAGTTTCTGTAATCAGCATTTGTTTAGCTTCAATGTAGTTACTATTGAAAAGAGTCTTGGTAGATTTAGTAAGTGTTATTCCCAGATACGTTATACCTGTGACTGCCCATGGGTATGGGTAGAAATTCCGCAGGAGGTTGCTGGTGATAGCATCTAATCCAAGGTCTAGAATGTGGGACTTTGTTTAGTTCACCTTATAATAAGAAATATCACTGAATTTTTGCAATACAGATTGTACCGAAGCCAGGGAGGATATAGGGTTGGTGACCATGAGTATAACATCGTCGGCAAATAAATTTATCTTACGTTCTAATGAACCAATTTTAAAGCCAGAGATGAAAGTGTTTGCTCTAATATGTTCGGCGAGGGGTTCCATCACTAGATTAAAAATAAGAGGTGAAAGGGGGCAACCTTGGCGGGTTCCATTCGAGATCGGAAATGGTTTAGACAGCATTTCAGATGTGTACACCTGAGCTGAAGGTTTTGTGTATAGGGCCATTATTGCAGAGAAAATGTGCCCTTGAAGGCCAAACTTTCGGAGTGTGGCTTGGAGATATGCCCAGTTAACTCTATCGAACGCCTTCTCTACATCCAGTGACAGAAGCAGAGAAGGCGTTCTGGCAGAGTCCGCGTTGTGGATTATATTAATGATTCTACGGGTTGCATCAAATGTTTGCCTGCCTTTCGTGAATCCAGATTGATCCGGGTGGATCAGTGATGGCATAATGTTTACTAACCTCATTGCTATAAGCTTAGCATAAATTTTCGTGTCAATATTGAGGAGCGAAATAGGACGGAAATTTTGTGGTGAGGTAGGTTCCTTCCCCGGCTTCGGCAGGGTAATTATTAAGGCATTTAACATTTCCTGTGGGAGAGAAGAGGAGGAGGCAGCTTCATTTGCGACAAGAATGGTGCTAGAACAGTGCTGAATCGTTTATAATATTCCCCGGTGAGGCCGTCAGGACCAGGGGATTTGTTGGGTGGGAGGGATGCAATTACATCTAGAATTTCTAGTGGCGTGAATGGGGCATTCAGCGTTAATAATTGGTCAGGGGATACAGTGGGAAGATTAATTTCGTGCAAGAAAGTTTCTATATCTTCTATGGATGGTTGGGCAATATTAGTATCATCTTTCAGGTTATACAGTGTCTTGTAGTAGTGGCTAAACGCATCTGCTATGGCTTGGGGGTCTATCAGTTTTTGTTTAGTAGAGGGATGATAAAGATGGGAGATTTTAGTTTTAGTGTGGTGGCCTTTAATTCTAAGCGCCATGGCTTTCCCAGCTTTATTACCTGTGGAATAGTAATTAGCTTTAAATCGTTTTTGAGCTCTATTATAGGATTCTAATAATACGTTTCTAAGTTCCTGTCTGAGAAGTACTAACTGTTCCTTATGTTTAGTCTCAGGGTGTTTCTGGTTCTGGGCTTCAGTATTTTTAATTTGGGAAGTGAGGGTGTCAAGACGCTGTGATCTCCTCCTCTTCTCTCTAGCTCCAATTTGGATAAGAATCCCCCTAACAAATGCCTTATGGGCATTCCAAAGTATAGTGTTGTTTGATGTGGAGCCTTGGTTTAGATCAAAGAATTCTTCCAAATGTTTACTAATGTAGGTTGAGTGTTCGGGTGATTGTAGGATCGAGGCGTTGGTTCTCCAGATTTTCGTACGTGGGGAAGATGGTAAAGTATCAATGACGATCGATACAGGTGCATGGTCCGACCATGTGATCGTGTCAATAGATGATTCAGAGATTTTGGGCAGAGTCCATTTGTCAACAAGAAAGTAGTCAATCCTGGTATAGGAATTGTGCCTATGGGAGAAGAATGAGTAGTCTCGTTCCGAGGTGTGATGACATCTCCACACATCGTACAGATCATTGTTCCTGAGGAAATGTCCCATAGGCGAGACACGGCTCCTATTGCGGGAAGAGGTGTCCAAGGAGTTGTCTGGAGCAATGTTGAAATCTCCGCATATGATGAGATTACCTTGGCGAAATTTGGTGATTGTGGACATCAGTTTCGAAAGGAATCTGATTTGTCTGGTATTGGGCGCGTACACATTGACAATAGTGTATCTGGTATTGTCCATTGTACAGTCCAGAGCCAGGTATCTCCCATCCCTGTCATTTAAACTGTCATGGAGTATGAAGTTTATTGAGTTTTTGATTGCTATCATAACTCCATTCTTCTTGGTGGGGCCTGGGGCTTGGTAGATGTGGCTAAAATTTTTGTTGGTACAATGCGGTTCTGCAGATTTTTTAAAGTGTGTTTCTTGAACACATAAAACGTCACATTTAGACTTTTGTGCAGTGCGCCACAGAGAAGCTCTTTTCGCTGGATGATTCAATCCTTTGGCGTTGAGTGATAGGAATTTTGGCATTTTGGATTTAAGTGTAGATGTCTAAAGAAGGTAAGTATTACTCACAGTTTTGTGGACACGTTCGGCTACTCAGGAGGTTCCAGAGGGTTAGGTGCACTTGTCCGGACTGTTGTGTGCTCTCGGGGAGAAAGGATGAGGGTTAAGAAAACCGGGAAAAGAAAAACAAAAGATATAAACGGGAGCGCGCAGAGAGGGGTAAACAGGAATACAGCAGAACTGACAGCAGTCAATCAAAAACGGGACTGCTGTGTTGTTGTGGGGTGTGAGTTCGTGGAGCAATTAGCACCGAGCAAGGCATCCGGCCGGAGGCTTTGAAAATATGGGTCATGTGTAACCCCGCCATTCTTAGTGGGGTCAATGCATACCGCCAAAGCGGCGTTCATCAGAGGATTGGGTGTTCCTCCTGCGGCTGGGTTGTGCTGGTAGAGGAGGTTCAGGGATAATTCCCCACAGGTTGAGTAGTTTGAGGCCTTCTTCTATTGTGGAGATGTGGTGTTTAACCCCATTTTTGGTGATTATGATCTTAGGGAAGCCCCATTGATAGGGAATCTTGTGGTTGTTAAGCGGTTTTGTAATGGTGTTAAGTTGTCTCCTCATCTGGCGGGTATGCTGTGAAAGGTCAGCGTACAGTTGGATAGTGGTGTATGGGGCTGGAAGTTGACCGAGGTGTCTCGACTTTAGGAGGAGCTGATCTTTGGCGTGAAAAAAGTGTATCCTCATAAGGACATCTCGTGGCACTTCCGCTTGGAGGTGCGGGGGTTTGGGAAGGCGGTGGATTCGATCGATGATAGTTTCCATGGGGGTGAGATCTGGTAAGATCGTGGTAATCAATTTCCTGGCGTATGCGTTAAGGTCATGCGGCAGTACTGATTCAGGGATCCCTCTGAGTTTTACATTATTACGGCGGGACCTGTCCTCGAGGTCCGCCATCTTGGCCCTCATCCATTGCTGTTCTTCTTGAGTATGGTCATGGGCATCTACAAGGTCATTTACGGTTTCAGTCATCTGCCCCATTTGTTTTTCTACTAGGTGCATTTTCTGTCCCATACAGTGCATTTGTGATGAGAATCTGGTGAACATGGTGGAGATGTCATTATGAAGGGATCTGTGAAGGGAGATGAGCATCTCCTTCATGGTAGTGTCTAGTACAGGCTGGTCTGTGGTGGGGAAGGCCGCGATGGGGGATGGAGAGGCTGGGATGTGATCAGATATAGGGCTCACCTCGTTTGCTGCCGAATCTGCATCCAGTTGCATCCGCGATTTAGCAGGGCTGTTGCCGGCGGAGGAAGTGAGGGATGATGGAGAGGCATCAGGGGAGTGAGGATGTGGAGATATTTCCAGTCCACCAGCGTCCGGAAGATCTGTATAGGCCGCAGATGTTCCCTGAATAATCTCGCGGGCGCCATCTTGGATGTTCGGCAGCGTGAAGAAATCTGTCAGTTTTTTAGGCTGACGATAATCTTTCCATTTGCGGGTCGGTCCGGACATTCTGGGTTATTAGCGAGGCAATCTGGTGAGATTTGTGGGCGCTGTAGGCTATCAGAATAGCGGGGATGCTGCTCAGTATTCCGGTCGGTGCAGGAGCTGTGTAGTTACACGTCCATCTTGCTCAGCGGGTAGCCACGCCCCCCTTGGTATCATTCTTTTCAGCCAGCGGCCGGCTTTCATGTAAAAGCAATCCTAGTGGCTAATTAGCCTCTGGACTGCTTTTACAAGCAGTGGGAGGGAATGACCCCCCCGGATATAAAAAGCGCCATTGGGAAATTGGGAAAGCATTTTATCACACCGATCTTGGTGTGGTCAGATGCTTTGAGGGCAGAGGAAAGATCTAGGGTCCAATAGACCCCAGTTTTTTCAAAAAAGAGTACCTGTCATTACCTATAGCTATCATAGGGGATATTTACATTCCCTGAGATAACAATAAAAATGATAAAAAAAAAAAAATATGGAAGCAACAGTTTAAAAATAAAATAAAAAAGCAAAATTAATAATAAAAAAAAAAAAAAAGCACCCCTGTCCTGCCCTGCTCTTGCCCAATGGCGAACGCAAGCGTCGGTCTGGCGTCATATGTAAACAGCAATTGCACCATGCATGTGAGGTATCACCGTGAAGGTCAGATCAAGGGCAGTAATTTTAGCAGTAGACCTCCTCTGTAAATCTAACGGGGTAACCTGGAAAGGCTTTTAAAGGCTTTTAAAAATGTATGTAGTTTGTCGCCAATGCGCGTTTGTGCGAAATTTTAAAGCATGTCGTGTTTGGTATCTATGTACTCGGCCTAAGATCATCTTTTTTATTTCATCAAACATTTGGGCAATATAGTGTGTTTTAGTGCATTACAATTTAAAAAAGTGTATTTTTTCCCCAAAAAATGCGTTTGAAAAATCGCTGCGCAAATACTGTGTAGAAAAAAAAATGCAACACCCACCATTTTATTCTGTAGGGCCTTTGCTTTAAAAATATATATAATGTTTGGGGGTTCAACATAATTTTCTTGCAAAAAAAATATGTTTTCATGTAAACAAAAAGTGTCAAAAAGGGCTTTGTCTTCAAGTGGTTAGAAGAGTGGATGTAAGCTTCCTAATGTTGTGTATAAAATGCCAGAACAGTTCAAAACCCCCCCCAAATGACCCCATTTTGGAAAGTAGACACCCCAAGCTATATACTGAGAGGCATGTCGAGTCCATGGAATATTTTATATGTTGACACAAGTTGCGGAAAAAAGATAATTTTTTTTTTTTTTTTTTGCACAAAGTTGTCACTAAATGATATATTGCTCAAACATGCCATGGGCATATGTGGAATTACACCCCAAAATACATTCTGTTGCTTCTCCTGAGTACGGGGATACCACATGTGTGAGATTTTTTGGGAGCCTAGCCGCGTACGGGACCCCAAAAACCAATCACCGCCTTCAGGCTTTCTAAGGGTGTAAATTTTTGATTTCACTTCTCACTGCCTATCACAGTTTCGGAGGCCATGGAATGCCCAGATGGCACAAAACCCCCCCAAATGACCCCATTTTGGAAAGTAGACATCCCAAGCTATTTGCTGAGAGGTATTGTGAGTATTTTGCAGATCTCGCTTTTTGTCACAAAGTTTTGAAAATTGAAAAAAAAAAAAAAAAAAATGTTCTTTCTTCATTTTCAAAAACAAATGAGAGCTGTAAAATACTCACCATGCCTCTCAGAAAACAGCTTGGGGTGTCTACTTTCCAAAATGGGGTCATTTGGGGGGGTTTTGTGCTATTTTGGCATTTTATGGCCTTCGAAACTGTGATACTGTAGGTAGTGAGGAGTCAAATCAAAAATTTGTGCCTAGAAATCCTGAAGGCGGTGATTGGTTTTCGGGGTCCCGTACGCGGCTAGGCTCCTAAAAAGTCCCACACATGTGGTATCCCCGTACTCAGGAGAAGCAGCAAAATTTATTTTGGGGTGCAATTCCACATATAACCATGGCATGTGTGAGCAATATATCATTTAGTGACAACTTTTTGTAAATTTTTTTATTTAATTTTTTCGTCATTATTCAATCACTTGGGACAAAAAAAAAATATTCAATGGGCTCAACAGGCCTCTCAGCAATTTCCTTGGGGTGTCTACTTTCTAAAATGGGGTCATTTGGGGGGGTTTTGTGCTATTTTGGCATTTTATGGCCTTCAAAACTGTGATAGGTAGTGAAGAGTGAAATCAAAAATGTACACCCTTAGAAATCCTGAAGGCGGTGCTTGGTTTCCGGGGTCCCGTACGTGGCTAGGCTCCTAAAAAGTCCCACACATGTGGTATCCCCGTACTCAGGAGAAGCAGCAGAATGTATTTTGGGGTGCAATTCCACATATAACCATGGCATGTGTGAGCAATATATCATTTAGTGACAATTTTTTGTATTTTTTTTTTGTCATTATTCAATCACTTGGGACAAAAAAAAAAATATTCAATGGGCTCAACATGCCTCTCAGCAATTTCCTTGGGGTGTCTACTTTCTAAAATGGGGTCATTTGGGGGGGTTTTGTACTGCCCTGCCATTTTAGCACCTCAAGAAATGAGATAGGCAGTCATAAATTTAAAGCTGTGTAAATTCCAGAAAATGTACCCTAGATTGTAAACGCTATAACTTTTGCGCAAACCGATAAATATACGCTTATTGACATTTTTTTTACTAAAGACATGTGGCTGAATACATTTTGGCCTAAATGTATGACTAAAATTGAGTTTATTCGATTTTTCTTATAACAAAAAGTACAAAATATCATTTTTTTTCAAAATTTTCGGTCTTTTTCCGTTTATATCGCAAAAAATAAAAATCGCAGAGGCAATCAAATACCATTAAAAGAAAGCTCTATTTGTGGGAAGAAAAGGACGCAAATTTCGTTTGGGTACAATATTGAATGTCCGCGCAATTTACAGTTAAAGCAGCGCAGTGCAAAATTCTGAATTCACCTCTGGTCCTTTAGCTACCAAATGGTCCGGGGCTTAAGTGGTTAAAATGACTGCTCCAGAAAAACGGCAGTTTTTAAAACTTCGTTTTGCATTGATACATGTCCCCTGGGGCAGAACCCGGGTCCCCAAACCCTTTTTAGGACAATAACATGCATATTAGTCGTTATAATTAGCACTTTAGATTTCGAATGTTCGCGTCCATTGTATTTAATAGGGTTCTAACGTTCGCGCAAACTTTCAGTCCGTTCGCAGGTTCTGGTGCGAACCGAACAGGGGGGTGTTCGGCTCATCCCTACTGAGCAGCATGGATGATGTGCATAACCTGTGCCTTGTGTTGTCGCCACTTGTGCATATGCTCTGGGTGTCTAAGGCTTTCTCAGCTGTCTGAACTGCCTGTGCGGTGGGTAGGTCCAGCCCTCTGTATTCCCCTGTGATACTTTCCCCTAGATTACTAGAAGCTGATACAGTTGCAATTGAAGCAATTGACTGTGATCCATTTTCTATAACAAATTTAATTTGGTCCAAACCCTCAGATCATAAAAATATAAAAAATAAGATTACCAAACACACAGTTACTATCTGGGATAAATTTAAACTTATCAAAGGACTACAATCTCCTCATGTTCCCCTTCTATCATTTATTAGAAACCCACTATTCTACCCAGCCTGCACATTCCCTAATTCATTTAAAAAATGGATCTCCTCTGACATAACGCAACTCTGTGATTTATCGACATCTACCTCACTTATAACATTTCCTGAACTATGTGATAGGCATCAACTCCCCCAATCAGAACTTTTCCGATATCTGCAGATCAAAAAAAATTTCATGCCATATATACAAAATATGAGTAAGCTCAACAAACTCACACAATTTGAACGTATATGTAAACGCGAACCTCACTCTAAGGGTCTCATATCAATAATATATAAACACCTTATTACTTTGCCTACTGCAGACCCACCATCATACGTGGCAAAATGGGAGAGAGACCTTGGACTTCAGTTGGAACCATCCGATTGGGATAAAATTTGGACCACAACAAAATCATCTTCACAAAATATAATAGCTCTAGAAACAAATTATAAAGTACTTTTGCGCTGGTATTTGGTTCCTGTCAGAATCGCGAAATATATTCCGCAATACTCCCCACTCTGCTTCCGTGGCTGTGGTGAACTAGGATCACACATACACATATTTTGGGATTGTCCCGTTACAAAATGTTTTTGGAAAGAGGTTTTTCTTATCCTCTCTACCTTATTCAAAAAAACAATCAAACCTGACCCTTCAATTGCACTACTAAATCTAAAACCGACTTCTATTTCCCACACTCAATTCAAACTCCTTCTACAAATCACTACTGCAGCAAAGCAGACAATCGCCAAAGCGTGGAAAACCCCAACATTAATGATCTCAGAAACCAAAACCAGAATAAACCAAGCCATGACCCACTCAAAAACGGAAGCCATTACCAATGATAATATTGGAAAATTAGAAAAAATCTGGAATCCTTGGGTGACTAATTTTTTCCCTCCCAACTTTGACATCACATTATTAAGACCTTGGTAATATAACTACTAATAGCTATTTAATATACTAATATTATCAGACCAACATTATAAGATACCCCGGGGACCTTTTCAACCTTTTCTATCTTTTCTACCTACTATCTTTATTTTTTTCTCTTCTTCTTACCCTTCCCTCTCTTCTATCTTCGCTCTTTAGCTCTTTTTTTGTTGTTTTTTCTTTCTTAGCATATATTGTTATTATATGCAAAAATGGTAGCAACATTTTTATTTATTTTTTATGTTTTTTATTTATCAGTATATTTCAGCTTTAGAGCTCCTTTGAAACAATACAAACCTTATATATTACAATAACATTATATGAGGTCGAGAAATTATGACCCTTCATTTTTTCTTTATAAATCCTTATATTACCTTACATGTTATATATTATTACTAAATCTGGTTTGTAATTACTAAATTCAACACTAAGCATATATTTTAGCAAGTCTCCAGATAATGGTCAACATATGTTAAACTTAAATTACTGTTTTTTTTCTCCTCTTCTGTTGTTGTTGCCTTCAAAAATCGCTGGAGCTTGACATAAATATCTAATTTGTGTTCTCCTTAACTGCTACTATTTATAGTGACTATGTTTATTGACAATATATGCTTGTAATTTTGAAAATTTAATAAACAAATTTGACAAGAAGCTGATACAGTATATCCAAATAACATGCATGTAAGCACGTGCTTACAGAGGATGTGCATATAGCGTAAAGCAGCCTTTCTCAACCTTTTCAACACAGAGGAATCCTTCAAATATCTTTTCAGTCTATGTGCTTAGTTCTACTATATTATATACCTGCCACATTCATTGCTATCGTGTAACCTCCTGGGATGCATGCCTCATATAAAGTCCCACCTGTGCTCTTTTCCTGTCAACATTTCAGTCTCATTGCTAAAAAGTACTATACCTACAACTCATTATACAGTAGTGTGATAGTGAGTGGGAAAATTGATCCATACACGTGTGGACATTGGGAAGAACTTCCCCCTTACAGATAGCTAAAAAGATCAATGGTATCAGTGGGAACTTATCTGGAGGCAGAAATTACTCGGTTCTCAAGGAATCCCTAGCAAGCCCAGAAGGAACCCTAGCTGAGAAACCCTGATATAACGTTTCTGTTATGTTTTGTGTTCAAGACAAAACAGTAATTACAAATATGCATGAACAATGTAATCTATTCCAAGAGCTAAATTTAAGGTAAGGAGTATTGTCCATCACCCCCAGACACCCCATCTGGGAACAAACTGTGTTGTGAGACTGTGTAGCGCCCTGCTCCTGTTGACCAGGCGCTATTATCTAAATTTAGTGGGATGTCTGAACTGTAGTTTGTTCAGATTTCATGTTTTGGCTAAATTGGTATATGTTCCAGCTTTGGCTGACATGAGTGTATTTCCGGCGGTTACCAGCAGGTGTCGCTGCCACCTCTGGTTCGTGTTGGAAGGTACAACAAGCCGAGGCGTATTGGGTGCTTTTTCCCAGAGGCAACCTAGTGGGAGGTTGATACCGCTGGGCATGCTGGGAGAGGGTACTTAAGGGGCGGATGCCATTTTTAGAGAAGCTCTCTCACCTCATGGCCACCTTGGCCGGAGGTATGCGACAACTCCTCTTCTGTCTCGGGCCCTGCTGGCCCAAGGCTTTTGTTACTGAAGGTAGGCCCAGAACCTATCTGGGGCCTACTGGTTCGATGGTGGTCCTGTGCTGTCTGTCCTGCGGGAAGAAGCCGAGCAGTTGAAGGAACCAGGGGAGGACTCATCTTGGAGAAAATGCAGTGGAAGGCTAGTATCTCAAGAGTTATACTGTGCAGTTGTGCTTGAACTTTGGAAATTCTGATTACCAAGTCTGTGGCAGAGACTTTCATTTTGTCCGTGCATCATCCCGGCTGCTAGGCCGGTGAGAGGGGCCTATCCGCGTGAGCAAGATCCAGTGACAGAAAGTAAACCTGTCTCCAGGATCTCAAGTTTCTCAGTGATCTGCACCAGGTACATGAACTCCCCCTAACCCTCCATCCCTCATTCTGCTAACGTTGTGATTATTAAAAAAAGCATTGGAAAAGACTCAGTGACTGGCGACCGTGTTTTATGCAACTTTTAACCCTAGACTTTGAGCCAACACAGTGGGGTAACGGCAGACCAAAACTAACCAGCAGCTCCTGTGGGGGTAGTGCTACAACAGTATAACCAACCATTAATTTCAATCGTTTTTCTTGTTTAAGCTATTTTATTAGAAGGTATAAGTTAAAGTATAAGTAAACAATGGTCCAAGTATGGACTAAACATGAATTAGAAATGGTAGACTAGCCAGTGTCAATGAGCAATAAGAGGGTTATGTACACAAGGGGATACAGAGTAGGGATGAGCTTCGAGTTCGAGTCAAACCCATGTTCGACTCGAACATCGGCTGTTCGATCGTTCGCCGAATTTCGGACATTATGGGCCGTTCGCCCCAAATTCGAGTGGCGCGTCACGGCCCATAATTCACTGCGGCATCGCAGCGCATTGCTGGCTGATGATTGGCCAAGCATGCACTATGACCCGCATGCTTTGGCCAATCACAGCGCGCAAAAAACGGAGAGCCATAATTGACCAAAGCAGGGTGGCTTTGGCCAATTATGTCTCAGGGGGTTTAGTACACGCCCCACACTATATAAGGCCGCCTCCGTGGCGGCCTTGTGTACTGTGTTGTGATGGTTAAAGACAGATAGAGAGAGAGAGACAGTGTAATTTATTTTGAGTTAGAGCAGGCAGGCGAGTCAGTGTGTAGAGGATATATATGCATCCTAGGTGTTGTATATATATTGTGACAGCAGGAAGGTAAAGTCACCTGGTTGCATCCAGGGGGGTAGATATATTTCGCCCAGATTCAGGCTTTACGCCGACTTATACAACTAGGTGGAGAGTTGTATAAGGCTAGTGGGCTCATGGATGACTCATACCTCTAGGGAGAGTGTGGGGCGTCGTGCAGACAGAGATGAGGAGACCAGCTGAAGCTTGTCAGCTCATTTAGGCCTCTATAAGAACTCCCAGCTTCATTAGATGTTAGCTCATGCCTGGAACCAGACCTGTGTGGACTGTCTAGGGAGAGTGAACCCCTGTGCGGTGAGACAAAGCCTGTGTGGCTATTTGCTTGGACATTTAAAACCAGGGACTTAGGGACTAGGACAGCACTAGGCTGATCCCAGTTGTTAGTTAGGAAACCTGTATGTTTAGTCAGAGGTCAAGTTGACCAGGATTTATTTTGTTTATGTTTCTTTTGCTTTGCTGTGTTTTGTCACTGTAAATAGAAAATAAACCGCACCTTTTTGATTTTGAAAACCACAACCTCCGTTTGCTGGGCCTGTTTTTGTGTGGGCAGCCCATCTCGGGGGTCACACACACCCGCGTCTGAGCTAACCCCCTCACAGTTGGTGGAGAATGCAGGCAGTTTTTTTTTTTTAAGCCAGCATGGAGGAGATACTGAAGCAGCTGGCTCTAGCAAATGCCAATCAACAGCAGACAAATGCAGGTTTGCAAAAGAACTTCGCAGCCCAGCAGCAAGCTCATCAACAGAGCCTTGCAGCCCAGCAGCAGACAAACGCAACTTTGCAACAGAGTCTGGAGGCTCAGCAACAAGCCCAGCAGCAATCTGAGGCCCGCTTCATAGACCTGTTGCAGAAGCAAGAGCAGAGACTACAACAACAGATGGAAGCAGTAATGCAGCAACGTCCGCAGACCAGTGAGGTAAGCCGTCCCACTAATACCGCGTCCTTTGGGGTGAGTCGTTTATTGACAAAAATGACTGGAGAGGATGATCCAGAGGTATTTTTGACCACATTTGAAAGGACCGCTGAAAGAGAAAAGTGGCCTGAGGAGCAGTGGGCTGGACTGGTGGCTCCTCTGTTAACTGGTGAATCGCAGAAAGCTTACTATGACCTAGAGCCTAACCAAGCAAAAGACTATGTGATGCTAAAAGCTGAAATATTGGCAAGGCTGGGTGTCACCCAGGCTGTCCGGGCTCAGCGTGTGCATAACTGGACTTTCCAGCTTGGAAAACCCCCCAGGTCTCAAATGTATGATCTCATTCACCTGAGCAGAAAGTGGCTACAGCCAGAGACTTTGTCCGCACCAAAGATTGTGGAACGTGTTGTAATGGATCGGTTTTTGAGAGCTCTTCCTACTGCCATCCAAAAGTGGGTAAGCCATGGAGACCCAGAGACGGCCGATGGTCTTGTGGATCGTGTGGAGAAATACTTGGCTACAGAGAACCTGACGGCCTCTTCCAGAGACACTCGGACTTTCCACCCTAAGACCAGACCATCCCCAGGGGCGGATAAGAGGATTCCAAGGGGTGAGGGTGGAGAGAGTGAGAGCTCTACCCCAAGTTTGGCGAGAACAGCCTGGGAAATCAGCGGCTCAAGAGGCCGCAAGAAGGATCGTTTGCTACCGCTGCCGGCAAGCGGGACATATTGCAGCCAATTGCCCGGTTGTGGAGGAACCCATGCAGTGTGACTTTCTGACGGGCAGACGTCAGTCGCTGTGTGCGACAGTCGCATGCACTGCCATTCGAGGAACTGAGAAACATTTATGCAAAATGTGTGTTAATGGTAGAAATGTTGTGGTATTGTTGGATTCAGGTAGCCTTGTGACCCTGATAAAGGCTGAGTTAGTTAAAACAGAGGTCTCTGGGAATAGCAAGGTAGCTGTTATTTGTGTGCATGGGGACACCCGAGAGTATCCAGTGACTACAGTGTGTTTCGAGACCCCCAAAGGTACCCTCTCTCATCCAGTGGGCTTAGTATCTCAGTTACCGCATGACGCCATTGTGGGAAGGGATTTTCCGAAGTTCTGGGAACTGTGGGATGATCCTGAGCCCCCCACTGGTGCCCCTATGTACCAGGAATGTGATAGCCAGAACTCCCCTGAGAGTGGTGAGGACTCTCCGGAATTTCCCTTATCAGTATTGGCAGGGGAGACTCAAGAAACTGGAGAGGAGCCCACCTCCTCAGACGAAAACCTACCGTCTGTGGAGTTTTCTGATCTTGAGGTTCACAGGGAAAACTTTGCCACAGAACAGTTGAAAGACCCCGCCCTAATAAAGGCACGGGAAAACGTAGTGAAAATAGATGGCGAGTTAGTGAACCCAGATAATACCTGCACTTACCCATACTTCAGCGTAGAGAAGGACCTACTGTATCGGGTGGCAAAAAGGGCAGAAGAAACCGTTGAGCAGCTTGTGGTGCCCAAAACTTACAGGAAGTTGGTGTTGGAGTTGGCCCATGGGCACATTCTTGGAGGTCATCTGGGGACAGAGAAAACCCGAGAGAGGGTATTACAGAGATTCTATTGGCCGGGGGTGATGAAGGACATAGAAAATTATTGTTCCTCCTGCCCTGTGTGTCAGAGGTCGGCCCCGATGCCACATTTCCGTAGCCCGCTGGTCCCTCTACCCATCATTGAGGTCCCGTTTGAGAGGATCGCCATGGATTTGGTAGGTCCTATAATCAAGTCCGCTAGGGGCACCAGTACATATTAGTTATAATGGACTATGCCACCCGTTATCCAGAAGCGATCCCTCTCCGAAATACCTCGGCCAAAACCATAGCCAAAGAGCTATCTCTTGTGTTTAGCCGGGTGGGTATTTGTAAAGAACTGCTTACGGACCAAGGTACACCCTTTATGTCCCGGGTTATGAAGGAGCTGTGTAAATTGTTCAAAGTGACGCAATTACGTACATCTGTGTATCACCCCCAAACCGATGGGCTGGTTGAAAGGTTCAACAAAACCCTAAAACAAATGTTGAAGAAAGTGGTGGATAGAGATGGAAAGGATTGGGACTGTCTACTTCCTTATCTGATGTTTGCTATTAGGGAGGTGCCCCAATCCTCTACGGGATTCTCCCCCTTTGAGTTACTGTATGGGAGACACCCAAGAGGGCTGTTGGATATTGCCAAGGAAACTTGGGAAAGTGAGAGTTCTCCCCACAGGAGTGTGATTGAGCATGTCGCCCTGATGCAAGACCGAATTGCACAGGTAATGCCCATCGTGAAGGAACATTTGGCCCAAGCGCAGTTAGCACAGCAGAGAGTGTACAACCGTGGAGCCAAGACCCGTACCTTTTCCCCGGGGGATAGGATACTGGTACTTGTCCCTACGGTTGAAAGTAAATTCCTTGCCAAATGGCAAGGCCCCTACGAGATAATGGAAAAAGTGAGCGAAGTGAATTACAAGGTCAGACAACCAGGAAGGCGAAAGCCCGAACAGATCTATCACGTTAATCTGTTGAAAGCCTGGAGGGATAGAGAGTCCCTAGTCGCAGACACTTGGTCACCAGCTCAAACTGGTTGCGTGATTCCTGAGGTTGGAATAGCAGCTACCTTGTCACAACCCCAACAACAGGAGGTTAAGGAGTTTGTGCTTCGCAACAAGGAGGTATTCTCTGAGCTGCCGGGACAAACATCTGGGGTAGAGCATGACATCATTACCCCGCCCGGTGAAAGGGTGAAGTTAAAACCCTATCGGATCCCAGAGGCCCGACGGGAGGCAATACGGGAGGAAGTACAGAAAATGCTGAACTTAGGGGTGATAGAGGAGTCCCAAAGTGATTGGTCTAGTCCCATTGTGTTGGTGCCTAAACCGGATGGGAGCTGGCGATTTTGTAACGATTTTCGTCAGTTGAACAAAGTTACAAAATTTGACACCTACCCCATGCCACGTATAGATGAGTTGATCGACCGGCTGGGAACAGCCCGATACATGACGACTCTTGACCTCACAAAAGGGTATTGGCAAATCCCCCTGGCCAAGTCGGCCAAAGAGAAAACCGCATTTGTAACCCCAGACGGGGCGTTCCAATATAAAAGAATGCCGTTCGGGTTACAGAATGCGCCGGCCACATTCCAGCGGAAAATGGACCAGATGCTGAGGCCCCATCGGAAGTATGCTGCGGGTTTCCTGGATGACATAATTGTCCATAGCACAGATTGGGCCTCACATCTGCCAAAAGTGCAAGCAGTCCTGGACTCTGTTCGGGAAGCGGGGTTTACGGCTAACCCCAAGAAGTGTACCATTGGGCAGGAGGAGGCCAAATATCTTGGGTACACCATTGGGAGGGGAGTAATAAAACCCCAACTCAACAAAGTCGAGGCCATCCAGAGTTGGCCACGTCCCAACAG
Source organism: Rana muscosa (assembly GCA_029206835.1). Lineage (NCBI taxonomy): Eukaryota > Metazoa > Chordata > Amphibia > Anura > Ranidae > Rana > Rana muscosa. The sequence goes on from CM055121.1 coordinate 89,917,315, forward strand.
CAAGAAGCAGGTACGAGCCTTTCTGGGAATCGCTGGGTATTATCGGCGATTCATTCCCCACTTTGCTTCTAAGGCTGTGCCCCTAACCAACCTGACGAAGGGGAAAGGGTCGGTCATGATTAAATGGACCCCCGAGGCTGAGGCAGCATTCCAATTCTTGAAACAAGCCTTATGTAGCCAGCCAGTGTTGTACTCACCCGACTTCTCTAAAGACTTTGTCGTACAAAGTGATGCATCAGATGTGGGGTTAGGAGCAGTATTGTCCCAGGTCTGGAACGGGGAAGAGCACCCAGTCATTTACCTCAGCAGGAAGTTGAAGTCCCATGAGGTAAATTACGCCACCGTTGAAAAGGAGTGTTTAGCGGTGAAGTGGGCTCTAGATTCCCTTCGGTACTACCTGCTAGGTAGGCACTTTGACATGGTTACGGATCACGCTCCGTTAAAGTGGATGGCTCAAAACAAGGAAACAAATAGAAGAGTGAATAGGTGGTTCCTGGCCCTCCAGGAATTCAACTTCACAGTAAAGCATCGCCCTGGCGTTCAAATGGGGAATGTGGATGCTTTGTCTCGAGTACATGAATGCCTGATTGCTGGTGTTCCAACCCCGAGGTTAAAACAAGAGGGGGGGTATGTGACAGCAGGAAGGTAAAGTCACCTGGTTGCATCCAGGGGGGTAGATATATTTCGCCCAGATTCAGGCTTTACGCCGACTTATACAACTAGGTGGAGAGTTGTATAAGGCTAGTGGGCTCATGGATGACTCATACCTCTAGGGAGAGTGTGGGGCGTCGTGCAGACAGAGATGAGGAGACCAGCTGAAGCTTGTCAGCTCATTTAGGCCTCTATAAGAACTCCCAGCTTCATTAGATGTTAGCTCATGCCTGGAACCAGACCTGTGTGGACTGTCTAGGGAGAGTGAACCCCTGTGCGGTGAGACAAAGCCTGTGTGGCTATTTGCTTGGACATTTAAAACCAGGGACTTAGGGACTAGGACAGCACTAGGCTGATCCCAGTTGTTAGTTAGGAAACCTGTATGTTTAGTCAGAGGTCAAGTTGACCAGGATTTATTTTGTTTATGTTTCTTTTGCTTTGCTGTGTTTTGTCACTGTAAATAGAAAATAAACCGCACCTTTTTGATTTTGAAAACCACAACCTCCGTTTGCTGGGCCTGTTTTTGTGTGGGCAGCCCATCTCGGGGGTCACACACACCCGCTGCCGAGCTAACCCCCTCACAATATTTATACACTGTATTCAGTTTAGCTAGATCCGTTCCTGTTATTATCTATACTGTGACAGGCAGGCAGGTGATTGTGCTAGCTGCAGTCAGTCAGTGTTTAACTTAGTGTACTGTGTGCTTTGCATAGCGTTCACCTAAAGCTTACCTGAATACAATTGCTGGTGTTCTCATAAAAGTACAGGCAGTGAGGCAGGGACCTCCTGTTTTTTGTTTTAGTGTTCTTTGCACAGTGTGCACCTAATTCTTACCTTAATACAATTGCTGGGGTTCTCATAAAAATACAGGCAGTGAGGCAGGGACCTCCAGTATTTTGTTTTAGTGTTCTTTGCACAGTGTGCACCTAAAGCTTACCTGATTACAAATACCCAAAGGTGTTGGTAATGGGCTGGGGGGGTGGGGGGTACCCATGCCATTTTTTCAATGATTTTCATCCATATTGCCGGGACCAGACATTACATTAAAGCCACAAGTAGTTTTAAATTACTTCTTTTAGAAATGTAATTTTGTGCAGGGACAGTTCTAAACACGGGAAACACGTGCCACTTCACAGGCATACTTTAGACACCCCCCCGGTATGATATTTAAAAGAATATTTCACTTTTTTTTTCACTTTAAGCATCATTAAAATCATTGTTCCCGAAAAAACTGCCATTTTTAAAACTTTTTTTTGCATTGCTACATGTCCCCTGGGGCAGGACCCCCCTTTTTAGGACAATAACTTGCATATTAGCCATTATAATTATCACTTTTGATTTTGAACGTTCGCGTCCATTGTATTTAATAGGGTTCTAAAGTTTGCGCAAACTTTCGGTCCGCTCGCAGGTTCTGGTGCGAACCGAACTGGAGGGTGTTCGGCTCATCCCTAATACAGAGCATTTATTCGGCCTAGGGGTGTAAACCCAGAGATCTAGTAAGCTATTGTGCATACTACATTTCAAGACTACAGTGGAACAGTATAATGAATAAACAGATACATAAGGCTTAGCAACGTCATGAGTCTGACCTGGCAGCAGGTTTGAAGATAGAGGTGAATAGTAGGATGGTAACTACCTAAAGGAGGGTGGTAGGATGTACAGAAAAGTGAAAAAAAGGGGGATGGAGAAATGAGGGGAAGGTGACATGGAAGAGAGAAGGATAAGGAAGGGGGGAAGGGGGGAGTGGTAGAGGATTAGAGTGGGGGAGGGGGGAGGGGAGGAGGAGAGGTGTGAAACCCCAGGCATTTCTATGTTGCATCAATTAGCCTGGACAGGGAAAATGCCAGAGGTGATGCCTCTAGTTTCTGTTATGTTCTACCACTGTAATGTGAACTGGTTTATGCAATGTGTAATGAGTTTTGTCCACGGAGTTAGGAGAGGGTAAAGCCCCATACACACGGTCGGACTTTTGGCCAACAAACTTAATTTTGAGTAAGTTGGACCAACAATCCGACCGTGTGTACGCTCCATCGGACAAACTTTTTTGTTTTTTTGTGTGTTTTCATCGGACAAAAGTTGGGTCTGCAAACGGACAAACTTTTGCCCAACAAAAGTCCGATGGAGCAAAGTCCTACCGTGTGTACAGAAAACCATAGGACTTTTGTCCGATGGACAAAACAACTAATGTTAAAATCAACCAACAATAGCAGAAGTTGACCAAAGGGTGGCGGTAAAGAGCAGAAAAGAGCAGAAAAACCACGTGATGTTGCAAAAAGTTTTAGGAAAGTTTGCAGAAAAGTCCTGTGGTGTGTATGCTATGGGTGTGCCCGGACAACTCCGTTAGGACAAAAATCCAGGGAAAAGTCAGATGGAAGTCCGACCGTGTGTATGGAGCTTTAGGATTACCAACTCCCCACTGTTAATGGTCCTGCCTTTCTGTGGCCCATAAATACAAGGGGAAGTAACATCTCTGTCTTCTTGCATCATGTGATCCCTGCTTGAGAGGTGCAATTTCCCTCCGAAAAATGGGTACCCATTCAGGCAGGGGCGTAACTAGAAATCACAGGGCCCCATAGCAAAATGTTGTATGGCCCCCCCCCTGCAAACAGCCCCCCCACAGCCACTCTAGTCTCAATGCAGCGTGACCTGTGCCCCATACAGCGTGACCTGTGCCCAATGCAATGTGACCTGTGCCCAATACAGTGGGACCTGTGCCCAATGCAGTGTGACCTGTGCCCAATACAGTGTGACCTGTGCCCCATACAGCGTGACCTGTGCTCAATGCAGCATGACCTGTGTCCCATACAGCATGACCTGTGCCCCATACAGCGTGACCTGTGTCCAATACAGCGTAACCTGTGCCCCATACAGCGTGACCTGTGTCCAATACAGCGTGGCCTGCCTGTGCCCAATGCAGCATGACCTGTGCCCAATACAGCGTTGCCTGTGCCCAATACAGCCTGGCCTGCCTATGCCCAATACAGCCTCACCTGTGCAGAATAAGAGGCAAGCCGCCCGGATCAGCAGAGAGCGGGATTGCTGTAATAGCTTTCATTTGAATTTCCCGTCTTCCCGGGGCTTATCATCACATATCCCTACCTCTTGGCCCAACGCCCTTGATGACGTCACACGTCCCGCATTGGACTGGCGTTCTGTCTATCAAAGGTGGGGCTATGTGACGTGAGCCCTGGGAACACTGGAAGTTCTAATGAAAGCTATTACAGTGGGCAATCCCGCTCTCTGCTGATACGGACAGCTCACCTCTTCCTCTCCTGTCTCTTCCCCTGGCTGGGAGACTGTGCCGGCGGTGCTCACCCCCCCCCCACTCTGAAGCAGCCCCATGCTCGCCAACAGCCATTTTCCACGTGCGAGTGGAAAATTTGAGGACTGCTCATCCTCACCGGGCCCCACTCGGCTGTTGGCCCCATAGCGCCCGCGTGGGTCGCTATGGCGGTAGTTCCGCCACTGCATTCAGGGTACTGAACGTAGGCGGGGCGGGGTCACCCGTCAGATCATAGGGGTAAGCCCAAGCTTTCCCTGCTTGCCGGGAAAAAGCCAATGACGTAGGCGGGATCCCGCCTACGTCATTAGCTATTCCCCGCAAGCGAGGAAAGCCGGGGCTTACCCCTATGATCAGACAGGTGACCCTGCCCCCTCGTGCCTCAGACCCTGCCTACGTCATTGGCTGAGCGGACCTGATGGGGAACTTCCTCCGCAGTGTAATAAATGAATAGACCCACCCCTTCTCACGTTCCCCATCAGGTCCGCTCAGCCTTACACCCAGTGAAGGTGACCCCGCCCCCTACGTCATTGGCTGGGCGGACCTGATGGGGAACGTGAGAAAGGGCGGGGTCTATTTATTACACTGCGGAGGAAGTTCCCCATCAGCTCCGCTCAGCCAATGACGTAGGCGGGGTCTGAGGTACGAGGGAGCAGGGTCACCTGTCTGATCATAGGGGTAAGCCCCGGCTTTCCTCGCTTGCGGGGAATAGCCAATGACGTAGGCGGGATCCCGCTCAGCCAATGACGTTTCGTGTGGAGTGGAGACTGTAGCGCTGGACATCGGATCACCGCGGGACACTGGATTACATCGCTGGAATAGGTTTTTTATTTTTTATTTTTAATAAAGGACTTTCCCAACTGTGTCTGTGTGTTTTTTTACAATTTTACCAATTCACATAGGGGGGGGCCGGGATCTGGGGGTCCCCTTTGTTAAAGGGGTCTTCCAGATTCCGATAAGCCCCCCCGCCCGCAGACCCCCACAACCACCGGTCAAGGGTTGTTTGGATGAGGCCCTTGTCCCCATCAACATGGGGACATGGTGCTTTGAGGGGTCACAGACCCCCAAAGCATCCTCCCCATGTTGAGGGCATGTGGCCTGGTATGGTTCAGGAGGGGGGGGGCGCTCTCTCGTCTCCTCGTCTTTTCCTGCGGCCTGCCAGTTTGCGTGCTCGGATAAAGGGTCTGGTATGGATTTTTGGGGGGAAACCCCACGTATTTTTTTTTTTTATTTGACGCAGGTTTCCCCTCAATATCCATAACAGACCTGAAGGGCCCGTAATTGTTTTTGGGGGGACCACCACGCATTTATTTTTATTTTTTATCAATGACTTTCCTCTGTATTGCCGGGAGCCGATAATTCTTTATAGCCGCGAGTGCTTTTAAATGACTTTTTTCCTTCAGAAATTACACTTTGTGCAGGGACAGTTCTAAGCAAGGGTAACAAGCGCTGCTTTACAGGCATACTATACACCCCCCCAGGTACGAAATTTAAAGGAATATTTCACTTTTATTGTTTCACTTTAAGCATTATTAAAATCACTGCTCCCGAAAAAACTGTAGTTTTTAAAACTTTTTTTTGCATTGATACATGTCCCCTGGGGCAGGACCCGGGTCCCCAAACACTTTTTATGACAATAACTTGCATATAAGCCTTTAAAATGAGCACTTTAGATTTCTCCCATAGAAATTTTTACAGGGTGTTTCGCGGCTTTTCGAATTTGCTGCGAACACCCCAAATTGTTCGCTGTTCGAGTTGAACTCATGTTCGACCCGAACATAAAGCTCATCCCTACTGGTGTCATAATGGATCACATGTGCAACATCATGGCAGTTGAAGATTAAAAAGAGGCCAGGATGACAGCTTCCATGGAAACCTGAAAACTATAGGATGGTTTACTTCCACTTTAAGCAGTTTCAAGGAGATTATTAATACGGTCCATAAGGACCAAGGACAAGCAGAAACCAGGAGTTAGATAAGCTATGAGACAGAGCCAGGAATACAGGAAGCTGGAACCAGGCAGTTAGAGACTACCAACGTGGATAGGAATGGGGATAACAGCAACAAGAACAGAGAAAATTATCACATTAAAGCTAAACCTAAAGACAGCAATCCAAATGCTATAATGGAAAACCAGATTAATGTTCTTTTAAAGCAATATGGACAAGTTTAGCTGTATGTACTTGTCTATGTCCTTCTATTAGTACAGCACACTGGGAAAAAAGGACAAGTATGCTAATTCTGGGGTGAAAAAAAGGGAACCAGGAGTGTTGGAAAAGCAAGTGAAGTTGCATGCAGGTAAAGGCTCAACAAAATATTGTTATATACTACACAACTGACACGGCAGAGATAATCTGCAGGGTCTCCAGCACAGCACTAAGATTTCCCTGGGTATAGATTTAATTACTGGAGTACTCCTCCAGCTGTTGCTGGGAAAGTGTTACTAAACCTGCTAGACCTTTATAAAGTAAAAAAAAAGTAACAAAGGGAATGATACCTTCTTACAATAATGACAACATATTAATTAACCTGAAGTATTTACAGGATAAAGAAGTTAGCTAGAGTTGCACTTCCTGGTGCTTTTACAAGCTGGTATTTCAGTTTTAGATAAAATCTTCCTTTAAATACTTGCAGTGTTTACATTAAAGTGTTACTAAACCCACAACAGTAAAATCAGCCCATATATGCAGTAAAGCATGCTTGTTATACTCACTGTGGAACCTATGGGGTTAATCTTCTGCATTGTGTAAAAAGGCTGTTTGATTCTGTCTTCTCTGATCCACCTCTTCTTCCACAGTCCCCAAACCATCTGATGATAGAACAGAGCCTTGGGGGCAAGCTGCACATGCTCCATTTAGTGTGTATTGCTAGAGAGTTTTTTTTTCTCTTGTGAGAGTGCATGTGATCAGCACAGGGCCAATCAGCACTGCCCAGACAGAGGGTCAGGGGTCCTGTAGCCTCATAGGACAATCAGGGGAGAATAAAAACTCCTCCTATGAGCTTTAACCAGCTCTCTGCTGATTACTGATAGAAATCACAAGACTGTGCTGATGAGAAAAGGTATTTAGCAGTTTATATTTACTAAAACGATTGCATTTCCATGTTCTGTGTACTGTGTGAGACCCTGAATGCAGGGTCCTAGGTTTAGTAACACTTTAACCACTTAAGGACCGCCACACGCCTATTTACATCGACAAAATGGCACGGACAGGCATAAGGGCGTACAGGTACGTCCCCTTTAAGATGCCGCCATGTGGTTGCGCATGAGAGGGAGATGCTAATGTAAACAAGCATCTCCCCGCTCTGCCTAGTGACAATGACACTGATCTCCGCTCCGTGTAATCGGAGCAGAGATCAGTGTCATGTCACACACAGCCCACCCCCCTACAGTAAGAATCACTCACTAGGGCACACTTAACCCCTACAGCTCCACCTAGTGGTTAACCCCTTGACTGTCAGTGTCATTTTCACAGTAATCAGTGCATTTTTAGAGCACTGATCGCTGTAAAAATGACAATGGTTCCAAAAATGTTTCAAAATTGTCCAATGTAAAGAGCTGACCGAGATGGCAGCTTGATCTCGGAGCTCCGTCCCGCTCTGCTTGCTTGATGCTGCACGGAGCTACATCATCCAGGAGCGATCCGAACAGCACCGGAATACAGGGGAAGCCGGCGGGCACACTCCCATGCCAGTGGGGACGGTGAAGAGAAGCCTGGAAGCACGACTTTGAGCCACCTCAGAGATCCCAGCAGCTTCCAAGATGGCGGCGAAATGGCCGCTACATGAGGCAGTCACCTCAGGAGACTCTTCAGCATCTTCATGGCGGAACATCCTTCAGGAGGAGGTATGTGGCAGAGCACCGACCACCACATCCAATAGGGGACCCTTATCTCAAGCCACCACAGTGTCCCTTTTAAACCAAACTCTGGATGAGATGCTGATGTCCCCCTCAGCTGCAGCATGCCCTGAGCAGAATGGGACATACCAGGCCAGGGAACCTTACACACCTCAGCAACAGGACATCTCCCTCATGTTTGCCAGATTTGCTGAAATGTTACATAGGGGGTTGACACAGACTGCAGCCAAAATCACTACTGACATTAAAAGTGATCTCCAGATGCTGGGCTCTCGCATTGAAACCATTGAGAACAGAGTGGATTCCACAATCACCAGAGTCAATCAAAATACCAATCGTATCCAAGATTTACATGACTAACTAGACATAGCCATGGCCAAAATTGATGACCTTGAAAATAGGTCCAGAAGGCTTAGTTTCAGGAGGCCTGCCTGAGACCATTACAGATATTCAGGAAGCAGTGCACTCCCTCATTAAATCCCTCATTCCTGACGTCGGAGCTCACAAAATGGAGCTTGGTCAGGCTCATAGAGCTTTAGGACCCCCTCGTCCTGATGGTCTATCCCGAGATATTGTGGTCAAACCGCATTAGTATAATATCAAAGAGGAAATTATGCAGAAAGCTCATGCAACCAACCCCACAAATCCAAATTCTGGGTCACCCAGCTCAAATTTATGCAGACATTTCTCCAAACACGATCCAGAAACGGCGGGCACTTAAACCTCTACTGATGGTACTAACGCAGAAAAACATCAAGTACTGGTGGCTGTTTCCCTTAAGTTTGAAGTTCGAGTACCATAACAAGCCCTTAAGATTTTCCTCATTCCAGGAAGGTGAACATTTGCTACAGACACTGGGCCTTATTTCCACGAATCCACCTTCTCCAATGCAAACCTCAACCTCAAGTCTATCCAAATGCCCACCTCCATCTAGCCCACTCATGTCCCTATGGTCAAAGCCTAAATGCAAGAAGGCCAAAGAAGGACTACCTCCATAATCTAGTAGTTTGTACCTTCTCTTTTCTACACTCCCTTCATAGGGACTGGGTCCACTTGGCCCTTTTGGCATTAATGCCCACCTGGACTCACACACTATTGACCTCAAGGGGCGCCTACACCTACTCCACTGCTGGAATCTATAGATCCCCTGCTTCTTTCACCCCCACACATGGACTTCCGGATTGTAAACTACCCTTCTACAGGCACCCTACTATTTGGATTATATACGCGTTCAAGATCTCCCTGGACTTGCTGGACTTCCTGGACTCTACCTTAACCTACTCGCCAAGGCTTTATCCCCTCACCCTCCCTCCAGGTAACCCCTGGCGTTATCTGCAATCTGAGCGGACTTCTTGAGGACTATAGCAACCCCCCTCCACCCCGGATAGGAACTGTCTGCTGCCTGACACCTGGACTGCCTCTATCGTCACTCTCTGGAGTTCCCCCCCTGTTCCCTTCTACCACTTCCACCTGGGAGCTTGGATCCCCCTCCCCTACCCAGCAATCTGAATAACTCTACACCATTCAATTGTTTTGCTTCCCCTAAACCTCTGGTTGTAGTATAGTTTCACTTAGCTCAACCCTCATTGTCTCATTGTATGTTTTAGTTACTAAAGGTGATGGTCTCTGTTTAACTTCCGTTCACAAATTTAACTTCAGGAGTGCTGTGAGCGGAGTGGTACCATTGCACCTCCTCCTGTACTCGGATTCACAGATTTTTCTTTGCCCTCCTTGTCAGGACCTTCCCCACTGATGGGGGGACATTGAGGACTTTCTGTTTTTTTCTTTTTGTTTTGTTTTGTTTTGTATTTTCCCCAGGACTGGATGGTTATATTCCTCATCCACCCTGGGGATTATCTTCCCATTCTTATATTTTTTCTCTATTTTCTATTCACTTTTACTTGTACTAACCATTTTTCCTTTCAGTGACGTGTGTGAACTTACATCCCGCTGGATCCTGGAGGCTTCTTTCCTTGACAATGCTGTCCATCTGATCTCTGGGCATCCCATTGAGTTGCAGGTAGGTGACTGGGAATCACTTGCAATGACCTCTGTACTGCTCCATGGCTGACCACACCACGCCCCACCCCTCACTGCGCATTGCCTCCCATAATGTTCAGGGGCTAAATTCACCCATTAAACGGCGGAAAATTTTCCAGTCCTACCATGACCATAAAATAGTCATATTGTTCCTCTAGGAGACACATTTCCAAAATCATATTCTCCCTCCTTTATACATGCTAAATTCCCCAAATTTTACCTTGCGAATTCTGACAACAAATCTAAAGGAGTGGGCATATTTTTTTCCCACAATACCCAGTTTTCTCTTCTCTCAGAGTTTAAAGATCCGGAGGGCAGGTTCTTGCTTGTGAAAGGTCTCATTAATGAACAGCTCTATTTATTTATTTCCTATTATGCTCCAAATAGGGGGCAATCCAAATTTTTCAAGAAACTCTTTCACACCTTGAACCCACTTTCCGTGGGTGTGTGATTGTGTACGGAAGAGACTCTAACACTGCCTTTGACGCAGGACTTGATAAGTCCCGCCCACCAGGCAGAGACCGTGTCCATCCCACCAGGCAGAGCCTCAATATTGCGAGACAGGTTTTTCACCAGGGGATGGTGGACGTGTGGAGAGAGATGAATCCACATGCACGAGACTACACACACTTTTCTAACCCACACAATACCTATGCAAGAATCGATCATTTCTTTTTGCTGTCCACCCATATCCCGCTGGTGAATAGGTCGGTCATAAAAGACTCTGCCTGGGGGGTGTGGTTTGGCACGCAATGGAGATGGCAGCTTAACAGAGGAGCTCCGCCGACTTCCCAGCCAACAGCTCGTCTTTCTGCACGCTATCCCCGCAGGATGCACAGGAGATCTCACGGCACCCCGCAGACGAGATCACGCCGCTCTCTGGCAGCCTGCAAGGGACGGGACATAGCGGACATATTCAGAGTTCACTCGGCCGCACAAAACAACGAGGCCCGGGGCAAGATGGCGCCGATACACGCGGAGGAGGAATGCAGTGAGGACTCCCAGTCTGCCACAGAGGAGATCGGTAAAGGTACCCCGCGCACTAATCGCCCCATAACGTTTGGGGAAATGACTAGCATTGCAGCGGACATTAAGTCCACATTCTCGGCTGCGATTACAGACCTGAAGTCGAACCTCCTGGTGCTTAATGAAAAGATGGAGGGAGCGGAGGCCGCAGGGAGACATAGGGACAAGGAGCTGCGCAGGCTGGAAATGGTCACAGCATTACACTCCTCACACCTCATTGAGGTCAATAGACATTTAGAGGACCTGGACAATAGAGGACGGAGGTGCAACATTAGGGTCCGGGGGATACCGGAGCTGGTAGAAGCAGACCAGATAATAATGGCTCTACAGAGGGTATTCAACAGCCTGTTAGATAGGCCCGAGTACACGGCTATAGATTTCGTCAGGGCGCACAGAGCACTTCGAGTCAGAGGGCCTGAATCCCAACCCCCCCCGGGACATAATTTGCTGCCTTCAAAACTTTAACCTAAAGGAGGACATTATGAAAAAAGCACGCAGACAGGAGCGCATAATTTTTAATGGAGAAACTATCATGCTTTTCCAGGACCTCTCCCAGATAACCTTAAAGAATCGCAGGGCAATGCGCCCCCTTCTGGACAAGCTCAGAGACAGAGAGCTCAAGTACACTTGGAGGTTTCCATTTGCTCTTATGGTGAACCACAACAATGGTAAGCAACACCTGCTGAGATCACCGGAAGACTTACCGGATTTCTGCCATGCTTTGCACCTTGACATGATTGAGCTCCCGGAGTGGTACCAGGAATTTCGTCTGCCACCACTGGAGAAAAGCCCTCCTAACTCCCCGCTCTCTTCCCCTGACAACAGGATCGCCAAGAAGCTGAAGACAGGCCACCGAGGAGGCTCACACGCTGGGTCACAGGCTGGAACACCGAGCTTCAAGCCGCACTCATCCAGGGCTCTGGATGGGTATTGAGGGGATGTGGATGTTTTCTCCTCCTTATTCATGGATTTTAGCAGCCTTAGCTCTCATATGTATTCACCCCCTTTACATGCAGGTGCCCGCACCGGTTGAATTTCACCCTTCCAGCAAGTCCTGACAACAGATACGCTTCACTGCTCTTCTCAGCAAATGGATTACCCTAAACCGGCCCTTTTCCCCCTTTTTTCCCCCTTTTTTTTTTGCCTTCATGCTCTCAGTTATAACCGCCCAGTTGGTAGCAAGTTTGACAATCACCCTTGAACCATCGGGTCACACTTCATGTTGACTGCACCACATGATCCCGGTGGGTCACGTTGGTGGCCACTCGGAGGATGAGAACCAAACACCCAGGACTCATACTGCTATCTTGCCCTCTGATCCTCACTTCAGAGTAGGGACAAGTTACTGACATAACTCAAGGAGGGAGGATCCAGGATGGCCCTTGGACCAGTTGCTATTAATGCACCCATTCCTGAACATAGTCAGTGTACATGAGAAGACTAAGGGGAGACCGCTTCCCACCCCCTGGAGGGTGGGGGGAGGAGGATGTCCACATCCATTTTTCTTATTTTACTTAGTTCCATCAATATAGTTGACGTTATTACTCAGCTTTGTTATTATTTCTATGTCCCAGGTCTTTATGACCCATGACCAAGGAGGCACAGGCGGGAGTCCTGTTAATCTTGTTGGTGTTTTCTTCTCTATTTGAGGACACACGCATGTGTCTCATGTACCTCATAGCGTGCAGAAATGACTCATTATCACCTTTTTCATGCATTTCAAATGGCTGGGAGGCGGGCACCTCAGGTTCCACAACCCTTAGAACCACCTTAATTCAGCGATTGTTCTTCCCCTGAAGATCTGTCATATTGCCGCCTTCCTACCCCCCACATAGTGCACCCTGGGTGGTCTCACTGGCTACCCAGGATTCACTACCTACAGATCCTTGGGGCATTGACACCCCAAGGAAGATTACCATATCTCCTCTCTTTGATCCTTTTCTTACCCCTCCTAACTCTTTTCCAACTAATCTCAGTCTTACCTTCCCCACTGCACCCCCTCCTCTGCTTCTCCACCTCTTCAGCCTTCCCCTGGGCTCTTCTCTAACTGTACTTGATCATTTGTGATAGATCTGCTGTACAATATTCACATTGATCTCTTGTAATTTTGTCTTGATTGTTCTTCCTATTAGACGTAGAACACCAGCTCTCTCTGAACATACGTCATGGTTTACTACTCTCTTGGCCGCAACCCGACAGTAATTTCGCACAACGCTAAGGGACTAAACATCCCAGAAAAACGCACGACACTTTTGAGAGAACTCAAAAAAGGTAAGCCACAGTTTGTCTTCTTGCAGGAGACTTACTTTAAGACCTCACAGGTCCCCAGGCTCACTGACTCCTACTTTACCGAAGCTTTCCATGCCACAAATGACCTGGCCAAAACCAAGGGTGTGTCTATCTTAATAAGTAAAACCGCCCCGTTTGAAGTCACCGACAAACTCATAGACCCTGAGGGAAGGTATGTCTTCTTGAGGGGGACTTGTGGGGGTAGGCCCCTAACCCTAGCAAATGTGTACTTCCCCAACACCGCCCACCTCTCCTTCTGCAGGCGTATGGTGTCACAGTTGAAGGGATTTGGCTCTGGATGCATGATTATGGGAGGGGATTTTAACATCCCACTGAACCCCTTACTCGACACCTCTACGGGTAGATCCCATATCACATACAAGATCCTTAAACAAATTAAAACCCTTCTGAGCTCCTTGCAGCTGATAGATTCTTGGTGTCTCTTGCACCCTGACGACAAGGATTACACGTTCCATTCCATTCCCCATAATAAGTATTCACGAATAGACTACATCTTTGCATCACAAAGAGACCTCAATCTGATTACGGAGGCCAATATAGGGATCCAGTCCATTTCCGACCACGCGCCTATATCACTCTCCTTAGATCTGACTAGGCCACCCCCCAAACCCAACACCTGGAGACTGAACTCAACACTCCTCACAGACCCACAGAGGCTCCCTGGAATTTCCAAAACCCTCAAAGAATTTTTTTCTCACAATGTGACCCCTGAGATGGACCCCATGATGATCTGGGAGGCACACAAATGCACCATAAGAGGGGAGTTGATCCAATTGGGGGCCCACTGTAAGAGGGAAAGGGAAAAAGTGATCAGACAGCTGACAGACAAAATTCACGCCCTAGAAACGCTACATAAAAAATCCCTATCGGAAAGATCAGCGAGCGCCCTTCTGGAAACTAGGAAAACCCTCCAACACATTCTAGATGCAAAAGCCAAAAGATTTATTTTCTTTAAGAAGAAGATCTATTACGAACATGGAGACAAGACTGGAAGGTTCCTAGCCAGGGCCCTAAGAGACGCCACATCACACCAGAACATTCTAGGAATAAGAAACAATAAGGGCAAAGTAGATGTTACCACTGAGGGAATTAGCAAACACTTCCATGACTATTACTCCAACCTCTACAATTTACCTTCACAGGGAAACTCCCCTCCCTCCCCAAGGTCTAGATTGCAATTAATACAGGACTACTTAAAAGACTCCAAACTTCCTACCCTAACAGGAGAGAATGCCCAGCTATTAGACAGTCCCATTGACAAATCTGAAATTTTGCAATCCATTAAAGACCTGAAAGCGGGTAAAAGCCCAGGCCCGGACGGTTTCACTTCCATTTACTACAAGACCTTTACTGTCCTGCTCCTCGACCCACTACATAAAGCGCTGAATGCCCTCTCAACACCCAGAACGGTGCCATCATCATTCCTCGCTGCCCACATAACCGTCATACCAAAACAGAATAAAGACCCCCAATTGTGTGCCAGCTACAGACCTATATCTCTCCTTAATATAGACGTTAAGCTTCTAGCTAAAATAATTGCCAACAGACTTAGACCATTGCTGCACGGTATCATTGGTCCTGACCAGGCTGGCTTTATGCCGGGCAGGGAGACCAGAGATTGCGTAACAAAAGCACTCAACCTAATTTATGCAGCACGTACACAGAAGATTGAGGGCTTTCTCCTGTCCACGGACGCGGAGAAAGCCTTCGATCGTGTGGCATGGGACTACATGCTGGAGACATGCCAACATATTGGTCTGGGCTCTTGCATGATGTCATGGATCGGGTCACTATACTCAAACCCATCAGCTCAGGTCAAGATTATTGGTTCCCTGTCAGACAGAGTCCATATCAACAACGGGACGAGACAGGGTTGCCCCCTCTCACCCATCTTATTTATACTCTCATTGGAACCGTTCATTAGAAAGGTCATTGCAGAAGAAGCCATACAAGGATTTGCAGTTGCTGGTCAGGAATTCAAAATAGCGGCGTAAGCAGACGACCTACTCTTTTTCCTAACAAACCCCCATATCACTCTACCCTCATTACTACGCAAATTCTCCATCTTTGGCAAGTTATCTAATCTTAAAATCAATTTCTCGAAATCGGAAGCCCTAAATATAAACTTACCCGCAGCCCCACTGAGCAGACTCAAAGCCAATTGCCCCTTTAAATGGGAATCTTCAGCTCTTCATTACTTAGGAGTCTGGCTGACCCCTAACATTGCTCAAATCTATGACCGAAACTTCCCGCCTATTCTTAAAATCGTAGACCAGGACCTTAAAAAATGGCACACGCGTAACTTCTCATGGTTCGGCCGAGCTGCCATATGCAAAATGGTCATTCTGCCAAAACTCCTATACCTCTTCCGCAATTTACCAGTTAGGATCCCCCAGAGTTTTTTCAAAACGATCTCCAGCTTGCAGTCAAGGTTTATATGGGCCCACAAACCACCCAGAATAAAAGCCCAACTCCTGACGAAGCCCAAACTTAAAGGGGGAATGGGTATACCGGATTTTAGAATATACTACTACGCTGCCCACGTCACCAGAATTATTGATTGGCACTGCCATTACTCACAAAAGGACTGGATCCAACTAGAGAACAGTCTCAGCCCCTTAGCCCTACGATTCTCCCCATGGATACCATGGTCTAAATATCCAGCGACCCTCAAAACACACCCCTTTATAGGTACATCACTTGGAATCTTCCATAAATTGACCAAACAAACAGTCCTCTCTTCCCCACTAGGTCCCTTGACGCCCTTGTTCAATAACCCAGACTTTCTCCCCGGAGTGGGCAACCGCTTACTGCACTCCAGACATACTTCCATGCCGCTGCTCGCCCAGGACTGCTTTCATAAAGGTAGTTTTAAAGATCTCGAACAGCTTACTGCAGAGATGGACGCTCCCTCCATCCCATTATGGACGTATTTTCAGATCAGACACTACCTAAACCAACCCCCCAGGAGGGACTCCTTTGGAAGGGATCTGACGGACCTGGAGTCAGTGTGTCTGGAGGGTAAACTAGTGCGGAAGGCTCCCTCAATTTCATACGCTTGGCTACGAGATCGACCCATGCAAGGAGAAGACAGATTCAGAGAGAGCTGGTCCCGGGCCCTGAAGAGGCCTATTTCGGCCAATCAGTGGCAGAGAGCGTGTGTATTTACACATAAATGTTCCCTTAGCTCAAGAACACAGGAGACATCCTACAAACTCCTGACACATTGGTACACCACGCCGGCTAAGATACATAGCTGGTTCCCACAGACTCCAGACACGTGCTGGCGATGTGGGACGGAACGGGTGATCTACTCCATATTTGGTGGCATTGCCCTGAGATCGCCCCCTTCTGGAAGGCTGTGTGTGAGAAAATCCGGACAATCACTGAGACCTTAATTAATCTAGATGTGGCGTGCTGTCTGCTTCACATCACAGAGGTATCATACAAAAGATACAACAATTCTCTGACCAAACACTTATTAAATGCGGCGAAAGCTCTAATTCCTCTATATTGGAAATCCACCAGAACACCCTCACTCAGGGAGTGGTTCCAGAGAGTTTCTGAGACTTGTGATATGGAGGAGACGGTGGCCCAGTCCACAGACAACCATGATACATTTTTTAATACCTGGTCCCCCTGGATTCAATACAAATTTTCGCGAGCTTATGAGGACTCAACAGCAGTGGACCTGGCCACCTAGCTCCTCAGGACAGGTTCTGGGAACCCGGGCCTACATATGAGTTCATTGACCCCATGAAGGGCAGGATAGGGGAGGGTGCCTGACAAGGCCCCTCCCAAATAGGTACACCCTGTAACAATTGATCCAGAACTATATAAGTTTCATTAACTGGCCTTTTACCTATAAGTGATTACATGTTTTACTTTGTAGAGACTTCCTAACAAAATCTCACCACGTATAAGATTATGCCCATAATATTCATCTACCCCTTTTCGGGATTCTTCCCTTCACCTCTCTCTCACTGTTTCTTCCTATACTTCTCGGAGCAATGTTGCTCCCAACGCCCGCAGTATTTCCTTTTTATTATTACAACTTCTGATCTCACTGTTGGATGACCACTTACAGCCGTCTTTAGCCGAGGAATACAGGTTGTCCTAGATCTCACTACTAGGCTAAGTGTATGATTATTCTATAAACAATACTGTGTTGACTGCTGAGGGGGAGCTGCGTCTCCCCTTGTAGATTTCATTTGTATCTCTTTTCAATAAACTTGATGTTACAAAAGACTCTGCCTCCGTGCTCCTCCTCACCATAAACAGACCATCGGGACACCGTAAAGGACATTGTTGGAGACTTAATGCCTCAATCCTTAGTAATCCCACACACGCTCTTGAAATTGAAAAGGGACTGCAGGAATACTTTTTACTAAATTATGTCAACAATATTTCCCCCACCTCTTTATGGGCAGCACACAAGGCCTTTATTAGGGGTAAAATTATTCAAATAGCTTCTAGGATTCGTAGAGCTCGTAAAGCAGAGGTTGACCGGTTAGATAAAGAATTTCAGCTCTTACGTAAATTGCACAAATACAACCCCTGTCCAGCCTCAGCGAAAAGGCTTGATATGGCACGCACTGCCCTCAATCTCTCCCTCACCGCCATAGCCAAAAAAAGTCTACGCTGGGAGGGAGGCCGGTTTTATCACCAGAAGGATAGGACGGGTACCCACCTAGCCAATAGGCTGACCCCTAAAATCAAATATCACACCTTACCCAAAATTAAACTTTGTGATGGCACGCTCTCACAAAACCCTCAAAAGATTCTGGAAGTCTTCCACACCTTTTATAGCTCCCTATATAGTAGCGAAGGAAAGGTCTCCTCCCCTACTTTTCGGGATTCATTCCTCAATTCACTAAACATACCTAAGATCACAGGCCAACACAGGGCTGAATTAGAATCCCCGATCTCGGCTGAGGAAGTGACTCAGGCATTAAGAACCTCCGAAGCAACTCAGCCCCTGGCCCCGATGGCTTCTCAATTCCATACTACAACCATTTTTCCACCACCCTAACCCCTTATCTAGCTAGATTCTACAACCAACTACGAGCAGGTTCTCAACTTGATAAGGCCTTAAACTCCGCCTTCATCACAGTTATTCCCAAACCTGGCAAGGACACTAGTTGTCCTGAAAACTATTGCCCTATATCATTAATCAATAATGACCTAAAAATTTTGACAAAGATTTTAGCAGACAGAATTTCTAGTTGTATCAGTCAGGACCAGGTCGGTTTCATACCTTGGAGACAGGGCCCTGACCAAATCAGGAGGGCAATTGACATTGTCTCTTTTCTTCAGTCAGGATGGGACGGGGGTACTCCTCAGGCGGTGTTCCTGCTGTCATTAGATCTGATGAAAGCGTTTGACTCTGTCTCCTGGTCTTACCTGACTCCAATTCTGCAAAGGTGGGGATTCGGACAATCCTTTCTTAACATAATTGGGGCCCTCTACGCCAACCCGGAGGCAAAAATCAAAATGCAAGGCTTTTACTCAGAATCCTTCCCAATCCGCAATGGTACGAGGCAGGGGTGTCCTCTATCTCCATTGATTTTTGCCATTGTCATTGAGACCCTAGCCATTGCCATAAGGGACAACCCTGATATCAGCGGAGTGAGTTGTGAGCCCAAGACTCATAAATGTGCCCTCTTTGCTGACGATGTTTTGCTCTTTGTCACTTCACCATTGACTTCACTGCCAAATATTTGCAGGGTGCTCAATGACTTTGGTAAAATCTCTGGTCTTTGGGTTAACTGTGCAAAATCCCTGGCCTTGAACGTTAACTTACCCGCCAGCCTAGTCACAGATCTCAAAGACAACTTCCAATTTCAATGGCATGATAAGGCGATTTCTTACCTAGGGATTAATCTAATGGCCTCAATTGACAATCTCTATGCTGCTAACTTTCCCCCAATGTTTCGCAAACTAGGTAATGATCTGAAACAATGGGATAACCTGGGGCTCTCGTGGATATGTAGGGTTAACTCTATTAAAATGACCCTTTTGGCACACATTTTATATTTATTTAGGTCACTGCCCATCCCTATTCCTAGGGACCAGATTAGAAAATTCCAGTCAATGATATTTCGTTTTATTTGGGATTCGAAAGGCCACAGGGTTGCTAAGGGGACCCTCTACCGCACCAGGGATCAGGGAGGTGCTGGATTGCCAAACCTTCTCTGGTACCATTACGCAGCTCAATTGTCCCAACTCTCTGCCATCTACTCTAAAATAGCACACCCAGACTGGGTACATATAGAGTGGCAGGCAGTTCCCAATTACACCCTAGATTTCCTCCTATGGTGTCCCTCCAAAACTAAACCCCCTCTTTCCCCCAGGTATGGACATTAAGTCGTTTTAATGGTGGCTGGATAAGGGACTCTATAGAATTGGACACTTTGTCAGCTCCGCAGGACCTCTAACACCCGCTCATTGCTCTAGCAGGCTGGAAATGCCAAACACGGAGAGGTTCAGACTCCACCAGATCTCTCATTTTGTCCGTTCTCTGGGGTCCTCTACGCCCAACCCTTTGATGGTTATGGCATATGAAATGTGGTGTGGTCAGGCTATGGAGCAGCGGGAAGGGATAACGGTGATATACTGCTCACTTGCCTCAGCTGACTCCAAAACTCTCTACATGAGGGAATGGGAAAAAGACCTGGGACAGAGCTGGAGTCTGAGGGATTGGCACAAAGCATCAACCTCCGCCTACAAGGGTTTATTGAACATAACACCGATTGAGGCTAATCTGAAAGTACTAATGGGGTGGTATCTCATTCCACTAAGAATTGCAAAAATTTACCCGAATGCATCTCCACTGTGCTACCGTAATTTCGGACACATAGGGTCGATGCTACACACCTGGTGGGATTGTCCCAAGCTCAGAGGACTCTGGAATAGGGTTTTCCAAATCATTAGGAAACTTACAGACAGACCCATCCCTCCGACTCCTCAAATAGCTCCCCTTAACTTCCATCACCCAGGAACACAGAAATTGACCCAACGCCTCATTATGTTCATTCTACTTGGAACCAAATTGATTATTGCTCGAGCATGGAAGCAGCCTTCAGTTTCTCTCACCTTGGTTAAAAGAAAAATTTCATTTCAGTGCCACCTCCACTTCTTCCAGTGCTGTGTAGGGAAGCGGGTGTCACACCGTCACTGAAGATTCTCTTCTTGCCTTTTTTCTTCTTCTCGTCTTTTGTTTCTCTTTACTCCTTTTTTTCATCCTCACCTTCTTGTCTCCTCGAGTCTCCTTCTTGACATGTGCCTTCTTCTTGTTTGTTCTCTGGTTATGTTTGGTTTTATTTCATGTTTCCTTTCAAGGTTGATACACAGGACTTCTTCTTAAGGACACAGCCACATCCCCTGTCGGTTGGGAACAGTGGAGGCTCCAAAGATAGGTCCCTAATGTGACCACTTACTGACGGATGTACTGAATATCAGTCTGGAGCCTTTTGACCCGCAGACTTACACGTGTACGACCTCCCCTGGCTCGCAGCGGACAACTGTGGTGTTTGGACATTAACGTCACACAAGGCGCATTTACGTCCCTTTTTTTTTTTCTTTATGGGCACAGTTACTGACACATTTATAGTTCACACCGCATTGTCCACAAGTGCTGCTTCTGACGCCTATTGGATCCCCCGATCTGACTCTGGAACGACTATTTACACAATTTTCCATCACACATAGTGCAAGTGATTATTGGTCTGTTGTAGCTTTCACCTGGGCCAAGTCTATATCGTTCCTCTCCCTCTAGGTTACTTCTTTAGGGGGGTGGCCCCCTCCCCCGGCACAGCTGGATCCCATTGGGGTTGCCAGGGGGGACTGCTATCGTCTTTGACCATGATTGAGGCATGAATGTGGACTGTGTCAGAGTCCGTCGAGAGACCACAGTTTACTATAGTCTTTCTGATGAATATTATTTGTACTTTATGAACGTTTTTGTGCATACACAACATTTTTCATTTTGTACCTGTGTATCTATGTTGTCTTTGATAAACTTAATAAAAAACTATTGAAAACAAAAGTGTCCGATGTGTCCGCCATAATGTCGCAGTCACGATAAAAATCGCTGATCGCCGCCATTACTAGTAAAAAAAAAATATATTAATAAAAATGCCATAAAACTATCCCCTATTTTGTCGACGCTATAACTTTTGCGCAAACCAATCAATAAACGCTTATTGCAATTTTTTTACCAAAAATATGTAGAAGAATACGTATCGGCCTAAACTGAGGAAAAAATATGTTTTTTTTATATATTTTTTAGGGATATTTATTATAGCAAAAAGTAAAAAATATTGCATTTTTTCGAAATTGACGCTCTATTTTTGTTTATAGCGCAAAAAATAAAAACCGCAGAGGTGATCAAATACCACCAAAAGAAATCTCTATTTGTGGGGAAAAAAGGACGTAAATTTTGTTTGGGAGCCATGTCGCACGACCGCGCAATTGTCAGTTAAAATGACGCAGTGCCGAATCGCAAAAAGTGGCCTGGTCTTTAACCTGCCTAATGGTCCGGGGCTTAAGTGATTAATATTGACAGTGGAAAAAATAATAAAAATAATTGTACTCTTCCTGATTAATACATATATATCTTTAAATTTAAGAAAGTAGATAAAACAGAGTAATTGCAATTAATGTTACTATTTCATTTTTACCCATTATAGCAAAGGTAAAGGTAAAACTATAATAAAATCTAAGTTACAGGGAAAGCCTCAAGCATGTGTCAGAATTGCTTGATTGCTTTCTGTCTTTGATGTGATGAGTATATAAAAGTGTGGTAAAAAAAAGTAGAAAAGAAAGAGACATGCTGCAATAGAACACAAGAAAAAAAAAATCTTCAAAGTAACAAAATTACCAAGATCTGTGGGTGTTTTTTATATCTTTCCTCAGCCTGAATAGGAGCCAAGGGAATTATTCCAAACAAGACAAGATATCAGTATTGTATTTTACTCAAACAAAGGAAAAAGGGAGAAAACTGTAGTACAGTGGTTTCACACGAGCATCCACTAGTGTGAGGGATTTGTATGATGCTTTGTATGTACTGAAAAAAAGGATAAGAAAATAATATTTATTATTTTACAAAAATGTTACTTACAAGGACTGTGTCTGCAGAACAGGAGGTAAATTGGTTAGTTATTGCATCTAGATATTTGTATTTTACTTATTCCTTTTCTGCCTTTCAGCCTTTCAATCACCTGCACTTTTATTCTTTTAGTTCTGCGATAGACAATTTTTTTTTTTTTTTTCACTCTTACTTCCCACCTTTCAATCACCTGCACTTATGTTCTATTAGCTCTGCAGTAGGGAATAACACAGTGCATTGTACAAAAGGTACAGAAGAAGAAGAGAGAGTCTGAAATGTAACATTGTATTATACTGCGAATCAAGCAGAGACAAGTCAATAGTATGTGTGTAGGCATCAAAGATAGACAGCAGAGAATGTCAAAATCACTGTGATCTTTCCTTTCTCAGTGTACTGGTTAATATTTACTCAAGAACACCGCAAAGCAGACACTGGGAGAAAATAGGACAGCCTCTAGGAAAGGACCAATGCAGGTTCAAATGTTAAGGACATTGGACCTCATCTTTTTAATCCAGAAAACCTCAGAGTAGATAGTAGAACACACCAGTAAGATTAATACACCGTAAGCTTCTTATAAGAGCTCTGGACATTTATCAAAAGAAAAAGAATCACTAATTTCAGGTATCCAGAGTTTTTGTAAAGTGTGTAGGAAATATATGAAGACATGACATAAAAAACCCAGTGTTTCTAATTTCACAACATCTGGAATGGAGACAGTCTATTGTCATTGCTGTTCATAGTGCTAATAAATTATATTATCTAAAGCTGTGAAACCAGATCAGGTAATTTACAGATGCAAAAAGTAAAAGAAAAAAGTTGCGCTACTAAGTGAACAAGGTGGAATTATGGCTGCCAGCATCAGCAAATAGACATATTGCACAAATAATACATAAAAGCAAAAAAATGCAGCGCCTAAGGTGTAAAGATGACCCAAACTTGTATCTCCATTGGGACAGTGAACAAACAATGAGTATATCCGGCCTAAAAAAGCCTGAGAGAAATAAATCTAAATATATACAACATTAATGTATAACTGCATAAGTGTATGAAAAAACTCCTAAAGTGTCTAATACAGTGAACTACTATTAAAGTTCAATACAGGTGACCAGTATGTGCACTGGAAACAACTGAAGGAATTATGTATATACCCGTATTTTTCGCACCATAAGACGCACCTGACCATAAGACGCACCTAGGTTTTAGAGGAGGAAAACAAGAAAAAAATTATTCTGAACCAAATTGTGTACTAAAATATTTTCCAGTGCCCATTAAATGCAGCCTGACCATTGCCATAGTAAACGCAGAGGGACCATGCCATAGTAAACACAGAGGGACCATGCCATAGTAAACACAGAGGGACCATGCCACAGTAAACGCAGAGGGACCATGCCACAGTAAACGCAGAGTGACCATGCCACAGTAAACGCAGAGGGACCATGCCACAGTAAACGCAGAGTGACCATGCCACAGTAAACGCAGAGTGACCATGCCATCAGCGGTGTATTTAGGTTTTGTGCTGCCCTAGGCCTGACTAAACTTGCGCACCCCCTAATTTAAATATGACCCACCCCTTCCTGTCAAGGCCCGCCCTGTCATCTTCATGGGAAGAGGACAGAGGGGACGCTGTGGGAAGAGGACAGAGGGTTGCCGTGGGTGAAGGACAAAGGGACACCCTGGGAAGAGGACAGACTAACGCCCTGGGAGAAGGACGCCGTGGGAAGGGGACAGAGGGGACGCAGTGGGAAGAGGACAGAGGGGACACCGTGGGAAGAGGACAGAGAGGGACATTGTGGCGGTCAATAAGGCCTAGAGGATATCAGGTTAGGCACTTCCCATGGCTCATTCCCTGGGAACAGTAATGAATAATGGCCAACAGGCCCTCTTACCAGACCCAGCGAAATCGCAACAGTGATCCCTCTGGCTGGACGTTCGCTCACTTTGGGTTGCCTGGGGTGACTCTAGTCAGTAGTGTAGCATGTCTGTATCCTGGCAGTGGCTCGGTCTTTCTCCCTCTCTGGTGGTGCGGGTACAATGTGGCTCCCTCTCTGGTGGTGCGGGTACAGCGGTTAAAGTGTGGCTCCCTCTCTGGTGGTGCGGGAACAGTGTGGCTCCCTCTCTGGCGGTGTGGGTACAGCGTGGCTCTCTGGTGGTGTGGGTACAGCGTGGCTCTCTGGCGGTGTGGGTACAGCATGGCTCTCTGGCGGTGTGGGTACAGCGTGGCTCTCTGTCGGTGTGGGTACAGCGTGGCTCTCTGGCGGTGTGGGTACAGCGTGCCTCTGGTGGTGCGGGGTACAGCGTGGCTCTCTGGCGGTGTGGGTACAGCAAGGCTCTCTGGCGGTGCGGGTACAGCGTGGCTCCCTGGTGGTGCGGGGTACAGCGTGGCTCTCTGGTGGTGCGGGGTACAGCGTGGCTCTCTGGTGGTGCAGGGTACAGCGTGGCTCTCTGGTGGTGCAGGGTACAGCGTGGCTCTCTGGTGGTGCGGGGTACAGCGTGGCTCTCTGGTGGTGCGGGGTACAGCGTGGCTCTCTGGTGGTGCAGGGTACAGCGTGGCTCTCTGGTGGTGCGGGGTACAGCGTGGCTCTCTGGTGGTGCGGGGTACAGCGTGGCTCTCTGGTGGTGCGGGGTACAGCGTGGCTCTCTGGTGGTGCCCCCCAGCAGAGTATTCTCTTTTGCTCCTCTTCAAGTTCTAACACCCCCCCTGGTGCCATAAACTCTGCAGGGACTTCATTTCCCATGATGCTCCCAGTGTCTTCTGATTGGCCCTCTGCTGTGGCCAATCATGGGGGGGAAACAGTGGGCAGGAAGCTGGGTGGCGACCCAGCAAATCCAATTAGAGCCGCTCTCTCTTTCTCTTCTCCTTACAGAAAGGGAAGGGGGGCGGCGGGGGACATACAGACAGCCCGCAGCTCTCCTCTCCCTGTCACAGCGCCGCTGCTCTATTTGCCAGAGAACTCGGCAGCGGCGCTGTGACAGGGAGAGGAGAGCTGCGGATATCCCCCGCCGCCCCCTCCCTTTCTGTAAGCAAAAGAGAAAGAGAGAGAGAGCGGCTCTAATTCGATTCGCAAAGCCCCTGACACTGCGGCGGGGGGCGGAGCCAGTGGCCGCGGTCGGGGGATTCCAGAGGCTGTGAGCGGATGGCAGGGGCGGTGCCAGCGATGACGGGGGGCGGGGCCCCTGTTATGTATTCGGACCATAAGACGCAGGGACATTTTCCCCCATATTTCTGGGGAAAAAAAGCGCGTCTTATAGTCCGAAAAATACGGTAACTTCAATATATTGTCCTCATAAAGGAAATCCAAAGGAACTTCAGGAACGTGGAAAACAAGTGTTCATATATCCATAGCACCCGGGGACGTGACTCCAACACCAGGGATGGGGGAAAGAAATGGATACTCTTACCCCTATGCGTGGACACAAACACCAGCGGTGGTGGGTCAAACAGGCAAAGATGGTGGGATAGACTTCTCTGGATCCGTCCTCTCGGCAGCAATTGAAGCAGGCACAAGGAATCCAATCCTCTCCCAGATACTACCACAGAACTCCAAGGCGTCAATGCATCAGAGAACATGTAAAAAATTGAACAAAAGAAGGCTCCACATAGCGCAGGATCAGATAGCAAAATAAAAATCTCATTTATTCAGGAACGAAGCACAAAACACACACATGGTGTGAAAAATAAAGTAAAAAGTCATACAGGCATCTATGCAGAGGCTTGCAAAAGGTGATCACAGAAATAACAAAATGTTATGACCTTGTGAATGAGACTTGTACACATCACTTAGAACAGGGATCCTCAAACTACGGCCCTTCAGCTGTTGCGGAACTACAAATCCCATGAGGTATTGCAAAACTCTGACATTCACAGACATGACTAGGCATGATGGGAATTGTAGTTCCTGAACACCTGGAGGGCCGTAGTTTGAAGACCCCTGACTTAGAAGGTTCTTTCTGTAGATGTTGCACCGATAGTTAACACTCAAAAACCCATAGAGGAAATCCTTGACAAATAAGAAGAGAAATATTAAAAGAGAAACACGGCCAGGAGCAAGAAAACAAAAAACAACAATTAAAATAACCGGTAAGGACAGGAGAAAGCACTCAATAAGCAATCAAAGTAAATTGAAAAAGAAAGGTGAAGAGTTTCGAGTATCTGGATACTACCTACAGCAAGGACAAATGAAGAGATAAACAGCAAAAAGCTGCAATGTGAGGACTATATTACAGTATATCTAAATTAAGGGGTTTTTTTTTTCTAAAGAAGAAGGAAGTAGTTAAGAAATTTACTGATTAATTAATTTATTTATTTTTAAACATACATACAGTTCGAGCTTCCACATTTGTTATTTTACAACATAAACAACAATATAATCATACAAAACATAACCTCATAATAAACCAAAACAAAACAAAACCAGAAAAAAATATATATATAATATACTCAATAAACCTCTTCCCCCTCGCTTCTCTTCCCCGGAGAGTTTCCCCCTCCTCTGAGGCCAAAAAGGCGCTCCAAGCGGACCAGGTCTTGGAGTACCTTTCGTACTGTTGACGTGCAGAGAGGACTAGGTCTTCTAGTTTGCTAATCTCCCTCACCTTACTAATCCACATTTCTAATGTCGGTGGCGATATTGATTTCCATTTTAGCGGAATACATGCCTTTGCGGCATCTAAAAGGTACGGAATGCATGATTCCTTATATATCCTTTCGAGTATTACGTTAACATGTAGTAGGAAGAACTCCGGGCCCTCGGGTATTGTTAGATCCGTGCATAGTTGAAGGGACTGTCTAATCCCCAGCCAAAACCTCCTTATTCTGGGGCAGTCCCAGAATATATGTAGCATAGTGCCTTTCTCTTTCTGACATCTCCAGCACCAGTCTGAAGCGTCCGGAAACATTTCCCCAAGTTTCTCTGGTGTTCTATACCATCTGGATAAGATCTTAAAATTGGTTTCTTGTGTTTTAACTAGGGTTGTCCCGATACCGATACTAGTATCGGTATCGGTACCGATACTGAGCATTTCCCCAAGTACTTGTACTCGGGGGAAATGCTCCGATGCTTCACCCGATACCTGGGCAGTCAGGGATGATCGGTGCGGCGGGGGGAAGTTTCAAGCACTGGTCTCCCTGTATACATTTCAATACAACTGACAGCTTCTCCCCCCGGAGCCCCCCCCCTTTCAGCTGCTTTAGCGAAATATATACAGCGGCGATCGGTGCTTCTAAACTCCCCCCAAAGCCGCACCGATCACCGCTGACTGTCCCTGTAACCCCCTCCGTGCTGTTGCTGCTGTCCTTCTTCATGATCTGTGTCCCGTGTCCTCCTCCGTGATGCTGCTCTCCGCCTTCGCATTATTCTGTGTCCCCCTCCATGCTGCTCTCCCCCTCCGGGTTCGTTGTCCCCTCCGTGCTGCTGTCCGCGCTCCGTGTCCCACTCCTGCTGCTCTCCCCCTCCGTGCTCCGTGTCCCCTCCATGTCCTCCTCCACTCCCTCTGTCCTCAATCTGTCAGGATGGAGAGCGGAGGTAGGAGCCGCTAAACCCGGCTCCTACCTTTTCTGAATGAACAGAGTCATCACTGACTCTGTCCATTCATATAACTGAAACATCGTAACCTGTGTTTACGATGCTTCAGTTTATGAATGGAGAGGAGCCTCCTGTCCATTCATTTTATCTGAGGCTGCAGAGAAAGGGACTGGGGGATCTGTGTCCCTAGTCCCTTTCTCTGTCTCAAAGGGGAGATGTCAGGGGTCTGTTAAGACCCCTGAAATCTCACCAAAGCCCCCCCAACAGGTGTAAAAAAATAAAATAAAAAATTGCAATAAATAAAAAAAATGAATTGAAAAAAATAATAAAAATGTGAATAAAAAAAACACACTCACACAATCCAACCCCCCCCCCCCCCCCCACCAAAAAAAAAAAAAGAAGAAAGCACTGTAAAAAAACATAACAAAAAATCGTAAAAAAAATAAAAATAAAAAAAAAATACTGGCACATGTGCCACTGTCACGTGACATTGAAAAAAAAGTATCGGTAATCGGTATCGGCGAGTACTTGAAAAAAAGTATCCGTACTTGTACTCGGTCTTAAAAAAGTGGTATCGGGACAACCCTAGTTTTAACACATATTGAAGTCTCGTGTGTAAGCCTAAGCATCCTCTGTCGCTGCTCCGGACTAAAAGTCCTCCCTAGTTCCTTTTCCCAATCCTGAGTATTTAACAATTCGTAACATATTGATAGTGTATGTGATGTTGCTCCTTTCTCATTACAAAGTTCTCAAATGTAGTCAACGGTCTATCCATCTGTCCCGGGCTCGGAAGCGTGCTAAGAAAATGGGTAATCTGTAGGGCATTCCAAAATTTTAGTCTAAAAATGTTTCCTTGTTCCATCAGCTCCTTTGTTGTGACCCAGGTTCCAGTGTGGATATAATTGAATGCTCGAGTGTATCCCATACTCATTATATATCGAAATCCACTCTCCTCACACCCCGGCTGAAAGGATGGGTTGCCCAATATTGGGTATAGTGGAGAGGTCATAGGTACCACTCCAATAGTGGGAAGCAAGGTCGCGCATAGTTTGACCATATTGCCCACCACCGGGCTGGCAACCACCTCTCTCGGCATTGCAGCGAGACACCATGGTGCTCCATTTAGTGGCACCGGGGACTGTGCATTTTCAATCTGTACCCATAGTTTAGTCTCTGCATGTCTATTCCAGTCAACCACTCTATTCAAATGTACTGCTTGGTAATACTTCCGTATATCTGGTACTGCCAATCCCCCCTGTCTCTTACTATACATTAACTGTTTCCATTGTATCCTGGGTTGTTTATGTGCCCATATAAATTCAAATATTAGCTTCTGAGTCTGTTTAATAAAGCTTAAGGGGATATGTATTTTCAGTGCCTGTAATAAATATAGAATTTTAGGAAGTATACTAATTTTAATAATGTTACATCGTCCTAGCCATGTATGGAAACCAAGACTCCATTTGTCCAGGAGAGTCTTAACCCTTTGAAGTAACGGGGGAAAGTTTAATTCATATATTTTCCCCAAATTTTTGGGGAGTAGGGTACCTAAGTATGTTAAAGCTCCGTCTGTCCACTTAAACTTAAAATTTTGTTTCAATTGTATTAACGATGTACCTAGTAAATTAACCCCCATTGCTTCCGATTTTTTAAAATTAATATGGAGGTTCGAGAGAGCCCCATATTCCTCAAATTCCCTCATCAATTTTGGGATTGTAATTAATGGCTTGGTAAGTGTAAAAAGCATATCGTCCGCGTAGGCCGAAATTTTAGATTGAATATTCCCTATTTGAATCCCTGAGATATCTTGATTCCGTCGTATTGTGCACAGAAATGGTTCCAGTGACAGGGCGAAGAGGAGTGGAGACAGGGGACATCCTTGTCGTGTCCCGTTTGTGATCGGGAGGGGTTCTGATAATATTCCATTTGCCCGTACCCGGGCTGTAGGACAGGAATATATGGCAGCAACACACTGCAGTATCTTGTCTCCAAACCCTCCATAATGAAGAAATGCCTGTATCCACATCCAGTTCACCCTGTCAAAGGCCTTCTCTGCGTCTGTATTCAGGAATACACATTGTGTCTGTGTCTTATTCGCTATCTGTAACAGATTAATAACTTTTGTTGTGTTATCACGCGCTTCTCTTGTGGGAACAAATCCCACCTAATCTAGATGCATCAAATTCGGGACAAACTGCTGGATCCTATCCGCCAAAACCTTAGTAAAGATTTTTAGATCCAAATATAATAAAGATATT
This sequence comes from Rana muscosa, assembly GCA_029206835.1. Classification (NCBI taxonomy): domain Eukaryota; kingdom Metazoa; phylum Chordata; class Amphibia; order Anura; family Ranidae; genus Rana; species Rana muscosa. The sequence continues at coordinate 89,947,367 of CM055121.1, forward strand.
GGACGGTAACTTCCACATGAGGCTGGATCTTTCCCCTCTTTTGGTATCACTGTAATATATGCTAGTAGGGTATCTTTCATTAAGGTAGCTGAGGACCCTAAATCATTAAATAGCTTAACCATATATTCCGCTAAGTGGGGAAACAATTTTTTATAATATTGTGCTGTAAGGCCATCCAGCCCCGGTGCTTTTCCCAGCTTCATAGAGCCTACCGCTGCCTCCCTTTCTTCTCTGCTTATGGGGATCTCTAGTCTCTCTCTGTCTATTTCGGAAAGTCTTGGTATACCTGACGCCGACAGATACCGATTTATTTGCTCTTGTGTAGGGGGTTTATTCTCTAAATTATACAGTGTATGGTAAAATTTTTGGAATTCTCTTACTATCTCCTGTGGTTTGGTTGCTTTAGGTTTATTCGGGGAGCTAATGTGAGGTATATAGTTACTTCGTTTCTGTTCTTGTAGGGTTCTGGCCAATGTTTTCCCACATTTATCTCCTGATTCATATGAAAATTTCCGGCATATCTGTATAGCCGCTTTAGCCTTGTAATACAGGAGATCTGTAACTTGTGTTCGTTTGTCCATGAGTTTTCTCTCTAAGGACGGTGAACGTGTCAGTTTATGTTTAGACTCCAGAATCGCTAATTCCTCTAGTAGATTTTTTAGCTGTTCTGTACGTTTATTTTTAATCCTTGTGCCGTGTTTAATCAATATACCGCGTATGACCGCTTTATGTGCTTCCCAGATAACTTCTGGGTCACAATCTGGGGTATCATTAATTAAAAAATAGAATTGTAATTCTTTAATCACGTCTTCCATAACCTCTTTATCCTGTAGAAGACTTTCATTCAGTCTCCATTGATTTGATCTGGACCCAGTAGGATCTTGTAGTACATAGGTCATAAAAATTGGTGCGTGGTCTGACCATGTAATCGTACCAATTTTAGCCGTTTTAACCGAATGCAACTGAGCATGTGGAACAAGGAAAAAGTCTATTCGGGAGTATGTTTTATGAGGTGGCGAGTAAAACGTAAAGTCTTTTTCTTTAGGATGTAAAAGCCGCCATATGTCAATCAATTGATTTTTATGAAGGGTTTGGACAATCCGGTTTCGCACGCTAAAAGGGATAGACAAAATTCCCGACGAGGTGTCTTCTTTCGGCACTAATGTTATATTCCAATCTCCCCCTAGGATCAGTTGACCTTCTGTAAATCCCATTAACCGTTTAATAGCTTTGGTCATGAAGACCTCTTGATTAGGGATGAGCTTCGTGTTCGAGTCGAACATACGTTCGACTCGAACATTGGCTGTTCGATCGTTCGACGAAGATCGAACGATTTGGGCCGTTCGCGCCAAATTCGAGTGACGCGAACGACCCACAATGCACTACGCCATCGCAGTGTCATCCAGGCGCTGTGATTGGCCAAGCATGCACTGTGACCCCGCATGCTTGGCCAATCACAGCGCCGGCAGCGAGGAGAGCAATGATTGGCCACAGGCAGGATGCCTGTGGCCAATTATTGCTGAGGGTGTTTAGTACACGCCCCACACTATAAAAGGCCGCCAGCACGGCGGCCTAGTGTAGTGTGTTCCGGAGCAGGGATAGAGTAGCATAGGCAGGGACAGTGACTGTTATTTCTTTCTTGCTTAACCTGGATTCCTTTAGTTTAGGGAAAGAGAAGGATAGGTAGGGAGAGTGTCAGTGTGTTTTGTGCTTCTGCTATAGTGTGCTTAAAAAAAACATTTATTCTAGGGACAGAAAACTCTAGGTAGGGACAGTGTCAGTTTCTTTCACTCTGCAAGTCCTTGTTTCCAGGGACCTGTAAGGACAGTGAGTTAATTGTCCTTGTGCTATATTGTGCTTAAAAAAAACATTTATTCTAGGGACAGAAAACTCTAGGTAGGGACAGTGTCAGTTTCTTTCACTCTGCAAGTCCTTGTTTCCAGGGACCTGTAAGGACAGTGAGTTAATTGTCCTTGTGCTATATTGTGATTAAAAAAAACATTTATTCTAGGGACAGAAAACTCTAGGTAGGGAGAGTGTTTTTTTTCTTTCACTCTGCAAGTCCTTGTTTCCAGGGACCTGTAAGGACAGTGAGTTAATTGTCCTTGTGCTATATTGTGCTTAAAAAAAACATTTATTCTAGGGACAGAAAACTCTAGGTAGGGACAGTGTCAGTTTCTTTCACTCTGCAAGTCCTTGTTTCCAGGGACCTGTAAGGACAGTGAGTTAATTTTCCTTGTGCTATATTGTGATTAAAAAAAACATTTATTCTAGGGACAGAAAATTCTAGGTAGGGACAGTGTCAGTTTCTTTCACTCTGCAAGTCCTTGTTTCCAGGGACCTGTAAGGACAGCGAGTTAATTTTCCTTGTGCTATATTGTGATTAAAAAAAACATTGTTTCTAGGGACAGAAAACTGTAGGTAGGGAGAGTGTTTTTTTTCTTTCACTCTGCAAGTCCTTGTTTCCAGGGACCTGTAAGGACAGTGAGTTAATTTTCCTTGTGCTATATTGTGCTTAAAAAAAACATTTTTTCTAGGGACAGAAAACTGTAGGTAGGGAGAGTGTTTTTTTTCTTTCACTCTGCAAGTCCTTGTTTCCAGGGACCTGTAAGGACAGTGAGTTAATTGTCCTTGTGCTATATTGTGCTTAAAAAAAACATTTATTCTAGGGACAGAAAACTCTAGGTAGGGACAGTGTCAGTTTCTTTCACTCTGCAAGTCCTTGTTTCCAGGGACCTGTAAGGACAGTGAGTTAATTGTCCTTGTGCTATATTGTGCTTAAAAAAAACATTTATTCTAGGGACAGAAAACTCTAGGTAGGGACAGTGTCAGTTTCTTTCACTCTGCAAGTCCTTGTTTCCAGGGACCTGTAAGGACAGTGAGTTAATTGTCCTTGTGCTATATTGTGCTTAAAAAAAACATTTATTCTAGGGACAGAAAACTCTAGGTAGGGACAGTGTCAGTTTCTTTCACTCTGCAAGTCCTTGTTTCCAGGGACCTGTAAGGACAGTGAGTTAATTTTCCTTGTGCTATATTGTGATTAAAAAAAACATTTTTTCTAGGGACAGAAAACTGTAGGTAGGGAGAGTGTTTTTTTTCTTTCACTCTGCAAGTCCTTGTTTCCAGGGACCTGTAAGGACAGTGAGTTAATTTTCCTTGTGCTATATTGTGATTAAAAAAAACATTTTTTCTAGGGACAGAAAACTGTAGGTAGGGAGAGTGTTTTTTTTCTTTCACTCTGCAAGTCCTTGTTTCCAGGGACCTGTAAGGACAGTGAGTTAATTGTCCTTGTGCTATATTGTGCTTAAAAAAAACATTTTTTCTAGGGACAGAAAACTCTAGGTAGGGAGAGTGTTTTTTTTTTTTCACTCTGCAAGTCCTTGTTTCCAGGGACCTGTAAGGACAGTGAGTTAATTGTCCTTGTGCTATATTGTGCTTAAAAAAAACATTTATTCTAGGGACAGAAAACTCTAGGTAGGGACAGTGTCAGTTTCTTTCACTCTGCAAGTCCTTGTTTCCAGGGACCTGTAAGGACAGTGAGTTAATTTTCCTTGTGCTATATTGTGCTTAAAAAAAACATTTATTCTAGGGACAGAAAACTCTAGGTAGGGACAGTGTCAGTTTCTTTCACTCTGCAAGTCCTTGTTTCCAGGGACCTGTAAGGACAGTGAGTTAATTTTCCTTGTGCTATATTGTGATTAAAAAAAACATTTTTTCTAGGGACAGAAAACTGTAGGTAGGGAGAGTGTTTTTTTTCTTTCACTCTGCAAGTCCTTGTTTCCAGGGACCTGTAAGGACAGTGAGTTAATTTTCCTTGTGCTATATTGTGATTAAAAAAAACATTTTTTTCTAGGGACAGAAAACTGTAGGTAGGGAGAGTGTTTTTTTTCTTTCACTCTGCAAGTCCTTGTTTCCAGGGACCTGTAAGGACAGTGAGTTAATTGTCCTTGTGCTATATTGTGCTTAAAAAAAAACATTTTTTCTAGGGACAGAAAACTCTAGGTAGGGAGAGTGTTTTTTTTTTTTCACTCTGCAAGTCCTTGTTTCCAGGGACCTGTAAGGACAGTGAGTTAATTTTCCTTGTGCTATATTGTGATTAAAAAAAACATTTTTTCTAGGGACAGAAAACTGTAGGTAGGGAGAGTGTTTTTTTTCTTTCACTCTGCAAGTCCTTGTTTCCAGGGACCTGTAAGGACAGTGAGTTAATTTTCCTTGTGCTATATTGTGATTAAAAAAAACATTTTTTCTAGGGACAGAAAACTGTAGGTAGGGAGAGTGTTTTTTTTCTTTCACTCTGCAAGTCCTTGTTTCCAGGGACCTGTAAGGACAGTGAGTTAATTGTCCTTGTGCTATATTGTGCTTAAAAAAAACATTTTTTCTAGGGACAGAAAACTCTAGGTAGGGAGAGTGTTTTTTTTTTTTCACTCTGCAAGTCCTTGTTTCCAGGGACCTGTAAGGACAGTGAGTTAATTGTCCTTGTGCTATATTGTGCTTAAAAAAAACATTTATTCTAGGGACAGAAAACTCTAGGTAGGGACAGTGTCAGTTTCTTTCACTCTGCAAGTCCTTGTTTCCAGGGACCTGTAAGGACAGTGAGTTAATTTTCCTTGTGCTATATTGTGATTAAAAAAAACATTTATTCTAGGGACAGAAAACTCTAGGTAGGGACAGTGTCAGTTTCTTTCACTCTGCAAGTCCTTGTTTCCAGGGACCTGTAAGGACAGTGAGTTAATTTTCCTTGTGCTATATTGTGATTAAAAAAAACATTTTTTCTAGGGACAGAAAACTGTAGGTAGGGAGAGTGTTTTTTTTCTTTCACTCTGCAAGTCCTTGTTTCCAGGGACCTGTAAGGACAGTGAGTTAATTGTCCTTGTGCTATATTGTGCTTAAAAAAAACATTTATTCTAGGGACAGAAAACTCTAGGTAGGGACAGTGTCAGTTTCTTTCACTCTGCAAGTCCTTGTTTCCAGGGACCTGTAAGGACAGTGAGTTAATTTTCCTTGTGCTATATTGTGATTAAAAAAAACATTTTTTCTAGGGACAGAAAACTGTAGGTAGGGAGAGTGTTTTTTTTCTTTCACTCTGCAAGTCCTTGTTTCCAGGGACCTGTAAGGACAGTGAGTTAATTGTCCTTGTGCTATATTGTGCTTAAAAAAAACATTTATTCTAGGGACAGAAAACTCTAGGTAGGGACAGTGTCAGTTTCTTTCACTCTGCAAGTCCTTGTTTCCAGGGACCTGTAAGGACAGTGAGTTAATTTTCCTTGTGCTATATTGTGCTTAAAAAAAACATTTATTCTAGGGACAGAAAACTCTAGGTAGGGACAGTGTCAGTTTCTTTCACTCTGCAAGTCCTTGTTTCCAGGGACCTGTAAGGACAGTGAGTTAATTTTCCTTGTGCTATATTGTGATTAAAAAAAACATTTTTTCTAGGGACAGAAAACTGTAGGTAGGGAGAGTGTTTTTTTTCTTTCACTCTGCAAGTCCTTGTTTCCAGGGACCTGTAAGGACAGTGAGTTAATTGTCCTTGTGCTATATTGTGCTTAAAAAAAACATTTTTTCTAGGGACAGAAAACTCTAGGTAGGGAGAGTGTTTTTTTTTTTTCACTCTGCAAGTCCTTGTTTCCAGGGACCTGTAAGGACAGTGAGTTAATTGTCCTTGTGCTATATTGTGATTAAAAAAAACATTTATTCTAGGGACAGAAAACTCTAGGTAGGGACAGTGTCAGTTTCTTTCACTCTGCAAGTCCTTGTTTCCAGGGACCTGTAAGGACAGTGAGTTAATTTTCCTTGTGCTATATTGTGCTTAAAAAAAACATTTATTCTAGGGACAGAAAACTCTAGGTAGGGACAGTGTCAGTTTCTTTCACTCTGCAAGTCCTTGTTTCCAGGGACCTGTAAGGACAGTGAGTTAATTGTCCTTGTGCTATATTGTGCTTAAAAAAAACATTTATTCTAGGGACAGAAAACTCTAGGTAGGGACAGTGTCAGTTTCTTTCACTCTGCAAGTCCTTGTTTCCAGGGACCTGTAAGGACAGTGAGTTAATTTTCCTTGTGCTATATTGTGCTTAAAAAAAACATTTATTCTAGGGACAGAAAACTCTAGGTAGGGACAGTGTCAGTTTCTTTCACTCTGCAAGTCCTTGTTTCCAGGGACCTGGAGAGACATTGAGTGAATTGTCCTTGTGCTATATTGTGATTAAAAAAAACATTTATTCTAGGGACAGAAAACTCTAGGTAGGGACAGTGTCAGTTTCTTTCACTGTGAAAGTCCTTGTTTCAAGGGACAGAGAAGGACACCTGAAGGTAGCCCTTATTGCTTTTTTCCCATCTCCCTGCAGGCCATCTATTAGAATGTCTGGAAGGCAAACAAGGAGAGGCAGACAGTCAGGAGGCAATAAAAGAGGGCAAGCAGGCTCTGTGTCTGGGGGCAACAGTGCTGGTCGTGGACGCGGTGCATTGTCATCAGCACATGGCCATGGGACACGCTTGTCCTTCTTTTCGGCAGCTGGACATGTTGAGCCACATCATGCCGAAGACTTGGTAGAGTGGATGACCAAGCCCTCCTCCTCCTCCTCATCCTCTCTCACCCAGGCTCAGGGTACTGGAAAAGCAGCTGCCAAAGCGTCGTCTTCCCTGGTATCAATGTCAGACAAATCATCAGTCACTCCTTCCCTAGACCCACCATGTCCTCCTCCTGAGGAGTCCCCCGAACTGTTTCAGCACAGTGTTGGGTACATGCTCCAGGAGGATGCCCAGCGTTTCGAAGGGTCTGATGATGAAACCCAGCTAGAGGAAGGCAGTAGCGTGAGAGCAGACAGAGGGGATGCTCAAGAAGGACACCAATCTGGCAGTCATGTTCCAGCAGCTGCAGCATACTGCCAGATTGGCTCCAGTGATGAGGAGGGAGGGGATGATGAGGTCAATGACTCCACGTGGGTGCCTAATAGGAGAGAGGAGGAGGAGGAGGAGGAGGCACATCTCCAACGAGGCAGGATGCCCTTTGGTGGCCAGCGTAAGGGCAGTACACCGACGGAATCACACCGCAGAGCTCCGCCTGTGCAGGGCGCTGCCTCTGCCCGTCATTCAAAAAGTTCTTTGGTGTGGGCCTTTTTTGAGGCTAGTGCATCAGATCGCACAGCTGCTGTTTGCAACATATGTCTCAAGCGTATATCGCGTGGCCAAAACATCAGCCGCTTGGGTACCACATGCCTGACCAGACATATGTTGACCTGCCATGCAGCTCGTTGGCAAGCCTACCTCAAAGACCCACACCAAAGAACAAAGCGGACCTCTCCTTGCACCGCATCAGCTGGGATCTCCAACCCCACTATAACTTCAGTCCTCTCTGAAACATGCACTGAGAGGAATGAAGGTGTAGAATTAGGTGTGTCACAGCCAAGTACTTGCGCCCACTCTGCTAGCAGTACACCGACGTCCGATTCTAGCAGGCAAATTTCCCTGCCCCAGCTGCTGGACCGTCGAAAGAAGTTCACTCCCAGCCATCCACATGCCCAGCGGTTGAATGCTAGCTTGGCTAAATTGCTAGCGCTTCAACTGCTGCCTTTTCAGTTGGTAGACTCGGCCCCCTTCCGTGAGTTTGTGCAATGTGCGGTTCCTCAGTGGCAGGTTCCCAAACGCCACTTTTTCTCACGGAAGGCTATTCCGGCTCTCTACCGGCATGTGGAAGGCAATGTCTTGGCCTCGCTGGACAGGGCGGTCAGCGGTAAGGTGCATATTACCGCTGACTCATGGTCCAGCAGGCATGGACAGGGACGTTACCTTTCTTTCACGGCCCATTGGGTCACTCTTTTGGCAGCTGGGAAGGATTCAGGACAAGGTGCAGTAGTGTTGGAGGTTGTCCCACCGCCACGCCTCCAAAATGCTACTACTGGTTGTGACACACCTCTCTCCTCCACCCCCTCCTCTTCTTCTTCCTCCATGGCCTCTTCCTGTGGTTTGTCCTATGAACCAGCGGTGCTCCGTAGCCGTTCACGGGGCTACGCAAGTACGCAGGCAAAAAGATGCCATGCCGTGCTTGCGCTGGTGTGTTTGGGGGACAGAAGCCACACTGGGGCAGAGGTCCTGTCTGCTCTGCAGGGCCAGGCCGAGAGGTGGTTGACGCCACGCCAGCTTAAGCCAGGAATGGTGGTTTGCGACAATGGCACCAACCTCCTCTCCGCCCTCCGACAGGGACAACTGACCCATGTGCCCTGTGTGGCTCACGTCCTTAACCTGGTGGTGCAGCGCTTCTTGGGCAGGTACCCGGGCTTACAGGATGTCCTGAGGCAGGCCAGGAAAGTCTGTGTGCATTTCCGCAGATCTTATAATGCCAGTGCTCGCCTGGCTGAGCTGCAAAAGGAGTTGAACCTGCCCAAGAACCGCCTTATATGTGACATGCCCACCAGGTGGAACTCAACGTTGGCCATGCTGCAGCGGCTGCACACGCAGCAGAGGGCCATCAATGAGTACCTGTGCGACTACGGCACCAGGACAGGGTCAGGGGAGCTTGGTTTTTTTTCTCCACGCCAGTGGGGCATGATCAGGGATGCATGCACTGTCCTGGCACCATTTGAGGAGGCCACGAGGATGGTGAGCAGTGACAGTGCATGCATCAGTGACACTGTACCTCTTGTCCACCTGTTGGAGCACACGCTGCGTGGAATAATGGACAGGGCACTTGAGGCAGAACAGAGGCAGGAAGAGGAGGACTTCCTTGCCTCTCAAGGCCCCCTTTACCCAGACAGTGTTCCTTCTGTCCCACCCATCGCACAGGAAGAGGAGGAGGAGGAGGAGGAGGAGGAGGATTGTGTCAGCATGGAGGTGGAGGCTGGCACTCAGCATCATCAGCAGCAGTCTTTTAGGGATGATTTACAGTCCCAAGAAACCAGTGGACTTGTACGTGGCTGGGAGGAGGTGGCTGCGGATCATGTCGTCCTTAGTGACCCAGAGGACTCCGGAGCGAATGCCTCAGCAAACCTACGCTGCATGGCCTCCCTGATCCTGCAAAGTCTGCGGAAGGATCCTCGTATTCTTCGGATCAAGGAGAGGGACCATTACTGGCTGGCCACTCTCCTTGATCCACGGTACAAGGGTAAGGTTGCGGACCTTATGTTACCGTCGCAGAGGGAGCAGAGGATGAGACAACTCCGGGAGGCCTTGCAGAAAGGTCTGTGCAACGCGTTCCCAGAGACTGGGAGGTTGCAAACTCCTGGTCCTGGACAACGAGTTGCTGAGGCTTCGGCCAGTCAAAGAAGGAGCGGTGGGGAAGGTGGCCGTCTGACCGATGCGTTCAGACAATTCTTTAGTCCGCAGCCCCAAAGTATGATCGGTTCCAGCAACCATCGCCAGCGTCTGATAAACATGGTGCAGGAATATCTAGGGGCAAGGTCAGACTTGGACACCTTCCCCACCGAAAATCCTCTGGCTTACTGGGTCTTGAGGATGGATCACTGGCCAGAGCTTGCACAGTATGCAATTGAGCTACTGGCCTGTCCTGCATCCAGCGTTCTTTCGGAACGCACATTCAGTGCTGCTGGAGGATTTGTCACGGATCACAGGGTGCGCCTGTCCACCGACTCGGTTGATCGACTGACTTTCATCAAGATGAACCAGTCTTGGATCACCACCAGCTACCACACACCTGATGCTGATATAACAGACTAATTGATTTTAAAATGTCACATCCCTTCAAGACTGATGCTGATGCTGAGTGCCTGTGCTGTTATGTTGACTGGCTATCCTCCTCCTCCGAGTCCTCAATGGTACGATTGATGATGATAGCTTGGAAGATCATTTTTGTTTATGGGTGCCGCCACCAGTGCCTAACGCCCAATTTTTCAGCCCCTGTTTAACAGTGGCGTGTAATTACAATTTTTGAAGCAATACTTTGCAACAGGGCTCATTGCTGTGCTCCAAGTACAGTATCTGTGAGGAGTTGCAGTGTTGTGCCACCAGTGCCTAAGGCCCAATTTTTCAGCCCCTGTTTAACAGGGGCGTGTCATTACAATTTTTGAAGCAATACTTTGCAACAGGGCTCATTGCTGTGCTCCAAGTACAGTATCTGTGAAGGGTTGCAGTGTTGTGCCACCAGTGCCTAAGGCCCAATTTTTCAGCCCCTGTTCAACAGGGGCATGTAATTACAATTCTTGATCTAATAATTCACAGCAGGGCCCATTGCTGCACCCACCAAGAGTAACTGTCAGGGCTTACAGTGTTGTGGCACCAGCACCACCATCAAAGGCCCAATTTTTACTACCACTGTTCAACAATTATATGTAATTAAAATTCCTGATATAATAGTTGACAGCAGGGCGTTCCAGCACCAACCAAGAGTAACTGTGAGTGCTTACAGTGTTGTGCCAACACCAACAACTAAGGGGCCTATTTCTGCAGAGTATATACGGCAGGTCCCTACTTTCAAACATCCAACTTACAAACGACTCCTACTTGCAAACGCAAGAAGACAACAGGAAGTGAGAGGAAATCTACCACTAGGAAGGAAAATTCTCTCCTGTAAGAATAAATATGGGAGAAAGGTGTCTCCTCTGTACTGATGCTTTATCAGCAATCCTTGTTTCAAGAAAAACACCACATTTCAAAAACAGTTGTCATTAGGACGGAAAGTGAGGTGAAATGTTCTGAACAGGGGCACAGACAGCAAAACAAATGTTACAGGGGTGATAACCCTTACCTATGTTTTCCAAAAAGTTTAAAAATAGATTTTTGGTCTGGAGCTACACTTCAACAATGTACCTGTTCAAAATTATAAACAGATTCTACATAAGAACAAACCTACAGTCCCTGTCTTGTATGCACCGCCTGTATACGGCTGTTCAGAGTATATAGGGCCTTTTTTATTTTATGTGCGGGGTTCCCCTTAATATCCATACAAGACCCAAAGGGGCTGGTAATGGGCTGGGGTAGGGGGGGGGTCATGGGGTAGCTATGCCATTTTTCTTAAAGATTTTCATCCATATTACCGGGACCAGACATTACATTAAAGCCGCAAGCAGTTTTAAATGGCTTTTTTTTCCTTTAGAAGTGTCATTTTGTGCAGGGACAGTTCTAAACACGGGAAACACGTGGCACTTCACAGGCATACTTTAGACACCCCCCAGGTACGATATTTAAAGGAATATTTGACTTTTTTTTTTTCACTTTATGCATCATTAAAATGACTGCTCCCGGAAAACGACCGTTTTTAAAACTTATTTTTGCATTGATACATGTCCCCTGGTGCAGAACCCGGGTTCCCAAACCCTTTTTAGGACAATAACATGCATAATAGTTGTTATAATTAGCACTTTAGAATTCGAACGTTCGCATCCATTGTATTTAATAGGGTTCTAATGTTCGTTCGAACTTTCGGTCCGTTCGCGGGTTCTGGTGCGAACCGAACCCGGGGGTGTTCGGCTCATCACTACTCTTGATGATCATTAGGTGCGTATACAGTTGCTAATGTAATCCCTATATCTCCTATTTTACCCTTCACATACAGGTATCTTCCTATTGTATCTCTCATAGAATCTATGTAAGTCCATGGTATTCTCCCTGCTAAGAGAATAGAGACCCCTTTTGATTTAGCTACTTGGTTAGTCGAATGATATACAGTTGGGTAAAAGCAATTTTTTAAGATCGGGGTTTTGTCATCTCTAAAATGAGTTTCCTGTATGAAAGCTACGTCAATTTCCAGGCGACGCATATCATGCAGGAGCATCCTACTTTTTTCTGGCGTATTTAGCCCCTTAGTATTCAGTGAGAGTATTTTCAAAGTCTCCATTCTGATCCACTGATCTACTGGATCAGTGGATCAGGAGGAGAGAAGGAGAGAGAGGTGGGAAGCAAAGAAAAAAAAACCAAATGCGGGGAAACCCCCCCTTAACCTAATACAATTAGCTATCTGCTAAACAAAAAAGACGCTCACCGTTACAACGGTATTTGGGTGTCCACCTATATGGGTGCGTGTACCTGGGTTGATCGGGGGGGCCCGTGATAGTTCGCTCCAGGTCCCTCCAGACTCCCCTGTCTACTCTATCTTATGAGGTCATTCATTGGCAAAAAAAAAAAAGGGACCAACATGGCATGCCCGGAGAAAACCGGAGAACTATAGCGAATTTCGAATTAACATATATGGTACAAGAGATGAGTCAAAAAATTGGGAGGGAACACATTGTATCACTTTTTATCTCTTCCACGATCTTTTAGGGAGCACGTAGGATTATCTATCTTCCCTTATATATGGCCTTATATATGGCCTCTCGTATTTCTCTTCATAGGAGAGGATAACTTGGGAGCTCATAATTTGGCAATCTGGACTTATAAACAGCCTTATCCACTTTCGCCCTTCTGCACAATTCCTATCTCCTAAAAATAATTCCTCCCCCTTTTTGTGTCCCTCCATGCAATTTGGTAAAAATCCATCTCATCCCACCCCATCCCAACCCATCCCCCCTTCACCCCTTCTGGAGCCCATATCCCCAATCCAAACCCATGTCCCCCCTGTCCCTTCTGTCCCCTCTCATTTATTCCCCCATGGGAGACATAAGCTCCTTCCCCTTCCTCTCTCCCCCCATCCCTACGCATGAGGGGGGTGAAAGAGAGGGAAAGAGGAAAGAAAAACAAGGAGGAAATAAAACATAAATAATAATACTAAAAGGGGGAAATTCGGGACACATAGAGCCCCTTTACTCACCATATCCCCTTATATCTATTCAAAGCCCATGGATCCACCCCTCTCTTCCTCCCCCTCCCCCCTCCTCTCCCGCTTAGCTTCCCCTCCGATATGCCCCACTCCCTATAGGCTGGGAAGGGGGGGGGGAAAGGCCCAAATCCATAGTCTCAGTATATCTCACTCTGTCTCCATACAGGGCCATGTTCATTTTGATTGATTACTACCATTCGTTTTCCATTCTCTTTTAGGCCATAATCAACCCCCTCTATACCGACATAGTCCCAAAAATCGAACAATAGCACAATAACACAACAAAAAAAAAGAAAGGAGGGATAACAGGGGAGAATACATAACTTTAAACCAATAAAGGACAGATAATGAACATGGAAGGGGAAGGGAAACCTGGATCCTTAAACATGCTAAAATAGTGTTATAAACTCTCAAGTATGGGTCCTAGTTCCCTTTATTGTGCAAACTCCCATCTTAATCCTAGCCCCGACACCAAAAGAAAGGAGGGGGGCTTCTGTCCCCCTAAATTATGTGACTTGTATCTTATTTTAATCTATATATATATGTATGTGTTTGTGTATGTGTTTGTGCTCTTTCTTCTTCCCTCTTGAAAAAAAGGAAAAAAGGAGGGGAGAGGAAAATAGGGGAAATCCACAACATATTAATTGTATCTGCCTGTGTACCCCCTGTACCCCATGTGCCCACTTACAGCCTAAATACCTACGACAAAGGTGACCAAAAAAAAAATATGAGAAGAGGCCAACAAAAAAAAGGAAAGGTGGAAAACAAAAAGTCTCCTATCAGAGAGTGAAAATTAGTGAATCATGTTTAGTGTACCAAACTGTAGTGTAAAAAAAAAAAGAATCCCCCAGCTATCCATGACCAGTATCTCCTCAATGTCTCCCCTTACCCTCCCATTACCTTCTCATTACCCTCCCTTTATTATTTCCATAAATCAAACTTCATATTCCATCATATTGTTCCGTATAGTACCATACTAGGCCCCCTTGACCCATAACGACACAGGGAGAAGGGAGAATAAGAAAACATAAATTGGAACCTTAAAAAAAAAAGGGGGTGGGGAGTCAAGGAGGAGTAGCGGGGAGGTGGGGATGCCATAATGTTCTCTTCCATAGTAGAGTGGGTTTTTTTGGGGGGGTTTTTAGGTTCCATTCTTTAAGTTCCCCTGTATTACTCGTATGCTACTTCTTCTTCTACACTTTATCTGGTCTTGTAGGTATAGGCCCTGGGTTGGGGTTTAAATCCTCCATTGGTCTCTGAGCTGGTCCCCTAGTCTGCTGGTGCCATCTTGCATCTGAACTTCTCCGTTGTCCCTGGGAGGTTGAGGTCCCCCGACGACTCCCTACGTATGTAATGGGAAATAACCAATTTGGGGTTTGAATTGGGGTCGCTTCTACAAACCGAAAAAAATCTAATAGGTCTGTCATTGATCTGAGGGTAAATGAGTCTGCTGCTCTCCCAAAAATTACTGCTAATGGGTACCCCCACCTGTAGGAACACCCCTGTTCTTTTGCTAGGTCCAAAATTGTCCGCAGGCATGTTCTACGCTGGAGTGTAGCCCATGACAAGTCGTGGAGGATCTTTATATGTGCCCCTTCAAAGACGATTTCCCCCATGTCCCATGCTGCTTTAAGAATTTGCTCTCTTTGTTGGTACTTATACAAACGACATATTATGTCCCTAGGTCTTTCCACATTCTGGGGTTTTGGGCCCAGGGCTCTATACACCCTCTCAATGTCAATCTCACTCTGCGGTAATTTTATTATTGAGCCAAAAACTGCTCTTATTTTCGAGCTTAAATCTTCCATCCCCATCACTTCTGGGACTCCTCACAGTCGCAAATTTTTCCTGTGGCCTCTATCCTCCAGAACTTCAATCTGTAATTGCAGGTCAACTACTATATGCTCCTGGTTAACCTGGTTAGCCTGCACTTTTTCCATAGCTCCCACCCTGTGTTCAATAGATGCCATGGATGCGTCCCTCTCCATTACCTTATCCGATAGTACTTTCAGGTCTTCCCTTACCGCCTGCAGGTCTTGATGATGCTTCTCCTCCACCCGGAGGATCATATCCTCGATGTCCTGTCTTGTGGGTAATGCGGCGATATCCTGCCGTGTAGGGAGCGTCGCTAGCATGGCTTTGATGTCCGCTTTGATATCTGCGACTTCCTCCATCTGAGCTCCCGCCGGTGTTCTCAATATATCTCTGGGGACCTGCGCTCTGGTCTTGGTTTGTTTGGTAGCTTCCCTCTCTCATTTCCCAGCAGTCCCGAAAGAGGAGAATCCGGAGGACCCAGAGCCGGAACACCGCCGTGTAGTGCCTAACCTCGCACCTGTGATGGGATCAGAGCCTCGCCGCACCTGGACCTCTACGTCCTGGGGCGTCCGTGAGGGTGAGATGAGATATCTCTGGATGTCGCCTAGGGTATTGATTGCCAAGGATTTTTTAGTAGCTGCTCTCGTCCTGAGCTTACAGCCGGCGTTCATAACATGGTATTTTGCTATACCTGCTATGCCCGCTGTATCTGCGGTGTCGGCGAGATCTGCGATATCAGCGGTATCTTAAGATTGCTCCCAACCGATAATTAACCTCTTCGCCCTATCTTTTTGATTGCTATGCAGGGGATGTATGGAGGACCCGTTCTCACAGTGAGCCTCTCACCCCGCCATACCCGAGCCACGCCCCCCCCATTATAGATTTCCTTGTAGTTAAGAAATTTAAAGCTGGACATAAATTTGGCTGTCATTGACCTTACTTGTAACAAAACTTTTTTTTTATTATTTGGTTAGCGTGGATTAAAACACCTGTTATTGCTGTCTGTGCTCCCATTAGGGGGGATTCAGCTTCTCTATTCTTCCTGTTTCTTCCTGTTTCTCATTATCATTGAAAGTGAAATAATAGGAAATCATGGCTGGATCTAGGGGGGTGCTGAGGTGGGCTGCGCCCCTCTAGATTTCAGTTGTGCCTCCACAGGCTGGTCCTCCCATGGATGTTGTACCTAGCCCACTAAGCTCCTTCCCCCATCACCACACCCAGGGCTGGGACAAGGGGAGAGCAGTCTGGAGCAGTGAAAGGAGAAGCGGCAGATAGGTGAGATCCAGGAGGAGGTGCAGGCTGTGCTTTGCTCTCCCCTCATGTTAGTACAGTGCATCTCTATGCAGCAGATGACACAGGATCACTCTTAGCTCAGACTGCACACACTCAATTTGATTACCTGGCCCCAATATCCTCCAAGGGCCGCTCATCTCCTGGCAGCAGAAAATGTGTGTAGGGGCGGGTACATTCCATATATAGTCCGATCGTAGAATGATCCCATGTTATCTGCTGTATAGAGAAGCATAGTTCTGACAGGAAGAGGCGAGCACAGCACAGCTCGCACCTCCTTCTGGCTCTGTAGCATTTTCTTCCCTGTAAGTTGAGGGGGGGGAGCTTACAGGAAAAATGTACACAATGAAGGGGAAAGGGGTGAACAATCATTTGTGCTTGGGGTGTTTGTGTAGGAGGGTGGTGGGGGCTATTTTAACTTGGAGGGGTAATGGGGTTTGGGGAGGGATTTGTGCTAGGAGGGGGATTTGGGTGGGGGATTTGAGCCAGGAGGGAGGATTGGGGGGAATTGTTGTGCTATGAGGGTTTTTTTTTACCTTAATGCAGACAATGCATTAAAGCGATATCAACGTCTTGTTTTTTTTTCTTTAAAAATAACAAACAAATAACTTACCTGTGCAATTGTTTTGAATGATGAAACTGTGCATAAATCAGCCCACCCCTTTTCTAAACAAATAGAGCTTGAAGGCTGCACTGACCACTCAATTGACCATGTGAAATACAGGCTTGCTGTGCATCAGCATGGCTCCCGGTGGGCTGGTTCACATCAGATGCGGTGGGACTGCATTGGACGGTTATTCCAGAGCAGTCCCACTGCATAAATGCAAAATTTACATACCTGCTTCATGCCACTGTGCTGTGGAGGTGTGCGGGCACATTGCGCTGAAACAAAAGTACCACCTGCAGTTCTTGTTATCAGCGCAGTTCAGTGCAAGGCAATCCACTGCCTCGCACCATGCAGCCGGCATTTAATCTTTATGAGATGTCCGTGTGGACAACTCAAGAAAGTTCATTTAAAACAATAAAAGAAATGTGATCTGCTGACTTCAGTGCCTTATCAGTACCCTGAGCTCAGTCAGATCACACTGCACACCAGACAGTGCGCCAGACAGTGCGTTAATAATGGGAAAATGCCAATATCTGTTTTTACAAACTCTTGCTACTGCAAAAGTACAAGAGCATAGAAAAATATACTGTGTTTTTAATATAATTGTCAGTAAAATATTACAACAAAACACTGCATAACAATGTAGTTTGTATAATTAATAACAATAATAATAATAATAATATTAAAGGGTATGCTGCTTGGAGGTATAATCAGCACGCTCGGGTGTCTGCTTGCGGTGTTGAAAGATCCGGAGCGAGCCCACACATATAGTCATACATATATGCCTGTGCCGGTAGACATCTTCATGTGTGAGTGCAATGTGATTTTAACCACTTGCTGACCAGCCGTCGACATTATACTGTGGCAGGTCGGCTCTATTGCACGAATCGCTGTAAGTGTACGTCGCTTCGGGCAATAAATACAGTGGGCACGTGCACGGCGACAGAAGCGTGGCCGAAACTGATGCGGCAATAGCCATCAGTGGCTGATTGGCCAGAGGGGAGACAATCAACAGGTCCGGCAGCCAGAATGTCCGCCGGCCACCTGCGATCACACCACATAGAGCCAGAATGGGGATCTGTCAATGTAAACAAATAGATCCCTGTTCTGACAGGGGAGTAGAGAGAGATCTGCTGTTCCTAGCGATCAGGAACAGTAATCTCTCTCCTCCTCCAGTCAGTCCACTGCCCCCACAGTTAGAAACACCTCCCAGGGAACACATTTAACCCGTTGATCACCCTCTAGTGTTAACCCCTTCCCTGCCAGTGTCATTTATACAGTAATCAGTGCATTTTTATAGCACTGATCACTGTATAAATGTCACAGGTCCCCTGTTCTCTATCTCCTCTCTGCGTTGCCCGTTTTTCTAAGGTTATTCCATCAATATGGGCAACTCTCAAATTTCAAGATTAATTCAACTAAATCAGAGGCACAATGTTTCTTTATCCCCTGCCCTGACCAATAAACTAAAAGAAGAGTATCATTTTCAGTGGTCTGGTTCCTATCTCACATATTTGGGTATTAAGGTGACATCTGACCCCCGTATTTTATATGAAGTCAACACTTTTGAAGAAGATAGGGCTAGAGCTGCAGAATTGGCAATCTCTCACTCTGACTTGGTTTTGCCAATGTAATACTTTTTAAAATGTCCATCCTTCACCAGTTTATCTCATACAGACACTTCCGATTCACATTTCACAAGTATATTTCACTCACAAGCAATAGTGAGATCTTACATATGGGGTAAGCAATGCCTGAGCTTAAGATATTCCTTTTTGATTGTTCCCAAGGCAGCAGGTGGTCTTGTTCTGCCAGATATTGAAAAGTACTACATAGTATCACACCTATCTGGCCCTAAGTAATGGGTTATGGTGGAACATGACTAACTCTATACCTCTCTCTGTTCTGGCATGGTCACCGTCAATAGAAAAATATCTCAGGATATCATCAATGTCGCAGATGCCAGGTGTGTGCACTTAATAAGATCAAATCTAAAAAAACAGAGTCATTTATGTCAACAAGCACATTGAGACAACATAAGATTGATTCCTTTGTTACCTGCAGTTCCACAGGTGTAGTATATTTGTTACAATGTCCCTGTGATATGCAGTACATAGGCAGGACCAAAAGAACTATGCAGATTTGCCTGGGAGAACACATAGCCAATATTAAAAGTGGCTTTCAATATCATTTAGTCTCCAGGCATTACGATTTACACCATCAACGCAGGCCTGCTAACACTTTGTTTTTGGGAATAGATAGATACAGTCCACATTGGAGGGGTGGCTCCTTAGTGATGGAAATATCACGTATGGAAATGGCTTGGATTCATAGGGTATGTTGTTACACCCCATACGGTCTCAACATTGATATAGATGTCAATGCCTTTATTGACAATAGCTAAGTCATTCCCATTGTATCTATGCTGCTTGTAAACCGGATCTGAGTTCCCGGTACGTTCTATCCACTTTAATAATCGACATACCCTTGATATGTTCAAATAGTCTCCCCTATTTTTGAATATAGACATACCACTGGCACTGATGGGTGCAATATTCCACCAGGTGTGCCGGGGTTTGATACCTATAGTGATTGATATTTATCTTTTATTTTATCTTACCAAATTAGTTAGGACCTTTCTCCTTTCCCACTATTATGTCAAGGTGGATTTGTCACACTATGCTGGCATAACATATTGACATATGTTGCTTTATGTGACTGTTGGGTCCTGTTTGGCCAGTAGGGTCAACCTGCAACCTCTTCCCATTTGGGACATCAGTCACAAGTAATATCTTTTAAGGAAAAAGAAAATTAAGGAGAAAGAATTTTTGCAATATGGAGGGATCTCCTTTAAGGCTATTACATAATTTAGAGGAATACATGGTAGTTCTCCTAATAGTCCAATTAAGTCCGTTTGTAATTAGAGATATATGGATTATTATTGTAGCTCTTTATTTTATAATAGTTCATGAAATACATTTTTTACAGGACTATGGAGTAAGGGTGGGGAACATTATACACTAGGAGTGAGCAGTTTGTGTTCTATCGTTTTCCATCGATTTTGCATCCAGCACAATGCAGGTGTTGGCCACTGGGGGCTCATGTCCGCCGTGTGACCCATTCGGACATTAGACAGGCGTTTCAGCTTGTATGTATATCATCCCAACCCTTTTTATTATTTTTTTATTTATTTCATTTTATTATTCCCTTATAGGCGGGGGGGGGGGGGGTATGCATATTAGGCACATGTGATGTGTGCTTTCTAATCCATCATGTATAATTTGAGGGAGTTTTAGATGAGTGATCCTTTTGGGTGAAACATCACCCCTTGAAGCAATACGCCATGGACATATGTTTGCCCTTACTGCCCAATTTGAAGGGTTAAAACCAGGACTGATACATCTAAAGTTCTGAACGTCATATAGATAATGGGAATTTTGCCCACTGTGAATATGGCGATTCGTGCAGCAGGGACACCGGGAGCTCAGATCTGGGCGGGCTCTGGTGTATGTAGACTATAATTGGCGGTGAGTCAGCACGCCACCCGTGCCCCTGGACAACGACAATTGTGTCGAAACGACGTAGGGAGGAGCGGCGTGCTGACATCACCACAACACTAACACCAAGTCCCGGAAGGAAGAGGCTGTGAGAGCCGGCCGGCTACACGATTATACACACGCTTTTATATCTACAATACTTTGTAAGTGCAATTCTTTTACATGTTATATTAAATATTTTTTACTGTATTACGCTATGGTGGCTTTCTCTTTCATTCTGCCATGATCCATCTGACACTTTGAGAGCGATTGGAAACATATGCATCAGATAAGTGGAGACAGCTGATTGAGCCTTTCAGAGACCCTGGCAGGGGTAACAGCCGTATGTTTAGACTGATCTCTTTCAGGGATCAGTATTTCTGGTAAGCGGCTGCTACATTAGAGGCGGTGGACTCTTTTCTGTCAGGATAACAGCACTGTTCTCGGGTGTTCATATTTGATGTCACTGATGCATGCTAAGAAGATTGATATCCCCACTAACAACTTTCAGCGTTAACATTTTAGCTTAATGATTTTATACATGAACTGCTCCATGGACATTATGTACATTGTTTTAAATCTCTCATGAGTTTTGGCGTAATAGGAGAATTTGTTTTGGGGTTCATTGCCCTTACTTCTACCTGTTGGATACATAACTTCTCCTCTCAGGGGCAGGTTTCCATTCGCACCAGAGATTGGACATATTGTTCATATATTCATTTCATGTTGTTGCGCAGCTTGATTTTTTTCTATTTATACTCTTTTGTGTGTGTCTCACATATTTAAGTTGCAGCACATATATTTCTGCTTCACTAGCGTTTTTTGTTTAGGATCCATATATAGACAGCGCAGTATACACAACCCTTTATTACATGGTCACAATCAAGTACATGGCAAATTCTAAAATCCCATCCAACGATAGGGTATACCTAGTGCGTAGGACTTTTTCACTCCTTAGGATCTCACCTGCCCCATCACACTTTTCAGCAGTGAAAGGACACCCACATTTTTCAGTAAGCATGGAGAGTAGGCAACTTAGGTGATTTCTGCAGACTGGCAAGGAGAGAATGATGCACTTTATCTCAAATCAGGACTGGCTAGATCATGAACAGATTCAAAAATTGCTCTCACCTCCTGTGGGGTCTCTAGCTCCCCTTCAAATTAGGCATTATCTCAGTTCTCTATATCCCCCCTATTCAGTATGCTAGGTCACTCTCCCCTATTGAATCTTTATGCCAGCTCTTAATAGTTGCCCCACACCTGCTTTTTGCAGTATATACAGTAAACTACCGATCGGGCCCCCAAATTATTATGTTCCCCATTTCATTTGTAAGTGGCAATCAGAGCTAAAAACAAATGACTAATTCCCAGATACGGAGGGCAATACTACTTTCACACTCAACTTCATTGTCAAATAGATTTCAGGAACAAAGTTATAAGCTTCTTTCATCTTGGTACCGGGTTCCTGCCCTCCTTAATAGGGATGAGCTTCGTGTTCGAGTCGAACCCATGTTCGACTCGAACATCGGCTGTTCGATCGTTCGACGAAGATCGAACATTATGGGCCGTTCGCGCCAAATTCGAGTAGCGCGTCACGGCCCATAATTCACTGCGGCATTGCAGTGCATTGCTGGCTGATGATTGACCAAGCATGCACTATGACCCGCATGCTTGGCTAATCACAGCGCCGTCTGAACAGAGAGCCGTAATTGGCCAAAGCCAGGGTGGCTTTGGCCAATCATGGCTCAGGGGGTTTAGTACACGCTCCACACTATATAAGGCCGCCGACTTAGCGGCCTTGTGTAGTGTGTTGGAGTTGTTTAAAGTAAAGAGACAGAGACAGTGTAATTTGATTTGAGTTAGATAGAGCAGGCAGGTGAGTCAGTAAGCTGCAGTTACAGTGTGTAGAGGATATATATGCATCCTAGGTGTTGTATATATATTTATACACTGTATTCAGTTTAGCTAGATCCGTTCCTGTTATTCTCTATACTGTGAAAGGCAGGCAGGTGATTGTGCTAGCTGCAGTCAATGTTTAACTTAGTGTACTGTGTGCTTTGCATAGCGTTCACCTAAAGCTTACCTGAATACAGTTAGTGGTGTTCTCATAATAAAACCACAGGCAGGGAGCTGCATTAATTTCATATAGTGTACTTCTGTTCTTTGCACAGCTTTCACTTAAAGGAACCTGAATACAATGTGTGGTGTTCTCATAATAAAACCACAGGCAGAGAGCTGTACAGGTCTGAACAGGTGCACAGACAGCAAAACAAATGTTACAGGGGTTTAATTTGGTTGTGGGGTTCCCCTTAATATCTATACAAGACCCAAAGGGGCTGGTAGTGGGCTGGGGGGGGGGTACCCATGCCATTTTTCTCAATGATTTTCATCCATATTGCCAGGACCAGGCATTACATTAAAGCCGCAAACAGTTTTAAATTACTTTTTTTCCTTTAGAAATGTTATTTTGTGCAGGGACAGTTCTAAACACGGGAAACACGTGCCACTTCACAGGCATACTATAGACACCCCCCAGGTACGATATTTAAAGGAATATTTCACATTTTTTTCCACTTTAAGCATCATTAAAATCACTGCTCCCGAAAAAACTGCAGTTTTTAAAACTTATTTTTGCATTAATTCATGTTCCCTGGGGCAGGACCCGGGTCCCCAAACCCTTTTTAGGACAATAACTTGCATATTAGCCTTTATAATTAGCACTTTCGGTCCGTTTGCAAGTTCTGGTGCAAACCAAACCGGGGGGTGTTCAGCTCATCCCTACTCCTTAACAGTTTCCTCAGGTTCCCAGTTCCTGTTGGAGATGTCTACACGGTATGGGGTCCATACTTCAGATATTTTTTGGGTCTGCCCATTACTGTGTACATTTTGGGAGGAAGTACATAAAACTATTTTTTATCTTACCTCAGGGGATTTAGGAAATAATCCTATCTGTTATCTTCTGCACATTAATACAGTACCATTAAAACATTACACATCTTTAATTGCGCAACTACTTCTTGCCGCCTGATCCTGTGTTCCTGCTCTTTGGAAATCAACAACACCTCAATCCATTTGGATATGGTATACTAAGTATTACTAGAGTTAAGAAAATTTGTAAGATGGAGCAATTGCTAGCCATTCTTTTACAATCGGGAGGATACATTTTAAAATACCTGGTCCCCTTGCCTATATCTGTTCTGCCCTGTATCAGGACCTGATGCAGTTGGGCAATGGTCTTTCTGTATAGCCATGTATACGTAACTCATTCATTGTAAGGGAGGGGAGCCTTAAGGGGATACTTCCTTGTTAGGGATGAGCTCGGTGTTCGAGTCGAACATATATTCGACTCGAACATCGGCTGTTCAATCGTTCAACGAAGATTGAACGATTTGGGCCATTCGTACCAAATTCGAGTGACGCGAACAACCCACAATGCACTACGCCATCGCAGTGCTATCCAGGCGCTGTGATTGGCCAAGCATGCACTGTGACCCCGCATGCTTGGCCAATCACAGCGCCGGCAGCGAGGAGAGCCATAATTGGCCACAGGCAGGATGCCTGTGGCCAATTATAGCTCAGGGGGATTTAGTACACACCCCACACTATAAAAGTCCGCCAGCGCGGCGGCCTTGTGTAGTGTGTTCTGGTTCAGGGAGAGAGAAGGATAGGCAGGGACAGTGTCAGTGCTATTTGTTCATTTCATTTGTGTGCAGGGAGAGAGAAGGATAGGCAGGGACAGTGTCAGTGATATTCTTTGCTAAACCTTGTGTGCAGGGAAAGAGAAGGATAGGCAGGGACAGTGTCAGTGATATTCTTTGCTAAACCTTGTGTGCAGGGAGAGAGAAGGATAGGCAGGGGACAGTGTCAGTGTCATTTTTGCTAAGCCTCCTGCACAGTATACACAGGCAGGCATCTGCAGCACTTACAGCGGGCGTAGTGTGCTTCCTGCAAAATATACACCTGAAGCTAGCCCTTATTGCAGTGTTTTCCTGTTGTGTAACACAGGCAGGCATCTGCAGCACTTACAGCGGGCGTAGTGTGCCTCCTGCACATTATACACCTGAAGCTAGCCCTTATTGCTCATGTTTTTTTTTTATTTTGTGTTACACTAACAGGCATCTGCAGCACTTACAGCGGGCGTAGTGTGCCTCCTGCACAGAATACACCTGAAGCTAGCCCTTATTGCTGTGTTTTCCTGTTGTGTAACACAGGCAGGCATCTGCAGCACTTACAGCGGGCGTAGTGTGCCTCCTGCACAGAATGCACCTGAAGCTAGCCCTTATTGCTGTGTTTTCCTGTTGTGTAACACAGGCAGGCATCTGCAGCACTTACAGCGGGCGTAGTGTGCCTCCTGCACATTATACACCTGAAGCTAGCCCTTATTGCGCGTGGTATTTTTCTTTTGTGTTACACTAACAGGCATCTGCAGCACTTACAGCGGGCATAGTGTGCTTCCTGCAAAATATACACCTGAAGCTAGCCCTTATTGCTGTGTTTTCCTGTTGTGTAACACAGGCAGGCATCTGCAGCACTTACAGCGGGCGTAGTGTGCCTCCTGCACAGAATACACCTGAAGCTAGCCCTTATTGCTGTGTTTTCCTGTTGTGTAACACAGGCAGGCATCTGCAGCACTTACAGCGGGCGTAGTGTGCCTCCTGCACAGAATGCACCTGAAGCTAGCCCTTATTGCTGTGTTTTCCTGTTGTGTAACACAGGCAGGCATCTGCAGCACTTACAGCGGGCGTAGTGTGCCTCCTGCACAGAATGCACCTGAAGCTAGCCCTTATTGCTGTGTTTTCCTGTTGTGTAACACAGGCAGGCATCTGCAGCACTTACAGCGGGCGTAGTGTGCCTCCTGCACAGTATACACCTGAAGCTAGCCCTTATTGCTTGTGTTTTTTTTCTTTTGTGTTACACTAACAGGCATCTGCAGCACTTACAGCGGGTGTAGTGTGCTTCCTGCAAAATATACACCTGAAGCTAGCCCTTATTGCTGTGTTTTCCTGTTGTGTAACACAGGCAGGCATCTGCAGCACTTAC
This sequence comes from Rana muscosa, assembly GCA_029206835.1. Classification (NCBI taxonomy): domain Eukaryota; kingdom Metazoa; phylum Chordata; class Amphibia; order Anura; family Ranidae; genus Rana; species Rana muscosa. The sequence goes on from CM055121.1 coordinate 89,972,358, forward strand.
AGCGGGCGTAGTGTGCCTCCTGCACAGTATACACCTGAAGCTACCCCTTATTGCTGGTTTTCCCATCTCCCTGCAGGCCATTAGAATGTCTGGAAGGCAAACAAGGAGAGGCAGACAGTCAGGAGCCAACAAAAGAGGGCAAGCAGGCTCTGTGTCTAGAGACAACAGTGCTGGTCGTGGACGCGGTGCATCGTCATCAGCACGTGGCCATGGGACACGCTTGTCCTTATTTTCGGCAGCTGGACGTGTTGAACCGCATCATGCCGAAGACTTGGTAGAGTGGATGACCAAGCCCTCCTCATCCTCCTCATCCTCTCTCACCCAGGCTCAGGGTACTGGCAAAGCAGCTGCCAAAGCGTCCTCTTCCCTCGTATCAATGTCATCATCAGTCACTCCTTCCCTAGACCCACCGTGTCCTCCTGAGGAGTCCCCCGAACTGTTTGAGCACAGTGTTGGGTACATGCTCCAGGAGGATGCCCAGCGTTTCGAAGGGTCTGATGATGATACCCAGCTAGAGGAAGGCAGTAGCGTGAGAGCAGAGAGAGGTGATGCTCAAGAAGGACAGCAATCTGGCAGTCATGTTCCTGCAGCTGCAGCATACTGCCATATTGGCTCCAGTGATGAGGAGGGAGGGGATGATGAGTTCACTGACTCCACGTGGGTGCCTGATAAGAGAGAGGAGGAGGAGGAGGATGAGGAGGAGGCACATCTCTAACGAGGCAGGATGCCCTCGGGGGGCCAGCGTAAGGGCAGCACACCAACTAAATCACACCGCAGAGCTCCGCCTGTGCAGGGTGCTGCCTCTGCCCGTTATTCCAAAAGTTCTTTGGTGTGGGCCTTTTTTGAGTCGAGTGCATCAGATCGCACCGCTGCTGTTTGCAACATATGTCCGAAGCGTATCTCGCGTGGCCAAAACATCAGCCGCTTGGGCACCACATGCTTGACCAGACATATGTTGACCTGCCATGCAGCTCGTTGGCAAGCGTATCTTAAAGACCCACACCAAAGAACAATGCGGACCTCTCCTTGCTCCTCATCAGCTGGGATCTCCAACCCCACTGTACCTTCAGTTCTCTCTGAAACCTGCACTGAGAGGAATGAAGGTGTAGAATTAGGTGTGTCACAGCCAAGTACTTGCGGGCACTCTGCTAGCAGTACACAGACGTCCGATTCTAGCAGGCAAATTTCCCTGCCCCAGCTGCTGGACCGTCGAAAGAAGTTCACTCCCAGCCATCCACATGCCCAGCGGTTGAATGCTAGCTTGGCTAAATTGCTAGCAATTCAACTGCTGCCTTTTCAGTTGGTAGACTCGGCCCCCTTCCGTGAGTTTGTGCAATGTGCGGTTCCTCAGTGGCAGGTTCCCAAACGCCACTTTTTCTCACGGAAGGCGATTCCGGCTCTCTACCGGCATGTGGAAGGCAATGTCCATGCCTCGCTGGACAGGGCGGTCAGCAGTAAGGTGCATATTACCACTGACTCATGGTCCAGCAGGCATGGACAGGGACGTTACCTTTCTTTCACAGCCCATTGGGTCACTCTTTTGGCAGCTGGGAAGGATGCAGGACAAGGTGCAGTAGTGTTGGAGGTTTTTCCGCCGCCACGCCTCCAAAATGCTACTACTGGTTGTGACACACCTCTCTCCTCTACCCCCTCCTCTTCTTCTTCCTCCATGGCCTCTTCCTGTGCTTTGTCCTCGGAACCAGCGGTGCTCCGTAGGCGTTCAAGGGGCTACGCAAGTACGCAGGCAAAAAGATGCCATGCCGTGCTTGCGCTGGTGTGTTTGGGGGACAGGAGCCACACTGGGGCAGAGGTTCTGTCTGCTCTGCAGGGGCAGGCCGAGAGGTGGTTGACGCCATGCCAGCTTAAGCCAGGAATGGTGGTTTGCGACAATGGCACCAACCTCCTCTCCGCCCTCCAACAGGGACAACTGACCCATGTGCCCTGTGTGGCTCACGTCCTTAACCTGGTGGTGCAGCGGTTCTTGGGCTGGTACCCGGGCTTACAGGATGTCCTGAGGCAGGCCAGGAAAGTCTGTGTGCATTTCCGCAGATCATATAATGCCAGTGCTCGGCTGGCTGAGCTGCAAAAGGAGTTGAACCTGCCCAAGAACCGCCTTATATGTGACATGCCCACCAGGTGGAACTCAACGTTGGCCATGCTGCAGCGGCTGCACATGCAGCAGTGGGCAATCAATGAGTACCTGTGCGACTACGGCACCAGGACAGGGTCAGGGGAGCTTGGTTTTTTTTCACCACGCCAGTGGAGCATGATCAGGGATGCATGCACTGTCCTGGCACCATTTGAGGAGGCCACGAGGATGGTGAGCAGTGACAGTGCATGCATCAGTGACACCGTACCTCTTGTCCACCTGTTGGAGCATACGCTGCGTGGAATAATGGACAGGGCACTTGAGGCAGAACAGAGGCAGGAAGAGGACTTCCTTGCCTCTCAAGGCCCCCTTTACCCAGACAGTGATCCTTCTGTCCCACCCATCACACGGGAAGAGGAGGAGGAGGAGAAGGATTGTGTCAGCATGGAGGTGGAGCATGGCACTCAGCATCAACAGCAGCAGTCTTTTAGGGATGATTTACAGTCCAAACAAACCCGTGGACTTGTACGTGGCTGGGAGGAGGTGGCTGCGGATCATGTCGTCCTTAGTGACCCAGAGGACTCCGGACCGAATGCCTCAGCTAACCTACGCTGCATGGCCTCCCTGATCCTGCAAAGTCTGCGGAAGGATCCTCGTATTCTTCGGATCAAGGAGAGGGACCATTACTGGCTGGCCACTCTCCTTGATCCACGGTACAAGGGTAAGGTTGCGGACCTTATCTTGCCGTCGCAGAGGGAGCAGAGGATGAGACATCTCCGGGAGGCCTTGCAGAAAGGTCTGTGCAACGCGTTCCAAGAGACTGGGAGGTTACAAACTCCTGGTCCTGGACAAAGAGTTGCTGAGGCTTCGGTCAGTAGCAGAAGGAGCGGTGGAGAAGGTGGCCGTCTGACCGATGCGTTCAGACAATTTTTTAGTCCGCAGCCCCAAGGTTTGATTGGTTCCAGCAACCATTGCCAGCGTCTGATATACATGGTGCAGGAATACCTAGGGGCAAGGTCAGACTTGGACACCTTTCCCACCGAAAATCCTCTGGCTTACTGGGTCTTGAGGATGGATCACTGGCCAGAGCTTGCACAGTATGCAATTGAGCTACTGGCCTGTCCTGCATCCAGCGTTCTTTTGGAATGCACATTCAGTGCTGCTGGAGGCTTTGTCACGGATCACAGGGTGCGCCTGTCCACCGACTCGGTTGATCGACTGACCTTCATAAAGATGAACGAGTCTTGGATCACCACCAGCTACCAAGCACCTGAAGCTGATATAACAGAATAATTTATTTTCAAATGTCACATCCCTTCAAGACTGATGCTGATGCTGAGTGACTGTCCTGTTATGTTGACTGACTATCCTCCTCCTCCTCAATGATCCGATTATTGATGATAGCTTGGAAGAACTTTTTTGTTTCTGGGTGCCGCCACCAGTGGCTAAGGCCCAATTTTTCAGCCCCTGTTTAACAGGGGCATGTAATTCAAAATTTTGATGCAATGCTTTGCAGCAGGGCTCATTCCTGCACTCCAACTAGAGTATCTGGGAGAGGTTGCAGTGTCGTGGCACCAGCACCAGTGCCTAAGGCCCAATTTTTCTGCCCCTGTTTAGCAGGGGCATGTAATTACAATTTTTGATGCAATACTTTGCAACAGGGCTCATTGCTGTGCTCCAAGTTCAGTATCTGTGAGGGGTTGCAGTGTTGTGGCACCAGTGCCTAAGGCCCAATTTTTCTGCCCCTGTTTAACAGGGGCATGTAATTTCAATTCTTGATCTAATAATTCAGAGCAGGGCCCATTCATGCGCCCACCAAGAGTAACTGTGAGGGCTTACAGTGTTGTGACAACACCACCACCGCCACCACCACCACCAAAGGCCCAATTTTTCAGCCCCTGTTCAACAGGGCCATGCAATTACAATTCTTGATCTAATAATTCACAGCAGGACCCATTCATGCGCCCACCAAGAGTAACTGTGAGGGCTTACAGTGTTGTGGCACCAGCACCACCACCAAAGGCCCAATTTTTCCTACCACTGTTCAACAATTGCATGTAAATACAATTCCTGAATCCTGATATAATAGTTCACAGCAGGGTGTTCCAGCGCCCACCAAGAATAATTGTGAGGGCTCACAGTGTTGTGGCAACACCAACATGTAAGGGGAAATTTTCAGCAGAGTATATACGGTAGGCCCCTACTTTCAAACATCCAACTTACAAACGACTCCTACTTGCAAACGGAAGGAGACAACAGGAAGTGAGAGGAAATCTACCCCTAGGAAGCCATGCCATTTTTCTCAAAGATTTTCATCCATATTACCGGGACCAGACATGACATTAAAGCCGCAAGCAGTTTTAAATGGCTTTTTTTCCTTTAGAAATGTCATTTTGTGCAGGGACAGTTCTAAACACGGGAAACACATGCCACTTCACAGGCATACTTTAGACACCCCCAGGTACGCTATTTAAAGTAATATTTCACTATTTTTTTTTCCACTTTATGCATCATTAAAATGACTGCTCCCGAAAAACGTCTGTTTTTAAAACTTAGTTTTGCATTGATACATGTCCCCTGGGGCAGAACCCGGGTCCCCAAACCCTTTTTAGGACAATAAGATGCATATTAGTCGTTATAATTAGCACTTTAGATTTCGAACGTTTGCGTCTATTGTATATAATAGAGTTCTAACGTTCCCGCAAACTTTCGGTCCGTTCGAAGGTTCTGGTGCGAACCGAACCGGGGGGTGTTCGGCTCATCCCTATTCCTTGTGTATAACAACAATACATTGGTTTTTCTTCTTTTCCTTAATAAGTCTTATTGTTGTGCTTTAGTTTATGCCTTTTTGTAGGGGTATTTTATGTATTCTGGGCCTATTAACTCCCTTATTGATGGCTTTTCGGGATGCCAATTGAGTTTATTGTAATTACAAAACCAATATGTGGTGTATAATGTGGAACTCTGGTCGCATTTCAAGTTATCAGATTTATTCATGTAAGGATATGTCAGTTTTGAATAAATAAAAAGTTAGAAAAAAAAAAAGAAACACATCCCGAAAACATAAATTGTGGTGTGAACTGACCCTTAAGGTTATATATTTCTGTTGAGTTATTCTGCCATACACAGAGTGGAATGTAGATTTTTACACTGTGGGGTTTTGTTTTGTCTTGGAGAACAGAGGATATTCTGAATAATAAATATACCGGTACTTCTGGAAGTCTGGTTTTACAGCATTGGGTAATAAAGAAAAAGAAAAGTTACAACATTTTTAATTCCTATTTACTGAAGACGCTTCATATGGACATTTTTTAAGATATGACATTATTCACTAATTTTATTCACTTTTATGTTACAGATTTACACTATTTGAGTTTTATGTGTGATTTATAGTATTGTTTTAAAGGTGTTTTTTACACATTTTCACTAAGCTGCATTTAGTTTTTTGATAGAAAAAAACAAAATCTTTTAGTTCTCCTTCATAGAAAATGTCTCTCTCTTCCTGTCAACTTGTTTCTGCTTCTCTGTCTTGGGAATAATTCTGTTTAATTTATTCACAAATTATATAGAGGTTGGCATAAGTAGCCTAATCTCAATGTTTGCTGATAATACAAACCTGAGCAGGGCAATAACTTCACAACAGGATATGGACACTTTACAAAAATACTTTAATTAAATAAGGGGGTAGGCAACCACATGGCAAATGAGGTTTAATGTTGAAAAATTTAAACGAATGCACTTGGGGGCTAAAAATATGAATGCAGGTTACTCGCTAGGGGGAGAACCTTTTGGGGGAATCCAGGATGGAAAAAGACCTGGAGGTCCTAATAGATCATAGGCTCAGCAATGGCATGCAATGCCAAGCTACAGCAAACAAAGTCAACAGAATATTAGCATTCATTGAAAAGGGGATTTACTCAAGAGAAAAACAGTTTTATTCTACCACTTTAGATAACTCTGGTCCGGTACATCTTGAGTATGCCATTCAGTTCTGGTCACAAGCCTTCAGGAAGAATGTGCTGGAACTGGAGAGTCCAGAGAAGGGCAACAAAGCTAATAAGAGGGCTGAAGAGCCTCATTTATGAGGAAAGACTACAAGCATTAAACGTATTCTCCCTGGAGAAGAGACGCTCGAGAAGAGATATGATAGTGATATACAAATACCTTAATGGTGGTTTACCCTTAAACTGCATAGGGGATACTTTACTGTCAGAGCAGAAAGCATGTGGAACTCCCTTCCGAACGCAATATACAGGGATATGGGAAATGGTATTGTCAAAAACACACACACTGTTTTTATTTAACCATACCAAATATGTAACTATGCTTCTCTCTCTTACAGCCTGAGTAATGCTGTACAAGGATTAAATAGAGTCTGACATTAAGTTAAAGGTACTGTAGGTACTTACAATAGCTTCATTTAAAAAAAAAAAATATGAGATTATTTATTATTAAATGCATGGCTATGTGAATTATATTTTATACCTGCCTGGAGCTCTGCTTTAAAAAAAGTTTAAACTTTATTGGTGCTTGTAAGATATTTTCACTGAATTCCAAATGTAAGGATGATGACCAGCACATTCTATATGATGTTTATTTATTATGATTGGAGTCTTACTGCCGATGAACATGAATCCTGCAAACGTGATATTTTGTATTTTACAGAACTCTGCTTTTTCCCAAAAAGGCTGCATTAAATAAAGTGCTTGAAAATGAAAACATCAAGCCAGCTAAATTAAAGAGAGAATTATAACCTACAATACAAAATAAGTGTGTAGGGTTCGTAGAGTGCAAGAGCTAGAAAACATGCTGTTTTGTTACAGTTTCCTATAGAGAGCAACACAGATGAAGAAAAATATAGGTTGTTGTAAAACGCTTTATAGAAGTTTGATCATTTTCTCACACATTTTTGAAGTTATGGTCATAATTCAACATAATGAGGTAAACAATTTAAACAACACAGCATGCTGTAGAAAAAAAATATAGCCTTGAATAAAAACATGATGGAGCAGGTGTTGGGGCCATCTCATCCTCAACCCATAATTGTCGTTTTCCATGCTAAGAAAATTGCCAGTAGATCTGTCTTATTTTACACCGATTTTGGTTTATAGAGACCCTCATGTTTTATAAACCATGTGGTTTAAATTGAATTTGTAATAAAAGCTGTTCTTCTCTTCTGTGGTCAGACTTTCATAGAGTGTCTTATCTCTTTTTATAGCATGCTTTTCTTTATTTCATGTTTCATCTATATAACATAACAGTTGTCATTTTATACTGGGGAGAGTCTATACTGAGGGGGGTATGTACAGTGTACGGTGGTGATGTAAGGTGTCTGTACTGAGGAAGTCTAGGTATGGGGAGTCTGTGCTGAGCAGTATCTTTAATTGGGGGGTTTTACTGTGGAGAGTTTGTACTGAGTGGGTTTGTACTGGGGAATGTGTACAGAGGGGGTTTGTGCTGGAGGGGTTTGTTTTGGGAAGTCTGTAGTGGAGGTTGTCTGTATCGTGGGATCTGTACTGAGAGGGGTTTGTACTGGGGGTAGTCTGTACTGAGGGGGCTTGTACAGATGGGGTCTGAACTGAGGGGATTTGTACTGGGAGGGTTTGTACAGAGGGACCTGTTCTGGGGTTTTTGCACAGGTGGGCCTGTCCTGGGGGTGTTTGTACTGGAGGAATCTGTACTGAAGTGGTCTCTATTAGGGGCCTTTGTACTAAGAAGAGTCTGTACAGGGTTTTTTACTGATTGGTTAGAATTGTATAGAGTCTGTATTGAGGGGTTAGATTGGGAGGGGGTACAGTATTAAGGGGTCTGTACAAGGGGAGTCTTTACTTATGGGTGTTATACTGAGGTCAGTCTGTGCTGGGGGTGTTTGTACTAAAGGGTGTCTGTACTGGGTGGGTCTGTATTGGGGGTGTTTGTACTGGGAAGAGTCTGTACTGAGGGAGTTTGTACTGGGGGGGGGGGGTTACAGAGAGGGTCTTTACTGTGGGTGTTTGTACTAGGGGGCCTGCACTGGGGGTCTATATTGTATGTTTTCTGTACTATGGGGTCTATACTGAGAGGGGTTTGTACTAAGAGGGGATGTATTGAAGGCTATCCATACTAGGGGGAGCCTGGGGACAGACTCCGACTCCAGGGATTTATCGGTTTAGCAAGCCAATATAGCAGATGGCTATAACCCAGCCCAGGTCTTTGGTTAGCACACCAGTACTAACTTCTCCAAATATTGATGGGTTTCAGCAGATGGAAGGATGACTCCACAATATGCGTAGATATTTTAGCCCAAAAATAGAAAGGAAAAAGAAAGAAAAAACATAGCGTGATCCTGCCAAAAATGATGACCCTATGATCGGATCAATTCTATGGGGTATAAGAGACACAACTACACCCAGTGTATGACAGCTACTATGAGTGAACCACCACCGCACAAGGGGTCTCCTTACCAGACAGTATGTAATAACGAGCCCTAAACCGTGGTTAAATAATGACACCCGAATCCACCACAATGTGAACCGCCACCATACAGGGAGTCTCCTTACCAGATTGAAGTAGCTTATAAGCATTCAAAATCATCAAGATCAACCGCAGGCTAGTGGATGGATGGATGCAAACTCTCACTGCTAGGACCGTATCTCCGTAAGACTCGATAATATGATGAGTACCCAGGAAGAAATAAGGACTGGATAGTGTAATATCATCAGAGCATTTATTGTAAAAAAAAGCAAATACACTTACTCGATATGCGATAAAAAAAGACAAGTAAAATGAAGCCGGCCGGCTACAATGCAAAACTCACGTCTTGCGAGCGTGGTGACGTCAGTGCGTACCCCCTCAGACGCGTTTTGTCATCAAAGACATTATCAATAAGGGACGGGTAGCATGCTGAATAACCACAATAAATAGTACCATGCCTCGCTTTGAGTCCAGGACATGAATGAATAGACGCCATCTTGGTTGATGGCAAACCTAGTTATAACAATAGAACTAAATACGGTATTACCCATTTCTTATCCTAAAACACCAGAAAACTACAAACAGGAGGATATAATAACAATTAACCTCAATCTGAGTCCTGGACACAATACCTTAGCCGCCATTTAAACTATTGGAAAACCTATTTAAGCAATTGTAAATCTCGCCCATTTACAGCAAAAATACTTTGAATAAAAAGAAGAAATAAAAATATAAAAAATAACATAAAAATATAAACTAAACGAGGACAAAGAAAACACATATCCACCGCAATGGGTAGCATGTGTATATAGAGAAAAGAAAAAATAAATGAAAATAAAAACTCTAAATAACATAAATATCTACCGACATGAACCAATGAATAATTAATGTGTGAACATTGGTGAATAATCTACTAAAGAATTAAACTAATCTAGGGATTATGCATTAATTTCATAATCTACATGTATATAATAAGTGAAAAATCACAAAAAGTGAATTTATCAGCCATCGTGCATACATGAAGTTGCACTTCCGGTAGATATTTATGTTATTTAGAGTTTTTATTTTCATTTATTTTTTCTTTTCTCTATATACACATGCTACCCATTGCGGTGGATATGTGTTTTCTTTGTCCTCGTTTAGCTTATATTTTTATGTTATTTTTTATATTTTTTATTTCTTCTTTTTATTCAAAGTATTTTTGCTGTAAATGGCCGAGATTTACAATTGCTTAAATAGGTTTGCCAATAGTTTAAATGGCGGCTAAGGTATTGTGTCCGGGACTCAGATTGAGGTTAATTGTTATTATATCCTCCTGTTTGTAGTTTTCTGGTGTTTTAGGATAAGAAATGGGCAATACCGTATTTAGTTCTATTGTTATAACTAGGTTTGCCATCAACCAAGATGGCGTCTATTCATTCATGTCCTGGACTCAAAGCAAGGCATGGTACTATTTATTGTGGTGATTCAGCACGCTACCCATCCTTTATTGATAATGTCTTTGATGACCAAACGTGTCTGAGGAGGTACGCGCTGACGTCACCACGCTTGCAGGACGGGAGTTTGGCATTGTAGCCGGTCGGCTTCATTTTACTTGTCTTTTTTATCGCAAATCGAGTAAAGCCCCGTTCACACAGGGGCGGCATGGCTTTGGAGGCGACTCATGCAGGCGATCTCAAGACGACTTGAGAGGCGATTTGCAAAATGACTTCTGTATAGAAGTCAATGCAAGTCGCCACGATTCGCCCCCAAAGAAGTACAGGAACCTTTTTCTAAGTCAGAGCGACTCGAGTCGCTCCTATTAGAACGGTTCCGAGTCTCCTGATGAGTCGCCCCTATGTGAACCGGGCTTTAGTGTATTTGCTTTTTTTTACAATAAATGCTCTGATGATATTACACTATCCAGTCCTTATTTCTTCCTGGGTACTCATCATATTATCGAGTCTTACGGAGATACGGTCCTAGCAGTGAGAGTTTGCATCCATCCATCCACTAGCCTGTGGTTGATCTTGATGATTTTGAATGCTTATAATCTACTTCAATCTGGTAAGGAGATTCCCTGTATGGTGGCGGTTCACATTGCGGTGGATTCGGGTGTCATTGTTTAACCACGGTTTAGGGCTCGTTATTACATACTGTCTGGTAAGGAGTAGACATGTACACTGCCAAAAATTTCGTTTTTGTTTTTGTTTTCGTTTATTACGTTTTTTTGCTTTTTTCGGAAATTCGAAAATTCGGGAAATTCGAAAAATTCGGTTTTTTTGCTTTTTTTGGAAATTTGGGAAATTCGGAATTCCAAAAAAACAAATAAAACGAAAACGAAAAAACTAATTTTTCGAATTTCCGAAAAAAGCAAAAAGAAATGAAAAAAACTAAATTTCCGATTTTCGGAAATTCGTAAATTCTAAAAATTTGTAATTCGGAGATTCAACTTTCCAAATTTCCCATTTTCGAATGTTATATTTTCGAGTCGAATTTTCTAAATTCAGAATTTCAAAAATCGGAATTTCGGAAATTCTGAAATTCCGAATTTCGAAAATCGGAATTTCGAAAATCGGAATTTCCGAAATTCGGAAATTCCGAATTTCGAAATTCTGAAATTCAAAATTTCGAAAATTAGAAATTTCGGAAATTAGAAATTTCATAAATCTGAAAATTCGGAAATCCAAAAATTCGGAAATTGAAAAATTTGGAAATCCGAAAATTCTGAAATTCTGAAATTCTAAATTTCGGAAATCCGAAAATTCGGAAATTTCGGAATTAACAAATTTCTCTAAATTTGTGAAAAACAAATTAGAAACTAAACAAATTGCACATGTCTAGTAAGGAGACCCCTTGTGTGTTGGTGGTTCACTCATAGTAGCTGTCATACACTGGGTGTAGTTGTGTCTCTTATACCCCATAGAATTGATCCGATCATAGGGTCATCATTTTTGGCAGGATCACGCTATGTTTTTTCTTTCTTTTTCCTTTCTATTTTTGGGCTAAAATATCTACGCATATTGTGGCGTCATCCTTCCATCTGCTGAAACCCATAAATTTTTGGAGAAGTTACTGTAGTACTGGTGTGCTAACCAAAGGCCTGGGCTGGGTTATAGCCATCTGCTATATTGGCTTGCTTTCTGGTAAGCATGCATTCTATCAGGTTGTCTTAAGACCCAGGAGTCCTCTGTGTTTTTTATACCAGCATACCTTATTGGACTATATCATTTATTACCTATTTGGACTCATTAGCGCAATTTTTTTTTTTTATTTCCACTGTGTTTATCCCACAATTATTGCTGCTTTAGAGGGATTCAATATATTTTAATACAGTAAGCACAGTTTTTTACCCTTGATTTATCGGTTTGCTGGAAAGATCAGAGGGCAAAGATCCAGAATGTTTTATGGAAACCTGGCTGAAATCTGCAATGGTTGTGGCCACCTTCTCTGCTTTTTTTTTCACACAGAAACAACGTGCCGCCTTCACTGTGGTCAAACGAAGGCTATGAGATACGAACCTGGCTTACAGTATGCTTTACCTGGCTAAACCTTGAGTTGTCAGTGGCGGAAAAGCTCAGTTCTTTACTACACCTACAGATGCCTCTGCATGTCTGGGTGGCCTCCCATGATGCCTGTGCTTGATATGCTAGAGCTCACTCTACTAAGGAATGGTTGCTGCTCTCCTACTGCTTTTGACTGCTTATTGGTATTTTAGCTTGGCTTGCTGAGTCACACATATCCAATTCTATGTGCTGATATTATGTTCTTTTTTTATAATGTCTCTCAGGTTCACCTTCCCACTGTGGGATATCTTTTACTTATTATATGGTTTTGTATTTTTTTTTTTGCTCAGGTAGTCCCTATGAGATGTGATGGAGGTAAGGTGAACTGTGAATTCCGATCCCCCTAGACACCCCTAATGGCAAAATTCTGTGTCTGGGGGGAGGTAAAGGAACTCTACCCTCCGACAGAGTCGGTGACGTTTTAAGAAGTAACTTTAACAGCTTAAAATAGTATTAACAACTCGTGTTAAAAGATGGAAGTAATACAACAATAAAGAATGCAGAACTTTCAAGTATGAGTTTGTGCATGAGATGGTACATGCCTAAAGTACTTGTAATGTCTTGAGTGTACATAGTAAAGCATGTGTATTCAGAGTACACTTTACTTAACTTTTTAAATGGTGGAAGAACTAGAATAAAGAAGGGCGAAAAATAAAAAGTGTGTGTGGGGGGGGATTGAGGGAAAGAGGGAATGGGGGGGAGGTAGAGAGCAGTGCGGTAGACCTACTATTCAAGCAGGATTATCCTATTGCGTGGTAGTGATATTAGAAGTGTATCAGGTAAGCTTGTTTGCATACCACTGTGTCCACTGTGTCCAGGGAAGCCATGGATTATGGATTTTAGAGTATGAGGGTTTCCCCTTTGACAAGATTGATTCATATGCGTAGTGAGAGTGGACCAATGCTATGACTTCCGTCAAAGTTGGGGAGACGTTTGTTTTCCAGTGTCTGGTTATGAGTAGTCTGGTTTCTAGGAGTACGTGAGTAATGATTAGTCTAAAAGGTGGTGGTAGTTATTCAGTGTTCATATTCAGTATGGCTAATTGTGGAGTAAGTGTGAAAGGGAGATGGCATATAGCTCGTATAATTTGTTCCACCTCAGTCCACAGATTTTTAATGCTGGACATGACCAGAAAATGTGGGATAGGGTACCTATTTGGTTACAGTTTCTTCAGTAGGTGGGTGACGAGTGTGCGTGAAATTTGGCCATTCTCTGCGGTGTCAAGTACCATCTTAAATGGATTTTGTGAGTTAGTTCCCATAGGGAGGTGCAGCTAGTGGTTTTATAAATTGACTTTAAGGCTGTTTGCCATTGTTCAGAAAACTGTGAGTTCAAGTCCTTTTCCCAATCAGTGTAGGGTTTGGATTTGTGGAAGATGTTTTTGCCCTGCAGAATAGATTAGTGAAGTGCCTTTGGTAGGTGCAGTAGCGGAAAATAAGTAGTTCCACAGTTTGAGTGGTAGTTCTCTTTCTAATTGTGGGTGTGCCGTGAGACATTGTTGAATCCTATAACAATTGAAGAAATCTATAGCGGGCGCGTGGAATGTTGTTTGGATTTGGGTGAAGGTTTTATGTAGTATCTTAGTCCTAAGGTCTGGGGTGTCTGTTGTTTGAGTAAATATCCAATTGGGTATAGCCAGATCAGGCGATATTAAATGGAGGGTTTGGATAGGTATTTGTAGGCGTTTTGTAGGTATTTGGGACCATTTGGCATTGTGTAGCAGTTTCCAGGCTTTAACAGAGGCTTGGATAGTCGGTGAGTATAAGTGAAGGCGAGGTTGTGTGGTTGTGGAGCTAAACAGCCAGGCATTAAGGTTATGTCCAGGAGTCATAGTGTTTTCAATGTTTCCCCATGGTGTGGTTGGGTGTGTGGTTACCCAATCCGTCATTTGAGACAGTATGGTGGCTAGGTAGTAGTCTTTAACCACTTCAATACCATGCACTTATGCACCTTCCCGCCCAGACCAATTTTCAGCTTTCAGTACTCTCACACTTTGAATGACAATTACTTAGTCATGCTACACTGTATCCAAACAAAATTTTTATCATTTTCTTCTCACAAATAGAGCTTTCTTTTGGTGGTATTTAATCGCCACTGGGTTTTTTATTTTTTGCGATATAATCAAAAAAACAGCAATTTTTTTAAAAAAAAAACACTTTTTTTTTAGTTTCTATTGTAAAATTTTGCAAATAAGTAATTTTTCTTCATAAATTTGTGCCAAAATGTATACTGCTACATATCTTTGGTAAAATGAACCCAAATTAGTGTATATTATTTGGTCTTTGTGAAAGTTATAGAGTCTACAAACTATGGTGGCAATCACTGAAAATTTATCACATCTGATCACGCCTGATGTACTGAAGGCATATCTCATTTCTTGAGACACTAACAAGCGAGGAAAGTACAAATACCCCAAAATTACCCCTTTTTGGAAAGTAGACAGTCCAAGGTATTTACTAAGAGGCGTGGTGAGTTTTTTGAAGTTGTATTTTTTTCCCACAATTCTTGGGAAAATTTAATTTTTTTTTTTTTTTTTTACACAAACTGGTCATATTAACAGTTTTTTTCTCTCACACAGCATATGCATAATTGCAACTACACCCCAAAATACATTCTGCTACTCCTCCTGAGTGTAGCGATACCACATGTGTGAGTCTTTTACACAGCCTGGCCACATACAGAGGCCCAACATTGAAGTAGCACTTTCAGGCGTTCTACAAGCATAAATCGCACATATCCTTTCTCAACCACCTATTACACTTTTGAAGGCCCTGGAGCACCAGGACAATGGAATTTTCCACAAAATGACCCCATTTTGGAAAGCACACACCCCAACGTATAATCTATGAAGCATTATGAGTCTTTTGAACGGTTCATTTTTTTCCAGAAGGTTTTGGAAAATGTGGAGAAAAAATGAAAATGCATTTTTTTTACACAAAGTTGTCCATTTATAAGATATTTCTAACGCATAGTATATACATAGCAAAAATGACACCCCAAAATGCATTCTGCTACTCCTCCTGAGTATAGAGATACCACATGTGTGAGACTTTTACACAGCCTGGCCATATACAGAGGCCCAACATTGAAGTAGCACTTTCAGGCGTTCTACAAGCATAAATCGCACATATCCTTTCTCAACCACCTATTACACTTTTGAAGGCCCGGGAGCACCAGGACAATGGAATTTTCCACAAAATGACCCCATTTTGGAAAGCACACACCCCAACGTTTAATCTATGAAGCATTATGAGTCTTTTGAACGATTCATTTTTTTCCAGAAGGTTTTGGAAAATGTGGAGAAAAAATGAAAATGCATTTTTTTTACACAAAGTTGTCCATTTATAAGATATTTCTAACGCATATCATATACATAGCAAAAATGACACCCTAAAATGCATTCTGCTACTCCTCCTGAGTATAGCGATACCACATGTGTGAGACTTTTACACAGCCTGGCCATATACAGAGGCCCAACATTGAAGTAGCACTTTCAGGCGTTCTACAAGCATAAATCGCACATATCCTTTCTCAACCACCTATTACAATTTTGAAGGCCCTGGAGCACCAGGACAATAGAATTTTCCACAAAATGACCCCATTTTGGAAAGCACACACCCCAACGTATAATCTATGAAGCATTATGAGTCTTTTGAACGGTTCATTTTTTTCCAGAAGGTTTTGGAAAATGTGGAGAAAAAATGAAAATGCATTTTTTTTACACAAAGTTGTCCATTTATAAGATATTTCTAACGCATAGCATATACATAGCAAAAATAACACCCCAAAATGCATTCTGCTACTCCTCCTGAGTATAGCGATACCACATGTGTGAGACTTTTACACAGCCTGGCCATATACAGAGGCCCAACATTGAAGTAGCACTTTCAGGCGTTCTACAAGCATAAATCGCACATATCCTTTCTCAACCACCTATTACAATTTTGAAGGCCCTGGAGCACCAGGACAATAGAATTTTCCACAAAATGACCCCATTTTTGAAAGCACACACCCCAACGTATAATCTATGAGGCATTATGAGTCTTTTGAACGGTTCATTTTTTTCCAGAAGGTTTTGGAAAATGTGGAGAAAAAATTAAAATGCATTTTTTTTACACAAAGTTGTCAATTTATAAGATATTTCTAACACATAGTATGTACATAACAAAAATTACACCCCAAAATGCATTCTGCTACTCCTCCTGAGTATGGCGATACCACATGTTTGAGACTTTTACACAGCCTGGCCACATACAGAGGCCCAACATCCAAGTAGCACCTCCAGGCATTCTAGCAGCATTAATTGCACATATCATTTTCTGACTACCGATCACATTTTTGAAGGCCCTTCATATATCTAACACATAGCAGGTACATACCAAATAACAAAAGATTACCTGTGGTTTTAGAAGTGCAGTGGTCCACAGAGGAGAGCATCGGTCCAGGCAGCAGGCAGGGATGAGGTCAGCGACAGCAAAAGCAATCATCCAGGCAGCAGGCAGGAATACTCTCCATAGTTCGCACAGGCAGAGATACTGTCAGCACAGCCAGAGCACAGCCAAAGCACAGGTCCAGGTAGCAGGCAGAGGTGTCCCGGCAGAAATGCTGTCCAAAGTCAGTAGAGGCAGCAGGCAGATATATGGTCAACACAGCCAAAGTATTGGTCCAAGCAGCAGGAAGAAACATGGTCCATAATGTCATGGGTCATTACAGGCAGTAATATGGTCAGCACAGCCAAATTATTGGTCCAGGCAGCAGGAAGGACCATCAAGCTTAGGGCCAGGGGGACAGGGGTAGAGGCTTCTCCCACCCAAATCGCTTTGAAGCCTCCGGGCAACCAGACCCTGTTCTTGGAGCACAGAAAACGAAAAACTGTTTTTCTCTACTCAGAACGCTATTCTGAAGCCCCTCACATATGTGAGACCCCTGTGTACTAAAAGTAGATGGCCAAAAGATCAGTCCAAGTGGCAGGCAAAAACATGGTCGATTAACAGGCCAAGGTCGGTACACGTGGAAGTCAGAAACGTGGTTTAAATCGGCAGGCAGAGGCATCGTCGGTAAACAGGCCAGGGTCAGTTAATTAACATGGAAGGTAGTTAGTAACATGGTAGCAGGCAAATAGGGAAATGGCAGTCTGTTAATAATAAGGGGAACTAATGGATGTATGATAATTTTTGAAGCAATTTCCGATGCACAGGCCAGGTTGGGAGGGACAATCGGGACAATAATAGCTGGTGTCTCTTCTTACTCCTCCTCTGCTGCATACACGGCATTTCTTTTGGCATCTTCTTCCAGATTCTGTGGGGGGGGATGCTAAAGGGATAGTGTCGCTCGTGAAGCCGACTCACACTATCAGAGCGAATGCTTCCTGGGGCGGGATCTTGTTGGTAAATGAGGGCATCGATGATATCTTCGATATATTGGAGGTAGTGGAGTCGGTGATTTTGAGTTGCTTTTTGGTAGCAGACAAACGAATTAAAAAGGGCCATGTGAAACAGGTGAAACGCAACTTTTTTGTGCCAATAATGGGACTTTCTGGTTGATAAGTAGGGCTGTAGCATCTGGTCGTTTAAATCCACCCCCCCCCCATGTACAAATTGTAGTCGTGGACACATTCAGGCTTTACAATGGAGCCGCGTCTTCTTGGGATCTCCACCATGGTGTCATTGTGGATCGTAGAGAGGATGTGGACATCTTTCTTATCCCTCCACTTCATGGCCAACACCTCCTCGTTCCTCATGGATGCTGATTCTCCAGGTCGCAATTTTTTTGTCAATAAATTTTGTGGGAATCCCTTCCGTTTTTTTTTAAGGTACCGCAGGCCGGGGTTTGTTTACTGTAAAGGTGGCGAAAAAGGGGCAGGCCGGTATAATAATTATCAACATATAAATGGTAACCTTTTCCGAACAGGGGGTATGCCAACTCCAAGACAATTTTCCCACTGGTTCCAATATATGTGGGGCAATCACGGGGCTGGAGCTGGGAGTCTTTGCCTTCGTAGATCCTGAATTTGCAGACGTATCCAGTGGCTCGATCACATAATTTATTTAATTTTAACCCATACCTGGCTCTCTTGCTTGGTATGTACTGCTTGAACTGCAGTCGGCCGGTGAAATGTACGAGGGACTCGTCCACACAAATTTTTTGGTCTGGGATGAAAACTTCTTCAAATCGCTGGGAAAAGGCATTGATTAGGGGGCGTATCTTGTACAATTTGTCGTAGTTGGGATGATCTCGGGGAGGGCACTGTGAATTGTCATTGAAGTGGAGAAAGCGCATAATCATGTTGTATCTTTTCCTGGACATGACAGCGGAATATATGGGCATGTGTTGGATGGGGCGTTTGGACCAATATGAATGGACTTCGTTCTTTTTTGTAAGCCCCATATTGAACATAAGGCCCAAAAATAATTTAAATTCCTCCAATGTTAGACGCCGCCACTGGAACATGCGGGCGTAGGAAGAATCGGGGTTGGCAGCAATAAATTGGGATGCATACAGATTCGTTTGATCCACTATATTCTGCAGCAAATCTTGTGGGAAAAATAAACAAAAATAATCAAATTTAGAAAAATTTGTAGTGTCGGGCTGCACACCTGGCTGTGCGGTGAAAGGGGGGATGATAGCGGATCCTGAGTTGGCAGGCAACCATAAGGGGTTTGCCAGGGCATCGGGAAGGTAGGATTGGGGCTGGATTCTTCGGGTTGGGCGTGCATTTCCATTGCTTGTACTGGGCTCCTCTTCCTGGGGTATGGCGCTGCTGGTGGTGGGCAGTTCTCCTGATCTTGGTGCTGATCTTGGTGCTGATCTTGGTGCCGATCGCATTCTTTTGGGAGGGACGGTTTCCTCCGGGGATTCGGACTCTGAGCCACTATCCTCCACTGGCTCGTATTCCGAACCAGAATCGGATAATGGGAGCTCCCCGCTGCTCTCATCATCCGACATGGCAAGAATGGCATATGCCTCCTCAGGTGTGTAAACCCTTTGGGACATTATGGCAGTGCTTATTGGTGGGCCTGTGTAATGGTACTGCTGGTGGTAGTGGTGGCGGTCTGTGTGGTAGTACCGATGGAGGTATTAGTGGTGGGCCTGTGTGGTGGTACCGATGGCGGTATGGGTGGTGGTGGTACCAATGGTGGTACAGGTGGTGGTGGTACCGATGGCGGTACGGGTGGTGGTGGTGGCGGCGGTACCGATGGCGGTACAGGTGGCGGTACGGGTGGTGGTGGTAGCGATGGCGGTATGGGTGGTGGTGGTACCGATGGCGGTACAGGTGGTGGTGGTACCGATGGCGGTACAGGTGGTGGTGGTACGGGTGGTGATGGTACCGATGGCGGTACAGGTGGTGGTACAGGTGGTGGTGGCACTACCGACGGTGGTACGGGTGGTGGTACTGGTGGTGGTACCGATGGCGGCACTAGTGGTGATACTGGTAGCGGGCCTGTGTGGCAGTATAGATGCTGGGCCTGGTGGCGGTACTGGTGGTGGTACTGGTACCGATGGCGGTACTGGTAGCCTGTGTGGCGGTGCCAATGGTGGTACCGATGGAGGTGGGCCTGTGACAGATGATTGACAGATGGGCTGATTGATTGACAGATGGGCTGATTGATTGATTGACAGATGGGTTGATTGATTGACAGATGGGGTGATTGATTGACAGGTGGGGTGATTGATTGACAGATTAGCTGATTGATTGACAGATGGGCTGATTGATTGACAGATGGGCTGATTGATTGACAGATGGGCTGATTGACAGATGGGCTGATTGACAGATGGGCTGATTGGCTGGGCTGATTGATGTGCTGGGCTGTTTGACAGGTCCTCTTTATGGGGGGGGCGTGTTGTGCACTGTAAACTTATGTAGACAAACTACACTGAGCTAACTTACTGATCTCTTCTCTCTCCTCACAGATCGGTGTGTGAGGAGAGAGCAGGGATCAGGTAGTAACTCCTGTGGAGTTTGTTTACATTTGTGACCGGCTGTGATTGGACACAGCCGGTCACGTGGTAAACAGCCAATTCATTGGCTGTTTACTCTGATCGGGGACGCGCTGTGTCCAAGGGACACTCGCCTTCCCCGATCCCCGCTCTGCAAGCCTGTGGCGGCGCGCACAGAGCGCGCAGCCGAGTTTGTTTTGACAGGTGATCGGCTGTGACTTTGACACAGCCGATCACATGGTAAACAGCCAATGAAATTGGCTGTTTACCATGATCGGGGAAGCGCTGTGTCCGAGGGACACATGCCGTCCCCGATCACCGCGCTGCGTGCCCCCGCGGGCGCGCGCAAGGCATTATCCTGCAGGACGTCATATGACGTCCAGTATCGATATTGTAACCACTTCCCGGACGTCAATTCGCTATTGACTGGGCGGGAAGTGGTTAATATCTACGTACCTCATTCCTCCCGCCAGTTTATGTTTGATGGTTTTTGGATGACTACATCTGTGATTTTTGCCTTGCCATATGAATCATTGTATAATGGATTGGAGAGATTTGAGGTACGAGGTAGTAAGTGGTATAGGAAGTGTGCGAATTATGTAAAGCAATCTAGGAAGAATGAGCATTTTAAATGCTGCTAATCTACCAGACCAGGAGAATTCAAATTTGGAAAGCTTGGTAGTTTCTTTAATCAGCATTTGTCTAGCTTCAATGTAGTTACTATTGAAAAGATTCCTGGTAGATTTAGTAAGCGTGATTCCTAGATAGGATATACCTGTGTCTACCCATGGGTATGGATAAAAATTCCGTAGGAGGTTGCTGGTAGCAGCATCTAAACCTAAATCTAGAATGTGTGACTTTGTTTCATTAACTTTATAATAAGAGATGGTACTAAACCTTTGTAACACAGATTGTATCGAAGCCAGGGAGGAAATAGGGTTGGTGACCATCAGTATTACATCATCAGCAAATAGATTTATCTTATGCTCTACCGATCCAATTTTTGAAGCCTGCGATAGATATGTTTGTTCTAATATGTTCAGCTAGGGGTTCCATTACTAAGTTGAAGATAAGGGGTGATAAGGGGCAGCCCTGACGGGTGCCATTAGAAATCGGAAACGGTCGAGACAGCATTTCAGACGTGTACACCTGTGGTGAGGGCCTCGAATACAAAGCCATTATTGCAGAAAAAATGTGTCCTTGAAGGCCAAACTTTTGGAGCGTAGCTCGGAGATACGCCCAATTGACTCTGTCAAACGCCTTCTCTGCATTCAGGGATAGAAGCAGAGAAGGCGTTCTTGTAGAATCTGCGGTGTGGAGTATATTAATGATTCTACGGGTTGCATAAAACGTTTGCCTACCTTTTGTAAACCCGGATTGATCTGGGTGAAACAGTGATGGCATAATGTTCACTAACCTTGTTGCTATGAGCTTAGCATAGATTTTTGTGTCAATATTGAGGAGCGATATAGGACGGAAATTTTGTGGAGAGGTGGGGTCCTTATCTGGCTTCGGTAGCGTAATTATTAGTGCAGTTAACATTTCCTGTAGGAGAGAAGAGGAGGAGGCAGCGTCATTGCACATTTGTGATAAGAATGGTGCTAGAATAGTGCGGAATTGTTTATAGTACTCCCCGGTGAGGCCGTCTGGGCCAGGGGATTTGTTAGATGGGAGAGTTGCGATTACATCTAAAATTTCTAGTGATGTAAATGGGGCATTCAGCGCTGTTAGTTGGTCAGGGGATACTGCAGGAAGATTAATTTCCTGTAAGAAAGTTTCTATATCCTCTATGGATGGTTGGCTAGTAGTAGAGTCATCTTTCAGGTTATATAGTGCAGTGTTTCTCAACTCCAGTCCTCAAGGCGCCCCAACAGGTCATGTTTTCAGGATTTCCCTCAGATGAAAGGGCTGTGGTAATTACTAAGGCAGTGAAACTGATCAAATCACCTGTGCAAAATAATGGAAAGCCTGAAAACATGACCTGTTGGGGCACCTTGAGGACTGGAGTTGAGAAACACTGATATAGTGTTTTGTAGTAATGGCTAAACCCATCAGCTATAGCTTGGGGGTCTATCAGTTTTTGTTTAGTAGAGGGGTGATAAAGATGTGAAATTTTTGTTTTAATGTGGTGTCCTTTGATTCTAAGTGCCAAAGCTTTCCCTGCTTTATTTCCTGTGGAATAGTGATTAGCTTTAAATTCATAGGATTCTAATAGTAAATTTCTAAGTTTCTGTCTGAGAAGTAGTAGTTTTTCTTTAAGTTTAGGGTCGGGATGTTTTTGGTTTTGGTCTTCAGTGATTTTAATTTGGGAGGTGAGGGTGACAAGACGCTGTGATCTCCTTCTCTTCTTCCTAGCACCTATTTAGATAAGAATCCCTCTAATGAATGCATTATGGGCATTCCAAAGTATTCTGTTGCTTGATGTTGAGCCCTGGTTCAGAGCAAAGAATTCCTCCAAGTTTTTACGAATGTTGGTGGAGTGTTCAGATGATTGTAGGATCGATACTTTGGCTCTCCAGATCTTTGTATGTGTGGAAGCTGGTAAGGTATCGATGGTAATCAGTACGGGTGCATGGTCCGACCACGTTATCGTGGCAATAGATGAGTCAGAGACTTTGGGTAGGGTCCATTTGTCAACAAGAAAGTAGTCAATTCTGGTATACGAATTGTGCCGGTGGGAAAATAATGAGTAGTCTCATTCTGTGGTGTGATGGCATCTCCAGACATCATACAGGTCGTTGTTTCTTAGGAAATGTCCAATAGGTGAAGTAAGTCTGGTTTTGCGGGAGGAGGTATCCAAGGAATTGTCTGGTACAATGTTGAAATCTCCACAGATAATGAGGTTTCCTTGGCGGAATTTGGTGAGTTTGGGCATCAATTTGGATAGTAATTTAATTTGTTTGGTATTGGGCACATACACAGTGACTACATTGTATCTGGCATTGTCCATTGTACAGTCCAGGGCCAGAAATCTACCATCAGTATCAATTAGACTGTTGTGGAGTATGAAGTTGATTGTGTTCTTGATCGCTATCATAACTCCATTTTTCTTAGTGGGGCCTGGAGCATGGTAGATGTGGATAAAGTTTTTGTTTGTGCAGGGCGGTTCTGCAGATTTTTTATAGTGTGTTTCCTGCACACATGTGATATCACAGTTAGATTTCTGGGCTGTGCGCCACAGGGAAGCTCTTTTTGCTGGATGATTTAAGCCTTTGACGTTGAGTGATAGAAATTTTGGCATCTCAGTGTCAGGTGTAGTTGACTATAAGAGGTAAAATGTTACTCACAGTTATGTAGATATGCTCTTCCGATCAGGAAGATCCAGAGGTTGAGGTTCATGTGTCCTTCTCGTTTGTGTGCTCTCGGGGGGTAAAAGATGCGGGTTAAGGAAAACTAGGAGATGAAAAAATACAAACTTAAACATGGAAAAAAAGGGTTAATGGGAATACAGCAAGAACTGACAGCAGTCAAGTGAAAAAGGGACTGCTGTGGTGTTGTGGGGTGTAAGTTCGTGGAGAAATTTGCAACGAGCAAGGCATCCGAACGGAGGTTTGTGATAATGGGTCATGTGTGATCCCGTTATTCAGGTAGGAGTTAGTGCTTACCAGTAAGGCGGGTCTCGTCGGAGGGCTGGTTGTTCCTCCTGCGAGTGGGTTGTGCTGGTAGAGACAGGTCAGGGATGATTCCCCATATGTTAAGTAGTTTGAGGCTTTCTTCCACTGTGGAGATGTTATGTTTGATCCCATTTTTGGTGACTATGATTTTGGTAGGGAAGCCCCATTGATAGGGGATCTTGTGGTTGTTGAGTGGTTTTGTAATAGAGTTAAGTTGTCTCCTCAGTTGGCGGGTATGCTGCGAAAGGTCAGCGTACAGTTGGAGATTGGCGTATGGGGCTGGAAGCTGGCCCAGATGTCTCGACTTGAGGAGAAGTTGATCTTTGGCGTGAAAAAAGTGTATCCTCATAAGGACATCTCGTGGCACCTCTGCTGGGAGGTGCAGGGGTTTGGGAAGGTGATATATTCAATCAATAATAGTTTCCATAGGGGTGAGATCGGGCAGGATTGTGGAAATCAGTTTTCTGGCGCATGCGGCAGGACTGCTTCGGGGATACCTTTGATCTTTACATTATTGCGACGGGACCTGTCCTCGAGGTCCACCATTTTGGCCCTCATCCACTGTTGTTCTTCCTGTGTATGGTCATGGGCATCTACAAGATCATTACCTGTTTCAGTAATTTCTCCCATTTGTCTTTCAACAAGGTGCATTTTTTGCCCCATACAGTGCATTTGTGAGGAGAACTTGTTAAACATAGTGGAGATGTCACTGTGAAGGGAGCTTTGGAGGGAAATGAGCATCTCCTTCATGGTAGTGTCCAGAACAGGCTGGTTTGTGGTAGGGAAGGCCGCAATGGGGGATTGAGGAGCTGGGATGAGATCAGATACAGGGCTCACCTCGTTTGCTGCTGAAGCTGTATCCAGTCGCATCCGCGATTTTGCCGGGCTGTTGCTGGTGGATGAAGTGCGAGATGATGGTGAGGCATCTGGGGAGTGAATATGTGGGGATATTTCCAGGCCATCGGCGTCAGGGAGATCTGTATAGGCCGTGGATGTTCCTTGTACAGGGTCGCGGGCGACATCTTGGATTCTCGGCAGTGTAAAGAAATCTGTCAGTTTCTTAGGCTGACGATATTCTTTACTTTTGCGGGTCGGTCCGGACATTCTGGGTATTCAGAGCGGTACTCTGGTACATTGTGCAGTCGCTGGAGGCTGCCAGGATAGCAGGGATGCTGTGTTATGTTCCAGTCGGTTTTGGAGCTGTGGAATCACACGTCCATCTTGCTCGGCCGTTAGCCACGCCCCAATGGCTACATTTCTGAATCTTTCCTTATTAGCTGGGGCACTAGGCAGGGGTGCCCACTTTTGCCCCTGCAGTTTGCTTTGGTGGTAGAGCCTCTGATGGAACTCCTCTGGATTTCGGAAATTGGTTGAGGGAATTTCCATCGGTGCTTTAGAAGAACGAGTCTCTCTTTATGCAGACGATATGTTATTGTATCTGTTGGACCCCCAGACCACTGTACCGCAAGTCCTTGGTTTAATTCAATGTTTTTGGAGAATACTCATAATTTAAGGTCAACTGGTCTAAATCTCCGATTTTCCTAATAGATGTGAACCCTCTTTTAGTTTACCATCTAATTGCCCACTGCAGATCACCTCTAAATTTTAGTATTTAGGCATCAGTATTCAACATATAACCAGGTTTTAAGATAATAATTTGGCACCCTGTATTTTCTCTTTTTGCGCCTAAGTGGCCCATTGTCCCTAATGGGAAGGGTGAATTTATTCAAAATGTTTTTTCTCCCAAAATGTTTATATTTCTTAGCTAACTTACCCATTTTTATCCCTAAAAAAAAACCTTCAGAGAAATTGATTCTATTCTTACAGTAGGACCTTTCTTTGGCAACCCAAATCCCCCAGCCAGATTGTCCTTAGCAATTCCCTACTAATAGGGGGGGAGAGGGGGTCTGGCGCTTCTCAACCTATGCCTTTATTACCCACTTAACGACCGCCCACCGCCGATTTACGTCGGCAGAATGGCACGGACAGGCAGAATCACGTAGATCTACGTGATCGCCTTTGTGCAGTTGGGGGGTCCATCCGGACCCCCCTTCACTGCAGTGAGCGGCCGTTAAGTGTTCGGGAGCGATCAGGCATGAGGGGGCGGCCGCTCGATTCCGCCCCCCCCCCCTCGCGATCGCTCCCGGCCAATGAAATTGCTTCCTCCGCCATGTGATGTAAACACAGGCTGGAGGAAGTGATGTCATCTCCCTCGCCGCGGTCTTTTCGTTCCCGGCGCCGAGGAGTGAAGACAGAGGTTAGTGCTCCAACAGTCCACTGACACGTAGGTACACATAGGCACACAAATCACCCCCAGATCACCCCCCAGGTCACCCCAAAGCCCCCAATCACAGTGTCACTGATTGCAGTGATCATTTATTTTACTGATCACTGCATTTAGTGTCATCTGTGATAGTAAAAAGTTGCAGGGCAGTTAGGATTAGGCCCCTTTAGGTCCAGGGTAGCCCCCTAACCCCCCCTAATAAAGGTTTAACCCCTTGATCACCCCCCAGGTAACCCTTTCACCCCCTAACTTCAGCGTCACTAAGCGATTGTTTTTCCGATCGCTGTATTCGTGTCGCTGGTGTTTTAGATAGGCAGTTATTTTTTTTTTAGGTTCGCCGCAGGTTTTTATTGGTGTCAGGTACCCCCATATATTATTTTAACCCCCTGATTGCCCCTAGAGTTAACCCTTTCACCAGTGATCGCCGTATAAGCGTCACTGGTGTCACTGGTTAGCCAGTAAGTTATTTAGTTATTTAGGTTACCCGTCAGGTTTTTATATAGTGTCAGGTACCCCCATATTTAACCTAATAAAGGTTTTAACCCCCTGATTGCCCCTAGTTAACCCTTTCACCAGTGATCACCATATAAAGGTTACGGGTGACGCTGGTTGATTAGTTTGCTTTTTATAGCATCAGGGCACCCGCCGTATATAACCCAATAAAGGTTTAACCCCCTGATCGCCCGGCGGGTGAGATCAATTAGGTTTTAGCGCCAGAGAGGGTCTGCGTCGCCCCAGGCAGTGTTAGGTTAGTGCCAGTAACGCTAACACCCACGCGCAAAGCATACACCCCCTTAGTGGTATAGTATCTGATCAGATCTATACTAGCATCCCCAGCGGTTTAGGGTTCCCAAAAACGCAGTGTTAGCGGGATCAGCCCAGATACCTGCTAGCGCCTGCGTTTAGCCCCTCCGCCCAGCCCAGCCCAGCCCAGCCCACCCAAGTGCAGTATCGATCGATCACTGTCACTTACCAAACACAACACACATAACTGCAGCGTTCGCAGAGACAGGCCTGATCCCTGCGATCGCTAACAGTTTTGACCACAAGCCCGTGTTCTCTGCCTCCATGTCCAGGGCACGATACGGGCAGATTTTGCGGTTCATGCACTTCAACGACAATGAACTTTGTCGTCCACGTGGGGACCCTGAATACGACCGGCTCTATAAAATTCGGCCCCTCATAAACCACTTCAACGAACGTTTTGCAGCCTTGTTTACTCCCGATCAAGTTGTCTGCGTTGATGAGTCCCTGATTAAATTTTCTGTCCGCTTGTCTTTCAAGCAGTACCTTCCCAGCAAGCGTGCCAGATACGGGGTCAAGCTCTACAAGTTCTGTGACAGGGCAACAGGCTATGTAGTGAACTTTACGGTTTATGAGGGAAAAGACAGTCAGATTGAGTCGGTCAACTGCCCGGATTACATAGGGAGCGCTGGCAAGATAGTGTGGAACTTGGTGTCACCCTTATTCGGAAAGGGGTACCACTTGTATGTGGACAATTATTACACGAGCGTGCCACTGTTTAGTCACTTGTTTGATCATAAGATTGGAGCATGTGGCACCGTGCGACCTAATCGCCGGGGCTTTCCCCAGCGGCTTGTAGATGCCCGTCTTAGGCTGGGGGAGAGAGCCTGCTTGAAGTGTAATAACTTGCTCGCTATGAAGTGGAGGGACAATAAGAATGTTTTCCTTCTTACCTCCCTTCATGCAGACACGACAGTCCAAATTCGTACGGCGACTGGTGTTGTGGAGAAACCCCTCTGTGTCCACGAATATAACCAAAATATGGGAGGGGTGGACCTCAACGACCAGTTGATGGCGCCGTATCTAATTGACCGTAAGGCGAGACGCTGGTACAAAAAAGTGTCTCTATCATTATTCCAATTGGCTTTGCTGAACGCTCATGTGCTATACAGAGCTTCAGGCGGGACGTTATCTCTTCTAAAATTCCAGAATGAGATAGTCACAGAACTCCTGTATCCAGGCGGTTCTGCACCTCACCATCCCCAACCAAATGCAGTAAGCCGGCTGCATGAGAGGCATTATTCGTATGTCCTCCCGAGTACCCCTACCCAAAGCCACCCCCAAAAAAGATGTCGTGTCTGTAGCAAGCGCGGATTTAGGCGTGACACCCGTAGTTTTTGTCCACTCTGTCCTGACAAGCCTGGTCTTTGCCAAGGTGAATGTTTTGAACGCTACCACTCAAAAGTGAAGTTTTAGCGTAGGGTACAGCATTTCACAGACAAGGACACACTTACACAGGGTCTCCCAAGATGCCATTACATTTTGAGAGACCCGAACCATTATAGTTGTAAAGTTACAAAAAAAAGTGTAAAAAAGAAAAAAAAAACGTAAAAAACAAAACACAAAAAAAATATAAAATAAAAAAACCAAAAATAGTTGTCGTTTTATTGTTCTCTCTCTCTCTATTTTCTCTCTATTGTTCTGCTCTTTTTTACTGTATTCTATTCTGCAATGTTTTATCATGCTTGCTTTTCAGGTATGTAATTTTTTGTTTTCAGGTGCGCCATTCAACTGCAGTGCGGAATTATTTATCTTGACAGCAACAGCGTTTGCTCCCACGATACATAAAGCCGTGACTCCAGCGCTGTAGGAGGTGATTTCACCACCACAGTTAAAAAAAAGAGCATATATGCCGAAGCATGGGGGCAGCAGGGGCGGAGGAGCGATTTTGCTCCTAATGCCGCGTACATACGGTCGAAATTCCGACCGTGTGTACGCGGCATAACTTTTTTGCGGGAGGATGCCCCCATGCTTCGGCATATATATATTTTAGGCACAGGTTGCGTTAAAACATTTTTTTATTTTTTACTAGGTTTTGTTTTGGTATTTGCTTTGCAGGTATGGCATGGTAAGGTCTTACTGTTGTACTGTAATGTTACTTTGTTTTAATGTTAACCACCATTTGCTTAGCAGGTACGCCATTCAGTTGCAGCGCGGATCTATTTATCTTGACAGCAACAGCGTTTGCTCCCACGATACATAAAGCCGTGACTCCAACGCTGTAGGAGGTGATTTCACCACCACAGTTAAAAAAAAGAGCATATATGCCGAAGCATGGGGGCAGCAGGGGCGGAGGAGCGATTTTGCTCCTAATGCCGCGTACATACGGTCGAAATTCCGACGGAGGCCTGCCCGTGGAAAATTCCGACCGTGTGTACGCGGCATAACTTTTTTGCGGGAGGATGCCCCCATGCTTCGGCATATATATATTTTAGGCACAGGTTGCGTTAAAACATTTTTTTATTTTTTACTAGGTTTTGTTTTGGTATTTGCTTTGCAGGTATGGCATGGTAAGGTCTTACTGTTGTACTGTAATGTTACTTTGTTTTAATGTTAACCACCATTTGCTTAGCAGGTACGCCATTCAGTTGCAGCGCGGATCTATTTATCTTGACAGCAACAGCGTTTGCTCCCACGATACATAAAGCCGTGACTCCAACGCTGTAGGAGGTGATTTCACCACCACAGTTAAAAAAAAGAGCATATATGCCGAAGCATGGGGGCAGCAGGGGCGGAGGAGCGATTTTGCTCCTAATGCCACGTATATACGGTCGAAATTCCAACGGAGGCTTGCCCGTGGAAAAGTCCGACCGTGTGTACGCGGCATAACCTTTTATGCCGCGTACATACGGTCGAAATTCCGACGAAGGCTTGACCGTGTGTACGCGGCATAACTTTTTTGCGGGAGGATGCCCCCATGCTTCGGCATATATGCCCATCATTAGAAGTGGGTGGATGAAGGGAGGTATTCTAATGGTGGGCATACCCACCAATCAATCTCTTTTTTTCGTTCAGCCAATAGGCTGTATGAAAAAAAAGATTACAATACATGTCCAACAAGGACCAGCAACGTACTGGTATGTTGCTGGACTTTGAATGTTTATACCAGAATGATGCCTGCGGGTTTAGGTATCATCTTGGTATCATTCTTTTCAGCCAGCAGCCGGCTTTCATGTAAAAGCAATTCTAGCAGATAATTAGCCTCTAGACTGCTTTTACAAGCAGTGGGAGGGAATGTCCCCCCCCGGATATAAAAAGCACCATTGGGAAATTGGGAAAGCATTTTATCACACCGATCTTGGTGTGGTCAGATGCTTTGAGGGCAGAGGAAAGATCTAGGGTCTAACCCCCCAATTTTTTCAAAAAAAGAGTACCTGTCACTACCTATTGCTATCATAGGGGATATTTACATTCCCTGAGATAACGATAAAAATGGTAAAAAAATAAAATATGGAAAGCACAGTTTAAAAATAAAATAAAAAAGCCAAATAAATAATAAAAAAAAAAAAAAAAAAAAAAAAAGCACCGCTGTCCCCCCCTGCTATTGCGCAAAGGCGAACGCAAGCGTCGGTCTAGCGTCATATGTAAACAGCAATTGCATCATGCATGTGAGGTATCACCGCGAAGGTCAGATCGAGGGCAGTCATTTTAGCAGTAGACCTCCTCTGTAAATCTAACGTGGTAACCTGTAAAGGCTTTTAAATGCTTTTAAAAATGAATGTAGTTTGTCGCCGCTGCGCGTTTGTGCGCAATTTTAAAGCATGTCGTGTTTGGTATCCATGTACTCGGCCTATGATCATCTTTTTTATTTCATCAAACATTTGGGCAATATAGTGTTTTTTAGTGCATTAAAAATAAAAAAAGTGTGTTTTTCCCCCAAAAAATGCGTTTGAAAAATCGCTGCGCAAATACTGTGTGGAAAAAAAAAATGCAACACCCACTATTTTAATCTGTAGGGCCTTTGCTTTAAAAAAATATATAATGTTTGGGGGTTCAACATAATTTTCATGTAAACAAAAAGTGTCAGAAAGGGCTTTGTCTTCAAGTGGTTAGAAGAGTGGATGATGTGTGACATAAGCTTCATAATGTTGTGCATAAAATGCCAGGACAGTTCAAAACCCCCCCAAATGACCCCATTTTGTAAAGTAGACACCTCAAGCTATTTGCTGAGAGGCATGTTGAGCCCATTGAATATTTTTTTTTTTTGTCCCAAGTGATTGAATAATGACCAAAAAAAAAAAAAATGTACAAAAAAATGTCACTAAATTATATATTGCTCAAACATGCCATGGGCATATGTGGAATTACACCCCAAAATACATTCTGTTGCTTCTCCTGAGTACGGGGATACCACATGTGTGGGACTTTTTGGGAGCCTAGTCGCGTACGGGACCCCAAAAACCAAGCACCGCCTTCAGGATTTCTATGGGTGTAAATTTTTGATTTCACTCCTCACTGCCTATCACAGTTTCGGAGGCCGTGGAATGCCCAGATGGCACAAACCCCCCCCCAAATGACCCCATTTTGGAAAGTAGACACCCCAAGCTATTTGCTGAGAGGTATGTTGAGTATTTTGCAGATCTCGCTTTTTGTCACAAAGTTTTGAAAATGTAAAAAAAGAAAAAAAAAAAGAAAAAAAAATGTCTTTCTTAATTTTCAAAAACAAATGAGAGCTGTAAAATACTCACCATGCCTCTCAGCAAATAGCTTGGGGTGTCTACTTTCCAAAATGGGGTCATTTGTGGGGGTTTTGGGCTATTTTGACATTTTATGGCCTTCAAAACTGTGATAGGTAGTGAGGAGTGAAATCAAAAATTTATGCCCTTAGAAACCTTGAAGGCGGTGCTTGGTTTTTGGGGTCCCGTACGCGGCTAGGCTCCCAAAAAGTCCCACACATGTGGTATCCCCGTACTCAGGAGAAGCAGCAGAATGTATTTTGGGGTGTAATTTCACATATAACCATGGCATGTGTGAGCAATGTATCATTTAGTGACAACTTTTTGTACATTTTTTTTTCTTTTTGTCATTATTCAATCATTTGGGACAAAAAAAAAAATATTCAATGGGCTCAACATGCCTCTCAGCAAATAGCTTGGGGTGTCTACTTTCCAAAATGGGGTCATTTGGGGGGGTTTTGTGCCATCTTGGCATTTTATGGCCTTCAAAACTGTGATAGGTAGTGAGGAGCGAAATCAAAAATTTATGCCCTTAGAAACCTTGAAGGCGGTGCTTGGTTTTTGGGGTCCCGTACGCGGCTAGGCTCCCAAAAAGTCCCACACATGTGGTATCCCCGTACTCAGGAGAAGCAGCAGAATGTATTTTGGGGTGTAATTTCACATATGCCCATGGCATGTGTGAGCAATATATCATTTAGTGACAACTTTGTGCAAAAAAAAAACAGTTTGTCATATTCCCGCAACCTGTGACAAAATATAAAATATTCCATGGACTCAACATGCCTCTCAGCAAATAGCTTGGGGTGTCTACTTTCCAAAATGGGGTACTTTGGGGGGGTTTTGTGCTATTTTGGCATTTTATGGCCTTCGAAACTGTGATAGGTAGTGAGGAGTGAAATCAAAAATTTACGCCCTTAGAAATCCTGAAGGCGGTGCTTGGTTTTTGGGGCCCTGTACGCGGCTAGGCTCCCAAAAAGTCCCACACATGTGGTATCCCCGTACTCAGGAAAAGCAGCAGAATGTATTTTGGGGTGCAATTCCACATATAACCATGGCATGTGTGAGCAATATATCATTTAGTGACAACTTTTTGTACATTTTTTTTTCTTTTTGTCATTATTCAATCATTTGGGACAAAAAAAAAATATTCAATGGGGTCAACATGCCTCTCAGCAAATAGCTTGGGGTGTCTACTTTCCAAAATGGGGTCATTTGGGGGGGTTTTGTGCCATCTTGGCATTTTATGGCCTTCAAAACTGTGATAGGTAGTGAGGAGTGAAATCAAAAATTTATGCCCTTAGAAACCTTGAAGGCGGTGCTTGGTTTTTGGGGTCCCGTACGCGGCTAGGCTCCCAAAAAGTCCCACACATGTGGTATCCCCGTACTCAGGAGAAGCAGCAGAATGTATTTTGGGGTGTAATTTCACATATGCCCATGGCATGTGTGAGCAATATATCATTTAGTGACAACTTTGTGCAAAAAAAAAAAAGTTTGTCATATTCCCGCAACTTGTGGCAAAATATAAAATATTCCATGGACTGAACATGCCTCTCAGTAAATAGCTTGGGGTGTCTACTTTCCAAAATGGGGTCATTTGGGGGGGTTTTGTGCTATTTTGGCATTTTATGGCCTTCGAAACTGTGATAGGTAGTGAGGAGTGAAATCAAAAATTTGCGCCCTTAGAAATCCTGAAGGCGGTGCTTGGTTTCCGGGGTCCCGTACGTGGCTAGTCTCCTAAAAAGTCCCACACATGTGGTATCCCCGTACTCAGGAGAAGCAGCAGAATGTATTTTGGGGTGCAATTCCACATATAACCATGGCATGTGTGAGCAATATATCATTTAGTGACAACTTTTTGTAATTTTTTTTTTTTTTGTCATTATTCAATCACTTGGGACAAAAAAAAAATATTCAATGGGCTCAACATGCCTCTCAGCAATTTCCTTGGGGTGTCTACTTTCCAAAATGGGGTCATTTGGGGGGGTTTTGTACTGCCCTGCCATTTTAGCACCTCAAGAAATGAGATAGGCAGTCATAAATTTAAAGCTGTGTAAATTTCAGAAAATGTACCCTAGTTTGTAAACGCTATAACTTTTGCGCAAACCAATAAATATACGCTTATTGACATTTTTTTTACTAAAGACATGTGGCTGAATACATTTTGGCCTAAATGTATGACTAAAATTGAGTTTATTCGATTTTTCTTATAACAAAAAGTAGAAAATATCATTTTTTTTCAAAATTTTCGGTCTTTTTCTGTTTATATCGCAAAAAATAAAAATCGCAGAGGCAATCAAATACCATTAAAAGAAAGCTCTATTTGTGGGAAGAAAAGGACGCAAATTTCATTTGGGTACAACATTGCATGTCCGCACAATTTACAGTTAAAGCAGCGCAGTGCCGAATCCCAAAAACAGGCTTGGTCCTAATGGCCCGAAATGGTCCGGGGCTTAAGTGGTTACTATGCAACCCAACTCATTCAAGTGCATTGGTGGATGTTCTGATAACTTAATGTGGTGATTGCTATGGAGGCCGCAATAATTTCTTCCTATGATACTTTATCCAAACTGTTGTATAGATGCTCCTTTTTTTTATCAAATTTTATTTTAATATTTTTTTGTGACCAGTACGAACAGAAAAAAAAGATAAAGAAAAAAAAAAGAGTCAGAGTCAATTTAACAAAAACATTAAATGTCATCAGTACTTTCAGTTCATTATCATCTAATTTTTCAAACGCTATCCCAGGAAGGTAGGAGGATTGGGTAAAACCCATTGAGAGACTATTAACTTGTAGGCCAAGAACAGCTTTCTCATAATGGACACTGCCTCATCGTATTCCAGATTGTTGAAATTTATATACCCAAGGAGACATAAGACGGGGTCTGGAACTTGCATTGTACTATATGTAGTGTTTATCACATCTATCACATCCTGTCAGTATCGATTTTCGTTTTGGACACCTCCAGAGCAAATGTATAAAGGAACTAGGAGATTTAGCACTCAGGATTTTCTTTCCTGCCTACCTTATACAACAGTTTTGGAGTACGGTACCACCTATATAAAATAAAAAGTTGGGTCACTCTATGGGTTGGAGATATTGAAACAAGCTGCATTTTTTAAAAAAAAATTCATTATTTGGTCCCATACATCCCAGGGCCACATCAATATCCATCTCTCATTTTTGCCTGCCTAAACTCAAAAATGTAAGAAGCGGTGCAGATAATAATTGTGTATAAACTTTAGAAATAAGACCCTTTGTATTATTTGCTTGGACTATACTATCTAAGATGGGGGGACGAATGAGAAAGAACAGTCGGAGCCAGGCCTTGAATCTTTTCAAACATAAAAGGGAGATACGAGCGCACAGGCTCATGGTGCAAATAACATTTGTTTATTTGATAAAGGAAATAAACTCAATACACTTACAAGTGTAGATAGAACATAAGCATCTAGAATCCTCCTTTATGGAGCCCTGAACAGGGTCACATCCGAGAGCCACAATGGATGGATCGTCCACAGGATGGATGGATGAGTACCTCCACAAGCAATGGCTCACCACGCAGCTGCGGACAGGCTACAAGCAAGCCACTCACTGTCTCCAGGTGCCGGCCAGTTAGGACGAGGCTGTGGAAGCCTCCACCACATAATCCAGGGGGAGATTCTGATGGAACAGACTGACAGGGTTTGCTATGTGGTTGCCAGGACAACGCGTTTCAGAGGGCATTGCCTCCTTCCTCAGGTCTGCCCTGTGTTGTCCGAGGAGCCCTTATAGAGCTATTGATAAATGTTCTTTCTCAGGCCATCAGGCTTACATTGGAAACACACAGGGAATAATATGTGGCAACTACAAACCAATCATAAAAGGCTTCATACTTTGTATCTATGTTAAAAATGCAAATTTATATATATATATATATATATATATGTGTGTATTATATATACATATATGGATAAAATAATTGGCTAAAAGATATATAGACATATATATATATATATATATATATATATATATATATTTCATATTCATATATCCTTATTATGCAATTTGTTTGACCATTTTCTTTTTGGTGAATTCCTTGTTCATTATATTGTATTTAGCTTCAATGCTTTGTTGGCAAAAATATATTTTAAGGGGGAAATACATTTTAACCCCTGGAGGGATATGAATGTGCATATAAATCTATCCTTGTCTATTCCATTCTATTTTTTCATTACCAAATCAATACTAATAACATCGCTTTAAAAGACCTGTATTATGAAAAATGTAATTATAGAAAAATACTGAAAATAAATAAATATATATATATATATATATATATATATATATGGGAGTGTGACGCACTGTATTCTGGTGAGAGGTGCACATATATCAAACAACACTAGGACCACCACCTGTGTCTACTTCGGACTTTTCTCATCACCATCTGCTGTTCCTAATGTGTTTGCTTTATGTTCGCATGATAAATTCCTGTTACTGGTTAAAGTACTTTGGGTTTGTTTATCTTATGAATATTTTAAAAAGTTTAATATCAAGTGGCAGCTAATGAATACATTGTATTTTGGATAATTTTGCTTAATTAACCTGTATGTCTGTTGTGGAAAC
The DNA here is from genome assembly GCA_029206835.1 of Rana muscosa. NCBI lineage: Eukaryota > Metazoa > Chordata > Amphibia > Anura > Ranidae > Rana > Rana muscosa. The sequence goes on from CM055121.1 coordinate 90,008,364, forward strand.
TTGGACACCAAGATAGTGGAAGTGGGCATATTTTTTCTCCTTTTTTTAATATATATATATATATATATATATATATATATATATATACACACACACACACACAATTTTTTTTTTAATCAATGTCAGTATTTAAAAAAAAGCACATATACTAATTATTTTAATTTGGGTGATTAGACAATAAAATAAAATCAATCAGATACTAAGGAACTCAGGAATACTAAGGAAACTGCTGAAAAATTATGATTTATATATATATATATATATATATATATATACTCCTATTGATTATTTATATATATACTCCTATTGAGAATTTTTATAAATATCAATATTGGAATGTGAGGGAGAATATAGTCTGCTCAGCTGACAAGAAACAACAAACTAGCCCCGAACCATATACAGTCAAAAATCTACAAAAATGGAATGCATACAGATTGTGTATGTATATAGTGGGGCATACCATGTAATTTATCAATTTGCATTAGCACAATACATAAAATATTCACCAATAGGGATGGGCTATCTGTTCGAGTCAAACATGAGTTTGATTCGAACATTGCCTGTTCGCCCGTTCGCCGAACAGCAAACAATTTGGGGTGTTCGCTGCAAATTCGAAAAGCCGCGGAACACCCTTTAAAATCTATGGGAGAAATCTTAAGTGCTAATTTTAAAGGTTAATATGCAAGTTATTGTCAAAAAAAGTGTTTGGGGACCTGGGTCCTGCCCCAGGGGACCTTTATCAATGCAAAAAAAAGTTTTAAAAACGGCTGTTTTTTTTTTTTTTAAAGCATGAAAAATTCCTGCGCAAATACCGTGCAAAATAAAAAGTTGCAATGACCACCATTGTATTCTGTAGGGTCTTTGCTAAAAAATATATATATATATATAGTGTTTGGGGGTTCTAAGTAATTTTCTAACAAAAAAATTATGATTTTTACATGTAGAAGCGGAGTGTCAGAATTGGCCCGAGCCTGAAGTGGTTAAAGGAATATTTTACTTTTATTGTTTCACTTCACTAAGCATTATTAAAATCACTGCTCCAGAAAAAACTGCAGTTTTTAAAACTTTTTTTTGCATTGATACATGTCCCCTGGGGCAGGACCCAGGTCTAGGGATGGACGAACATCTCCCGGGATCGCGCGAACCGCGGGTTCGCAGCGGGCCCCATTCATTTCAATGGGAGGCAAACATTAAAAACCTTCAGGTCATATTTGCAGCCACAAAATAATTACTAGCTGTGCACACATAGTCCCACAACATGGACAATAACAGAAGTATTAAGCAAATTTGAGATCGACAACGACAAGCATTCTTTTTTTATCTGAATTTTTTTGTCAATTCAGGAGCGCATGAAGGCCATGGAAGAGACGCAAGGCCAGGCTATGAAGGGGGTGCAGGAGATGATCCTGCTATTGGAAAAGTTGCCATAAATGTTTTTTTTTATAAGTTATATAAATCGGTTATACAGTTAAAACGTTTATTTAGTTTTTTTGTAATATTGCTCGGTTTTATTAGGAATAGCTCGGCCTAAATCAACCAGAACTGACAGCAGCCGGTAAATACATGTCAAATACATATAGGGTCCATTCACACGTCTGTAAAATGGGTCCGCATCCGTTCCACAATTTAGCGGAATTGATTTTCAATTCCAGTCTAAAAAATTAGGCATTCACAGCCTGGATAAAGAAGTAAGTGTCGGCCAGTACAGGCCCCAAAAATTAGCCAACAGGCATTCATCTGACAGCAAAGAACTTTGTATTCTGTGGCTGGAGGTACATTAGGCATTCACAGGATAAATACGTTTCGGGCACTACAGGCCCCAAAAATTAGGCATTCAACGGACATAAAAGGCCTTTTATGCTGCTGTATTTACCCAAGAAGACAGGGACCATGAATAATTGTTATAGGTGGTGGTGGATACTTGTGGCCTGTCATGAGGAATTTGAATGAAACATGGTCTACTGGTCACATGTGTTGAATTCCTCAGAGATCCATGCCTCATTCATTTTTATAAATGTGAGGTAATCAACACTGTCGTGAGCTAGGCGAGTGCGCTTATCGGTCATGATCCCCCCTGCTGCGCTGAACGTCCTTTCGGACAGGACACTGGACGAGGGGCAAGCCAACAGTTCCATTGCAAATTGTGCAAGCTCTGGCCAGAGGTCAAGCCTGCCCACCCAGTAGTCCAGGGGTTCATCACTTCTCAGAGCATCCACATCGACCATTAATCCGATGTAGTCGGACACCTGTCGGTCTAGGCATTCCCTGATTCTGGATCCGGATGAGACCTGTCGATGGGTCGGCTGAAAGAATGATCTCATATCAGAAGTGACCAAGACATCTTAAAACCGCCCTCTTCTTGCAGGCGCTGTTGGATTGGTATCCACAACTGTTCCTCTGGGAGTGGAAATTCCTCTGCCAGCGCACGCAAAAGTAGAATGCAGCATTTCTCGAAGCAAGGCCTGGAAGTGCTCCATTCTGACAGCCCTCTGTGATGGTGGTAACATTTCTGCCATTTTTTGTTTGTACCGGGGGTCCAAGTACGTTGCCACCCAGTAATGGTCCTTGCCCTTTATGCTTTTTATACGGGGGTCCCTCTTAAAACACTGGAGCATGAAGCCCCCCATTTGCACTAAACTGGAAGCAGTGTGGTGGCCTGGCTCCTGCTCGTCATCATCCAGGATAATGTCGTCCTTGATCTCCTCCCCCCATCCACGAACAACAACAGCAGGGATCCCAGAAAGGTTTAAAGCATGCTCTTCTTGCTCCTCCTCATCCGCCCCGGCACCATTCTCCTCTGACTCCTCTTCAGACTCCTGTTGTTGACTTGTCTCAGATAGAGTAGCCCCCCCTGGGAATTCATCCAGCATTGCGACTTCCTCATCTTCCTGCTCCTGCTCCTCGACGGCTTGATCAATGACACGACGCAATGCACGCTCCATAAAGAAAGCATAAGGTACGATGTCACTGATGGCACCATGGCTGCGACTGACCAGTTTGGTGATCTCATCAAATGGCTGCAAAAGTCTGCATGCGTAGCGCATGAGCAGCCACTGACGCGGTGAAAAAAAAACAAGATCCCCAGAACCTGTTCTGGTGCAGAGTTCGTACAGGTAGTCATTAACTGCACGTTTCTGCTGGAGCAGCCTATCAAGCATATACAAGGTTGAGTTCCATCACGTCGGGCAGTCACAAATAAGACGTCTGACCGGCAGATGTCAGCAAGGCGAGCCATGGCCGTGTAAGATCTTCTGAAATGGGCCGATATTTTCCTTGCCTGCCGCGAGACGTCCTGGACCCCAGGGTATTTGACAACGAATCGCTGCACGACCAAGTTCAAGACGTGTGCCATGCATGGCACGTGTGTAATTTTGCCCCGATTCAACGCGCTCAGCAGATTGGCACCGTTGTCGCACACCACTTTACCAACTGTCAAATTGAGCGGTGTTAGCCACTGATCTGCCTGTGAACGCAAAGCTGAAAGGAGTGCAGGGCCAGTGTGGCTCTTGGCTTCCAGGCACAACAGACGCAGCACAGCATGGCAACGTCTCACCTGGCATGTCGAATAGGTTCTGGGGATCTTGGGTGGCGCAGCGGAAGAGATGGTAGCAGCGGAAGAGGAGGAGTCAGCCGAGGAGGAGAGGGAGGATGGAGTAGGACAGTGGTTCTCAACTCCTGTCCTCAGGACCCACTAACAGGCCAGGTTTGCAAGATAACAGAAATACATCACAGGTGATATAATTTGCTGATCAGTGATTGCAGTATTCTAGTCTGAATCTCCCCAAGGTAGGACTTAAAATCTGGCCTGTTGGTGGGTCCCGAGGACAGGAGTTGAGAACCACTGGAGTAGGAGGAGGAGGAGAAGAAGAGGCAGGCCTGCATGCAATCCGTGGCGGTAAAAACAAATCTACATGGGTGCAACGAGTTACATGCTTGACGGCCGTCAGAAGGTTCACCCAGTGGGCAGTAAAAGTAATATACCTTCCCTGCCCGTGTTTGCTAGACCGCGTGTCTGTGGTCAGATGTATCTTGGCACTGACACTGTGTGCCAGAGATACATTCACTTGCCGCTGAACATGGCCATATAGCTCTGGGATGCCCTTCTGGGAGAAATATTTCCTTCCTGGGACCTTCCATTGTGGTGTTCAAATGGCCACAAATTTTCGAAAGGCCTCCGAGTCCACCAGTTTATATGGCAGTAGTTGGCGGGCTAGGAGTTCTGACAAGCCAGTGGTCAACCGTTGGGCAAGAGGGTTATCCGGCGTCATCATTCTTTTACGCTCGAACATTTGGCCCACGGAAGCCTGCCTTTTTCCAGATAAACTTGGGGATGGGATGATGGAAGGTGGAGTGGAGGACAACTGTGAAGAGAGAGGAGAAGTAGTAGAAGAGGCTGGACGGTGAGAGTCTGGAGTTTGGCTTTGTGGGTTCTGATGGCGTTGCTCCCACTGGGCTCGGTGATGGGAGTTCATGTGCCTTCTTAAGGTGGTCGTCCCTAGGTGAGTGTTGGGCTTACCGCGACTTATGCGTTGACTGTAGTGATGAGCCGAACACCCCCGGGTTCGGTTCGCACCAGAACCCGCGAACGGACCGAAAGTTCGTACGAACATTAGAACCCTATTAAATACAATGGATGCGAACGTTCGAATTCTAAAGTGCTAATTATAACAACTATTATGCATGTTATTGTCCTAAAAAGGGTTTGGGAACCCGGGTTCTGCACCAGGGGACATGTATCAATGCAAAAAGAAGTTTTAAAAACGGTCGTTTTTCGGGAGCAGTCATTTTAATGATGCATAAAGTGAAAAAAAAAAAGTCAAATATTCCTTTAAATATCGTACCTGGGGGGTGTCTAAAGTATGCCTGTGAAGTGCCACGTGTTTCCCGTGTTTAGAACTGTCCCTGCACAAAATGGCACTTCTAAAGGAAAAAAAAGCCATTTAAAACTGCTTGCGGCTTTAATGTAATGTCTGGTCCCGGTAATATGGATGAAAATCTTTAAGAAAAATGGCATAGCTACCCCATGACCCCCCCCCCTACCCCAGCCCATTACCAGCCCCTTTGGGTCTTGTATGGATATTAAGGGGAACCCCACACATAAAATAAAAAAGGCCCTATATACTCTGAACAGCCGTATACAGGCGGTGCATACAAGACAGGGACTGTAGGTTTGTTCTTATGTAGAATGTGTTTGTAATTTTGAACAGGTACATTGTTGAAGTGTAGCTCCAGCCCAAAAATCTATTTTTAAACTTTTTGGAAAACATAGGTAAGGGTTATCACCCCTGTAACATTTGTTTTGCTGTCTGTGCCCCTGTTCAGAACATTTCACCTCACTTTCCGTCCCAATGACAACTGTTTTTGAAATGTGGTGTTTTTCTTGAAACAAGGATTGCTGATAAAGCATCAGTACAGAGGAGACACCTTTCTCCCATATTTATTCTTACAGGAGAGAATTTTCCTTCCTAGTGGTAGATTTCCTCTCACTTCCTGTTGTCTTCTTGCGTTTGCAAGTAGGAGTCGTTTGTAAGTTGGATGTTTGAAAGTAGGGACCTGCCGTATATACTCTGCAGAAATAGGCCCCTTAGTTGTTGGTGTTGGCACAACACTGTAAGCACTCACAGTTACTCTTGGTTGGTGCTGGAACGCCCTGCTGTCAACTATTATATCAGGAATTTTAATTACATATAATTGTTGAACAGTGGTAGTAAACATTGGGCCTTTGATGGTGGTGCTGGTGCCACAACACTGTAAGCCCTGACAGTTACTCTTGGTGGGTGCAGCAATGGGCCCTGCTGTGAATTATTAGATCAAGAATTGTAATTGCATGCCCCTGTTGAACAGGGGCTGAAAAATTGGGCCTTAGGCACTGGTGGCACAACACTACAACCCCTCACAGATACTGTACTTGGAGCACAGCAATGAGCCCTGTTGCAAAGTATTGCTTCAAAAATTGTAATGACACGCCCCTGTTAAACAGGGGCTGAAAAATTGGGCCTTAGGCACTGGTGGCACAACACTACAACCCCTCACAGATACTGTACTTGGAGCACAGCAATGAGCCCTGTTGCAAAGTATTGCTTCAAAAATTGTAATGACACGCCCCTTTTAAACAGGGGCTGAAAAATTGGGCCTTAGGCACTGGTGCCACAACACTCCAACCCCTCACAGATACTGTACTTGGAGCACAGCAATGAGCCCTATGGCAAATTATTGCTAAAAAAATTGTAATTACACGCCCCTGTAAAACAGGGGCTGAAAAATTGGGCCTTAGCCACTGGTGGCGGCACCCATAAACAAAAATGATCTTCCAAGCTATCATCATCAATCGTATCATTGAGGACTCGGAGGAGGAGGATAGCCAGTCAACATAACAGCACAGGCACTCAGCATCAGCATCAGTCTTGAAGGGATGTGACATGTTAAAATCAATTAGTCTGTTATATCAGCATCAGGTGTGTGGTAGCTGGTGGTGATCCAAGACTGGTTCATCTTGATGAAAGTCAGTCGATCAACCGAGTCGGTGGACAGGCGCACCCTGTGATCCGTGACAAATCCTCCAGCAGCACTGAATGTGCGTTCCGAAAGAACGCTGGATGCAGGACAGGCCAGTAGCTCAATTGCATACTGTGCAAGCTCTGGCCAGTGATCCATCCTCAAGACCCAGTAAGCCAGAGGATTTTCGGTGGGGAAGGTGTCCAAGTCTGACCTTGCCCCTAGATATTCCTGCACCATGTTTATCAGACGCTGGTGATGGTTGCTGGAACCGATCATACTTTGGGGCTGTGGACTAAAGAATTGTCTGAACGCATCGGTCAGACGGCCACCTTCCCCACCGCTCCTTCTTTGACTGGCCGAAGCCTCAGCAACTCGTTGTCCAGGACCAGGAGTTTGTAACCTCCCAGTCTCTGGGAACGCGTTGCACAGACCTTTCTGCAAGGCCTCCCGGAGTTGTCTCATCCTCTGCTCCCTCTGCGACGGTAACATAAGGTCCGCAACCTTACCCTTGTACCGTGGATCAAGGAGAGTGGCCAGCCAGTAATGGTCCCTCTCCTTGATCCGAAGAATACGAGGATCCTTCCGCAGACTTTGCAGGATCAGGGAGGCCATGCAGCGTAGGTTTGCTGAGGCATTCGCTCCGGAGTCCTCTGGGTCACTAAGGACGACATGATCCGCAGCCACCTCCTCCCAGCCACGTACAAGTCCACTGGTTTCTTGGGACTGTAAATCATCCCTAAAAGACTGCTGCTGATGATGCTGAGTGCCAGCCTCCACCTCCATGCTGACACAATCCTCCTCCTCCTCCTCCTCCTCCTCCTCCTCCTCTTCCTGTGCGATGGGTGGGACAGAAGGAACACTGTCTGGGTAAAGGGGGCCTTGAGAGGCAAGGAAGTCCTCCTCTTCCTGCCTCTGTTCTGCCTCAAGTGCCCTGTCCATTATTCCACGCAGCGTGTGCTCCAACAGGTGGACAAGAGGTACAGTGTCACTGATGCATGCACTGTCACTGCTCACCATCCTCGTGGCCTCCTCAAATGGTGCCAGGACAGTGCATGCATCCCTGATCATGCCCCACTGGCGTGGAGAAAAAAAACCAAGCTCCCCTGACCCTGTCCTGGTGCCGTAGTCGCACAGGTACTCATTGATGGCCCTCTGCTGCGTGTGCAGCCGCTGCAGCATGGCCAACGTTGAGTTCCACCTGGTGGGCATGTCACATATAAGGCGGTTCTTGGGCAGGTTCAACTCCTTTTGCAGCTCAGCCAGGCGAGCACTGGCATTATAAGATCTGCGGAAATGCACACAGACTTTCCTGGCCTGCCTCAGGACATCCTGTAAGCCTGGGTACCTGCCCAAGAACCGCTGCACCACCAGGTTAAGGACGTGAGCCACACAGGGCACATGGGTCAGTTGTCCCTGTCGGAGGGCGGAGAGGAGGTTGGTGCCATTGTCGCAAACCACCATTCCTGGCTTAAGCTGGTGTGGCGTCAACCACCTCTCGGCCTGGCCCTGCAGAGCAGACAGGACCTCTGCCCCAGTGTGGCTTCTGTCCCCCAAACACACCAGCGCAAGCACGGCATGGCATCTTTTTGCCTGCGTACTTGCGTAGCCCCGTGAACGGCTACGGAGCACCGCTGGTTCATAGGACAAACCACAGGAAGAGGCCATGGAGGAAGAAGAAGAGGAGGGGGTGGAGGAGAGAGGTGTGTCACAACCAGTAGTAGCATTTTGGAGGCGTGGCGGTGGAACAACCTCCAACACTACTGCACCTTGTCCTGCATCCTTCCCAGCTGCCAAAAGAGTGACCCAATGGGCCGTGAAAGAAAGGTAACGTCCCTGTCCATGCCTGCTGGACCATGAGTCAGCGGTAATATGCACCTTACCGCTGACCGCCCTGTCCAGCGAGGCCAAGACATTGCCTTCCACATGCCGGTAGAGAGCCGGAATAGCCTTCCGTGAGAAAAAGTGGCGTTTGGGAACCTGCCACTGAGGAACCGCACATTGCACAAACTCACGGAAGGGGGCCGAGTCTACCAACTGAAAAGGCAGCAGTTGAAGCGCTAGCAATTTAGCCAAGCTAGCATTCAACCGCTGGGCATGTGGATGGCTGGGAGTGAACTTCTTTCGACGGTCCAGCAGCTGGGGCAGGGAAATTTGCCTGCTAGAATCGGACGTCGGTGTACTGCTAGCAGAGTGGCCGCAAGTACTTGGCTGTGACACACCTAATTCTACACCTTCATTCCTCTCAGTGCATGTTTCAGAGAGGACTGAAGTTATAGTGGGGTTGGAGATCCCAGCTGATGCGGTGCAAGGAGAGGTCCGCTTTGTTCTTTGGTGTGGGTCTTTGAGGTAGGCTTGCCAACGAGCTGCATGGCAGGTCAACATATGTCTGGTCAGGCATGTGGTACCCAAGCGGCTGATGTTTTGGCCACGCGATATACGCTTGAGACATATGTTGCAAACAGCAGCTGTGCGATCTGATGCACTAGCCTCAAAAAAGGCCCACACCAAGGAACTTTTTGAATGACGGGCAGAGGCAGCGCCCTGCACAGGCGGAGCTCTGCGGTGTGATTCCGTCAGTGTACTGCCCTTACGCTGGCCACCAAAGGGCATCCTGCCTCGTTGGAGATGTGCCTCCTCCTCATCCTCCTCCTCCTCCTCTCTCCTATTAGGCACCCACGTGGAGTCAGTGACCTCATCATCCCCTCCCTCCTCATCACTGGAGCCAATCTGGCAGTATGCTGCAGCTGCTGGAACATGACTGCCAGATTGGTGTCCTTCTTGAGCATCCCCTCTGTCTGCTCTCACGCTACTGCCTTCCTCTAGCTGGGTTTCATCATCAGACCCTTCGAAACGCTGGGCATCCTCCTGGAGCATGTACCCAACACTGTGCTCAAACAGTTCGGGGGACTCCTCAGGAGGAGGACATGGTGGGTCTAGGGAAGGAGTGACTGATGATGAGTCTGACATTGATACCAGGGAAGAGGACGCTTTGGCAGCTGCTTTGCCAGTACCCTGAGCCTGGGTGAGAGAGGATGAGGAGGAGGAGGAGGGCTTGGTCATCCACTCTACCAAGTCTTCGGCATGATGTGGCTCAACATGTCCAGCTGCCGAAAAGAAGGACAAGCGTGTCCCATGGCCATGTGCTGATGACAATGCACCGCGTCCACGACCAGCACTGTTGCCCCCAGACACAGAGCCTGCTTGCCCTCTTTTATTGCCTCCTGACTGTCTGCCTCTCCTTGTTTGCCTTCCAGACATTCTAATAGATGGCCTGCAGGGAGATGGGAAAAAAGCAATAAGGGCTACCTTCAGGTGTCCTTCTCTGTCCCTTTACTTAAGGATTTCTAAATATGGTTGAGGATGATTGCTTTTGCACAGAATAGCACAACGACAATTTCCCTGACTGTCCAAAAAACAAGGATTTCAAAGATGGTTGATGAGGAATGCTTTAGCACACTATAGCACAAGGAGAATTCCCCTCACTTTCCTTCTTTGTCCCTAGAAACAAGGACTCGCACAGTGAAAGAAACTGACACTCTCCCTACCTAGAGTTTTCTGTCCCTAGAAAAAATGTTTTTTTTAAAGCACACTATAGCACAAGGAGAATTCCCCTCACTTTCCTTCTTTTTTCCTAGAAACAAGGACTTGCACAGTGAAAGAAACTGACACTCTCCCTACCTAGAGTTTTCTGTCCCTAGAAATTTTTTTTTTTTAAAGCACACTATAGCACAAGGAGAATTCCCCTCACTTTCCTTCTTTTTTCCTAGAAACAAGGACTCGCACAGTGAAAGAAACTGACACTCTCCCTACCTAGAGTTTTCTGTCCCTAGTGTGACAGCAGGAAGGTAAAGTCACCTGGTTGCATCCAGGGGGGTAGATATATTTCGCCCAGATTCAGGCTTTACGCCGACTTATACAACTAGGCGGAGAGTTGTATAAGCCCAGCTGGGGCTAGTGGGCTCATGGATGACTCATACCTCTAGGGAGAGGGCTGGGCATCGTGCAGGCAGGGAGTTGATGAGACCAGCTGAAGCCTGTCAGTTCATTTACGGCCTCTATAAAAACTCCCAGCTTCATTAGATGTTTGCTCATGCCTGGAACCAGACCTGTGTGGACTGTCTAGGGAGAGTGAACCCCTGTGCGGTGAGACAAAGCCTGTGTGGCTATTTGCTCGGACATTTAAAACCAGGGACTTAGGGACTAGGACAGCACTAGGCTGATCCCAGTTGTTAGTTAGGAAACCTGTATGTTTAGTTAGAGGTCAAGTTGACCAGGATTTATTTTGTTTATGTTTCTTTTGCTTTGCTGTGTTTTGTCACTGTAAATAGAAAATAAACCGCACCTTTTTGATTTTGAAAACCACAACCTCCGTTTGCTGGGCCTGTTTTTGTGTGGGGAGCCCATCCCGGGGGTCACCCACACCCGCTGCCGAGCTAACCCCCTCACAGTTGGTGGAGAATGCGGGCAGTTTTTTTTTTTTAAGCCAGCATGGAGGAGATACTGAAACAGCTGGCTCTAGCAAATGCCAATCAACAGCAGACAAATGCAGGTTTGCAAAAGAGCCTTGCAGCTCATCAACAGAGCCTTGCAGCTCATCAACAGAGCCTTGCAGCCCAGCAGCAAGCTCATCAACAGAGCCTTGCAGCCCAGCAGCAAGCTCATCAACAGAGCCTTGCAGCCCAGCAGCAGACAAACGCAACTTTGCAACAGAGTCTGGAGGCTCAGCAACAAGCCCAGCAGCAATCTGAGGCCCGCTTCATAGACCTGTTGCAGAAGCAAGAGCAGAGACTACAACAACAGATGGAAGCAGTAATGCAGCAACGTCCGCAGACCAGTGAGGAAAGCCGTCCCACTAATACCGCGTCCTTTGGGGTCAGTCGTTTATTGACAAAAATGACTGGAGAGGATGATCCAGAGGTATTTTTGACCACATTTGAAAGGACCGCTGAAAGAGAAAAGTGGCCTGAGGAGCAGTGGGCTGGACTGGTGGCTCCTCTGTTAACTGGTGAATCGCAGAAAGCTTACTATGACCTAGAGCCTAACCAAGCAAAAGACTATGTGATGCTAAAAGCTGAAATATTGGCAAGGCTGGGTGTCACCCTGGCTGTCCGGGCTCAGCGTGTGCATAACTGGACTTTCCAGCTTGGAAAACCCCCCAGGTCTCAAATGTATGATCTCATTCACCTGAGCAGAAAGTGGCTACAGCCAGAGACTTTGTCCGCACCAAAGATTGTGGAACGTGTTGTAATGGATCGGTTTTTGAGAGCTCTTCCTACTGCCATCCAAAAGTGGGTAAGCCATGGAGACCCAGAGACGGCCGATGGTCTTGTGGATCGTGTGGAGAAATACTTGGCTACAGAGAACCTGACGGCCTCTTCCAGAGACACTCGGACTTTCTACCCTAAGACCAGACCATCCCCAGGGGCGGATAAGAGGATTCCAAGGGGTGAGGGTGGAGAGAGTGAGAGGGTGGGAGCTCTACCCCAAGTTTGGCGAGAACAGCCTGGGAAATCAGCGGCTCAAGAGGCGGCAAGAAGGATCGTTTGCTACCGCTGCCGGCAAGCGGGACATATTGCAGCCAATTGCCCGGTTGTGGAGGAACCCATGCAGTGTGACTTTCTGACGGGCAGACGTCAGTCGCTGTGTGCGACAGTCGCATGCACTGCCATTCGAGGAACTGAGAAACATTTATGCAAAATGTGTGTTAATGGTAGAAATGTTGTGGTATTGCTGGATTCAGGTAGCCTTGTGACCCTGATAAAGGCTGAGTTAGTTAAAACAGAGGTCTCTGGGAATAGCAAGGTAGCTGTTATTTGTGTGCATGGGGACACCCGAGAGTATCCAGTGACTACAGTGTGTTTCGAGACCCCCAAAGGTACCCTCTTTCATCCAGTGGGCTTAGTATCTCAGTTACCGCATGACGCCATTGTGGGAAGGGATTTTCCGAAGTTCTGGGAACTGTGGGATGATCCTGAGCCCCCCACTGGTGCCCCTATGTACCAGGAATGTGATAGCCAGAACTCCCCTGAGAGTGGTGAGGACTCTCCGGAATTTCCCTTATCAGTATTGGCAGGGGAGACTCAAGAAACTGGAGAGGAGCCCACCTCCTCAGACGAAAACCTACCGTCTGTGGAGTTTTCTGATCTTGAGGTTCACAGGGAAAACTTTGCCACAGAACAGTTGAAAGACCCCGCCCTAATAAAGGCACGGGAAAACGTAGTGAAAATAGATGGCGAGTTAGTGAACCCAGATAATACCTGCACTTACCCATACTTCAGCGTGGAGAAGGACCTACTGTATCGGGTGGCAAAAAGGGCAGAAGAAACCGTTGAGCAGCTTGTGGTGCCCAAACCTTACAGGAAGTTGGTGTTGGAGTTGGCTCATGGGCACATTCTTGGAGGTCATCTGGGGACAGAGAAAACCCGAGAGAGGGTATTACAGAGATTCTATTGGCCGGGGGTGATGAAGGACATAGAAAATTATTGTTCCTCCTGCCCTGTGTGTCAGAGGTCGGCCCCGATGCCACATTTCCGTAGCCCGCTGGTCCCTCTACCCATCATTGAGGTCCCGTTTGAGAGGATCGCCATGGATTTGGTAGGTCCTATAATCAAGTCCGCTAGGGGGCACCAGTACATATTAGTTATAATGGACTATGCCACCCGTTATCCAGAAGCGATCCCTCTCCGAAATACCTCGGCCAAAACCATAGCCAAAGAGCTATCTCTTGTGTTTAGCCGGGTGGGTATTTGTAAAGAACTGCTTACGGACCAAGGTACACCCTTTATGTCCCGGGTTATGAAGGAGCTGTGTAAATTGTTCAAAGTGACGCAATTACGTACATCTGTGTATCACCCCCAAACCGATGGGCTGGTTGAAAGATTCAACAAAACCCTAAAACAAATGTTGAAGAAAGTGGTGGATAGAGATGGAAAGGATTGGGACTGTCTACTTCCTTATCTGATGTTTGCTATTAGGGAGGTGCCCCAATCCTCTACGGGATTCTCCCCCTTTGAGTTACTGTATGGGAGACACCCAAGAGGGCTGTTGGATATTGCCAAGGAAACTTGGGAAAGTGAGAGTTCTCCCCACAGGAGTGTGATTGAGCATGTCGCCCTGATGCAAGACCGAATTGCACAGGTAATGCCCATCGTGAAGGAACATTTGGCCCAAGCGCAGTTAGCACAGCAGAGAGTGTACAACCGTGGAGCCAAGACCCGTACCTTTTCCCCGGGGGATAGGATACTGGTACTTGTCCCTACGGTTGAAAGTAAATTCCTTGCCAAATGGCAAGGCCCCTACGAGATAATGGAAAAAGTGAGCGAAGTGAATTACAAGGTCAGACAACCAGGAAGGCGAAAGCCCGAACAGATCTATCACGTTAATCTGTTGAAAGCCTGGAGGGATAGAGAGTCCCTAGTCGCAGACACTTGGTCACCAGCTCAAACTGGTTGCGTGATTCCTGAGGTTGGAATAGCAGCCACCTTGTCACAACCCCAACAACAGGAGGTTAAGGAGTTTGTGCTTCGCAACAAGGAGGTATTCTCTGAGCTGCCGGGACAAACATCTGGGGTAGAGCATGACATCATTACCCCGCCCGGTGAAAGGGTGAAGTTAAAACCCTATCGGATCCCAGAGGCCCGACGGGAGGCAATACGGGAGGAAGTACAGAAAATGCTGAACTTAGGGGTGATAGAGGAGTCCCAAAGTGATTGGTCTAGTCCCATTGTGTTGGTGCCTAAACCGGATGGGAGCTGGCGATTTTGTAACGATTTTCGTCAGTTGAACAAAGTTACAAAATTTGACACCTACCCCATGCCACGTATAGATGAGTTGATCGACCGGCTGGGAACAGCCCGATACATGACGACTCTTGACCTCACAAAAGGGTATTGGCAAATCCCCCTGGCCAAGTCGGCCAAAGAGAAAACCGCATTTGTAACCCCAGACGGGGCGTTCCAATATAAAAGAATGCCGTTCGGGTTACAGAATGCGCCGGCCACATTCCAGCGGAAAATGGACCAGATGCTGAGGCCCCATCGGAAGTATGCTGCGGCTTACCTGGACGACGTAATTGTCCATAGCACAGATTGGGCCTCACATCTGCCAAAAGTGCAAGCAGTCCTGGACTCTGTTCGGGAAGCGGGGTTTACGGCTAACCCCAAGAAGTGTACCATTGGGCAGGAAGAGGCCAAATATCTTGGGTACACCATTGGGAGGGGAGTAATAAAACCCCAACTCAACAAAGTCGAGGCCATCCAGAGTTGGCCACGTCCCAACAGCAAGAAGCAGGTACGAGCCTTTCTGGGAATCGCTGGGTATTATCGGCGATTCATTCCCCACTTTGCTTCTAAGGCTGTGCCCCTAACCAACCTGACGAAGGGGAAAGGGTCGGTCATGATTAAATGGACCCCCGAGGCTGAGGCAGCATTCCAATTCTTGAAACAAGCCTTATGTAGCCAGCCAGTGTTGTACTCACCCGACTTCTCTAAAGACTTTGTCGTACAAAGTGATGCGTCAGATGTGGGGTTAGGAGCAGTATTGTCCCAGGTCTGGAACGGGGAAGAGCACCCAGTCATTTACCTCAGCAGGAAGTTGAAGTCCCATGAGGTAAATTACGCCACCGTTGAAAAGGAGTGTTTAGCGGTGAAGTGGGCTCTAGATTCCCTTCGGTACTACCTGCTAGGTAGGCACTTTGACTTGGTTACGGATCACGCTCCGTTAAAGTGGATGGCTCAAAACAAGGAAACAAATAGAAGAGTGAATAGGTGGTTCCTGGCCCTCCAGGAATTCAACTTCACAGTAAAGCATCGCCCTGGCGTTCAAATGGGGAATGTGGATGCTTTGTCTCGAGTACATGAATGCCTGATTGCTGGTGTTCCAACCCCGAGGTTAAAACAAGAGGGGGGGGTATGTGACAACAGGAAGGTAAAGTCACCTGGTTGCATCCAGGGGGGTAGATATATTTCGCCCAGATTCAGGCTTTACGCCGACTTATACAACTAGGCGGAGAGTTGTATAAGCCCAGCTGGGGCTAGTGGGCTCATGGATGACTCATACCTCTAGGGAGAGGGCTGGGCGTCGTGCAGGCAGGGAGTTGATGAGACCAGCTGAAGCCTGTCAGTTCATTTACGGCCTCTATAAAAACTCCCAGCTTCATTAGATGTTTGCTCATGCCTGGAACCAGACCTGTGTGGACTGTCTAGGGAGAGTGAACCCCTGTGCGGTGAGACAAAGCCTGTGTGGCTATTTGCTCGGACATTTAAAACCAGGGACTTAGGGACTAGGACAGCACTAGGCTGATCCCAGTTGTTAGTTAGGAAACCTGTATGTTTAGTTAGAGGTCAAGTTGACCAGGATTTATTTTGTTTATGTTTCTTTTGCTTTGCTGTGTTTTGTCACTGTAAATAGAAAATAAACCGCACCTTTTTGATTTTGAAAACCACAACCTCCGTTTGCTGGGCCTGTTTTTGTGTGGGGAGCCCATCCCGGGGGTCACCCACACCCGCTGCCGAGCTAACCCCCTCACACTAGAAAAAAATGTTTTTTTAAAGCACACTATAGCACAAGGAGAATTCCCCTCACTTTCCTTCTTTTTTCCTAGAAACAAGGACTCGCACAGTGAAAGAAACTGACACTCTCCCTACCTAGAGTTTTCTGTCCCTAGAAAAAATGTTTTTTTAAAGCACACTATAGCACAAGGAGAATTCCCCTCACTTTCCTTCTTTGTCCCTAGAAACAAGGACTCGCACAGTGAAAGAAACTGACACTCTCCCTACCTAGAGTTTTCTGTCCCTAGAAATTTTTTTTTTTTAAAGCACACTATAGCACAAGGAGAATTCCCCTCACTTTCCTTCTTTTTTCCTAGAAACAAGGACTCGCACAGTGAAAGAAACTGACACTCTCCCTACCTAGAGTTTTCTGTCCCTAGAAATTTTTTTTTTTTAAAGCACACTATAGCACAAGGAGAATTCCCCTCACTTTCCTTCTTTTTTCCTAGAAACAAGGACTCGCACAGTGAAAGAAACTGACACTCTCCCTACCTAGAGTTTTCTGTCCCTAGAATTTTTTTTTTTTTAAAGCACACTATAGCACAAGGAGAATTCCCCTCACTTTCCTTCTTTTTTCCTAGAAACAAGGACTCGCACAGTGAAAGAAACTGACACTCTCCCTACCTAGAGTTTTCTGTCCCTAGAAAAAATGTTTTTTTAAAGCACACTATAGCACAAGGAGAATTCCCCTCACTTTCCTTCTTTTTTCCTAGAAACAAGGACTCGCACAGTGAAAGAAACTGACACTCTCCCTACCTAGAGTTTTCTGTCCCTAGAAAAAATGTTTTTTTAAAGCACACTATAGCACAAGGAGAATTCCCCTCACTTTCCTTCTTTGTCCCTAGAAACAAGGACTCGCACAGCAAAACACACTGACACTCTCCCTACCTATCCTTCTCTTTCCCTAAACTAAAGGAATCCAGGTTAAGCAAGAAAGAAATAAATGTCACTGTCCCTGCCTATGCTTGTCTTTCCCTGCTCCGGAACACACTACACTAGGCCGCCGTGCTGGCGGCCTTTTATAGTGTGGGGCATGTACTAAACACCCTCAGCAATAATTGGCCACAGGCATCCTGCCTGTGGCCAATCATTGCTCTCCTCGCTGCCGGCGCTGTGATTGGCCAAGCATGCGGGGCCACAGTGCATGCTTGGCCAATCACAGCGCCTGGATGACACTGCGATGGCGTAGTGCATTGTGGGCCGTTCGCGTCACTCGAATTTGGCGCGAACGGCCCAAATCGTTCGATCTTCGTCGAACGATCGAACAGCCGATGTTCGAGTCGAACGTATGTTCGACTCGAACACGAAGCTCATCCCTAGTTGACTGCAAAGGCTACAGATGGCAACACTATTGTCAGCAGCGGACACGTTAAAAAAAGCCCACACTGCGGAGCCATGTGCCGGCGTCCTGGGAGCGCCAGATGTGACCGTACATGGTTGATGGCTCGCTCTGAGTCCTGATACATTAGCAGTCTTGTTTGTCCCTCCTGTGCAATGTAAGTTCCGCCTGCCTCTCCTCCCTATCTGCTGGTCCATCTCTCCCTCTGAACTCCCCTCCTGGTCCTCTCTTGTGGGCACCCACGTGATGTCTATAGACACATCATCTACGTCACCTTCCCCACCACTAACATTAGAGATCTTGGAGTAGGCAGCAACAACGGGGACCAACATCCTTGGGCTGATCTGGGTACTGTCGTCAGACTGCTGAGTGGCGGTTGTTGCTACCTCCTCTTCCTGATCCAATGTCAAGAATGCCTGCGCATCAGAGAAGTCTTGTGATGGATCGGAAAATAATTCCTGTGACTCAAGCGGAGGGTATATGGTGGCGGTGGTGTTGGTGGTAGTGTCTTTGGGGGTGCACACAGCAGAGAGTGAAGAGGGTGCAGATAGAGAGGATGAGGAGGGTGCAGAAGAGTAAGGCTGAGTGAGCCACTCAACCAAGTCTGGTGCGTCCTTTGACGTAATCGAACGCACCTTCTGCAACTTCCCACTTTGGCTCCGGCCTGGTGCTCCTGCCCTACCCCTACCACCCCTGCGGAAGGGCCTGTCTCTTCCTCTGCCTGTCATCTTTTTAAATGACCCTGTGACAAAAGGCTGTAGAGAAGGGCAGTATATGTGGAAGAAGGTATATAACACCCCGCTTCAAACTGTCGTTTTCGGGGGCCACTGGTCTATCACAGCAGTTATAATACTTTTTTCTAATTGCGTTTGTCACTCTTGGTAGTATCGCTGCAGAACCTCTCAGCAGTCACAATGCTGCACAGTGGAAATGCACTATACTATTCTTCCTATATGTGAAAGTTTTTTATGCGTGTATTAGACCCCTATATACTGCACACCAAATAGTACACCTATACCAGTCCTTAAAATGAACTTTTGTGGAGCTTTATTGGTTAGCGATTTTAGTCGCTAGTCTGTGCCTGCGACACACAGCGGCAACTTGTACCTAAACCGAGAAAAGAGCTGCAGCAGAACCGCTCAGAAGCTGCACAGTAGAACCACACTATACTATTCTTCCTAGAGTATTTTATGCGTGTAGTACACCCCTATTTACTGCACACAAAATAGTACACCTATACCAGTCCGTAAAAGGACTTTTGTGGACTGTACACCTATACCAGTCCTTAGAAGGATTACAGTCTGTCCCTACTCCACACAGCAACCTGTCCCTACGCTGACAAATAACAGAATGTAAAATGGCAGCCAGATCAGTCCTATTTATAAGGTAGGGGGTATGTCCATCTGCTGAAATGTCTCATTGGCTGTCCTGTACCACATGATGGATGTGTCATAGGTCAAAGTTCCACAATGTAAAAGAATATGGTGGCCGCGAACCGGCCGCGAATAGCGCCATATGTCCGCCGGTTTCGCGAACCGCGAATGCGCAAAATTCGCCGCGAACCGACCGCGGGGCGAACCGCAAGGCCATCTCTACCCAGGTCCCCAAACACTTTTTATGACAATAACTTGCATATTAGCCTTTAAAATTAGCACCTTTCATTTTTTATGTTCGTGTCCCATAGACTTTAACGGTGTTCGGATGTTCGAACAAATTTTTTGCCTGTTCGCATGTTCTGCTGCGAACCGAACTGGGGGGTGTTCGGCTCATCCCTATTCACCAATATGCACAATGTCAAACCAGACACATTCTGCATACAGCACAGTGAAGCAGAATGCAACATCAGCATAAGGGAATGAATGTACAGGAGAAGGAGGGGAAAGGGGAGGGGGGAGGTGTGGGAGAAAAGTTGTTAAAAAGCCTAAATGATGGTACTAACCTCCAACTCCTCATTGAGCCCCCCCAGACTCATGGAATTCAAAGTACCGTATATACTCGAGTATAAGCCGACCCGAATATAAGCCAAGGCACCTAATTTTACCACAAAAAAATGAGAAAACGTATTGACTCGAGTATAAGCCTAGGGTGTCCATCTGCATGCCTCACTGTGCCTCACTGTGTCCATGACTAGACTGACATGGGAGTTTATGGAAGGGGTGCCCGGCTTTGAAAACTCGATGCTCCCCGGCCGTAGGTCCCCCAGACAAAAAGCTTTGCACACTTATAAAGGAGAAATGGGGCTACATGTGTGCCAGATTTTCGGGTCCAGGGGACCTATGACCAGCCGGTACCGGGTCCCCAAAATCACCGGAGAAATTACTGTTTAACATGGGAGTCTATGGAAGGGGTTTCCGGCTTTGAAAAATCGGTGGTCCCCCGGACAACAAACTTTGCATACTTGTAGAGGAAGAGTGGGGCTACATGTGTGCCAAGTTTTTGAATTGAATTTGGGGGGACCCCCACGAATTTCTTTTTTATCAATGACTTTTCTATGTATTGCCGGGAGCCGACAATTCATTATAGCCGCGAGTGAGTTTTAAATGACTTTTTTTCCTTTAGAAATTACACTTTGTGCAGGGACAGTTCTAAGCACGGTAAACAAGCGCGACTTTACATGCATATTATACACACACCCCAGGTACGAAATTTAAAGGAATATTTCACTTTTATTGTTTCACTTTAAGCATTATTAAAATCACTGCTCCCGAAAAAACTGCAGTTTTTAAAACTTTTTTTTGCATTGATACATGTCCCCTGGGGCAGGACCCGGATCCCCAAACACTTTTTATGACAATAACTTGCATATAAGCCTTTCAAATTAGCACTTTAGATTTCTCCCATAGACTTTTACAGGGTGTTCCGCAGCTTTTCGAATTTGCCGCAAACACCCCATATTGTTCGCTGTTCGGCGAACATGCGAACAGGCAATGAACGAATGAACATGAGTTTGACCCGAACTCGAAGCTCATCCCTACTTATTACATGTGGCACTGTGGGGGTGATCTATTACGTTGTCCCTGTGACTTCCAGTATATTGGGAGGACCACCCGTGCTTTGAAGGTTAGGATAGGGGAACACCTTTCAAACATCCGCAGGGGTTTTATTGGCCACAGTGTTTCGTTACATTTCCGCCAGTACCATGATCGAAACTCATCCTTACTTGAAGTCATAGGAATTGAGCGATACACCCCCCATTAATAACAGTTGATGTCTTTGATGGGCCCATTGAAACATTATTTCCCTCTCTATGTTTCCAGGGATTCACCTGGCTCTTTAACACTAGGGAGTCCCTGTGAATACACCATGTCTTCCTTTAATTTATTTTTTATATAAATTTTTTAACATATAATTTTCCTTTTATTATTATAATTTTTTTATTAACCTTGGTGAGCCTTCCCCCCCCCTCCCCTTCCCTTTGTTGGCCCACCAACCCCCCCTTCTCTTGGGGAATTTTTGTGGTGGAATTTGAGGATATACAAACATTTCTCACTAAGGATTTATATATTTTTATACTTCGTTGTATGTATATATGTTTGTAAAATCACCTATGGTTCTGTAGTTTTTTCACCTAGTGCCTGATATGCATTTCTGACACAGTTGAAAAATGAGAATAACATTATGATACATTACCAAAGAAGCATATGGTTATATGAAGTTTTAATTTGCATGCAAGTTTCATTTTAATTTTAATAAAATATGTATATGTTTTGTGCCATTATAGTGGAACAATCCTGTTCTCTTTGTAGAGCATGCTTTGCACTATATATAATTATGTAAAAGGGACTCACTCGGCGGCATGGCTGTGTTTACAGATATGTGGCCAGAGTTTAAAAGTCCCATTGTCTGGCTACCTGGAGACACAGGAGTGCTGGCTATGTTTCCGGGTGTCATTCTCCTGCAATTTTTTCCTACAAATAGCGTGGTGCGTGACGTCCGGGTATTGCCTCCTATCCCTGTTGATGCCTCATATGGAGAAACGCAGCGTCGGGCGAAGCAATAACATCTGACGTCACCATGTCCCAGCTGACTGGCCTGAGCCGCGGCTGGATGATTGTTTTGCTTGTAAACTTGTTCTGCTGAAAAGTTTTGGATGTCAGTAATCCTGCTTTTTCGAATAAAGGGTTTTTGAGTTTTTAAATATACTGCACCATGAAGCCTTTTTTGTTTCCTTTAATACCTCTGCTCATCACGCTATTCCATTGGGAGCGAATCCTGTCTATGAGAAAGATCAGTTCCAGCCCCTGGATGTCTTTGTGGGAGAGCGGATCTGCTGCTGGATTGGTGCCTGGATGCCGTGGATTTCCATGAGTGACCCCTGGTGTGCTGAGCTCTTATGATCTCCGTAACAGAGATCCATCTGATCCGGTAAGCGGCCCCTCTGTATGTTATTTTCTATCTGGTTGAAACATTGGATGAAGATTATCTCTTTTTTTCCCTGAATACAGCAAGTCATTATCAGCTGTTTTTTCTTGGGACAATATTGCCGTGTATTGGCATTAGCCACATTGAACTGTTTATCACTTGCACTTTATTTGCTTTTTATTTTGGTTGCGCATTTTTTACCTATTTTTGACATCCCCTCTGTATACTTCTAAATACTGATCGCATGCATTTTGAATAT
Organism: Rana muscosa; assembly: GCA_029206835.1. Classification (NCBI taxonomy): domain Eukaryota; kingdom Metazoa; phylum Chordata; class Amphibia; order Anura; family Ranidae; genus Rana; species Rana muscosa. The sequence continues at coordinate 90,030,370 of CM055121.1, forward strand.
GCCCCTCACTGTAGGTGTTCTATATATTTTTTTTACATTTTTAACATAGCTACAAAGTATGAAGCCTTTTATGATTGGTTTGTAGTTGCCACATATTATTCCCTGCGTGTTTCCGATGTAAGCCCAATGGCCTGAGAAAGATGGGTTAATACCCTGGACATTTATCAATAGCTATAAAAGGGCTCCTCGGACAACACAGGGCGGACCTGAGGAAGGAGGCAACGCCCTCTAAAATGCATCGTCCTGGCAACCGCATAGCGTCCCCTGTCAGTCTGTTCTATTAGAAACTCCCCCTGGATTAGGTGGTGGAGGCTTCCACAGCCTCGTCCTGACCAGCCGGCATCTGGAGTCACTGAGTGGCTTGCTTGCAGCCTGTCCGCAGCTGCGTGGTGAGCCATTGCTTGTGGAGGTACTCATCCATCCATCCTGTGGGCGAGCTATCTATCTTGGCGCTCGGATGTGACCCTATTCAGGGCTCCATAAAGGAGGATTCTAGATGCTTATGTTCTATCTACACTTGTAAGTGTATTGATTTTATTTCCTTTATCAAATAAACAAAAGTTTTTTGCACCATGAGCCTGTGCGCTCGTATCTTCCTTTTATGTTTCTACAGCTGTCAGTTCCCCGCTGATCACAGAGCTGCAAGAAGATTGGTGTGAGATAGTCTATTGAAATTAACCCTTTCGATTAAGGATTTCTTTGGACATTTCTCCTTGAACTGTGTTTTTATTTTATTTTTTTTGTTTTTTGTTTTTTGCTTTTTGGACTCCTTACATTCTTTAGCGCAATTCTGTATTTTTTGTTTATTTTCTTGAGTCTTTAAATCATGACTTAGTTGTAAATACTGAAAAAAACACCTTTGCTCTAGACCGTAGTCCATACAAAGCTGTTGATGAGTTTTCAGTACTCCATCGGAGTACAGTTGAATCAAAGTAGTAATCCCCTCCCATTCCCATCTGGAAAACCCTTCCACATGCTTCCATACCTACTAGAACGGGGGGTCTGGCGCTTCTCAACCTACGCCTTTATTACTATGCAGCCCAACTCATTTATGCGCATTGGTGGATGTTCTGACAATTGAACAATGTGGCGACTGCTACAAAGGCCGCAATACTCTCTTCCACTATGATACTTTGTCTAAACTGTTATATAGATGCTCCTTACACACTACCATGGGCACCACTATTCTCTGTATGCCCCTCTGTATTTATACATGGTGCTCCCGTTTACAGTATTATCTGAACAAACCATCTCTCTTCTCTTGATCAGCTGCTAAGACACAATCCTCAGTTGCCTCATTTTTTTTCCCTCCCACTTGGTCTGCTGTGGGTAAGATGCTGTGGGTAACTTATTTACATCAACTATACAAAGGGGGCGTGCTCAAATCTTTTGCGTAATTGTGCCATTGGTGCATATTCCACTAAGGTGGTCATTCCATTATGCATAGCTTAGACATGCTGTAAAGGCTTAATTCAGTCTCCGGGATGTAACTGAAAACTTGAATGAGCCCTCCTCTTTCCTGAGCACACAGGGTTAATTTACTTACTATTCTTTGCTTATGGATAAGCGTGACTCCTCCCTTCTTGGTATGCAGAATAAGTGGTTGGGGACATCCTGGACCTTACCTCTGAAAATTGGCAGGAATTGTTTAACTCTCACTCTGGTACAGTAATCTTGGCTAGGGATAAACGTATTCAGTTGCGTTACTTACATAGAGTGTATCATACCCCGGCTTGTCTGTTTAAAATCCATAAAAAAATTACTCCTACCTGTCATAAATGTGAATGTGAAATTGGTGATTTTATACACATTGTCTTGGGGTCTTGCAAAATCTGTCCTTTTTGGTCACAGGTGATGGCATTCATTGCCGACACTTTCAACCTTTCTAATTTCTGCTGTGCTAAGTGGTGCCTGCTTGGTGTCTTTAAGAAGCTTGAGGTGTTTTCAATTACCAAACACTTTCTTTGTCTTTTGTTCTATTATGTTAGAAAGCCAATTGTTCTTCATAAGTCCTGGATATTGATTATGGAAGAGCCTTATTAATTAGAACCTACCTCTGTATAAACTGACATATGAAGCCAGAGGATGTCCCAAAAAGTTTTATAAGCTCAAGGGTCCCTGGCTTGATACTCTGAATACTAGTGATTCACTGTTATCTTTGAATTCTAATCACATTTAGTAATATGGCACTATACTCCGTTATCTGCTGCTCTGTTACACTTTGTCTTTTTGATTGCATGCTTCCATTTATTTATTTTTATTAATTTTTTTAGGTCACTGTCCCAACCGCTAACTTTTGTATTCTCTCCTATACAGGTGAATGGGCTTTATATATTGTCATATTTGCTTAGGGTAATGCCAGTATAGGTTATTGTATGCAGGATGTTACTGCAATGTTTTGTTTTCTGTTTCTAGGTATTGTTCTTTTTTTTTTCTTTTTTTTAATCAAATTTATTATGACAAAAAGTGCATACATGTTATTACATACATCCAAAGTGTCAATGACCACATGGGGGTATACAGTATTCAGAATACAGACAGTTCAAAACTGGTGTCATGAAGAGCAAACATAGGGGAAAAATAACAAAAAAAGAAAGAGAGCAATATCTGGTGCCGACCATGTAGGTCGTCTAGACCTATAACAGTACACCCAGCTAGGGGTAAGCCACCTATCCGGCAACACAGACCCAAGGCGCCTCACATACAAGTATCGGAGTCTTGTAGCCAATGATTCCATATTTGATCGTATTTGGTCGGGCATTCCCTGTTAATATATATAACCTTTTTATACGGCAAATTATTTTTGACCTCCACCTTCCACTCCACCAACCCAAGCCCATGTGATTGTTTAGAAAGGTTACAGCTTGCACCCACAGGCCTTGTATTTTGGGACAAGACCATAGTAAGTGAAAGAACGTACCCAACACCCTCCCACACATCTGACAAAGAGTAGATTGGGTGCTTCTATATCTTGCGACCCGAAGGGGGGTGAGATATGCCTGATGAATAATATAGATTTGAGTCAATCTGTCAGAGAGCTTTGGGTGATACAGCCTTGCAGGATTGTAACGCCTCCTCCCAATCTTCATCCTCCAAGGGGCCCAGCACTCTCTCCCAGCGAGGTTTGAGTTTATATGCCAATTTGGTGGAAACCGGGGTAGTGAGCATACCGTAGAAGGCCGATGGTAATTTGCGGGGGTCATTGCTTTTGATTATAGCCATAAGTGGATTAGGGGCAGACCTCGGGGTGGACTCCAAAAACTTAGCACGGGCCGTGTGTCTCACCTGCAAGAATCGGAAGCGCATGTATCTGGGGAGTGAGAATTCTTTGCTAAGTGTGGTGAAAGTTTTGAGGGTTCCGTCGGCAAACAGTTGGTGCATGTAAAGAATACCATGATTAGACCAAAAAGGTTTGCATCAGGCAGTTGCAGAAATCCTGACAGGGTTTTATTGTGCCATAGTGGAGTGTAATCATTGTAGATTGTTATCCCTAGCTTGGCAGAAGCTAAGTCCCATATGGTGTAATGTAATGGTATAGCAGAGTCTGTCTGTCATCCCCCAGTCCCGCACCACTAGAGCTTATCACCAGCACATAGATTGAGTCCTCAGCACGTCAAGCCCACCTCGGGCAGAGCAGCTAAAAAAAACACTCCTTGTCCGTCCCGTCGACATGGTACAGTTGGGATAATAGTGACGCAATATAGTAGAGATTAAAGTCAGGGAGGGCGGTGCCCCCCAGGTCTGTGGGGTTTTTAAGCACCTGCCAAGCTAATTTGTGTCTATTGTTTCCCCACACAAAAGGTTTTAGAAGGGCCTCAAGGGATTTAAAATGTTTCAGGGGTAAATACACCGGGGAGTGCCATAGAACATAGAGTATCTTGGGTAGGAGGACCATTTTAATGAGGTTTACCCGGCCCCAAACCCCTAGTGGTAGACGGAAGGTATTGTTCTTTTTAGTTAAATTTTTTTGCTCAGTCTGACTTAGCCAGTGTGTTTCAGACACTATTGTAGATAATTACTATGGTGTATAATAATTACCTACTCACTGTCTGGTTTGTTACTCTGTAATCGTTGTATGGTTTGTGGGACTTTTCCTGTATTGCAATACCACTTTTTCATCCATTGTGAGATGGTTATGTAACTGTCGAATTTGCGTTTGTTTCTGTCTGATTTGCATTTTTCAATAAATCTCAGTTTAAAAAAAAAGGTTTTACTGAAATAAAAAAAATGACAAAAAAATTGTTACATCGAAGCATTTAAATCCCTCCAAAAAATCTTTTAGCCCTGCATACATTTACACAAGAACAGAAACACACTTTTCGGTGAGGCATTTGTATGAAAATGTTTCTTGCAACAAAAATGTTACATATTCACATACATGCTGGAGTGAGAGCAATCATTCTAGGCCCATTATTTATGGTTAACTCTAAACTGATAACTTGTAGGACCTTTTGAAGCATTGCAGATGAAGAATTTAGGGTACCGAAGTTCATCATCATTTTTCAGGCGTGCACAAATTTAAAGAGGAAGTAAACTTCCTCAGATAACATTTACCTATAGGTAGTGTAAATATCTCCTAAACTTGTTTACTAACATTGTTTTAAGGGCGGCGCACTCTGTGATCGCTGAGTCAGTGAGACTCGGGTGATCATAGATGGAGTGAAAGGCCAAACACAGCAGACCCTTTACCATGTGATCTGCTGTCAGCCAATGACAGCTGATCATAAAAATAAACAGATGCCGGTCAACGTTTTTTTTCCTTCACGCCATCAGTGTGAAGGAAAAAAGAGCCGCGGCTTCTGTTAAAGGGACATCGGTCCCCTTAGCGCCTGAATGCGCCACATATCAATGCCCACCAGTGCCAGCTATCAGTGCCCACCAGTGCCATCCATCAGTGCCCACCAGTGCCACATAACAGTGCCCACCAGTGGCATCTATCAGTGGCCATCAGTGCTGCCAATCAGTGCCACATCATCATTGCTGCCTATCAGGGCTACCTCTCCATGCCGCCTATCAGTGCCCGTCAGTGCCACCTATCAGTGCCCATCAGTGACATATACCTGTGCCACCCATTAGTGCAGCCGCAGCAGTGCCTCCTGATCAGTGCCCACCAGTGCTGCCTCATCAGTGCCCAAAGTGGCCATCAGTGCAGCCTCATCAGTGCACATCAGTGAAGGAGAAATATTATCTGTTTGCAAAATGTTATAACAAAATATAAAAAATACTACCAAAAGACAGCTCTATTTGTGTGAAAAAAATGATAAAAATGTTATATGGGTACAGTGTGGCATGACCGCAGCATTGTCATTAAAAGTGTGAGAGCGCTGAAAGCTGAAAATTGGCAATGGAAAGAAGGGGGTATAAGTGCCCAGTAAGCAAGTGGTTAAGACCTAGCTAAAACAAGAAAAACATTTGAAATTGTACAATGCCTATAAAGGAAATGTTTACAGCTCAAAGATTTTTTCTTAAATTACATATGGCGACGAGTGAAAATGCCTGGGTTCGATTTAAGGGCCATTCTCATCATTAATTGCAAACTTTAATCTGAACCCCATTAGTCAGACCTGGTGAAATTGGAAAATCTATTTTGACCATTTTCAATAGGCAAGGGATTGTCAAACAAAGGGTATTTGGAACTGTGTACTACCCTGAGGAACATGTAAAATAAAAGTAAAATGAATGTTCCAGCAGCTAATGTGACCTCCTTTTTATGTGATGAGAGGGTGATATGGGAAAAACACCATTCCATTCAAATATATACTTGGGAGATGCCTATTAGCTGTATGTGGTGTTACACAACAGTAGGATTCTCACAGACAGCATCATCACATAATTTGCACGTGTACTATATTGTTTTACTTTTGTTTTTTACAGCAGCAGCACCCTAATCTGATTCATTATAACTAGGATTTGTTCTTATATAGCTGTGGATTAACAGCAGGTAACTGAACTCCACCTGCATCAAACTCGGCTAGTCCCCTGACCCCTTTTCTGTCTGCTCCTTTGGCTCCTGTTCCACTGATCGGTTCCAGACCCAGCTTGTCTCCTGACCACATTCCTGTCTGTGCCCTGTACCCAATCCATACCGTCTATGTATGACCCAGCCTGCCTGACCTTGCTACTCTGCCTGCTTTCACCAGAACCAGCTGCTTGCCTACTTGCTGAAGTCATCTGACAACTTTTCCTGCCCAGCGAGGACACCTTCCCTGCTGCTAGCAAGACTTCCAGGCACTTGTGTGACTCTGTACTCCTGCACTTCCTGTCTACACTATCAGGGGCCCCGAGTCAGAATGGTAAGAGAGGCCTTCCTCATCATATCAGGCTCTGCTACCAGGTACATGATACAAGCAGTAGTAGTAGTATTGGAGCAAGTGGAAGGTAATTCGTGATCAAGCCAACATTAAGTCAAGGGTGCCCTATTGAGCATCTGTGGGGCATCCTCAAATGGAAGGTGGAGGAACGCAAGGTCTCCAACATTCACCAGCTCCGTGATGTCGTCATGGAGGAGTGGAAGAGGACTCCAGTGGCAACCTGTGAAGCTCTGGTGAACTTGATGCCCAAGAGGGTTATGGCAGTGCTGGAAAATAATGGTGGCCACAAGATATAATAAAAGATTGACAAAAATGTGAGGGGTGTACTCACTTTTGTGAGATACTGTAGATGAATAGTGATGAATGTAAAACAAATAAATAAAATTGTTAGAAAGTGAAGAAGAAATCCAAGGATACCAAACGTGACACTAAGGTATTATCTCACTGGAGGCTTACCTGAAGGTTAGCGACCACCCTTATTTAGGGTGGTCAAAATCTCTTGATAATTTGCCAGATCCACTGACAATAGCTTGAATCGCCACTTAGGTGACCCCAGGCACCAAAACAGCAATGGATGGCAAATGAGTGCTTCAACAAGTTAAGCCAACAGATCCTCTCTCATGTTCAAATATATGAAGTATATGCAAGAAACAAGGCTCTGCATAGTGCATTACTATACAAACTTTACATTTATTATAAAAAGTAGTGCACTTACAAAAAGGCATGACTCGCATCATTTACCGTAAACAGGTAAGTTTCCCATAACCGAAATGTCCGAACATCGGTCGTTCATGTGCAGTAGCGTGTGTGCGCAGCTGCACCCGTCGCGTTTGTCAGAGGTGACGTCACCAGGGGAACGCACACATGCTAAAGTCCGCAGTATATGTACCCTACTAGGGGCATGAGAAAGTGCCTCAATTGGATAAACACAAGGAAACATATTAAGCAACTAGTAAAGCAGTTCACACATACTACTAATGAAGGGGCGATAGAAATGATCCAAAGATAATTCCAACATCATTGCCATTATCTGTTTTGAGGTCAAGTCGGAAGAAAGGCCTATTGGGAGGATCTCAGACTTGGTGTGGTTAATTTGGAAGTTAGAGAGGCTGCCAATTCATTGTAGTTCAGCAAAAAAATGGCAGAGTGATGTTAGCATAGCAAATGTCAAACAAGACATTTAATTTGGATTCCCTTCACCTCCCTGGTGGTATGATTATGTCCGATTTTTGATAACATTACAGTGTACTGTATGTATTATGTGTTTTTCACTTTTTGAATTTAACGCTGGCTCCGTTCCCGTGCATCGCGGCGCTCACAGGGTACAGAGCTTGGCACAGTGATGGATCGAGCGGAGTACACAGCCCGCGGACACAGCAGGGAGACATCGCAGGATCCTGGGGACAAGGTAAGTAACTTTGCCTGGATCCTGCTATGCAATCCCAAATGTGGCTCAGAGTTAACGCTTTTAATAAGGAAAATTCACCTCAGCCACACGGAATGCCGCTAGGGAGGTCAATGTCTGAATTCTTCTAAACTTTCTTAAGGAGGGGTTCTAAAATGAAAGCTAACAATAGAAGGGATAAAGGGCATCTCAGCCTGGTGCCATTATGGATGGGAAAGAATTGTGACAAGACCCCAGTTACCTTTACCCTTGCTTCTGTGTTGTGGTATGGGGTATGTTTTGGTATCCAACCCAACATTCTGTCCCCCAGACCAAGACTTTTTAGAGTTTCCTCTAGAAATAACAAGTCCACCCTGTCAAATGCCTTCTTGGCATCAGTGGATAACAGTAGACAGGGTGCAGTTTCTAAGTGCAAAATACAGAGGTCCTGGATGGTATTGTCACGTGCCTCCTGGCCAGGGGCAAAACCGGTCTGATCAGGGTGGATCAATGAAGGCATATGTTCCTGTAATATAGAGGCCAGAAGTTTGGAGAATATTTCTATATCTGTGTTTAAAAGGGAAATCGGTCTATAATTTGAAAAATGCATAGGGTCCTTGCCTAGCTTTGGAACCACTGTTATTTGTTCCAAAGGTGCCCTGTTAGGCAAAGGGCTTGCAGTAGTAATTGCATTAAAATATCGACACATAGGATATAGCAATACTTAAGAGAATTTTTTATTATGAGTGTAGCGGGGTCTCCTTTAAGACTCTCAGGACTACCTTACCCTGAACCCCATTTGGCACCCAGGGTGCAATGTTGCCGCCGCAGAGACTCATGGGTGGAGCTATATAAGGAAGGGGTGAGGCTAGGCTCGGTCTCTTTGGGACACAAGACTTCGGTGAACAAGTCCTCCTGTGCGAATCTGCTGGTGTGCAAGGCCTGAAGCCTGGGGCCTTGCGCAGCTACCAAAGAGCCTTCCACCCTACTGCGAGTCTGGGTGGCATCTGACTTTGTTATTCTTCAATCTTTGCTGGATCAGAGACGCTGTGTGTGGAGACACAGCAGGTGGAAGTCCCGGACTGGGATCGCGTCCGGAGGGGTGAGCGAGCACATGCTCAGTCCATATACTTTATACTGTTGCTAGGCCTACAGACTGCCGTGGCCCACTAGCTTGTATTTGAGACCCCACTGGAGATCCATAGCAGAACTGAGTTAAAGGGTCTCCAGTGAAGTGTTCCGTGTTGTTACTTGACCTGTGGATTACAAATGTGTTCCTGAATGTGTACCACCATTAAAGATTTGCATGCAAAGAAATCATCTCCTAAAGACTGAGTTTTAGAGTCTGGGTCAGGCCTGACCCAGCGTTAGAGTTTAGTTGCTGCGTCACAGGGCGCTTAGTTAACGGCCGTTACATGTGGTATGCCATTACTGTATTTCACTAATGTGTAGTATGTTATTCGCTGCAGGGCTCTGCAAGAAGCACGTGTGATTTGTTATAACTGTTGATCTATTATACCAAGAGAGAGTAAACTCGTTATTCTTTAATCGCTTTGCATTGGTGTCTGAATTTTACTATAGAGTATAAGAGATATTACCCTAGACTAACTGTGCCAGAGTGGGTCGAGTGAATTGCCGGGGGTTGGCGGTGCTGTGTGCAGGGCCCGAGACCAAATTCAGCGGCTCTCTTAGTTGGGGGTGCGCTACACGAGGATTAGTGAAACTGTCTGGGCCCAGACTCTTGCCATTAGGAAGATTTAAGAAAGTGGAACTACGGTATTTCTAACAATGACCTGCCAGCATTGTCTCTGTAAATACTACATATAAAAATAAACTTTTTTAGAAATCTGATCCTGCATTAGTCCCAAATAAATCCGTTGGCTTGATAAAAAGGAAACATCCTTGAAATGTGTTGCCTGCTCCCCTGGACCCCTACTTTGATACAGTCTGCACCACTTTTTTCCCTCAGAGGTGCACCTAGGAGATTGTTTGTTGAAGTTCCTCTGAAGCAAGTCTATCTGCAGAAGTGAAATCTGCTAGATCGTATTTTCAGCCCCAACATTGCCTATGAGGCTGATGCTTGGCTGTTTTCATCTAGTCTCATGTGCACTAACCAAGTGGGGAAGTGACTGAGCACTTTGCTTTTAATAATAAATGTTAAACCCTTTTTATTGCATGAGATCAGTACACTCTCTCTGTTCTGCTTCAGCAGCATTACCATCAAATTTTCCCTGCGATCTGTGATCATTTCATAACTACTCCATATTTTCTCCAACAAACACTAAATAAAGACTGCTTAGAACCCAGTCTTCTGTAGGAAGGGGGCTTATACATAAGGAATCCCCCATAAATGACCCTTCTAAGCCAACTGTGCACAGTTTAGAGACCAGGAAGTATAAAATTGTTAATTAGTTGCTAGGGTGGAAAAAAATATGTAATAGTTCACCGGTTATATGAACTGTGAACTAATGAAAATAATCACCCAGAATTTCTGATCATTAAAAAATTCTCAATTTCAGATATGTTTTTATATATATAGATGTCCTTTGCTTGTTCTGTATCTGAACCACTAGGAACTATATTTAATTGTGCATTTTCTTAGAGACCTTTATGAATTTTCAATACAATTAATAGAAACAGAGATTTTCAGCTATCACATTGTTACTGCTTGGTTGTCAAGGCAACAATAGGGAATACAAATTAATGATGAGATTTATTTTTTCAATGGATCGTTTGCTCATCTGATTTTGTTCAGCAATACTAGAGATCATTTATGCCTTACCTATCTGAATATAATTAGATCAGAAAATTTTCATAATTTTCATTCACAGCCTGAGACCTCCGCAAACTTCCCGTGTCAGCTAATCATTGCGGAAGAACTGAATGTCAAAGGTGGATTCTCCCAGCCAGGTACTGTAAATCCTTCCTAGATTAATCTGACACCAGAGCTGTCTGCCAGGGATTGGCAAATCTCGAAGAGTTTGATTCATGGGCATTGGTCAAACTCTGTGAAATTTGCAAAATCAAAAATGTAGCAGCGAATTCCATTGTAGCCTTTTGGATGGGAGCGGGGGGATCAGTGGAACCCTGCTGTTATATTTGGGACATTTTGCGTGCCAATACATAAATTATTGTCAAGAAAGGGCATGGGGAGCTGGAAGCTGCAGTGGGGAATATTTAACTAAGCATAGGGGGCATTTTTTTTATGTTTTAATGACTTTCAGGGAGACATGGAAAAAACACCAATCCTTAAAATGACATTCTTTGGAAAGGCCTTTTAGCTTGGAGTGTTATGAAAATGTAGGATTTTCACAGACAGCATCAGTGACTCTGTATTCTTGCATCACATATTTTGGATGTGTAATAGCTTACCTTTTACATTTAGCTTGGCTTAAATATAGCAGCAACATACCAATTTAGTTTATTGCAACTTAAAAAAAGTATTTTTAGGTAGTTTTCGCTACAACAATATCTGATTTTCTTTTTATCAAGTAATAGTCGTGAATTGACCAATGGAAAAAGCAGCCACAGCACATTCAAAAGCTAAAGGACAGATTACTAAAAAAAAAAACAATCCTGAAGACCTAAACTTGTTTAAACGGTTTAAAAAATGACAACAAAAAAAAACAAAGTCCCCAAACCCCCTCACATCCCTGGATCCCCAGTAATTCACAAAATATATATATAAAAAAAACTAAAACTTCTAGAATGTTCAGAAATTGGCTAGCATCAAGATAGTATCCAAGAACATTTACAGATAGCAAATAGAAAGCCACACAGCAGGTTTTATCTTGCAGTAAAAATTAATGTTTTATCCAAGAAACAGTAACCCAGTAGCTACAAATATTGATCAGTGGCTTGACAGTATAGAAACAGCTTGGTAAGGCCATAATGTAAGAGGGAAAGGCAAAGCAGGTTTTCATCTTGAAATAAACATTAGAGTGTATTATTTGAGAGACAATAATCACACATTTTACACTATGTAAGCAGCTTCTTTAGGTAACAATGTATATCACAGAGATGGGGAATGTTTTTCCTTGCAATAAATATTAGAGTCCATTATCTGAGTGACTATAGCAACAAATATCATACAACAGTTGGACCATCTGTAAGCAGTTTGGTTAGGCCTTAATATAAAAGGTACCTGAGACAGATTTTATCTTGAAATAAAAATTAGGGTGTATCATCTGAGAGACAATAGCCACAACTATTTTTAAGTTCCAGAGCACCAGAATAGGCACAAAACTTTGAGGGGAAATGCAGAATTTGAGTTCCAGTTGTGGACACAATAAGTGGCAGATTTACAGTACTTTGAAACTGGAGTACAGGAACAAAAAAAAAAAAGAAAAAATGCAACAGCACCGCTACCCCACCTAAAATTAATTGGTGTACAAAATGAGGTAAGTGCAGCTGTAAAACACCAGTGGAAACTAGTATATAGATAAACAGAAAGCAGCACAAATGGACCCCAAAAAGTTTGTGGGGTCCATTTGCGCTGTTTTCTTTTTCTTTTTAGAAGCTGGAATAAACTGCAAACTTTAAGTCACAAACATAAGAAACTTGGCAGCAGAGGTTTAGTTATAGAATGAGGCACGTTTACAGTGCTGGAGCACCAAATGGGCTAGGAGAGGTGGCAGGAGTTGGTAATGGTGAAGTATAATTTTTTGGGAGCGAGGGGGATAACAAGTGAACGTTTATTCTGTAACATCAGCAGCAAGGGTTTTATAATCATTGCTAATGCTTGTAATGAAAGTTAGCCAGTCCACACTGTCAAGGGAAATATAGGATTTTTTACTCACCGTAAAATCCTTTTCTCTGAGTTCATGGACTGACACAGCTTCCTATTGAGAAGTGGGTATTATCCTATATTTAGGAGTGACTAGGCAGAAAAAAACTTGTTAAAAGTGTTACATCACACCTTCTACAGCACCGCCCAGGTATAATCCCTCTCTCTGTACCTCGCAGATAAGTTCGTCAAAAAGCAGTACAAACTTAGAACGAGGGGTGGGTGCTGTGTCAGTCCATGAACTCAGAGAAAAGGATTTTACGGTGAGTAAAAAATCCTATTTACTCTTTCGTTCATGGACTGACACAGCTTCCTATTGACAAGTGGGACGTCCCAAAGCAGTGTCAAAAACGAGGGGTGGGAACAGCATTAAAACAAATTCACCCCAAAACAAAACAGAGCTCCTCAACAGAGGAGTTGCAACTCTAAACAGCCGCAATACCTTACTGCCGAAGAAGCATCCGAAGATGCACACACATCAACTTGTAAAGTTTAGTGAAAGTGTGAACAAGCAGGTCGCCGCCTTACACACCTGGTGAAATAGACGCTAGATGCTCACAGAGCTTGGGCAGCGTCCAAAAAATACAACGTTGTCTCCTAGGATTCGACGGACACAAGGATGGTAGTACAATGTCTTCTTTGAGATGGAAGGTCAAAGACCCTAGGAAGAAAAGAAGGCTGCAGATGCAGCACCACCTATCCTTGTGGAAGATCAGATAAGGAGCCTTGCATGACAAGTCTGCCGGCTCAGAAAACCGTCTTAACTGACGTAAACCAAGAGGCATATCTTGCCCTGGTCAAATGCGCAGGGAAAGGGAGGCGCCTGACCCTTCCTGGCGTAAGCCTGATCACGATCTTTCAGATCCACCTAGAGATGGTGGCCGACGAGACCACTGGGCCCTACTTGGGACCAGCCACCGAAACAAACAGTGAGTCTGGACTCTGAAACGTAGCAGTACCAGACAAGCATTCTCTCAGCGTTTGGACAACGTCCAAGGAATGCAACATTACCTAGTTACCTTTCCTGCATGGATCATGCTGGAAGACATTCCGGACAGATCATCATCCGCGCACGGAGGGGACTGTCGGCCAGGCATGCTGTGATTGAACCCTAGGGAACGATCGTATGCATGCCCTGGAGCGCGAGCTCACCGGACAGGCTACTGCGACTCGGCCGTAAGGTCAGCCGAAGCTGAGTGGTCTGATGCAAGCCCTGGAGCATAAGCTCACCAGCCAGGCTACTGCAACTCGGCCGTAAGGTCAGCCGAAGCTGAGCGGTCCGATGCAAGCCCTGGAGCATAGGCTCACCGGCCACCTGCAGAGCGTTGGGCATGTCGTGGAAAACCTAGCGTGTAGCTAGGGTCGGCACACACTCGATAGCCAAAACTGGGGGGACTACAAGGATCGAGGATCCAGCCTGTCACCCAGTCGGCAGTTGATCGAAGATCGCAGGAAGCAAAAAAATAAACATAGAAATGTTTTTTCCCTCGGACCAGTGGGCCCGAAGGGAGCCATGTCCTTCTCCTTGCTAGACAGAAAAAAATGGATCTGCGAGGTGCAGAGAGTGGGATTATACCCAGAAGGTCCGCCCCCTGGGTGGTGCTGTAGAAGGTGTGATGTAACACTTTTTACAATTTTTTTCTGCCTAGTCACTCCTAAAGATAGGATAATACCCACTTGTAAATAGGAAGCTGTGTCAGTCCATGAACGAAAGAGTAAAGTAAATTAGTCTTTCCATATCAAAACTTCCTGTTGAATTGATGACCTTCTCAGACAGCACGCTGGTGGAAGAGCAAGCAAGAAGTTCCAGTGCATACTCTGCAAGCTTCAGTCGGTGTTCTAACCTGGAAACATAACAGTCCATGTGATCCTGACTTCTGAGAGTGTCTGCTTCAGCCCTGGACAGAAAGTCAGAAAGCATATGGTTCAGGCACTAGTTTTAGGTTCTGTTTGCAGCAGGCCTGGCCAATGTGGTTTAAAAAAAAAAAGAGGCAGTCACCACTACTGCTGCTCTTACCTTTAGGGATCTGAGGCATATTGGTCATCAGAGAGAATCTTGCCAGCATCAGTAAGTGTAGCAAAGAGATTCTTACATACAGGGGTCAAGTCCTGAGGAAAAAAAGTGTGGGAACTCCCACCCAAGATCCACTCCCCCACCAAAAAAAAAACCTACACTGATGGTAGTGACCTATATACACTGACCTACCTGACCTACATTGACCTATATACACTGACATTTACATACACATTACACTATCTGACCTACCTCAGCTCAGCGGTGTCACAGCAGGCACTACTGCAGTCAGTCATTCCGTCAGAGGAGGAGCCTGGAGGGGAGGAGAGCTGAGGAGTCTGGAGGAGAGACTGAGAGCCGGAGAGTAGAGAAGGGTTGCCCGCCCGAGCGCCAAGCGGGGATGTGGCACGGCGGCCGATTTGTAATTCCCGCCTTCTGGAGTCTTCAGCGCCTATGATGGGCGTCACACATCCTGCGGTCACGGCATTGGACCAGTGGGACGTCCATCATAGACGTTGCGCAGGCTCCAGAAGGTGGGACCTGCTGTTATGGCACTCGGCGAGTCGGCAGGACTCGGCCACACTCGGCTGCAATCGGGATCACATCGGTCCCGCCACTCGCCACTCGGGGGCTGAAAAGGGAACGCTGTTCCTGCTGTGAAAAAAGTGCAGGGACGCTGTTCCCACGCGTTCCCGCAGGACTCGAGCCCTGCTTACATAGCATCTCCTCAAAGTGCTGCCTTTTGGCTCTCTATAATGGCAGTAGATCGGTCATTTTACTCTCATATTGAAGATCTAATTGGGTAGCCACAAAATAGTGTTCTCTCCAGTGGCGGTGCGTCCATAGTGGGCGCAGGAGCGCCATCCCCTCTCTCTCCTGCGCCCGTCACTCACAACAACAATACATAGGTTCATGCATTGCATGAACCTATGTATTGTCGCCGCCGCTGCTGCCCACTATTCAGATGGCCGGCCCCCTGGTGAGCGCTGGCCAACTGAATAACAGCGGCTGGTTGGTTTTTGGAAGTGCTTATTAGAGCCAGCGGCTCTGATAGGCTTCCTGAATACAGCCTGAGAACTGTAATCGGCTTCCAAATAGTTAACCAGGAGACGCGGGGGGGTGCGTTCCTTGGTTAACACTGACAGGCGTCTCAGCCAATCAGGTTCACGGGGTCTGGTTACCGGTAACCTGATTGGCTGAAGCGACATCGAGGGCGAGAGAAGACATCGAGGATGGAAGAAGGACGGCGCTGACCCGAGGAAGGTAAGTGCAGGGCTGGGGGGAAACTGGCTGCATTTGGGGACAAACTGGCTGCATTTGGGGACAAACTGGCTGCATTTGGGGACAAACTGGCTGCATTTGGGGGGAAACTGGCTGCATTTGGGGGGAAACTGGCTGCATTTGGGGACAAACTGGCTGCATTTGGGGGGAAACTGGCTGCATTTGAATGGAAAGGAAAGATACCCCAGGGGCTTTGTATTGCAGCAAGAAGTATTGATATTAAAAGTGTCAAAAACTAATTTTTATTGAATAAATGTATCACAAAGAACATGTTATGTTAAAACATAAGTGGCAGGTACTAACAATAAGAAAACATACACATGATAATACAGTCATATGGGAAAATATAAAATAGCATAGCATAATAGTATTGTAATCAAATAAAATAAAAAACCCTGACACGTTTCGACCTTGTCAATGGCGGTCTCTTCAGGGGGTATATTGGAGATGGTCTAAGAGAGAATACACTGTGTGGGTGAAATTGTACACAAGACAAAAAAATCTCTAAGCAATAAAACATCTACCATAATTATAATATTTATATTGGTGAGTATATTTACCCATAATTGGTTAAGGGAAGAAGGACCTCCCCT
The DNA here is from genome assembly GCA_029206835.1 of Rana muscosa. Classification (NCBI taxonomy): domain Eukaryota; kingdom Metazoa; phylum Chordata; class Amphibia; order Anura; family Ranidae; genus Rana; species Rana muscosa. The sequence goes on from CM055121.1 coordinate 90,046,739, forward strand.
GTGTTGGTTTTGGGAACCGACCAAGGACCCTCTGGCTGTGGCCAATGCCTCAAATGGCTCACATTGAAGCGGGAGGGGGCAAAGGTGGAAAACGCCCGGCTGGAGGTGAGAGAGCCAACTCCAGGCCCACGAAAGGTTGCACTGATGTCCCACACATGCTGGCGAAGAGGGGGCACGGATGAAGAGGCCCATTGATAGAAGCGGAAGCCAAGAAACTGGGGCCAAACCAGACACACAAAGCTGAAAAAGTATATATGTAATGATGAAGGGGGTTTTTACAAGAATTCATGCATTAATATCTGCGTAAATTAATGTAACTATATTGAAGTAGTGAGCCCAGTACAGGAATTGAAAGTGAGACTAATGAGTGCATGGAAGAGGGATGGTGAATGGGATAGGCCTAGAAAATAAAGTAGAAGGTGAAAAGTGAAGGGCGGGGGAAGGGTGATGGGGAAAGGAAAGGAGGAAGTGAAAAGATGAAAAAATGGAAATAAGATGGATTGGTTAAAAAATGATGTACAAAATCAGATTCAAAGGGGAGAAAAATGAATGAAAAAAATGATGAAAATTATGATGTAAAAAATGATAAAAATAATGTAAAAAATGTATGAAATAAATGAATGAAAAAACTGAGTGACAGAGGAAAAGAAAAAAGGAAAGCAAATAAAAGTGGGAGATGTGGAAAAAGAAAAAGATAAAGTAAAATAAAATGTGTATGATGTGTGATGTGTGTAAGGTGGTGAATGTGAGATTTAGGTATGATAAAGAAATGCAATAAAATAGAAAGGAGAAAGAAAAATGGGAAAGGATGGTGAGAGAAAATGCAAATAAAGTGACTGGTGCAAGACAGACAGTGTGGTGAACATTGTGTGAGAACCAAAGTGAGGAGGGGGAGGGTGAAGTGATGGGAATGTATAGTGATGATGTGTAGTGATATAGGAGCAGAAAAAAGGGGGTGAAAGAGTGGTATATTGGGGGACAGGACAGGATTGCCTACAAAGGTCACATGTGATGGGAAAAGTGTAAAGGGTAAAGAAAAAGAGAAGGAAAAGAAAAGGAAAAATACCTGGGCTGTTGGTTTGGGAGGTGATTCCTCAAAGGAGGAAAGGGATAAAGGGTTTTCTAGAGAGGGCCCCACGAGGGGGTTCCAATCGATGTATGATCAAAGGTACCTAGAACTCGAGGGATCTATGAAAGATATGACGGTAGATACAATTAGAATGTGCTAAAGGACAGAACTCCGGTGAAAGGCCATATATAATATAGGGCATTACCTGCTTTACACCAGATACCGTTTAAGGTCTGTCCATGCTGATGGCTGTCTGGACTCAAAGGAGAATCTCCAAGGAGCCATCAATTTATCTGTATAGCAAAGTGGGTGTGCCCAATGGGTTCCAAGTCACGGGCTCCGTGTGCCCCCCACATGGAATACCCCTCCCCCCTCACACTAGACGCCAACCCGCGGGGGGACAGGAGGCCACCTAGGTGGCCCATGTGCGGCCTCCCTGGCGTTCCGGAAGGAAAACCCAGACACAGTCGTCACTTCCGACGCCAAACGGCGTGACGTCACAGTGTGCCGCGCATGATGCATTGCGCATGCGCGGCAAAACAGCGGCGCCCGGAAAGATCACGGGACGCCGCCGGCAGGTATAAGCTCCCTCAGATGGCCTGAAAAAAGAAAGCCGCTGTGGAACGTGTGGAGGGACAAAGGAGAGAACCCCAATGTCCCCCCGGCTGCCGTGGGGCCTGGAAAGAAGGGAATCTCACCAAGCAGCACGCCACACTAACCAGTGGGTCATGGTGCAAGGCACAGACAAACAAGGCCTAGGTGGGAAAATTGCAACACAGGAACTAATAGATAGGAAGGGTTAGGCAATGTTGTATTACAGTAAAAAAGTCTTGGCATATTATTATCAATTGTGAACGTGATCAACATGGCTCTTGCCATGTGCTGCAACAAATAGGGAAAACCTCATATTAATGGTAATGCATATCTAGTAAGATAACATATAAAAGGATAAAGAACTGTTATGTTACCTACCGATAATCGCAGTGTTTCGTCCAATACGAAACCTTTATGCAAAGGGAGCAGAAGACATATATTGCTTCTGCTCACACTGTAAAACAAAATATATGTTTTTTTCAAATGCCGTCCACGACCAGAACGAAGGTCCAATCAGTGGCGACGAGAGAAGTTGGAGACATATTGTAATTATGTGAGTGTAGCTTCAATGCATTACAGAGGTATCGGAGAAGTTGTTGGACACAGGTAAAAATAGCTCATGTTGAACCCACTAGTATCAAGCATGGGGAACGGGTGTTTAACCACCCAAAAAAAGGTATGCAAAGGGAAAGCGATACTAGGCAGTGGGTGAATTCGCTGCACACCCCAAATTGTAATGGAAAGGAAAGATACCCCAGGGGCTTTGTATTGCAGCAAGAAGTATTGATATTAAAAGTGTCAAAAACAAATTTTTATTGAATAAATGTATCACAAAGAACATGTTTGTTATGTTAAAACATAAGTGCCAGGTACTAACAATAAGAAAACATACACATGATAATACAGTCTAAGAGAGAATACACTGTGTGGGTGAAATGGTACATAAGACAAAAAAAACTCTAAGCAATAAAACATCTACCATAGTTATAATATTTATATTGGTGAGTATATTTACCCATAACTGGTTAAGGGAAGAAGGACTTCCCCTGTGTTGGTTTTGGGAACCGACCAAGGACCCTCTGGCTGTGGCCAATGCCTCAAATGGCCCACATTGAAGCGGGAGGGGGCAAAGGTGGAAAACGCCCGGCTGGAGGTGAGAGAGCCAACTCCAGGCCCACGAAAGGTTGCACTGATGTCCCACACATGCTGGCGAAGAGGGGGCACGGATGAAGAGGCCCATTGATAGAAGCGGAAGCCAAGAAACTGGGGCCAAACCAGACACACAAAGCTGAAAAAGTATATATGTAATGATGAAGGGGGTTTTTACAAGAATTCATGCATTAATATCTGCGTAAATTAATTTAACTATATTGAAGTAGTGAGCCCAGTACAGGAATTGAAAGTGAGACTAATGAGTGCATGGAAGAGGGATGGTGAATGGGATAGGCCTAGAAAATAAAGTAGAAGGTGAAAAGTGAAGGGCGGGGGAAGGGTGATGGGGAAAGGAAAGGAGGAAGTGAAAAGATGAAAAAATGGAAATAAGATGGAATGGTTAAAAAATGATGTACAAAATCAGATTCAAAGGGGAGAAAAATGAATGAAAAAAATGATGAAAATTATGATGTAAAAAATGATAAAAATAATGTAAAAAATTTATGAAATAAATGAATGAAAAAACTGAGTGACAGAGGAAAAGAAAAAAGGAAAGCAAATAAAAGTGGGAGATGTGGAAAAAGAAAAAGATAAAGTAAAATAAAATGTGTATGATGTGTGATGTGTGTAAGGTGGTGAATGTGAGATTTAGGTATGATAAAGAAATGCAATAAAATAGAAAGGAGAAAGAAAAATGGGAAAGGATGGTGAGAGAAAATGCAAATAAAGTGACTGGTGCAAGACAGACAGTGTGGTGAACATTGTGTGAGAACCAAAGTGAGGAGGGGGAGGGTGAAGTGATGGGAATGTATAGTGATGATGTGTAGTGATATAGGAGCAGAAAAAAGGGGGTGAAAGAGTGGTATATTGGGGGACAGGACAGGATTGCCTACAAAGGTCACATGTGATGGGAAAAGTGTAAAGGGTAAAGAAAAAGAGAAGGAAAAGAAAAGGAAAAATACCTGGGCTGTTGGTTTGGGAGGTGATTCCTCAAAGGAGGAAAGGGATAAAGGGTTTTCTAGAGAGGGCCCCACGAGGGGGTTCCAATCGATGTATGATCAAAGGTACCTAGAACTCGAGGGATCTATGAAAGATATGACGGTAGATACAATTAGAATGTGCTAAAGGACAGAACTCCGGTGAAAGGCCATATATAATATAGGGCATTACCTGCTTTACACCAGATACCGTTTAAGGTCTGTCCATGCTGATGGCTGTCTGGACTCAAAGGAGAATCTCCAAGGAGCCATCAATTTATCTGTATAGCAAAGTGGGTGTGCCCAATGGGTTCCAAGTCACGGGCTCCGTGTGCCCCCCACATGGAATACCCCTCCCCCCTCACACTAGACGCCAACCCGCGGGGGGACAGGAGGCCACCTAGGTGGCCCATGTGCGGCCTCCCTGGCGTTCCGGAAGGAAAACCCAGACACAGTCGTCACTTCCGACGCCAAACGGCGTGACGTCACAGTGTGCCGCGCACGATGCATTGCGCATGCGCGGCAAAACAGCGGCGCCCGGAAAGATCATGGGATGCCGCCGGCAGGTATAAGCTCCCTCAGATGGCCTGAAAAAAGAAAGCCGCTTTGGAACGTGTGGAGGGACAAAGGAGAGAACCCCAATGTCCCCCCGGCTGCCGTGGGGCCTGGAAAGAAGGGAATCTCACCAAGCAGCACGCCACACTAACCAGTGGGTCATGGTGCAAGGCACAGACAAACAAGGCCTAGGTGGGAAAATTGCAACACAGGAACTAATAGATAGGAAGGGTTAGGCAATGTTGTATTACAGTAAAAAAGTCTTGGCATATTATTATCAATTGTGAATGTGATCAACATGGCTCTTGCCATGTGCTGCAACAAATAGGGAAAACCTCATATTAATGGTAATGCATATCTAGTAAGATAACATATAAAAGGATAAAGAACTGTTATGTTACCTACCGATAATCGCAGTGTTTCGTCCAATACGAAACCTTTATGCAAAGGGAGCAGAAGACATATATTGCTTCTGCTCACACTGTAAAACAAAATATATGTTTTTTTCAAATGCCGTCCACGACCAGAACGAAGGTCCAATCAGTGGCGACGAGAGAAGTTGGAGACATATTGTAATTATGTGAGTGTAGCTTCAATGCATTACAGAGGTATCGGAGAAGTTGTTGGACACAGGTAAAAATAGCTCATGTTGAACCCACTAGTATCAAGCATGGGGAACGGGTGTTTAACCACCCAAAAAAAGGTATGCAAAGGGAAAGTGATACTAGGCAGTGGGTGAATTCGCTGCACACCCCAAATTGTAATGGAAAGGAAAGATACCCCAGGGGCTTTGTATTGCAGCAAGAAGTATTGATATTAAAAGTGTCAAAAACAAATTTTTATTGAATAAATGTATCACAAAGAACATGTTTGTTATGTTAAAACATAAGTGCCAGGTACTAACAATAAGAAAACATACACATGATAATACAGTCTAAGAGAGAATACACTGTGTGGGTGAAATGGTACATAAGACAAAAAAAACTCTAAGCAATAAAACATCTACCATAGTTATAATATTTATATTGGTGAGTATATTTACCCATAACTGGTTAAGGGAAGAAGGACTTCCCCTGTGTTGGTTTTGGGAACCGACCAAGGACCCTCTGGCTGTGGCCAATGCCTCAAATGGCCCACATTGAAGCGGGAGGGGGCAAAGGTGTTAAACGCCCATCTGGAGGTGAGAGAGCCAACTCCAGGCCCACGAGAGGTCGCACTGATGCCCAAAGCATGCTGGCGAGGAGGGGGCGCGGAGGAAGAGGCTCATGGATAGAAGCAGAAGCCAAGAAAATGGGGCCTTGGCGCTGACCCGAGGAAGGTAAGTGCAGGGCTGGGGGGAAACTGGCTGCATTTGGGGACAAACTGGCTGCATTTGGGGGGAAACTGACTGTATTTTGGGGGAAACTGACTGCATTTGGGGACAAACTGGCTGCATTTGGGGACAAACTGGCTGAATTTGGGGGGAAACTGGCTGTATTTGGGGGCAAACTGGCTGCATTTGAGGGGGAAAACTGGTAGCGTTTGGGCACAGTGGCTGCGTTTAATGGGCACAGTGGCAGCAATTGATGATTTTTTTTTCAGTTTGTTTGCGCCCCCCCAAAAATTTTGAGCACCAGCCGCCACTGGTTCTCTCCCTCTTTTATGATTTGAATTCTTGGATCCTTGCTTAGGTATTTGAGCATAAAAAAACACTTCTCTACAAATATGAGCATAGAAGACCCCAATCTAAGCAAAGAGTCCAGAGTGTTTAGTATAACTGGGCCTCAGAAGATGTCATTTTTTTTTAAATATTTAAAGCAGACACCGTGCTCTTGTCATCCTCTCAAAATCCGGAAGCTATCTGCGTATTCTCTTGAGGATTTTGACTTGTACAGTGCTGTCTATGCTTTTATACATGTGATTAGCATTGTTTTTAATGAATATTGGTTACCATTGATTTAATAATATGTATAGAGTTTTCATTTTTTAATGCACATTTCTCTAAATGGCTGTTGATATATCTGATGGATTGAAGAGGCGACATCATATATCCAGGATATGTGCCAATCACTTTAAAACGCTATATGACTTCTCGCGAGTGTCCTACCAGTGCAGTAAACCTTTGATTTACGCACTGGAGTGTGTTTTTTTTTTTTCACTTGGAGGAGTTTGTACACAATATGAAGATTAATTCATCTTTAATTCACAGTGGACCTTTTCTGCTTGCATGGACATTCTAATATACAGTAGACACATATTCTGGACTGTTTTCTTTTTGTTTTATAAGCGCTGCACTTCAGTTTGGGTTTATTGTTACCAATTTGAGCTTCAAGTTTGAGTCGAACGTAAGTTCGACTCGAACATCGGCCATTCGAATTATGGGCCGTTCGCGCCAAATTTGAGTGGCGCGTCACGAACCATAATTCACTGTGGCACCGCAGTGCATTGCTGGCTGATGATTGGCCAAGCATGCACTATGACCTGCATGCTTTGGCCAATCACAGCGCAGTAAGAACGGAGAGCCATAATTGGCCAAAGGCAGGGTGGCTTTGGCCAATTATGTCTCAGGGGATTTAGTACACGCCCCACGCGATATAAGGCCGCCTGGAAGTCGGCCTTGTGTAGTGTGTTCCGGCATGCTGAGAGATAGAGAGAGAGAGACAGTGTCATTTCATTTGAGTTAGATAGAGCAGGCAGGCGAGTCAGTTAGCTGCAGTCAGTGTATTTAGTATATATATGCATCCCAGGTGTTTTATATATATATATATATATATATATATACACACACACACACACACTGTATTCAGTTTAACTAGACCCGTTCCTGTTATTCTCTTCCTAATATACTTACAGGCAGGCAGCTGCAGTATTTTCAGTCAGTCTACTGTATCCTGTGCACAGTGTGCAACTGAAGCTAACTGCAGACAATTGCTGGTGTTCTCTTCCTAATAATACCACAGGCAGGCAGTTGATTCTGGTAGCTGCAGTATTTTCAGTCAGTGTACTGTATCTTGTGCACATTGTGCATCTAAAGCTAACTGCAGACAATTCCTGGTGTTCTCTTCCTAATAATACCACAGGCAGGCAGTTGATTGTGATAGCTGCAGTATTTTCAGTCAGTGTACTGTATCTTGTGCACAGTGTGCATCTAAAGCTAACTGCAGACAATTCCTGGTGTTCTCTTCCTAATAATACCACAGGCAGGCAGTTGATTGTGGTAGCTGCAGTATTTTCAGTCAGTGTACTGTATCTTGTGCACAGTGTGCATCTAAAGCTAACTGCAGACAATTCCTGGTGTTCTCTTCCTAATAATACCACAGGCAGGCAGTTGATTGTGGTAGCTGCAGTATTTTCAGTCAGTGTACTGTATCCTGTGCACAGTGTGCAACTAAAGCTAACTGCAGACAATTCCTGGTGTTCTCTTCCTAATAATACCAATCCTTGTTTCCCTAAAACCCCCAAATTTTCTAAATACATTTGTCATTGGGACAGAACGTGAGGTGAAATCTTCTGAACAGGTGCACAGACAGCAAAACAAATGCTACAGGGGTGATAACCCTTCCCTATGTTTTCTAAAAAGCTTAAATAAGAATAGATTGTTTGGCTGGAGCTACACTTAAAAAATTTACCTGTTCCAAATTACAAACAGATTCTACTTAAGAACAAACCTACAGTCTCTGTCTTGTTTGCACCGCCTGTATACTGCTGTTCAGAGTATATAGGGCCTGGGGGCCCCACGCCTTTCCTTTTTTTTATTTGGGTGCAGGGTTCCCCTTAATATCCATACAAGATCCAAAGGGGCTAGTAATGGGCTGGGGGGGGGGTACCCATGCCCTTTTTCTCAATGATTTTTCTCCATATTGCTGGGACCAGACACGACGTTAAAGCCCCAAGCAGTTTTAAATTACTTTTTTTCCTTCAGAAATGTCATTTTGTGCAGGGACTGTTCTAAGCATGGGAAACAGGCATGCTATAGACACCCCCAGGCACAATATTTAAAGGAATATTTCACTTTTATTTTTTCACTTTAAGCATCATTAAAATCACTGCTCCCAAAAAAACTGCAGTTTTAAAAACTTTTTTTTGCATTGATACATGTCACCTGGAGCAGGACCCGGGTCTCCAAACCCTTTTTAGGACAATAACTTGCATATTAGCCTTTAAAATTTGCACTTTTGATTTCTGACGTTCGAGTCCCATAGACTTTAACAGGGATCGAAAGTTCGCGCAAACTTTCGGTTGGTTCGAATGCGAACCGAACCGGGGGGGTGTTCGGCTCATCCCTAGTGGTGAACATGAACCTCAGCCCTAGTGCTTGCCCAATATATAAATATACCAGTCCGCCAATGCAATTGTGAGTGTTTATGCCGCACAGTCTTTTGTCTACATCTTTAATAATTTCCCATTTAAGTGCCTCATTATATTTGCAACAAATGTTTCATATCCTTTGACATTATTTGAAAACATATCTTTTTTAATTGTAATGTGATTGCATTTTACATTATAAGTATGTACAGTACATTTAAATCACAAGATTATCTTTTCAGGCACTTTTTGTTTGGCTTATGCTTGGTAAAATTGTTTGCTTTTTCTAGAAAATAGAAGTTTAAAACACATTGAATAGATGTCTGCTAGATGATTAATTTAGCTCCTGGGGCTTAGATTGCACTACATGGAACAGGGTTAATTTATCTGCCACCCCCAACCCCAGCTGTACATGCTAACTATTCTTTTGTTTCTCTGCCTCTCTGTTCGTCTTGACACCCACTACTGTCACATGGGGATAATACAGTCCTTATCTCAAAGCTATGACTTGGAGTTGCCACAGGGCTTGATCACTTCACATTTAGCAGCAGAACAAAACAGAAGGGTTGCAAAAGCAAGTAAATGCTAGCCATAAAAGATTATATTTCTCTTGTGGGCTGAATAAGAGAAAATCAATAGCTTTAGTTTAATGGAGAAATCTCAATTTCTGGCTTCTGTGTACAGTCTTTTTTTGGTATAGGAGCACAGAATCTTGTGGTGATATGTTGTAATGTTATATGTAGGGATGAGCTTCATGTTCGAGTCGAACCCATGTTCGACTCGAACATCGTCTGTTCGACCGTTCGCCGAATTGTGAACATTATGGGCCGTTCGCGACAAATTCGAGTGGCGCGTCACGGCCGATAATTCACTGCGGCATCACAGTGCATTGCTAGCTGGTGATTGGCCAAGCATGCACTATGACCCGCATGCTTTGGCGAATCACATCGCGGTAAGAACGGAGAGCTGTAATTGGTCAAAGCCAGGGTGGCTTTGGCCAATCATGGCTCAGAGGAGTAGGTACATGCCCCACACTATATAAGGCTGCCGGCTTGGCGGCCTTGTGTAGTGTGTTGGCGTTGGTTAAAGAGAGAGCTTACAGAGAGAGACAGTGTCATGTATATTAAATTAGATAGAGCAGACAGGCGAGTCAGTTAGCTGCAGTTACAGTGTGTAGAGGATATATATGCATCCTAGGTGTATTCAGTTTAGCTAGATTGGTTCCTGTTATTCTCTATACTGTGACAGGCAGGCAGGTGATTGTGCTAGCTGCAGTCAGTGTTTCACTTAGTGTACTGTGTGCTTTGCATAGCGTTCACCTAAAGCTTACCTGAATACAGTTAGTGGTGTTCTCATAATAAAACCACAGGCAGGGAGCTTCATAAATTTCATGTAGTGTACTTCGGTCCTTTGCACAGCGTTCACTTAAAGGAACCTGAATACAATTTGTGGTGTTCTCATAATAAAACCACAGGCAGAGAGCTGCAAGTATTTTCAGTTATGCCGCATACACACGATCGTTTTTAATGTCATTTTCAAAAACGACGTTTTTCTCGACGTGATTTTTCTTGTTTCCTCTCAAGCCTGTCTTGCATACACACGTTCATTAAAAAAAAACGCTTGAGCAAAGCGCAGTGACGTACAACAAGTACGACGGCACTATAAAGGGGAAGTTCCGTTCGAATGGCGCTACCCTTCATGTTAGTAAAGTTTGTTGAGCGGCGATTCGCGCTTTTCATCCTCGTGCTTTTCAGTCCGTTACAGCGTGACAAATGTGCTATCTCCATTACGAACGCTAGTTTTACCAGAACGAGCGCTCCCGTCTCATACTTGATTCTGAGCATGCGCGTTTTTTTCCCCTCGTAAAAGCATACACACTACCGTTTTTCACGACGTTAAAAAAATTGACGTGAAAAACGACGTGAAAAAATAGAGCAGGTTCTCATTTTTTGGAGGCCGTTTTTCACGTCGTTAAAATGCTCTGGAGCCTACACACGATCGTTTTTAATGACCAATTTAAAAAATGGCATTTTTAACAACGTGAAAAACGGTCGTGTGTACGCGGCATTAGTGTACCGTGTCCTCTGCACAGTGTTCACCTAAAACTAACTGAAGACAATTGCTGCTTTTCTCATACTAATACCACAGCAGGCATTTGATTCTGATAGCTGCATTATCAGTATATAAATATATATATATATATATATATATATATATACACACACACACATACATACATACATACATATACATCCCACCTTTGTGCAGCTACATCTCACTGCAGGCCATTAGTATGTCTGGAAGGCAACACAAGGAGAGGCAGACAGTAACGAGCCAATAAAAGAGGGCAAAAAGGCTCTGTGTCTAGAGGCAACAATGCTGATTGTGGACACGGTGCATCCTCATCAGCACATGGCCATGGGACAAGCTTTTCCTTCATTTCGGCAGCTGGCCAAGTTGAGCCGCAATATGCCCAAGACTTGGTAGAGTGGATGACCAAGCCGTCCTCATCCTCCTCATCCTCTCTCACCCAGGCTCAAGGTACTTTGTCTGGCAAAGCAGCTGCCAAAGCGGCCTCTTCCCTCGGCTCAATGGCATCAGTCACTCCTTCCCTAGCCCCATGTCTTCCTGAGGAGTCCCCCAAACTGTTTGACCACAGTGTTGGGTACATGCTCCAGGAGGATTCCAAGCATTTTGAAGGCTCCGATGATGGAACCCAGCTAGAGGAAGGCAGTAACGTGAGCCCAGAGAGAGGGGGTAGTAACGTGAGCCCAGAGAGAGGGGGTGCCCAACAAGGACAGCTATCTGGCAGTCATGTTCCTCCAGCTGCAGCATACTGCCAGATTTGCTCCAGTGATGAGGAGGAAGGGGATGATGAGGTCACTGACTCCACGTGGGTGCCTGATAGGAGAGAGGAGGAGGAGGAGGCACATCTCCAATGAGGCAGGATGCCCTCCAGGGGCCAGCTTAAGGACAGCACACCGACTGCATCACACCGCAGAGCTCCGCATGTGCAGGGCGCTGCTGTCTCTGCACGTTATTCCAAAAGTTCTTTGGTGTGGGCCTTTTTCAGACGTGTGCAGCAGATCGCACCGTTGCTATTTTCAACATATGTCTAAAGCGTATCTCGCGTGACCAAAACATCAGCCGCTTGGGCACCAGGTGCTTGACCAGACATATGTCGACCTGCCATGCAAGCGTACCTAAAAGACCCACACCAAAGAACAAAGCGGACCTCTCCTTGCTCCTAATCAGCTGGGATCTCCAACCCCACTATACCTTCAGTCCTCTCTGAAACCTGCACTGAGAGGAATGAAGGTGTAGAATTAGGTGTGTCACAGCCAAGTACTTGCGGGCAATCTGCTATCGGTACACCGACGTCAGATTGTACCAGGCAAATTTCCCTGCCCCAGCTGCTGCACCACCGAAAGAAGTTCGCTCCCAGCCATCCACATGCCCAGCGGTTGAATGCTAGCTTGGCTAAATTGCTAGCACTTCAACTGCTGCTTTTTCAGTTGGTAGACTCTGCCCCCTTCCGTGAGTTTGTGGAATGTGCGGTTCCGCAGTGGCAGGTTCCCAAATGCCACTTTTTCTCACAGAAGGTGATTCCGGCTCTCTACCGGCATGTGGAAGGCAATGTCTTGGCTCGCTGGACAGGGCAATCAGCGGTAAGGTGCATATTACCACTGACTCATGGTCCAGCAGGCATGGACAGGGACATTACCTATCTTTCACGGTGCATTGGGTAACTCTGCTGGCAGCTGGGAAGGATAAAGGACAAGGTGCAGTAGTGTTGGATGTTGTTCCGCCACCACGCCTCCAAAATGTTACTACTGGTGATTCCGATACACCTCTCTCCTCCCCCCCTCCTCTTCTTCTTCCTCCATGGCCTCTACCTGTGCTTTGTCCTTAGAACCAGCGGTGCTCCGTAGGCGTTAAAGGGGCTACGCAAGTACGCAGGCAAAAAGATGCCATGCAGTGCTTGAGCTGGTGTGCTTGGGGGACAGGAGCCACATTGGGGTAGAGATTCTGTCAGCTCTGCAGGGGTAGGCTCAGAGGTGGTTGATGCCACGCCAGCTTAAGCCAGGAAAGGTGGTTTGCGACAATGGCACCAACCTCCTCTCCGCCCTCCGACAGGGACAACTGACCCATGTGCCCTATTTGGCTCACGACCTTAACTTGCTGGTGCAGCGGTTCTTGGGTAGGTACCCGGGCTTACAGGAGGTCCTGAAGCAGGCCAGGAAACTCTGTGAGTATTTCCGCCGGTCATAAAAAGCCAGTGCTCAGCTGGCTGACCTGCAAAAGGATTACAACCTGCCCAAGAACCGCCTAATCTGTGACATGCCCACCAGGTAGAACTCTACGTTGGCCATGCTGCAGCGGCTGCACATGCAGCAGAGGGCCATCAATGAGTATCTGTTGCAATATGGCACCAGGACAGGGTCAGGAGAGCTTGGATTTTTTTCCCCACGCCAGTGGGCCATGATCAGGGATGCATGCACTGTCCTGGCACCATTTGAGGAGGCCACGAGGATGGTGAGCAGTGACAGGGCACTTGAAGCAGAACAGAGGCAGGAAGAGGAGGACTTCCTTACCTCTCAAGGCCCCCTTTATCCAGACAGTGTTCCTGCTGGCCCAGCTGTCACACAGGAAGAGGACGAGGAGGAGGAGGAGGATTGTGTCAGCATGGAGGTGGAGACTATCACTCAGCATCAGAAGCAGTCTTCAAGGGATCAATTACAGTCCAAAGACACCCGTCGACTTGTACGTGGCTGGGAGGAGGTGGATGCGGATCATGTCGTCCTCAGTGACCCAGAGGACTCCGCACCGAATGCCTTAGCAAACCTACACTGCATGGCCTCCCTGATCCTGCAAAGCCTGCGGAAGGATCCTCGTGTTCGTACGATCAAGGAGAGGAATCATTACTGGCTGGCAACCCTCCTTGATCCACGTTACAAGGGTAAGGTTGCGGACCTTATCTTGCCATCGCAGAGGGAGCAGTGGATGAAGCATCTTCGGGAGGCCTTGCAGAAAAGTCTGTGCAACGTGTTCCCAGAGACTGGGAGGTTATAAATTCCTGGTCCTGGACAACGTGTTGCTGAGGCTTCGGTCAGTCAAAGAAGGAGCGGTGGAGAAGGTGGCCATCTGACCGATGCGTTCAGACAATTTTTTAGTACGCAGCCCCAAGGTATGATCAGTTCCAGCAACCATCACCAGTGTCTGGTTTACATGGTTTAGGAATACCTAGGGGCAAGATCAGACTTGGACACCTTTCCCACCGAAAATCCTCTGGGTTACTGGGTCTTGAGGATGGATCACTGGTCAGAGCTTGCACAGTATGCAATTTGAGCTACTGGCCTGTCCTGCATGCAGCGTTCTTTCGGAACGCACATTCAGTGCTGCTGGAGGCTTTGTAACCGATCACAGGGTGCGCCTGTCCACCGACTCGGTCGATCGACTGACCTTCATAAAAATGAATCAGTCTTGGATCACCACAAGCTACCAAGCACCTGATGCTGATGTAACCGAATAATTTTTTTTTAAATGTCAGATCAGTTCAAGGCTGCCTATGCTGATGCTGAGTGACTATCCTGTTATGCTGAGTGACTATCCGCTTCCTCCTCAATGATCATGCTGATAGCTTGTAAGAACATTTTTGGTTCTGGGCACCGCCACCAGTGGCTAAGACCCAATTTTTTAGCCCCTGTTTAACAGGGGCGTGTATTTACAATTTTTGATGCAATGCTTTGCAGCAGGGCTCATTGCTGCGCTCCAACTACAGTATCTGTGAGGGGTTGCAGTGTTGTGGCACCAGCACCAGTGCCTAAGGCCCAATATTTCAGCCCCTGTTTAACCACTTCAGCACCGGGCCTATTCTGGCACTTCTCTCCTTCATGTAAAAAGCATAATTTTTTTGCTATAAAATTACTTAGAACCCCCAAACATTATATATGTTTTTTTAGCAGACACCCTAGGGAATAAAATGGCGGTCATTGCTAATTTTTATCTCAGGCTTAAAAGAATGATATCTGAATGATGCCTGCACAAAGTCAAGGACATCATTTGACGGTGGGCGGTAGGGAAGTGGTTAACAGGGGCGTGTAATTAAAATTTTTGATGCAATACTTTGCAGCAGGGCTCATTGCTCAGTACAGTATCTGTAAGGGATTGCAGTGTTGAGGCACCAGTGCCTAAGGCCCAATTTTTATGCCCCTGTTCAACAGGGGCATGTAATTACAATTCTTGATCTAATATTTCACTGCTGTGCCCATTCCTGCATCCACCAAGATTAACTGTGAGGACTTACAGTGTTGTGGCACCAGCACCACCACCACCACCAAAGGCCCAATTTTTCCTACCACTGTTCAACAATGGCATGTAATTACAATTCTTGATATAATAGTTCACAGCAGGGCGTTCCAGTGCCCACCAAGAGTAACTGTGAGGGCTTACAGTGTTGTGGCAACACCAACACCTAAGGGCCAAATTTCTGCAGAGTATATACGGCAGGCTCCTACTTTCAAACATCCAACTTACAAACGTCACCTACTTGCAAACAGAAGAAGACAACAGGAAGTGAGAAGGAATCTACCCCTAGGAAGGGAAATTCTCTCCTGTGAGAGTTAATATGGGAAAAAGGTGTCTCCTCTCCACTGATGCTTTATCACCAATCCTTGTTTCAATAAAAAAAACAAATTTTCAAAAATTATTTGTTATTGGGACGGAAAGTGAGGTGAAATGTTCTGAACAGGTGCACACTGCACAGACAGCAAAACAAATGTTACAGGGGTGATAACCCTTCCCTATGTTTTCCAAAAAGCTTAAAAATAGATTTTTTGGCTGGAGCTACACTTAAAAAATGTACCTGTTCAAAATTACAAACACATTCTACTTAAGAACAAACCTACAGTCCCTGTCTTGTTTGCACCGCCTGTATACTGCTGTTCAGAGTATATAGGGCCTTTTTTTAATTTGGGTGCGGGGTTCCACTTAATATCCATACAAGACCCAAAGGGGCTGGTAGTGGGCTGGGGTGGGGTGGGGGGTACCCATGTCATTTTTCTCAATGATTTTCATCCATATTGCTGGGTCCAGACATTACATTAAAGCCGCAAGCAGTTTTAAATGACTTTTTTTCCTTTAGAAATGTCATTTTGTGCAGGGACAGTTCTAAACACGGGAAACACGTGCCACTTCCCAGCCATACTTTAGACACCCCCCAGGTACGATATTTAAAGGAATATTTCACTTTTTTTTTTTCACTTTAAAATCACTGCTCCCAAAAAAACAGCCGGTTTTAAAACTTTTTTTTGCATTGATACTTGTCCCCTGGGGCAGGACCCGGCTCCCCAAACCCTTTTTAGGACAATAACTTGCATATTAGCCTTTATAATTAGCACTTTTGATTTCGAACGTTCGAGTCCATTGAATTTAATAGAGTTCTAAAGTTTGCGCAAACTTTCGGTCCATTCGCAGGTTCTGGTGCGAACCGAACCGGGGGGTGTTCGGCTCATCCCTAGTTATATGTAGTGTGTATGTAGGTCCTAGAGGCTGCTAATCAACAACCATGATGTCCTGCTGAACCTTCAGAGGAAATTACTGAATAAATTGAAAATATAGGAATGTCACATTAGTTCATACAGTCCATAAAAGTTTTTTTTTCTGCAACAAAATCAAACATGTGTAGACAGGTGCAGTCTTATTTCTCCATTGTAGGTGATGCTTGACAGCAGCAGCATTGCAGTTGGTGGGCAAGTCGAGAGGAGCATGGTTTCTCTATGGTTACCTGGGTCACTGGGGAAGCAATCCGATTGGATGCTGCCGCCCCATGTGGCTCTGGCAGCCATCTTGGGCTCCCAGGATTGGCGTGCATTCCACGTGTGGGTAGTGTAGGGACAAGTCACCCTTCTGACAAGGACAGTAAGGAGAGGTTCCTGACTAGTAGGGAAATAGTCTTTTGCAGACTCTAACATGTCTTCTTCTAAAATTGCCCTGTATTTGGCTCCATCCATCTTCCCATCAACTCTGACCAGCTTCCCTGTCTCTGCTGAAGAAAAACAACCCCACAACATGATGCTGCCACCACCTTGTTTCACGGTGGGGATGTGTGTTCAGGGTGATGTGCAGTGTTAGTTTTCTGCCACACATACTGTAGCATTTTGCTTTTAGACCAAAAAGTCAAATTTTGGTCTCATTTGACCAGAGCACCTTCTTCCACATGTTTGCTGTGTCCCCCACATAGCTTCTCACAAGCTGCAAACGGGACTTCTTATGGCTTTCTTTTAACAATGGCTTTTTTTCTTCCCACTCTTCCATAAAGGCCAGATTTGTGGAGTGCACAAATAATAGTTGTCCTGTGAAGATGTGGATCTCTGCAGCTCCTCCAGAGTTACCATGGGCCTCTTGGCCGCTTCTCTGATTAATGCTCTCCTTGCTCGGCCTGTCGGTTTAGGTGGACGGCCATGTCTTGGTAGGTTTGCAGTTGTGCCATACGCTTTCCATTTTCAGATGATGGATTGAACAGTGCTCCTTGAGATGTTCAAAGCTTAGGATTTTTTTTAAAACCAACCCCTACTTTAAACGTATCCCTGACCTGACTGGTGTGTTCCTTGGCCTTCATGATGCTGTTTGTTCACTAAGGTTCTCTAACAAACATCCGAGGGCTTCACAAAACAGCTGTATTTATACTGAGATTAAATTACACACAGGTGGACTCTATTTACTAATTAGGTGACTTCTGAAGGCAAATGGTTCCACTCGATTTTAGTTAGGGGCATCAGAGTAAAGGGGACTGAATACAAATGCACGCACCAGAACCTGCGAACGAACCGAAAGTTTGTGCAAACTTTAGAGCCCCATTAAAGTCTATGGGACTCGAACGTTCGAAATCAAAAGTGCTAATTATAAAGGCTAATATGCAAGTTATTGTCCTAAAAAGGGTTTGGGGACCTGGGTCCTGCCCCCGGGGACATGTATCAATGCACATTTTTTTTTTTTAAAAGGGCCGTTTTTTCGGGAGCAGTGATTTTAATAATGCTTAAAGTAAAAAAAAAAAGTGAAATATTCCTTTAAATATCGTACCTGGGGTTTGTATAACTTATGCCTGTGAAGTGGCACGTTTTTCCCGTGTTTAGAACTGTCCCTGCACAAAATGACATTTCTGCAAAAATGACATTTCTTTGAGCCCTGCTAAAAAAGTATTGCATCAAAAATTGTAATTACACACCCCTGTTAAACAGGGGCTGAAAAATTGGGCCTTAGCCACTGGTGGCGGTGCCCAGAACCAAAAATATTCTTACAAGCTATCAGCATGATCATTGAGGAGGAAGAGGATAGTCACTCAGCATAACAGGATAGTCACTCAGCATCAGCATAGGCAGTCTTGAAGGGATCTGACATTTAAAAAAAAAATTTGGTTACATCAGCAACAGGTGCTTGGTAGCTTGTGGTGATCCAAGACTGATTCATTTTTATGAAGGTCAGTCGATTGTCCGAGTCGGTGGACAGGCGCACACCGTGTCATCGGTTACAAAGCCTCTAGCAGCACTGAATGTGCGTTCCGAAAGAACGCTGGATGCAGGACAGGCCAGTAGCTCAATGGGAAAAAGAAAACAATCGCGCTATCCCATAGACCTCTACAATGGTGTTTAAACTTAAAAATTAATATATAAACACCAGTGAGTAAACCAAAAATTTGATCAACTCTAAATACCTTAAATTAATATTTACCACATGTGAAAACATACCATTAATGAACAGTGGTTAACATATAATGAAAAAAACTTGTGTGAATTCATTAGTGAATCGGCCAGTGCACAAACAGATACCCGTCCCTTTACGGAACGTGCCCCTGGAAGAAGTACGTTTTTACGAAACGGACGTAGGATGGAGCGACACGCTGACGTCACCTCAAGCTCCATACGATCGTAAAGGGACGGGTATCTGTATGTGCACCGGCCGACACATCGGATTTAAAGGCTGTCTTTTTATCAACACAATTGTAAGTGCAATGTGTTCAATTTTTAATAAAGGTTTTATAACGTTAATACACTATGTGGAGTGTTTCATATCTTTTCCATATTGGATGTCTGCTGATGACCTGTTGATTGGGCATTACCTATTATCACGTATCTGCATCTGCTGATTGGTGGGGAGAGTGGACCTGTTATATGCGGTTTTTGATTCTCTGTTATGGGGGATCAACACCAGCTGGTAAGAGGCAACTTCTACTAAATGGTGGTGGATCTACACGTTTATTTTGGATGCAGTCACTATATGGACAATTTTTTCACAGAGCACTGGTGATTTGATCATAATTTGAATTACGGACATTCATTGCTGTTTCTTATTTGGACACTGTTTTGTTGCTCACTACTGAATTCACACAAGTTTTTTTCATTATATGTTAACCACTGTTCATTAATGGTATGTTTTCACATGTGGTAAATATTAATTTAAGGTATTTAGAGTTGATCAAATTTTTGGTTTACTCACTGGTGTTATAATTTACATATTCATTTTTAAGTTTAAACACCATTGTAGAGGTCTATGGGATAGCGCGATTGTTTTATTTTTCCATTGCTGTTTCTTGTATTTTTGTTTTACATGTCAGTCGCAGCTCCCTTTCCACAACTGTGACGCCATTCACGGCTATCCAACTTTTGAATTAGCGCAGTTTTTCTTCTTTTTTCCAGTAGCTCAATTGCATACTGTGCAAGCTCTGGCCAGTGATCCATCCTCAAGACCCAGTAACCCAGAGGATTTTCGGTGGGAAAGGTGTCCAAGTCTGATCTTGCCCCTAGGTATTCCTGCACCATGTAAACCAGACGCTGGCGATGGTTGCTGGAACTGATCATACCTTGGGGCTGCGTACTAAAAAATTGTCTGAACGCATCGGTCAGACGAGCACCTTCTCCACAGCTCCTTCTTTGACTGACCGAAGCCTCAGCAACACGTTGTCCAGAACCAGGAATTTGTAACCTCCCAGTCTCTGGGAATGCGTTGCACAGACCTTTCTGCAAGGCCTCCCGAAGATGTTTCATCCTCTGCTCCCTCTGCGACGGCAAGAAAAGGTCCGCAACCTTACTCTTGTAACGTGGATCAAGGAGGGTTGCCAGCCAGTAATGATCCCTCTCCTTGATCGCACGAATACGAGGATCCTTCCGCAGGCTTTGCAGGATCAGGGAGGCCATGCAGCATAGGTTTGCTGAGGCATTTGGTCCGGAGTCCTCTGGGTCACTCAGGACGACGTGATCCGCAGCCACCTCCTCCCAGCCACGTACAAGTCCATTGGTGTCTTGGGACTGTAATTGATCCCTTGAAGACTGCTTCTGATGCTGAGTGCTAGTCTCCACCTCCATGCTGACACAATCCTCCTCCTCCTCCTCCTTATCCTCTTCTTGTGCGATAGGCGGGCCAAGAGGAACACTGTCTGGATAAAGGTGGCCTTGAGAGGTAAGGAAGTCCTCTTCTTCCTCCCTCTGTTCTGCCTCAAGTGCCCTGTCCATTATTCCACGCAGTGTGTGCTCCAACAGGTGGACAAGAGGGACAGTGTCACTGATGCATGCACTGTAACTGCTCACCATCCTCGTGGCCTCCTCAAATGGTGCCAGGACAGTGCATGCATCCCTGATCATGACCCATTGGCTCCCCTGACCCTGTCCTGGTGCCATATTGGCACAGATACTCATTGATGGCCCTCTGCTGCGTTTGCAGCCGCTGCAGCATGGCCAACGTTGAGTTCCACCTGGTGGGCATGTCAAAGATTAGGCGGTTCTTGGGCAGGTTAAATTCCTTTTTTCAGGTCAGCCAGCCGAGCACTGGCATTATATGACCGGCAGAAATGCACACAGACTTTCCTGGCCTGCCTCAGGACATCCTGTAAGCCCCGCTACCTGCCCAAGTACCGCTGCACCACCAAGTTAAGGACGTGAGCCAAACAGGGCACATGGGTCAGGTATCCCTGTCGGAGGGCGGAGAGGAGGTTGGTGCCATTGTCGGAAACCACCATTCCTGGCTTAAGCTGGTGTGGCATCAACCCCCTCTGAGCCTGCCCCTGCAGAGCTGACAGAATCTCTGCCCCAGTGTGGCTCCTGTCCCCCAAGCACACCAGCTCAAGCACCGCATGGCATCTTTTTGCCTGCGTACTTGCATAGCCCCTTGAATGGAAAAAATAAAAAGAAACTGCGCTTAAAGTGTAAGAACCAGGCAAGTAAATTGCCTGAAAAAAAGGAAATAAAAAAGAGGAAAGCAGCAACTAGTCTGAAAACAATCATCAGTGAATACAAGTTAGAAAAAATAAATATAGTCGCGCTAACTTATGAACTTGAACATAAGCCCATCACTGGGTGACTGAAAAAATCCAAATATCAACAGTGATAACATATAAAAAAGCTAAGTGAAAAGCAATATATAATCTATGTGAACAAATAATTGACAATACATTAAAAATTAGCTGTGAATAAAAAATCAATTATTATCCAAAAATACTGTAAAACAAAAAAAAAAAACTCAAAGTTCATATTCCAAAGTCCATAATGGAAAAAAACACCCATGAAGTGATATCCGAAATTAATAAAAGAAAAAGAAGAGGATTCAAATCTTCTTGGACTTAAATTCGTGACTTTCACCACCACCAGTAGAAATTTCTGCTTACCAAACAGCGATGGTCCCCTATGACGGAGGACCTCAAACAGCCTTAAGTAATGCTCAATTGAGCCTCCAGATTGTAGCAAGTGATGAACCTCAGTTGGTTAATAGCCCGACAGCTCATATAGCATCATACAGGTGTTCAACGTGGACCATGAAAAGAAGGGAGGACACTAGATAGTGTAAAATCCTTGATGAACATTTATTAAAATAATGAAAACATACTCACAAGAGCAGTTAAAAAGACAGCTTTAAAGTATAATAGCGCCGACCGGTCAAATGGCGCTGGCACACACACGTCCGTGGAAGCCGAACAATGGAGGGTGACGTCAGCACAAAGCTCGTATCCTGGGCAGGATACGAGCTTTGTGCTGACATCACCCTCCATTGCTCGGCTTCCACGGACGTGTGTGTGCCAGCGCCATTTGATCAGGGTGGTATATATGATTACTTGCCCCTGCTCGAAAATCTATATAGGTAAGACCAAAAGGCCCCTAAAAATCAGAATAGGGGAACACCTCCGTGATATCAAAAAGGAGAAGGAAAGGGATCCCGAAAAAACTCAGGAGAAACCACTAGCTAAACATTTTGCCCTGTACCATGATGGTAAGATAGATGGCATAAAGGTTAAGGGAATATATCTGCTCAAGCTGCCTAAAAGAAGGGGCGATTTTAATCGAATCCTCCTTCAAAAGGAAAAGTGGTGGATTTTCCGTTTAGGATCTCTGACCCCTATGGGGTTAAACACGGAATGTAATCTCCAGGTTTTTCTGGATACCTGACTAAACTCAAGTAAATGCTCCCTCTATACCAACTTCTGTCTGGAACTTTTTCCTCTGTTTATCTTCCCTTGATAAACTACCTTCCCATTTTCCTCAAAAACCCATTCTCCCCTCTTCTTGCTTTCTTAGTTCACTTATGTGTATACCCATTAATTTAATTGGATCATCTTAATGACTCTGCTCAGCACTCGTAAAGCTCTAGGATTCCTTATATGAGCATTGCTTTGGTGCGACTCGGAGTCTCCAATGTACTTACCCATGCACAGTTATTAATATGTGCAGGGACTTGATATGCAGGTTATGGTTTTTTCTGTCTCCAACACTATTGAGATATTTTTTAAAAAACTTTAAATCTTTATTTTTTATATTAAACATAAGAAAATTATTTTGGGGGAAAAAAAATAAATAAAATAAGAATAATGGTTTTTGGAGCCTTTAAATCATACCCATGGAGCGTAATGTATATCAAATATATCAATTCTGATATTCTATCTATATAGGTTAAGGAGAACCGTGTAACTAATAAAATGTAAAGTATTTGGAATGAGCCCCGAAGCCTGAATGTGCCTAAGATGTAATTGCCTTCAGTAAAAAGTAGCCATTTGAATATAAGCTAATGATAGTCTCTCTCTTCAAAACTTTTCCCACTTCTCATGTATGACAAACACCCGCGATGGTCATCCATTCAGATCGGGAGAACTGCATGCCTACTTCTATTTTTACACAAGTGGGCGACCTGCTGGAATGACGATATCTATAAATAGGTCCACCAGGAGCCGCCCTACCACCGAGTCCAGACGAAGCTACGCTATCCAGATAGCGAAACGCGTTGACGTCACAGCGGTCACGTGACGCCGGCTACGCAACCCCCGTTCAATACAGCCGTGGAGTAGAGAGCGGCGCTCTTCAGCGTGGATGTACAGCTGACGCTGACGCCGACATCTAGATCAGACGAACCATCCCGGAGGAGCTGAAGAGGTGATCCGCAGTAAGGATCATATTGCCGTCGAGGGTAATGTTACTATCATCATAAATCTCCCGTTGTGGAGTACAGTGCTCATAACTTATGCCCCATACACACAATCATTTTTAATGTCATTTTTAAAACTGACGTTTTTCTTGTCATTTTTTTTCTTGTTTCCTCTCAAGCCTGTCTTGCGTACACACCATC
Source organism: Rana muscosa (assembly GCA_029206835.1). Taxonomy (NCBI): domain Eukaryota; kingdom Metazoa; phylum Chordata; class Amphibia; order Anura; family Ranidae; genus Rana; species Rana muscosa. The sequence goes on from CM055121.1 coordinate 90,069,971, forward strand.
ATTTCAAAAAATGTTCAAGAAAAGCGCAGTGACGTACACCACGTACGACGGCACTATAAAGGGGAAGTTCCGTTCGAATGGCGCCACCCTTCATGTTAGTAAAGTTTGTTGAGAGACGATTCGCTCTTTTCAGTCTAGTGCTTTTCAGTCCGTTACAGCATGACGAATGTGCTATCTCCATTACGAACGCTAGTTTTACCAGAACGAGCGCTCCCGTCTCATACTTGATTCTGAGCATGCGCATTTTTTTTCACGTCGTTAAAGCATACACACTATCGTTTTTCACGTCGTTAAAAAAAACGACATGAAAAACGACGTGAAAAAAGAGAGCATGTTCGAAATTTTTAATGCCCGTTTTTCACGTCGTTAAAAATGCTCTGGAGCATACACATGATCATTTTTAATGGCCATTTTTTTTAATGGCATTTTTAACGGCATGAAAAATGATCGTGTGTATGGGGCATTACAGTTGATTGAGCAAGCTGAGCAGATTTAAAACTGTCCTGTCGGAAAGACTTGATTCAGCACAGCAATTAGCCTAGTTGCCCTCTGCAATATAAAAACCAGATCCCGGGATGGTAGCGTATTGAACGGTTTCTACTGACTACTATTGTGTAATCTTAGGCTACACTAGCCTAATCCTTTTTATACCATATGGACAGCGGCCTTCCCTTTTTTCCTTGTGGAACACTGTTCTCCCCTTCGGAATGAATTTTGATCACATATGATCCTTAGACAATGTGGCTGATGTTGAAATTTATATAAACTTAAACAATAATTTCAGACATTGCTGTTCAATGGATAACCAAGTGTAACAACTATTCATACCACATCAAGATCTTGAAGGCCTACGCTACCTCTGTCATTATTTGATAATCATATGATATAGATTATTATTTAGGATTGGCATTTGGCAATAGTTTCCAGTTAGTCCCAGGGTGATTCACAGTGAAGCTGATTACCTGTTACTTTTCATATGACTTAACAGTATTTGTTTATATTTCATAATTTATACTCCTACCTAAGGTAACACCTTGACAGCTTCACTCTGAATTTTTGTACCGACGTCCGGACCTTTTGTGTTGTGTGTCCCCCCTTTATTTGTAAATTGTTGTGTATGTTAGTCTTGTCCTGTCTGGTTGATCATGTCACCATACTGAGATCACCAATCTTGGTGGTTGTCAGTATTAAATGTATGCAGTACCTTATGTGAATAAGTGCATTAGTGAAATGTTCCTTGCATCCTTTTGATACTATTAAATTATACTTTTTTAACATACCCCAGTCTCAGGCTATACCTACTGTTGTATAAAGTAGCAACTTTTTACACCCCATTAACCAACCTTGGGGGTGTTTTCTTTTTTCTTTTGCCCATTACTCTTTTGCTACAACAACAGTGCCAACACGGGCCGATGGTATAATGATTTATATAAGATTAATTCTAACTGGTGGTAATGTTCTCTAGGGATTCGTTTTTTCCTGTCTCTTTCTTGTTGTTTATACTTTAACCACTTAAGCCCCGGACCATTTGGTAGCTAAAGGACCAGAGGTGAATTCAGAATTTTGCACTGTGCTGCTTTAACTGTAAATTGTGCGGACATGCAATGTTGTACCCAAACGAAATTTGCGTCCTTTTCTTTCCACAAATAGAGCTTTCTTTTAATGGTATTTGATTGCCTCTGCGATTTTTATTTTTTGCGATATAAACGGAAAAAGACCGAAAATTTTGAAAAAAAAATGATATTTTCTACTTTTTGTTATAAGAAAAATCGAATAAACTCAATTTTAGTCATACATTTAGGCCAAAATGTATTCAGCCACATGTCTTTAGTAAAAAAAATGTCAATAAGCGTATATTTATTGGTTTGCGCAAAAGTTATAGCGTTTACAAACTAGGGTACATTTTCTGGAATTTACACAGCTTTAAATTTATGACTGCCTATCTCATTTCTTGAGGTGCTAAAATGGCAGGGCAGTACAAAACCCCCCCAAATTACCCCATTTTAGAAAGTAGACACCCCAAGGAAATTGCTGAGAGGCATGTTGAGCCCATTGAATATTTTTTTTTGTCCCAAGTGATTGAATAATGACAAAAAAAAAAAAAATACAAAAAGTTGTCACTAAATGATATATTGCTCACACATGCCATGGTTCAAAGTGGAATTGCACCCCAAAATACATTCTGCTGCTTCTCCTGAGTACGGGGATACCACATGTGTGGGACTTTTTAGGAGCCTAGCCACGTACGGGACCCCGGAACCCAAGCACCGCCTTCAGGATTTCTAAGGGTGTAAATTTTTGATTTCACTCCTCACTACCTATCACAGTTTTGAAGGCCATAAAATGCCAAAATAGCACAAACCCCCCCAAATGACCCCATTTTAGAAAGTAGACACCACAAGGAAATTGCTGAGAGGCCTGTTGAGCCCATTGAATATTTTTTTTTTTTTGTCCCAAGTGATTGAATAATGACAAAAAAAAAAAAAAAATACAAAAAGTTGTCACTAAATGATATATTGCTCACACATGCCATGGTTATATGTGGAATTGCACCCCAAAATAAATTTTGCTGCTTCTCCTGAGTACGGGGATACCACATGTGTGGGACTTTTTAGGAGCCTAGCCGCGTACGGGACCCTGAAAACCAAGCACCGCCTTCAGGATTTCTAGGCACAAATTTTTGATTTGACTCCTCACTACCTATCACAGTTTCGAAGGCCATAAAATGCCAAAATAGCACAAAACCACCCCAAATGACCCCATTTTGGAAAGTAGACACCCTAAGCTGTTTGCTGAGCGGCATGGTGAGTATTTTACAGCTCTCGTTTGTTTTTGAAAATGAAGAAAGAACATTTTTTTTTTTTTTCTTTTTTTTTTCAATTTTCAAAACTTTGTGACAAAAAGCGAGATCTGCAAAATACTCACAATACCTCTCAGCAAATAGCTTGGGGTGTCTACTTTCCAAAATGGGGTCATTTGGGGGGGTTTGTGCCATCTGGGCATTCCATGGCCTCCGAAACTGTGATAGGCAGTGAGAAGTGAAATCAAAAATTTACACCCTTAGAAAGCCTGAAGGCGGTGATTAGTTTTTGGGGTCCCGTACGCGGCTAGGCTCCCAAAAAGTCTCACACATGTGGTATCCCCGTACTCAGGAGAAGCAACAGAATGTATTTTGGGGTGTAATTCCACATATGCCCATGGCATGTTTGAGCAATATATCATTTAGTGACAACTTTGTGCAAAAAAAAAAAAATTCTTTTTTCCGCAACTTGTGTCAACATATAAAATATTCCATGGACTCGACATGCCTCTCAGTATATAGCTTGGGGTGTCTACTTTCCAAAATGGGGTCATTTGGGGGGTTTTGAACTGTCCTGGCATTTTATACACAACATTAGGAAGCTTACATCCACTCTTCTAACCACTTGAAGACAAAGCCCTTTTTGACACTTTTTGTTTACATGAAAACATATTTTTTTTTGCAAGAAAATTATGTTGAACACCCAAACATTATATATATTTTTAAAGAAAAGGCCCTACAGAATAAAATGGTGGGTGTTGCATTTTTTTTTCTGCACAGTATTTGCGCAGCGATTTTTCAAACGCATTTTTTGGGGAAAAAAATACACTTTTTTAATTTTAATGCACTAAAACACACTATATTGCCCAAATGTTTGATGAAATAAAAAAGATGATGTTAGGCCGAGTACATAGATACCAAACACGACATGCTTTAAAATTTCGCACAAACGCGCATTGGCAACAAACTACATACATTTTTAAAAGCCTTTAAAAGCCTTTACAGGTTACCCCGTTAGATTTACAGAGGAGGTCTACTGCTAAAATTACTGCACTCGATCTGACCTTCGCGGTGATACCTCACATGCATGGTGCAATTGCTGTTTACATATGACGCCAGACCGACACTTGCGTTCGCCATTGGGCAAGAGCAGGGCAGGACAGGGGTGTTTGTTTTTTTGTTTTTTTTTTATTATTAATTTTGCTTTTTTTTTTTTTTTTTTAAACTGTTGCTTCCATATTTATTTATTTTTTATATTTTTTATTGTTATCTCAGGGAATGTAAATATCCCCTATGATAGCTATAGGTAATGACAGGTACTCTTTTTTGAAAAAAATGGGGTCTATTGGACCCTAGATCTTTCCTCTGCCCTCAAAGCATCTGACCACACCAAGATCGGTGTGATAAAATGCTTTCCCAATTTCCCAATGGTGCTTTTTATATCCGGGGGGGAATTCCCTCCCACTGCTTGTAAAAGCAGTCCAGAGGCTAATTAGCCACTAGGATTGCTTTTACATGAAAGCCGGCCACTGGCTGAAAAGAATGATACCAAGATGATACCTAAACCCGCAGGCATCATTCTGGTATAAACATTCAAAGTCCAGCAACATACCAGTACGTTGCTGGTCCTTGTTGGACATGTATTGTAATCTTTTTTTTCATGCAGCCTGTTGGCTGAACGAAAAAAAAAGATTGATCGGTGGGTATGCCCACCATTAGAATACCGCCCTTCATCCACCCACTTCTAATGATGGGCATACATGCACCATTTATATATGCCGAAGCATGGGGCATCTTCCCGCAAAAGTTATGCCGCGTACACATGGTCAGACTTTTCCACAGGCAAGCCTCCGTCGGAATTTTGACCGTATGTACGCGGCATTAGGAGCAAAATCGCTCCTCCGCCCCTGCTGCCCCCATGCTTCGGCATATATGCTTTTTTTTTTTTAACTGTGGTGGCGAAATCACCTCCTACAGCACTGGAGTCGCAGGGATCAGGCCTGTCTCTGCGAACGCTGCAGTTGACAGTGATCGATCGATACTGCACTTGGGTGGCCTGGGCTGGACGGAGGGGCAAAACGCAGGTGCTAGCAGGTATCTGGGCTGATCCCACTAACACTGCGTTTTTGGGAACCCTAAACTGCTGGGGACGCTAGTATAGATCTGATCAGATCAGATATTGATCTGTTCAGATACTATACCACTAAGGGAGGTGTATGCTTCACGCGTGGGTGTTAGCGTTACTGGCACTAACCTGACGCTGCCTGGGGTGTGACGCAGACCCTCTCTGACGCTAAAACCTAATTGATATCACCTGCCGGGCGATCAGGGGGTTAAACCTTTATTGGGTTATATACGGCGGGTGCACTGACACTATGAAAAGCAAACTAACTAACCAGCGTCACCCGTAACACTTATATGATGATCACTGGTGAAAGGGTTAACTAGGGACAATTAGGGGGTTAAAACCTTTATTAGGTAATATATGGGGGTACCTGACGCTATATAAAAACCTGACGGCGAACCTAAAAAAAAATTACTGGCTACCGATCTGCATCACCGACACTAAGACAACGATCATAAAAACGATCGCTTAGCGACAGTGGTGATAGGGGGTGAAAGGGTTACCTGGGGGGCGATCAGGGGGTTAAACCTTTATTAGATAATATATGGGGGTACCTGACGCTATAAAAACCTGCGGCGAACCTAAAAAAAATTACTGGCTACCGATCTGCATCACCGACGCTAAGACAGCGATCAGAAAAATGATCGCTTAGCGACAGTGGTGATAGGGGGTGAAAGGGTTACCTGGGGGGCGATCAAGGGGGTTAAACCTTTATTAGGTAATATATTGGGGTACCTGACGCTATAAAAACCTGCGGCGAACCTAAAAAAAATTACTGGCTACCGATCTGCATCACCGACGCTAAGACAGTAGTGATGAGCCGAACACCCCCGGGTTCGGTTCGCACCAGAACCCGCGAACGGACCGAAAGTTTGCACGAACATTAGAACCCTATTAAATACAATGGATGCGAACGTTCGGATTCTAAAGTGCTAATTATAATGACTATTATCCATGTTATTGTCCGAAACAGAGTTTGGGAACCCGGCTTCTGCACCAGGGGACATGTATCAATGCAAAAAGAAGTTTTAAAAACTGACGTTTTCCGGGAGCAGTCATTTTAATGATGCATAAAGTGAAAAAAAAGTCAAATATTCCTTTAAATATTGTACCTGGGGGGTGTCTAAAGTATGCCTGTGAAGTGCCACGTGTTTCCCGTGTTTAGAACTGTCCCTGCACAAAATAACATTTCTAAAGGGAAAAAAGTCATTTAAAACTGCTTGCGGCTTTAATGCAATGCCTGGTCCCGGTAATATGGATGAAAATCTTTAGGAAAAATGGCATAGCTACCCCATCAACCCCCCCCACTCTACCCCAGCCCATTACCAGCCCCTTTGGGTCTTGTATGGATATTAAGGGGAACCCCGCGCACAAAATAAAAAAGGACCTATATACTCTGAACAGCCGTATACAGGCGGTGCATACAAGACAGGGACTGTAGGTTTGTTCTTATGTAGAATCTGTTTATAATTTTGAACAGCTGCATTGTTTAAGTGGAGCTCCATGGCAAATTCCTTTTTTTTAGCTTTTTGTAAAACATAGGGAACGGTTATCACCCCTGTCACATTTTTTTTGCTGTCTGTGCCCCTGTTCAGAACATTTCACCTCACTTTGCGTCCCAATGACAACTGTTTTTGAAATGTGGTGTTTTTATTGAAACAAGGATTGGTGATAAAGCATCAGTAGAGAGGAGACACCTTTCTCCCATATTAATTCTTACAGGAGAGAATTTTCCTTCCAAGGGGTAGATTTCCTCTCACTTCCTGTTGTCTTCTTCCGTTTGCAAGTAGTAGTAGTTTGTAAGTTGGATGTTTGAAAGTAGGGACCTTCCGTATATACTCTGCAGAAATTGGCCCCTTAGGTGTTGGTGTTGGCACAACACTGAAAGCACTCACAGTTATTCTTGGTGGGTGCTGGAACGCCCTGCTGTCAAGTATAATATCAGGAATTGTAATAACATATAATTGTTGATCAGTGGTAGTAAAAATTGGGCCTTTGATGGTGGTGCTGGTGCCACAACACTGTAAGGCCTGACAGTTACTCTTGGTGGGAGCAGCAATGGTCCCTGCTGTGAATTATTAGATCAATAATTATAATTGCATGCCCCTGTTGAACAGGCGCTGAAAAATTGGGCCTTTGGTGGTGGTGGTGGTGGTGATGGTGGTGCTGGTGCCACAACACTGTAAGGCCTGACAGTTACTCTTGGTGGGCGCAGCAATGCTCCCTGCTGTGAATTATTAGATCAATAATTATAATTGCATGCCCCTGTTGAACAGGGGCTGAAAAATTGGGCCTTTGGTGGTGGTGGTGGTGGTGATGGTGGTGCTGGTGCCACAACACTGTAAGGCCTGACAGTTACTCTTGGTGGGCGCAGCAATGCTCCCTGCTGTGAATTATTAGATCAATAATTATAATTGCATGCCCCTGTTGAACAGGGGCTGAAAAATTGGGCCTTTGGTGGTGGTGGTGGTGGTGATGGTGGTGCTGGTGCCACAACACTGTAAGGCCTGACAGTTACTCTTGGTGGGCGCAGCAATGCTCCATGCTGTGAATTATTAGATCAATAATTATAATTGCCTGCCCCTGTTGAACAGGGGCTGAAAAATTGGGCCTTTGGTGGTGGTGGTGGTGGTGGTGGTGATGGTGGTGCTGGTGCCACAACACTGTAAGGCCTGACAGTTACTCTTGGTGGGCGCAGCAATGGGCCCTGCTGTGAATTATTATATCAATAATTATAATTGCATGCCCCTGTTGAACAGGGGCTTAAAAATTGGGCCTTTGGTGGTGGTGGTGGTGGTGATGGTGGTGCTGGTGCCACAACACTGTAAGGCCTGACAGTTACTCTTGGTGGGCGCAGCAATGGGCCCTGCTGTGAATTATTAGATCAATAATTATAATTGCATGCCCCTGTTGAACAGGGGCTGAAAAATTGGGCCTTAGGCACTGGTGGCACAACACTGCAACCCCTCACAGATACTGTACTTGGAGCACAGCAATGAGGCCTGTTGCAAAGTATTGCATCAAAAATTTTAATTACACGCCCCTGTTAAACAGGGGCTGAAAAATTGGACCTTAGCCACTGGTGGCGTCACCCATAAACCAAAATGATCTTCCAAGCTATCATCGTTAATCGTATCATTGAGGAGGAGGAGGAGGATAGCCAGTCAACATAACAGCACAGGCACTCAGCATCAGCATCAGTCTTGAAGGGATGTGACATTTTAAAATCAATTAGTCTGTTATATCAGCATCTGGTGTGTGGTAGCTGGTGGTGATCCAAGACTGGTTCATCTTGATGAAAGTCAGTCGATCAACCGAGTCGGTGGACAGGCGCACCCTGTGATCCGTGACAAATCCTCCAGCAGCACTGAATGTGCGTTCTGAAAGAACGCTGGATGCAGGACAGGCCAGTAGCTCAATTGCATACTGTGCAAGCTCTGGCCAGTGATCCATCCTCAAGACCCAGTAAGCCAGAGGATTTTCGGTGGGGAAGGTGTCCAAGTCTGACCTTGCCCCTAGGTATTCCTGGACCATGTATATCAGACGCTGGCGATGGTTGCTGGAACCGATCATACTTTGGGGCTGCTGACTAAAGAATTGTCTGAACGCATCGGTCAGACGGCCACCTTCCCCACCGCTCCTTCTTTGACTGCCCGAAGCCTCAGCAACTCGTTGTCCAGGACCAGGAGTTTGTAACCTCCCAGTCTCTGGGAACGCGTTGCACAGACCTTTCTGCAAGGCCTCCCGGAGTTGTCTCATCCTCTGCTCCCTCTGCGACGGTACGATAAGGTCCGCAACCTTACCCTTGTACCGTGGATCAAGGAGAGTGGCCAGCCAGTAATGGTCCCTCTCCTTGATCCGAAGAATACGAGGATCCTTCCGCAGACTTTGCAGGATCAGGGAGGCCATGCAGCGTAGGTTAGCTGAGGCATTCAGTCCGGAGTCCTCTGGGTCACTAAGGACGACATGATCCGCAGCCACCTCCTCCCAGCCACGTACAAGTCCACTGGTTTCTTGGGACTGTAAATCATCCCTAAAAGACTGCTGCTGATGATGCTGAGTGCCAGCCTCCACCTCCATGCTGACACAATCCTCCTCCTCCTCCTCTTCCTGTGCGATGGGTGGGACAGAAGGAACACTGTCTGGGTAAAGGGGGCCTTGAGAGGCAAGGAAGTCCTCCTCTTCCTGCCTCTGTTCTGCCTCAAGTGCCCTGTCCATTATTCCACGCAGCGTGTGCTCCAACAGGTGGACAAGAGGTACAGTGTCACTGATGCATGCACTGTCACTGCTCACCATCCTCGTGGCCTCCTCAAATGGTGCCAGGACAGTGCATGCATCCCTGATCATGCCCCACTGGCGTGGTGAAAAAAACCAGAGCTCCCCTGACCCTGTCCTGGTGCCATAGTCGCACAGGTACTCATTGATGGCTCTCTGCTGCGTGTGCAGCCGCTGCAGCATGGCCAACGTTGAGTTCCACCTGGTGGGCATGTCACATATAAGGCGGTTCTTGGGCAGGTTCAACTCCTTTTGAAGCTCAGCCAGGCGAGCACTGGCATTATAAGATCTGCGGAAATGCACACAGACTTTCCTGGCCTGCCTCAGGACATCCTGTAAGCCCGGGTACCTGCCCAAGAACCGCTGCACCACCAGGTTAAGGACGTGAGCCATACAGGGCACATGGGTCAGTTGTCCCTGTCGGAGGGCGGAGAGGAGGTTGGTGCCATTGTCGCAAACCACCATTCCTGGCTTAAGCTGGCGTGGCGTCAACCACCTCTCGGCCTGCCCCTGCAGAGCAGACAGGACCTCTGCCCCAGTGTGGCTCCTGTCCCCCAAACACACCAGCGCAAGCACGGCATGGCATCTTTTTGCCTGCGTACTTGCGTAGCCCCTTGAACGCCTACGGAGCACCGCTGGTTCCGAGGACAAACCACAGGAAGAGGCCATGGAGGAAGAAGAAGAGGAGGGGGTGGAGGAGAGAGGTGTGTCACAACCAGTAGTAGCATTTTGGAGGCGTGGCGGTGGAACAACCTCCAACACTACTGCACCTTGTCCTGCATCCTTCCCAGCTGTAAAAAGAGTGACCCAATGGGCCGTGAAAGAAAGGTAACGTCCCTGTCCATGCCTGCTGGACCATGAGTCAGCGGTAATATGCACCTTACCGCTAACCGCCCTGTCCAGCGAGGCCAAGACATTGCCTTCCACATGCCTGTAGAGAGCCGGAATAGCCTTCCGTGCGAAAAAGTGTCGTTTGGGAACCTGCCACTGAGGAACCGCACATTGCACAAACTCACGGAAGGGGGCCGAGTCTACCAACTGAAAAGGCAGCAGTTGAAGCGCTAGCAATTTAGCCAAGCTAGCATTCAACCGCTGGGCATGTGGATGGCTGGGAGTGAACTTCTTTCGACGGTCCAGCAGCTGGGGCAGTGAAATTTGCCTGCTAGAATCGGACGTTGGTGTACTGCTAGCAGAGTGCCCGCAAGTACTTGCCTGTGACACACCTAATTCTACACCTTCATTCCTCTCAGAGCAGGTTTCAGAGAGGAGTGAAGGTATAGTGGGGTTGGAGATCAGGTCAACATATGTCTGATCAAGCATGTGGTGCCCAAGCGGCTGATGTTTTGGCCACGCGATATACGCTTGAGACATATGTTGCAAACAGCAGCTGTGCGATCTGATGCACTCGCCTCAAAAAAGGCCCACACCAAAGAACTTTTTGAATGTCGGGCAGAGGCAGCGCCCTGCACAGGCGGAGCTCTGCGGTGTGATTCCGTCGGTGTGCTGCCCATACGCTGGCCACTCAAGGGCATCCTGCCTCGTTGGAGATGTGCCTCCTCCTCATCCTCCTCCTCTCTCCTATTAGGCACCCACGTGGAGTCAGTGACCTCATCATCCCCTCCCTCCTCATCACTGGAGCCAATCTGGCAGTATGCTGCAGCTGCTGGAGCATGACTGCCAGATTGGTGTCCTTCTTGAGCATCCCCTCTCTCTGCTCTCACGCTGCTGCCTTCCTCTAGCTGGGTATCATCATCAGATCCTTCCAAACGCTGGGCATCCTCCTGGAGCATGTACCCAACACTGTGCTCAAACAGTTCGGGGGACTCCTCAGGAGGAGGGCATGGTGGGTCTAGGGAAGGATTGACTAATGAAGATAATGATACCAGAGAAGAGGACGCTTTGGCAGCTGCTATGCCAGTACCCTGAGCCTGGGTGAGAGAGGATGAGGAGGATGAGGTGGGCTTGGTCATCCACTCTACCAAGTCTTCGGCATGATGTGGCTCAACATGTCCAGCTGCCGAAAACAAGGACAAGCGTGTCCCATGGCCATGTGCTGATGACAATGCACCGCGTACACGACCAGCACTGTTGCCCCCAGACACAGAGCCTGCTTGCCCTCTTTTTTTGCCTCCTGACTGTCTGCCTCTCCTTGGTTGCCTTCCAGACATTTTAATGGATGGCCTGCAGGGAGATGGGAAAAACAGCAATACGGGCTACATTCAGGTGTATATTGTGCAGGAGGCTTAGCAACAATGACACTGACACTGTCCCCTGCCTATCCTTCTCTGTCCCTAAACACAAGGATTGAAAATATGGTTCAGCAAAATAGTTTTAGAACAGAATAGCACACTGACACTTTCCCTCACTGTCCTACTCTGTCCCTCCCTACAAACAAGATTTAGCACAGAATAGCACACTGATAATTTCTACGAGTGTCCTTCTCTGTCCCTAAACTCAAGGATTGAAAATATGGAACAGCAAAATTGGTTTAGAACAGAATAGCACACTGTCAGTTTCACTCACTGTACCTCTCTGTCCCTCAAATCAAGGATTGAAAATATGGTTCAGCAAAATAGTTTTAGAACAGAATAGCACACTGACACTTTCCCTCACTGTCCTACTCTGTCCCTCCCTACAAACAAGATTTAGCACAGAATAGCACACTGATAATTTCTACGAGTGACCTTCTCTGTCCCTAAACTCAAGGATTGAAAATATGGAACAGCAAAATTGGTTTAGAACAGAATAGCACACTGTCAGTTTCACTCACTGTACCTCTCTGTCCCTCAAATCAAGGATTGAAAATATGGTTCAGCAAAATAGTTTTAGAACAGAATAGCACACTGACACTTTCCCTCACTGTCCTACTCTGTCCCTCCCTACAAACAAGATTTAGCACAGAATAGCACACTGATAATTTCTACGAGTGTCCTTCTCTGTCCCTAAACTCAAGGATTGAAAATATGGAACAGCAAAATTGGTTTAGAACAGAATAGCACACTGTCAGTTTCACTCACTGTACCTCTCTGTCCCTCAACACAAGGATTGAAAATATGGAACAGCAAAATTGGTTTAGAACAGAATAGCACACTGTCAGTTTCACTCACTGTACCTCTCTGTCCCTCAACTCAAGGATTGAAAATATGGTTCAGCAAAATAGTTTTAGAACAGAATAGCACACTGACACTTTCCCTCACTGTCCTACTCTGTCCCTCCCTACAAACAAGATTTAGCACAGAATAGCACACTGATAATTTCTACGAGTGTCCTTCTCTGTCCCTAAACTCAAGGATTGAAAATATGGAACAGCAAAATTGGTTTAGAACAGAATAGCACACTGTCAGTTTCACTCACTGTACCTCTCTGTCCCTCAACTCAAGGATTGAAAATATGGAACAGCAAAATTGGTTTAGAACAGAATAGCACACTGTCAGTTTCACTCACTGTACCTCTCTGTCCCTCAACTCAAGGATTGAAAATATGGTTTAGCAAAATAGTTTTAGAACAGAATAGCACACTGACACGTTCCCTCACTGTCCTACTCTGTCCCTCCTTACAAACAAGATTTAGCACAGAATAGCACACTGATAATTTCTACGAGTGACCTTCTCTGTCTCTAAACTCAAGGATTGAAAATATGGAACAGCAAAATTGGTTTAGAACAGAATAGCACACTGTCAGTTTCACTCACTGTACCTCTCTGTCCCTCAAATCAAGGATTGAAAATATGGTTCAGCAAAATAGTTTTAGAACAGAATAGCACACTGACACTTTCCCTCACTGTCCTACTCTGTCCCTCCCTACAAACAAGATTTAGCACAGAATAGCACACTGATAATTTCTACGAGTGTCCTTCTGTCCCTAAACTCAAGGATTGAAAATATGGAACAGCAAAATTGGTTTAGAACAGAATAGCACACTGTCAGTTTCACTCACTGTACCTCTCTGTCCCTCAACTCAAGGATTGAAAATATGGAACAGCAAAATTGGTTTAGAACAGAATAGCACACTGTCAGTTTCACTCACTGTACCTCTCTGTCCCTCAACTCAAGGATTGAAAATATGGTTCAGCAAAATAGTTTTAGAACAGAATAGCACACTGACACTTTCCCTCACTGTCCTACTCTGTCCCTCCCTACAAACAAGATTTAGCACAGAATAGCACACTGATAATTTCTACGAGTGTCCTTCTCTGTCCCTAAACTCAAGGATTGAAAATATGGAACAGCAAAATTGGTTTAGAACAGAATAGCACACTGTCAGTTTCACTCACTGTACCTCTCTGTCCCTCAACTCAAGGATTGAAAATATGGAACAGCAAAATTGGTTTAGAACAGAATAGCACACTGTCAGTTTCACTCACTGTACCTCTCTGTCCCTCAACTCAAGGATTGAAAATATGGTTCAGCAAAATAGTTTTAGAACAGAATAGCACACTGACACTTTCCCTCACTGTCCTACTCTGTCCCTCCCTACAAACAAGATTTAGCACAGAATAGCACACTGATAATTTCTACGAGTGTCCTTCTCTGTCCCTAAACTCAAGGATTGAAAATATGGAACAGCAAAATTGGTTTAGAACAGAATAGCACACTGTCAGTTTCACTCACTGTACCTCTCTGTCCCTCAACTCAAGGATTGAAAATATGGAACAGCAAAATTGGTTTAGAACAGAATAGCACACTGTCAGTTTCACTCACTGTACCTCTCTGTCCCTCAACTCAAGGATTGAAAATATGGTTTAGCAAAATAGTTTTAGAACAGAATAGCACACTGACACTTTCCCTCACTGTCCTACTCTGTCCCTCCCTACAAACAAGATTTAGCACAGAATAGCACACTGATAATTTCTACGAGTGTCCTTCTCTGTCCCTAAACTCAAGGATTGAAAATATGGAACAGCAAAATTGGTTTAGAACAGAATAGCACACTGTCAGTTTCACTCACTGTACCTCTCTGTCCCTCAAATCAAGGATTGAAAATATGGTTCAGCAAAATAGTTTTAGAACAGAATAGCACACTGACACTTTCCCTCACTGTCCTACTCTGTCCCTCCCTACAAACAAGATTTAGCACAGAATAGCACACTGATAATTTCTACGAGTGTCCTTCTCTGTCCCTAAACTCAAGGATTGAAAATATGGAACAGCAAAATTGGTTTAGAACAGAATAGCACACTGTCAGTTTCACTCACTGTACCTCTCTGTCCCTCAAATCAAGGATTGAAAATATGGTTCAGCAAAATAGTTTTAGAACAGAATAGCACACTGACACTTTCCCTCACTGTCCTACTCTGTCCCTCCCTACAAACAAGATTTAGCACAGAATAGCACACTGATAATTTCTACGAGTGTCCTTCTCTGTCCCTAAACTCAAGGATTGAAAATATGGAACAGCAAAATTGGTTTAGAACAGAATAGCACACTGTCAGTTTCACTCACTGTACCTCTCTGTCCCTCAACTCAAGGATTGAAAATATGGAACAGCAAAATTGGTTTAGAACAGAATAGCACACTGTCAGTTTCACTCACTGTACCTCTCTGTCCCTCAACTCAAGGATTGAAAATATGGTTTAGCAAAATAGTTTTAGAACAGAATAGCACACTGACACTTTCCCTCACTGTCCTACTCTGTCCCTCCCTACAAACAAGATTTAGCACAGAATAGCACACTGATAATTTCTACGAGTGTCCTTCTCTGTCCCTAAACTCAAGGATTGAAAATATGGAACAGCAAAATTGGTTTAGAACAGAATAGCACACTGTCAGTTTCACTCACTGTACCTCTCTGTCCCTCAAATCAAGGATTGAAAATATGGTTCAGCAAAATAGTTTTAGAACAGAATAGCACACTGACACTTTCCCTCACTGTCCTACTCTGTCCCTCCCTACAAACAAGATTTAGCACAGAATAGCACACTGATAATTTCTACGAGTGTCCTTCTCTGTCCCTAAACTCAAGGATTGAAAATATGGAACAGCAAAATTGGTTTAGAACAGAATAGCACACTGTCAGTTTCACTCACTGTACCTCTCTGTCCCTCAAATCAAGGATTGAAAATATGGTTCAGCAAAATAGTTTTAGAACAGAATAGCACACTGACACTTTCCCTCACTGTCCTACTCTGTCCCTCCCTACAAACAAGATTTAGCACAGAATAGCACACTGATAATTTCTACGAGTGTCCTTCTCTGTCCCTAAACTCAAGGATTGAAAATATGGAACAGCAAAATTGGTTTAGAACAGAATAGCACACTGTCAGTTTCACTCACTGTACCTCTCTGTCCCTCAACTCAAGGATTGAAAATATGGAACAGCAAAATTGGTTTAGAACAGAATAGCACACTGTCAGTTTCACTCACTGTACCTCTCTGTCCCTCAACTCAAGGATTGAAAATATGGAACAGCAAAATTGGTTTAGAACAGAATAGCACACTGTCAGTTTCACTCACTGTACCTCTCTGTCCCTCAACTCAAGGATTGAAAATATGGTTCAGCAAAATCGTTTTAGAACAGAATAGCACACTGACACTTTCCCTCACTGTCCTACTCTGTCCCTCCCTACAAACAAGATTTAGCACAGAATAGCACACTGATAATTTCTACGAGTGTCCTTCTCTGTCCCTAAACTCAAGGATTGAAAATATGGAACAGCAAAATTGGTTTAGAACAGAATAGCACACTGTCAGTTTCACTCACTGTACCTCTCTGTCCCTCAAATCAAGGATTGAAAATATGGTTCAGCAAAATAGTTTTAGAACAGAATAGCACACTGACACTTTCCCTCACTGTCCTACTCTGTCCCTCCCTACAAACAAGATTTAGCACAGAATAGCACACTGATAATTTCTACGAGTGTCCTTCTCTGTCCCTAAACTCAAGGATTAAAAATATGGAACATCAAAATTGGTTTAGAACAGAATAGCACACTGTCAGTTTCACTCACTGTACCTCTCTGTCCCTCAAATCAAGGATTGAAAATATGGTTCAGCAAAATAGTTTTAGAACAGAATAGCACACTGACACTTTCCCTCACTGTCCTACTCTGTCCCTCCCTACAAACAAGATTTAGCACAGAATAGCACACTGATAATTTCTACGAGTGTCCTTCTCTGTCCCTAAACTCAAGGATTGAAAATATGGAACAGCAAAATTGGTTTAGAACAGACTAGCACACTGTCAGTTTCACTCACTGTACCTCTCTGTCCCTCAACTCAAGGATTGAAAATATGGAACAGCAAAATTGGTTTAGAACAGAATAGCACACTGTCAGTTTCACTCACTGTACCTCTCTGTCCCTCAACTCAAGGATTGAAAATATGGAACAGCAAAATTGGTTTAGAACAGAATAGCACACTGTCAGTTTCACTCACTGTACCTCTCTGTCCCTCAACTCAAGGATTGAAAATATGGTTCAGCAAAATAGTTTTAGAACAGAATAGCACACTGACACTTTCCCTCACTGTCCTACTCTGTCCCTCCCTACAAACAAGATTTAGCACAGAATAGCACACTGATAATTTCTACGAGTGTCCTTCTCTGTCCCTAAACTCAAGGATTGAAAATATGGAACAGCAAAATTGGTTTAGAACAGAATAGCACACTGTCAGTTTTACTCACTGTACCTCTCTGTCCCTCAAATCAAGGATTGAAAATATGGAACAGCAAAATAGTTTTAGAACAGAATAGCACACTGACACTTTCCCTCACTGTCCTACTCTGTCCCTCCCTACAAACAAGATTTAGCACAGAATAGCACACTGATAATTTCTACGAGTGTCCTTCTCTGTCCCTAAACTCAAGGATTGAAAATATGGAACAGCAAAATTGGTTTAGAACAGAATAGCACACTGTCAGTTTCACTCACTGTACCTCTCTGTCCCTCAACTCAAGGATTGAAAATATGGAACAGCAAAATTGGTTTAGAACAGAATAGCACACTGTCAGTTTCACTCACTGTACCTCTCTGTCCCTCAACTCAAGGATTGAAAATATGGTTCAGCAAAATAGTTTTAGAACAGAATAGCACACTGACACTTTCCCTCACTGTCCTACTCTGTCCCTCCCTACAAACAAGATTTAGCACAGAATAGCACACTGATAATTTCTACGAGTGTCTTCTCTGTCCCTAAACTCAAGGATTGAAAATATGGAACAGCAAAATTGGTTTAGAACAGAATAGCACACTGTCAGTTTCACTCACTGTACCTCTCTGTCCCTCAAATCAAGGATTGAAAATATGGTTCAGCAAAATAGTTTTAGAACAGAATAGCACACTGACACTTTCCCTCACTGTCCTACTCTGTCCCTCCCTACAAACAAGATTTAGCACAGAATAGCACACTGATAATTTCTACGAGTGTCCTTCTCTGTCCCTAAACTCAAGGATTGAAAATATGGAACAGCAAAATTGGTTTAGAACAGAATAGCACAGTGTCAGTTTCACTCACTGTACCTCTCTGTCCCTCAACTCAAGGATTGAAAATATGGAACAGCAAAATTGGTTTAGAACAGAATAGCACACTGTCAGTTTCACTCACTGTACCTCTCTGTCCCTCAACTCAAGGATTGAAAATATGGTTCAGCAAAATAGTTTTAGAACAGAATAGCACACTGACACTTTCCCTCACTGTACCTCTCTGTCCCTACAAACAAGGATTAGCACAGAATAGCACACTGTCACTGACACTCTCCCTACCTATCCTTATTTGTCCCTAAACACAAGGAATCCAGGAATAGTAAAGGAAAAATAATGACACTGTCCCTGCCTATGCTTCTCTTTCCCTGCTCCGGAACACACTACACAAGGCCGCCGCGCTGGCGTCCTTTTATAGTGTGGGGCGTGTACTAAACCCCATCAGCAATAATTGGCCACAGGCATCCTGCCTGTGGCCAATCATTGCTCTCCTCGCTGCCGGCGCTGTGATTGGCCAAGCATGCGGGGTCACAGTGCATGCTTGGCCAATCACAGTGCCTGGATGACACTGCGATCGCGTAGTGCATTGTGGGCCGTTCGCGTCACTCAAATTTGGCGCGAACGGCCCAAATCGTTCGATCTTCGTCGAACGATCGAACAGCCGATGTTCGAGTCGAACGTATGTTCGACTCGAACACGAAGCTCATCCCTATAAGACAGCGATCAGAAAAATTATCGCTTAGTGAAAGTAGTGATAGGGGGTGAAAGGGTTACCTGGGGGGCGATCAAGGGGGTTAAACCTTTATTAGGTAATATATGGGGGTACCCGACGCTATAAAAACCTGCGGCGAACCTAAAAAAAATTACTGGCTACCGATCAGCATCACCGACGCTAAGACATCGATCAGAAAAATGATCGCTTAGTGACGGCGGTGCTAGGGGGTGAAAGGGTTACCTGGGGGGTGATCAAGGGGGTTAAACCTTTATTAGGTAATATATGGGGGTACCCGACGCTATAAAAACCTGCGGCGAACCTAAAAAAAATTACTGGCTACCGATCAGCATCGCCGACGCTAAAACATCGATCAGAAAAATTATCGCTTAGTGACAGTGGTGATAGGGGGTGAAAGGGTTACCTGGGGGGCGATCAAGGGGGTTAAACCTTTATTAGGTAATATATGGGGGTACCCGACGATATAAAAACCTGCGGCGAACCTAAAAAAAATTACTGGCTACCGATCAGCATCACCGATGCTAAGACATCGATCAGAAAAATTATCGCTTAGTGACGGCGGTGCTAGGGGGTCAAAGGGTTATCTGGGGGGTGATCAGGGGGTTAAACCTTCATTAGGGGGAGTTAGGGGGCTACACTGGACCTAAAACTGAATGTACTGACACTTTTACAGTCACAAATGTCACTGATTGCAGTGATCACTAAATAAATGGTCACTGCAATCAGTGTCACTGTGACTGGGGGCTGGGGGGTGATCTGGGGGTGATCTGGGGGTGTCTGGGGGGCCTGGGGGGGCGATTTATGTGTCTATGTGTCCTGGTGTCAGTGTAGTGTTGTGTGCACTAACCTGCATCTTCTCCTGTACGGCGCTCGGTATATGTGAGCGCCGCAGGAGAGATGACATCACTTCCTCCAGCCTGTGTAAACAGTACACAGGCAGGGGAAGCTCTCATTCGCCGGGAGCGATCGAGAGGAGGTGGCCGGAATCGAAAGGCCGTCCCTTCATGCCGGATCACTCCCGAAGGTAAAACGACCGCTCACTGTAAAGAAGGGGGGTCCGATCGGACCCCCCAACTATACAAAGGCAATCACGTACATATACGTGATTCTGCCTGTCGGTGCCATTCTGCCGACGTATATTTACAGTGGGCGGTCGTTAAGTGGTTAAAGCTGTCTTTTTAACTGCTCTTGTGAGTATGTTTTCATTATTTTAATAAATGTTCATCAAGGATTTTACACTATCTAGTGTCCTCCCTTCTTTTCATGGTCCACGTTGAACACATGTATGATGCTATATGAGCTGTCGGGCTATTAAACAACTGAGGTTCATCACTTGCTACAATCTGGAGGCTCAATTGAGCATTACTTAAGGCTGTTTGAGGTCCTCCGTCATAGGGGACCATCGCTGTTTGGTAAGCCGAAATTTCTACTGGTGGTGGTGAAAGTCACGAATTTAAGTGCAAGAAGATTTGAATCCTCTTCTTTTTCTTTTATTAATTTCGGATATCGCTTCATGGGTGTTTTTTCCATTATGGACTTTGGAATATGAACTTTGAGGGGTTTTTTTGTTTTACAGTATTTTTGGATAATAATTGATTTTTTATTCACAGCTAATTTTTAATGTATTGTCAATTATTTGTTCACATAGATTATATATTGCTTTTCACTTAGCTTTTTTATATGTTATCACTGTTGATATTTGGATTTTTTCAGTCACCCAGTGATAGCCCCTTGAATGCCTACGGAGCACCACTGGTTCCGAGAACAAAGCACAGGAGGAAGAAGAAGATGAGGGGGTGGAGGAGAGAGGTGTGTCAGAATCACCAGTAGTAGCATTTTGGAGGTGTGGTGGCGGAACAACCTACAACACTACTGCACCTTGTCCTGCATCCTTCCCAGCTGCCAGCAGAGTCACCCAATGCACCATGAAAGATTGGTAATGTCCCTGTCCATGCCTGCTGGACCAGGAGTCAGTGGTAATATGCACCTTACCGCTGACCGCCCTGTCCAGCGAGGCCAAGACATTGCCTTCCACATGCCGGTAGAGAGCCGGAATTGCCTTCCGTGAGAAAAAGTGGCATTTTGGAACCTGCCACTGAGGAACCGCACATTCCACAAACTCAAGGAAGGGGGCTGAGTCTACCAACTGAAAAAGCAGCAGTTGAAGTGCTAGCAATTTAGCCAAGCTAGCATTGAACCGCTGGGCATGTGGATGGCTGGGAGCGAACTTATTTCTGCGGTGCAGCAGCTGGGGCAGGGAAATTTGCCTGGTACAATCTGACGTTGGTGTACCGATAGCAGATTGCCCGCAAGTACTTGGCTGTGACACACCTAATTCTACACCTTCATTCCTCTCAGTGCAGGTTTCAGAGAGGACTAAAAGGTATAGTGGGGTTGGAGATCCCAGCTGATGAGGAGCAAGGAGAGGTCCGCTTTGTTCTTTGGTGTGGGTCTTTTAGGTGTGCTTGCCAACGAACTGCATGGAAGGTCAACATATGTTTGATCAAGCATGTGGTGCCCAAGCGGGTGATGTTTTGGCCACGCAAGATACGCCTGAGACATATGTTGCAAATAGCAGTGCTGCGATCTGATGCACTCGTTTCAAAAAAGGCCCACACCAAAGAACTTTTGGTATAAGGTGCAGAGACAGCAGCGGCCTGCACATACGGAGCTCTGCAGTTTGATGCTGTCGGTGTGCTGCCCTCAAGCTGGCCCTTGGAGGGCATCCTGCCTCGTTGGAGATGTGCCTCCGTGACCTCATCATCCCCTCCCTCCTCATCACTGTAGCAAACCTGGCTGTATGCTGCAGCTTGGGGAACATGACTGCCAGATTGCTGTCCTTGTTGGGCACCCCCTCTAGCTGGGTTCCCTCATCGGAGCCTTCAAAACACTAGGCATCCTCCTGGAGCATGTACCCAACATTGTGGTCAAACAGTTCGGAGGACTCCTTAGGAGGACATGGTGGGGCTAGGGAAGGAGTGATTGATGCCATTGAGCCGAGGGAA
This sequence comes from Rana muscosa, assembly GCA_029206835.1. NCBI lineage: Eukaryota > Metazoa > Chordata > Amphibia > Anura > Ranidae > Rana > Rana muscosa. The sequence continues at coordinate 90,091,325 of CM055121.1, forward strand.
GAGGCCACGTTGGCAGCTGCTTTGCCAGACAAAGTACCCTGAGCCTGGGTGAGGGAGGATGAGAAGGATGAGGACGGCTTGGTCATCCACTCTACCAAGTCTTCGGCATGTTGTGGCTCAACATGGCCAGCTGCCGAAAAGAAGTACAAGCGTGTCCCGCGGCCACGTGCTGATGAGGATGCACCGTGTCCACGACCAGCACTGTTGCCTCTAGACACAGAACCTGCTTGCCCTCTTTTATTGGTTCGTGACTGTCTGCCTCTCCTTGTTTGCCTTCCAGACATACTAATGGCCTGCAGTGAGATGTAGCTGCACAAAGGTGGGATGTGTATATATATATATATATATATATATATATATATACTGATTATACTGCAGATAGCAGAATCCATTGCCTGCTGTGGTATTAGTATGAGAACACCAGCAATTGTCTTCTGTTCATTTTAGGTGCACACTGTGCAGAGGACACAGTACACTAAGTGAAAATACTTGCAGCTCCCCGCCGGTGGTATTAGTATGAGAACACCACCAATTGTATTCAGGTACCTTTAGGTGCACGCTGTGCAAAGGACACAGTACACTAAATGCAAATAATGCAGCTCCCTGCCTGTGGTATTAGTATGAGAACAGCAATTGTATTCAGGTACCTTTAGGTGCACACTTCGCAAAGGACTCGGTACACTAAGTGAAATGAATGCAGCTCCCTGCCGGTGGTATTAGTATGAAAACACCACCAATTGTATTCAGGTACCTTTAGGTGCACACTGTGCAAAGGACACAGTACACTAAGTGAAAATAATGCAGCTCCCTGCCTGTGGTATTAGTATGAGAACACCACCAATTGTATTCAGGTACCTTAAGGTGCACCCTGTGCAAAGGACACAGTACACTAATTGAAAATACTTGCAGCTCCCTGCCTGTGGTATTAGTATGAGAACACCACTGATTGTATTCAGGTACCTTTAGATGCACCCTGTGCAAAGGACACAGTACACTAAATGAACATAATGCAGCTCCCTGCCTGTCTTATTAGTATGAGAACAGCAATTGTATTCAGGTACCTTTAGGTGCACGCTGTGCAAAGGATACAGTACACTAAATAAAAATAATGCAGCTCCCTGCCTGTGGTATTAGTATGAGAACACCACCAAATGTTTTCAGGTACCTTTAGGTGCACACTGTGCAAAGGACACAGTACACTAACTGAAAATACTGCAGCTAGCACAATCACTTGCCTGCCTGTCAGTATAGAGAACAGATCTAGCTAAAGTGAATACAGTGTGTAAATATATATACAACACCTAGGATGCATATATATCTTCTACACACTAACTGCAGCTAACTGACTCGCCTGCCTGCTCTATCTAACTCAAATCAAATTACACTGTCTCTCTCTCTCTCTTTCTTTTAACCAACGCCGTAACACACTACACAAGGCTGCCAAGCCGGCGGCCTTATATAGTGTGGGGCGTGTACTAAACTTTGCTAAGCTTTGGCCAATTATGGCTCTCGGTTTTTTCCACGCTGTGATTGGCCAACACATGCGGGTCATAGTGCATGCTTGGCCAATCATCAGCCAGCAATGCACTGCGATGCTGCAGCGAATTATGGGCCGTGACGCACCACTCGAATTTGGCGCGAACGGACCATAATGTTTGAAATTCGGCGTACAGCCGAACAAGCGACGTTCGAGTCGAACATGGGTTCGACTCGAACTCAAAGTTCATCCCTATGTGCCACTTTGTGTTGGTCTATCATATAAAATCCCAATAAAACACATTTATGTTTTTGGCTGTAATGTGTAAAATATAAAGGGGAATTAATACTTTTTCAAGGCACTGTAGTATGTGCAGCTAGGGAGGGTAGATGCTAAGTAACATTTTTGCATTGCCTTGTAAAGGAGAATTTTGTTTTCAGAGAGTAGTTGGAATGTGCCTAACGTATCAAATTAAATATTCAGCTAAAAGCAGCAAAAAAAAAAAGTAAGCTGTCATATGTAATCAGCAAATACAAATACAAAGTGTACATGGCAAGTTTTGATTTTGACAACTAAAGATTTCTCTTATTTCTGATTTCTTATATTCTTACCTTACTAAAATGTTTAGCTATGGATTCACAAAACTCCCACTACAGTATTCTGCAAGAATAGGTACACATTCCATATGTACAGTATCTCACAAAAGTGAGTACATCCCTCGCATTTTTTGTAAATATTTTATTATATCTTTTTATGTGACAACACTGAAGAAATGACACAATGCTACAATGTGAAGTAGTGAGTGTACAGCTTAGCTTGTATAACAGTGTAAGGCCCCATACACACTATTAGATTTTCTGCAGATTTTTGTCTTCAGATTTACCAAAACCATATAATAGGAGGTCAAACCTTAAGAGTTTCAATTTGTATGCTATCAGGCAGGCCCTTGCACTATAGTAGTAAAAAGAACCAGACAGCGCAAAACCAACCTATCACAATGCTGCTGAACACTGAAGGTCAATATAAAAAAATCCTTAAATGAAACGTATATGAAAAAAGCAGTGCAGCGCTAAAATTGCATTATAATAAAAACGTCCAAACAGTACAAGAGTTCAGAATTTATAGGAAAATATTGATGAGTGGAACATCAAGAAGATAGAAGGATCCTCTAATCGTGAAACAGGGTGATTGATAATGATCGTAAGTGAAGTCACTTCCGTGTATAACCGCCACCAGGTGTACAGGCCGCTCACCTTAAAGCATGGACCTCTGTTTTACCAGAAGGTCAAAACTGCAGTCCCTTAACAAGGGTAATAATAAAGATGAGAGGGTAGTCCTCATACGATCCTTCAATCACAGTCCTCACTCACTCGGTAATATCCAAAACGAACTCATACGTTAGCGTAGTTACATGCAAAATTCCAAAAGAAATACATAGTGCTCTCCATATAAAACACTTGATTTATTGAATAAAAATTAGTTACTCACAAGCAATGCACAGATAGCCCTGTGCCAAGCTGATGTTCATGTAACAAAGGTATAAAACCAGGTAGATGGCTGTCCTGACGACATATGGCCCCTCGCACGCGTATCGTCCGTAGGCAAGGACTTCCTCAGCGAAATGTAATGGAGCCAGCATATCAGTCTCTTTATATAAGCCATATACCAGGTGTGTGCAATATCTAAAAAATGGGAATAATATCCCGCCCCTTCTATAAGGATTATGAGACAAGCGCCCCCATTGGATATTATCAGATGAGCCAAAAGACATAGGCTGACCACAATTGGCTTAAGGGCATATGGGATACAGAGTGCTTCCAGGAGGAAGCCTCCATCTGATCAACCACTGTGCCTATCATCGGTGAGTACACAGGGGATAACGCCTCCCATTCGAATTACTTCCGGGTAGGCGCTCCCCACATGATCCGCCGTCGCCATGACAGCGGTACAAACAAACTATGTTCATTTCCGCCCATAGCATCTCCGTGACACAGGGGGCGGGGCACACTGATCACATGGTGACAGAGTGTCAGCAAGGGATGCAGGGGAAGAATCCCCTTATACGCAGAGTGTTATAACCGCTGACTACAACATCAGAAAGGATCAAACATCTAAGAAACATCCCCCAATCTCTAACATAAATGATATATAGAAAGGGGCATGTATTGCTGCAACCGGACATTGGAATTAATGGCATATCACTAGTGCTATACACCCAGTGCTGCCATCAAGTGTCCAGAGTCAGCATTACAAATCAAATAAAAATAAAGTAAAAAGCACTGATGTCCATTAATGTCTAAAAACTGATGGGGGTACTATATCAATATGAAAATTAATATAAAATTATTGCGATCAACATATAAGTGGACCAAATGATCCGACCATATATAGGGCACAATAGTCAATAACTATGGAGATTCTGCAACATCCCCCCTCTAGTAATTACTTTAAGGGACCGTTAGGACCTCTTAATAAAACCAACAATAGTGACAAAAAGGACAACCTCTGCTTTGAGAGTAATAAAACGGTCATAAGTAGACCTGTAAAATTAATATAGACGTCAGCACAACCATCTAACCTGTGTACAAATGTAACATATAAAAAACACTAAAACAAAGTAAAAATACTAGCGGTCAGAAATAAAACAATTGAGGTCAAACTCCAATGGGACCCCCACTTTTAATTCATACACCCAAAAAGACTCTCGTCGGCTGAGATGCCGAATGAAGTTCCCTCCCCTCCAGTGGTTCGTCACCTTCTCTATCCCCCAGAACTGCAGCCCAGCTGGGCTACGGTTATGGTGGAGCCGGAAGTGTTTTGAAACATTGTGTGTAACCAACCCCCTTTTAATATTGTTGACATGTTCCCCTATCCTGACATGAAGGGGCCTGGACGTCCTGCCAACATATTGTAAGCCACAGTCACACTGTAGCATATATACGACCCCAGTTGTATCACAAGTAATTAGATCCTTGATCTTATAATTTTTTCCAGTTGCTGATGCCACAAATTCCTTCCGCTTCTTTAAATTCTTTCTGGCCTGTCGACATGGTGGGCAACGACCACATTTATGAAAGCCAGTCAGAAAATTAAAGATCCTATTCTCAGATTGAGTAGGGGGGTCAATGACCCCAGGGGCCAACTTATCCCTTAATGAAGGTGCTTTTTTGTAAATAAATTGTGGACGATCAGGAAGTAGGGGGCCTAAAATCCTATCATGCTTGAGGATTGGCCAGTGCTTATGTACAATCCTCTCGAACTTTCTATACTGGATATTAAAATCAAGAATCATTCTTGTCTTAATGGGATCATTCTGATTATTCTTAGGGACATTTGACACAAGTGCTTTTCTGTCCAGATTACGAACATTCTCAATTTCTATACCTAGGTTGTTCATATCATATCCTTTTTCAATGAACCTTGAGGCCAACACCTGAGATTGTGTAGCAAAATCATCTACATTGGTGCAATTGCGCCTTAGGCGGATAAACTGACCTCTCGGTATATTGCACAACCATTTGGAATGGTGGCAGCTTTCAATAGGTATAAAGGCGTTTCTGTCTGTGACCTTAAAGTGGGTGATCATATTGATCCTATCCCCGCTTTTAGTTAGGTCAAGATCCAGAAACACCAATCTATCTGAACTGATGTTCCATGTCAGAACAATGTTCTTACTGTTGGAATTCAGCTTGGTAGCAAACCTATCAAAGCTTGCTCTATCTCCATCCCAGACCATAATGAGGTCATCAATATACCTCTGGTAGCATATCAATTGGGGGGTTTGTTCTTATAGACGGCCTCTTCCTCCCAGTGTGCCATAAATAAATTGGCAACACTGGGAGAAAACCGTGCCCCCATAGCTACCCCTCTTGTCTGGAGAAAAAATTGCCTGTTGTACCAAAAGTAGTTCTTTGATAGACAAAATGTAAGACTATCAATCAGAAAATTCCGATGTCGTCTGGACAAACCAGAAAATGCTAATGCCCAATTAACCGAGGATAAAGCATCCTCATGGCTGATAATCGTATACAATGAACTAACTTCGGCCGAAATCAGAAGGCAAGAGGACGTAATGGTTAGAGACTCCAAAATTTGTATAACATGTTTGGTATCTTTGAGAAATGAGTTTGTCTTTGTCACCAACGGTTGGAGAAAGGTATCTATATAGTGACCAAGTCTGGAGGTGACAGAGTCTATCCCATTCACTATGGGTCTTCCGGGGGGATTAATACTGTCTTTGTGGACCTTTGGAAGAAAATAAATGATTGGTGTACGGCAAAAAAGAGGATCCAGGTAGAGTGCCTCTTTTATAGTTAACACTCCTATATGTTTCCCCCTCTCTACTAGAAAGTGGAGTTCTCCTTTAAATTCCAGCATAGGATCTCTAGACATAATGCTATAAGTATTGGTATCACTAAGGAGATTGTCCATTTCATTCTTGTAGTAAGCCTTGCTTAATACCACAAGCCCCCCCCCCCCTTGTCAGCAGGTCGTATAACTAGGTCCTTTCTCTCCGTCAGTGATTGTATACCGTTCTGGATATAGACAGGATCGTTCGCTTTATGGATTTTTAACGCATCTAAATCCCTCGCCACCATATTCTTAAACACCTCAATATGCTTGGTGTCTGGGGTAGGTGGATTGAAAACGGATTTATTCCGCAAAGAAGAATGATGACCAGTCTGGCTAATTGGCGCACTCAGCGTCCTAGTGGAAGGAGTATTAAGGAAGTACTTCTTAATGTTCAAACTACGGATACATTTCTGCAAGTTAACATACGTTTGAAATTTGTTTAAATTGCGGGTAGGGGCATATTTAAGACCCTTATCCAATACTTTAATTTCATCTTCATTAAGGGGTGTTCCACTTAAATTGAATATCCCTGCACCTATTGGGGCTTTACTCTTTTGAGTTTGCCTGCCTCCTCTCCTTCCTCTCTTGCTTTTCTTTTTCGCAGGGGCACCCCTTCCTGAGTGGGTTGTTGGGATTGAGTCCCCCGCCAGCCTCCCGGATTGGGAGGAATGAAGGGGGCACCCCTCCCTGTACCTCTCGGGGCTCCGCGAAAATCCCCTCTCCCACGGGGACCCCTGTATGCCAGGGGCGAGAAGCGATTATGTATAGGTACTTGGTTAGTGTGTTGTGACGGAACAAGACCTCCATAGGAGAAAGTATCATGATTATTCTGTGCATAACCATTCTGATAAGGGTAAGATCGATTACCTCTATCCACATAGGGACCGTTACCCTCACTCATATATGAGTAATTAGGCTGCTGTTGCTGGTAGCCACCATAAGTATCACTCCCCATTGGAGGTGCATTATATGCCTGTTGCCGATATGGGGAATGATGGTAGCCGCCTCTCTTACCCCGTCCTCTTTTGTTTTTGCCCTTTTTGTTATTGAAGACTTCTTGGTACTGACCATCATTAATGGGAGTTCCTGCACCCGGATGTTCCAAATTGTCATAGACATAGACCTCACCCCCCCTGGGAGTAGGGAGTGGGGTGTCGGCCATATCCACATTAGAAGGGTCAGGATTCACCTGTGTGGAATTTATATCTGTGGATAGCACTTGCCACTTAAACACACTATTTTTCCCAAAGTCATCTAGATCTCTAATGAACTTTTTCTTCTTTTTGTTTTGAGTCTCAGTGTCCCATTTAACTAATCTATTTTTCAAGTCCGTAGATAATCTCACAAACTCCTCAGACTCCTTGAAAGGTTCCAAGGTAGTCCTCAAGTCCCTAATTTGGGCCTCTAGCATTTTCATTTTTCTTTGTTTTCTTAATAACAAAAATTCTAATAGTTCCAAACCTTTTTTGATGAAGAAATTCCCCCATTCTGTGTTGGCCTCATCATCCATAAGACCATCGTTAGGTGGGACATCCCACCGCAGACGTCTCGGGATAATTTTCGCTACTAGGTATTGTTCAAAGGTAATGATATCCCACCAAGTCTTAACCTTTTTTTCAAAAACGTGCCCTAGTTTTCTAAAGGTGTGGGTGAGTTCATTTCCTCCCCCAGTAGTTTGATTCCTAGAGAAAATATCTCCAATTTTAACCTCCCTCTTTTCCAAATATTGGAAAATTTCCATGGTGATGCTGCTAGACTGTAATATATTGAAAAACAGAACAGTAGTAAAAAGAACCAGACAGCGCAAAACCAACCTATCACAATGCTGCTGAACACTGAAGGTCAATATAAAAAAATCCTTAAATGAAACGTATATGAAAAAAGCAGTGCAGCGCTAAAATTGCATTATAATAAAAATGTCCAAACAGTACAAGAGTTCAGAATTTATAGGAAAATATTGATGAGTGGAACATCAAGAAGATAGAAGGATCCTCTAATCGTGAAACAGGGTGATTGATAATGATCGTAAGTGAAGTCACTTCCGTGTATAACCGCCACCAGGTGTACAGGCCGCTCACCTTAAAGCATGGACCTCTGTTTTACCAGAAGGTCAAAACTGCAGTCCCTTAACAAGGGTAATAATAAAGATGAGAGGGTAGTCCTCATACGATCCTTCAATCACAGTCCTCACTCACTCGGTAATATCCAAAACGAACTCATACGTTAGCGTAGTTACATGCAAAATTCCAAAAGAAATACATAGTGCTCTCCATATAAAACACTTGATTTATTGAATAAAAATTAGTTACTCACAAGCAATGCACAGATAGCCCTGTGCCAAGCTGATGTTCATGTAACAAAGGTATAAAACCAGGTAGATGGCTGTCCTGACGACATATGGCCCCTCGCACGCGTATCGTCCGTAGGCAAGGACTTCCTCAGCGAAATGTAATGGAGCCAGCATATCAGTCTCTTTATATAAGCCATATACCAGGTGTGTGCAATATCTAAAAAATGGGAATAATATCCCGCCCCTTCTATAAGGATTATGAGACAAGCGCCCCCATTGGATATTATCAGATGAGCCAAGAGACATAGGCTGACCACAATTGGCTTAAGGGCATATGGGATACAGAGTGCTTCCAGGAGGAAGCCTCCATCTGATCAACCACTGTGCCTATCATCGGTGAGTACACAGGGGATAACGCCTCCCATTCGAATTACTTCCGGGTAGGCGCTCCCCACATGATCCGCCGTCGCCATGACAGCGGTACAAACAAACTATGTTCATTTCCGCCCATAGCATCTCCGTGACACAGGGGGCGGGGCACACTGATCACATGGTGACAGAGTGTCAGCAAGGGATGCAGGGAAAGAATCCCCTTATACGCAGAGTGTTATCTGGGGGATAGAGAAGGTGACGAACCACTGGAGGGGAGGGAACTTCATTTGGCATCTCAGCCGACGAGAGTCTTTTTGGGTGTATGAATTAAAAGTGGGGGTCCCATTGGGGTTAAATGTTGAGTTTGACCTCAATTGTTTTATTTCTGACCGCTAGTATTTTTACTTTGTTTTAGTGTTTTTTATATGTTACATTTGTACACAGGTTAGATGGTTGTGCTGACGTCTATATTAATTTTACAGGTCGATTTATGACCGTTTTATTACTCTCAAAGCAGAGGTTGTCCTTTTTGTCACTATTGTTGGTTTTATTAAGAGGTCCTAACGGTCCCTTAAAGTAATTACTAGAGGGGGGATGTTGCAGAATCTCCATAGTTATTGACTATTGTGCCCTATATATGGTCGGATCATTTGGTCCACTTATATGTTGATCGCAATAATTTTATATTAATTTTCATATTGATATAGTACCCCCATCAGTTTTTAGACATTAATGGACATCAGTGCTTTTTACTTTATTTTTATTTGATTTGTAATGCTGACTCTGGACACTTGATGGCAGCACTGGGTGTATAGCACTAGTGATATGCCATTAATTCCAATGTCCGGTTGCAGCAATACATGCCCCTTTCTATATATCATTTATGTTAGAGATTGGGGGATGTTTCTTAGATGTTTGACCCTTTCTGATGTTGTAGTCAGCGGTTATAACACTCTGCGTATAAGGGGATTCTTCCCCTGCATCCCTTGCTGACACTCTGTCACCATGTGATCAGTGTGCCCCGCCCCCTGTGTCACGGAGATGCTATGGGCGGAAATGAACATAGTTTGTTTGTACCGCTGTCATGGCGACGGCAGATCATGTGGGGAGCGCCTACCCGGAAGTAATTAGAATGGGAGGCGTTATCCCCTGTGTACTCACCGATGATAGGCACAGTGGTTGATCAGATGGAGGCTTCCTCCTGGAAGCACTCTGTAACCCATATGCCCTTAAGCCAATTGTGGTCAGCCTATGTCTTTTGGCTCATCTGATAATATCCAATGGGGGCGCTTGTCTCATAATCCTTATAGAAGGGGCGGGATATTATTCCCATTTTTTAGATATTGCACACACCTGGTATATGGCTTATATAAAGAGACTGATATGCTGGCTCCATTACATTTCGCTGAGGAAGTCCTTGCCTACGGACGATACGCGTGCGAGGGGCCATATGTCGTCAGGACAGCCATCTACCTGGTTTTATACCTTTGTTACATGAACATCAGCTTGGCACAGGGCTATCTGTGCATTGCTTGTGAGTAACTAATTTTTATTCAATAAATCAAGTGTTTTATATGGAGAGCACTATGTATTTCTTTTGGAATTTTGCATGTAACTACGCTAACATATGAGTTCGTTTTGGATATTACCGAGTGAGTGAGGACTGTGATTGAAGGATCGTATGAGGACTACCCTCTCATCTTTATTATTACCCTTGTTAAGGGACTGCAGTTTTGACCTTCTGGTAAAACAGAGGTCCATGCTTTAAGGTGAGCGGCCTGTACACCTGGTGGCGGTTATACACGGAAGTGACTTCACTTACGATCATTATCAATCACCCTGTTTCACGATTAGAGGATCCTTCTATCTTCTTGATGTTCCACTCATCAATATTTTCCTATAAATTCTGAACTCTTGTACTGTTTGGACGTTTTTATTATAATGCAATTTTAGCGCTGCACTGCTTTTTTCATATACGTTTCATTTAAGGATTTTTTTATATTGACCTTCAGTGTTCAGCAGCATTGTGATAGGTTGGTTTTGCGCTGTCTGGTTCTTTTTACTACTGTTCTGTTTTTCAATATATTACAGTCTAGCAGCATCACCATGGAAATTTTCCAATATTTGGAAAAGAGGGAGGTTAAAATTGGAGATATTTTCTCTAGGAATCAAACTACTGGGGAAGGAAATGAACTCACCCACACCTTTAGAAAACTAGGGCACGTTTTTGAAAAAAAGGTTAAGACTTGGTGGGATATCATTACCTTTGAACAATACCTAGTAGCGAAAATTATCCCGAGACGTCTGCGGTGGGATGTCCCACCTAACGATGGTCTTATGGATGATGAGGCCAACACAGAATGGGGGAATTTCTTCATCAAAAAAGGTTTGGAACTATTAGAATTTTTGTTATTAAGAAAACAAAGAAAAATGAAAATGCTAGAGGCCCAAATTAGGGACTTGAGGACTACCTTGGAACCTTTCAAGGAGTCTGAGGAGTTTGTGAGATTATCTATGGACTTGAAAAATAGATTAGTTAAATGGGACACTGAGACTCAAAACAAAAAGAAGAAAAAGTTCATTAGAGATCTAGATGACTTTGGGAAAAATAGTGTGTTTAAGTGGCAAGTGCTATCCACAGATATAAATTCCCCACAGGTGAATCCTGACCCTTCTAATGTGGATATGGCCGACACCCCACTCCCTACTCCCAGGGGGGGTGAGGTCTATGTCTATGACAATTTGGAACATCCGGGTGCAGGAACTCCCATTAATGATGGTCAGTACCAAGAAGTCTTCAATAACAAAAAGGGCAAAAACAAAAGAGGACGGGGTAAGAGAGGCGGCTACCATCATTCCCCATATCGGCAACAGGCATATAATGCACCTCCAATGGGGAGTGATACTTATGGTGGCTACCAGCAACAGCAGCCTAATTACTCATATATGAGTGAGGGTAACGGTCCCTATGTGGATAGAGGTAATCGATCTTACCCTTATCAGAATGGTTATGCACAGAATAATCATGATACTTTCTCCTATGGAGGTCTTGTTCCGTCACAACACACTAACCAAGTACCTACTGTGAGGGGGTTAGCTCGGCAGCGGGTGTGTGTGACCCCCGGGATGGGCTCCCCACACAAAAACAGGCCCAGCAAACGGAGGTTGTGGTTTTCAAAATCAAAAAGGTGCGGTTTATTTTCTATTTACAGTGACAAAACACAGCAAAGCAAAAGAAACATAAATAAAATAAATCCTGGTCTATTTGACCTCTGACTAAACATACAGGTTTCCTAACTAACAACTGGGATCAGCCTAGTGCTGTCCTAGTCCCTAAGTCCCTGATTTTAAATGTCCAAGCAAATAGCCACACAGGCTTTGTCTCACCGCACAGGGGTTCACTCTCCCTAGACAGTCCACACAGGTCTGGGTCCAGGCATGAGCAAACACCTAATGAATCTGGGAGTTCTTATAGAGGCCTAAATGAGCTGACAAGCTTCAGCTGGTCTCATCAACTCCCTGTCTGCACGACGCCCCACACTCTCCCTAGAGGTATGAGTCATCCATGAGCCCACTAGCCTCAGCTGGGCTTATACAACTCTCCACCTAGTTGTATAAGTCGGCGTAAAGCCTGAATCTGGGCGAAATATATCTACCCCCCTGGATGCAACCAGGTGACTTTACCTTCCTGCTGTCACATACCCCCCCCTCTTGTTTTAACCTCGGGGTTGGAACACCAGCAATCAGGCATTCATGTACTCGAGACAAAGCATCCACATTCCCCATTTGAACGCCAGGGCGATGCTTTACTGTGAAGTTGAATTCCTGGAGGGCCAGGAACCACCTATTCACTCTTCTATTTGTTTCCTTGTTTTGAGCCATCCACTTTAACGGAGCGTGATCCGTAACCATGTCAAAGTGCCTACCTAGCAGGTAGTACCGAAGGGAATCTAGAGCCCACTTCACCGCTAAACACTCCTTTTCAACGGTGGCGTAATTTACCTCATGGGACTTCAACTTCCTGCTGAGGTAAATGACTGGGTGCTCTTCCCCGTTCCAGACCTGGGACAATACTGCTCCTAACCCCACATCTGACGCATCACTTTGTACGACAAAGTCTTTAGAGAAGTCGGGTGAGTACAACACTGGCTGGCTACATAAGGCTTGTTTCAAGAATTGGAATGCTGCCTCAGCCTCGGGGGTCCATTTAATCATGACCGACCCTTTCCCCTTCGTCAGGTTGGTTAGGGGCACAGCCTTAGAAGCAAAGTGGGGAATGAATCGCCGATAATACCCAGCGATTCCCAGAAAGGCTCGTACCTGCTTCTTGCTGTTGGGACGTGGCCAACTCTGGATGGCCTCGACTTTGTTGAGTTGGGGTTTTATTACTCCCCTCCCAATGGTGTACCCAAGATATTTGGCCTCCTCCTGCCCAATGGTACACTTCTTGGGGTTAGCCGTAAACCCCGCTTCCCGAACAGAGTCCAGGACTGCTTGCACTTTTGGCAGATGTGAGGCCCAATCTGTGCTATGGACAATTACGTCATCCAGGTAAGCCGCAGCATACTTCCGATGGGGCCTCAGCATCTGGTCCATTTTCCGCTGGAATGTGGCCGGCGCATTCTGTAACCCGAACGGCATTCTTTTATATTGGAACGCCCCGTCTGGGGTTACAAATGCGGTTTTCTCTTTGGCCGACTTGGCCAGGGGGATTTGCCAATACCCTTTTGTGAGGTCAAGAGTCGTCATGTATCGGGCTGTTCCCAGCCGGTCGATCAACTCATCTATACGTGGCATGGGGTAGGTGTCAAATTTTGTAACTTTGTTCAACTGACGGAAATCGTTACAAAATCGCCAGCTCCCATCCGGTTTAGGCACCAACACAATGGGACTAGACCAATCACTTTGGGACTCCTCTATCACCCCTAAGTTCAGCATTTTCTGTACTTCCTCCCGTATTGCCTCCCGTCGGGCCTCTGGGATCCGATAGGGTTTTAACTTCACCCTTTCACCGGGCGGGGTAATGATGTCATGCTCTACCCCAGATGTTTGTCCCGGCAGCTCAGAGAATACCTCCTCGTTGCGAAGCACAAACTCCTTAACCTCCTGTTGTTGGGGTTGTGACAAGGTGGCTGCTATTCCAACCTCAGGAATCACGCAACCAGTTTGAGCTGGTGACCAAGTGTCTGCGACTAGGGACTCTCTATCCCTCCAGGCTTTCAACAGATTAACGTGATAGATCTGTTCGGGCTTTCGCCTTCCTGGTTGTCTGACCTTGTAATTCACTTTGCTCACTTTTTCCATTATCTCATAGGGGCCTTGCCATTTGGCAAGGAATTTACTTTCAACCGTAGGGACAAGTACCAGTATCCTATCCCCCGGGGAAAAGGTACGGGTCTTGGCTCCACGGTTGTACACTCTCTGCTGTGCTAACTGCGCTTGGGCCAAATGTTCCTTCACGATGGGCATTACCTGTGCAATTCGGTCTTGCATCAGGGCGACATGCTCAATCACACTCCTGTGGGGAGAACTGTCACTTTCCCAAGTTTCCTTGGCAATATCCAACAGCCCTCTTGGGTGTCTCCCATACAGTAACTCAAAGGGGGAGAATCCCGTAGAGGATTGGGGCACCTCCCTAATAGCAAACATCAGATAAGGAAGTAGACAGTCCCAATCCTTTCCATCTCTATCCACCACTTTCTTCAACATTTGTTTTAGGGTTTTGTTGAATCTTTCAACCAGCCCATCGGTTTGGGGGTGATACACAGATGTACGTAATTGCGTCACTTTGAACAATTTACACAGCTCCTTCATAACCCGGGACATAAAGGGTGTACCTTGGTCCGTAAGCAGTTCTTTACAAATACCCACCCGGCTAAACACAAGAGATAGCTCTTTGGCTATGGTTTTGGCCGAGGTATTTTGGAGAGGGATCGCTTCTGGATAACGGGTGGCATAGTCCATTATAACTAATATGTACTGGTGCCCCCTAGCGGACTTGATTATAGGACCTACCAAATCCATGGCGATCCTCTCAAACGGGACCTCAATGATGGGTAGAGGGACCAGCGGGCTACGGAAATGTGGCATCGGGGCCGACCTCTGACACACAGGGCAGGAGGAACAATAATTTTCTATGTCCCTCATCACCCCCGGCCAATAGAATCTCTGTAATACCCTCTCTCGGGTTTTCTCTGTCCCCAGATGACCTCCAAGAATGTGCCCATGGGCCAACTCCAACACCAACTTCCTGTAAGGTTTGGGCACCACAAGCTGCTCAACGGTTTCTTCTGCCCTTTTTGCCACCCGATACAGTAGGTCCTTCTCTACGCTGAAGTATGGGTAAGTGCAGGTATTATCTGGGTTCACTAACTCGCCATCTATTTTCACTATGTTTTCCCGTGCCTTTATTAGGGCGGGGTCTTTCAACTGTTCTGTGGCAAAGTTTTCCCTGTGAACCTCAAGATCAGAAAACTCCACAGACGGTAGGTTTTCGTCTGAGGAGGTGGGCTCCTCTCCAGTTTCTTGAGTCTCCCCTGCCAATACTGATAAGGGAAATTCCGGAGAGTCCTCACCACTCTCAGGGGAGTTCTGGCTATCACATTCCTGGTACATAGGGGCACCAGTGGGGGGCTCAGGATCATCCCACAGTTCCCAGAACTTCGGAAAATCCCTTCCCACAATGGCGTCATGCGGTAACTGAGATACTAAGCCCACTGGATGAGAGAGGGTACCTTTGGGGGTCTCGAAACACACTGTAGTCACTGGATACTCTCGGGTGTCCCCATGCACACAAATAACAGCTACCTTGCTATTCCCAAAGACCTCTGTTTTAACTAACTCAGCCTTTATCAGGGTCACAAGGCTACCTGAATCCAGCAATACCACAACATTTCTACCATTAACACACATTTTGCATAAATGTTTCTCAGTTCCTCGAATGGCAGTGCATGCGACTGTCGCACACAGCGACTGACGTCTGCCCGTCAGAAAGTCACACTGCATGGGTTCCTCCACAACCGGGCAATTGGCTGCAATATGTCCCGCTTGCCGGCAGCGGTAGCAAACGATCCTTCTTGCCGCCTCTTGAGCCGCTGATTTCCCAGGCTGTTCTCGCCAAACTTGGGGTAGAGCTCCCACCCTCTCACTCTCTCCACCCTCACCCCTTGGAATCCTCTTATCCGCCCCTGGGGATGGTCTGGTCTTAGGGTGGAAAGTCCGAGTGTCTCTGGAAGAGGCCGTCAGGTTCTCTGTAGCCAAGTATTTCTCCACACGATCCACAAGACCATCGGCCGTCTCTGGGTCTCCATGGCTTACCCACTTTTGGATGGCAGTAGGAAGAGCTCTCAAAAACCGATCCATTACAACACGTTCCACAATCTTTGGTGCGGACAAAGTCTCTGGCTGTAGCCACTTTCTGCTCAGGTGAATGAGATCATACATTTGAGACCTGGGGGGTTTTCCAAGCTGGAAAGTCCAGTTATGCACACGCTGAGCCCGGACAGCCTGGGTGACACCCAGCCTTGCCAAAATTTCAGCTTTTAGCATCACATAGTCTTTTGCTTGGTTAGGCTCTAGGTCATAGTAAGCTTTCTGCGATTCGCCAGTTAACAGAGGAGCCACCAGTCCAGCCCACTGCTCCTCAGGCCACTTTTCTCTTTCAGCGGTCCTTTCAAATGTGGTCAAAAATACCTCTGGATCATCCTCTCCAGTCATTTTTGTCAATAAACGACTCACCCCAAAGGACGCGATATTAGTGGGACGGCTTTCCTCACTGGTCTGCGGACGTTGCTGCATTACTGCTTCCATCTGTTGTTGTAGTCTCTGCTCTTGCTTCTGCAACAGGTCTATGAAGCGGGCCTCAGATTGCTGCTGGGCTTGTTGCTGAGCCTCCAGACTCTGTTGCAAAGTTGCGTTTGTCTGCTGCTGGGCTGCAAGGCTCTGTTGATGAGCTTGCTGCTGGGCTGCGAAGTTCTGTTGTTGAGCTGCAAGGCTCTTTTGCAAACCTGCATTTGTCTGCTGTTGATTGGCATTTGCTAGAGCCAGCTGCTTCAGTATCTCCTCCATGCTGGCTTAAAAAAAAACTGCCCGCATTCTCCACCAACTGTGAGGGGGTTAGCTCGGCAGCGGGTGTGTGTGACCCCCGGGATGGGCTCCCCACACAAAAACAGGCCCAGCAAACGGAGGTTGTGGTTTTCAAAATCAAAAAGGTGCGGTTTATTTTCTATTTACAGTGACAAAACACAGCAAAGCAAAAGAAACATAAATAAAATAAATCCTGGTCTATTTGACCTCTGACTAAACATACAGGTTTCCTAACTAACAACTGGGATCAGCCTAGTGCTGTCCTAGTCCCTAAGTCCCTGATTTTAAATGTCCAAGCAAATAGCCACACAGGCTTTGTCTCACCGCACAGGGGTTCACTCTCCCTAGACAGTCCACACAGGTCTGGGTCCAGGCATGAGCAAACACCTAATGAATCTGGGAGTTCTTATAGAGGCCTAAATGAGCTGACAAGCTTCAGCTGGTCTCATCAACTCCCTGTCTGCACGACGCCCCACACTCTCCCTAGAGGTATGAGTCATCCATGAGCCCACTAGCCTCAGCTGGGCTTATACAACTCTCCACCTAGTTGTATAAGTCGGCGTAAAGCCTGAATCTGGGCGAAATATATCTACCCCCCTGGATGCAACCAGGTGACTTTACCTTCCTGCTGTCACACTATACATAATCGCTTCTCGCCCCTGGCATACAGGGGTCCCCGTGGGAGAGGGGATTTTCGCGGAGCCCCGAGAGGTACAGGGAGGGGTGCCCCCTTCATTCCTCCCAATCCGGGAGGCTGGCGGGGGACTCAATCCCAACAACCCACTCAGGAAGGGGTGCCCCTGCGAAAAAGAAAAGCAAGAGAGGAAGGAGAGGAGGCAGGCGAACTCAAAAGAGTAAAGCCCCAATAGGTGCAGGGATATTCAATTTAAGTGGAACACCCCTTAATGAAGATGAAATTAAAGTATTGGATAAGGGTCTTAAATATGCCCCTACCCGCAATTTAAACAAATTTCAAACGTATGTTAACTTGCAGAAATTTATCCGTAGTTTGAACATTAAGAAGTACTTCCTTAATACTCCTTCCACTAGGACGCTGAGTGCGCCAATTAGCCAGACTGGTCATCATTCTTCTTTGCGGAATAAATCCGTTTTCAATCCACCTACCTCAGACACCAAGTATATTGAGGTGTTTAAGAATATGGTGGCGAGGGATTTAGAGGCGTTAAAAATCCGTAAAGCGAACGATCCTGTCTATATCCAGAACGGTATACAATCACTGACGGAGAGAAAGGACCTAGTTATACGACCTGCTGACAAGGGGGGGGGGGCTTCTGGTATTAAGCAAGGCTTACTAAAAGAATGAAATGGACAATCTCCTTAGTGATACCAATACTTATAGCATTATGTCTAGAGATCCTATGCTGGAATTTAAAGGAGAACTCCACTTTCTAGTAGAGAGGGGGAAACATATAGGAGTGTTAACTATAAAAGAGGCACTCTACCTGGATCCTCTTTTTTGCCGTACACCAATCATTTATTTTCTTCCAAAGGTCCACAAAGACAGTATTAATCCCCCGGAAGACCCATAGTGAATGGGATAGACTCTGTCACCTCCAGACTTGGTCACTATATAGATACCTTTCTCCAACCGTTGGTGACAAAGACAAACTCATTTCTCAAAGATACCAAACATGTTATACAAATTTTGGAGTCTCTAACCATTACGTCCTCTTGCCTTCTGATTTCGGCCGACGTTAGTTCATTGTATACGATTATCAGCCATGAGGATGCTTTATCCTCGGTTAATTGGGCATTAGCATTTTCTGGTTTGTCCAGACGACATCGGAATTTTCTGATTAATAGTCTTACCTTTTGTCTATCAAAGAACTACTTTTGGTACAACAGGCAATTTTTTCTCCAGACAAGAGGGGTAGCTATGGGGGCACGGTTTGCTCCCAGTGTTGCCAATTTATTTATGGCACACTGGGGGGAAGAGGCCGTCTATAAGAACAAACCCCCCCAATTGATATGCTACCAGAGGTATATTGATGACCTCATTATGGTCTGGGATGGAGATAGAGCAAGCTTTGATAGGTTTGCTACCAAGCTGAATTCCAACAGTAAGAACATTGTTCTGACATGGAACATCAGTTCAGATAGATTGGTGTTTCTGGATCTTGACCTAACTAAAAGCGGGGATAGGATCAATATGATCACCCACTTTAAGGTCACAGACAGAAACGCCTTTATACCTATTGAAAGCTGCCACCATTCCAAATGGTTGTGCAATATACCGAGAGGTCAGTTTATCCGCCTAAGGCGCAATTGCACCAATGTAGATGATTTTGCTACACAATCTCAGGTGTTGGCCTCAAGGTTCATTGAAAAAGGATATGATATGAACAACCTAGGTATAGAAATTGAGAATGTTCGTAATCTGGACAGAAAAGCACTTGTGTCAAATGTCCCTAAGAATAATCAGAATGATCCCATTAAGACAAGAATGATTCTTGATTTTAATATCCAGTATAGAAAGTTCGAGAGGATTGTACATAAGCACTGGCCAATCCTCAAGCATGATAGGATTTTAGGCCCCCTACTTCCTGATCGTCCACAATTTATTTACAAAAAAGCACCTTCATTAAGGGATAAGTTGGCCCCTGGGGTCATTGACCCCCCTACTCAATCTGAGAATAGGATCTTTAATTTTCTGACTGGCTTTCATAAATGTGGTCGTTGCCCACCATGTCGACAGGCCAGAAAGAATTTAAAGAAGCGGAAGGAATTTGTGGCATCAGCAACTGGAAAAAATGATAAGATCAAGGATCTAATTACTTGTGATACAACTGGGGTCGTATATATGCTACAGTGTGACTGTGGCTTACAATATGTTGGCAGGACGTCCAGGCCCCTTCATGTCAGGATAGGGGAACATGTCAACAATATTAAAAGGGGGTTGGTTACACACAATGTTTCAAAACACTTCCGGCTCCACCATAACCGTAGCCCAGCTGGGCTGCAGTTCTGGGGGATAGAGAAGGTGACGAATCACTGGAGGGGAGGGAACTTCATTCGGCATCTCAGCCGACGAGAGTCTTTTTGGGTGTATGAATTAAAAGTGGGGGTCCCATTGGGGTTAAATGTTGAGTTTGACCTCAATTGTTTTATTTCTGACCGCTAGTATTTTTACTTTGTTTTAGTGTTTTTTATATGTTACATTTGTACACAGGTTAGATGGTTGTGCTGACGTCTATATTAATTTTACAGGTCGATTTATGACCGTTTTATTACTCTCAAAGCAGAGGTTGTCCTTTTTGTCACTATTGTTGGTTTTATTAAGAGGTCCTAACGGTCCCTTAAAGTAATTACTAGAGGGGGGATGTTGCAGAATCTCCATAGTTATTGACTATTGTGCCCTATATATGGTCGGATCATTTGGTCCACTTATATGTTGATCGCAATAATTTTATATTAATTTTCATATTGATATAGTACCCCCATCAGTTTTTAGACATTAATGGACATCAGTGCTTTTTACTTTATTTTTATTTGATTTGTAATGCTGACTCTGGACACTTGATGGCAGCACTGGGTGTATAGCACTAGTGATATGCCATTAATTCCAATGTCCGGTTGCAGCAATACATGCCCCTTTCTATATATCATTTATGTTAGAGATTGGGGGATGTTTCTTAGATGTTTGACCCTTTCTGATGTTGTAGTCAGCGGTTATAACACTCTGCGTATAAGGGGATTCTTCCCCTGCATCCCTTGCTGACACTCTGTCACCATGTGATCAGTGTGCCCTGCCCCCTGTGTCACGGAGATGCTATGGGCGGAAATGAACATAGTTTGTTTGTACCGCTGTCATGGCGACGGCGGATCATGTGGGGAGCGCCTACCCGGAAGTAATTCGAATGGGAGGCGTTATCCCCTGTGTACTCACCGATGATAGGCACAGTAGTTGATCAGATGGAGGCTTCCTCCTGGAAGCACTCTGTATCCCATATGCCCTTAAGCCAATTGTGGTCAGCCTATGTCTTTTGGCTCATCTGATAATATCCAATGGGGGCGCTTGTCTCATAATCCTTATAGAAGGGGCGGGATATTATTCCCATTTTTTAGATATTGCACACACCTGGTATATGGCTTATATAAAGAGACTGATATGCTGGCTCCATTACATTTCGCTGAGGAAGTCCTTGCCTACAGACGATACGCGTGCGAGGGGCCATATGTCGTCAGGACAGCCATCTACCTGGTTTTATACCTTTGTTACATGAACATCAGCTTGGCACAGGGCTATCTGTGCATTGCTTGTGAGTAACTAATTTTTATTCAATAAATCAAGTGTTTTATATGGAGAGCACTATGTATTTCTTTTGGAATTTTGCATGTAACTACGCTAACGTATGAGTTCGTTTTGGATATTACCGAGTGAGTGAGGACTATGATTGAAGGATCGTATGAGGACTACCCTCTCATCTTTATTATTACCCTTGTTAAGGGACTGCAGTTTTGACCTTCTGGTAAAACAGAGGTCCATGCTTTAAGGTGAGCGGCCTGTACACCTGGTGGCGGTTATACACGGAAGTGACTTCACTTACGATCATTATCAATCACCCTGTTTCACGATTAGAGGATCCTTCTATCTTCTTGATGTTCCACTCATCAATATTTTCCTATAAATTCTGAACTCTTGTACTGTTTGGACGTTTTTATTATAATGCAATTTTAGCGCTGCACTGCTTTTTTCATATAGGCCCTTGCACTACATGGTTTTGGTAAATCAGACAACAAATGCTGTATAGTGTGTATGGGGTCTAAATTTGCTGTCCCCTCAAAATAACGCAACACACAGCCATTAATGTCTAAACCGCTGGCAACAAAAGTGAGTACACCCCTAAGTAAAAATGTCCAAATTGGGCCCAATTAGCCATTTTCCCTCCACAGTGTCATGTGACTCGTTAGTGTTACAATGTCTCAGGTGTGAATGGGGAGCAGGTGTGTTAAATTGGGTGTTATTGCTCCCACTCTCTCATACTGGTCACTGGAATTCAACATAGCACCTCATGGCAAAGAACTCTTTGAGGATCTGAAAAAAATAATTGTTGCTCTACATAAAGATAACACAGGCTATAAGAAGATTGCCAAGACCCTGAAACTGACCTGTAGCACGGTGGCCAAGACCATACAGTGGTTTAACAGGACAGGTTCAACTCAGAACAGGCCTCGCCATGGTCGACCAAAGAAGTTGAGTGCACGTGCTCAGGGTCATATCCAGAGGTTGTCTTTGGGAAATAGACGTATGAGTGCTGCCAGCATCGCTGCAGAGATTGAAGGGGTGGGGGGTCAGCCTGTCAGTGCTCAGACCATAAGCCGCACACTGCATCAAATTGGTCTGCATGGCTGTCATCCCAGAAGGAAGCCTCTTCTAAAGATAATGCACAAGAAAGCCTGCAAACAGTTTGGTGAAGACAAGCAGACTAAGGACATGGATTACTGGAACCATGTCCTGTGGTCTGATGAGACCAAGATAAACCTATTTGGTTCAGATAGTGTCAAGCATGTGTGGCGGCAACCAGGTGAGGAGTACAAAGACGAGTGTGTCTTGCCTACAGTCAAGCATGGTGGTTGGAGTGTCATGGTCTGGGGCAGCATGAGTGCTGCCAGCATTGGGGAGCTACAGTTCATTGAGGGAACCTTGAATACCAACATGTACTGTGGCATACGGAAGCAGAGCATGATCCCCTCCCTTTGGAGACTGGGCCGCAGGGCAGTATTCCAACATGATAATGACCCCAAACACATCTCTAAGACAACCACTGCCTTTGTAAAGAAGCTAAAGGGGAAAGGTAATGGATTGGCCAAGCATGTCTCCAGACCTAAACCCTATTGAGCATCTGTGGGGCATCCTCAAATGGAAGGTGGAGGAGCGCAAGGTCTCCAACATCAACCAGCTCTGTGATGTCGTCATGGAGGAGTGGAAGAGGACTCCAGTGGAAACCTGTGAATCTCTGGTGAACTTCATGCCCAAGAAAGTTACGGCAGTGTTGGAAAATAATGGTGGCCACACAAAACATTGACACTTTGGGCCCAATTTGGACATTTTCACTTATGGGTGTACTCACTTTTGTTGCCAGCTGTTTAGACATTAATGGCTGTGTGTGGAGTTATTTTGAGGGGACATCAAATTTACACTGTTATACAAGCTGTACACTCATTACTTTACATTGTAGAAAAGTGTCATTTCTTCAGTGTTGTCACATAAAAAGATATAATAAAATATTTACAAAAATGTGAGGGGTGTACTCACTTTTGTGAGATAATGTATGCATCAGTCAAATTTCTTGTGTGTGTTTCTTAATTCCAAACCATGGGGGGCTCTAAAGCTGGCCATACACTAGTAGATTTTCAAATGAAAGTGCATACAAATATTCATATGTACATTTTCATGACAATTCACATTAGTACATTTGATGGCTTGATAATGTCGTTTAAAAATACCGTACTTCAAACGCGCACGCTTTTACCTTTTGATTTTGGAGTGAATATACTTTCCTGAACGAAAACAACATTCACGGTTAGAAATTCATTAATTACTGAAACATTTTCACTCTCTCCTTTAAATGTTTGCATCAATGAGCATCAATTTGACCCTACTAATGATTAGAAAATTTAACAAACATTATCAAAATGAAAATGTTTTAATTAAATTCTACTAGTGTATAGCAACCAAAATCCAGAATTGTACTGACTTTCTGAGGTTCCAACTCAGCTCACACCTCTCTGTGAAGCTGCAGTTTTTTTCATTTCAGTCTTTTTATAATTTCATGTGATCTCCCCGAAAGCCTGTGGAATGCAAGGAGGGGTACAGACCTGCTCTTTGTGTGTTAACTAAAACATTGCCCCCCGCCTGCAAGTACCTACTTTTTTGCACACAAGCAAGTGGTTACTTGTGTAACAAGTAACAAGCAAGTTGTTACTTGTGTTTACTTATTACCACTGAGAAAGCAAATCGTGTTTCCACTGTCTGAACACAGATTTAAAGTGATTGTAAACTCAGTTTAAGAAAACAAAAGAAAACAAAAAAAAACAGGTTTATACTTACCTGCTCTGTGCAATAGAATTGCACAGAGAAGCCCAGAGCCGCCTCTTCTCAGGACCCCTGCCGGTGCTCCTGGTTTCTCCTCTTCTTGAAGTGCTACCATAGGAAAGTGGCACACTTGCAGGCTCAATCCCAAGCCGTACTGCCTGTGTCCATAGATATAAACAGTGTGACTCAGCCCCACTGTTAGGACTGTGGTGCTCTAGGCTGATTGCTGCAGTTCCAGTGTCCACCAGCAGGTGTATTCCCAGAAGCCAGCAAGCTTCAGTGATCAACTCCACCTGGTTTCAGCTGTCAGGTGGCTATATAAACAAACAACAGACTTGGGGGGCACACCCTAAAATGCATTTACATTTAAGATGATGCTGCTATAAGACCCGACAAACAGAACAATAGATTACAGCGCACACATATACGAAAATGACATTAAATCATCTTAAATGTAAATGCATTTTAGGTAGTGCCCCCCAAGTCTGTTGTTTGTGTATTGTAAGGGTCCTGACTAGATTCCTTGGGCTGGAGCACCCCCCCCCCCGCCATCACCTCTTATTAGTGTCCACCTGTGTTATAGGAGGAGTCCTTTAAGTTCTCCCATAAAGAGGAGTTTGTCTCCCATGGTTGAGACGCTGGATCTTTCATTATATGAATAGTGTAGGACCCACTGACAATGGGTTACTTTGATGCAGTAGTGGGCTTAGCACTGTATGACCATATGGTGTGACCAAATCCCCATATTTTTTAATATGTTCAGGTGTTAGCTTTGCAATCAAATTAGAAAATGTGTCAATCATGGGTGGAATTTATGTGAATCTTGTATGAAATATATATAAATAAGCCCTTAGATTTACTGCTATGTTACATATTCACATGTATTACTGTTCAACCTTTTTAGGAAAAGAAAGAACTAATTTTTTCATTTGCATATTTTGCAACCTTTAGGCCTCATGCCCACGGACGTTTTTACAGCCGCGTTTTTTGCAGCTTAAAAGCGCCTGTCCATGTTATTGTTTCCTTTTTTTTTTTAGAAAAAAAAAAAACGTCGGAGCTCAAAAA
This sequence comes from Rana muscosa, assembly GCA_029206835.1. Lineage (NCBI taxonomy): Eukaryota > Metazoa > Chordata > Amphibia > Anura > Ranidae > Rana > Rana muscosa. The sequence goes on from CM055121.1 coordinate 90,116,024, forward strand.
CGCAATCGCTGCGTTTTTGCGCGTTTGTTAACACTTCGTGTTTTTTTAATGCCTAACGCCGACGCCAAAGAACGCACTGGTCCTGGGTTTTTTTTACAGCTTAAAAACGCCTATGCTATTTGCAGCTCAAAAACGTCTAGGTGGGCATGAAGCCATAGACTAACATGGACAGGCGTTTTTAACCACTTAAGCCCCGGAACATTACGCAGCATAATGACCAGAGGTGATTTCACAATTTGGCACTGCGCTGCTTTAACTGGAAATTGTGCGGACATGCAATGTTGTACCCAAACAAAATTTGCGTCCTTTTCTTCCCACAAATAGAGCTTTCTTTTAATGATATTTGATTGCCTCTGCGATTTTTTTTTTTGCGATATAAACGGAAAAGGCTGAAAATTTTGAAAAAAAATAAAATGTTCTACTTTTTGTTATAAGAAAAATCGAATAAACAAAATTTTAGTCATACATTTAGGCCAAAATGTATTCAGCCACATGTCTTTAGTAAAAAAAATGTCAATAAGCATATATTTATTGGTTTGCGCAAAAGTTATAGCGTCTACAAACTAGGGTACATTTTCTGGAATTTACACAGCTTTTAATTTATGACTGCCCATCTCATTTCTTGAGGTGCTAAAATGGCAGGGCAGTACAAAACCCACCCAAATGACCCCATTTTGGAAAGTAGACATCCCAAGGAAATTTTTGAGAGGCATGTTGAGCCCATTGAATATTTTTTTTTGTCCCAAGTGATTGAATAATGACAAAAAAAAAAAAATACAAAAAGTTGTCACTAAATGATATATTGCTCACACATGCCATGGTTATATGTGGAATTGCACCCCAAAATACATTTTGCTGCTTCTCCCGAGTACGGGGATACCATATGTGTGGGACTTTTTGTGAGCCTAGCCGCGTACGGGCCCCCGAAAACCAAGCACCGCCTTCAGGATTTCTAAGGGCGCAAATTTTTGATTTCACTCCTCACTACCTATCACAGTTTTGAAGGCCATAAAATGCCAAAATAGCACAAAACCCCCCCAAATGACCCCATTTTAGAAAGTAGACACCCCAAGGAAATTGCTGAGAGGCCTGATGAGCCCATTGAATTATTTTTTTTTGTCCCAAGTGATTGAATAATGACAAAAAAATAAAAATTACAAAAAGTTGTCACTAAATTATATATTGCTCACACATGCCATGGTTATATGTGGATTTGCACCCCAAAATATATTTTGCTGCTTCTCCTGAGTACGGGGATAGCACATGTGTGGGACTTTTTAGGAGCCTAGCCGCGTACGGGACCCCGAAAACCAAGCACTGCCTTCAGGATTTCTAAGGGCACAAATTTTTGATTTCACTCCTCACTACCTATCACAGTTTCGAAGGCCATAAAATGCCAAAATAGCACAAAACCCCCCAAATGACCCCATTTTGGAAAGTAGACACCCCAAGCTATTTGCTGAGAGGCATGGTGAGTATTTTACAGCTCTCATTTGTTTTTGAAAATGAAGAAATAAAATATATATATTTTTTTTTAATTTTCAAAACTTTGTGACAAAAAGCGAGATCTCCAAAATACTCACAATACCTCTCAGCAAATAGCTTGGGGTGTCTACTTTCCAAAATGGGGTCATTTGGGGGGGTTTTGTGCCATCTGGGCATTCCATGGCCTCTGAAACTGTGATAGGCAGTGAGGAGTGAAATCAAAAATTTATACCCTTAGAAAGCCTGAAGGCGGTGCTTGGTTTTTGGGGTCCCGTACGCGGCTAGGCTCCCAAAAAGTCTCACACATGTGGTATCCCCGTACTCAGGAGAAGCAACAGAATGTATTTTGGGGTGTAATTCTACATATGTCCATGGCATGTTTGAGCAATATATAATTTAGTGACAACTTTGTGCAAAAAAAATTTAAATAAATAAAAATTTAATTTTTTCCGCAACTTGTGTCAACATATAAAATATTCCATGGACTCGACATGCCTCTCATTATATAGCTTGGGGTGTCTGCTTTCCAAAATGGGGTCATTTGGGGGGGTTTTGAACTGTCCTGGCATTTTATACACAACATTAGGAAGCTTACATCCACTCTTCTAACCACTTGAAGACAAAGCCCTTTCTGACACTTTTTGTTTACATGAAAATATATATTTATTTATTTTTGCAAGAAAATTATGTTGAACCCCCAAACATTATTCATTTTTTTAAAGCAAAGGCCCTACAGATTAAAATGGTGGGTGTTGCATTTTTTTTCCACACAGTATTTGCGCAGCAATTTTTCAAACGCATTTTTTGGGGAAAAAATACACTTTTTTTGCACTAAAACACACTATATTGCCCAAATGTTTGATGAAATAAAAAAGATGATCTTAGGCCGAGTACATAGATACCAAACACGACATGCTTTAAAATTTCGCATAAACGCGCAGTGGCGACAAACTACATACATTTTTAAAAGCCTTTAAAAGCCTTTACAGGGTACCACGTTAGATTTACAGAGGAGGTCTACTGCTAAAATTACTGCCCTCGATCTGACCTTCGCGGTGATACCTCACATGCATGATGCAATTGCTGTTTACATATGACGCCAGACCGACGCTTGCGTTCGCCATTGCACAAGAGCAGGGCGGGACAGGGGTGCTTTTTTTTTATTATTATTAATTTTGCTTTTTTATTTTATTTTTAAACTGTTCTTTCCATATTTTTTTTTATTTTTTTTTTATCATTTTTATTGTTATCTCAGGGAATGTAAATATCCCCTATGATAGCAATAGGTAGTGTCAGGTACTCTTTTTTTGAAAAAAACTGGGGTCTATTGGACCCTAGATCTTTCCTCTGCCCTCAAAGCATCTGACCACTTCAAGATCGGTGTGATAAAATGCTTTCCCAATTTCCCAATGGCGCTTTTTATATCCGGGGGGGACATTCCCTCCCACTGCTTGTAAAAGCAGTCCAGGGGCTAATTAGCCGCTAGGATTGCTTTTACATGAAAGTCGGCTGCTGGCTGAATAGAATGATACCAAGATTATACCTAAACCCGCAGGCATCAATCTGGTATAACCAAAGTCCAGCAACATACCAGTACGTTGCTGGTCCTTGTTGGACATGTATTGTAATCTTTTTTTTCGATACTGCACTTGGGTGGCCTGGCCTGGACGGAGGGGCAAAACGCAGGTGCTAGCAGGTATCTGGGCTGATCCCGCTAACACTGCATTTTTGGGAACCCTAAACTGCTGGGGACGCTAGTATAGATCTGATCAGATCAGATATTGATCTGTTCAGATACTATACCACTAAGGGATGTGTATGCTTCACGCGTGGGTGTTAGCGTTCCTGGCACTAACCCGACGCTGCCTGGGGCAACGCAGACCCTCTCTGACACTAAAACCTAATTGATATCACCCGCCGGGCGATCAGGGGGTTAAACCTTTATTGGGTTTGTGACAGCAGGAAGGTAAAGTCACCTGGTTGCATCCAGGGGGGTAGATATATTTCGCCCAGATTCAGGCTTTACGCCGACTTATACAACTAGGTGGAGAGTTGTATAAGCCCAGCTGAGGCTAGTAGGCTCATGGATGACTCATACCTCTAGGGAGAGTGCTGGGCGTCGTGCAGACAGGGAGTTGATGAGACCAGCTGAAGCTTGTCAGCTCATTTAGGCCTCTATAAGAACTCCCAGCTTCATTAGATGTTAGCTCATGCCTGGAACCAGACCTGTGTGGACTGTCTAGGGAGAGTGAACCCCTGTGCGGTGAGACAAAGCCTGTGTGGCTATTTGCTTGGACATTTAAAACCAGGGACTTAGGGACTAGGACAGCACTAGGCTGATCCCAGTTGTTAGTTAGGAAACCTGTATGTTTAGTCAGAGGTCAAGTTGACCAGGATTTATTTTATTTATGTTTCTTTTGCTTTGCTGTGTTTTGTCACTGTAAATAGAAAATAAACCGCACCTTTTTGATTTTGAAAACCACAACCTCCGTTTGCTGGGCCTGTTTTTGTGTGGGGAGCCCATCCCGGGGGTCACACACACCCGCTGCCGAGCTAACCCCCTCACAGTTGGTGGAGAACCAGTGGCAGTTTTTTTTAAGCCAGCATGGAGGAGATACTGAAACAGCTGGCTCTAGCAAATGCCAATCAACAGCAGACAAATGCAGGTTTGCAAAGGAGCCTTGCAGCCCAGCAGCAAGCTCATCAACAGAGCCTTGCAGCCCAGCAGCAAGGTCACCAACAGAGTCTGGAAGCTCAGCAACAAGCCCAGCAGCAATCTGAGGCCCGCTTCATAGACCTGTTACAGAAGCAAGAGCAGAGACTACAACAAATGGAAGCAGTAATGCAGCAACGTCCGCAGACCAGTGAGGAAAGCCGTCCCACTAATACCGCGTACTTTGGGGTGAGTCGTTTATTGACAAAAATGACTGGAGAGGATGATCCAGAGGTATTTTTGACCACATTTGAAAGGACCGCTGAAAGAGAAAAGTGGCCTGAGGAGCAGTGGGCTGGACTGGTGGCTCCTCTGTTAACTGGTGAATCGCAGAAAGCTTACTATGACCTAGAGCCTAACCAAGCAAAAGACTATGTGATGCTAAAAGCTGAAATTTTGGCAAGGCTGGGTGTCACCCAGGCTGTCCGGGCTCAGCGTGTGCATAACTGGACTTTCCAGCTTGGAAAACCCCCCAGGTCTCAAATGTATGATCTCATTCACCTGAGCAGAAAGTGGCTACAGCCAGAGACTTTGTCCGCACCAAAGATTGTGGAACGTGTTGTAATGGATCGGTTTTTGAGAGCTCTTCCTACTGCCATCCAAAAGTGGGTAAGCCATGGAGACCCAGAGACGGCCGATGGTCTTGTGGATCGTGTGGAGAAATACTTGGCTACAGAGAACCTGACGGCCTCTTCCAGAGACACTCGGACTTTCCACCCTAAGACCAGACCATCCCCAGGGGCGGATAAGAGGATTCCAAGGGGTGAGGGTGGAGAGAGTGAGAGGGTGGGAGCTCTACCCCAAGTTTGGCGAGAACAGCCTGGGAAATCAGCGGCTCAAGAGGCGGCAAGAAGGATCGTTTGCTACCGCTGCCGGCAAGCGGGACATATTGCAGCCAATTGCCCGGTTGTGGAGGAACCCATGCAGTGTGACTTTCTGACGGGCAGACGTCAGTCGCTGTGTGCGATAGTCGCATGCACTGCCATTCGAGGAACTGAGAAACATTTATGCAAAATGTGTGTTAATGGTAGAAATGTTGTGGTATTGCTGGATTCAGGTAGCCTTGTGACCCTGATAAAGGCTGAGTTAGTTAAAACAGAGGTCTTTGGGAATAGCAAGGTAGCTGTTATTTGTGTGCATGGGGACACCCGAGAGTATCCAGTGACTACAGTGTGTTTCGAGACCCCCAAAGGTACCCTCTCTCATCCAGTGGGCTTAGTATCTCAGTTACCGCATGACGCCATTGTGGGAAGGGATTTTCCGAAGTTCTGGGAACTGTGGGATGATCCTGAGCCCCCCACTGGTGCCCCTATGTACCAGGAATGTGATAGCCAGAACTCCCCTGAGAGTGGTGAGGACTCTCCGGAATTTCCCTTAACAGTATTGGCAGGGGAGACTCAAGAAACTGGAGAGGAGCCCACCTCCTCAGACGAAAACCTACCGTCTGTGGAGTTTTCTGATCTTGAGGTTCACAGGGAAAACTTTGCCACAGAACAGTTGAAAGACCCCGCCCTAATAAAGGCACGGGAAAACGTAGTGAAAATAGATGGCGAGTTAGTGAACCCAGATAATACCTGCACTTACCCATACTTCAGCGTAGAGAAGGACCTACTGTATCGGGTGGCAAAAAGGGCAGAAGAAACCGTTGAGCAGCTTGTGGTGCCCAAACCTTACAGGAAGTTGGTGTTGGAGTTGGCCCATGGGCACATTCTTGGAGGTCATCTGGGGACAGAGAAAACCCGAGAGAGGGTATTACAGAGATTCTATTGGCCGGGGGTGATGAAGGACATAGAAAATTATTGTTCCTCCTGCCCTGTGTGTCAGAGGTCGGCCCGATGCCACATTTCCGTAGCCCGCTGGTCCCTCTACCCATCATTGAGGTCCCGTTTGAGAGGATCGCCATGGATTTGGTAGGGCCTATAATCAAGTCCGCTAGGGGGCACCAGTACATATTAGTTATAATGGACTATGCCACCCGTTATCCAGAAGCGATCCCTCTCCGAAATACCTCGGCCAAAACCATAGCCAAAGAGCTATCTCTTGTGTTTAGCCGGGTGGGTATTTGTAAAGAACTGCTTACGGACCAAGGTACACCCTTTATGTCCCGGGTTATGAAGGAGCTGTGTAAATTGTTCAAAGTGACGCAATTACGTACATCTGTGTATCACCCCCAAACCGATGGGCTGGTTGAAAGATTCAACAAAACCCTAAAACAAATGTTGAAGAAAGTGGTGGATAGAGATGGAAAGGATTGGGACTGTCTACTTCCTTATCTGATGTTTGCTATTAGGGAGGTGCCCCAATCCTCTACGGGATTCTCCCCCTTTGAGTTACTGTATGGGAGACACCCAAGAGGGCTGTTGGATATTGCCAAGGAAACTTGGGAAAGTGAGAGTTCTCCCCACAGGAGTGTGATTGAGCATGTCGCCCTGATGCAAGACCGAATTGCACAGGTAATGCCCATCGTGAAGGAACATTTGGCCCAAGCGCAGTTAGCACAGCAGAGAGTGTACAACCGTGGAGCCAAGACCCGTACCTTTTCCCCGGGGGATAGGATACTGGTACTTGTCCCTACGGTTGAAAGTAAATTCCTTGCCAAATGGCAAGGCCCCTACGAGATAATGGAAAAAGTGAGCGAAGTGAATTACAAGGTCAGACAACCAGGAAGGCGAAAGCCCGAACAGATCTATCACGTTAATCTGTTGAAAGCCTGGAGGGATAGAGAGTCCCTAGTCGCAGACACTTGGTCACCAGCTCAAACTGGTTGCGTGATTCCTGAGGTTGGAATAGCAGCCACCTTGTCACAACCCCAACAACAGGAGGTTAAGGAGTTTGTGCTTCGCAACAAGGAGGTATTCTCTGAGCTGCCGGGACAAACATCTGGGGTAGAGCATGACATCATTACCCCGCCCGGTGAAAGGGTGAAGTTAAAACCCTATCGGATCCCAGAGGCCCGACGGGAGGCAATACGGGAGGAAGTACAGAAAATGCTGAACTTAGGGGTGATAGAGGAGTCCCAAAGTGATTGGTCTAGTCCCATTGTGTTGGTGCCTAAACCGGATGGGAGCTGGCGATTTTGTAACGATTTTCGTCAGTTGAACAAAGTTACAAAATTTGACACCTACCCCATGCCACGTATAGATGAGTTGATCGACCGGCTGGGAACAGCCCGATACATGACGACTCTTGACCTCACAAAAGGGTATTGGCAAATCCCCCTGGCCAAGTCGGCCAAACAGAAAACCGCATTTGTAACCCCAGACGGGGCGTTCCAATATAAAAGAATGCCGTTCGGGTTACAGAATGCGCCGGCCACATTCCAGCGGAAAATGGACCAGATGCTGAGGCCCCATCGGAAGTATGCTGCGGCTTACCTGGATGACGTAATTGTCCATAGCACAGATTGGGCCTCACATCTGCAAAAAGTGCAAGCAGTCCTGGACTCTGTTCGGGAAGCGGGGTTTACGGCTAACCCCAAGAAGTGTACCATTGGGCAGGAGGAGGCCAAATATCTTGGGTACACCATTGGGAGGGGAGTAATAAAACCCCAACTCAACAAAGTCGAGGCCATCCAGAGTTGGCCACGTCCCAACAGCAAGAAGCAGGTACGAGCCTTTCTGGGAATCGCTGGGTATTATCGGCGATTCATTCCCCACTTTGCTTCTAAGGCTGTGCCCCTAACCAACCTGACGAAGGGGAAAGGGTCGGTCATGATTAAATGGACCCCCGAGGCTGAGGCAGCATTCCAATTCTTGAAACAAGCCTTATGTAGCCAGCCAGTGTTGTACTCACCCGACTTCTCTAAAGACTTTGTCGTACAAAGTGATGCGTCAGATGTGGGGTTAGGAGCAGTATTGTCCCAGGTCTGGAACGGGGAAGAGCACCCAGTCATTTACCTCAGCAGGAAGTTGAAGTCCCATGAGGTAAATTACGCCACCGTTGAAAAGGAGTGTTTAGCGGTGAAGTGGGCTCTAGATTCCCTTCGGTACTACCTGCTAGGTAGGCACTTTGACATGGTTACGGATCACGCTCCGTTAAAGTGGATGGCTCAAAACAAGGAAACAAATAGAAGAGTGAATAGGTGGTTCCTGGCCCTCCAGGAATTCAACTTCACAGTAAAGCATCGCCCTGGCGTTCAAATGGGGAATGTGGATGCTTTGTCTCGAGTACATGAATGCCTGATTGCTGGTGTTCCAACCCCGAGGTTAAAACAAGAGGGGGGGGTATGTGACAGCAGGAAGGTAAAGTCACCTGGTTGCATCCAGGGGGGTAGATATATTTCGCCCAGATTCAGGCTTTACGCCGACTTATACAACTAGGTGGAGAGTTGTATAAGCCCAGCTGAGGCTAGTAGGCTCATGGATGACTCATACCTCTAGGGAGAGTGCTGGGCGTCGTGCAGACAGGGAGTTGATGAGACCAGCTGAAGCTTGTCAGCTCATTTAGGCCTCTATAAGAACTCCCAGCTTCATTAGATGTTAGCTCATGCCTGGAACCAGACCTGTGTGGACTGTCTAGGGAGAGTGAACCCCTGTGCGGTGAGACAAAGCCTGTGTGGCTATTTGCTTGGACATTTAAAACCAGGGACTTAGGGACTAGGACAGCACTAGGCTGATCCCAGTTGTTAGTTAGGAAACCTGTATGTTTAGTCAGAGGTCAAGTTGACCAGGATTTATTTTATTTATGTTTCTTTTGCTTTGCTGTGTTTTGTCACTGTAAATAGAAAATAAACCGCACCTTTTTGATTTTGAAAACCACAACCTCCGTTTGCTGGGCCTGTTTTTGTGTGGGGAGCCCATCCCGGGGGTCACACACACCCGCTGCCAAGCTAACCCCCTCACAGGTTATATACGGCGAGTGCCCTGACACTATAAAAAGCAAACTAACTAACCAGCGTCACCCGTAACACTTATATGGTGATCACTGGTGAAAGGGTTAACTAGGGGCAATCAGGGTGTTAAACCTTTATTAGGTAATATATGGGGGTACCTGACGCTATATAAAAACCTGACGGGGAACCTAAATAACAAAATAACTAACTGGCTAACCAGTGTCATCAGTAACACTTATACAGTGATCACTGGTGAAATGGTTAGCTAGGGGCAAATAGGGGGTTAAAACCTTTATTAGATAATATATGGGGGTACCTGATGCTATAAAAACCTGCGGCGAACCTAAAAAAAATAACTGGCTACCTATCGGCATCACCGACACTAAGACAGCGATCAGAAAAACGATCGCTTGGTGACACTGGCAAAAGGGGGTGAAAGGGTTAGCTGGGGGGGATCAAGGGGTTAAACCTTTATTAGGTAATATATGGGGGTACCTGACGCTATAAAAACCTGCGGCGAACCTAAAAAAAATAACTGGCTACCTGTTGGCATCACCGACACTAAGACAGCGATCAGAAAAACGATCGCTTAGCGACACTGGCAAAAGGGGGTGAAAGGGTTACCTGGGGGGCAATCAAGGGGTTAAACCTTTATTGGGTAATATATGGGGGTACGCAACGCTATAAAAACCTGCGGCGAACCTAAAAAAAATAACTGGCTACCTATCGGCATCACCGACACCTAGACAACGATCAGAAAAACGATTGCTTAGTGACAGCGGTGAAAGGGTTACCTGGGGGGCGATCAAGGGGTTAAACCTTTATTAGAGGGGGGGTTAGGGGGCTACACTGGACCTAAACCTGACACTTTTAGTCACAAATGTCACTGATTGCAGTGATCAGTAAATAAATGGTCACTGCAATCAGTGACACTGTGACTGGGGGCTGGGGGGAGATCTGGGGGGTGATCTGGGGGTGTCTGGGGGGGCCTGGGGGGGCGATTGTTTGTCTATGTGTGTGGTGTCAGTGTGCTGTTATGTGCACTAACCTGTGTGTCTTCTCTTATGCGGCGCTCGGTATATGTGAGCGCCGCAGGAGAGATGATATCACTTCCTCCTGCCTGTGTAAACATTACACAGGCAGAGGAAGCATTTGATTCGCCGGGAGCGATCGCGAGGTGGTGGCCAGAATCGAATGGCGGCCCCCTCATCACGGATCGCTCCCGAAGCGATCCCGGCTGCTCACTGTACCGGAGGGGGGTCCGATTGGACCCCCCACCGATACGAAGGCAGGCATGTACAGGTACGTGATTGTGCCTGTCCGTGCCATTCTGCCGACGTATATATACAGTGGGCGGTCGTTAAGTGGTTAAGTTGTAAAAAACACTCAAAAACGCGGCTGTAAAAACGTCCGTGGGCATGAGGCCTTAAATCCACCAATATTTGTGAATTCTTCTACTTTATTTTTGTTTTTGTTTTTTTCTATAGCTATTCAAAACGAGAGAAATATGCTACCTTTTTGAGTTTCCATGCATTTGTTTTTTGTCTTCAATAGATACGGAGAAAGGTGTCAACATAAAAATATTTTGAACGCAAAGTTTGTCAGGTTAATAGAATTGCTACATTTTTTGACCTCGGTCCTTTGGATCCCATATTATTTCAGCTTGTTAAAAAAAAAAAAAAGATCTACACTGAATCCCATGCTCCTGGACAGAGGAACTACTTGATTTGACCACTTAACCAGTATAAAAAGAAAGAGATAGAAGGGACCCCATATTCACAATTTACCCTCTACTAGCTTATAAATGTGAGGGCAAAAAAAAAGGTTCTGCAATTAATCCATGTTTACTGAATTAACAAGTAGCGTTAAAAGGGAGCAAATATTTATAATCCACTCCTTACTGGGCCATTAACGTGTATGTTAGAGCATATCATATTAATAATAATAATACACCTCCACTATACATGCAGGTTCCCCATGTTTATCTCTTTATTGCTGCAAACAGAACACTTCCTGTTAATCTGTCAGAAATCTAGTGTGCTCCTAAATTTCTGTTTGGGCTGACAACACAGCATATCCCCTAAACAGAAATCCCAACCAGCATTTTTAGCTCTGTTTAATTACTTTGAAAGGGATGCAGATATTGCAATGCTCCTCATTAAAACATTGAAAGTGCATCAGTTTATTAGATTAAACATAGTCACTCCCATTCAGGAATCCAGCTTCTAAGGACATAATTGAACATATAGCTTTTTCTTAAAAAATAAACAAGTAGGACTCTGCTACAATGTTTGATAAAATACTTGCAAGTGCTGTTACAACCAAAAACATAAATCAATTTTATTGGGATTTTATGTGATAGACCAACACAAAGTGGCACATAATCGTGAAGTGGAAGGAAAATGATAAATGGTTTTAATTTTTTTTACAAATAAAATATCTGAAAAGTGTAGCATGCATTTGTATTCAGCCCCCTTTACTCTGATACCCCTAACTAAAATCTAGTGGAACCAATTGCCTTCAGAACTCACCTAATTCGTAAATAGAGTCCACCTGTGTGCAATTTAATCTCAGTATAAATACAGCTGTTCTGTGAAGCCCTCAGATGTTTGTTAGAGATCCTTAGTGAACAAACAGCATCATGAAGGCCAAGGAACACACCAGACAGGTCAGGGATAAAGTTGTGGAGAAGTTTAAAGCAGGGTTAGGTTATAAAAAAAATCCCAAGCTTCGAACATTTCACAAGGCACTGTTCAATCCATCATCTGAAAATGGAAAGAGTATGGCACAACTGCAAACCTACCAAGACATGGCCATCCACCTAAACTGACCGGCCGGGCAAGGAGAGCATTAATCAGAGAAGCAGCCAACTCTGGAGGAGCTGCAGAGATCCACAGCTCAGGTGGGAGAATCTGTCCACAGGACATCTATTAGAGCCCTTTCACACTGGGGCACGGGACGCATTAGCGGTAAAGCGCTGCTAGTTTTAGCGGAATTTCCTGCTGCTATAGCAGCAGTTTTATCCACTGGCGGGGTGATTTTAACCGCGCTAGTGGCAAAGGAAAAGGTTAAAACCACCCGCAATGGCAGGGGTGGTTTAGGAGGGGTGTATACACCGCTCTCGCACTGCCCCAAAGACACTGCTTGCAGGACTTTTTTTCGGTCCTGCAAGCGCACCGCCCCAGTGTGAAAGCACTCAGGTTTCCACACTGGGGAGGCTTTTCAGGCGCTTTACAGGTTCTATTTTTGGCACTAAAACGCCTGAAAAGTGCCTTCAGTGTGAAAGGGGTCTTAGTTGTGTACTCCACAAATCTGGCCTTTATGGAAGTGGAGTGGCAAGAAAAAAAGAAAGCCATAAGAAGTCCTGCTTGTAGTTTTGTTAGAAGCCACGTGGAGGACACAGCAAACATATGGAAGAAGGTGTTCTGTCTGGTCAGATGAGACCAAAACTTTACTTTTTTGCATATAAGCAAAACACTATGTGTGGCAAAAAACTAACACTGCACATCACCCTGAACACACATCCCCACCATGAGACATGGTGATGGCAGCATCATGTGAAGATGGATGGAGCAAAATATAGGGCAATCTTAGAAAAAAACCTGTTAGAGTTTGCAAAAGACTTGAGACTGGGGCAGAGGTTCACCTTTCAGAAGAACAATGACCCTAAACATACAGCCAGAGCTACAATGGACTGGTTTAGATCAAAAGCATGTTCATGTGTTAAAATGGCCCAGTCAAAGTCCAGACCTAAATCCAATTGAGAATCTGTGGCAAGACTTGAAAATTGCTGTTCACAGACATTCTCCATCCAATCTGACAGAGCTTGAGCTATTTTTCAAAGAATAATAGGCAAAAATGTCACTCTCTAGATGTGCAAAGCTGGTAGAGACATCCCCAAAAAGACTTGCATCTGTAATTGCAGCGAAAGGTGGTTCTTCAAAGTATTGACTTAGGGGGGCTGAATACAAATGCATGCCACACTTTTCAGATATTTATAAAAAATAAAAAAATTGAAAACCATTTATCATTTTCCTTCCACTTCACGATTATGTGTCACTTTGTATTGGTCTATCACATAAAATCCCTATAAAATACATTTATGTTTTTGGTTGTAACTAGAGTTGAGCGGGTAGCTGGATATTCGGGTCCGGCGGGTTCGGCCGAACTTCGGAAAAAAGTTCGGATTCGGGACCGAACTTTAACCCGAACCCGGACCCGGACCCGGACCCCATTGAAGTCAATGGGGACCCGGACTTCTGACGACTAAAAAGGCTCTAAAAAAGTAATGGAAAGGGCTAGAGGGCTGCAAATGGCAGCAAAATGTTGTTAAGAACATGGCAAGTGCTCTGCAAACAAATGTGGATAGGAAATAACTTAAAAGAACATAAAAAAAATTTAAAAATAAAAAAATATGCTGGAGGCCCGATTTTCAGCAGAAGAGGTACAGGAAGTCATTAAGAACCTCAGAAACTCAACGGCACGATGCGACACATATGGTGGGAATGCCCCAGAATACGCCCTTTCTGGAATAAATTATTTAATTTAATGGATAAGCTAGTGGGAAAATAAAATACTTTGAAATAAAAATGTAGCGGGGTGCTAAATTTAAGGAAAGTGTTTGAGTGGTAAATAGGCTCAAATACCCTAATTCTGTAGGATTCATGGACCATTTTGTCCTCGGGGGACAGTATTGGTGTGCAGTTCCCTGCGGCCTACAGGTGGCGCCTTTTGTGCCCCCTCTTGGCAGTAGTACAGCGGGGCGGGGAACCTGCTGTGCATGCCAGGAGAGCATATAAAAGGGGCAGACCTTTGGCCTGGGGGCTGATGTCCAGTGGGGTCCGCGCCCAGGTGCCTTCGGCCTGGGTGCATGTGTTCCTGTTCCATCTCAGGCACCTTTAGCCCGGGGTGAGGTACTATCCTGGAGTTCTTGCTGCCCTGGGTATGGAGGCCTAGGGGCGGGAGTAAAGCCTGGAGTCCAGAGCCGCCTCGTGTAGGGGACCCTGTTCCAGGGAAGGGAGGATCATTCTGATGGACCGATGCGGGAGTCACGGTGAAGGAATGGTCTGTTGACTCCCTGGAGAGATGTCTTCCCCTTGATATGGGCTAGGTTCATAGAAGGAGAAGCTCAAGGTCACCTTGACTGTATCAGAGGCCTTATTCAACCGGCCCGTGGCAGGGGCCTTATACACCCTGGTCTGTGGCTGAGACCAAAGTTCTCCAGGCCCGTGGCAGGGGCCTTATACACCCTAGTCTGTGGCAGAGACCAAAGTTCTCCAGGTCTGTGGCAGGGGCCTTGTACACCCGGTCTGTGGCAGAGACCAACCTCAATGTCTGTGGCAGAGACCGTGCGCCAAAAACTGTTTGAGAAACCTAAGCAGTGAAGTGAATGTGCTACGTTTGTGCCTGGACCTCCTCCACACCTTAAGCTGTCCTGTTTCTTTGCTCTAACCTTTTCTATCTGAGTACAGTTTATTTTGCCATGAGAGAATAAGAGTTGGAGTTTCAGCTGGTGTGGACATTGACTTTACTGGCAATTAAAGGACTTGCCTCTACCTACAGTAGAGGTGAGAATCATCCTCTGGAGGAGTTTTGACTCCGGCTGTGGACACGGCCCGTCAAGTACACCACTCAACCTCTTTATATAGGAGGATACGGGCTGGTAGTGCGGTGTGCCTTTCTCCCTCCTGCGAAGAGCCAACAACATAAAGGCAGGTAAGGGGGAAAGGATCTGTGCGCTACAAAAAAATAAAATAAAAATTTTAACCTTGGCCTAGCAGGACGAGGTCCATATGGAGTAGGAGGTTGAGGTGGCGGTGGATGTGGCTGTGTAGGTGGAAGCGGCGGTGGAGGAGGACGAGGTAGCCAACACTGGTTCAAAAATACAACAATGGCTGGGTAAGGCCGGTGATGTGTCGAATTCTGTCCCCTGTCGAATAGTGTCCGCCCTGTACTGCGCTTGCTGAGTATGTAGGACAAGGGGATTTCAAAAATCTCCCAAGACTAACGGCGCCTGCGTGTTGAGTTCAGGTGAAGGCCACACCATCCGTGGTTCAAGCCGAGCCAAGCAAGGCCGCGATCGAAGCGAGCCCGTGAGGGGCCCTGTTACTATGTGCTACCGTATGTCCTCTTGGATGGTGGGGCTTGAACCTCCACTCACAGCGCAGGCGCCGTTCATCTTCGGAGATTTTGTGAATCTCCTTGTCCTCTGTACTGCGCAAGCGCTGCGCCTGCGCAGTACGGGCCGGGCACAATCCGATGGCCGGACAGTTTGTCACAACACCGGTATACATGTCTATTCTGCACAAGGTACGGACAAGTCCTGTGGGATCCATGCCTGGTTCATTTTAATGAACGTGAGCTTGTCCACATTGGCTCTGGACAGGCGGCTGCGCTTGTCTGTGATAACGCCCCCTGCCGTGCTAAATACACGTTCAGATAATACACTGGCTGCAGGGCAGGCCAGCACCTCCAAGGCATAAACGGCAAGCTCAGGCCATGTGCCCAATTTGGAGACCCAGAAGTTAAAGGGGGCAGACCCGTCATCCAGTACGTGTAGGCCTGTGGACACATACTGCTCAACCATGTTGGTGAAATGCTGCCTCCTGCTAAGACGTTCCATCTCAGCTGGTGGTGCTGGTTGTTGTGGCGTGCTGACAAAGCTTTTCCACATTTCGGCCATGCTAACCCTGCCTTCTGAGGTGCTGCCGGTGCCCCGGCTGCGTTGGTGACCTCTTCCTCCTCCTCTGCCTTCGCCTTGTGCTTCCACCGTACGCCCGCTGTCAGGTGGGAATGCCACCAGCAGCGCGTCTACCAGCGTGCGCTTGTACTCGCGCATCTTACGATCCCGCTCCAGTGAGGGAATTAAGGACGGTACGTTGTCCTTGTAACGGGGATCCAGCAGGGTGGCCACCCAGTAATCAGCACCAGTTAAAATGTGGGCAACTCGGCTGTCGTTGCGGAAACACTGCAGCATGTAATCGCTCATGTGTGCCAGGCTGCCCAGAGGCAAAGAAAAGCTCTCCTCTGTGGGAGGTGTATCGTCTGTGTCCTCTGTATCCCCCCAGCCACGCACCAGTAATGGCCACGAGCTGGTCTGAGTGCCACCCTGCTGTGAACATGGCTCCTCCTCCTCCTCCTCCATCTCCTCCTCCACCTCGTCATCCTCCAGAACTGTGCCCTTTCTGCCGGACAATTGTGTACCTGGCGTTTGTTGGTGCAGGAACCCACCCTCGTAGCCACTTGTGAAAGACTGCCCTGAAAGCCTTTGAAATGATCCCGCTTCCTCCTCCTCCTCCTCATCCTCCTGTGCCACATCCTCTTCCATCATCGCACAAAGCGTTTTTTCAAGGAGGCATAGAACTGGGATAGTAACGCTGAGAACGGCGTCATTGGCACTGGCCATGTTGGTGGAGTACTCGAAACAGCGCAACAAGGCACACAGGTCTCGCATGGAGGCCCAGTTATTGGTGGTGAAGTGGTGCTGTTCCGCAGAGCGACTCACGCGTGATTGCTGCAGCTGAAACTCCACTATTGCCTGCTGCTGCTCGCACAGTCTGGCCAGCATGTGCAAGGTGGAGTTCCACCTTGTGGGCACGTCACATATGAGGCGGTGAGCGGGAAGGCCGAAGTTACGCTGCAGCGCTGACAGGCGAGCAGCAGCAGGGTGAGAACGCCGAAAGTGCGCACAGACAGCCCGCACTTTCTGCAGCAGCTCTGGCATATTGGGGTAATTTTTAAGGAACCTCTGGACCACCAAGTTCAGCACATGCGCCAGGCAAGGGATGTGCGTCAAACCGGCTAGACCCAGAGCTGCTACGAGATTTCGCCCATTATCGCACACCACCAGGCCGGGCTTGAGGCTCACTGACAGCAACCACTCATCGGTCTGTTGTTCCATGTCCCTCCACAACTCCTGCGCGGTGTGGGGATTTTCCCCCAAACAGGAAAGTTTTAAAACTGCCTGCTGTCGTTTACCCCTGGCTGTGCTGAAGTTGGTGGTGAAGGTGTTACGCTGAATGGATGAGGAGGCGGTAGAGGATGAGGAATCGGAGAAGGAGGAGTTAGCAACAGGAGGCAAACTGAAGCGCCCTGCAATCCTCGGTGGTGGAAGGACATGCGCCAAACCGCTATCTACCTCAGGCCCAGCCGCCACTGCATTTACCCAGTGTGCTGTTAGGGAGATATAACGTCCCTGACCGTGCTTACTGGTCCACGCATCCGTAGTTAGGTGGACCTTGCCACAGATGGCGTTGCGCAGTGCACACCTGATTTTGTCCCCCACCTGGTTGTGCAGGGAAGGGATGGCTCGCCTGGAAAAGTAGTGGCGGCTGGGCACGACGTACTGCGGGACAGCCAATGCCATCAGGCTTTTAAAACTCTGCGTCTCCACCAGACGGAATGACAGCATTTCAAAGGCCAGGAATTTTGAAATGCTGGCATTCAGGGCAAGAGATCGCGGGTGGCTAGGGGGGTACTTCCTCTTCCGCTCCAATGTTTGGGAGATAGAGAGCTGAACGCTTCCATGGGACATTGTGGAGATGGTTGGTGACCCAGGTGGTAGTGTTGCTGGCAGATCCTCTGTTTGCGGGGTGACAGGTGCCACTGTCACTACAGAGGTGGATGAAGAGGCCGAGACTGCAGCAGAAGAGGAAGCAGGAGGAGCCAGAGACCTTTCTTGGTTTTTGAGGTGTCTACTCCACTGCAGCTCGTGCTTTGCACTTAGATGCCTGGTCATGCAGCTTGTGCTCAGGTTGAGAACGTTTATGCCTCGCTTCAGGCTCTGATTGCACAGCGTGCAAACCACTCGTGTCTTGTCATCAACACACTGTGTGAAGAACTGCCACGCTAGGGAAGTCCTTGGACCTGGCTTTGGTGTGCTCGGTCCCTTGCTGCGTTGGGCAGTAGCAGATGTACTGTCTAGGGGACGAATGCTCCGTTTTTGCACCCTGCTCCCTCTTCTGCTGTGCTGGTGGCTCTGTGCGACCACCGCCTCTTCCTCCGAACTACACTGGTCACCTGCATAACGTTGATTCCATGTGGGGTCGAGGACCTCATCGTCCTCCACATCATCTTCCACCCAGTCTTCACCCCTGCCCTCCATGTCTGTCTGCACAATTGCGAAAGCAGCAGCAGTTGGCACCTGTGTTTCGTCATCATCCGAGACGTGCTGCGATGGTCCTCCCATGTACCCATCATGAAACATAAGTGGTTGGGCATCGGTGCACTCAATCTCTTCCACTTCTGGGGCAGGGCTAGGTGGATGGCCCTGGGAAACCCTGCTAACAGAGTCATCGAAAAGCAGAAGAGACTGCTGCATGATTTGGGGCTCAGACTGCTTGGCTGATTTGCAAGGGGGTGAGGTGAAAGACTGATGGACATGGGCTTCAGGTGCCAACTCTGATCTTTCATCAGAAGAGTGGGTGGGAGACAATGTGAAGGAACCCGAGGCACTGTCAGCAACCCAATCTACTATCGCCTGTACTTGTCCTGGCCTAAACATTGGTACAGCCTCATTAGGCGCGACAAAATACCGCCGCAGGCTCGGTCGCCTACTCGCACCTGAGGAAGGTGTTTCACTTGTGCGTGTAGCTGGCACAGATCCACCACGTCCTCTCCCTGCAACAGGAGCTCCACCAGCAGCACCACGACCGGGGCCACCACGTCCCTTTGACCTTCCCCTCATATTTTCCAAATTTAGGATCTTGCCCTAAATGGCGTTTTTTGGAAGACCACAACACACCCACAGTATTTAACCGCTGAAACGCACAGCTACAGAACTGCAGAAAATGCTATTAAAAAAAAAAAGGTTGTTTTTTTTAGTATAGCACTGTACAATATATAGAAATTGTTTATTTTACACACCTCCACATGTGTATTTCACACTGCAAAATATTTTCTGTGGCCCTAAATGGCGTTTTTTGCCAGACCACAACACACCCACAGCACGTAACCGCTGAATCGCACAGCTACAGAAAATGCTATTAAAAAAAAAAGGTTGTTTTTTTTAGTATAGCACTGTACAAGAAGAATATATAGAAATTGTATATTTTACACACCTCCAAGATGTGTATTTCACACTGCAAAATATTTTCTGTGGCCCTAAATGGCGTTTTTTGGAAGAGCACAACACAACCACAGTATTTAACCACTGAATCACACAGCTATAGAAGTGCAGAGAATGCTATTCAAAAAAATGTTGTTTTTTTTAGTATAGCACTGTACAATATATAGAAATTGTTTATTTTACACACCTCCACATGTGTATTTCACACTGCAAAATATTTTCTGTGGCCCTAAATGGCGTTTTTTGCCAGACCACAACACACCCACAGCACGTAACCGCTGAATTGCACAGCTACAGAAAATGCTATTCAAAAAAAAAGGTTGTTTTTTTTAGTATAGCACTGTACAAGAAGAATATATAGAAATTGTATATTTTACACACCTCCAAGATGTGTATTTCACACTGCAAAATATTTTCTGTGGCCCTAAATGGTGTTTTTTGGAAGAGCACAACACAACCACAGTATTTAACCACTGAATCGCACAGCTATAGAAGTGCAGAGAATGCTATTCAAAAAAAATGTTGTTTTTTTTTAGTATAGCACTGTACAATATATAGAAATTGTTTATTTCACACACCTCCAGATGTGTATTTCACACTGCAAAATATTTTCTGTGGCCCTAAATGGCGTTTTTTGGAAGAGCACAACACAACCACAGTATTTAACCACTGAATCGCACAGCTATAGAAGTGCAGAGAATGCTAATTAAAAAAAAAAGTTTTTTTTTTTTAGTATAGCACTGTACAATATATAGAAATTGTTTATTTCACACACCTCCAGATGTGTATTTCACACTGCAAAATATTTTCTGTGGCCCTAAATGGCGTTTTTTGCCAGACCACAACACACCCACAGCACGTAACCGCTGAATCGCACAGCTACAGAAAATGCTATTCAAAAAAAAAGGTTGTTTTTTTTAGTATAGCACTGTACAAGAAGAATATATAGAAATTGTATATTTTACACACCTCCAAGATGTGTATTTCACACTGCAAAATATTTTCTGTGGCCCTAAATGGCGTTTTTTGGAAGAGCACAACACAACCACAGTATTTAACCACTGAATCGCACAGCTATAGAAGTGCAGAGAATGCTATTCAAAAAAAATGTTGTTTTTTTTAGTATAGCACTGTACAATATATAGAAATTGTTTATTTTACACACCTCCACATGTGTATTTCACACTGCAAAATATTTTCTGTGGCCCTAAATGGCGTTTTTTGGAAGAGCACAACACAACCACAGTATTTAACCACTGAATCGCACAGCTATAGAAGTGCAGAGAATGCTATTCAAAAAAAATGTTGTTTTTTTTAGTATAGCACTGTACAATATATAGAAATTGTTTATTTTACACACCTCCACATGTGTATTTCACACTGCAAAATATTTTCTGTGGCCCTAAATGGCGTTTTTTGCCAGACCACAACACACCCACAGCACGTAACCGCTGAATCGCACAGCTACAGAAAATGCTATTCAAAAAAAAAGGTTGTTTTTTTTAGTATAGCACTGTACAAGAAGAATATATAGAAATTGTATATTTTACACACCTCCAAGATGTGT
Source organism: Rana muscosa (assembly GCA_029206835.1). NCBI lineage: Eukaryota > Metazoa > Chordata > Amphibia > Anura > Ranidae > Rana > Rana muscosa. Next base: position 90,136,686 of record CM055121.1, read on the forward strand.
ATTTCACACTGCAAAATATTTTCTGTGGCCCTAAATGGCGTTTTTTGGAAGAGCACAACACAACCACAGTATTTAACCACTGAATCGCACAGCTATAGAAGTGCAGAGAATGCTATTCAAAAAAAATGTTGTTTTTTTTAGTATAGCACTGTACAATATATAGAAATTGTTTATTTCACACACCTCCAGATGTGTATTTCACACTGCAAAATATTTTCTGTGGCCCTAAATGGCGTTTTTTGGAAGAGCACAACACAACCACAGAATTTAACCACTGAATCGCACAGCTATAGAAGTGCAGAGAATGCTATTCAAAAAAAATGTTTTTTTTTTTAGTATAGCACTGTACAATATATAGAAATTGTTTATTTCACACACCTCCAGATGTGTATTTCACACTGCAAAATATTTTCTGTGGCCCTAAATGGCGTTTTTTGCAAGAGCACAACAACCCCAACAGTATATAACCGCTGAATCGCACAGCTGCAGAGGCCAGAGAATGCTTTTTAAAAATAATGTTGTTTTTTCACACACCTCCAGATGTGTATTTCACACTGCAAAATATTTTCTGTGGCCCTAAATGGCGTTTTTTGGAAGAGCACAACACAACCACAGTATTTAACCACTGAATCGCACAGCTATAGAAGTGCAGAGAATGCTATTCAAAAAAAAATGTTGTTTTTTTTAGTATAGCACTGTACAATATATAGAAATTGTTTATTTCACACACCTCCAGATGTGTATTTCACACTGCAAAATATTTTCTGTGGCCCTAAATGGCGTTTTTTGGAAGAGCACAACACAACCACAGTATTTAACCACTGAATCGCACAGCTATAGAAGTGCAGAGAATGCTATTCAAAAAAAATTTGTTTTTTTTTAGTATAGCACTGTACAATATATAGAAATTGTTTATTTCACACACCTCCAGATGTGTATTTCACACTGCAAAATATTTTCTGTGGCCCTAAATGGCGTTTTTTGCAAGAGCACAACAACCCCAACAGTATATAACCACTGAATCGCACAGCTGCAGAGGCCAGAGAATGCTTTTTAAAAATAATGTTGTTTTTTCACACACCTCCAGATGTGTATTTCACACTGCAAAATATTTTCTGTGGCCCTAAATGGCGTTTTTTGGAAGAGCACAACACAACCACAGTATTTAACCACTGAATCGCACAGCTATAGAAGTGCAGAGAATGCTATTCAAAAAAAAATGTTGTTTTTTTTAGTATAGCACTGTACAATATATAGAAATTGTTTATTTCACACACCTCCAGATGTGTATTTCACACTGCAAAATATTTTCTGTGGCCCTAAATGGCGTTTTTTGGAAGAGCACAACACAACCACAGTATTTAACCACTGAATCGCACAGCTATAGAAGTGCAGAGAATGCTATTCAAAAAAAATTTGTTTTTTTTTAGTATAGCACTGTACAATATATAGAAATTGTTTATTTCACACACCTCCAGATGTGTATTTCACACTGCAAAATATTTTCTGTGGCCCTAAATGGCGTTTTTTGCAAGAGCACAACAACCCCAACAGTATATAACCGCTGAATCGCACAGCTGCAGAGGCCAGAGAATGCTTTTTAAAAATAATGTTGTTTTTTCACACACCTCCAGATGTGTATTTCACACTGAAAAATATTTTCTGTGGCCCTAAATGGCGTTTTTTGGAAGAGCACAACACAACCACAGTATTTAACCACTGAATCGCACAGCTATAGAAGTGCAGAGAATGCTATTCAAAAAAAATGTTGTTTTTTTTAGTATAGCACTGTACAATATATAGAAATTGTTTATTTTACACACCTCCACATGTGTATTTCACACTGCAATTTATTTTCTGTGGCCCTAAATGGCGTTTTTTTGAAGAGCACAACAACCCCAACAGTATATAACCACTGAATCGCACAGCTACAGAGGCCAGAGAATGCTATTCAAAAATAATGTTGTTTTTTCACACACCTCCAGATGTGTATTTCACACTGCAAAATATTTTCTGTGGCCCTAAATGGCGTTTTTTGGAAGAGCACAACACACCCACAGTATATAACCGCTGAATCGCACAGCTGCAGAGAATGCTATTCAAAAAAAAGTTGTTTTTTTTTTTTTTTAGTATAGCATAGTACAAGAAAAATATATAGAAATTGGTTATTTCACACAACTAGAGATATACACTGCAAAATATTTTTTTTGCCCAAAAATAGGTCTTTTTTGCGCACAACAAAGTGCCTTTTTTTTTTTTGCAACAGCACAATAAAGTGCCTTTTTTTTTTTTGGGGGGGCCCAAAAATGGGTCTTTTTAGCAAAAGCACAATAAAGTGCCTTTTTTTTTTTTTGTTTGTTTTTTTTTGTTTTTTCTGCCCGAAATGGGTCTTTTAGCAAGAGCACAATACAGCCACTAAATGGAATAGGTGTATCACTCAACGTAATGCAGTGCTGGTGCACTGAGCTTGCAACACAAACAGATAAACCTATGCAGATCGCTGAGCTATTATATCTCTCAATCTGGACTCCTATCTAAATCTCTCTCCCTGAAAGCACAAACAGGATCCTGCCCCTACACTACACTACACTACACTGTCTCTCTATCTTTTCTATCAGTAGATTGCAGAATCAGGACTAACTCCTATCATATAATTCTCTCCCTCACAGCAACAGCAGCCAGGATCCTTTCCCTACACTGTCTAAAAGCAGAGTGACGATCTGTGCTGTGTGCCTCTTGCTTATATAGAAGCTGGTCACATGCTGGGTCACATGTTGCACTGACCAATCACAGCCATGCCATTAGTAGGCATGGCTATGATGGCTTCTAAGGGCACACCAGCTAATCAAATGGTGATTGGCTGGCCCCTGAAGCATTTCTAACTGCGCCATTAAATTCCCGAATCCAGACCCGAACCCGGACTTTAGCGCAAAATCCGGGTCCGGGTCCGGGGTCGGGAAAAAGCCAAAATTCGGTACGGACCCGAACTTTACAGTTCGGGTCCGCTCAACACTAGTTGTAACATGACAAAATGTGGAAAATTTCAAGGGGTATGAATACTTTTTCAAGGCACTGTACATAGATCATTTAGCCTTTTTTCCCCTCAACAAAAGGGGTTTATCTTTAAGTACCCCCAACAGGTCATGATTTGGAAATTTTACGTATATAAAATAGCTCTTTTAAATACCAAGCCATTGACATCGATGTGTGACTGAGAATTTAGTTACCTGTGGCATGGACTATACTGTATGTTGGTACCATTTTATGTTTATAGATATCTTACTGGCCTTTCACAACTCTAGGTCAAGTTAGAGAAAAAAAAAAAAACTTTAATTTTTTTACATTGCAGCAACTGGAGAAACTGTACCTGTGCAAAGAATAAGAATTCTTCTGGTACACCATGTAAGACCTAAGGTTTTCAACATTTAAAAAACTCTAGGAGTACCTGGGAAAGTTTCAGGTTATGAAACGTATAAGCAAATTTACCAAGTACTTTGACCCAGAGCAACGTATTTCTTGGAAAGGTATATGATCCAGTAAACTCCAGCAAAAAGTGGGGAAAACAATTGACAGTTACTGTACATGTTGAGGTTTGATCGTCTAGCAAAGTCTTGTGATTATGACGGTAAGTGCACAACTCAGCAAATTTGAAGGAGACTGCTTAGAGAACCTAACTTACCACTTAGTAGTTTGCAAAATATTGCAAGAACATTTGCTCTATTTAACCTCCAAGTTTGCATGTTAAAAAGAAAGAATATATATGGGTTAATTCAGTTTACTAATGTGCAGACAATGAGAGAAAAAAACAAGTGTAAGAAACACAAGTACCCAAGATGTCATAGCTATGGAAACTGCACTGAATGTGGTAGAAAAGGCCACACGAGCCTGAGCTGCACTATGGCACTGAATAAAACTTGTTATGTGTGTATAGTAGGAGGGTTATTTTGCAGCTGTTTGCTACATTAAAATTTCAGAAAATCATAAACCACTATTACTGGATTATAAAGTAACATTTCATGTCGGCAGATACAGGAGCTATGTTTGATTCTGAGTTCATTTTCACTTTTGACTCTGCCTGCTAATATTGATAACACAGACATCACAGTATTGATTGAATCATGAGCTACTTGCAATAGTATGGATCCATCCTGGAGACCTGGACCATTTTGAAAAGCCAAGAAATACATTTCTGTCCAACACAAACAAGTAGATTTACACCTATGGTTCTAATATATCAAAACAAAATGTAACATGTTTATTCAATCAAAAGGGCATGGATGTGTTAGTTATTTATTTTTTTCTCTTTTTTTTCATTTTTTTTTTTGCTAATTTTCTTTACTTGTCTGTAAATGAACTACAGCACAAAAGCTCTCCAGAATCTGCACCAGTGCAAAAATTACATAGATCAATATGCTGCCAAACTCTATCCCAAGTTTTAGAAACAATTTAAAGACAGTTTATATTATTTTCTTATTTTTGAAAGTTAAAAAAATCTGTTTCAAATTGACTAACAAGAAGATAAAGTGCTCCAAAAGATCAATCTGACAAATTGTCATCTTATCAATTTAAACAGTATTCTGTATATAGCGCTTACCACCCTCTCCTCCTTGTCTTTTTGGCTCCTCGCAGGAGGAAAGGGCACACCCAGCTCTATATGCCCGTACCTTTCTGTGTGAAGAGATTGAGCGGTGTTGTGATGGGTCTCCACAGCCATATTCTCCAGAGAATGGTCATTATCTCTATAGTTAATAAAGACAAGTCTCTATTTCCCCCAATGACTTCAATGTCCACATCAGCTGTAACTCCAACGTAGAGTTTATTTCTCTTTAAACGACAGTCTCTGATAGGAAAGGTTGGAGAGAGAACAGGACAGCATAAGGTGTGGGAAAGGTCCAGGCACAAACGTAATACACTTCACTGCTTGGCTTCTCAAGCAGACTTCGCCCATTTGGATAGTCTCCCTAGATAGGGGCTAGCAGCCAAAATGGTACTCAAACTAACCATACAATCACTACACAAACTGGTACACTTGATCTCTGCCACAGACCCGGTGAACTTGGTCTCTGCCACAGACCTGGTGAACTTGGTCTCTGCCACAGACCTGGTGAACTTGGTCTCTGCCACAGACCTGGTGAACTTGGTCTCTGCCACAGACCTGGTGAACTTGGTTTTCTTTAAAGCGTGACCTCTTTGTAAGGAGAAGACATCCCTCCAGAGAATTACCGGGCCCCTTCCTTCACTGTGAAGTCTCACCAGTCCCTCGAAACGGTCTTTCCCCGGCCTCCTCATCTAAGATGCGGGTCCCCTCTCAAGGCGGTGCCCTGAGATTCCTCTATCCTTGATGGGCCCAAGCCGAAGGTGCTGGGCCCAAGGCCTTTAGTTGCAGCCCCAGGGCTAAAGGTTCCTGGGACTGATTCACCGACCACCGCCCCTGGGCCAAAGGTGCCCAGGGCAGGCAGGAACACACACTCCCTGGGAGTAGGACTCCCGACGACGACCCTGAACAGGCAGCGTCTGCACCTTTTATATCCTCTCCCGGCATACACAGCAGGCCGACCACTCCCACTGCATGGTTGCCGAGAGGGGACACACAAGGCACAGCACTGTATCAGCAGTTCAACCCTGGCCCACTATGGCAGCGCCACCTGCAGGCCACAGGGAACGGTACACCGATACTCTTCCTGCAGACAAAATGTTTGATAATGTTTTAACAATTTAGGTGTTTGAGCATAACTACCACTCAAACACTACCCCTAAATTGAGGACCCCGCTACATGTATAAGAGAAGAAAGGGACACCAGAGAGAGGCACACTTGTTTGTAACTCATTGTTTGTGAAAGAAACAAGTTCAGAGTACCTAGCAGTAGAAGCTGGGGAACTAATTGGAAGGAGCAAAATTCCTTCTGAGACAGATAAACTAGTAACTACACAATAATCAACAAGAGCTAAACAGTCAAACAAGTTACTAGAATAACCTTTAACCTTTAATATTCTGTTTCTGTATAGGAATATAAAGTTTGCCATGTTATTTGCTTTGGTCTGCACTTGGGAATATCTCTGCAGTCCATTTAGTCAAAGTTAATGTTATATACAAGAGAGAAAATTGCTCTGCCACATCTTAACGAATGTTGCTACATCGCAAAATCAACATACACAATACCCTTATGCCGCGTACACACAATCGGTTTTTCTGATGAAAAAAGACCAATGGACTTTTTTCATCGGACAAACCGATCGTGTGTGGGCCCCATCGGTCTTTTTTCCCCAAAACATAGAACATGTTTTAAATTTATCCGATGGAGAAAAAACGATAGCAAATTCCGATCATCTGTGTGGAACTCCATCAGAGAAAAAACCCACGCATGCTCAGAATCAAGTCGGCACATGCTCAAAAGCATTGAACTTAATTTTTCTTGGCTCAAAGTGTTTTACGTCACAGCGTTTGGGACAGTCGGAATTTTGACTGATGTTGTGTAGGCAAGACTGATGAAAGTCAGCTTCATCAGAATTCCGATGGTAAAATCCATTGGATTTTTATCCCATCGGAAATCCGATCGTGTGTACAGTGCATTAGGAATTTGGCCATTCCATCTAAAAGGGACTTTACAGGCTTCGTACTGAGGCAATAATAGCACAATTAAACTTCATAAAATGCATAAGCTTTATTCATCGCAATATTAAAATTAAAAGCATATCTATTAACCACTTCAGCCCTGGAAGATTTGGCTGCTCAATGACCAGGCCATGTTTTGCAATACGCACTGCGTCGCTTTAACTGACAATTGAGCTGTTGTGCGACGCTGTACCGAAACAAAATTGACGTCCTTTTTTTCCCACAAATAGAGCTTTCTTTTGGTGGTATTTGATCATCTCTGCGTTTTTGTTTTTTTTTTGCGCTATAAACAAAAAAAGAGTGACAATTTTGAAAAAACACAATATTTAGAACTTTTTGCTATAATAAATATCCCTAATTTTTATTTTATTTTTAAGATCATTTTTTGCTCAGTTTAGGCCGACATGTATTCTTCTACATATTTTTAATAATATTAATCGAAATAAGTGTATATTGATTCGTTTGTGCAAAAGTTATAGTGTCTACAAAATAGGGGATAGATATATGGCATTTTTATTATTATTATTTTTTTTACTAGTAATGGCGGTGATCTGCGATCTTTTATCGGGACTGCGACATTATGGCGGACAGATCGGACACTTTTGACACATTTTTGGGACCATTAACAATTATACAGCGATCAGTGCTATAAAAATGCACTGATTACTGTGTAAATGCCACTGGCAGGGAAGGAGTTAACACTAGGGGGCGATAAAGGGGTTAACTGTGTTCCCTAGTGTGTGTTCTAACTGTGGGGGGAGGGGACTGACTATAGGAGATGACAGATCGTGGTTCCCAGCTAGTAGGAACTCACAATCTCTCTCTCCTCTCCTCAAAGAACTGGGATGTGTGTGCGTTTACACACACACACATCCCTGTTCTGCCTCTCGTGCCCACGATCATGCGTGGTCGGCGGTCATCGTGACCGCCGGCCATGAGCATTGGCACCCTCGCAGTGCAGCAGACGCAAGCTCACCCCTGCTATTATGTTTCAAGGAGCTCGTGGGATGGTGCCAACCTGCCGCAGTATAATGACGGTAGCTGGTCGGCAAGGGGTTAATATTGCATAGCTATTTCTGCAAATATATACATAAAAGAATATGCTATGCAAAGTCCATAGTTGGTGCTTGCGTATAGCCACTATTTCTGGTCCAATGCAATTTGCAGCCTGAGTTGCTGCTTCTTCAGGGACACTGCAGAAGCATCGCAATTACTATTATATATCAAGTATAAAAACACCCCACCGCATCAGATCACCACCAGTAACAATGTGTCTTCCAACAGTTGCCTCCTAATTTTTACACCATAGTGCCCCCCATCTTCTTTCCCCTGATGTAATTTTCTTTTTTGATGTTATCATACTGAGAAGCCTTTACGTGATCTAACCTATGAGCTGTAATAGGTTTGTGTGCTGTTTTATTCATGCTTACAATGCCGGCTCTACTGGTAGACACCTCTCTATTATCCATGGCTTTATTTTGCTCTCCTGTTCCATTAGTACTCTGTAACCTCATGTTACCTAATGTGAAATGCTCATGTCATTCTGTTATATATTTTGTGATTCTTTTTATTCCTTCGTATCGCTTGTGAAAAACTCAAAAATACACAATAAAAAAAAACAATGTGTCTACCAAAGTCCACACCACAACAGATGGGAGATGACATCAGAGGCACTGGATCACTTAGGGAGGAGACAGAGGCTGCAACAGGCCAACAACTAGTACAGCAAAAATTGCAGGTATCAGGGTCCAAATAATTTGCACAGGGTCTGAAGTGGACTTAAGCAATCACAGCTGTGTCCACATTCTATATCAGCCAGAAAGAGTGTTTCAGCATATTTTACATTACTGTACTGTAAATAAACACCCTCCAAGGCATGTTCCTTGCTTTGATTACATCAATTAACCACTTCCATACAGGGCTTTTTATACCACTTCCATACCGGGCCTATTCTGGCACTTCTCTCTTGCATGTACAAATCATCATTCTTTTGCTAGAAAATTACTCAGAACCCCGAAACATATATGTTTTTTTTTAGCAGACGCCCTAGGGAATAAAATTACGGTCGTTGCAACTTTTTATCTTGCACGGTATTTGCGCAATAATTTTTCAAACGCCTTTTTTTGGGGAAAAAAATGGTTTCATGAATTAAAAAACAACAAAACAGTAAAGTTAGCCCAATTTTTTTGTAAAATATGAAAGCTTATGTTACGCCGAGTAAAAAGATACCTAACATGTCACGCTTTAAAATTGCGCACACTCATGGAATGGCGCCAAACTTTGGTACTTAAAAATCTCCATAGGCGACGCTTTGAAAATTTTTACAGGTTACCAGGTTAGAGTTACACAGGAGGTCTAGTGCTAGAATTGTTGCACGCACTCTAACGCACGCGGCGATACCTCACATGTGTGGTTTGAACGGCGTTTACATATGCGGGCGGGACTTACGTGTGTGTTCGCTTCTAAGCGCGAGCTATTGGGGACGGGTGTTTAATATATATATATATATATATATATATATATATATATATATAATTTTTTTTTAACTTATTTTTTTTTATTTTTACTTTTTTATTTTTTTACACTTTTATTTTTTTATCACTTTTATTCCTATTACAAGGAATGTAAACATCCCTTGTAATAGGAATGTGTGTGACAGGTCCTCTTTATGGAGAGATGCGGGGTCAATAAGACCCCACATCTCTCCTCCAGGCAAGAAAGCATGTATCAGTGAAATTTTTTTCACGATCTCATACTTACAGCCGCAATGGCGGCTTTGTTTACATTTGAGGACCCGGGCGTGATGTCATCACATCGCACCCGGGCCTCCGACGATCATAGAGATGACTGGTGACCATCTGGTCACCAGTCATCTCTATGCTGATCACGTGACCCACCACTGGCAACAAAGATTCTCTCCGGGTCCCCGATCGCACGGGAGAGCCCGGAGAAGCACCGGATGGCGGCGGGAGGGGGGGGGATGTCCCATCCCGCCGCCTATAAGAACAATCAAGCGGCGGAACCGCCGCTATGATCATTCTTATGGTGCGCAGGATCGCCAGCTGAAAAAAAGGATGTCTGAATGATGCCTCTAGCTGCAGGCATCATTCAGATATCCCCCCTCAAACCCAGGACGTCATATGACGTCCACCCGGAGGGAGAGAGGGTTCCTGCTGGCGTCATTTTCCAATGGCCCGGTATGGAAGGGGTTAAAGACTTTTTGTCAATGCATCAATGCAGAGATGATGTTTATTAAAGTCACTTTTTCAATGCAGCTACTGGTAAACCCAAAGGCTTTGTTGGTAACCACCCTGAGTGGTTGGTGAATACAAATTAAAGCTAAAGTCTTTTCTGCCTATATGTTGCATTTTTTGTACTTCTCTCTTTCCCATATCAACCTGCTAATGACATTTTCTATTAAAATCTTTTTTGTCACAGAAACCCACTTTTTTTGTTTTATCACCTAGTGTCCACTCTGAGTCTTATTAGCAGAATATCAATAAAATAATTAAAAAAAAATAGGCATAGCCAGGGCTCCCTTTTTTTCAATCAAGTTCATACTGAGTGAGAGATTATAGGATGTTTTGAATTCCAAACAAATTATCTAAAGATTTTATATAATGTCTTAAAAAAAGGTGAGAGGGATTTGTATAGGTAGTATCTGATGTAAAAGAAAAAAAACATGTTAGGTATCTTTTTACTCGGCGTAACATAAGCTTTCATATTTTACAAAAAAATTGGGCTAACTTTACTGTTTTGTTGTTTTTTAATTCTAGAGCGCACAATGAATTTTTTTAAAATGAAAAAAAAAAAATTGCTGATCATCTATGCAAATTTTCTTGAATTTTTAAGCTTACATCCCGGGCATGACAGAGGCGATAATTTGTTTTGGCCGATACGGCCTTACTCTTAGCTACCCATAAATATATCCTGTATATATTGAGATCATTTTGTTTCCATTGTCCCCATTTCTATTTGTTAAATTTCTTATAATGCTCCTGATACATTGTCAAATGATCATTCTGTTTTAAGAAGACAATTAGTTCCTCTATCTGTGCCTTTATCTTCATCATCTGTCCAACAGGTTTATTGAAAAACTGCCACCAGGACTAAAACAATGGACCAAGCAGTGACAAGGTTTCACACATACATTGTGCTTCTTCAAAACCCAAAGGAAGACTGACCTCCTGAACCTCTAAATAGAGGACACTCCCAACTCACACAGGTGTAGGGTGGTGTGTTCAGCTCTCCCCGTGTCTTGATAAGCAAAACTTAAAACATTCTGAACAATACGGATGCATATGTAAAGCCAAAGTATCCAAATTAAAAAATTACACCATAGAAAATATACAAAAGTGAATAAAAATATTTGTATGGAGGACACCAAAACACATACGTCTCTTAAAGTGATAGCAACAAATCTCAAAGAGATGCATGTGATATATATTGATTACCAACCGTCAGCACAATCCAAAAAGAAAATGGGCATGAATGTTGGGAGGACATGTGAAAACCGCCCGATAAATATCAGTGACAGACTTAAATCTAGTAAGTTTAAGGCTAAATAACTACCTAGTATAACCATATTCTAAATAATTCCTAAAACCTACCGAATCACAAAAAAAAATGGATTACATTTCACTCAAAATTTAAACAGGAGGGAATGCGGGTCTGGAGCAAAAAGATCCAGAACACCTCCCTGCTGCATAAAATCTGAAAAATATCCTCACCCCTCTTTTGAGTGGTATGTAAGCCATTTTTTAATTTTCTATAATTTTATAACACTAGGCAGCGATCAAGGGTTTATATGCGTTCCCTGGGAGGTGTTTCTAACTGTGGGGGGAGGGGACTGACAGAGTACAGAGAGATCACTGTTACTGATCACTAGGAACAGACGATCACTCTGAACTCCCCTGCGCGAACGGGGATCTGTTCCCACTGATCCCCATTCTGGCTCTCTGTGGAGTGGCTGCTGGTGGCCGCCGGCCACATGCATCGGCTCCCCTGCCATGCCGGGGGCATGTCGCCCGCTGTACCTGTTAAAGGGACCGCCGTACGGCTACGCCGATTTGCGGGAATGAGCCAACCTGCCACCCATGTAATGATGGCGGCTGGTCGGCAAGTGGTTAAATGAATGCCTCTGCTGACCACACATTGGTTCCATTTTGGGGCCTTATCCTTTTTTATCATTGTTCACTGGATCTGAATGCAACCTAGCACAGAGATTGTTAGCCCCCATGTGATACCAATAAACGTAATGTGAAAAAAAAAATGTAAAAAAAAATATTGTAATAAAATAAATACAAATAATTCACATCCAAATGCAAATATGAAGCTTAGGGTGCGCATGTGTATGCAAGCATAAATTGCATCATACATGTGAGGTATTGCCGCAAATGTCTGAGTGAAAGGAATAATTCTAGGGGCATAATTCATGGTTAACTCTAAACTGATAATATGGACATTTTTGGGGATCATACTTTTTGGGATTTTACAGGCACACACAATTTTAAGTCTTGACATGTTTGGTATCTATTTATTTAAAGAAACCCAACCGCGTCTTTTGAATTTTACAAAACATTGGATAATACAGGTATATTGTGTTTGTTTGCACTAAAGCTCTTTTCACCTTTCTTTTTTTTTTGCTTAAAATATTGAATTTGATAAACAATTACGCAAATATCGTGTGACATAAAAAATGCAACTATCAACATTTTAGTCTATATGGCCTCTGCTCTAAGAAAATATATAATTGTTTGAGAGTTTAAAGAAATTTGTAGCAAAAGATGCAGATTTTAAACATGTGAAAAATAAAAAATAAAGTTTAGATGGTCATAGATGAGCAGATAAGTCATTGAGAATGATCCGAACAAGAATATTTTATGCACATCACACAACTAGAGCACTGCTAAGACCCTGTACCACCTTTGCCCAATGCTGTAAGCAGTTTAAACGTGGAACTTTAGATCTTACACCCCTCTCTATAAAGAACTAAAGGATTAGGCTGATGTGGAAACTGAAAATTCTCCCTGTATGATAACTGCCTGAGGTGCTCCTTATTACTTTCTATCAGCTCACAATAGCTCAATTATAACAAATTATGCTCAAAATCAGGAACATCCTTTGTTTTTATTGAGCTCCCAACAGGACAGCTTAAGTAAGAATAACAATGTGCAAGCAAAAGAGTGATTATTTTATCTTTGTACTGAGCTGGGCTGAACACATTGTGAATCAAAGGTCATCAGGATCTTTGTGATGTTTAGGTAAAACATAGCAGTTGTAACAAAGTTCATCTGTAAGAATTTTGATTTTCTGTCTATTAAACTCTTGGGAAATTTTTGTGAGTTTTCTTATTCTGGTATCTATAGTGCATGTGAATGATTGGCAAATACCAATTGGAGTTCCTTAGGCTCTTGTTTATGATACCACATACAAAGCACTCTTTATTGTAGTACCTTGGTGTCACAGATCAGAAGCAAAGCTGCTGATTTGTCACTTGTATTGCCATGGGTCAGCAGGCATGCTGGTACATGTACTTTCATAGTGCTAACATGCAAAGTTCTTCTTTTACCAGCTATTTTTTTTTAATACAAACGCTTTTATTGAGGATAGACAAAGAGATAAATACACAAAATATTGGGATGCAACCCAGGAACAGAAATAAACAATACAAATGATAACTGTAAGATAAGTAGTCTAATAGGATAATCACATTCAGACTCGGTAGAGGCTATAGAAGGTGCGACCCAGGCACAAATTATGTAACAACATAAAATGAAAAGAATAGGACAGAGAAAATAATAATTCAAAACAATTCACTGCTTCATTTAACTATTTTGCTAACCCAATAGCTGATGTTTCTTTGGGGTGAGACAGCGATGACTTAGCTGCCTCCGGTAGTTTTTGTTACAATAGTGCCCCATATGTGGACCAAGAGGCCCATTTGTTATGGAAAATCTGCATGGTATCCATGATAGTATGGTGGATCCTCTCCATAGGGCGGATAGTTTCCATCCTTCGAAGTACCTGGGGCCAAGGCACAGACTGGGAACGCCAATTCAGGGCTATGGCCCATTGGTCTGCACAGAATAAGGTATTAACCAGTTTCTGGGTGGGAAGGGGGTAAATCCAGGATAGGGATAAAAAGCAGACACATCGGGGCTGTCAGATTAAAAATAGAGCCCGTGATCTGCGCCACCTTGGAGGCAACTTGGCTCCAGAGGTGCTGCAGATGAGGGCAGCTCCAAAAAACATGGAGCAAGGTGCCAGGGACCTGGCAGCCACTAAAGCATGTCTCTGGGACGCTAGGATAAAACTTGTGAACCCTGTCAGGGGGGAGGTACTAGGCTTGTGCAATTTGTTTCGTAACAAATCGAAATTCGTCCTAATTTAGCAACTTTCGGACATTCGGAAGCATTCGAATTTCCGAACAAAGCAATTATGAATAAAACAGAATCCGAAATAAATGATATCGCAAATAGCAAATGCCCGAATGTCTTCGGCATAATTCGTTATGAAAAAAGTTACGAATGTACGAATCCATTCGAAGCACAATAACACTCTGCTCTTCTCTCTGCTTCTCCCTCACCATGCTGAACTCCCTCTCAAAATGGTGTACAGGGGCGGAGGCTATAGCCGCATGTAAAAAACGAAAGTAAAATACGAGATTTTGAATCCATTCGAAGCACAATAACACTCTGCTCTGCTTCTCCCTCACCATGCTGAACTCCCTCTCAAAATGGTGTACAGGGGCGGAGGCTATAGCCGCATGTAAAAAACTAAAGTAAAATACGAGATTTCGAATCGTTACAAATAACCGCTTTGTATTTAGAAAAGTACAAATCCATTCGAAGCACATTAGGCATAATAGGCAGCGTCGCTGTGAGAGAGACACGGAAAATTACGAATCAATGAACCCAAAAAAAGTTACGAAAGTAGGAGTTGTGTCCAGAATCAACGAAAAACAATGTACTCTACCGAAAGTACAAATTATAAATCAACGAAAAATAAGGCTTACATTAATACGAATCATTCCGATTCAACGAAAGAGGTCGCTTGCGAAAATACGAATTAGTCCGAACACGAAAAATCCCGTCTAGCAAAATTACGAACGATTACGAATCAACAGGACTGAAAAGGAACGAACCGAAATGAAACAAATTTTTCTGTTGTGCACAAGTCTATGTGTAGTTTAATGACTGTCTCTTTCGTAGCTATAGAGCGAGTGCATTTGTGCATATTCTGAAGCATGTCTACCCAGTCCTCAGTGGAAAATGTCATGCCCAGATCGGTCTCCCACTGGGTCATAGCAGTAGATTTCTCAGGGAGGTGTAATTCATTAAGGAATTTATATATGGAAGAAATAGTTCCCTTTTCTCCAGAGAGGTTGCGACAGACCGATTCGTATGGGGACATGATGGGGCGAGCGTTAAGAGTATAAAGCGATTCAAAAAAGTGTCTGATTTGTAAAAATCTATAGAATTCAGTTCTTGGGATATCAAATTGCTCCTGGAGTTGAGTACAGGAGTAGAAGTGCGTGTTATATGTCAGTTTTGTTAGGGTTGTGAGGGAATTCAGTTCCCACCAAAGAAAATCCTTAGGGGAGCAGAAAGCTGGGGGAAATCTCGAGTCCCCTACAAATGAGGTAAAGGGGGGGGGTCTGTGCGACCGCAGTCTAAATTTATGTTTGTATAGAGACCACAGATAGATAGTCTGTCCTACTATATTATTTAGTGCTTCAATCTCTCTGGGTTTCAGGCTAGTCTGCCATAGGAGACCTGGGACATAGTAGGGGCGAACCGAGGATATTTCAAACTGTAACCAGGGTATATTATCTGGAGGAGCATCCATTGGGCCGTCTGGGCCAACCTGTCTGACATGTAGTAGAGCCAGATATTGGGGAGTCCCAATCCCCCCTGTGACATAGGTCTGTGTGTGAGAAGTCCCCCATACCTGGGGTGTTTATTATTCCATATAAAGTGATTAATCTCTCTTTGGATCTGAACTATTGTTTGGCGGGACACATACAGAGGGAGGGCCCTGAAAAAATACAATAGGTTCAGTAGAATGGACATTTTATTAGCAGTAACTCTGCCTAGTAGGGTAATGTGAAATGAAGCCCAGAGTCCTAGCCATTGTCTAACCTTAGCAAAGGCCTGTGGATAATTGGCATTATACATCGCTCGGAGAGACGGGGCCAGACGAATTCCAAGATATTGGAGGGTATTAGTGGAAAGGGAAAAGCCAAAAGCATGCTTAAGGTTCGAGGTGATTTGAGGCGGGATGTTAATCGGGAGGGCTGAGCATTTTGCTAGGTTAACCCCAAGGCCAGAAAATGTGTGAAGAGATTGTAAAGTAGTAATTAGGTTGGGGAGGGAAGGAACAGGGTTCGGGAGGAACATGAGGACATCGTCTGCGTACAGACTCATCTTAAATTCCCTGTCTCCCCTCTGATATCCCCGAATGTTTGGGTTAGAGATGATCACCATGGCAAAAGGCTCAATGGCCAGGGCAAAAATCAGGGGGGACAAAGGGCAACCCTGACGAGTGCCTCTTCCAAGGGAGAAGTACTCAGAGGTGCAACCGGGCAGCTTGATTCGTGTTTGTGGGTTGTGATATAGCGCCTTGAAACCGTGAACAAACTCTCCAAAAAAAACAAATTTAGTTAGAACTGTGTCTATATAGGTGCTTTTACCTGCTATTGTAGTATAGTGGGTAGATAATTAATTAGTAGTTATTATAATGATGATGTGAGTAATTTTCAGCAGCAACACGATTCTTGCAGAGAGAAAACTTTGAGTGCGTTTTCTTGTGCATGTACATTTACCGTTCCCTTGTGGATGTATGTGTATATGTTTTCCCATTCTTGATCCGTGAGATTGATTGAGAGTTCCTGTTCTCATTTTTGGTTGGCTCAGTTTAACTTGGGGCTTTGGTATGAGAATAGCAAGGTGTAGGTGTAAGAAATCAAGTGACTTTGGGGCTCATCTTTTAAACATAGTGATTCGACATAGCTGCAGTCTTACTTGTTGTGCCAAGGAGGAGCTCTGGAGTTATGGCAATGTTCTCTCAGTTTGATGCATTACCTTGTATTTACTAGCCCCACCTGCTGCCAGCTGTGGACAATCTACAATAAAAGCAGCCCATAAATAGCAGCACTTCCTGTCTCTCAGTGCCCGTTTGTGTGGACTAGCTCCCTGGGTGTTGTGATAGTTTTGTGACCGCGTATGAACTTCTGCCTGAATTCCTGACTATTCTTTAGCCTGCTGATTTTGTACTTCACTGCCAGCTCGTGTATGACCTCTGCCTGCCTGACCGCTCTCTGGATTTCAATCGTGTACTGCTTTGCCTGATCTGTTGCCGACCTGATCTGCCTGACTAAGTCTTCGCCTGAATCCTCAGCACACAAGCTCCACTTCGGACACTACCTACCACAGGTACCTTACAGCTTCTATGTGTCTGAAGGCAGCAACCTGGGAGTCACCTGCAGCAAAACGGATCTACACCTTTATGAGCTTTGGTGAAGACAAGATGGCTCCTTGTACTCTGCCCTTCTAAGGACCTTTACCTTCACTGCACATGTGGGCATGTTCGTTTATCCTGCTGGTTTCAGTGGGTATCTGTGAACTTCAGCTCCTAGCACCCTATGGAAGCCCTTAGTCCCTTGTAAATCCCATCACCACTGTGTCCCTGTCAATTCAACATTCCTGTGTAGCAAATACTTTTGAAAGTACTACTACCTTCCAGGAAATCCATCATTTCATTGCTGCAGAATACACCTGCACACCTACCGACCTGTGAATCCATCACCCCTGTGCAACAAGAAACTTTTGCTAGAATTCCTGCCTTATTGTGGGGACAGCATTCCAGTGCTGCAAGACACACCTGCCTGTAATGCTAACATCTTCAAACACCTAAGTGCTGTTTGGAAACTGGTCAGTTGTAGCCTGCACCAGATTGTTGCCCAAGCCTGTGTGGTTGAATCTCCAGTTGACAATTGACACTAAACCTTGCTACGGAACCAAAACTGTCAGGAAAATATTTTTGACACTCTGACTTGAAAGAGAAAATGTAGCTGAGTACCTTATGAATCCAGGATGGTTGTGAGGTATGCGTTTGGGCTTCTGCTCAACTGCCGGCATGCTTGGACCAGCAGTGAAGGACCATACACTTTGCTGCAGCCTCTTCCCCCACTGTGGTCTCCCTGACCTTATAAGTGTGGGAAATAGGGAAACCGATTTCCCACATGCTCAGATACAAATATGGGCCATTTTATTTTCACTTCACACAATTTCTTGGGTTCCCACAATCCTCTAGGATCCTACAAGCCCTGGGGATCCTGGACACACCCAGGGAATATAGGTTTCCCTATTTCCCACACTTATAAGGTCAGAGAGACCACAGTGGGGGAAGAGGCTGCAGCAAAGTGTATGGTCCTTCACTGTTGGTCCCAGCATGTGGGCAGTTAAGTAGAAGCCCAAACACATACCTCCCCACCATCCTGGATTCCATGGGACTGTCCTAGGATTTCAATAAAATGCGGGCATCTCACAGATCCAGGCTAACTCCCAGAGCCCAGTGCTAGAACAAGTTTCTGAATTGGATTCACTAATTCACCTTGCAGGGGCACACTAGGTGCCCTAGGCCCCAGACACCTTGATTGCTCAATCTATGGCAGCCATCAGGTCTCCCCTCCAGCTGCCTGTCACAGGGATACACATCTGACATCATGCAGGAGTGGGGGGGGTGAGACATCCCTCAGCATTGAGCTGCACTGTATTGTATTTGAGATCTGTAGATCTCAAGGAACAATTGCACTGAAGGCAAGAAGTGACTGGAGGGGGGGGCGGGTAACTAAGGCATGTGATGTGGGATGTCCTTTGAGAAGATAAGAGCATATGCTGCGACATGGGCGATTTAGGAGGGGAGATGATTTGTGCTAGAAAAGCAGTGGTGGAGGGGGGGATGTGCTAGACATGGGGAGATGATTTGTGTTGGGAGGTGGGACTAAGGGGAGAAAAGCACTTGTATTAGAAGAAAGATTTGAGGGGGGGTTTGTGATGAGAGTGGGATTGGGGGAGGGGTGGCTTGTACTAGAAGAGGGAAGGTCATTTTTGCAGAGTGGAGGAATTTGAAAGAGAGGGGGATATTTGTGCTGGGAAGGGGATTAAGGAAAGGAGGAAATCTACTAAAGGGAATTTGGAGGAGAAAATTAAGGGGAGGGAGAGTATCTTCGCCAGAATGGGGGGGGGGGGGAGTGGGAGTTTTTATGGTAAGGGGATATTTGTGCTGGGAGGGGATGGATTTTGGGGGTGGCAAATACTAGTGCTGGTAGGGGTGAACAAGCAGATTGGTGCTGGATTTTTCAGAGGGGAGAGTATCGGGTTTTTTGCTGAAAGGGTAAAGTAAGGGAAAAAATAAATATTGAATGGGGCTTTTGCACTCTCCTGACCCCTATACTGTATGTTACACATACCTGACTCCTTAACTCTTTCTGTGGTGTATTTCTGATCCCTACTGTGCATTACAAGCTCCTGTCCCCCTGCATTCTGTGCATTACATACTCTTAGACCCTGTTCTGTGTGTGTTACGTACACCTAAACCCAAGACTGACTGTAGCACTCTGTGTGTTATGTACTCTTTTTTTTAATCAGAAAAAGTTTTATTGAATGTTGCCAAACATACCATACACATTGTACATGAAAAAAGTCCATGAATAAAACAGAAGCATCACATTAGACTCGTCACAGTGTATTGCACAGATTCAGAACATTCCTCATAGTGCAAAGAGAAAGAAACAAAAAATAATAATTTTCAGTGTATGTAACAACAAAATATCAGTCAAACCTTACAAAAAGTACATTAAGGCACATATCCTACAGTCAACCTCTCTCTCTTCTCCCCCCAAATGGTGTCATAAAGCCGTAATCGAAGAAAACACAAGGGTGATCACTCCGCACGTGCACCCCCTGCCCTCCTTCAAAGTATGTGGTTCCAAAATGCCCATCACAATCTATGAAATCAATCCCCTCTATAGTTTGGCACAGCTTTTAGCATTGCAGTAGTCTGTCTTTAACCAATTGGTGGGGTGCTAACCTCGGGACATCAAGCCAGGCCTGCCACATTGAGTTAAACTTACGCGGTGCATTCCTATGCTGATAAGTCAGTAATTTCTCGAATTAGTAGTTTGTTTACCTGATCAATCCACTGTCTTCTGGTGGGTACCCTGGGAGTAATCCAAAGCTGAGCTATCAGCTTGCGTGCCACATAAAGTAAATGGATAATTGCCGTAAAAACTGGCGGAGATAGGAGTTCCTCATCCAGGGCACCCAGCAGACATACAACGGGTGATCTCGGGACAGCGAAGGCGAACACCTGTGTAATCACATCAAGCACCTCAGTCCAGTATCGGAAGAGTTTGGGGCATTTCCAGAACATATGCATGAGGTCACCATTATCTCTCATGCACTTGGGGCACAGTGGGGAGTCTCTGAGCCCCCAATCATGTAGCCTGGCTGGAGTTCTATATACCCTGTGCAGCAGGTATAAATGTGACAGCCTCTGAGAGGAAGACACCGAGACCATAGGAGCAACCGTCAAACAGACATCCCACATTTCCCCATCAATAGGCCCCACATCTTCCTCCCATTTAGCCCTACATGGTAAACTAGTTGGATCTTGGAGCGCGTTGAGCAAAATATTGTAGCCCCGTGAAATCATACCCTTTTTTTCTCCTTCCATAAAAATCCCCTGGATTATGGCGTGATCCGTTAGTCTAATTGGCCTCTGCCTGGATTGTTCTTGTAGTGCATGACGCAGCTGCAGGTATTTAAAAAAGTGAGAGTGAGGTATACCAAACTCAGCCTGGAGTTCCAAAAAGGATTTGAGGACCCTGCTATTGTAAAGTTGTGGTAAGTATCTGAGCCCCGCAGCTTCCCATTGTCTAAATCCTGTAAGTTTGTATAATTCTTTATAATGAAGATTACGCCAGATGGGGGTGAGTGGTAGGAATCCCCTAACACCCAATAGTCGTTTAACAGAAGTCCACAGAGTTTTTAGTAGGATCAGAGAAGGGGTCCCACCCAACAAAAGTGCATGGCCAGCCTCCAAGCCAGACAACGCCGGGGCCTCGTCTGTCGGAGTGGCCAGAAGTCTACGGATAGGGTCTGATGTATCTACCAGTCCCCAACCTCCCAGCTGCTGTAGTTGAGCCGCTAGAAAATAGGTTCTGGCGTGTGGAACCACCAAACCCCCCTCATCCTTGTTATACTGTAAGTTAGAGAGTCTAATTCTCGCCGTTTTCTTGCGCCAAATCAGTTCTCTAAATTGGGAGTCAATCCTATCAAACCAATAGCGTGGAATCCACACCGGGGAATTATGACTTATGTATAATAATTAAGGCGCCCACACCATTTTTATAAGGTTCACCCTCCCAACTACCGATAAGGGCAATTTACACCAGGCACTACACTTGACCCTAAATTTAGCAAGTAACGGGGCGAGATTGAGAGGAATGTATTGAGAGACGTCCGGGGACACCTGCACCCCCAGATAGCGGAAGGTGATACAATTTGTACTATCGATGCACAGTCCGAGAGGGGCACCGTAAGGGGATCTAACGGCATGAGTACCGACTTATTCCAGTTAATGGAGAAGCCAGACAATGCGCCAAAGGTCTTGATGCAGTGCATAACAGTGGACAAGGAGCCCTGCGTATCACCCAGGTATAGTAGGGTATCATCTGCATATAGGGAAATAACATCCGTCCCCGTGCCACGCCTGAATCCCACTATCGCACTATCACCCCTTATACGTGCGGCAAGAGGTTCCAGTGCCAGGGCAAACAGCAGGGGGGATAGGGGACACCCCTGCCTAGTGCCTCTGAACAATGGAAATGGGCCCGAAAGCTCCCCATGAACCCTGACTCTGGCCGATGGGTTAGCATACAGTAGTTTGACCCAATTAATAAAGTTAACACCCAACCCTGCCCGTTCTAAAACCTTCCACAGATAGGGCCACTCGACACTGTCGAAGGCCTTAGCTGCGTCCAGTGAAAAAATAACCCTGTTGCCTGTATTCTCCACTGGCAGCTGTAAGTTTAAGAAAAGTCGCCTTATATTTTGAGCTGTGGATCTAGTAGTTATGAATCCCGACTGGTCCGCATGGACCAGCTTGTGGACCACCTGTGACAATTTCGTTGCCATCACCCGTGCCAATAACTTGACATCGGTTGTAAGCAAAGAGATAGGCCTATAGGAGTCAGGCTGTGAGGCTTCCTTACCGGGTTTCAGCAGAACTATTATAACAGCTTCATTCATTGAGTCTGGAAGAACACCCTCTCTAAGTGCCTCATTATAGACCCTTACGAGCATAGGTAACAATGTGGCAGCATATCGTTTGTATACCTCGGACGGGATGCCATCTGCCCCCGGAGATTTGTTATTTTGAGTCTGTTCTAATGCGGTAGCCAATTCATTCTCTGATATAGGGGCATCAAGCAGAGCTGCGTCCGAAGCAGACAAACAAGGTAGTTCACATTCCCCCAGAAATCCTAGTATGTCTCCCTCCGTGGGCCGTACCTTTGAAGTGTATAGATCAGCATAGAATGATCTGAAGATTTGCGTTATCATAGAAGTTTGGGTGTGGGCTATCCCCTGGGAATCACAGAGGGTCGAAACCATTGAGGTAGACCTCTGCGTCCTAGCCAATAAGGCCAGCATGTGGCCAGTCGACTCCCCTTCCTCAAAATGGGATTGCTGCAGGGAAAAACGTTTGTTTTTAGCAAGCTGCAGAGCCAGCTGAGTTGACATTGCCTGTGCCTCCAACCAGACCCTCTTTGTGTCCGCAGTGGGGTTAGAAATATATGCCTCAAGGGTAAATATGTGTATTACATGACTGCTATTTCTCCTAAGTTACCCCTTTTCTTTGATAGATGTTGATGCAACTACTTTCTTGAATGGAATTATTACAAATAATATACTTACTAAACATTTGATTGATAACTGTTAGGAGATAATTTGGCGATTACCATGTTACTAATGAATTTACTAATCTATACTCTTCAGAATGTAAGAAAAAAAAACCCTGAGGAAGACCTGCAACATAGGTCGAAATGCATCGGGGCCTTCCCTCTGTTTAAACATACGTATATACATGCATTACTTTTGTTATGTTCTGTTCATAGTATATTATATGTTATACCCTTGCATGTGTGCATTTGGCCATTGTACTACCGGAGCTCATAAAAATCTAAACAATTGTACAGCTGACTTTTTAAACCAAAACGAAATCATTGAATAAAATTATTTTATTTATAAAGATACTTTGTTTGACTATTTGCTGCTAAAAAATCCCAAGGGAAAAATCTCTGTTTTCTAGAAATATATGCCTCCTCCGATTCCCTTAGTGTCCGACAAACCTCCCCCTCCCAGGCCTTTGTGTCTGTTTTTATCTTGTTAATAGTGGTAATAAATTGCCCTCGCAGAAAAGCCTTAGCAGTATCCCAGACAACCCCCACCCTGGCGGAGTCTATATTCTCCTGTAAGAACCACTTCAAGTTCTCCCTTATCGGGTCTGGGCTCAGAAACAGAGAAAGCCAGAACGGATTCAGTTTCCAGCTTTTAGGTTTTACAGTAGTAGGTAGCGTAATCGTAACCCACATGGAGGAGTGGTCAGATATATGTCTGTCTCCGTATCCAGAGTCAATAACCAGCTGTAACAATGGGGCATTACCTAATCCCATATCAATTCTAGATAAGCTCCCATGTGCTGTGGAACAGCAAGAATACTGTTTAACCTGAGGATGGCTCACTCGCCACACATCCGTCAGCCCAAGCTCCTCAAGTAGTCCGGCAAAGGATGTGGACCCATCATTTTGGATGGACACATTGGCTGGCACTGGCAGTTTGTCCAGATTGTGGTTAATATAATTGTTGAAGTCACCCACTGCCAGCAGCGGAATATCTGGGAACCGCGCCATAAAGTTTGCCAGACACCTGAGGATCTCGGTCGAATAAGGAGGTGGGATATACATACCCGCTACAATACATGAAACATGTGATATAGTACACAATAAGAACACATATCTTCCCCCTGGGTCAATGAGCTTTTGTATGCATTGGAACTGTACATCCTGATGAATCAGAACGCTCACCCCCCTGGCATAGGCAGAGTAAGTAGAGTGAAATTGTGATATATATACCCGGGGACTAAAGCTGGGAGTGCTATCTGAGGGGAAGTGTGTCTCCTGTAAACATACAATACCCGCCCTAGCAGCTTTTAGATGTCTAAGGACTGCCAATCGTTTCACAGGACTACCCAATCCCCTGACATTCCAGGACACAATTTTAACATTCGCAGACATAAGGGTATAGCATTAGGAAGCGGAGGGCCCCTCCAGGACCCCCTATAGAATAACAACTAAAGTCATAAGGGGTACAGTTGCCTGTAAAAGAAAAACCAACATGAGTTGTCCAATGGTAGCGTGACCTGAGATACCTTATACTGTCCGGTGTTGTCCAGCCAGGCAGGGGGCGAAGTCCATACAGCAGGGGGCTCCGTGCGGAAGCCAAGATCATTGCAAAGTCTGGTAGAGAGAGGGTGAGAGCAACACAATCAAGAAAATAAAAATAATAAAACAACTGTAAAATCAAACTTGGAGCCAACCGGGCTCTCAGCCACTTGGGCCGAAGTGCAAAGATCCCCCAGAGAAATGCTCCGGGGGGGGGACAGCAGTGGAAACTCCCACAGAAGTATTTTCTGGGTGGTAAGTGGTGTTTCACATTTGCAGTCAACATGTAGTAAACAGTGATACAAAAGTCTCTGTATCCTCCATCCGCCTGAACTAAGAAAATAAATAAAAGGCTCCTCCTTATAGCAGCACCTTATTCCTGGGCAGGACGTTGTTGTCTGGCAGCTCTAAGCGCTCTGTCCTCACGGTCTAGCCATTGCGCGGCCGCGGATGGACGATCAAAGAAGTGGGCTACTCTCAGGGCAGTTACTCGGAGCCGAGCAGGGTATAGCATGGCATACTGCAGGTTGAGGTCCCTGAGTCTCTTCTTAACTTCATTAAAAGGTAGCCCTCCTCTTTTGCAGTTCCACAGAAAAGTCAGGGAATAAAGATATTTTGGAATTATCAATCGCCATTTTCCCAGCTGAGGTTCTGGCCTTGGACAGAATAGCATCCCTGTCTTTATAATTAAGGAGCTTGAAGAGAAAGGCCCTGGGATGGTTTCCCGGGGGCAGAGGGCGGGATGGCACCCTGTGAGCCCTCTCTACAGCAAAGAGGGGTGAGAAAGCGTCCCTACCAAACGTGGTTGTAAGCCACTGTTCAATAAAGTCCACAGGGTTTTTACCCTCGGCACGTTCAGGAATGCCCAGGGCACGGATATTACTGCGCCTCATGCGATTCTCCATTTCATCGAGCCGCGCTGCATGCGCTTCAATGAGGTGGCAATTATGTGTCAAGTCCCTTTGCATGGGGGGTAAATCATCCTCCACTGTACTCAATCTGCCCTCAAGCGCAGCGGTTCTCTCCCTCAGTTTTTGCATGTCATGGCGCACATATGTAATTTCAGCTTTTACCCCCTTAATGTCATCAGATAAAGCAGTGATAGACAGGTTGCAGGATGTTATCGCTGTGAGTATATCTCTCAGCGTGGGTTCTGCAGCATCTGAGTCTGGGGAGGTAGTCTGAGGCCTAATGGTAGTGTCTTTAGGAGTACTCACTGCGTGCCACTCAGGCGACAATCCATCCGCATCCTCCAAGGGGACCGTATCATCTGCCTCCGTTGTGCTCCCAGAAGATTCTCCACCAGCAGGGGAGTTAGCCAGCGTATCCTTGTAGGATTTTCCACCAAACAAACGTTTTTGTGCGGCCTCCATGTGTTGTAGCTTTACTGCATGTTGCTGGTCGGCGCCATCTTGGACATGTACTTCAGCCTGAGTCTTCCCAGAGTTTGTCCTCCTAGACATGGTTCCAAGCGTTGCGGAGGGTATCGCCAGGATCCGGCCGTCTCACTGATGTCGGCACTGCGATGTGCGGTGCTGTTAAATGTCAGGATCAGGTAGGAGAAGGATAAATGCACAGATGGCCGGCAGAGCTGGAGGTGCACACGTCCTTCTACATCTGCTGCTAGGCCACGCCCCGTGTTATGTACTCTTGACCTTTAAATACTGTTCTGGTTCGCGTTATTGAACTGTTGTATAACACTAGTCAGACAGCTTAACAATAATTCAGAAGTCAAGAAATGTGAGACATCAAATCTGTATTTATTCTTTTTTTTCATGGCTTATTTTTCTGCGTACTGTAGCTGGACGTGGGCAGCTTCTGCCTTGGCCCGAGCTTTAACTGCTGAGGAACTTGCTGAGGACATCTTGCTAGCCCGTGAAGATCTGGACTAGTGATGAGCCGAACACCCCCGGGTTCGGTTCGCACCAGAACCCGCGAACGGACCGAACGTTCGTACGAACATTAGAACCCTATTAAATACAATGGATGCGAACGTTCGAATTCTAAAGTGCTAATTATAACGACTATTATGCATGTTATTGTCCTAAAAAGGGTTTGGGAACCCGGGTTCTGCACCA
This sequence comes from Rana muscosa, assembly GCA_029206835.1. Taxonomy (NCBI): domain Eukaryota; kingdom Metazoa; phylum Chordata; class Amphibia; order Anura; family Ranidae; genus Rana; species Rana muscosa. The sequence continues at coordinate 90,162,886 of CM055121.1, forward strand.
GGGGACATGTATCAATGCAAAAAGAAGTTTTAAAAACGGTCGTTTTTCGGGAGCAGTCATTTTAATGATGCATAAAGTGAAAAAAAAAGTCAAATATTCCTTTAAATATCGTACCTGGGGGGTGTCTAAAGTATGCCTGTGAAGTGCCACGTGTTTCCCGTGTTTAGAACTGTCCCTGCACAAAATGACACTTCTAAAGGAAAAAAAAAACATTTAAAACTGCTTGCGGCTTTAATGTAATGTCTGGTCCCGGTAATATGGATGAAAATCTTTAAGAAAAATGGCATAGCTACCCCATGACCCCCCCCCCTACCCCAGCCCATTACCAGCCCCTTTGGGTCTTGTATGGATATTAAGGGGAACACCGCACACAAAATAAAAAAGGCCCTATATACTCTGAACAGCCGTATACAGGCGGTGCATACAAGACAGGGACTGTAGGTTTGTTCTTATGTAGAATGTGTTTGTAATTTTGAACAGGTACATTGTTTAAGTGTAGCTCCAGCCCAAAAATCTATTTTTAAACTTTTTGGAAAACATAGGTAAGGGTTATCACCCCTGTAACATTTGTTTTGCTGTCTGTGCCCCTGTTCAGAACATTTCACCTCACTTTCCGTCCCAATGACAACTGTTTTTGAAATGTGGTGTTTTTCTTGAAACAAGGATTGGTGATAAAGCATCAGTACAGAGGAGACACCTTTCTCCCATATTAATTCTTACAGGAGAGAATTTTCCTTCCTAGGGGTAGATTTCCTCTCACTTCCTGTTGTCTTCTTGCGTTTGCAAGTAGGAGTCGTTTGTAAGTTGGATGTTTGAAAGTAGGGACCTGCCGTATATACTCTGCAGAAATAGGCCCCTTAGTTGTTGGTGTTGGCACAACACTGTAAGCACTCACAGTTACTCTTGGTTGGTGCTGGAACGCCCTGCTGTCAACTATTATATCAGGAATTGTAATTACATATAATTGTTGAACAGTGGTAGTAAAAATTGGGCCTTTGATGGTGGTGCTGGTGCCACAACACTGTAAGCCCTGACAGTTACTCTTGGTGGGTGCAGCAATGGGCCCTGCTGTGAATTATTAGATCAAGAATTGTAATTACATGCCCCTGTTGAACAGGGGCTGAAAAATTGGGCCTTAGGCACTGGTGGCACAACACTGCAACCCCTCACAGATACTGTACTTGGAGCACAGCAATGAGCCCTGTTGCAAAGTATTGCTTCAAAAATTGTAATGACACGCCCCTGTTAAACAGGGGCTGAAAAATTGGGCCTTAGCCACTGGTGGCGGCACCCATAAACAAAAATGATCTTCCAAGCTATCATCATCAATCGTATCATTGAGGACTCGGAGGAGGAGGATAGCCAGTCAACATAACAGCACAGGCACTCAGCATCAGCATCAGTCTTGAAGGGATGTGACATGTTAAAATCAATTAGTCTGTTATATCAGCATCAGGTGTGTGGTAGCTGGTGGTGATCCAAGACTGGTTCATCTTGATGAAAGTCAGTCGATCAACCGAGTCGGTGGACAGGCGCACCCTGTGATCCGTGACAAATCCTCCAGCAGCACTGAATGTGCGTTCCGAAAGAACGCTGGATGCAGGACAGGCCAGTAGCTCAATTGCATACTGTGCAAGCTCTGGCCAGTGATCCATCCTCAAGACCCAGTAAGCCAGAGGATTTTCGGTGGGGAAGGTGTCCAAGTCTGACCTTGCCCCTAGATATTCCTGCACCATGTTTATCAGACGCTGGCGATGGTTGCTGGAACCGATCATACTTTGGGGCTGCGGACTAAAGAATTGTCTGAACGCATCGGTCAGACGGCCACCTTCCCCACCGCTCCTTCTTTGACTGGCCGAAGCCTCAACAACTCGTTGTCCAGGACCAGGAGTTTGTAACCTCCCAGTCTCTGGGAACGCGTTGCACAGACCTTTCTGCAAGGCCTCCCGGAGTTGTCTCATCCTCTACTCCCTCTGTGACGGTAACATAAGGTCCGCAACCTTACCCTTGTACCGTGGATCAAGGAGAGTGGCCAGCCAGTAATGGTCCCTCTCCTTGATCCGAAGAATACGAGGATCCTTCCGCAGACTTTGCAGGATCAGGGAGGCCATGCAGCGTAGGTTAGCTGAGGCATTCGGTCCGGAGTCCTCTGGGTCACTAAGGACGACATGATCCGCAGCCACCTCCTCCCAGCCACGTACAAGTCCACTGGTTTCTTGGGACTGTAAATCATCCCTAAAAGACTGCTGCTGATGATGCTGAGTGCCAGCCTACACCTCCATGCTGACACAATCCTCCTCCTCCTCTTCCTGTGCGATGGGTGGGACAGAAGGAACACTGTCTGGGTAAAGGGGGCCTTGAGAGGCAAGGAAGTCCTCCTCTTCCTGCCTCTGTTCTGCCTCAAGTGCCCTGTCCATTATTCCACGCAGCGTGTGCTCCAACAGGTGGACAAGAGGTACAGTGTCACTGATGCATGCACTGTCACTGCTCACCATCCTCGTGGCCTCCTCAAATGGTGCCAGGACAGTGCATGCATCCCTGATCATGCCCCACTGGCGTGGAGAAAAAAAAACAAGCTCCCCTGACCCTGTCCTGGTGCCGTAGTCGCACAGGTACTCATTGATGGCCCTCTGCTGCGTGTGCAGCCGCTGCAGCATGGCCAACGTTGAGTTCCACCTGGTGGGCATGTCACATATAAGGCGGTTCTTGGGCAGGTTCAACTCCTTTTGCAGCTCAGCCAGGCGAGCACTGGCATTATAAGATCTGCGGAAATGCACACAGACTTTCCTGGCCTGCCTCAGGACATCCTGTAAGCCTGGGTACCTGCCCAAGAACCGCTGCACCACCAGGTTAAGGACGTGAGCCACACAGGGCACATGGGTCAGTTGTCCCTGTCGGAGGGCGGAGAGGAGGTTGGTGCCATTGTCGCAAACCACCATTCCTGGCTTAAGCTGGCGTGGCGTCAACCACCTCTCGGCCTGGCCCTGCAGAGCAGACAGGACCTCTGCCCCAGTGTGGCTTCTGTCCCCCAAACACACCAGCGCAAGCACGGCATGGCATCTTTTTGCCTGCGTACTTGCGTAGCCCCTTGAACGGCTACGGAGCACCGCTGGTTCAGAGGACAAAGCACAGGAAGAGGCCATGGAGGAAGAAGAAGAGGAGGGGGTGGAGGAGAGAGGTGTGTCACAACCAGTAGTAGCATTTTGGAGGCGTGGCGGTGGAACAACCTCCAACACTACTGCACCTTGTCCTGCATCCTTCCCAGCTGCCAAAAGAGTGACCCAATGGGCCGTGAAAGAAAGGTAACGTCCCTGTCCATGCCTGCTGGACCATGAGTCAGCGGTAATATGCACCTTACCGCTGACCGCCCTGTCCAGCGAGGCCAAGACATTGCCTTCCACATGCCGGTAGAGAGCCGGAATCGGCTTCCGTGAAAAAAAGTGGCATTTGGGAACCTGCCACTGAGGAACCGCACATTCCACAAACTCACGGAAGGGGGCCGAGTCTACCAACTGAAAAGGCAGCAGTTGAAGCGCTAGCAATTTAGCCAAGCTAGCATTCAACCGCTGGGCATGTGGATGGCTGGGAGTGAACTTCTTTCGACGGTCCAGCAGCTGGGGCAGGGAAATTTGCCTGCTAGAATCGGACGTCAGTGTACTGCTAGCAGAGTGGCCGCAAGTACTTGGCTGTGACACACCTAATTCTACACCTTCATTCCTCTCAGTGCATGTTTCAGAGAGGACTGAAGTTATAGTGGGGTTGGAGATCCCAGCTGATGCGGTGCAAGGAGAGGTCCGCTTTGTTCTTTGGTGTGGGTCTTTGAGGTAGGCTTGCCAACGAGCTTCATGGCAGGTCAACATATGTCTGGTCAGGCATGTGGTACCCAAGCGGCTGATGTTTTGGCCACGCGATATACGCTTGAGACATATGTTGCAAACAGCAGCTGTGCGATCTGATGCATTAGCCTCAAAAAAGGCCCACACCAAAGAACTTTTTGAATGACGGGCAGAGGCAGCGCCCTGCACAGGCGGAGCTCTGCGGTGTGATTCCGTCGGTGTACTGCCCTTACGCTGGCCACCAAAGGGCATCCTGCCTCGTTGGAGATGTGCCTCCTCCTCATCCTCCTCCTCCTCCTCTCTCCTATTAGGCACCCACGTGGAGTCAGTGACCTCATCATCCCCTCCCTCCTCATCACTGGAGCCAATCTGGCAGTATGCTGCAGCTGCTGGAACATGACTGCCAGATTGGTGTCCTTCTTGAGCATCCCCTCTGTCTGCTCTCACGCTACTGCCTTCCTGTAGCTGGGTTTCATCATCAGACCCTTCGAAACGCTGGGCATCCTCCTGGAGCATGTACCCAACACTGTGCTCAAACAGTTCGGGGGACTCCTCAGGAGGAGGACATGGTGGGTCTAGGGAAGGAGTGACTGATGATGAGTCTGACATTGATACCAGGGAAGGGGACGCTTTGGCAGCTGTTTTGCCAGTACCCTGAGCCTGGGTGAGAGAGGATGAGGAGGAGGGCTTGGTCATCCACTCTACCAAGTCTTCGGCATGATGTGGCTCAACATGTCCAGCTGCCGAAAAGAAGGACAAGCGTGTCCCATGGCCATGTGCTGATGACAATGCACCGCGTCCACGACCAGCACTGTTGCCCCCAGACACAGAGCCTGCTTGCCCTCTTTTATTGCCTCCTGACTGTCTGCCTCTCCTTGTTTGCCTTCCAGACATTCTAATGGATGGCCTGCAGGGAGATGGGAAAAAAGCAATAAGGGCTACCTTCAGGTGTCCTTCTCTGTCCCTTTACTTAAGGATTTCTAAATATGGTTGAGGATGATTGCTTTCGCACAGAATAGCACAATGACAATTTCCCTGACTGTCCAAAAAACAAGGATTTCAAAGATGGTTGATGAGGAATGCTTTAGCACAGTATAGCACAAGGAGAATTTCCCTCACTGTCCTTCCCTGTCCCTACAAACAAGGATTAGCACAGTAAAACACACTGACACTCTCCCTACCTATAGTTTTCTGTCCCTATAAAAAATGTTTTTTTAAAGATGGTTGATGATCAATGCTTTAGCACAGTATAGCACAAGGAGAATTTCCCTCACTGTCCTTCCCTGTCCCTACAAACAAGGATTAGCACAGTAAAACACACTGACACTCTCCCTACCTATAGTTTTCTGTCCCTATAAAAAAATGTTTTTTTAAAGATGGTTGATGATCAATGCTTTAGCACACTATAGCACAAGGAGAATTTCCCTCACTGTCCTTCCCTGTCCCTACAAACAAGGATTAGCACAGTAAAACACACTGACACTCTCCCTACCTATAGTTTTCTGTCCCTATAAAAAATGTTTTTTTAAAGATGGTTGATGATCAATGCTTTAGCACACTATAGCACAAGGATAATTTCCCTCACTGTCCTTCCCTGTCCCTACAAACAAGGATTAGCACAGTAAAACACACTGACACTCTCCCTACCTATAGTTTTCTGTCCCTATAAAAAATTTTTTTTTAAAGATGGTTGATGATCAATGCTTTAGCACACTATAGCACAAGGAGAATTTCCCTCACTGTCCTTCCCTGTCCCTACAAACAAGGATTAGCACAGTAAAACACACTGACACTCTCCCTACCTATAGTTTTCTGTCTCTATAAAAAATGTTTTTTTAAAGATGGTTGATGATCAATGCTTTAGCACAGTATAGCACAAGGAGAATTTCCCTCACTGTCCTTCCCTGTCCCTACAAACAAGGATTAGCACATTAAAACACACTGACACTCTCCCTACCTATAGTTTTCTGTCCCTATAAAAAATGTTTTTTTAAAGATGGTTGATGATCAATGCTTTAGCACACTATAGCACAAGGAGAATTTCCCTCACTGTCCTTCCCTGTCCCTACAAACAAGGATTAGCACAGTAAAACACACTGACACTCTCCCTACCTATAGTTTTCTGTCCCTATAAAAAATGTTTTTTTAAAGATGGTTGATGATCAATGCTTTAGCACAGTATAGCACAAGGAGAATTTCCCTCACTGTCCTTCCCTGTCCCTACAAACAAGGATTTGCACAGTAAAACACACTGACACTCTCCCTACCTATCCTTCTCTTTCCCTAAACTAAAGGAATCCAGGTTAAGCAAGAAAAAAAAATGTCACTGTCCCTGCCTATGCTTCTCTTTCCCTGCTCCGGAACACACTACACTAGGCCGCCGTGCTGGCGGCCTTTTATAGTGTGGGGCGTGTACTAAACACCCTCAGCAATAATTGGCCACAGGCATCCTGCCTGTGGCCAATCATTGCTCTCCTCGCTGCCGGCGCTGTGATTGGCCAAGCATGCGGGGTCACAGTGCATGCTTGGCCAATCACAGCGCCTGGATGACACTGCGATGGCGTAGTGCATTGTGGGCCGTTTGCGTCACTCGAATTAGGCGCGAACGGCCCAAATCGTTCGATCTTCGTCGAACGATCGAACAGCCGATGTTCGAGTCGAACGTATGTTCGACTCGAACACCGAGCTCATCCCTAATCTGGACACATGCGATTGTGCATCGTCTTGTTGGGCTCTGGGAATGTTCTCCCTGCCTTGCTGTGTCGGCGGTAGTGTGACATCAGCCTGGTACTTTGTTCCTGATCTTAGACTCATGCTGCAATAATGGCATCTCAATTCGTTCCAGACAGCATCGTGGTTGTCTTTTTACTCTTCTGGTTCACGTTATTGAACTGTTGTATAACACTAGTCAGACAGCTTAACAATAATTCAGAAGTCAAGAAACGTGAGACATCAAATCTGTATGTATTCTTTTTCCGAATAACTTTTTTGCAAAACTACAACAAAGCATAAACAAAACATATGAGTCAGTACATTAAACATTATACAGCAGCCTAACTCCATCAGTGAGAGTACTCACAGGCAATTCCACCATTAGTCCAGGAATAGATAAGAGCTCTTCTGTATGCAGTCTGCTAGATCCAGGAGCAGTCATGAAATGGAGGAAATACAGTTCCAGGTTAAAGGTTACTGGCCTTCACTCTGAGGAAAATAGCACTTCCTGTCAAGCTCTGGCAAAATAATAACTAACTCTAACCACTAGATGGTAGCAACGTCAAACTAACATTGCAGTATAATTTGTAACAGCACACATTTACTATGAACAATATGGGCAGAACACTCCCTGTCTGGCATAATTTATTATGTCACTACCTAAATAACTACTGCTATGCAGAAAAAACATAAGCAGGAAAATGGAATCCTAGCTAGTCCAAGATCAAAACTATAATGTCAGTTACAGGTCTGAGATAAATTCTGGCAGTCTCATTTTTTACAATCTTGACCTCCACCTTTCTAACCTTGCCATCCCTGCTTGGTAGAGCATTGACAATAAGTCCTGCTGGCCACTCGTTCCTGCCTTCTTGGCCGTCCTTCAACAGAACAACATCACCCACATTTACATTTGGGCGATCCTCAGTCCATTTCCTACGGCGTTGCAGATTTGACAGATACTCTCTCTTCCATCTTTTCCAAAAGGTGTCTGCCAAGCATTGTACTTGCTTCCATTGTTTCGCATGAACTTGTGTTGTACTTATGGTTTCTGATGGAGCAGACAAAGAGTTCACCTTTTGAGTCAACAACATTTCTGGGGTAAGGACCATAGGTGCATCTGGGTCTGAGGACACAGGAACTATAGGCCTGGCATTCATAATAGCTGTGACCTCTGCCATAAATGTGCTAAAAGTCTCATGAATCAAGTGAGCAGGTTTGGTTTGTAGCAACATAGCATCCAAGATTCGCCTGGCAATACCTATAAGTCTCTCCCAGACACCACCCATATGTGAGGAGTGTGGAGGATTAAAGACCCATGTACATCCTCTGTCTTGGAGAAAGTCTTGCAATTGTGATTCGCTGTCACAAATATTAAGTTCTTTGCAGGCTCCCACAAAGTTTGTTCCTCTGTCAGAATGGAGCAGTTTTGCTGGGCCACAAATTGAGAAGAATCTCCTTAAGGCATTAATAAAGCTTGATGTTGACATGGCTTCAAGTAGCTCTGTGTGTACAGCTTGGGTGGACAAACAAGTGAAAAGGACTGCCCATCGTTTACTGTCCGCGCTGCCTCCTCTAGTGCGACGGGTTAAAACAGACCACGGACCAAATACATCTAAGCCCACATTGGTGAAAGGTGGTTGAGCAATTACTCTGTCCTCTGGTAGCTCTGCCATCTTTTGACTTTGTACTCTTCCTCGTAGCTTGCGACAGATGACACATTTGTTTATAAAAGCTGATACCAAGCGTTTGCCACCAAGAATCCAGAAACCTGCCGATCTAATTGCACCTTCTGTGATGTGTCGCCCTTGGTGAACTAGTGAAGCAGTGTAGCAATGTGGTTATCATAATGTATAATGACAGGCTGTTTCTCTTCCTCTGAAAGTTCAGCAAGAGAAAAACATCCACCTACTCTCAACAACCCATTCTAGTCTAAAAGGGGCTAAGCCTCCTAAGACAGCTTTGTTTTGGGAATCTCTTTTGTTTTTTGATGCAGTCAATTTCCTTCTGGAAATGTTTGTTTTGAACAGAAGAAATTATAACAGACTTGGCCTGAGCAAGTTCTACTAGATTGACCTGTTCATGGAAACCTTCCCACCTTCTGACCTGATCGCTATTGGTTTCTCTCCGGAAGGTTTTAGCGACATGGATGAGTCTGGCTAGGGTCTTAACCAATATCTTCCAGCAAGAAAATCTATCAAAGCAATGTGAGTGAAGTGTGGCTTCAGAAGCTTTGGTCCTGAAACTAGGAATTTCCAATCTGATTTTAGGGTCAGCTTCGGGCTCTATGAGTGGATAAACATTAGCAGTATCTATCTGCTCACAGTGTGGTTGGTAAACACCGAACATTGGAAGATACCAGTGTTCCCTGTCTGTTTCAAGTGGTCTTGCAACTTCAGCGTGATCATTGTCTAGCATCCCTTTAATGAATTGGGTGAAATCTCTTTTCACTTCTGGCTTTCGCTGCAGAGTTTTGCTGAGTGAATGCAAACGCTTCATGGCCTGCTCCCTGTTACTAGGCAAAACACGTCTGGGTGTGCGAATTGGGAGAGGGGCCACCCAACTGTGATTGTCATCTTGGTAAGCCTCTCTATCCATAATCTGCAAGAAAGTCTGATCCTCTATAGAGAGGGCCTGTATATCATCATCTTTAGTTTTCTGGAACACTGTAACCCCTAGATTGTCTGTCTTAATGTTGGAATTGACTTCTTCTTTACCATATAGTGTAGAGGAGTCAAAGTGTTGTGTTGACCTGCCAAAGCTTTCCTTGACAATGAAGCTGTTGTGACATGGACTGAGAAGAGATGTGCATCCATTTGTTAACACAGACGTCTTCAAAGTGCTAATGTTGTCAGGCTGGTGCCCTGTCCCCAGGCAAACTTCTCCTACAGTGACCCACCCCAGGTCCAGTCTCTGTGCATAGGGGGCATTATAAGGTCCATTGATTTGCCTGCGCACCTTGTGTACCTGAAGGATGTCTCTCCCAAGAAGTAGAAGGATAGGAACATCTGGCTCAACAGCTGGGATAAGGTGAGCAATTGAGCGGAGGTGAGGGTGGTAATAGGCTACTTCTGGAGAGGGAATCTCAGTTTTGTCGTCAGGTATCATGCCACACTCTATTAGGGTAGGAAGTGGGAACTGCACTTTCTTATTGAAGGATTCAATGGTAAAGCCAGTAGCTCTTCTCCCTGTGGTTTCAATTGTCCCTGCACATGTCCTTAGAGTGTATGGAACTGCACTTGTCTTAAGATTAAAGATATCAAAGAAATCTGACTTTGCAAGGGATCTGTTGCTCTGTTCATCTAGCACTGCATACATTTTCACTGCCCTTTCTCTCTTGCCAGTGGGATACACAGTCACTAAACAGATTTTAGAGCATGGACCTGCACTCTTGCCTTGACCACATACTTCAGTGCAATTAGACATTACCGAGGAGAGTGGGGTCTCCTGTTGCTCCCTGCCCTGATCTTTCCTGGGTTCTACAGTCTCTAGTGGGGCAGGAGCAGGGCCTGGGTGCAAAGCTGAAATATGTCTCTCACTGCCACATTCTGTACATTCTACTGGTATTTTGCAGTCTTTGGCAACGTGAGTAGATCCGCAACACTTGAAGCAGATGCCATTTTGTTTAAGGAAGGACATCCACTCTGCAATGGGTTTGCTTCTAAAGCCTTTGCATTTCTTTAATGGATGTGTTTTTTTGTGTATTGGGCAATGTCTATAAGGGTTTTCTATGGTGTGTACCTTGTGGGTGCTTTGGTAGTCTGTGACTTCTGAAGGTACAGCTGTTTTGTGTGTGGATACCGTGAGGTCTGTGAAGTTTCTCAGGTTTGTGTGATTGATTGCCGCTGGTGGTGAAGGCGAAACTGGGATCAGTTTGGATTTTCGCTTGCTGTCGGACAAACCTAGAAAACACAGAGAAAGGGGGAAAAGCGACTCCATAATCTTCTTTGAATTGACCTCCCACAAACATCCACTTGTCTTGCAGATTTGAGGGTAGTTTCTCTACTATGGGATTAGTGCCCCTAGCTGTATCTAGATATGAAAGCCCTGGCAAGTAGCCATCCTCTTTGGCATATTCTATCTCTAGTAGAAGATCACTTAGTTCTTGTAGCCGCACGTTGTCTCTGTAGCCCACCTTGGGAAAGACTTCAATTTTTTTCAACAGTGCTCCTTCTATTACCTCTGGCGATCCATACGTTTCTTCTAGTCTTTTCCAGGTCATGTTGAGTCCTGCTGCAGGGTTGAACAGGTTTGCGCTTCTCATCCTCTTAGCATGTCCTGCTGACTCGGTACCAAGCCATTTTATCATTAAATTAAGCATTTCTGCTGGTGAAAAGTTAAGACCTTCAGTGACATTCAGAAAGGAAGATTTCCATGAACAATAGTTTTCAGCACAGTCATCAAATTGAAGAAAGCCTGAGCTAAGCATTTCTTTTTGGATTATATATTTGGTGACATCCACTGCACATTGTTGTTCGCACATGTAATCTATAGGTTGAGGTGATGGGAACACTTGTTTTTTGTTCGTAGGGGTTTCTGGTGCTTCATTCTTGGTTTACTGGCAGCCACTGACCTAATGTGGTTGATTGGGCCTGCTCAGGGGGTATGCTGGTCTCAGTCTGCATTCCTGAGGTTTAGGAGGCTGTTCCTTTGTATGCACATCAGTAAGGTTCTGGATGTACTCACTTGTACGATCTGCAGAGAATAGAGTTTTTTCTGGAACCTCTGAGTCTTTATATGATTTTTCACTTCCTGACCGACTTGTTGCCAAGTAGGTAGCGGCCTCTGCTTCAGCAGCTGCAGCAGCAGTCTGTCACTGCAGGATGAGCAATTTTGATTCTAACTCCGCTTTCTTTGCTGCTATCTCCTGCATCATCATGGCTTATTTTTCTGCGTACTGTAGCTGGACGCGGGCAGCTTCTGCCTTGGCCCGAGCTTTAACTGCTGAGGAACTTGCTGAGGACATCTTGCTAGCCCGTGAAGATCTGGACACATGCGATTGTGCATCGTCTTGTTGGGCTCTGGGAATGTTCTCCCTGCCTTGCTGTGTCGGCGGTAGTGTGACATCAGCCTGGTACTTTGTTCCTGATCTTAGACTCATGCTGCAATAATGGCATCTCAATTCGTTCCAGACCGCATCGTGGTTGTCTTTTTACTCTTCTGGTTCACGTTATTGAACTGTTGTATAACACTAGTCAGACAGCTTAACAATAATTCAGAAGTCAAGAAACGTGAGACATCAAATCTGTATGTATTCTTTTTCCGAATAACTTTTTTGCAAAACTACAACAAAGCATAAACAAAACATATGAGTCAGTACATTAAACATTATACAGCAGCCTAACTCCATCAGCGAGAGTACTCACAGACAATTCCACCATTAGTCCAGGAATAGATAAGAGCTCTTCTGTATGCAGCCTGCTAGATCCAGGAGCAGTCATGAAATGGAGGAAATACAGTTTCAGGTTAAAGGTTACTGCCCTTCACTCTGAGGAAAATAGCACTTCCTGTCAAGCTCTGGCAAAATAATAACTAACTAACTAACTGTGACCACTAGATGGCAGCAACGTCAAACTAACATTGCAGTATAATTTGTAACAGCACACATTTACTATGAACAATATGGGCAGAACAAATACCTTGCATTAATCACCCTGGACTTCTGCACTCTGTGCATACTCACCCCGACCATGCACTGTGTTATGTATTCCTAAAGCTAACACTCACTGTAGAACTCTGTGTGCTACATACTTATTACTAGGGATGAGCCGAACACCCCCCGGATCGGTTCGCACCAGTTCGTGCAAACTTTCGAACCCCGTTAAAGTCTATTGGACTCGAACGTGAGAAATCAAAAGTGCGAATTTTAAAGGCTAATATGCAAATTATTGTCCTAAAAAGGGTTTGGGGACCCGGGTCCTGCCCCAGGGTACATGTATTAATGCAAAAAAAAGTTTTAAAAACGACAGTTTTTTCGGAAGCAGTGATTTTAATGATGCTTAAAGTGAAAAAAATATCGTACCTGGGGGGTGTCTATAGTATGCCTGTGAAGTGGCACGTGTTTCCAGTGTTTAGAACAGTCCCTGCACAAAATTACATTTCTAAAGGAATAAAAGTCATTTAAAACTGCTTGCGGCTTTAATGTAATGTCGGGTCCTGGCAATATGGATGAAAATCATTGAGAAAAACGGCATGGGTACCCCCCCCCCCAGCCCATTACCAGCCCCTTTGAGTCTTGTATGGATATTAACCACTTAAGCCCCGGACCATTATGCAGCTTAAGGACCAGAGGTGTTTTCAGAATTTGGCACTGCTCTGCTTTAACTGGAAATTGTGCGGACATGCAATGTTGTACCCAAACAAAATTTGCGTCCTTTTCTTCCCACAAATAGAGCTTTCTTTTAATGGTATTTGATTGCCTCTGCGATTTTTTTTTTTGCGATATAAACGGAAGAAGACTGAAAATTTTGAAAAAATAATGATATTTTCTACTTTTTGTTATAAGAAAAATCGAATAAACTCAATTTTAGTCATACATTTAGGCCAAAATGTATTCAGCCACATGTCTTTAGTAAAAAAAAATGTCAATAAGCGTATATTTATTGGTTTGCGCAAAAGTTATAGCGTCTACAGACTAGGGTACATTTTCTGAAATTTACACAGCTTTTAATTTATGACTGCCTATTTCATTCCTTGAGGTGCTAAAATGGCAGGGCAGTACAAAACCCCCCCAAATGACCCCATTTTTGAAAGAAGACACCCCAAGGAAATTGCTGAGAGGCATGTTGAGCCCATTGAATATTTTTATTTTTTTTGTCTAAAGTGATTGAATAATGACAAAAAAAAATTATTACAAAAAGTTGTCACTAAATGATATATTGCTCACACATGCCATGGTTATATGTGGAATTGCACCCCAAAATACATTTTGCTGCTTTTCCTGAGTACGGGGATACCACATGTGTGGGACTTTTTAGGAGCCTAGCCGCGTACGGGCCCCCGAAAACCAAGCACCGCCTTCAGGATTTCTAAGGGCGCAAATTTTTTATTTCCCTCCTCACTACCTATCACAGTTTCGAAGGCCATAAAATGCCAAAATAGCACAAAACCCCCCCAAATGACCCCATTTTGGAAAGTAGACACCCCAAGCTATTTGCTGAGAGGCATGGTGAGTATTTTACAGCTCTCATTTGTTTTTGAAAATGAAGAAAGAAAATATATTTTTTTTTTTTAAACTGTCAAAAAGCGAGATCTGCAAAATACTCACCATACCTCTCAGCAAATAGCTTGGGGTGTCTACTTTCCAAAATGGGGTAATTTGGGGGGTTTTGTGCCATCTGGGCATTCCATGGCCTCCAAAACTGTGATAGGCAGTGAGGAGTGAAATCAAAAATTTATACCCTTAGAAAGCCTGAAGGCGGTGCTTGGATTTTGGGGTCCCAAACGCGGCTAGGCTCCCAAAAAGTCTCACACATGTGGTATCCCTGTACTCAGGAGAAGCAACAGAATGTATTTTGGGGTGTAATTCCACATATGCCCATGGCATGTTTGAGCAATATATCATTTAGTGACAACTTTGTGCAAAAGAATAAATTTAAAAAAAATTGTATTTTTTCCGCAACTTGTGTCAACATATAAAATATTCCATGGACTCGACATGCCTCTCAGTATATAGCTTGGGGTGTCCACTTTCCAAAATGGGGTCATTTGGGGGGGGGGTTTGAACTGTCCTGGCATTTTATACACAACATTAGGAAGCTTACATCCACTCTTCTAACCACTTGAAGACAAAGCCCTTTCTGACACTTTTTGTTTACATGAAAACATATCTTTTTTTTTGCAAGAAAATTATGTTGGACCCCCAAACATTATATATTTTTTTAAAGCAAAGGCCCTACAGATTAAAATGGTGGGTGTTGCATTTTTTTTTCCACACAGTATTTGCGCAGCGATTTTTCAAACGCATTTTTTGGGGAAAAAATACACTTTTTTTCATTTTAATGCACTAACACACACTATATTGCCCAAATTTTTTATGAAATAAAAAAGATGATCTTAGGCCGAGTACATAGATACCAAACACGACATGCTTTAAAATTTCGCACAAACGCGCAGTGGCGACAAACTACATACATTTTTAAAATCCTTTAAAAGCCTTTACAGGTTACCACATTAGATTTACAGAGGTCCACTGCTAAAATTACTGCCCTCGATCTGACCTTCGTGGTGATACCTCACATGCATGGTGCAATTGATGTTTACATATGACGCCAGATCGACGCTTGCGTTCGCCATTGTGCAAGAGCAGGGCGGGACAGGGGTGCTTTTTTTTTTTTATTATTAATTTTGCTTTTTTGTTTTTGTTCTAAACTGTTCCTTCCATATTTATTTATTTTTTTATCATTTTTATTGTTATCTCAGGGAATGTAAATATCCCCTATGATGGCAATAGGTAGTGACAGGTACTCTTTTTTTGAAAAAACTGGGGTCTATTGGACCCTAGATCTTTCCTCTGCCCTCAAAGCATCTGACCACACCAAGATCGGTGTGATAAAATGCTTTCCCAATTTCCCAATGGCGCTTTTTATATCCGGGGGGGGCATTCCCTCCCACTGCTTGTAAAAGCAGTCCAGAGGCTAATTAGCCGCTAGGATTGCTTTTACATGAAAGTCGGCCGCTGGCTGAAAAGAATGATACCAAGATGATACCTAAACCCGGAGGCATCAATCTGGGATAACCATTCAAAGTCCCGCAACATACCAGTACGTTGCTGGTCCTTGTTGGACATGTATTGTAAACAGCCTGTCGGCTGAACGAAAAAAAGAGATTGATCGGTGGGTATGCCCACCATTAGAATACCTCCCTTCATCCACCCACTTCTAATGATGGGCATACATGCACCATTTTATATATGCCGAAGCATGGGGGCATCCTCCCGCAAAAGTTATGCCGCACACACATTGTCAGACTTTTCCACGGGCATGCCTCAATCGGAATTTTGACTGTATGTACGCGGCATTAGGAGCAAAATCGCTCCTCCGCCCCTGCTGCCCCCATGCTTCGGCATATATGCTCTTTTTTTTTAACTGTGGTGGTGAAATCACCTCCTACAGCACTGGAGTCGCAGGGATCAGGCCTGTCTCTGCAAACGCTGCAGTTATGTGTGTTGTGACAGTGATCGATCGATACTGCACTTGGGTGGCCTGGGCTGGACGGAGGGGCAAAACGCAGGTGCTAGCAGGTATCTGGGCTGATCCCGCTAACACTGCATTTTTGGAAACCCTAAACTGCTGGGGACGCTAGTATAGATCTGATCAGATCAGATATTGATCTGTTCAGATACTATACCACTAAGGGAGGTGTATGCTTCACGCGTGGGTGTTAGTGTTACTGGCACTAACCTGATGCTGCCTGGGGCGACGCAGACCCTCTCTGACGCTAAAACCTAATTGATATCACCCGCCGGGCGATCGGGGGGTTAAACCTTTATTGGGTTATATACGGCGGGTGCCCTGACACTATAAAAAGCAAACTAACTAACCAGCGTCACCCGTAACACTTATATGGTGATCACTGGTGAAAGGGTTAACTAGGGGCAATCAGGGGGTTAAACCTTTATTAGGTAAAATATGGGGGTACCTGACGCTATATAAAAACCTGACGGGGAACCTAAATAACAAAATAACTAACTGGCTAACCAGTGCCACCAGTAACACTTATACGGTGATCACTGGTGAAAGGGTTAACTAGGGGCAATTAGGGGGTTAAAACCTTTATTAGATAATATATAGGGGTACCGGACGCTATAAAAACCTGCGGCAAACCTAAAAAAAATAACTGGCTACCTATCGGCACCAGCATAACTAATACAGCGATCAGAAAAACGATCGCTTAGTGACACTGGCAAAAGGGGGTGAAAGGGTTACCTGGGGGGTGATCAAGGGGTTAAACCTTCATTGGGCAATATATGGGGGTACCTGACGCTATAAAAACCTGCGGCGAACCTAAAAAAAATAACTGGCTACCTATCGGCATCACCGACACTAATACAGCGATCAGAAAAACGATCGCTTAGTGACAGTGGTGCTAGGGGGTGAAAGGGTTACCTGGGGGGTGATCAAGGGGTTAAACCTTTATATGGGGGGGGGTAGGGGGCTACACTGGACCTAAAACACTCTGCCCTGACACTTTTACAGTCACAAATGTCACTGATTGCAGTGATCAGTAAATAAATGGGACCCCTTAACAAAGGGGACCCCCAGATCCCGGCCCCCCCCTATGTGAATTGGTAAGGGGTACGTTGTACCCCTACCATTTCACGAAGAAAGCGTAAAAAAATGTTTAAAAAAACACACAAACACCTTGAAAAAGTCCTTTATTAAAAAAAAAAAAAAAAAAGCGGTGAAATCCAGTGTCCCGCGGCGATCCCGATGTCCAGCGCTGTCCTTCATTGGTTGTGCCTGAGCGGACCTGATGGGGAACTCCCTCTCAGTATTTTAAATGTATAGACCCGCCCCTTCTAAAGTTCCCCAACAGGTCCGCTCCCTCGGTATGTCGGACCCGCCTACGTCATTGGCTTGAGCGGGGAACTTCCTTCACTATGTAATTTAAGTTCCCCGCTCAAGCCAATGACGTAGGCGGGTCTGACATACCGAGGGGGCGGACCTGATGGGGGACTGCTCTCACTTTGGTACTACATGTATAGACCCGCCCCTTCTCATGTTCCGCATCTGGTCCGCTGAGCGGACCTGATGGGGAACTTTAGAAGGGGCGGGTCTATACATTTAAAATACTGAGAGGGAGTTCCCCATCAGGTCCGCTCAGGCACAACCAATGAAGGACAGCGCTGGACATCGGGATCGCCGCGGGACACTGGATTTCACCGCTTTTTTTTTTTTTTTTTAATAAAGGACTTTTTCAAGGTGTTTGTGTGTTTTTTTAAACATTTTTTTATGCTTTCTTCGTGAAATGGTAGGGGTACAATGTATCCCTTACCAATTCACATGGGGGGGGCGGGATCTGGGGGTCCCCTTTGTTAAAGGGGTCTTCCAGATTCCGATAAGCCCCCCGCCCGCAGACCCCCACAACCACCGGGCAAGGGTTGTGGGGATGAGGCCCTTGTCCCCATCAACATGGGGACATCCTCCCCATGTTGAGGGCATGTGGCTTGGTACGGTTCAGGAGGGAGGGGGGGCCGCTCTCTCGTCGCCCCCTTTTCCCCTGCGGCCGGCCAGGTTGCGTGCTCGGATAAGGGGTCTGGTATGGATTTTTAGGGGGACTCCACGCCATTTTTTTTTTAAATTTGGGGTGGAGTTCCCCTTAAAATCCATGCCAGATCTGAAGGGCCTGGAATGGATATTTGGGGGAACCCCACGTCAATTTTTTTTTTAATTTGCGGCGGGGTTCCCCTTCATATCCATTCCAGACCTGAAGGGCCTGGTAATTGAATTCTGGGGAACACCCACGCTTTTTTTTTTTTTTTTATCAATGACGTTTGTATGTATTGCCGGGAGCCGACAATTCATTAATAGCCGCAAGTCAGTTTTAAATGCAATTTTTTCTTTCAAAAATGACATTTTTTGCAGGGACAGTTCTAAGCACGGGAAACATGCGCCACTTCACATGCATATCATACACACCCCCCAGGTACGAAATTTAAAGAAATATTTCACTTTTATTTTTTCATTTTAAGCATTATTAAAATCACTGCTCCCGAAAAAACGGCCGTTTTTAAAACTTCTTTTTGCATTGATACATGTCCCCTGGGGCAGGACCCGGGTCCCCAAACACTTTTTAGGACAATAACTTGCATATTAGCCTTTATAATTAACACTTTAGATTTCGAACGTTCGAGTCCATTGTATTTAATAGGGTTCTAAAGTTTACACAAACATTTTGTCTGTTCGCAGGTTCTGGTGCGAACCGAACAGGGGGGTGTTCGGCTCATCCCTGTCCTTCAAGCCATAATAGCTCTATATTCCAACCCGTCCGCAAAAGTATACACTTCAAACCTCCTATCCACCCCTTTCCACATAACAAATGGCACGAGACAGGGATGCCCCCTCTCTCCTCTAATCTTTAATCCTATGATGGAGCCACTAGCGGAACACGTGCGAACCAACGCCAATATATCAGGAGTCGCTATAGGAAACCAAACCCACAAAATTAGTCTATTGGCGGACGACGTGATATTAAAGCGGTTGTATACCCTGTTTTTTAACTTTTACCTACAGGTAAGCCTATAATAAGGCTTACCTGTAGGTAAAAATAATATCTCCTAAACCTGTACGGTTTAAGAGATATTCACCTCGCAATGAGCCGCTGACTGCAGCGGCGCATGCGCAGCGGGGATTCTCGGCTAAAGCCCGGCAGCCGCTGGACCTTGCAGGCGCGCGGGAGTGACGACATCGCCACTCCAGCCACTCACAGCGCTGAAACGGCGATACCCGGAAGACACGCCGAGGCAAGATGACATCTCCCTCGGCGTGGACCAGGTAAGTTACTGACGCCTCGTTCTAAGGTAAGTATTTCATAATGAGCTAGTATGCCGTGCATACTAGCTCATTATGCCTTTTGCCTTTCAGGTATGTAATAAAAAAAAAGCAGCAGCGGGTATACAACCGCTTTAATGTTGACTGACCCGTCACATTCCCTGCCTGAAAACCAAAAAAACACACTCAAATGGTTCGGTAAAGTTTCATACTACAAAGCTAATGCCACAAAATCCCATATCCTTGATCTGGATGTAGATCCAGTGACCCGCAATCTATTACAACAACAGTTCCCATTTGCTTGAGCAGAATCAAGTATACCTTACCTCAGTATCAACCTCACCAAATCTAAAAAATCCCTATTTGCTCACAATTACATCCCTTTGAAAACCAAGATTCAAACTGACCTCCACAAAATAGAAAACCTAGAATTCTCCTGGTGGGGCAGACTAGCTGCGTTTAAGATGATCCATCCCCCCCAAATTCTATATCTAGTCCGAAACCTCACAATTCCTATCCCTATCAGCTACTTTAGATCTCTACAAACAATATTGGCTAGATTTGTTTGGAAAGGGAAAAGATCCAGATTCTCACATGTTAAATTGATAAAACATAGGTTAGTCGGTGGAGTAGGCTATGTAGATTTCAGAGATTATTTTTACGCCTCATTCTTAACCCAATTGCGAGAATGGTTCCTTCCGGAACCATCGACCACATGGGGAGAGATAGAAGCAACTTACAGCACATTTGTCCCAACGAATCTGTGGCTGTTCGTCGCCCAATTAGGACAAACAACCCTGACACACCTACCTCCGTCGATGTTAATCTCCATCCAAACATGGCTCACCCTGCTAGCACACAAACACCCATCGGAACCGGCAGTCACAATGGATATTCCAATAGAGGTTCTAAAACACACGATCGACCAATTATCTATAACACTATGGCGGGAAAGGGTATCAAGCACATAAGGAACTTATACACCAAGAGCTTTTTGAAACCCTTTGCACACCTTCAGGCAGAATTCAACATACCTCAAACGAGCTTCTATCAATACGTACAAATGAAACATAATCTACAGAAGAAGCTCTTAGCACACATACATACCATCCAAACACCAGCATGGCTATTCCTGTCTGCCAGTAACCCGCAGAAAAAGGGAACAAAAATGTTCTACAACCTATTCCAACAAAAACAATCATTTGTTAAATCCTCTTCCCACATTCAATGGGAAAAGGATTTACAACAGTCATTTACACAACTCCAGTGGCATAAAGCCTGCAAAACTACCCAGAAAGCGTCCAACTGCTCCACCCTATGGGAAATCTCAGTCAAAATAACACTCAAGTGGTACTACACACCCACCGATTTATCAAAATTTGACAACCAACAATCCAACACATGTTGGAGACATTGTGGATCTCAGAGTGATCTCCTTCACACACTGGAGTTGCCCAAAGCTCTGCAACTACTGGGACAATGTGTTTAAGGTAATAACAGAATTGGTACAAGCACAGATCTCTAGGAATCGACCAAATCCCAACCAACCTGCAACATACAATCACAAATTTCCTATTGGCTGCTAGGCTAACAATTACCAGAAAGTGGAAAGACTGCATCCCCCCTACACTTGCCGAAGTGGTTGACCTAACTAACCTACATTGTTCTTACGAAAGGCTATTAGCATCCTCACTAGGACGACTCCACATCTCACTTGACCTATGGTCACCGTGGTTATCCTGGTTCTCTAAAACCTGAACAGTTCTGACTTCCTTGGGTATGTGCATTTGTTAGAGAATCTATGAAAGGGAACTGGAACCCCCATTGGGCGCAGTGTGTTCCCTTCAGGGGGCGTCTGTGGGGGGTCTGGTCTCTGAGCTACCCTCCACCAACATCACCATCTATGGATGGTGGTCGACCGCATATTCAAGGACGATGTTACTACTCTGCATATAAGATGCAATGGTTACTGTATTCATGATTTCATGTTATTATAGTATTAAGCTTAGAGGAGCTTTGTTACCTGGTAATATCTACCCACCAGATGCTGACTGCAATTCCAAATACATAATGTACGGTTATTTCACTGTGTTTACAATCCTGCATTGAATACTGTATTGTTCTATGTTGAAATAATTTGAAAACTCAATAAAAAATATTGAAGCAAAAAAGAATTATAATTACATGCCATTGTTGAACAGTGGCAGAAAAATTGGGCCTTTGGTGGTGGTGGTGCTGGTGCCACAACACTAAGTCCTCACAGTTACTCTTGGTGGGCGCTGGAACGGGCCCTGCTGTGAAATATTATATCAAGAATTGTAATTACATGCACCTGTTGAACAGGGGCAGAAAACTGGGGCCTTTGGTGGTGGTGGTGGTGGTGGTGTTGCCACAAAACTGTAAGCCCTCACAGTTACTCTTGGTGGGTGCAGGGATGGGCCCTGCTGTGAAATATTAGATCAAGAATTGTAACTACATGTCCCTGTTGAACAGGGGCAGAAAAATTGGGCCTTAGGCACTGGTGCCACAATACTGCAACCCCCCACAGAAGCTCTAGTTGGACAATTTTTGCTGTTATACTTTGCAGGAGGCTCATTCCTGCAAAGTATAGCAGCAAAAATTGTAAATACACGCCCCTGTTAAACAGGGGCTGAAAAATTGGGCCTTAGGCACTGGTGCTGGTGCCACAACACTGCAACCCCTCACAGAAACTCTAGTTGGAGCGCAGGAATGAGCCCTGCTGCAAAGTATTGCAGCAAAAAATGTAATTACACGCCCCTGTTAAACAGGGGCTGAAAAATTGGGCCTTAGCCACTGGTGGCGGTGCCAAGAACCAAAAATGTTCTTAAAAGCTATCAGCATGATCATTGAGGAGGAAGAGGATAGTCACTCAGCATAACATGATAGTCACTCAGCATCAGCATAGGCAGTCTTAAAGGGATCTGACATTCAAAAAAATAATATTCGGTTACATCAGCATCAGGTGCTTGGTAGCTGGTGGTGATCCAAGACTGAATCATTTTTATGAAGGTCAGCCGATCGAACGAGTCAGTGGACAGGCACACACTGTGATCAGTTACAAAGCCTCCAACTGCACTGAATGTGCGTTCGGAAAGAACACTGGATGCAGGACAGTAGCTCAATTGCATACTGTGCAAGCTCTGGCCAGTGATCCATCCTCAAGACCCAGTAACCCAGAGGATTTTCAGTGGGAAAGGTGTCCAAGTCTGATCTAGCCCCTAGGTATTCCTGCACCATGTAAAACAGACGCTGGCGATGGTTGCTGGAACCAATCATACCTTGGGGCTGCGGACTTAAAAATTGTCTGAACGCATCGGTCAGACGGCCACCTTCTCCATTGCTCGTTCTGTGACTGACCGAAGCATCAGCAACACGTTGTCCAGGACCAAGAATTTTTAACCTCCCAGGCTCTGGGAACGCGTTGCACAGACCTTTCTGCAAGGCCTCCCAAAGATGCTTCATCCTCTGCTCCCTCTGCGACGGCAAGATAAGGTCCACAACCTTACCCTTGTAACATGGATCAAGGAGTGTTGCCAGCCAGTAATGATCCCACTCCTTGATAGCACAAATACGAGGATCCTTCCGCAGGCTTTGCAGGATCAGGGAGGCCATGCAGCGTAGGTTTGCTGAGGCATTCGGTCTGGAGTCCTCTGGGTCACAAAGGACAACATGACCTGCAAGCCACCTCCTCCCAGCCACCTACAAGTCCATGGGTTTCTTGGGACTGTAATTGATCCCTTGAAGACTGCTGCTGATGCTGAGTGCTAGGCTCCACCTCCATGATGACACAATCCTCCTCCTCCTCATCCTCCTCGTCCTCCTCCTGTGTGATAGGCGGGCCAGCAGGAACACTGTCTGGATAAAGGGGGCCTTGAGAGGTAAGGGAGTCCTCCTCTTCCTCCCTCTAAGTTAAGTTAAGGACGTGAGCCAAACAGGGCACATGTGTCAGTTGTCCCTGTCGGAGGGCCGAGAGGAGGTTGGTGCCATTGTTGCAAACCACCATTCCTGGCTTAAGCTGGCGTGGCGTGAAACAACCTCTGAGCCTGCCCCTGCAGAGCTGACAGAATCTCTGCCCCAGTGTGGCTCCTGTCTCCAAGCACACCAGCTCAAGCACCTCATGCCATCTTTTTGCCTGCGTACTTGCGTAGCCCCTTGAACACCTACGGAGCACCGCTGGTTCCGAGGACAAATCAGCACAGGCAGAGGCCATGGAGGAAGAAGAGGAGGGGGTGGAGGAGAGAGGTGTGTCAGAATCACCACTAGTAGCATTTTGGAGGCGTGGTGGCGGAACAACCTCCAACACTACTACACCCTGTCCTGCATCCTTCCCAGCTTCCAGCAGAGTCACCAAATGCGCCGTGAAAGATAGGTAACGTCCCTGTCCATGCCTGCTGGACCATGAGTCAGCAGTAATATGCACCTTACCGCTGACCGCCCTGTCCAGCGAGGCCAAGACATTGCCTTCCACATGCCGGTAGAGAGCCGGAATCGGCTTCCGTGAAAAAAAGTGGCATTTGGGAACCTGCCACTGAGGAACCGCACATTCCACAAACTCACGGAAGGGGGCAGAGTCTACCAAATGAAAAGGCAGCAGTTAAAGTGCTTGCAATTTAGCCAAGCTAGCATTCAACCGCTGGGCATGTAAGTACTTGGCAATGACACACCTAATTCTACACCTTCATTCCTCTCAGTGCAGGTTTCTGAGAGGACTGAAGGTCTAGTGGGGTTGGAGATCCCAGCTGATGAGGAGCAAGGAGAGGTCTGCTTTGTTCTTTGGTGTGGGTCTTTTCTGTACGCTTGCCAACGGACTGCATGGCAGGTCGACATATGTCTGATCAAGCATGTGGTGCCCAAGCGGCTGCTGTTTTGGCCACGCGAGATACGCTTCAGACATATGTTGCAAATAGCAAAGGTGCGATCTTCTGCACACATCTCAAAAAAGGCCCACACCAAAGAACTTTTGGAATAACGCGCAGAGACAGCAGCGCCCTGCACATGCGGAGCTCTGCAGTGTGATGCAGTCGGTGTGCTGCCCTTAAGCTGGCCCCTGAAGGGCATCCTGCCTCATTGGAGATGTGCCTCCTCCTCCTCTCTCCTATCACACACCCACATGGAGTCAGTGACTTCATCACCCCCTCCCTTCTCATCACTGGAGCAAATCTGGCAGTATGCTGAAGCTGGGGGAACATGACTGCCAGATTGCTGTCCTTGTTGGGCACCCCTCTCTCTGGGCTCACGTTACTGCCTTCCTTTAGCTGGGTACCATCATCGGAGCCTTCAAAACGCTGGGCATTCTCCTCGAGCATGTACCCAACACTCTGGTCAAACAGTTCGGGGGACTCCTCAGGAGGACATGGTGGGGCTAGGGAAGGAGTGACTAATGCCATTGAGCTGAGGGAAGAGGCTGCTTTGGCAGCTGCTCTGCCAAACAAAGTACACTGAGCCTGGGTGAGAGAGGATGAGGACGGCTTGGTCATCCACTCTACCAAGTCTTCGGCATGTTGCAGCTCAACATGGCCAGCTGCCGAAAAGAAGGACAAGTGTGTCCCACGGGCACGTGCTGATGAGGATGCACCGTGTCCACGACCAGCACTGTTGCCTCTAGACACAGAGCCTGCTTGTCCTCTTTTATTTCCTCTTGACTGTCTGCCTCTCCTTATTTGCCTTCCAGACATACTATTGGCCTGCAGTGAGATGTAGCTGCACAAAAGGTGAGATGTTATAGTTGTATAGATATATATATATATATGTATATATATACACACATATATATATATATGGTTGCATCCAGGGGGGTAGATATATTTCGCCCAGATTCAGGCTTTACGCCGACTTATACAACTAGGTGGAGAGTTGTATAAGGCTAGTGGGCTCATGGATGACTCATACCTCTAGGGAGAGGGCTGGACGTCGTACAGACAGGGAGTTGATGAGGCCAGCTGAAGCTTGTCAGCTCATTTAGGCCTCTATAAGAACTCCCAGCTTCATTAGATGTTAGCTCATGCCTGGAACCAGACCTGTGTGGACTGTCTAGGGAGAGTGAACCCCTGTGCGGTGAGGCAAAGCCTGTGTGGCTATTTGTTTGGACTTTTACTAAACCAGGGACTTAGGGACTAGGACAGCACTAGGCTGATCCCAGTTGTTAGTTAGGAAACCTGTATGTTTAGTCAGAGGTCAACTTGACCAGGATTTATTTTGGTTATGTTTCTTTTGCTTTGCTGTGTTTTGTCACTGTAAATAGAAAATAAACCGCACCTTTTTTTGATTTTGAAAACCACAACCTCCGTTTGCTGGGCCTGTTTTTTGTGTGGAGCCCATCCCGGGGGTCACACACACCCGCTGCCGAGCTAACCCCCTCACAGTTGGTGGAGAACCAGTGGCAGTTTTTTTTAAGCCAGCATGGAGGAGATACTGAAGCAGCTGGCTCTAGCAAATGCCAATCAACAGCAGACAAATGCAGGTTTGCAAAGGAGCCTTGCAGCCCAGCAGCAGACAAACGCAACTTTGCAACAGAGTCTGGAGGCTCAGCAACAAGCCCAGCAGCAATCTGAGGCCCGCTTCATAGACCTGTTGCAGAAGCAAGAGCAGAGACTACAACAACAGATGGAAGCAGTAATGCAGCAACGTCCGCAGACCAGTGAGGAAAGCCGTCCCACTAATACCGCGTCCTTTGAGGTGAGTCGTTTATTGACAAAAATGACTGGAGAGGATGATCCAGAGGTATTTTTGACCACATTTGAAAGGACCGCTGAAAGAGAAAAGTGGCCTGAGGAGCAGTGGGCTGGACTGGTGGCTCCTCTGTTAACTGGTGAATCGCAGAAAGCTTACTATGACCTAGAGCCTAACCAAGCAAAAGACTATGTGATGCTAAAAGCTGAAATATTGGCAAGGCTGGGTGTCACCCAGGCTGTCCGGGCTCAGCGTGTGCATAACTGGACTTTCCAGCTTGGAAAACCCCCCAGGTCTCAAATGTATGATCTCATTCACCTGAGCAGAAAGTGGCTACAGCCAGAGACTTTGTCCGCACCAAAGATTGTGGAACGTGTTGTAATGGATCGGTTTTTGAGAGCTCTTCCTACTGCCATCCAAAAGTGGGTAAGCCATGGAGACCCAGAGACGGCCGATGGTCTTGTGGATCGTGTGGAGAAATACTTGGCTACAGAGAACCTGACGGCCTCTTCCAGAGACACTCGGACTTTCCACCCTAAGACCAGACCATCCCCAGGGGCGGATAAGAGGATTCCAAGGGGTGAGGGTGGAGAGAGTGAGAGGGTGGGAGCTCTACCCCAAGTTTGGCGAGAACAGCCTGGGAAATCAGCGGCTCAAGAGGCCGCAAGAAGGATCGTTTGCTACCGCTGCCGGCAAGCGGGACATATTGCAGCCAATTGCCCGGTTGTGGAGGAACCCATGCAGTGTGACTTTCTGACGGGCAGACGTCAGTCGCTGTGTGCGACAGTCGCATGCACTGCCATTCGAGGAACTGAGAAACATTTATGCAAAATGTGTGTTAATGGTAGAAATGTTGTGGTATTGCTGGATTCAGGTAGCCTTGTGACCCTGATAAAGGCTGAGTTAGTTAAAACAGAGGTCTCTGGGAATAGCAAGGTAGCTGTTATTTGTGTGCATGGGGACACCCGAGAGTATCCAGTGACTACAGTGTGTTTCGAGACCCCCAAAGGTACCCTCTCTCATCCAGTGGGCTTAGTATCTCAGTTACCGCATGACGCCATTGTGGGAAGGGATTTTCCGAAGTTCTGGGAACTGTGGGATGATCCTGAGCCCCTCACTGGTGCCCCTATGTACCAGGAATGTGATAGCCAGAACTCCCCTGAGAGTGGTGAGGACTCTCCGGAATTTCCCTTATCAGTATTGGCAGGGGAGACTCAAGAAACTGGAGAGGAGCCCACCTCCTCAGACGAAAACCTACCGTCTGTGGAGTTTTCTGATCTTGAGGTTCACAGGGAAAACTTTGCCACAGAACAGTTGAAAGACCCCGCCCTAATAAAGGCACGGGAAAACGTAGTGAAAATAGATGGTGAGTTAGTGAACCCAGATAATACCTGCACTTACCCATACTTCAGCGTAGAGAAGGACCTACTGTATCGGGTGGCAAAAAGGGCAGAAGAAACCGTTGAGCAGCTTGTGGTGCCCAAACCTTACAGGAAGTTGGTGTTGGAGTTGGCCCATGGGCACATTCTTGGAGGTCATCTGGGGACAGAGAAAACCCGAGAGAGGGTATTACAGAGATTCTATTGGCCGGGGGTGATGAAGGACGTAGAAAATTATTGTTCCTCCTGCCCTGTGTGTCAGAGGTTGGCCCCGATGCCACATTTCCGTAGCCCGCTGGTCCCTCTACCCATCATTGAGGTCCCGTTTGAGAGGATCGCCATGGATTTGGTAGGTCCTATAATCAAGTCCGCTAGGGGGCACCAGTACATATTAGTTATAATGGACTATGCCACCCGTTATCCAGAAGCGATCCCTCTCCGAAATACCTCGGCCAAAACCATAGCCAAAGAGCTATCTCTTGTTTTTAGCCGGGTGGGTATTTGTAAAGAACTGCTTACGGACCAAGGTACACCCTTTATGTCCCGGGTTATGAAAGAGCTGTGTAAATTGTTCAAAGTGACGCAATTGCGTACGTCTGTGTATCACCCCCAAACCGATGGGCTGGTTGAAAGATTCAACAAAACCCTAAAACAAATGTTGAAGAAAGTGGTGGATAGAGATGGAAAGGATTGGGACTGTTTACTTCCTTATTTGATGTTTGCTATTAGGGAGGTGCCCCAATCCTCTACGGGATTCTCCCCCTTTGAGTTACTGTATGGGAGACACCCAAGAGGGCTGTTGGATATTGCAAAGGAAACTTGGGAAAGTGAGAGTTCTCCCCACAGGAGTGTGATTGAGCATGTCGCCCTGATGCAAGATCGAATTGCACAGGTAATGCCCATCGTGAAGGAACATTTGGCCCAAGCGCAGTTGGCACAGCAGAGAGTGTACAACCGTGGAGCCAAGACCCGTACCTTTTCCCCGGGGGATAGGATATTGGTACTTGTCCCTACGGTTGAAAGTAAATTCCTTGCCAAATGGCAAGGCCCCTACGAGATAATGGAAAAAGTGAGCGAAGTGAATTACAAGGTCAGACAACCAGGAAGGCGAAAGCCCGAACAGATCTATCACGTTAATCTGTTGAAAGCCTGGAGGGATAGAGAGTCCCTAGTCGCAGACACTTGGTCACCAGCTCAAACTGGTTGCGTGATTCCTGAGGTTGGAATAGCAGCCACCTTGTCACAACCCCAACAACAGGAGGTTAAGGAGTTTGTGCTTCGCAACAAGGAGGTATTCTCTGAGCTGCCGGGACAAACATCTGGGGTAGAGCATGACATCATTACCCCGCCCGGTGAAAGGGTGAAGTTAAAACCCTATCGGATCCCAGAGGCTCGACGGGAGGCAATACGGGAGGAAGTACAGAAAATGCTGAACTTAGGGGTGATAGAGGAGTCCCAAAGTGATTGGTCTAGTCCCATCGTGTTGGTGCCTAAACCGGATGGGAGCTGGCGATTTTGTAACGATTTTCGTCAGTTGAACAAAGTTACAAAATTTGACACCTACCCCATGCCACGTATAGATGAGTTGATCGACCGGCTGGGAACAGCCCGATACATGACGACTCTTGACCTCACAAAAGGGTATTGGCAAATCCCCCTGGCCAAGTCGGCCAAAGAGAAAACCGCATTTGTAACCCCAGATGGGGCGTTCCAATATAAAAGAATGCCGTTCGGGTTACAGAATGCGCCGGCCACATTCCAGCGGAAAATGGACCAGATGCTGAGGCCCCATCGGAAGTATGCTGCGGCTTACCTGGATGACGTAATTGTCCATAGCACAGATTGGGCCTCACATCTGCCAAAAGTGCAAGCAGTCCTGGACTCTGTTCGGGAAGCGGGGTTTACGGCTAACCCCAAGAAGTGTACCATTGGGCAGGAGGAGGCCAACTATCTTGGGTACACCATTGGGAGGGGAGTAATAAAACCCCAACTCAACAAAGTCGAGGCCATCCAGAGTTGGCCACGTCCCAACAGCAAGAAGCAGGTACGAGCCTTTCTGGGAATCGCCGGGTATTATCGGCGATTCATTCCCCACTTTGCTTCTAAGGCTGTGCCCCTAACCAACCTGACGAAGGGGAAAGGGTCGGTCATGATTAAATGGACCCCCGAGGCTGAGGCAGCATTCCAATTCTTGAAACAAGCCTTATGTAGCCAGCCAGTGTTGTACTCACCCGACTTCTCTAAAGACTTTGTCGTACAAAGTGATGCGTCAGATGTGGGGTTAGGAGCAGTATTGTCCCAGGTCTGGAACGGGGAAGAGCACCCAGTCATTTACCTCAGCAGGAAGTTGAAGTCCCATGAGGTAAATTACGCCACCGTTGAAAAGGAGTGTTTAGCGGTGAAGTGGGCTCTAGATTCCCTTCGGTACTACCTGCTAGGTAGGCACTTTGACATGGTTACGGATCACGCTCCGTTAAAGTGGATGGCTCAAAACAAGGAAACAAATAGAAGAGTGAATAGGTGGTTCCTGGCCCTCCAGGAATTCAACTTCACAGTAAAGCATCGGCCTGGCGTTCAAATGGGGAATGTGGATGCTTTGTCTCGAGTACATGAATGCCTGATTGCTGGTGTTCCAACCCCGAGGTTAAAACAAGAGGGGGGGGTATGTGACAGCAGGAAGGTAAAGTCACCTGGTTGCATCCAGGGGGGTAGATATATTTCGCCCAGATTCAGGCTTTACGCCGACTTATACAACTAGGTGGAGAGTTGTATAAGGCTAGTGGGCTCATGGATGACTCATACCTCTAGGGAGAGGGCTGGGCGTCGTACAGACAGGGAGTTGATGAGGCCAGCTGAAGCTTGTCAGCTCATTTAGGCCTCTATAAGAACTCCCAGCTTCATTAGATGTTAGCTCATGCCTGGAACCAGACCTGTGTGGACTGTCTAGGGAGAGTGAACCCCTGTGCGGTGAGGCAAAGCCTGTGTGGCTATTTGTTTGGACTTTTACTAAACCAGGGACTTAGGGACTAGGACAGCACTAGGCTGATCCCAGTTGTTAGTTAGGAAACCTGTATGTTTAGTCAGAGGTCAA
This sequence comes from Rana muscosa, assembly GCA_029206835.1. Lineage (NCBI taxonomy): Eukaryota > Metazoa > Chordata > Amphibia > Anura > Ranidae > Rana > Rana muscosa. Next base: position 90,193,082 of record CM055121.1, read on the forward strand.
CTTGACCAGGATTTATTTTGGTTATGTTTCTTTTGCTTTGCTGTGTTTTGTCACTGTAAATAGAAAATAAACCGCACCTTTTTTTGATTTTGAAAACCACAACCTCCGTTTGCTGGGCCTGTTTTGTGTGGGGAGCCCATCCCGGGGGTCACACACACCCGCTGCCGAGCTAACCCCCTCACAATATATATATATATATATATATATACATATACATATATCTATACTGATTATACTTCAGCTAGCAGAATCAACTGCCTGCTGTGGTATTAGTATGACAACACCAGCAATTGTATTGAGGTAAGCTTTAGGTGCACACTGTGCAAAGGACATGGTACACTAAGTGAAACACTGCAGCTAGCACAATCACCTGACTGCCTGTAAGTATAGAGAATGACAGGAACGGATCTAGCTAAACTGAATACAGTGTGTAAATATATATACACAACACCTAGGATGCATATATATCCTCTACACACACTGTAACTGCAGCTAACTGACTTAACCTGCATGCTCTATCTAACTCAAATCAAATTACACGGTCTCTCTCTCTCTCTGTCTCTTTCCTTTAACCAATGCCAACACACTACACAAGGCCGCCAAGCCGGCGGCTTTATATAGTGTGGGGCGTGTACCTACTCCTCTGAGCCATGATTGGCCAAAGCCACCCTGGCTTTGGCCAATTACGGCTCTCTGTACCAACGGCGATGTGGTTGGCCAAGCATGCGGGTCATAGTGCATGCTTGGCCAATCATCAGCCAGCAATGCACTGCGATGCCGCAGTGAATTATGGGCCGTGACGCGCCACTCGAATTTGGCGCGAACGGCCCATATTGTTTGAAATTCGACGAACGGTCGAACAGCCGATGTTCGAGTCGAGCATGGGTTCGACTCAAACTCGAAGCTCATCCCTAGTGGTGTTATTAGGAAGAGAACACCAACAATTGTCTGCAGTTAGCTTTAGTTGCACACTGTGTACAGGATACAGTACACTGACTGAAAATACTGCAGCTGCCTGCCTGTGGTATTATTAGGAAGAGAACACCAGCAATTTTCTGCAGTTAGCTTTAGTTGCACACTGTGCACAGGATACAGTACACTGACTGAAAATACTGCAGCTGCCTGCCTGCCTGCCTGCCTGTGGTATTATTAGGAAGAGAACACCAGCAATTGTCTGCATTTAGCTTTAGTTGAACACTGTGCACAGGATACAGTACACTGACTGAAAATACTGCAGCTGCCTGCCTGTGGTATTATTAGGAAGAGAACAACAGCAATTGTCTGCAGTTAGCTTTAGTTGCACACTGTACACAGGATACAGTACACTGACTGAAAATACTGCAGCTACCACAATCAACTGCCTGCCTGTCAGTATATTAGGAAGAGAATAACAGGAACGGATCTATCTAAACTGAATACAGTATGACCCGGTTCACAAAGCGGCGACTCCGGACGTGACTTCTGGTCGCCCCGAGTTGCCCCAAGTCACGCTATTATCAAAAATAATTGAAGTGAATGGAGCCGTTTTTATGTACACGACTGCAGTTGCTCCGACATCAAAAAAGGTTCTTGTACTACTTCAATCCAACTTCTAGGTGACTGCTAGGCGACCTGTACCCATTGATTTCAATGGAAGTCGCTCAGAAGTCGGATCCCCTGTCTTAACAGAAGCAACTTTCCAGGAAGAGAACATACATTTCTCAGGCAAACCCCTCTCTCCCCGCTCCCTCCCACAGAGCTGATTCTTGTTTTATTGGCCACTGGAATGTCTCCTGTCCTGGAGGCGACTTCAAGTCGTGTTGTAAATCACCACAAGTCGCGCTGAGGTCGCCCCAAGTCGCGCTGTGATTCATGCTCAAGTCGTGTCTGAGTTGCCTCCCAAAGTTGCGCTTCAAGTCGTGTTGCCCCTGTGTGAACCGGCTCTTATATATATATATATATATATATATATATATATATATATACACAGGTCCTTCTCAAAAAATTAGCATATTGTGATAAAGTTCATTATTTTCTGTAATGTACTGATAAACATTAGACTTTCATATATTTTAGATTCATTACACACAACTGAAGTAGTTCAAGCTTTTTCTTGTTTTAATATTGATGATTTTGGCATACAGCTCATGAAAACCCCAAAATCCTATCTCAAAAAATTAGCATATTTCATCCGACCAATAAAAGAAAAGTCTTTTTAATACAAAAAAAGTCAACCTTCAAATAATTATGTTCAGTTATGCACTCAATACTTGGTAGGGAATCCTTTTGCAGAAATGACTGCTTCAATGCGGCGTGGCATGGAGGCAACCAGCCTGTGGCACTGCTGAGGTGTTATGGAGGCCCAGGATGCTTCGATAGCGGCCTTAAGCTCATCCAGAGTGTTGGGTCTTGCGTCTCTCAACTTTCTCTTCCCAATATCCCACAGATTCTCTATGGGGTTCAGGTCAGGAGAGTTGGCAGGCCAATTGAGCACAGTAATACCATGGTCAGTAAACCATTTACCAGTGGTTTTTGCACTGTGAGCAGGTGCCAGGTCGTGCTGAAAAATGAAATCTTCATCTCCATAAAGCTTTTCAGCAGATGGAAGCCTGAAGTGCTCCAAAATCTCCTGATAGCTAGCTGCATTGACCCTGCCCTTGATAAAACACAGTGGACCAACACCAGCAGCTGACATGGCACCCCAGACCATCACTGACTGTGGGTACTTGACACTGGACTTCAGGCATTTTGGCATTTCCCTCTCCCCAGTCTTCCTCCAGACTCTGGCACCTTGATTTCCGAATGACATGCAAAATTTGCTTTCATCCGAAAAAAGTACTTTGGACCACTGAGCAACAGTCCAGTGCTGCTTCTCTGTAGCCCAGGTCAGGCGCTTCTGCCGCTGTTTCTGGTTCAAAAGTGGCTTGACCTGGGGAATGCGGCACCTGTAGCCCATTTCCTGCACACGCCTGTTCACGGTGGCTCTGGATGTTTCTACTCCAGACTCAGTCCACTGCTTCCGCAGGTCCTCCAAGGTCTGGAATCGGTCCTTCTCCACAATCTTCTTCAGGGTCCGGTCACCTCTTCTCGTTGTGCAGCGTTTTCTGCCACACTTTTTCCTTCCCACAGACTTCCCACTGAGGTGCCTTGATACAGCACTCTGGGAACAGCCTATTCGTTCAGAAATGTCTTTCTGTGTCTTACCCTCTTGCTTGAGGGTGTCAATGATGGCCTTCTGGACAGCAGTCAGGTCGGCAGTCTTACCCATGATTGCGGTTTTGAGTAATGAACCAGGCTGGGAGTTTTTAAAAGCCTCAGGAATCTTTTGCAGGTGTTTAGAGTTAATTAGTTGATTCAGATGATTAGGTTAATAGCTCGTTTAGAGAACCTTTTCATGATATGCTAATTTTTTGAGATAGGAATTTTGGGTTGTCATGAGCTGTATGCCAAAATCATCAATATTAAAACAAGAAAAGGCTTGAACTACTTCAGTTGTGTGTAATGAATCTAAAATATATGAAAGTCTAATGTTTATCAGTACATTACAGAAAATAATGAACTTTATCACAATATGCTAATTTTTTGAGAAGGACCTGTATATATACACACACTAGGGATGAGCTTCGAGTTCGAGTCAAACTCATGTTCGACTCGAACATTGCCTGTTCGCCCGTTCGCCGAACAACGAACAATTTGGGGTGTTCGCTGCAAATTCGAAAAGTCTATGGGAGAAATCTAAAGTGCTAATTATAAAGGCTTATATGCAAGTTATTGTCCTAAAAAGTGTTTGGGAACCTGGGTCCTGCCCCAGGGGACATGTATCAATGCAAAAAAAAGTTTTAAAAACTGCCGTTTTTTTAGGAGCAGTGATTTTAATAATGCTTAAAATGAAAAAATAAAAGTGAAATATTCCTTTAAATTTCGTACCTGGGGGGTGTGTATGATATGCATGTAAAGTGGCGCATGTTTCCCGTGCTTAGAACTGTCCCTGCACAAAGTGTCATTTTTGAAGGAAAAAAAGTCATTTAAAACTCACTCGCGGCTATTAATGAATTGTCGGCTTTTATCAATACATAGAAAAGTCATTGATAAAAAAAAAAAAAAAAGCGTGGGGGTTCCCCCAAATTCAATTACCAGGCCCTTTAGGTCTGGAATGGATATTAAGGGGAACCCGCCACAAATTTTAAAAAAAATGGCGTGGGGTTCCCCCTAAATATCCATACCAGGCCCTTGAGATCTGGCATGGATTTTAAGGGGAACTCCACCCCAAATTTTAAAAAAATGGCGTGGAGTCCCCCCAAAAATCCATACCAGACCCTTATCCGAGCACGCAACCTGGCCGGCTGCAGGGGAAGAGGGGGGGGCGAGAGAGCGGCCCCCCTCCCTCCTGAACCGTACCAGGCCACATGCCCTCAACATGGGGAGGATGTCCCCATGTTGATGGGGACAAGGGCCTCATCCCCACAACCCTTGCCCGGTGGTTGTGGGGGTCTGCGGGCGGGGGGCTTATCGGAATCTGGAAGACCCCTTTAACAAAGGGGACCCCAGATCCTGGCCCCCCCATGTGAATTGGGAAGGGGTACATTGTACCCCTACCATTTCACAAAGAAAGTGTCAAAAAATGTAAATAAAAACACACACACCTTGGAAAAGTCCTTTATTAAAAAATAAAAAAATAATTAAAAAAAACAACATTCCAGCGATTAAATCCAGTGTCCCGCGGCGATCCCGATGTCCAGCGCTGTCCGTCATTGGTTGTGCCTGTGCGGACCTGATGGGGAACTTCCTCTGCTGTGTTTTAAATGTATAGACCCGCCCCTTCTAAAGTTCCCCATCAGGTCTGTTAAGCGGACCAGATGCGGAACATGAGAAGGGGCGGGTCTATACATGTATTACACAGCGAATGAAGTTCCCCATCAGGTCCGCCCCCTCGGTATGTCCGACCCCGCCTACGTCATTGGCCAGAGCGGGAAACTTCCTTCACTGTGTAAATTTAAATTACACAGTGAAGGAAGTTCCCCGCTCAGGCCAATGACGTAGGCGGGGTCCGACATACCGAGGGGGCGGACCTGATGGGGAACTTCTCTCACTTTGTAATACATGTATAGACCCGCCCCTTCTCATGTTCCGCATCTGGTCCGCTGAGCGGACCTGATGGGGAACGAGAGAAGGGGCGGGTCTATTCATGTATTACACAGCGAACAAAGTTCCCCATCAGGTCCGCCCCCTCGGTATGTCAGACCCCGCCTACGTCATTGGCCTGAGCGGGAAACTTCCTTCACTGTGTAAATTTAAATTACACAGTGAAGGAAGTTCCCCGCTCAGGCCAATGACGTAGGCGGGGTCGGACATACCGAGGGGGCGGACCTGATGGGGAACTTCATTCGCTGTGTAATACATGTATAGACCCGCCCCTTCTCATGTTCCGCATCTGGTCCACTGAGCGGACCTGATGGGGAACTTTAGAAGGGGCGGGTCTATACATTTAAAACACAGCAGAGGAAGTTCCCCATCAGGGCCGCACAGGCACAACCAATGACGGACAGCGCTGGATATCGGGATCGCTGCGGGACACTGGATTTCATCGCTGGAATGTTTTGGTTTTTTTTGTTTTTTTTTAATAAAAGACTTTTCCAAGGTGTGTGTGTTTTTATTTACATTTTTTGACACTTTCTTCGTGAAATGGTAGGGGTACAATGTACCCCTTACCAATTCACATAGGGGGGTGGGATCTGGGGGTCCCCTTTGTTAAAGGGGTCTTCCAGATTCCGATAAGCCCCCTGCCCGCAGACCCCCACAACCACCGGGCAAGGGTTGTGGGGATGAGGCCCTTGTCCCCATCAACATGGGGACATCCCCCCCATGTTGAGGGCATGTGGCCTGGTACGGTTCAGGAGGGAGGGGGGCCCTCTCTCGTCCCCCCCTCCTCCCCTGCGGCCGGCCAGGTTGCGTGCTCGGATAAGGGTCTGGTATGGATTTTTTGGGGGGACTCCACACCATTTTTTTTTAAATTTGGGGTGGAGTTCCCCTTAAAATCCATGCCAGACCTAAAGGGCCTGGTAATTGAATTTGGGGGAACCCCCACGCTTTTTTTTTTTTATCAATTACTTTTCTATGTATTGATAAAAGCCGACAATTCATTAATAGCCGCGAGTGAGTTTTAAATGACTTTTTTTCCTTCAAAAATGACACTTTGTGCAGGGACAGTTCTAAGCACGGGAAACATGCGCCACTTTACATGCATATCATACACACCCTCCAGGTACGAAATTTAAAGGAATATTTCACTTTTATTTTTTCATTTTAAGCATTATTAAAATTACCGCTCCCGTAAAAACGTCTATTTTTTAAACCTTTTTTTGCATTGATACATGTCCCCTGGGGCAGGACCCGGGTCCCCAAACACTTTTTAGGACAATAAATTGCATTTTAGCCTTTATAGTTAGCACTTTAGATTTCGAACGTTCGAGTCCATTGTATTTAATAGGGTTCTAAAGTTCACACGAACATTCTGTCTGTTCGCAGGTTCTGGTGCGAACCGAACAGGGGGGTGTTCGGCTCATCCCTGATACACACACACACACACACACATATATACAAATATACACACACAACTCCCAGGATGCATATATATACTAAACACACTGACTAAAGCTAACTCAATCGCCTGCCTGCTCTATCTAACTGAAATGAAATGACACTCTGACTCTCTATCTCTCTCCGCTGCCGCAATACACTACACAAGGCCGACACGCAGGCAGCCTTATATAGTGTGGGGCGTGTACCTACTCCCCTGAGCCATGATTGGCCAAAGGCAACCTTCTTTTGGCCAATTATGGCTCTCTGTGCTGACGGCGCTGTGAATGGTCAAAGCATGCGGGTCATAGTGCATGCTTGGCCAATCATCAGCCAGCAATGCACTATGATGCCGCAGTGAATTATGGGCCGTGACGCACCACTTGGATTTGGCGCGAACGGCCCATAATGTTCGAAATTCGGCGAACGGCCGAACAGCCAATGTTCGAGTCGGACGTGGGTTTGACTCGAACACAAAGCTCATCCCTACTTCTGACCCTTGCACTCAGTGCATTGTTCACCCCTGACCCCTGCACTCTGCCTTACAGACTCCTGTACTATATACATTTTATTGTACATTAAATACTCACCAAAGTGTTCATTGTCACCATAAAAGGTAGACCACGCAGGGCCTTGCTACAAGACAAAATTGGTCCAAGAAAAACAAAAATAAGAAACAGAGACCTACTAGCTATAAACTACATGTAGTCCATCCCAACTCACCTCCTCACACCCACCCCCCCTTCCTCTACTATGTTTTCCCTCCCACTTGTAGCCCTGAGGGCTAGATGAGTGAAGTGAAACATATAGGTATACAATTTCTAATATCATAAGAGCTGGACTGCCACCCAAGCCAACCAGAGCTATGAGTACCATGCCATAAAAGCATTGTCTTAACAGTTATCCCTAGGGTGTTCAAATGTTCCTCAGCTTTTTTAATCCAATAAACACTCCTGGTTCTGGGGAAGATTGACCTTGTTTGGCTGGTCCCCATTGCTCTGAAGTGCCCTTTATTCTCAAGTTAGGAGATATGCTTCAACTGGGGTTGCCCTGTGTTTCCAGTCACCTGCATATGGCATTAGTCCTGAGACTTCTCCAGCTGTTTTCCTGTGATTCCAGCCCAGACGTCCCTCCAGCTGTTCACCCCTGTACCCAGACCTATTCTCAACTCTGTTACAGAGGCTAAGTTCAAATAAATGTTTATGTCCCATGCTGTTGAATAAAATATCGAGATTCTCTAGTATCAGTGAATACAGAGCCTTGTCCTAGGAGCTAGTCAGGGCCGCCATCAGGGGGGTACAGGCAGTACACCTGTAAGGGGCCCGGATGGCCCCCCTTTTTATTTTTTTATTTTTTATAATTTTTTTTTTTTGTAAGGGGCCCAGAGGTCCCCAGGGGCCCAGAGTTCCCCTGGGGAAAATATATAATTTTTTTTAAAGGGGGGTTGACATCCGGGCCCCGAATGTCAACCCCCCTTTAAAAAAAAATTATATTTTTTTTATTATTCATATTTTTATTTCATTTTTTTTTTATTTCATTTTTTTTTTTTTTTAAAGGGGCCCAGAGGTCCCCAGGGCCCCGGATGGAAACCGCATTTTGTTTGTTTATTTTTGATAATTTTTTTTATTATAATTTTTTTTTATTAAATTTTTTATTTTTATTTTTTCTAAGGGGCCCAGAGGTCCCCAGAGGCCCAGAGGTCCCCAGGGCCCCGGATGGAAACCTCCCTTTTTTTTATAATTTTTTTTTTTGTAAGGGGCCCAGAGGTCCCCAGGGCCCTGGATGGCAACCCCCCTTTTTTTGTTTTTTTGTTCTTCTGTCTTTTTTGTGTTCGTCAGCACCCAAACCCCCTGCTTCTCAATTCGTGGCACCCCCCCGCTTCTGAATTTGCGGTTCTCCTCGGCTCCAGGGGGCCCATGCCTGAAGCTGTGTAAGGGGCCCCAAAATTCCTGATGGCTGCCCTGGAGCTAGTGTTCTAGAGTTACAAAGAAGTTGCGGAGATGAGCCAATATTTCTAAAACTCCATAAACGATTTTACTGTATGCACAATCTTTTGCCATTTTGACGCTGTTTGCATTGTTAATCCTGCTCTGTATCTTTTTAGTAATGTTCAGTTTAATGCTTCTGTCATTTAGCTGATTCATCTACCTGTTTCAAATATATGTAGATTTAAAATAATGCCCACTACTGCACTGTGTGGTGTTTTTATCTTTTTATGTCTAATGACTGGCTGTGAAAATGGTCAGGCAGACACATAATAATAATTGGTTTACGCAATTTAATAAGGAGCCTCTAGCTGTCTGAGCAAGCAAAAGTAACAAACCATTTTGCCATCAACTGTCAAAATACTCATGGATACCCACAATGATTTAATAACTCAAACTCAGCTAACATACTTCTGAGTACTATGATTTGTGTTTGTTTACATATTTTTTTTTGGTATTCTCCTTCTTAAAGCTGAACTACAGGCAAACAGTTATACTATGCATAAGAAATAAATTGCCAGTATGTTTACTGCTTCACTCTGCAAAGTATTTATATTCTGTTCAGTCAGTCTTGTGATTCAGGCACCTTTGCCACACTGCTCAGCCAGGTGGGTGACAGTCCTATTTTCTGGTTCTGTTTTTCAGCCTCGTATTTCTGCACAGTCAGCATAGCTCATGACTAGATTTGAGCGAACAGTTCGGGCTAAATTTGCAGGGCGTTCGGTGGGTGTTCACCCCACTGAACGCCCTGCAATGCAATGCGCACTCAACAGTGCATTCTAAGCCCTGAATGGGGAAAGCTTTGCCCAATCAGGGTGCAGTAAATAGCTGGTTGTTGAGGAGGGCGGCCGGGAAGCCAGCTGCCGCATCCTTAATAAATGATGAGTCAACACGACGTGGGGGTTCCCCATAATCCATACCTGACCATTATCCGAGCATGTAGCCTGGCAGGCCTGGAAAGAGGGGGCGAGTGAGCCCCCCTCCTGAACCATACCAGGCTCTGCCCCCCCAAACCCAAAGCCCCTTGTCCCCATGTTGATTAGGATAAGGGCCTCATCCCCACAACCCTGGCTGGTGGTTGTGGGGGTCTGCGGGCAGGGAACCCTTGTCTCCATCAATATGCCCCAAAAGCAGCACCCAATGTTGAGGGCATGTGGCCTGGTATGGTTCAGGAGGGGGGAACACGCTCATCCCCCCTTTCCTGACCTACCAGCTGCATGCTCAGATAAGGTTCTGGTATGGATTTTGGGGGGATCCAAGATTTTTTTTTTTTTGGGGTGGGGTTCCTCTTAAAATACATACCAGACCTGAAGGGCGTTTTTTAAATGTTTCTATTGCCGGCAATAGTATTGTATTGCCGGAAATTTAAATGTAATTTCATTCATTTTTATTTTCTTGAGAAATTTCAGTTTTGCTGCAGCAGGTTCCATCCACGGTACAGATGCACCACTTTACAGGCAGACTAAGAGGACCCAACAGGCACTCTATTTAAAGGAATTCTTATTGTTGCATTTTAAGCATCAAAAAAAAAAAAAAAAATCACTGCTCCTGTAAAAACAATCTTTTTTACCCCATAACCCCTCACCCTGCGTGGGTGAGAACCCCTGAGTACTAAAAATGTTTCCTGAACTCTCCCTTAGTGGGAGCACAACACAAATAGCGTGGAGATATATCTCCCGTCCAGCACCCATTCCTGGCATCGAGCACAGCACATTACACATACAGAGAAGTATTAGCAAAGGTTTGTTTTTAGAAGACATCTTATAATCGTTATAAAATCATCAGTAATCATTTTGCCTTGTCAAAGTATTTTATTGATTGAACAAGAAAATCAAGTACATAACATGTGTAATGCATAGTATAGTGAGTAATACAAATACAACATGACAAAACTCTATGGTCCACTATATAGCTATAGGTAAATTATTTAATCACTACAGAAAGAAGAAAAGTAAATGAGTTAATAAAACAACATATTGATGACTGCTGTGAGAATTATGCTGTCGTATAGGTTATTTTACTTGGACTTGAACTATTGAAAAATAAGTATGCAAAATAATACATTATTACTGTTTAGAAAAGAAAGAAAGAAAGAAAACAAAGCACAAAAATACACAAGAAAGGAGAAACTTGGAAATGATAGGATAGAGTAGTAGAAAAATAGAGAAGTCCAGTGAGATGGCTCGAGTAACCTGGCTTACTGCCTGAGGGCCTAAAAAGTTATAGTTTTCACAATAAAGAGTAGGCTAACACCCATACTCTGAAAGTTTGGGTTTGTAAGTCACTTTTATTTGAGCAGGGCAGTCAGCTACCATGGCATGAGAATTGAGTTATCACGGAATAGTGGTAGGTGGTAATTATTCCAAGGATTCCAGATTTTTTCAAAGACAGGAATTTGGTCCCTTTCTATTGCTAACATTTTGACATGAGACATGAAGTCATTTAGTCTGCGTTCGGTCTCGGATATCTCTAGGCTAGGGGTCCTCCATGCCCTTGCTATTGTTTGCTTAGCCGCTGTGAGGAGTTGAGTAAGGAGTTTAAATTGCTTAAATGTAATAAAATCCGGTTTTAGATTGAGCAAGGCTGTGGCTGGATTTGGTTGCACCTTGAGATTAAACATTCTGGAAGCAGTTTCAAATACCTTTTCCCAATATGTTTGTACTAATGGGCAGGACCACCATATGTGTAAGTGGGTGCCCGGGTCAGGACAGCCTCGAAAGCATTGAGCGGTTTGGTTTGGCGTAAATTTGGCAAACCTGGAGGGAACAAGGTACCAATGAGTTAAAACATTGTAGTTGGTTTCTACCGCCAGGATGTTTGGTGAGGAAGATTTTGTTGCAGACCAGATTTTAGACCAATCAGCCATATCAAATGTTCTTTCCAGGTCCTCCCCCATTTATGTGCATAGGGTGGTTTATCGAGACCACGGTAGGTAGAAATGTGGGAGTATATAGAAGATATCATACCTCTTAAATGAGGATCTTTCAGGCAGGCTGATTCAAAGCTCGTAATTTGGGACAGGGAGGTAGTAGTACTAAGCAGTGGTGCGTAATTTTTTTTTCATTTGGAGGTATCTAAAAAGTTCAGAATTTGGTAAGTTATAGCTGTCGCAAAGGGTAGGAAATGTAAGGAAGGATGTAGAAGAAATTAGGTTACTAAGCCGAGTAATGTTCAGTGAGTTCCAGACCTTAAATGATTTGGGGGAGACCCATGCTGGGTAGAAAGTGGGGTTTTTGAGGTATGATAGAGGGTTGTGGGAGGATTGTAGTTGGTGTTTAAATCTAGGTTTGTCACAAAAAGATAAGAAATATTTGGTGATGGGATTGCGCAAGGTTTTGCGTGCCTTGGGGAGGAGCCATAACAAATTGGAAATGGAGAGTGGGTCACATTCTGCGGCTTCTATTATTACCCATAGAGGAATTTCATGTGTAGCATGATACTTAGAGGCTGGCAATGTGTGCAGCTCTGTAATAGTTTGCAAAGTTCGGAAAGCCAAGACCTCCTCTGAGTTTTGGTAAATGCAGCGTATGCAACGATATACAGGGTTTAGTGGAGCCCCACACATAGATTACTTCATAAAAGGACAATAACCTAAGGTAATAAGACGGGATTGGGATTGGCAAGACTAAAAATAAGTAAAGTCGTTTTGGGGAATTGTCATTCTGATTGCATTAATTTTACCTATCCATGAAAATCGGGAGATGTGTCCATTGCTGTAAAAGTTTTGTAATTTGTTTTAGAATTGGGGGATAGTTTGCTGCAAAAAGGTCAGAGTATGAGGCTGTTAGGTGAATTCCTAAGTAGGGAATTTACCTCTCAGTCCATATAAATGGGAGTGCATGTTTAGCCAAGTCTGATTCTACTTTGGAGAGGGATATATCAAGGGCTCTGGATTTTTTAAGATTTATTGTGAGACCTGAAATCATCGCAAATTTGTCGAGAATGGGCAGGAATTAGGTCCAGAAACTTGTGGGGATGACAGAAATAGTAGTATGTCATCTGCGAATAGACGTTTATGTTAGTATCCAGCAGTTTCAATACCAGTGATTGTCGGGTCTGAGCGGATTCGTTGGGCTAATGGTTCCACTAAGAGGGCGAATAAAAGGGGGGAAGTGGACATCCTTGGCGAGTTCCTCTTTCTATGTTGAAAGGATTAGATTTGTAACCAGCATATTTGATGTATGCCATTGGTTTGTTGTAAAGTGCTTTGATCCATGTCAAGAAGTGGGGGCCAAAACCCCATCTTTGTAATGTGTAGCGTAAGTAAGGCCATGATACGGAATCAAAAGCCTTTTTTATATCAAGGGATAGGAAACAGGAGGTTATACAACGGGTTTTAGCTATCTGAGCTAGTTATACTGCCCGACGGACATTGTCACCCGCTTGGCGCGTTGGCATGAATCCTACCTGATCTTTGTTGATGAACTTTCCTATTATATTGTTTAGTCTTTTGGCTAAAATTTTTGCTACAATTTTGATATCTAGGTTTAAAAGTGAGATTGGGCGATAATTTGTACATAAGGTGTCGTCAGTAAGATGTTTGGGGATCATGCAAACAATGGCTGTTAATGTTTCTTGTCTAAAGGATAAAGTATCTGTGTAAGTTCTGTAATATAAAGTGGAGTAGCCATCTGGGCTCGGTCTTTTGTTTAATTTTAGTTCTTTGATGGCATTAGTGACATCTTCTGGTGTAATGTTACCTTCTAATAGATTCTTTTGGTCAAGGGAAAGTTCTGGTAGATTTAAAATCGGAAAAGAATGCATCTGCTGCTTTTGGATCAAAGTTGTTGAATGATGTATATAGCGAGGTCAAGTGGGAATGAAATCTCTGAACTATTTTGATAGGGTTGCTCGTGTAGACATCTTTCGCCAGTTTCAAGCGGATTGGTTTAAAGGGTTTATTCAAGGAGTTAAGTGTACATGCTAGGTATGTTTCCTACTTATTGGCTTTCATAAAATAGTTATGTCTTGATCATTTATAAGATTTTTCAACTGCTTCGGACAAAAATAAATTATATGCAACACGAGTTTTGTCTAAATGGGATTTTGTTAATGTTGATGGATTGTCTTGATGGGATATAAAAGGTAGCATTAAACTCAGATTCCAATTTGCGAGCAAGAGTTTTCCGTTCGCGTTTGAATATGGCTGTATAGGCAATCCCAATACGAAAAGGGGTTAACGCCGTTTAGGATATTCCCTTTCCGAACACTAGGCAGCTATTGACACTCCATAGTCAGGTGAACGAGATCCATAATGATAATGCCCCCCTAATAACGAGACACAGCTCTGTTGTTAGGTTTCCAGCAGGTCTGACAACCTTTATTGAGAAAAGCAGGCTCTTATATACACTAAAAGAATACTGTAGTCCAAATGAACAACTCCACCCACAACATCACACAATGGTTATATAACGAGCCCCCAATACACATTATTCTGACATCTCTTAGCAGACTACAGGTGAGTTCATTAGCTAATCCCTTTACAGCTTAAATAACTATGCATGACCTTTACGTTTCCCAGACTGTCTGTCTGCTAATTTACAATACACACAATTACAGAGTTAATTATCACAATCCACAATGAAAGGATCTTTAGAAGTTAGCCGGGAGTCATTTACATTACACAGGCAGACAGGTGGCTAGAGTTGAACACATCAGCATCTCTCAATTAACCTGTTGAGTTCAGAATCAAACAACCAGTAAATAGTCCTTTACAGAGATCCTGGGGAATATTGTGGATTAATATTACAGACCCATTTTTAAGCAATCCAAGACATATTCTCAATGTCCATTATTTTCTGGCTCATACTTTCTAAGAACTTCTGGGTTCCACGGGCCCTCCCGTTACATCTCTCCCCTTTCGGCAGGAGACTAACACAGGAGGAGACCTCAGACGGGTTGACTCCGAAGTTAGTCCATAGTTCCATTCCTGTAATGCCTGGACAACCCATCAGCATTGCCATTTTGCTTACCGGGTCAGTAGCTGATGGTGAAGTTGTAAGGTTGTAGGGCGAATAATGGAATTCAGTTCTGGAGCAGTCACTTGCTTTGCTCTCTCCATGGCTCCCAAAACTTGTTGCTGATGCTCTTGGGAGAGGTAAGGCAAAACCTGGGCGCAAATCCCATTTAACCTTTTGACATCTTCAGCCTGTTTGTGCATTTCAATGTTCAAGCCAAGGGACATCTCATAATATACAGGTCCTTCTCAAAAAATTAGCATATTGTGATAAAGTTCATTATTTTCTGTAATGTACTGATAAACATTAGACTTTCATATATTTTAGATTCATTACACACAACTGAAGTAGTTCAAGCCTTTTCTTGTTTTAATATTGATGATTTTGGCATACAGCTCATGACTAGAGTTGAGCGGGTAGCTGGATATTCGGGTCCGGCGGGTTCGGCCGAACTTCGGAAAAAAGTTCGGATTCGGGACCGAACTTTAACCCGAACCCGGACCCGGACCCGGACCCCATTGAAGTCAATGGGGACCCGGACTTCTGATGACTAAAAAGGCTCTAAAAAAGTAATGGAAAGGGCTAGAGGGCTGCAAATGGCAGCAAAATGTTGTTAAGAACATGGCAAGTGCTCTGCAAACAAATGTGGATAGGAAATAACTTAAAAGAACATAAAAAAAATTAAAAAATAAAAAAATATGCTGGAGGCCCCCTTTTCAGCAGAAGAGGTACAGGAAGTCATTAAGAACCTCAGAAACTCAACGGCACGATGCGACACAAATGGTGGGAATGCCCCAGAATACGCCCTTTCTGGAATAAATTATTTAATTTAATGGATAAGCTAGTGGGAAAATAAAATACTTTGAAATAAAAATGTAGCGGGGTGCTAAATTTAAGGAAAGTGTTTGAGTGGTAAATAGGCTCAAATACCCTAATTCTGTAGGATTCATGGACCATTTTGTCCTCGGGGGACAGTATTGGTGTGCAGTTCCCTGCGGCCTACAGGTGGCGCCTTTTGTGTCCCCTCTTGGCAGTAGTACAGCGGGGCGGGGAACCTGCTGTGCATGCCAGGAGAGCATATAAAAGGGGCAGACCTTTGGCCTGGGGGCTGATGTCCAGTGGGGTCCGCGCCCAGGTGCCTTCGGCCTGGGTGCATGTGTTCCTGTTCCATCTCGGGCACCTTTAGCCCGGGGTGAGGTACTATCCTGGAGTTCTTGCTGCCCTGGGTATGGAGGCCTAGGGGCGGGAGTAAAGCCTGGAGTCCAGAGCCGCCTCGTGTAGGGGACCCTGTTCCAGGGAAGGGAGGATCATTCTGATGGACCGATGCGGGAGTCACGGTGAAGGAATGGTCTGTTGACTCCCTGGAGAGATGTCTTCCCCTTGATATGGGCTAGGTTCGTAGAAGGAGAAGCTCAAGGTCACCTTGACTGTATCAGAGGCCTTATTCAACCGGCCCGTGGCAGGGGCCTTATACACCCTGGTCTGTGGCTGAGACCAAAGTTCTCCAGGTCTGTGGCAGGGGCCTTGTACACCCGGTCTGTGGCAGAGACCAACCTCAATGTCTGTGGCAGAGACCGTGCGCCAAAAACTGTTTGAGAAACCTAAGCAGTGAAGTGAATGTGCTACGTTTGTGCCTGGACCTCCTCCACACCTTAAGCTGTCCTGTTTCTTTGCTCTAACCTTTTCTGAGTACAGTTTATTTTGCCATGAGAGAATAAGAGTTGGAGTTTCAGCTGGTGTGGACATTGACTTTACTGGCAATTAAAGGACTTGCCTCTACCTACAGCAGAGGTGAGAATCATCCTCTGGAGGAGTTTTGACTCCGGCTGTGGACACGGCCCGTCAAGTACACCGCTCAACCTCTTTATATAGGAGGATACGGGCTGGTAGTGCGGTGTGCCTTTCTCCCTCCTGCGAAGAGCCAACAACATAAAGGCAGGTAAGGGGGAAAGGATCTGTGCGCTACAAAAAAATAAAATAAAAATTTTAATCTTGGCCTAGCAGGACGAGGTCCATATGGAGTAGGAGGTTGAGGTGGCGGTGGATGTGGCTGTGTAGGTGGAAGCGGCGGTGGAGGAGGACGAGGTAGCCAACACTGGTTCAAAAATACAACAATGGCTGGGTAAGGCCGGTGATGTGTCGAATTCTGTCCCCTGTCGAATAGTGTCCGCCCTGTACTGCGCTTGCTGAGTATGTAGGACAAGGGGATTTCAAAAATCTCCCAAGACTAACGGCGCCTGCGTGTTGAGTTCAGGTGAAGGCCACACCATCCGTGGTTCAAGCCGAGCCAAGCAAGGCCGCGATCGAAGCGAGCCCGTGAGGGGCCCTGTTACTATGTGCTACCGTATGTCCTCTTGGATGGTGGGGCTTGAACCTGCACTCACAGCGCAGGCGCCGTTCATCTTCGGAGATTTTGTGAATCTCCTTGTCCTCTGTACTGCGCAAGCGCTGCGCCTGCGCAGTACGGGCCGGGCACAATCCGATGGCCGGACAGTTTGTCACAACACCGGTATACATGTCTATTCTGCACAAGGTACGGACAAGTCCTGTGGGATCCATGCCTGGTTCATTTTAATGAACGTGAGCTTGTCCACATTGGCTCTGGACAGGCGGCTGCGCTTGTCTGTGATAACGCCCCCTGCCGTGCTAAATACACGTTCAGATAATACACTGGCTGCAGGGCAGGCCAGCACCTCCAAGGCATAAACGGCAAGCTCAGGCCATGTGCCCAATTTGGAGACCCAGAAGTTAAAGGGGGCAGACCCGTCATCCAGTACGTGTAGGCCTGTGGACACATACTGCTCAACCATGTTGGTGAAATGCTGCCTCCTGCTAAGACGTTCCATCTCAGCTGGTGGTGCTGGTTGTTGTGGCGTGCTGACAAAGCTTTTCCACATTTCGGCCATGCTAACCCTGCCTTCTGAGGCGCTGCCGGTGCCCCGGCTGCGTTGGCGACCTCTTCCTCCTCCTCTGCCTTCGCCTTGTGCTTCCACCGTACGCCCGCTGTCAGGTGGGAATGCCACCAGCAGCGCGTCTACCAGCATGCGCTTGTACTCGCGCATCTTACGATCCCGCTCCAGTGAGGGAATTAAGGACGGTACGTTGTCCTTGTAACGGGGATCCAGCAGGGTGGCCACCCAGTAATCAGCACCAGTTAAAATGTGGGCAACTCGGCTGTCGTTGCGGAAACACTGCAGCATGTAATCGCTCATGTGTGCCAGGCTGCCCAGAGGCAAAGAAAAGCTGTCCTCTGTGAGAGGTGTATCGTCTGTGTCCTCTGTATCCCCCCAGCCACGCACCAGTAATGGCCACAAGCTGGTCTGAGTGTCACCCTGCTGTGAACATGGCTCCTCCTCCTCCTCCTCCTCCATCATCTCCTCCTCCACCTCGTCATCCTCCAGAACTGTGCCCTTTCTGCCGGACAATTGTGTACCTGGCGTTTGTTGGTGCAGGAACCCACCCTCGTAGCCACTTGTGAAAGACTGCCCTGAAAGCCTTTGAAATGATCCCGCTTCCTCCTCCTCCTCCTCATCCTCCTGTGCCACATCCTCTTCCATCATCGCACGAAGCGTTTTTTCAAGGAGGCATAGAACTGGGATAGTAACGCTGAGAACGGCGTCATTGGCACTGGCCATGTTGGTGGAGTACTCGAAACAGCCCAACAAGGCACACAGGTCTCGCATGGAGGCCCAGTTATTGGTGGTGAAGTGGTGCTGTTCCGCAGAGCGACTCACGCGTGATTGCTGCAGCTGAAACTCCACTATTGCCTGCTGCTGCTCGCACAGTCTGGCCAGCATGTGCAAGGTGGAGTTCCACCTTGTGGGCACGTCACATATGAGGCGGTGAGCGGGAAGGCCGAAGTTACGCTGCAGCGCTGACAGGCAAGCAGCAGCAGGGTGAGAACGTCGAAAGTGCGCACAGACAGCCCGCACTTTCTGCAGCAGCTCTGGCATATTGGGGTAATTTTTAAGGAACCTCTGGACCACCAAGTTCAGCACATGCGCCAGGCAAGGGATGTGCGTCAAACCGGCTAGACCCAGAGCTGCTATGAGATTTCGCCCATTATCGCACACCACCAGGCCGGGCTTGAGGCTCACTGACAGCAACCACTCATCGGTCTGTTGTTCCATGTCCCTCCACAACTCCTGCGCGGTGTGGGGATTTTCCCCCAAACAGGAAAGTTTTAAAACTGCCTGCTGTCGTTTACCCCTGGCTGTGCTGAAGTTGGTGGTGAAGGTGTTACGCTGAATGGATGAGGAGGCGGTAGAGGATGAGGAAGCGGAGAAGGAGGAGTTAGCAACAGGAGGCAAACTGAAGCGCCCTGCAATCCTCGGTGGTGGAAGGACATGCGCCAAACCGCTATCTGCCTCAGGCATAGCCGCCACTGCATTTACCCAGTGTGCTGTTAGAGAGATATAACGTCCCTGACCGTGCTTACTGGTCCACGCATCCGTAGTTAGGTGGACCTTGCCACAGATGGCGTTGCGCAGTGCACACCTGATTTTGTCCCCCACCTGGTTGTGCAGGGAAGGGATGGCTCGCCTGGAAAAGTAGTGGCGGCTGGGCACGACGTACTGCGGGACAGCCAATGCCATCAGGCTTTTAAAACTCTGCGTCTCCACCAGACGGAATGACAGCATTTCAAAGGCCAGGAATTTTGAAATGCTGGCATTCAGGGCCAGGGATCGCGGGTGGCTAGGGGGGTACTTCCTCTTCCGCTCCAATGTTTGGGAGATAGAGAGCTGAACGCTTCCATGGGACATTGTGGAGATGGTTGGTGACCCAGGTGGTAGTGTTGCTGGCAGATCCTCTGTTTGCGTGGTGACAGGTGCCACTGTCACTACAGAGGTGGATGAAGAGGCCGAGACTGCAGCAGAAGAGGAAGCAGGAGGAGCCAGAGACCTTTCTTGGTTTCTGAGGTGTCTACTCCACTGCAGCTCGTGCTTTGCACTTAGATGCCTGGTCATGCAGCTTGTGCTCAGGTTGAGAACGTTTATGCCTCGCTTCAGGCTCTGATTGCACAGCGTGCAAACCACTCGTGTCTTGTCATCAACACACTGTGTGAAGAACTGCCACGCTAGGGAAGTCCTTGGACCTGGCTTTGGTGTGCTCGGTCCCTTGCTGCGTTGGGCAGTAGCAGATGTACTGTCTAGGGGACGAATGCTCCGTTTTTGCACCCTGCTCCCTCTTCTGCTGTGCTGGTGGCTCTGTGCGACCACCGCCTCTTCCTCCGAACTACACTGGTCACCTGCATAACGTTGAGTCCATGTGGGGTCGAGGACCTCATCGTCCTCCACATCATCTTCCACCCAGTCTTCACCCCTGCCCTCCATGTCTGTCTGCACAATTGCGAAAGCAGCAGCAGTTGGCACCTGTGTTTCGTCATCATCCGAGACGTGCTGCGATGGTCCTCCCATGTACCCATCATGAAACATAAGTGGTTGGGCATCGGTGCACTCAATCTCTTCCACTTCTGGGGCAGGGCTAGGTGGATGGCCCTGGGAAACCCTGCTAACAGAGTCATCGAAAAGCAGAAGAGACTGCTGCATGATTTGGGGCTCAGACTGCTTGGCTGATTTGCAAGGGGGTGAGGTGAAAGACTGATGGACATGGGCTTCAGGTGCCAACTCTGATCTTTCATCAGAAGAGTGGGTGGGAGACAATGTGAAGGAACCCGAGGCACTGTCAGCAACCCAATCTACTATCGCCTGTACTTGTCCTGGCCTAAACATTGGTACAGCCTCATTAGGTGCGACAAAATACCGCCGCAGGCTCGGTCGCCTACTCCTACCTGAGGAAGGTGTTTCACTTGTGCGTGTAGCTGGCACAGATCCACCACGTCCTCTCCCTGCAACAGGAGCTCCACCAGCAGCACCACGACCGGGGCCACCACGTCCCTTTGACCTTCCCCTCATATTTTCCAAATTTAGGATCTTGCCCTGAATGGCGTTTTTTGGAAGACCACAACACACCCACAGTATTTAACCGCTGAAACGCACAGCTACAGAACTGCAGAAAATGCTATTCAAAAAAAAAAAGTTGTTTTTTTTAGTATAGCACAGTACAAGGAAAATATATAGAAATTGTTTATTTCACACACCTCCAGATGTGTATTTCACACTGCAAAATATTTTCTGTGGCCCTAAATGGCGTTTTTTGGAAGAGCACAACACAACCACAGTATTTAACCACTGAATCGCACAGCTATAGAAGTGCAGAGAATGCTATTCAAAAAAAATGTTTTTTTTTTTTTAGTATAGCACTGTACAATATATAGAAATTGTTTATTTTACACACCTCCACATGTGTATTTCACACTGCAAAATATTTTCTGTGGCCCTAAATGGCGTTTTTTGCAAGAGCACAACAACCCCAACAGTATATAACCGCTGAATCGCACAGCTGCAGAGGCCAGAGAATGCTTTTTAAAAATAATGTTGTTTTTTCACACACCTCCAGATGTGTATTTCACACTGCAAAATATTTTCTGTGGCCCTAAATGGCGTTTTTTGGAAGAGCACAACACACCCACAGTATATAACCGCTGAATCGCACAGCTGCAGAAAATGCTATTCAAAAAAAAGTTTTTTTTTTTTTTTTTTAGTATAGCATAGTACAAGAAAAATATATAGAAATTGGTTATTTCACACAACTAGAGATATACACTGCAAAATATTTTTTTTGCCCAAAAATAGGTCTTTTTTGCGCACAACAAAGTGCCTTTTTTTTTTTTTGCAACAGCACAATAAAGTGCCTTTTTTTTTTTGGGGGGGCCCAAAAATGGGTCTTTTTAGCAAAAGCACAATAAAGTGCTTTTTTTTTTTTTCTGCCCGAAATGGGTCTTTTAGCAAGAGCACAATACAGCCACTAAATGGAATAGGTGTATCACTCAACGTAATGCAGTGCTGGTGCACTGAGCTTGCAACACAAACAGATAAACCTATGCAGATCGCTGAGCTATTATATCTCTCAATCTGGACTCCTATCTAAATCTCTCTCCCTGAAAGCACAAACAGGATCCTGCCCCTACACTACACTACACTGTCTCTCTATCTTTTCTATCAGTAGATTGCAGAATCAGGACTAACTCCTATCATATAATTCTCTCCCTCACAGCAACAGCAGCCAGGATCCTTTCCCTACACTGTCTAAAAGCAGAGTGACGATCTGTGCTGTGTGCCTCTTGCTTATATAGAAGCTGGTCACATGTTGCACTGACCAATCACAGCCATGCCATTAGTAGGCATGGCTATGATGGCTTCTAAGGGCACACCAGCTAATCAAATGGTGATTGGCTGGCCCCTGAAGCATTTCTAACTGCGCCATTAAATTCCCGAATCCGGACCCGAACCCGGACTTTAGCGCAAAATCCGGGTCCGGGTCCGGAAAAAAGCCAAAATTCGGTACGGACCCAAACTTTACAGTTCGGGTCCGCTCAACACTACTCATGACAACCCAAAATTCCTATCTCAAAAAAATAGCATATTTCATCCGACCAATAAAAGAAAAGTGTTTTTAATACAAAAAAAGTCAACCTTCAAATAATTATGTTCAGTTATGCACTCAATACTTGGTCGGGAATCCTTTTGCAGAAATGACTGCTTCAATGCGGCGTGGCATAGAGGCAACCAGCCTGTGGCACTGCTGAGGTGTTATGGAGGCCCAGGATGCTTCGATAGCGGCCTTAAGCTCATCCAGAGTGTTGGGTCTTGCGTCTCTCAACTTTCTCTTCCCAATATCCCACAGATTCTCTATGGGGTTCAGGTCAGGAGAGTTGGCAGGCCAATTGAGCACAGTAATACCATGGTCAGTAAACCATTTACCAGTGGTTTTGGCACTGTGAGCAGGTGCCAGGTCATGCTGAAAAATGAAATCTTCATCTCCATAAAGCTTTTCAGCAGATGGAAGCATGAAGTGCTCCAAAATCTCCTGATAGCTAGCTGCATTGACCCTGCCCTTGATAAAACACAGTGGACCAACACCAGCAGCTGACATGGCACCCCAGACCATCACTGACTCTGGGTACTTGACACTGGACTTCAGGCATTTTGGCATTTCCCTCTCCCCAGTCTTCCTCCAGACTCTGGCACCTTGATTTCCGAATGACATACAAAATTTGCTTTCATCCGAAAAAAGTACTTTGGACCACTGAGCAACAGTCCAGTGCTGCTTCTCTGTAGCCCAGGTCAGGCGCTTCTGCCGCTGTTTCTGGTTCAAAAGTGGCTTGACCTGGGGAATGCGGCACCTGTAGCCCATTCCCTGCACACGCCTGTTCACGGTGGCTCTGGGTGTTTCTACTCCAGACTCAGTCCACTGCTTCCGCAGGTCCTCCAAGGTCTGGAATCGGTCCTTCTCCACAATCTTCTTCAGGGTCCGGTCACCTCTTCTTGTTGTGCAGCGTTTTCTGCCACACTTTTTCCTTCCCACAGACTTCCCACTGAGGTGCCTTGATACAGCACTCTGGGAACAGCCTATTCGTTCAGAAATTTCTTTCTGTGTCTTACCCTCTTGCTTGAGGGTGTCAATGATGGCCTTCTGGACAGCAGTCAGGTCGGCAGTCTTACCCATGATTGCGGTTTTGATTAATGAACCAGGCTGGGAGTTTTTAAAAGCCTCAGGAATCTTTTGCAGGTGTTTAGAGTTAATTAGTTGATTCAGATGATTAGGTTAATAGCTCGTTTAGAGAACCTTTTCATGATATGCTAATTTTTTGAGATAGGAATTTTGGGTTGTCATGAGCTGTATGCCAAAATCATCAATATTAAAACAAGAAAAGGCTTGAACTACTTCAGTTGTGTGTAATGAATCTAAAATATATGAAAGTCTAATGTTTATCAGTACATTACAGAAAATAATGAACTTTATCACAATATGCTAATTTTTTGAGAAGGACCTGTATGACGTAGTGCCATTGCATCTCCGATTTCTCACTGGTCAACTTGTCACCTTCCAATTTTAGACTGTGATATTGTGCCTGATCTAAGGTACATGGTCAGGGAAGATAGTCTTATCCGAGTCTCGGCAGCAAGCGGGTCAGTTCCAGCAGCACGGGTCTGGGCACAGGTAGTCACTGGGTTGGCTTCAGCGGGGCCCATCGGGGCGTAAGCAGAAACGAGGGGGGCCAAATCATTCCCCAGTAGTACATCCGCTGGCAAATCCTTCATCACCCCCACATTCACGTGTCCCGAACCAACCCCCCAATCCAGGTGAACACGGGCAATGGGTAGCCCGAAGACGGTGCCTCCCGCTACTCTTACGGCTACAGTGTCTTCGGTGTGTTGGCTCTCTGGGATGAGGTTCTTCTGTAGTAGGGTCATGGTGGCACCAGTATCACGTAGGCCATTGGCTACCTTTCCATTGACCCAGACAGTCTGCCTGTGTTGCTGCCCGTTGTCCCGGTTAGCTGCTTGTATTGGATCAGCCTCGTGCAGGACGCCCCAATGTTCTTCCTCCTCAACGCAGTGGGCTGCAGGCATGGATGTGCGGGGGTTCCCCCTTGCTGGCTGTCTCCATGACTGGGACTGGATGATCAGATTCAACAGACAGTCTGGCTTTTTGTGCCCTAGCTGTTTACACCCGAAACACCTGATGGGTTGTGAGTAATCCTGGGAGTTGAACCTGGGCTTCTGAGAATAAGTGGCCGCTGGAGGTGGTGCTGTAGGGCGGTACGACTGTGGTCGGTAGGCGATAGCCGGAGGAGGTGCCGCTGATCGATAATCCACCCAAGCTGTTGTCTTGACCACAGGGTTATCCAGTTTGCGGGCGTTTGTGTATTCGTCCGCCAGGCGAGCTGCTTCAGGCAAGGTGAAAGGTTTTCGGTCCCGGACCCGCTCTCTGACTTCCAGGGACAGTTTGTCAAAGAAGTGCTCCAGCAGGAACACCTGCAGCACCTCTTCCCCGGATTCTGCTTGGCATCCAGTGACCCAGTGGGATGCCGTGCGGTGTAGGCGGCATGCCCACTCGGTATACGAGTCTCCAGTCTGCTTGCTCGTCTCTCGGAGCCGCCTCCGGTATGCCTCCGGTGTGACGGCATACCTGGCCAAAAGTGCTTCTTTTACCAGTCCATAGTTCAAAATATCCTCGTCTGGGATGGCCCTGAATGCTTCACTGGCCCGGCCGGACAGTTTCCCAGACAAAATGGTAACCCATTCCTCTGTGGGCACCCGGTTTAGGGCACATTGCCGTTCAAAATCGGCAAGGTACCCATCAATCTCCCCTTCAGTTTCAATGACATTTTTAAAAGCAGCAAAATGTATCTTTCTCCTTTCCGTTGGTGCTGCTCTGACTTCTGCTGCTGCAGCACCTCTTTGCGATAGCAAATTTACGTCCACAGCCGCTATAACTCGGTCTATGATCTCCGCTGTAGGGTTAGGACCATAATGTGCCAGTCTTATGTTAACAGCCCGATCAAAACTTGCCTCTTCGGGTGTCCTGTTTGTTACGCTGGGCCTTTCGGTTATGTTGGGTCTTTCAGCTCCATCCATTTTGACTAATTCTGCAATAATGTCCCTCTTCTTACAGCTGTTGGCTGGTCGGCCCCGGTTCTCCAGTAAGTCCTTGAGGGTAGAGTTCTTTAGCCGTTCATACTGTGCTTCCATTGTCCTGTGTCCTCTTGTAGCTGTCCTTATAGGCTGTGGAATCATCCCACTGCTTGCCAACAATTGTAATGGCAATCCCAATACGAAAAGGGGTTAACGCCGTTTAGGATATTCCCTTTCCGAACACAAGGCAGCTACTGACACTCCATAGTCAGGCGAACAAGATCCATAATGATAATTCCCCCTAATAACGAGACACAGCTCTGTTGTTAGGTTTCCAGCAGGTCTGACAACCTTTATTGAGAAAAGCAGGCTCTTATATACACTAAAAGAATACTGTAGTCCAAATGAACAACTCCACCCACAACATCACACAATGGTTATATAACGAGCCCCCAATACACATTATTCTGACATCTCTTAGCAGACAACAGGTGAGTTCATTAGCTAATCCCTTTACAGCTTAAATGACTATGCATGACCTTTACGTTTCCCAGACTGTCTGTCTGCTAATTTACAATACACACAATTACAGAGTTAATTATCACAATCCACAATGAAAGGATCTTTAGAAGTTAGCCGGGACTCATTTACATTACACAGGCAGACAGGTGGCTAGAGTTGAACACATCAGCATCTCTCAATTAACCTGTTGAGTTCAGAATCAAACAACCAGTAAATAGTCCTTTACAGATATCCTGGGGAATATTGTGGATTAATATTACAGACCCATTTTTAAGCAATCCAAGACATATTCTCAATGGCCATTATTTTCTGGCTCATACTTTCTAAGAACTTCTGGGTTCCACGGGCCCTCCCGTTACAATGGCTGATTGGTTCTGAATTATATTACGTATATTACTGGCTTATGAGCTTCCCAAAGTTTTTAATATATTTATTTCGGGCCTGGTATTGAGTGATATATAATCTTTAATGGTTTGAAGGTAAGATGGGTGCTTGAGCAGAATGTCTGGGAGGTTCCAAGTGGGGTCGTGGCCTTTGGGTAATGCGGATTTAATAGAAGTGATTACTGCATTATGGTCAGACCATGGGATGGGAATTATTTCTGCTGTGATAATTTCAGGGATCATACCAATAGTTAGAAGTATGTGGTCAATTCGTGAGGATGTTTTATGAGGGTGGGAGTAGTACTGTATGTATATCTACGTTTCGTGGGATTACATTCTCTCCATGAATCTACTAGATTATATTTGGAAAGAAGTTGTGAAAAATACATTTTGAATGTATTGTGGGGTGGAGTATATGGGGATTTATCTAGAAATGGGAGGAGGACCTGGTTAGAGTCTCCACTAGTGATGAGCCGAACACCCCCGGGTTCGGTTCGCACCAGAACCCGCGAACGGACCGAAAGTTCGAACGAACATTAGAACCCTATTAAATACAATGGATGCGAACGTTCGAATTCTAAAGTGCTAATTATAACAACTATTATGCATGTTATTGTCCTAAAAAGGGTTTGGGAACCCGGGTTCTGCACCAGGGGACATGTATCAATGCAAAAAGAAGTTTTAAAAACGGTCGTTTTTCGGGAGCAGTCATTTTAATGATGCATAAAGTGAAAAAAAAAAAGTCAAATATTCCTTTAAATATCGTACCTGGGGGGTGTCTAAAGTATGCCTGTGAAGTGCCACGTGTTTCCCGTGTTTAGAACTGTCCCTGCACAAAATGACACTTCTAAAGGAAAAAAAAGCCATTTAAAACTGCTTGCGGCTTTAATGTAATGTCTGGTCCCGGTAATATGGATGAAATTCTTTAAGAAAAATGGCATAGCTACCCCATGACCCCCCCCCTACCCCAGCCCATTACCAGCCCCTTTGGGTCTTGTATGGATATTAAGGGGAACCCCGCACATAAAATAAAAAAGGCCCTATATACTCTGAACAGCCCTATACAGGCGGTGCATACAAGACAGGGACTGTAGGTTTGTTCTTATGTAGAGTCTGTTTGTAATTTTGAACAGGTACATTGTTGAAGTGTAGCTCCAGACCAAAAATCTATTTTTAAACTTTTTGGAAAACATAGGTAAGGGTTATCACCCCTGTAACATTTGTTTTGCTGTCTGTGCCCCTGTTCAGAACATTTCACCTCACTTTCCGTCCCAATGACAACTCTTTTTGAAATGTGGTCTTTTTCTTGAAACAAGGATTGCTGATAAAGCATCAGTACAGAGGAGACACCTTTCTCCCATATTTATTCTTACAGGAGAGAATTTTCCTTCCTAGTGGTAGATTTCCTCTCACTTCCTGTTGTCTTCTTGCGTTTGCAAGTAGGAGTCGTTTGTAAGTTGGATGTTTGAAAGTAGGGACCTGCCGTATATACTCTGCAGAAATAGGCCCCTTAGTTGTTGGTGTTGGCACAACACTGTAAGCACTCACAGTTACTCTTGGTTGGTGCTGGAACGCCCTGCTGTCAACTATTATATCAGGAATTTTAATTACATATAATTGTTGAACAGTGGTAGTAAAAATTGGGCCTTTGATGGTGGTGCTGGTGCCACAACACTGTAAGCCCTGACAGTTACTCTTGGTGGGTGCAGCAATGGGCCCTGCTGTGAATTATTAGATCAAGAATTGTAATTACATGCCCCTGTTGAACAGGGGCTGAAAAATTGGGCCTTAGGCACTGGTGGCACAACACTGCAACCCCTCACAGATACTGTACTTGGAGCACAGCAATGAGCCCTGTTGCAAAGTATTGCTTCAAAAATTGTAATGACACGCCCCTGTTAAACAGGGGCTGAAAAATTGGGCCTTAGGCACTGGTGGCACAACACTGCAACTCCTCACAGATACTGTACTTGGAGCACAGCAATGAGCCCTGTTGCAAAGTATTGCTTCAAAAATTGTAATTACACGCCCCTGTTAAACAGGGGCTGAAAAATTGGGCGTTAGGCACTGGTGGCGGCACCCATAAACAAAAATGATCTTACAAGCTATCATCATCAATCGTATCATTGAGGACTCGGAGGAGGAGGATAGCCAGTCAACATAACAGCACAGGCACTCAGCATCAGCATCAGTCTTGAAGGGATGTGACATGTTAAAATCAATTAGTCTGTTATATCAGCATCAGGTGTGTGGTAGCTGGTGGTGATCCAAGACTGGTTCATCTTGATGAAAGTCAGTCGATCAACCGAGTCGGTGGACAGGCGCACCCTGTGATCCGTGACAAATCCTCCAGCAGCACTGAATGTGCGTTCCGAAAGAACGCTGGATGCAGGACAGGCCAGTAGCTCAATTGCATACTGTGCAAGCTCTGGCCAGTGATCCATCCTCAAGACCCAGTAAGCCAGAGGATTTTCGGTGGGGAAGGTGTCCAAGTCTGACCTTGCCCCTAGATATTCCTGCACCATGTTTATCAGACGCTGGCGATGGTTGCTGGAACCGATCATACTTTGGGGCTGCGGACTAAAGAATTGTCTGAACGCATCGGTCAGACGGCCACCTTCCCCACCGCTCCTTCTTTGACTGGCCGAAGCCTCAGCAACTCGTTGTCCAGGACCAGGAGTTTGCAACCTCCCAGTCTCTGGGAACGCGTTGCACAGACCTTTCTGCAAGGCCTCCCGGAGTTGTCTCATCCTCTGCTCCCTCTGCGACGGTAACATAAGGTCCGCAACCTTACCCTTGTACCGTGGATCAAGGAGAGTGGCCAGCCAGTAATGGTCCCTCTCCTTGATCCGAAGAATACGAGGATCCTTCCGCAGACTTTGCAGGATCAGGGAGGCCATGCAGCGTAGGTTTGCTGAGGCATTCGCTCCGGAGTCCTCTGGGTCACTAAGGACGACATGATCCGCAGCCACCTCCTCCCAGCCACGTACAAGTCCACTGGTTTCTTGGGACTGTAAATCATCCCTAAAAGACTGCTGCTGATGATGCTGAGTGCCAGCCTCCACCTCCATGCTGACACAATCCTCCTCCTCCTCCTCCTCCTCCTCCTCTTCCTGTGCGATGGGTGGGACAGAAGGAACACTGTCTGGGTAAAGGGGGCCTTGAGAGGCAAGGAAGTCCTCCTCTTCCTGCCTCTGTTCTGCCTCAAGTGCCCTGTCCATTATTCCACGCAGCGTGTGCTCCAACAGGTGGACAAGAGGTACAGTGTCACTGATGCATGCACTGTCACTGCTCACCATCCTCGTGGCCTCCTCAAATGGTGCCAGGACAGTGCATGCATCCCTGATCATGCCCCACTGGCGTGGAGAAAAAAAACCAAGCTCCCCTGACCCTGTCCTGGTGCCGTAGTCGCACAGGTACTCATTGATGGCCCTCTGCTACGTGTGCAGCCGCTGCAGCATGGCCAACGTTGAGTTCCACCTGGTGGGCATGTCACATATAAGGCGGTTCTTGGGCAGGTTCAACTCCTTTTGCAGCTCAGCCAGGCGAGCACTGGCATTATAAGATCTGCGGAAATGCACACAGACTTTCCTGGCCTGCCTCAGGACATCCTGTAAGCCCGGGTACCTGCCCAAGAACCGCTGCACCACCAGGTTAAGGACGTGAGCCACACAGGGCACATGGGTCAGTTGTCCCTGTCGGAGGGCGGAGAGGAGGTTGGTGCCATTGTCGCAAACCACCATTCCTGGCTTAAGCTGGCGTGGCGTCAACCACCTCTCGGCCTGGCCCTGCAGAGCAGACAGGACCTCTGCCCCAGTGTGGCTTCTGTCCCCCAAACACACCAGCGCAAGCACGGCATGGCATCTTTTTGCCTGCGTACTTGCGTAGCCCCGTGAACGGCTACGGAGCACCGCTGGTTCATAGGACAAACCACAGGAAGAGGCCATGGAGGAAGAAGAAGAGGAGGGGGTGGAGGAGAGAGGTGTGTCACAACCAGTAGTAGCATTTTGGAGACGTGGCGGTGGGACAACCTCCAACACTACTGCACCTTGTCCTGAATCCTTCCCAGCTGCCAAAAGAGTGACCCAATGGGCCGTGAAAGAAAGGTAACGTCCCTGTCCATGCCTGCTGGACCATGAGTCAGCGGTAATATGCACCTTACCGCTGACCGCCCTGTCCAGCGAGGCCAAGACATTGCCTTCCACATGCCGGTAGAGAGCCGGAATAGCCTTCCGTGAGAAAAAGTGGCGTTTGGGAACCTGCCACTGAGGAACTGCACATTGCACAAACTCACGGAAGGGGGCCGAGTCTACCAACTGAAAAGGCAGCAGTTGAAGCGCTAGCAATTTAGCCAAGCTAGCATTCAACCGCTGGGCATGTGGATGGCTGGGAGTGAACTTCTTTCGACGGTCCAGCAGCTGGGGCAGGGAAATTTGCCTGCTAGAATCGGACGTCGGTGTACTGCTAGCAGAGTGGGCGCAAGTACTTGGCTGTGACACACCTAATTCTACACCTTCATTCCTCTCAGTGCATGTTTCAGAGAGGACTGAAGTTATAGTGGGGTTGGAGATCCCAGCTGATGCGGTGCAAGGAGAGGTCCGCTTTGTTCTTTGGTGTGGGTCTTTGAGGTAGGCTTGCCAACGAGCTGCATGGCAGGTCAACATATGTCTGGTCAGGCATGTGGTACCCAAGCGGCTGATGTTTTGGCCACGCGATATACGCTTGAGACATATGTTGCAAACAGCAGCTGTGCGATCTGATGCACTAGCCTCAAAAAAGGCCCACACCAAAGAACTTTTTGAATGACGGGCAGAGGCAGCGCCCTGCACAGGCGGAGCTCTGCGGTGTGATTCCGTCGGTGTACTGCCCTTACGCTGGCCACCAAAGGGCATCCTGCCTCGTTGGAGATGTGCCTCCTCCTCATCCTCCTCCTCCTCCTCTCTCCTATTAGGCACCCACGTGGAGTCAGTGACCTCATCATCCCCTCCCTCCTCATCACTGGAGCCAATCTGGCAGTATGCTGCAGCTGCTGGAACATGACTGCCAGATTGGTGTCCTTCTTGAGCATCCCCTCTGTCTGCTCTCACGCT
This sequence comes from Rana muscosa, assembly GCA_029206835.1. Classification (NCBI taxonomy): domain Eukaryota; kingdom Metazoa; phylum Chordata; class Amphibia; order Anura; family Ranidae; genus Rana; species Rana muscosa. The sequence goes on from CM055121.1 coordinate 90,224,055, forward strand.
ACTGCCTTCCTCTAGCTGGGTTTCATCATCAGACCCTTCGAAACGCTGGGCATCCTCCTGGAGCATGTACCCAACACTGTGCTGAAACAGTTCGGGGGACTCCTCAGGAGGAGGACATGGTGGGTCTAGGGAAGGAGTGACTGATGATTTGTCTGACATTGATACCAGGGAAGACGACGCTTTGGCAGCTGCTTTTCCAGTACCCTGAGCCTGGGTGAGAGAGGATGAGGAGGAGGAGGAGGGCTTGGTCATCCACTCTACCAAGTCTTCGGCATGATGTGGCTCAACATGTCCAGCTGCCGAAAAGAAGGACAAGCGTGTCCCATGGCCATGTGCTGATGACAATGCACCGCGTCCACGACCAGCACTGTTGCCCCCAGACACAGAGCCTGCTTGCCCTCTTTTATTGCCTCCTGACTGTCTGCCTCTCCTTGTTTGCCTTCCAGACATTCTAATAGATGGCCTGCAGGGAGATGGGAAAAAAGCAATAAGGGCTACCTTCAGGTGTCCTTCTCTGTCCCTTGAAACAAGGACTTTCACAGTGAAAGAAACTGACACTCTCCCTACCTACAGTTTTCTGTCCCTAGAAAAAATATTTTTTTTAAGCACAATATAGCACAAGAACAATTCACTCACTGTCCTTACAGGTCCCTGGAAACAAGGACTTGCAGAGTGAAAGAAAAAAAACACTCTCCCTACCTACAGTTTTCTGTCCCTAGAATAAATGTTTTTTTTAAGCACAATATAGCACAAGGAGAATTCACTCACTGTCCTTCCAGGTCCCTGGAAACAAGGACTTGCAGAGTGAAAGAAAAAAAACACTCTCCCTACCTACAGTTTTCTGTCCCTAGAAAAAATGTTTTTTTTAATCACAATATAGCACAAGGACAATTCACTCACTGTCCTTCCAGGTCCCTGGAAACAAGGACTTGCAGAGTGAAATAAACTGACACTCTCCCTACCTACAGTTTTCTGTCCCTAGAATAAATGTTTTTTTTAAGCACAATATAGCACAAGGACAATTCACTCACTGTCCTTACAGGTCCCTGGAAACAAGGACTTGCAGAGTGAAAGAAAAAAAACACTCTCCCTACCTACAGTTTTCTGTCCCTAGAAAAAATGTTTTTTTTAATCACAATATAGCACAAGGACAATTCACTCACTGTCCTTCCAGGTCCCTGGAAACAAGGACTTGCAGAGTGAAATAAACTGACACTCTCCCTACCTACAGTTTTCTGTCCCTAGAATAAATGTTTTTTTTAAGCACAATATAGCACAAGGACAATTCACTCACTGTCCTTACAGGTCCCTGGAAACAAGGACTTGCAGAGTGAAAGAAAAAAAACACTCTCCCTACCTACAGTTTTCTGTCCCTAGAAAAAATGTTTTTTTTAATCACAATATAGCACAAGGACAATTCACTCACTGTCCTTCCAGGTCCCTGGAAACAAGGACTTGCAGAGTGAAATAAACTGACACTCTCCCTACCTACAGTTTTCTGTCCCTAGAATAAATGTTTTTTTTAAGCACAATATAGCACAAGGACAATTCACTCACTGTCCTTACAGGTCCCTGGAAACAAGGACTTGCAGAGTGAAAGAAAAAAAACACTCTCCCTACCTACAGTATTCTGTCCCTAGAAAAAATGTTTTTTTAATCACAATATAGCACAAGGACAATTCACTCACTGTCCTTACAGGTCCCTGGAAACAAGGACTTGCAGAGTGAAATAAACTGACACTCTCCCTACCTACAGTTTTCTGTCCCTAGAATAAATGTTTTTTTTAAGCACAATATAGCACAAGGAGAATTCACTCACTGTCCTTCCAGGTCCCTGGAAACAAGGACTTGCAGAGTGAAATAAACTGACACTCTCCCTACCTACAGTTTTCTGTCCCTAGAATAAATGTTTTTTTTAAGCACAATATAGCACAAGGACAATTCACTCACTGTCCTTACAGGTCCCTGGAAACAAGGACTTGCAGAGTGAAAGAAAAAAAACACTCTCCCTACCTACAGTTTTCTGTCCCTAGAAAAAATGTTTTTTTTAATCACAATATAGCACAAGGACAATTCACTCACTGTCCTTACAGGTCCCTGGAAACAAGGACTTGCAGAGTGAAAGAAAAAAAACACTCTCCCTACCTACAGTTTTCTGTCCCTAGAAAAAATGTTTTTTTTAATCACAATATAGCACAAGGACAATTCACTCACTGTCCTTCCAGGTCCCTGGAAACAAGGACTTGCAGAGTGAAATAAACTGACACTCTCCCTACCTACAGTTTTCTGTCCCTAGAATAAATGTTTTTTGTTAAGCACAATATAGCACAAGGACAATTCACTCACTGTCCTTACAGGTCCCTGGAAACAAGGACTTGCAGAGTGAAAGAAAAAAAACACTCTCCCTACCTACAGTTTTCTGTCCCTAGAAAAAATGTTTTTTTTAATCACAATATAGCACAAGGACAATTCACTCACTGTCCTTCCAGGTCCCTGGAAACAAGGACTTGCAGAGTGAAATAAACTGACACTCTCCCTACCTACAGTTTTCTGTCCCTAGAATAAATGTTTTTTTTAAGCACAATATAGCACAAGGACAATTCACTCACTGTCCTTACAGGTCCCTGGAAACAAGGACTTGCAGAGTGAAAGAAAAAAAACACTCTCCCTACCTACAGTTTTCTGTCCCTAGAAAAAATGTTTTTTTTAATCACAATATAGCACAAGGACAATTCACTCACTGTCCTTACAGGTCCCTGGAAACAAGGACTTGCAGAGTGAAATAAACTGACACTCTCCCTACCTACAGTTTTCTGTCCCTAGAATAAATGTTTTTTTTAAGCACAATATAGCACAAGGACAATTCACTCACTGTCCTTACAGGTCCCTGGAAACAAGGACTTGCAGAGTGAAAGAAACTGACACTCTCCCTACCTACAGTTTTCTGTCCCTAGAATAAATGTTTTTTTAAGCACAATATAGCACAAGGACAATTCACTCACTGTCCTTCCAGGTCCCTGGAAACAAGGACTTGCAGAGTGAAAGAAACTGACACTGTCCCTACCTACAGTTTTCTGTCCCTAGAATAAATGTTTTTTTTAAGCACACTATTGCACAAGCACAAAACACACTGACACTCTCCCTACCTATCCTTCTCTTTCCCTAAACTAAAGGAATCCAGGTTAAGCAAGAAAGAAATAACAGTCACTGTCCCTGCCTATGCTGCTCTATCCCTGCTCCGGAACACACTACACTAGGCCGCCGTGCTGGCGGCCTTTTATAGTGTGGGGCGTGTACTAAACACCCTCAGCAATAATTGGCCACAGGCATCCTGCCTGTGGCCAATCATTGCTCTCCTCGCTGCCGGCGCTGTGATTGGCCAAGCATGCGGGGTCACAGTGCATGCTTGGCCAATCACAGCGCCTGGATGACACTGTGATGGCGTAGTGCATTGTGGGCCGTTCGCGTCACTCGAATTTGACGCGAACGGCCCAAATCGTTCGATCTTCGTCGAACGATCGAACAGCCGATGTTCGAGTCGAACGTATGTTCGACTCGAACACGAAGCTCATCCCTAGTCTCCACACAGTATGACTGTTACTGTTTTATGGTCATTCACGACTCGTAGTAAGTGTGACATGAACGGGTTTGGTTGCTTATTTGGTGCGTAGTATGAAACTATAGTAATTGCAGTGTCCATAATATGGCCTGTGAGAATCAAGTAGCATCCTTCTGGGTCTTTAATTTGAGATTGGAGGGTAAATGGGGTAGAGCGATGAAAGGCTATGAGAGTGCCTCGTTGCCTAGAGGTAGCCGAGGATGTAAAGGTTTGCGGATAAAATTTGGGTGTAGAATTGTTTGTAAAATGCGTCTCTTGTAGACAAACTATATGCGCCTTTCTGGCATGAAATGCACGGAAGGCCTTGGTTAGTTTCTGGGGGATATGGAGTCCCTGGACGTTCAGGGACAGAATGTTTAGTGGTGCCATGGTAGCTGAGTAGACAAAGGAGACTTACCCATTTGCGAGTTGTTCAGGTCAGTTTGTACGATCAAGGTGGACTTAAAGGAAGAGGAGAAGAGAAGAATAGAGATGAATACTAAAATGAGGAAATTGAATAAAACAAAAATGGTTAGAGAGAATAATGTGTAAATCAACATAAAGACACATTCAAGTAATTCCCGCGAGTGAGGACAAAGATCACCCATAGGGGAAAGGGAGCTTCCGTCAGACTTCCACATATTATATGTGGCCGAATGAGGGAGGCAAAGTAGGGCGCATGGATCTCCCGCTCATGGGAGGAGAGCCATCCAATGAAAACATCTTAATGATGTACATAACTGTAAACCACACAACTTATAATAGAAACTATTAGTGTTGAAGTTAACTATATTAAGGAAGGGACGGTAGGGGTAATGAGAAATAAGAGAATGGCATCTGATTGCCCCAAGGTTCCTTGGAAGGGGAGTAAATAAGCTAAAGGAGTGATAAAAGGAATTGGGGGGTGGAGCAGGAACAGGAAACCCCAAAGTTAACAATGGGGGTATAACAAAGGTTCTACCAGGGAAAGGTAAAAGGTGAGAAATTCCTAATATTATAGTATTAATGCTACATTAGAACATCCTAATGGTAGTCTAAGGGTCAGCTGAATCTTGAAAATTATAACAAATAAGACCTATGGCCATACTATTTCTTATGAATGCCAAGAGACCTTATACCCATGCTCATTATGTAGGTCAAAAATAGTTGAAATAATAAGCATTTATGCATGCAAAGGGCTATAAAGAGAACTTAGAACTATGACTATAATAAGAGTATGCAGTCCTGGAAGATTAGCTGAAACAAAGAAAATTTAAAGCAAACATTGAACATGCAATTCTGGAGAACAAAAAGGAAACAGAATTTAGCATTGTATATTAGAGAACTAATAGGTGCAATGTGTAGCACAAAGAGTCTTTAATGAAGACTAATAACAGGGTGAAGAATGAGCCAAATGCTCAGTTATAAGAGCTTCCTTCAGTCCATTGAATCATCTCGTTCCTGAGGAGGTGATGTGTAGCGGCCTCTCTTGTGGGATGGATGGTGACCATTTTTCGGATTGGGTTGAGAAGGATTTCCTGTGGATGAGAAAGATGTTGACCTTCTGCGCGATTAAGTATTTCGTGGTTCTGGTTCCATCAAGTTCAGATCTATTATGCCCCATACACACGATCATTTTTCATGCCATTTTTTAAACCGACGTTTTTCTTGTCATTTTTTTTCATGTTTCCTCTCAAGCCTGTCTTGCGTACACACGATCATTAAAAAAACCGCTCGAGCAAAGCACAGTGACGTACAGCACGTACGACGGCACTATAAAGGGGAAGTTCCGTTCGAATGGTGCCACCCTTCATGTTAGTAAAGTTTGTTGAGCAACGATTCGCGCTTTTCAGCCTCGTGCTTTTCAGTCCGTTACTGCGTGACGAATGTGCTATCTCCATTACGAACGCTAGTTTTACCAGAACGAGCGCTCCCGTCTCATACTTGATTCTGAGCATGCGCGTTTTTTTTCACGTCGTTAAAGCATACACACTGTCGTTTTTCACGTTGTTAAAAAAAACGACATGAAAAAACGACGTGAAAAAAGAGAGCATGTTCGAAATTTTTAATGCCCGTTTTTCACGTCGTTAAAAATGCTCTGGAGCATACACACGATCACAAGAGTTTGTTGGAGTTCATCAAAAGATCTACAGGTATATTTGTTCCCTTTGTGAGCAAAGCGTAGAGAAAATGGGAACCCCCATTGATAGATGATGTCATGGCACTGAAATTCGAGGAGAAGGGGTTTCAGTGCTCTCCCTTTTGCAATTGTTAGCTGGGACAGATCAGCAAATAATTGGTAATCGTTACCTTGGAAATTCAGCTGCTTTTTGTCCCCGGCAGATGATAGAAGCTGTTCTTTTGTGCGATAATAATGTAACTTCACTATTATATCACGTGGGGGACCGTCAGGTTTTTTTGCAGCAAGGGCCCGATGAATTCTGTCAAATTCCAACCTTTCAATAGCAAATGGCTGGTAACAATTCCTGAAACAGAGCAGTTATGGTGAATTGTAGGTCAGTGATCATTTCAGGAATTCCCCTGATACGTAGGTTGGACCTTCTGGCCCTGTTCTCTTGGTCCTCGAGTTTAGTTTGGAGCATTAGGTTTTCCTCTTTGAGGTTTTCTATTTCCATAGTGTGTTCAAGAGAAATATTTTCCAAATCATCTGCTTTAAGTTCTAATGCTGCTGTGCGTTTACCAAGTTCTCTTATCTCTCTAGTGAGGTTAGAGTAATTTGATCAGATGTTTGTTTTAAGGCTTTATGCAGCATATGCTCAAATTGCTTTAATATGCCTGGAGCCATTTGAAAAGTCTGTGGAGAGTCTTGTGAGGTAAACAATTCACTGTCAGAATCAGCTGGGGAGACAGGCTGTGTCAGGCTTTGCCTATGAGAGCGCATAGAGGCTCTGTATGAAGCTGGGGGTGGCGCCATTTTAATCGCCGCTTTCCCCTTTGAGTCATTTATGAGGGGATTCTTTATCTTAGCAGGGCCGCCTCCCAACACCATAATTTCACCCGCAAATTGGCCAGTAATGCCCCGAGTATTAGCTGAACCCCATGGGTATGTCAGAATACTTGCGGGTTGCCGTTAAATAACGGCTCTCTTCCCGAACGGTGCGGAGCTCTAGCACTGCATTACAGCACCGCTAGACTCCGTGCATGCACCCCCCAGTAATCATTTTGAATACACTGTATACCTTTGTCACTAGCATTTTATTGGAGTGCCCATTTACTCACCATGTTCAGATGCAGTTTTAGGCCCCTTTAAATTACATTTCTTCAAACTTCCTAGGTTCCGCGACATGCCCAATGAGTATAAATTCCTCCGCTTTAATCCTTCAGCAGCACAGAGAGGTATCACCTGATGAGGCAGAGACAGCTAGGCAAGTGAACTGCAGCCAGGTGGAAGGCCTTTTACTGCAGGAACCGGTGTGTGGGCATCTGGCTAAAAGTCTCTGATAAACAGACATTTTCAAGGCAAGCTGATACTGTATGTAAAAATGTTTTAAAAGGACAACTCTAAAGCAATTTTAATGTAGAAGGAAGAGGTATGATCCTATAAAAGAAAGTGCCTATCCAATGATTCTACTGGCAGAATCAACATGTATTTTACAAAATGTTACAGCAGAACTTAACCACTTGCCGACCAGCTGTCGTCATTATACTGCAGCAGGTCGGCTCGTTCCCGTGAGTCGCCGAGCTGTACAGAATGGGGATCTGCTAGTAAACAAGGTGGGTCCCCGTTCTGACAGGGCACAATATGGAGATCTGCTGTTCCTAGTGAACAGGAACAGAAATCTCTGTCCCATCCCCACACAGTTGGAACACACCCAGGGAGCTCAGTTTAAACTTTGAGCGCCCCTAGTGTTAACCCCTTCCCTGACAGTGACTATTTTGTAGACGCTATAACATTTACGCAAACCAATCAATATACGCTTATTGCATTTTTTTTACCAAAAATATGTAGAAGAATACATATCAGCCTAAACTGATAAAGATTTTTTTTTGGGGGGGGGGGATATTTATTATTAGGGATGAGCCGAACACCCCCAGTTCGGTTCGCACCAGAACATGCGAACAGGCAATAAAATTGTTCCAACATCCGAACCCCGTTAAAGTCTACGGGACACGAATATGAAAAATCAAAAGTGCTTATTTTAAAGGCTTATATGCAAGTTATTGTCATAAAAAGTGTTTGGGGACCCAGGTCCTGCCCCAGGGGACATGTATCAATGCAAAAAAAATGTTTTAAAAACGCCCGTTTTTTTGGGAGCAGTGATTTTAATAATGCTTTAAGTGAAACAATAAAAGTGAAATATTTCTTTAAATTTCATACCTGGGGGGTGTATATAGTATGCCTGTAAAGCAGCTCTTGTTTCCCGTGCTTAGAACAGTCTCTGCACAAAATGTCATTTCTGAAGGAAAAAAAGTAATTTAAAAGTAGTCGTGGCTGTAATAAATTGCTGGTCCCGGCAATAAAGAGAAAAGTAATTGAAAGTCATTGATAAAAAATAAAAAAAAATAAAAAAATGCTTGGGGGTACCCCCAAATTCAATTACCAGGCCCTTCAGGTCTGGTATGGATATTAAGGGGAACCCTGCGCCAAATTTAAAAAAAATGTCGTGGGGTTCCCCCCCAAAAATCCATATCAGACCCTTATCCGAGCACGCAACCTGGCAGGCCTCATCCCCACAACCCTTATCCGGTGGTTGTGGGGGTCTTCGGGCGGGGGGGCTTATCAGAATCTGGAAGACCCCTTTAACAAAGGGGACCCCCAGATCCCAGGCCCCCTATGAGAATTGGTAATGGGGTATATTGTACCCCTACCATTTCACAAAGAAAGTGTACATTTTTTTAAAAAAGAACACATACACAGTTGGGATAAGTCCTTTATTGAAAAAAAAAAAAAGAATAAAAAAAAAAACTCCAGTGGTGGTAATGCAGTCTCGATCTCCACTCCAGCGATGTCGATATCGTGCGATGGATGATCTCTCCATGTTCCAGCGACGATGTCCAGCTATGACGAACAGCACATGATCCTCTCTTCACCGGAGCGGAGACACCCCGGGAATGACGCGGCTTCAGCCAGTGACAGATCTTATGTAGCTGAGGGCGCGGCCATCTGTCACGTGACCCCGTCCCCCTCTGACGCAAGGGGAAACCCGGGCTTCCCCAGTGACGGGTGACCCTGCCCCACTTTGATGCAAGGGAAACCTGCGTTGCATCAGAGGGGGGTGGGGTCACCCGCACTTCACTGGGAAAGCCCGGGTTTCCCTTGCATCAGAGGGGGACGGGGTCACGTGACGGGTGGCCCCGTCCTCAGCTACATAAGACCTGTCATGCTTCGGCGGCGTCATTCCCAGGGTGTCTCCGCTCCGGTGAAGAGAGTATAGTGCGCTGTTCCTCATCGCTGGAGCCTGGAGAGATCATCCATCACAGGATACTGACATCACTGGAGTGGAGATCGAGAGTGGATTACCACGGCTGGAGTCTTTTTTTTTTTTTTAATAAAGGACTTATCCCAACTGTGTCTGTGTGTTTTTTAAACAATTTTTTACACTTTCTTTGTGAAATGGTAGAGGTACTATGTTCCCCGTTACCAATTCGCATAGGGGGGGCCGGGATCTGGGGGTCCCCTTTGTTAAAGGGGTCTTCCAGATTCCAATAAGCTCCCCGCCCGCAGACCCCCACAACCACCGGGCAAGGGTTGTGTGGATGAGGCCCTTGTCCCCATCAACATGGGGACATGGTGATTTGGGGTCCAGACCCGAAAGCATCCTCCCCATGTTGAGGGCATGTGGCCTGGTACGGTTCAGGAGGGGGGCGCTCTCTCGTCCCCCCTCTTTTCCTGTGGCCTGCCAGGTTGCGTGCTCGGATAAGGGTATGGTATGGATTTTTGGGGGGGAACCCCAGGCAATTTTTTTTTTCAATTTGGCGAGGAGTTCCCCTTAAAATCCATACCAGACCTGTAGGGTCTGGAATGGATATTTGGGGGGAACCGCACGCCATTTTTTTTTATTTGGCTCAGGGTTCCCCTTAATATCCATACCGAACCTGAAGGGCCTGGTAATTGAATTTGGGGGGACCCCCACGCATTTTTTTTTATCAATGACTTTTCTCTGTATTTCAATTCATTACAGCCGCGAGTACTTTTAAATGACTTTTTTCCCTTCAGAAATTACATTTTGTGCAGAGACTGTTCTAAGCATGGGAAACAAGCGCTGCTTTACAGGCATAATATATACGCCCCCCCCCCCCCCAGGTATGAAATTTAAAGGAATAATTCACTTTTATTGTTTCACTTTAAGCATCATTAAAATCACTGCTCCCTAAAAAACAGCAGTTTTTAAAACGTATTTTTGCATTGATACATGTCCCCTGGGGCAGGACCCGGATCCCCAAACACTTTTTATGACAATAACTTGCATATAAGCCTTTAAAATTAGCACTTTAGATTTCTCCCATAGACTTTTACAGGGTGTTCCACGGCTTTTCGAAATTTCCACGAACACCCAAAATTGTTCGCAGTTCGACATAAACTCGAAGCTCATCCCTAATTATTATAGCAAAAAGTATAAAATATTGTTGTTTTTTTTTTCCCAAGTTGTCGCTCTTTTTTTTTGTTTACATAGGCAGATCCTCATTCTGCCTCTCTGTGGAGCGATCGCGGGTGACCGGCGGACATCGAGTCTTCTGGACCCACGCACGGGCTCCCCCGGCATGCAGCGGGCACGCGCCTAAGGCGGCAAGAGCGCACGCGCCCACAGTATTTCATGCATGAAACGACAAACAGGTACACCGTTTTGCACAGCCGGGCCACCCTGCCACGGCATATGTGTGGTGGGCAGTCTGAAAGTGACTTAGAGCTCATGCAAACTGCAGCTCAAAAAAAAGCTGCTTTTACAGGAATTTGAGCTTTAATTTCAGCTTGAAGCAGCTTGTGCTTTTTTTTGTGCTCTTGTGCACATTTTTAGTGAGCTTCTTTAAGCAATAGTGAAAAAAGAAATAAATGTGCTACCCAAAAACACATAAATAATAACAACCCTACAGAGAGAGGTGAAGCAGCTGTACTGGAATGTGACAAATTCAAACAAAATGGAAGGTAATAGTGCAGCGCTACGTGTAGACCAGTGAAAACTGGACTATATCTCAAATGTGACCATAAATTAAGACACAAGAAAAGGGGCAGGCTGGAAATGCCCAACCCAATGCACAAAATGTCCAATATGTAAACCACTAAACAAAGTGATGAGGTGTCCAAAAAAATTTGTGAATAACATGGAATGGATAAAGAGATCCCGGCACAATTCTTCACGTGAATGATGACATACATGTGCGCTTACCAGAAAAGTTGGACCCGAATGTCGTACGACAGCGGATCAATCGAGCTTAAGAGTATCCCAAACGACTGCTCTACAGGATCGTCACCAAACCTCTGACGAGTGATAAAGTGTGCCCGCTGGGCAGTCGGATGTCCTCAATCCAGAATGAAACCGATGGATCCAATATTCGTCAGACGCCAATTACCTCAAAGCTGAAGGTCTTACCAAAGAGTATTCTGGATCCTGGTACTCCACCAGACAATGGGATATAATCAAGCTTGAATAAATGAGTACCCCGGCAAGGGTATTGCAAAAGGACCAGCTGGAGAAAACTGAAAAAAACTTTTCTTCACCGAATTCATGCAAAGAGAAGAAAAAAATTGGGGGCTCCAATGGTGTAGGTCATAAACGGGTTTTTAATTAAAAAAACACCAACATACAAAATAAAAAGTGATCACAGTTCGTATATTAAAAGGCAACATGGGAAGCAAAATGCATAGCCCTAGCTTCTTTAAGCATAAGCGTTTTTTTCACAAACCCAAATCTATATGCGTGAGTCAGGTAGAACTCGCTTTGAAGTAGTACAGGAAACTTTTCTAAAGTTTCAGCGACTTCAGCAGTGCTAAATAAGACAGCTCTCATTTACCTATATGGGACATGACGCTCCTCGTATTACAAGACCTCGCTCATTTATTAAGCTAAAATTTGAAAAAACATTTTGCTCGTCTTATAAAACACTTTTAGACCAAGTTACTAACAATCCAAGATTTTACTGTATATGATTTTACAGTTTTACTACTTGAAAAAAACAGAGCTGACAGTGCTACTTGTCATGGAAAAAGTAACCACTGAAGTTTTAAAATTTTGATAAAGTATTTACATTGTTAAATTGTATAATGTGTTTTTATACTGCTGCCTGTTAGGTCATCTGGCTGGAATCCTGAGCTTGTCCTTGAAAAATTGTGCATAGTTTGATCTGTACATAAATCCTTTAGTTTCAGAAGCACAAGAAAGAATTCTGTAAAGACAGGATATCATTATATTTCAGTCTGCCAGAATTTAAATCCCAGATTAGCTACATCCCAAATATTTAAATCTGCTTTGGACCCTTAAGAAGATTACCTGCATAGTACTTCATAAAACTGACTTTGATTTCAGTAAATTGATAACCAATTTGTAACTTTTATTGGCAGTACATCTTTATTTCTGCAGAGAATAATTAAATCTGTTTCTGAATAACGGACATGCATAGACTGCCATCTTGTAGGAATATTTTGTCCAAATTAATATCCAACAGTTTTGTTATGCTGACATCTGTAATTGCAGATATTGTATTTTTAAAACATTCATAAGTAAATATAATAAAAAATAAATAAAAAAAAAGAAGAAGAATGACAGTATCAAATGTGAAATTGTTATGAAATATATATATATATATATATATATATATATATATATATATATATATATATATATATATATTGTGACAGCAGGAAGGTAAAGTCACCTGGTTGCATCCAGGGGGGTAGATAAAAACTCCCAGATTCATTAGGTGTTTGCTCATGCCTGGAACCAGACCTGTGTGGACTGTCTAGGGAGAGTGAACCCCTGTGCGGTGAGGCAAAGCCTGTGTGGCTATTTGTTTGGACTTTTACTAAACCAGGGACTTAGGGACTAGGACAGCACCAGGCTGATCCCAGTTGTTAGTTTAGGAAACCTGCATGTTTAGTCAGAGGTCAAACTGACCAGGATTTATTTTGTTTATGTTTCTTTTTGGCTTTGCTGTGTTTTTGTCACTGTACATAGAGAAATAAACCGCACCTTTTGATTTTGAAAACCACAACCTCCGTCTGCTGGCCCTGTTTTTGTGTGGGGAGCCCAACCAGGGGGTCACACACACCCGCTACCGAGTTAACCCCCTCACAATATATATATATATTGTGACAGCAGGAAGGTAAAGTCACCTGGTTGCATCCAGGGGGGTAGATATATTTCTCCCAGATTCAGGCTTTATGCTGACTTATACAACTAGGGTGGAGAGTTGTATAAGCCCAGCTGAGGCTAGTAGGCTCATGGATGACTCATACCTCTAGGGAGAGTGTGGGGCGTCGTGCAGACAGAGATGAGACCAGCTGAACCTTGTCAGCTCATTTAGGCCTCTATAAGGAACTCCCAGCTTCATTAGATGTTAGCTCATGCCTGGAACCAGACCTGTGTGGACTGTCTAGGGAGAGTGAACCCCTGTGCGGTGAGGCAAAGCCTGTGTGGCTATTTGTTTGGACTTTTACTAAACCAGGGACTTAGGGACTAGGACAGCACCAGGCTGATCCCAGTTGTTAGTTTAGGAAACCTGCATGTTTAGTCAGAGGTCAAACTGACCAGGATTTATTTTGTTTGTTTCTTTTTGGCTTTGCTGTGTTTTTGTCACTGTACATAGAGAAATAAACCGCACCTTTTGATTTTGAAAACCACAACCTCCGTCTGCTGGCCCTGTTTTTGTGTGGGGAGCCCAACCAGGGGGTCACACACACCCGCTACCGAGTTAACCCCCTCACAGTTGGTGGAGAACCAGTGGCAGTTTTTTTTAAGCCAGCATGGAGGAGATACTGAAACAGCTGGCTCTAGCAAATGCCAATCAACAGCAGACAAATGCAGGTTTGCAAAGGAGCCTTGCAGCCCAGCAGCAAGCTCATCAACAAGCCCAGCAGCAATCTGAGGCCCGCTTCATAGACCTGTTACAGAAGCAAGAGCAGAGACTACAACAAATGGAAGCAGTAATGCAGCAACGTCCGCAGACCAGTGAGGAAAGCCGTCCCACTAATACCGCGTCCTTTGGGGTGAGTCGTTTATTGACAAAAATGACTGGAGAGGATGATCCAGAGGTATTTTTGACCACATTTGAAAGGACTGCTGAAAGAGAAAAGTGGCCTGAGGAGCAGTGGGCTGGACTGGTGGCTCCTCTGTTAACTGGTGAATCGCAGAAGGCTTACTATGACCTAGAGCCTGACCAAGCAAAAGACTATGTGATGCTAAAAGCTGAAATATTGGCAAGGCTGGGTGTCACCCTGGCTGTCCGGGCTCAGCGTGTGCATAACTGGACTTTCCAGCTTGGAAAACCCCCCAGGTCTCAAATGTATGATCTCATTCACCTGAGCAGGAAGTGGCTACAGCCAGAGACTTTGTCCGCACCAGAGATTGTGGAACGTGTTGTAATGGATCGGTTTTTGAGAGCTCTTCCTACTGCCATCCAAAAGTGGGTAAGCCATGGAGACCCAGAGACGGCCGGTGGTCTTGTGGATCGTGTAGAGAAATACTTGGCTACAGAGAACCTGACGGCCTCTTCCAGAGACACTCGGACTTTCCACCCTAAGACCAGACCATCCCCAGGGGCGGATAAGAGGATTCCAAGGGGTGAGGGTGGAGAGAGTGAGAGGGTGGGAGCTCTACCCCAAGTTTGGCGAGAACAGCCTGGGAAATCAGCGGCTCAAGAGGCCGCAAGAAGGATCGTTTGCTACCGCTGCCGGCAAGCGGGACATATTGCAGCCAATTGCCCGGTTGTGGAGGAACCCATGCAGTGTGACTTTCTGACGGACAGACATCAGTCGCTGTGTGCGACAGTCGCATGCACTGCCATTCGGGGAACTGAGAAACATTTATGCAAAATGTGTATTAATGGTAGAAATGTTGTGGTATTGCTGGATTCAGGTAGCCTTGTGACCCTGATAAAGGCTGAATTAGTTAAAACAGAGGTCTCTGGGAATAGCAAGGTAGCTGTTATTTGTGTGCATGGGGACACCCGAGAGTATCCAGTGACTACAGTGTGTTTCGAGACCCCCAAAGGTACCCTCTCTCATCCAGTGGGGTTAGTATCTCAATTACCGCATGATGCCATTGTGGGAAGGGATTTTCCGAAGTTCTGGGAACTGTGGGATGATCCTGAGCCCCCCACTGGTGCCCCTATGTACCAGGAATGTGATAGCCAGAACTCCTCTGAGAGTGGGGAGGACTCTCCAGAATTTCCCTTGTCAGTATTGGCAGGGGAGACTCAAGAAACTGGAGAGGAGCCCACCTCCTCAGACGAAAACCTACCGTCTGTGGAGTTTTCTGATCTGGAGGTTCACAGGGAAAATTTTGCCACAGAACAGTTAAAAGACCCCGCCCTAATAAAGGCACGGGAAAACGTAGTGGAAATAGATGGCGAGTTAGTGAACCCAGATAATACCTGCACTTACCCATACTTCAGCGTAGAGAAGGACCTACTGTATCGGGTGGCAAAAAGGGCAGAAGAAACCGTTGAGCAGCTGGTGGTGCCCAAACCTTACAGGAAGTTGGTGTTGGAGTTGGCCCATGGGCACATTCTTGGAGGTCATCTGGGGACAGAGAAAACCCGAGAGAGGGTATTACAGAGATTCTATTGGCCTGGGGTGATGAAGGACATAGAAAATTATTGTTCCTCCTGCCCTGTGTGTCAGAGGTCGGCCCCGATGCCACATTTCCGTAGCCCGCTGGTCCCTCTACCCATCATTGAGGTCCCGTTTGAGAGAATCGCAATGGATTTGGTAGGTCCTATAATCAAGTCCGCTAGGGGGCACCAGTACATATTGGTTATAATGGACTATGCCACCCGTTATCCAGAAGCGATCCCTCTCAGAAATACCTCGGCCAAAACCATAGCCAAAGAGCTATCTCTTGTTTTTAGCCGGGTGGGTATTTGTAAAGAACTGCTTACGGACCAAGGTACACCCTTTATGTCCCGGGTTATGAAAGAGCTGTGTAAATTGTTCAAAGTGACGCAATTGCGTACATCTGTGTATCACCCCCAAACCGATGGGCTGGTTGAAAGATTCAACAAAACCCTAAAACAAATGTTGAAGAAAGTGGTGGATAGAGATGGAAAGGATTGGGACTGTCTACTTCCTTATTTGATGTTTGCTATTAGGGAGGTGCCCCAATCCTCTACGGGATTCTCCCCCTTTGAGTTACTGTATGGGAGACACCCAAGAGGGCTGTTGGATATTGCCAAGGAAACTTGGGAAAGTGAGAGTTCTCCCCACAGGAGTGTGATTGAGCATGTCGCCCTGATGCAAGATCGAATTGCACAGGTAATGCCCATCGTGAAGGAACATTTGGCCCAAGCGCAGTTGGCACAGCAGAGAGTGTACAACCGTGGAGCAAAGACCCGTACCTTTTCCCCGGGGGATAGGATATTGGTACTTGTCCCTACGGTTGAAAGTAAATTCCTTGCCAAATGGCAAGGCCCCTACGAGATAATGGAAAAAGTGAGCGAAGTGAATTACAAGGTCAGACAACCAGGAAGGCGAAAGCCCGAACAGATATATCACGTTAATCTGTTGAAAGCCTGGAGGGATAGAGAGTCCCTAGTCGCAGAAACTTGGTCACCAGCTCAAACTGGTTGCGTGATTCCGGAGGTTGGAATAGCAGCCACCTTGTCACAACCCCAACAACAGGGGGTTAAGGAGTTTGTGCTTCGCAACAAGGAGGTGTTCTCTGAGCTGCCGGGACAAACATCTGGGGTAGAGCATGATATTATTACCCCGCCCGGTGAAAGGGTGAAGTTAAAACCCTATCGGATCCCAGAGGCAATACGGGAGGAAGTACAGAAAATGCTGAACTTAGGGGTGATAGAGGAGTCCCAAAGTGATTGGTCTAGTCCCATTGTGTTGGTGCCTAAACCGGATGGGAGCTGGCGATTTTGTAACGATTTTCGTCAGTTGAACAAAGTTACAAAATTTGACACCTACCCCATGCCACGTATAGATGAGTTGATCGACCGGCTGGGAACAGCCCGATACATGACGACTCTTGACCTCACAAAAGGGTATTGGCAAATTCCCCTGGCCAAGTCGGCCAAAGAGAAAACCGCATTTGTAACCCCAGACGGGGCGTTCCAATATAAGAGAATGCCGTTCGGGTTACAGAATGCGCCGGCCACATTCCAGCGGAAAATGGACCAGATACTGAGGCCCCATCGGAAGTATGCTGCGGCTTACCTGGATGACGTAATTGTCCATAGCACAGATTGGGCCTCACATCTGCCAAAAGTGCAAGCAGTCCTAGACTCTATCCGGGAAGCGGGGTTTACGGCTAACCCCAAGAAGTGTACCATTGGGCAGGAGGAGGCCAAATATCTTGGGTACACCATTGGCAGGGGAGTGATAAAACCCCAACTCAACAAAGTCGAGGCCATCCAGAGTTGGCCACGTCCCAACAGCAAGAAGCAGGTACGGGCCTTTCTGGGAATCGCGGGTTATTATCGGCGCTTCATTCCCCACTTTGCTTCTAAGGCTGTGCCCCTAACCAACCTGACGAAAGGGAAAGGGTCGGTCATGATTAAATGGACCCCCGAGGCTGAGGCAGCATTCCAATTCTTGAAACAAGCCTTATGTAGCCAGCCAGTGTTGTACTCACCCGACTTCTCTAAAGACTTTGTCGTACAAAGTGATGCGTCAGATGTGGGGTTAGGAGCAGTATTGTCCCAGGTCTGGAACGGGGAAGAGCACCCAGTCATTTACCTCAGCAGGAAGTTGAAGTCCCATGAGGTAAATTACGCCACGGTTGAAAAGGAGTGTTTAGCGGTGAAGTGGGCTCTAGATTCCCTTCGGTACTATCTGCTAGGTAGGCACTTTGACATGGTTACGGATCACGCTCCGTTAAAGTGGATGGCTCAAAACAAGGAGACAAATAGAAGAGTGAATAGGTGGTTCCTGGCCCTACAGGAATTCAACTTCACAGTAAAGCATCGCCCTGGCGTTCAAATGGGGAATGTGGATGCTTTGTCTCGAGTACATGAATGCCTGATTGCTGGTGTTCCAACCCCAAGGTTAAAACAAGAGGGGGGGGTATGTGACAGCAGGAAGGTAAAGTCACCTGGTTGCATCCAGGGGGGTAGATATATTTCTCCCAGATTCAGGCTTTATGCTGACTTATACAACTAGGGTGGAGAGTTGTATAAGCCCAGCTGAGGCTAGTAGGCTCATGGATGACTCATACCTCTAGGGAGAGTGTGGGGCGTCGTGCAGACAGAGATGAGACCAGCTGAACCTTGTCAGCTCATTTAGGCCTCTATAAGGAACTCCCAGCTTCATTAGATGTTAGCTCATGCCTGGAACCAGACCTGTGTGGACTGTCTAGGGAGAGTGAACCCCTGTGCGGTGAGGCAAAGCCTGTGTGGCTATTTGTTTGGACTTTTACTAAACCAGGGACTTAGGGACTAGGACAGCACCAGGCTGATCCCAGTTGTTAGTTTAGGAAACCTGCATGTTTAGTCAGAGGTCAAACTGACCAGGATTTATTTTGTTTGTTTCTTTTTGGCTTTGCTGTGTTTTTGTCACTGTACATAGAGAAATAAACCGCACCTTTTGATTTTGAAAACCACAACCTCCGTCTGCTGGCCCTGTTTTTGTGTGGGGAGCCCAACCAGGGGGTCACACACACCCGCTACCGAGTTAACCCCCTCACAATATATATATATATATATATATATATATATATATATACACACACACACACAGTTGCAAAAAAAAGTATGTGAACCCTTTTGGAATGATATGAATTTCTGCTCAAATTGGTCATAAAATGTGATCTGATCTTCATCTAAGTCACAACAATAGACAATCACAGTCTGCTTAAACTAATAACACACAAAGAATTAAATGTTACCATGTTTTTATTGAACACTCCATGTAAACATTCACATGCAGGTGGAAAAAGTATGTGAACCCCTGGATTTAATAACTGGTTGAACCTCCTTTGGCAGCAATAACTTCAACCAAACATTTCCTGTAGTTGCAGATCAGACGTGCACAACGGTCAGGCGTAATTCTTGACCATTCCTCTTTACAGAACTGTTTCAGTTCAGCAATATTCTTGGGATGTCTGGTGTAAATCGCTTTCTTGAGGTCATGCCACAGCATCTCAATGGGGTTGAGGTCAGGACTCTGACTGGGCCACTCCAGAAGGCGTATTTTCTTCTGTTTAAGCCATTCTGTTGTTGGATTTACTTCTATGCTTTGGGTCGGTGTCCTGTTGCAACACCCATCTTCTGTTGAGCTTCAGCTGGTGGACAGATGGCCTTAAGTTCTCCTGCAAAATGTCTTGATAAACTTGGGAATTCATTTTTCCTTCGATGATAGCAATCCGTCCAGGCCCTGATGCAGCAAAGCAGCCCCAAACCATGATGCCCCCACCACCAAACTTCACAGTTGGGATGAGGTTTTGATGTTGGTGTACTGTGCCTCTTTTTCTCCACACATAGTGTTGTGTGTTTCTTCTAAACAACTCAACTTTGGTTTCATCTGTCCACAGAATATTTTGCCAGTACTGCTGTGGAACATCCAGGTGCTCTTGTGCAAACTGTAAGGCCTGGTTCACACTGGGGCGACAAACGCTCCGACATTGGGAGCTCATGTCGCATGACGTGTGAAAATCAATGTTTCCCTATGGGAGCCGTCCTAACTGGTCCGACACATGTCGGTCCGACTTTGAAAATGCTCCCTGTACTACTTTGGTCCGACTTTGATCCGACTTCAGCCCATTGACTATCATTGAAGTCGGATCAAAGTCGGACCGCAGTCTTGCATGGTCCGACTTTGGCATGCGACTTGTGCTCTGCTGATCTTGAGGGGGAACTCCAGGCCAAATTTTAAATAAAAAACCGGCATAGGTTCCCCCTCCGGGAGAATACCAGGCCCTTGGGTCTGGTCTGGATTTGAACGGGCGCACCTACGCCGAAAAAACGGCGTGGGGTCCCCCCAAAATCCAAACCAGACCCTTATCCGAGCACACAACCTGGCAGGCCGCAGGGGAAGAGGGGGGGACGAGAGAGCGCCCCCCCTCCCTCCTGAACCGTACCAGGCCGCATGCCCTCAACATGGGGGGGTTTGGTGCTCTGGGGCAGGGGGGCGACCTGCGGCCCCCCCACCCCAGAGCACCCTGCCCCCATGTTGATGAGGACAGGGCCTCTTCCCGACAACCCTGGCCGTTGGTTGTCGGGGTCTGCGGGCGGGGGGCTTATCGGAATCCGGGAGCCCCCTTCAATAAGGGGGTCCCCGGATCCCACCCCCCCACCCTATGTGATTGAGTATGGGGTACATCGTACCCCTACCCATTCACCTGGTGGACAAAAAATTGCAATAAAAAACACTACACGGGTTTTCAAAGTAATTTATTGCACAGCTCCGGGGGTCTTCTTCCGACTTCCGGGGGTCTTCTTCCGACTTCGGGGGTCTCCGGTTCTTCTCCCGCTCTCCGGTTCTTTCTTCCGCCGGGCCTCCGCTAACTTCTTTTTAGCTCTCTTGCTAACAGAGGCCCGGTCTTCCCGTTGTCTCGTCCGGCTCTCCGTTGTCCTTCTGCCGGCCCCTCCACTAACTTCTTTTTAGCTCTTTCGCTAGTGGAGGGGTCGGTCTTCCCGTCGCTGTCGCCGTCGGCTTCTTCTTCCCTCTTCTCCTCCTCGATGTTGACGCGTCGCTTCTTCCCGCTGTAATACTGGCTCTCCGCTCCGCATTAATATAGGCTTCTCATGACGTCACAGTCACATGTTCCAGGGCACATGGCCCCGGAGCATGTGACTGTGACGTCATGGGAACATGTGACTGTGACGTCATGAGAAGCCTATATTAATGCGGAGCGGAGCGGAGAGCCAGTATTACAGCGGGAAGAAGCGACGCGTCAACATCGAGGAGGAGAAGAGGGAAGAAGAAGCCGACGGCGACGACGGGAAGCCCGGCCCCTCCACTAGTGAAAGAGCTACCAAGAAGTTAGTGGAGGGGCCGGCAGAAGGACAACGGAGAGCCGGACGAGACAACGGGAAGACCGGGCCTCTGTTAGCAAGAGAGCTAAAAAGAAGTTAGCGGAGGCCCGGCGGAAGAAAGAACCGGAGAGCGGGAGACGACACCGGAGACCCTCGAAGTCGGAAAAGACCCCCGGAAGTCGGAAGAAGACCCTCGGAAGAAGACCCCGGAGCTGTGCAATAAAGTACTTTGAAAACCTGTGTAGTGTTTTTTTATTGCAATTTTTGTCCACCAGGTGAATGGGTAGGGGTACGATGTACCCCATACTCATTCACATAGGGTGGGGGGGCTGGGATCCGGGGGCCCCCTTATTGAAGGGGGCTCCCGGATTCCGATAAGCCCCCCGCCCGCAGACCCCGACAACCAACGGCCAGGGTTGTCGGGAAGAGGCCCTGTCCTCATCAACATGGGGGCAGGGTGCTCTGGGGTGGGGGGGCCGCAGGTCGCCCCAAAGCACCAAACCCCCCATGTTGAGGGCATGCGGCCTGGTACGGTTCAGGAGGGAGGGGGGGCCGCTCTCGTCCCCCCATTTCCCCTGCGGCCGGCCAGGTTGTGTGCTCGGATAAGGGTCTGGTTTGGATTTTGGGGGGACCCCCACGCCGTTTTTTCGGCGTAGGGGCGCCTGTTCAAATCCAGACCAGACCCAAGGGCCTGGTATGCTCCTGGAGGGGGAACCCATGCCGGTTTTTTAATTTAAAATTTGGCCTGGAGTTCCCCTTCAAGATTCATACCAAACACAGTGCCTGATATTGGCGGGGATCCAAGTCGGATCCCCGTTCATTGAAAGTCGGACATATGTCGGCTTCATTTCGCAGGGCAAAGTCGGATCCAAAGTAGGACGGATGTCGTGTCGCACTAGTGTGAACCCGGCCTCAACGTGCAGCAATGTTTTTTTGGACAGCAGTGGCTTCCTCTGTGGTATCCTCCCATGAAATTCATTCTTGTTTAGTGTTTTACGTATCGTAGATTTGCTAACAGGGATGTTAGCATATGCCAGAGACTTTTGTAAATCTTTATAAAAGTGAAAATACTGCGCTAAACCTAAAAATGTATAAAGCTGCTAACACTCAAACAAACAAAGTGTACAAAATAGTGAAACAAATTAGTGTAGCGCTCAAAATAATGAAAAAATGCTACTCAAAGCAATTTAGAAATCAATGAAAAACAAATAACACTATATATAATAGTGAATGTGAAACATAAGAGTCCGCTTCAAAGGGTGTTCTTGAAAAAAATGTCCTCCCTGCGAACTATGTACTGTACCACAAAAAAGTGTAAAGCAAAATGAAGTCCCAAACAACATATATGTGTGGTCATGGATGTCCTTCCATGGATGACAGACATCACCGCAGCACAGACTGACGGGGGGACCCCAATGTGGATGATGAAAATCAAATGGAGAAAATACCAAGACGTTAGGGATGGGTACTCTTACCGTGGATGGTGGACCCACCTGTCATACGACAGTGGGTCTATCAGGCTTGGTGGTCACCACGACCAAACAGGATGTAGCTGGATATCCTGGATACCTCACATGAACTCCAACTGAATCACTGGAAAGGCAGCTCATACAATGGTGTTTTCTCCCAAGGATCAGATTCCACAGCAATCCGAGACAAACACAAGGGTGAAAAAAAGGGAAACAAAAAAGGCTCCAAATGGTGCAGGTCAATAAAACCGATTCCCGGGGTTTATTGGATAAAAATAATTTGTCTAATAGTCATTGGACAAATAAAAGTGATCACAAAATAAAATATATAAAAGCAATGTGGGGTGCAGCATCAGCAGGCCCTACGCGTTTCGACTACAGCAGTCTTCAACAGGGGCATAATGCTGTACCCCCCACATTGCCAACATTTATAAGATTTCAACACAATCTGACCCGCCCAAGGAGGGGTGGAGTCATAACAGGAAATTACATATGGTCTCACAACCTTACAACATAATTTCATAAAATATGACCAAAATGGTATAAATTATATATATCAACTTATTAGAGCATTCAATAGCCAGTATACTAAACATCAAATGGAATGATATTATCTAAAATGGTGTGCCCCCATCGAAACAATGATCAAACTGAAGCTAATGGCTCAATCACGACACCTGTGTAGGACTTACCCCCATGGTGGAAACGCCCCACCTGACCTTCTCATTATTCAAATGGCCAATAGAGCATGATGTCCCAAATTCATAGGTTGGAAAACTGAGTCCCATATGGTATCATGATCTGACATTGCCACAAGTGTCATTGGGGACACTCCTTCAATATTGCACCACTATACACCGTCCCTAAAGGACGCCACACATATGCGATCTGGTGTGGATCCTATAGTGGCGTCATATTGCCCTATATAACTCATGAAAAAACCTCACTGGTGCTTCCCCATGCAGCAACATCATCCAATGTTTGCTGCAATTCGCTATGGGGACACCAGTGAGACGTTGCGGGGCTGCGCTCTGTCCGCGCGCGCGTCCCGCGCACGAGGACGGTATCATCACGTGATCGCGTAACACGTCACGTGATGCACTGACTATAGCGCATCTATGAGAGAGGACGTGAACAGCACCATGTCTCACAGAGGAGACAGGGTGATCTCGCAGCAACGTCCATAAAATGCAAAATACGCGCCATCTCGTGGAAGAAAACGAGAATGCACGAAAAACATTAACATGGACGAGGAAATAGGCGCTGATATAAAAATTAAGCCCAAAAGCGCCTCACCAAGCCCACTTATAAACTAGCCCATGAACAAAATTATTATATATCTCATGGCCAAAAATTATTTTTAAAATTTAAAACTACCGAATATTCCTCAAAATTCTAATAACTAAGGATCATTATATAGGTAATAAGTCTACCCAAACACATAATGGAGTAACCTTATTCCAGTAAATCTAACACCCGACTAATCAACAGATAGGTAGACGGTATAATCCCATATATTAATGATCAACCAATGGGTGAACTATATACCCCCATATATTAATAATCAGGAGAGATTACCCGACAAGGGGGTAAGCCGGAATGTAGAGAGGGACAGAATAATCACCAGGGCCACCTGAAAAGGTGCGCACAAAAGATGACTGACCCCACTCAGACCCCACAAGGGATTACGGCTACCCAAAAGGGATACACGAGCCCAGGTGCCTCACGCCCGGTTGATGAAACAGTTGAGATCCCACTCAACGTTCATACCATGGGGTGAGTAACACCTGAGCTCATGTATCCAGTAGGTCTCCAATCTCGAGACACCCCGTAGAGAGGAGTCTCCTCTCCAATGGGGGACGAACCTGTCTATCACCTGAAATTGGGTGCCTCTAGGATCTTTTGCATGGTGTTCCAAATAATGACGTGATACCGTGTGCTTGTCGCAACCCTTACGTATTTTGGCTAGGTGTTCATTAACCCGAATAGAAAAATTACCGATTGTACGCCCTACGTATTGAAGTTTGCATGGGCATGTGATGAGGTACACGATAAACCGGGTAACGCAAGTAGTAAATTGTGACATGGTGTAACTGCGGCCAGTGACACTAGAACTGAATATATCAGTTTTACGTCTCCCCAACACATTGACCATGCAAACATTACATTTTCTACAGGGATAGTATCCATTGGCCTCTGGAAAGAAGGAAATCTTCTTGGGAGGGTCTATTATATTGGGGGCCACTTCCCCCTGAATAGAGCGAGCACCCCTGAAAATTACACCTGCCCGTTCAGGAAGAGAGGGCCCCAAGATTCTATCGCTTCGTAACACTTTCCAGTGTCTATTCAAAATCTTTTTAATTTCCTTGTGTTGTGTGGAATAGGAAGTAAAGAAGGACCATCTAAATCTATCCTCTTTGTCCTTTTTCTGTTTGTCAGTAAGGAGAGATGGCCTTCCAATTGCCAATACAGAAGCGATGTCTGCGTCTAACTGGACCGATGAGTAGCCCTTATCAACAAATCTTTCCTTGAGGATCTGAGATTGGGCCAAAAAGTCCCCTTCCCGGGTGCAGTTCCTCCTAAGGCGGAGGAACTGCCCTCGAGGTACGGACCTCAACCATTGGTCATGGTGGCAGCTGTCAACGGGGATGTAACTGTTTCTATCGGTTGGCTTAAAGTATGTTTTAAATTCCAAACTATCATTGGCAACTATAATTTCTAAGTCAAGGAAGTGTATAGATGATGAACTGGCCTCATATGTTAGCGTAATGCCACGGTCATTCTGTATTGAGAACCGTCATGAAGGCATCCAGGGACTCTCTCGTACCCCTCCATAGGAGGAGGATGTCGTCTATATACCTAGCCCACAAGACTAATTCTGGTCTATTCAGGGCATAGACGACATCCTCCTCCCACTGGGCCATGAAAAGGTTGGCAAGACTGGGGGCATATTTAGCCCCCATTGCCACACCCTTAATTTGGGAGAAGAATGTTCCCTGGAACCAAAAATAATTCTGCCGTGTGGCAAAATCAAGTAACTCCATGATGAAATTCCTCTGTATTAAAGGCAGTGAAGAGTTTCTAGAAAGAAACAACTCCACTGCCCCCAAACCCAATTGGTGTGGTATGCAGGTGTATAGTGCAGCCACATCTGCAGTGACAAGAATCAAATCTCCATGGTGGACTTTCTCCAGTAAATTAATTGCATCCTTAGTGTCTTTCAAATATGAGGGCACCGATTTCACCAAAGGCTGTAGAAAGTAATCGATGTACTTTCCAATGCGTGACGTGACCGAGTCAATCCCGCTTACGATGGGACGTCCTGGGGGATTGACTGGGTCCTTGTGCACCTTTGGGAGGTAATAAATCACAGGGATACGCGGTGCTAAAGGCACCAGGTATTCCTGTTCTTTCCTATTGAGAATATTAAGAGAGAAACCCTCATTAACTATATCAACCAGGGCCTTCTTATATTTTAAAGTAGGGTCCCCTGGTAAAAGACTATACGTCTCTCAATCCTCCAGGAGTCTGTTCATCTCTTCAACGTAATTCGTCTTGTCCAGCACTACTATCCCACCGCCTTTGTCCCCGGGACGGATAATAAGATTTTTATTGCTGCATAAAGTTTTTAAACCGGCAGCAATAGTTGGGTCTTGATGGACTCTCTTGGTGGGCAATCCGTCTAGATATTTCAACACCAAAGTACGAAAAACGTTAATAGATGGAACTGAACTTACTGGAGGGTTGAACAAAGAGGGATTGGAGAGCCCTGAATGTACATTAGTGGGACGATTCCCTGATTGGGTAGAAGGGGTAAGTCCCAAAAGCACTATAGACACCTCATCTTTCTTTTGGGCATCAGTTGATGGAAGTGCTAAAAAATGTCTCTGAATGTTTAATTTTCTTATAAATTTTTGAAAGTCGATAAAGGTGGAAAATCTGTTCAATTTGCGCGGGGGAACAAACTTCAAACCTCTATCCAATACGGATTGCTCTTGAGGAGTGAGAGCAATAGAACTTAAATTAAAAATTCCTGCACCTAATTTACCCTTGGTCTTTTTGCGCTGGATGCGCCGCCCCCCTCTAGAGCCTTGTTTATTCTTGGGCTTCTGGGGGTGTGGAAAGTAGGTTTGTGAAAACCCTGGTATTGTAGTGGGCCAGAGTGATTATAACTATGACCATAAGCTGGTCTGTGAGATTCCTCACCCCACCCAGAATTTGGGTAGGAATCATAATATGGGTCATAGGGACCTTCACCCTGTAGTGGAGCATATCGGTTCTGAGTGGATATGGGTGTACCCTGCATATAGTTCATATTAGGACCAGATCCATTATCCCTCCAGGGTAGAGGAACTCTCCCTGATGGATCTCTCGGGTACATCTGACCCCTATCACCTTGTCCATAGCCTCTACCCCGTTGTGGGTAACCTCTCCCTCGGGGCACAGAGCCATGTCTACCTCGGCCAGGTTCAGTGTGAGCCGGAGCCGGTGTATTTTTATTATTCCTGGGTGTATGTGTACCACCCTTAGGGTTCTGAGGTCCTCGGGAGGATGTGGAGGGAGGTTCATAGACTAGAGTCCTATCTATAATAATATCAACTGGCTCCGATAGGTCCATGTTGGAATTAGTTTCAGGATTATTGGTCTGGCTGGCCAATTTTTTTTGCCAGCCAAAGACCAAATTACCTTTATAGTCACCTGTATCTCGGTTATACTTTTTTTGTTTCTTATTCCTCTGGTCTTTCTCCTCTTTTTCAAGGAGAGTTTTAAGAGCAGAGGAGAGGGATGCGTATTCAGGAGTGCCATTGGAGGGAGAGAGCTTGTCTCTAATTTCCCTAATTTCTTTATCCAATGCAGACATCCTGGCCCGCTTCCTCTCAATTAAGAAATTAAGGAGTTTTAAACCTGCATCATTAAAGTAGTTTGCCTAGAGGATCATATCAGACTCTCCCTGTTGTGGGGAGATATCCCACCTGAAGCCTCTAGGGACCATTTTCTCTTTGATATACTGCTCAAGAAACGCAGGGACGGTGTATAGTGGTGCAATATTGAAGGAGTGTCCCCAATGACACTTGTGGCAATGTCAGATCATGATACCATATGGGGCTCAGTTTTCCAACCTATGAATTTGGGACATCATGCTCTATTGGCCATTTGAATAATGAGAAGGTCAGGTGGGGCGTTCCCACCATGGGGGTAAGTCCTACACAGGTGTCGTGATTGAGCCATTAGCTTCAGTTTGATCATTGTTTCGATGGGGGCACACCATTTCAGATAATATCATTCCATTTGATGTTTAGTATACTGGCTATTGAATGCTCTAATAAGTTGATATATATAATTTATACCATTTTGGTCATATTTTATGAAATTATGTTGTAAGGTTGTGAGACCATATGTCATTTCCTGTTTTGACTCCACCCCTCCTTGGGCGGGTCAGATTGTGTTGAAATCTTATAAATGTTGGCAATGTGGGGGGTACAGCATTATGCCCCTGTTGAAGACTGCTGTAGTCGAAACGCGTAGGGCCTGCTGATGCTGCACCCCACATTGCTTTTATATATTTTATTTTGTGATCACTTTTATTTGTCCAATGACTATTAGACAAATTATTTTTATCCAATAAACCCCGGGAATCGGTTTTATTGACCTGCACCATTTGGAGCCTTTTTTGTTTCCCTTTTTTTCACCCTTGTGTTTGTCTCGGATTGCTGTGGAATCTGATCCTTGGGAGAAAACACCATCGTATGAGCTGCCTTTCCAGTGATTCGGTTGGAGTTCATGTGAGGTATCCAGGATATCCAGCTACATCCTGTTTGGTCGTGGTGACCACCAAGCCTGATAGACCCACTGTTGTACGACAGGTGGGTCCACCATCCACGGTAAGAGTACCCATCCCTAACGTCTTGGTATTTTCTCCATTTGATTTTCATCATCCACATTGGGGTCCCCCCGTCAGTCTGTGCTGTGGTGATGTCATCCATGGAAGGACATCCATGACCACACATATATGTTGTTTGGGACTTCATTTTGCTTTACACTTTTTTGTGGTACAGTACATAGTTCGCAGGGAGGACATTTTTTTCAAGAACACCCTTTGAAGCGGACTCTTATGTTTCACATTCACTATTATATATAGTGTTATTTGTTTTTCATTGATTTCTAAATTGCTTTGAGTAGCATTTTTTCATTATTTTGAGCGCTACACTAATTTGTTTCACTATTTTGTAAATCTTTAGCTGACACTCTAGGATTCTTCTTCACCTCATTGAGCAGTCTGCGCTGTGCTCTTGCAGTCATCTTTACAGGACGCCCTCTCCTAGGGAGAGTAGCAGAAGTGCTGAACTTTCTCCATTTATAGACAATTTGTCTTACCATGGACTGATGAACAGCAAGGCTTTTGGAGATACTTTTATAACCCTTTCCAGCTTTATGCAAGTCAACAATTCTTAATCGTAGGTCTTCTGAGAGCTCTTTTGTGCGAGGCATCATTCACATCAGGCAATGCTTCTTGTGAAAAGCAAACCCAGAACTAGTGTGTGTTTTTTATAGGGCAGGGCAGCTGTAACCAACACCTCCAATCCCATCTCATTGATTGGACTCCAGTTGGCTGACACCTCACTCCAATTAGCGCTTGGAGATCTCATTAGTCTATGGGGTTCACATACTTTTTCCACATGTACTGTGAATGTTTAAATGGTGTGTTCAATAAAAACATGGTAACATTTAATTCTTTGTGTGTTATTAGTTTAAGCAGACTGTGATTGTCTATTGTTGTGACTTAGATGAAGATCAGATCACATTTTATGACCAATTTGTGCAGAAATTCATATCATTCCAAAAGGGTTCACATACTTTTTTTTACAACTGAATATACACACACACACACACACACAAAGCAATAATCCTGAAATTCATAAAGTCCATATATCAATATAAAGCCAAAAGAAGAAAATAATTTTGCCTCTTACCAGATATTTAGACCTCATTACAAGGTCTAAAGCCTCATACACAAGATCGGACTTCAAACAAACTTTTTTTGCGGATTTTTTTTCGAAGGGCATTGGGCGTGAACTTGGTATGCATACACACGGCAGGACTTTTTCAGCCAACAAACATGAACGTAGTGACGTAATTGACGTACTATGTGGTTTTTCTGCTCTTTAGTGCCACCCTTTGGGCAACTTCTGCTATTGCTGGTTGATCTTTTGCATTGGTTCTGAGCATGCGTATTTGTACTTTGGACTTAAGTCCGATGGATTTCTGTACACATGATTGGACTTTGCACCATCTGACTTTTGTTGCCGAAAAGTTTGTCTGTTTGCACTTACTTAAGATAATGCAGCTCTGCTTCATCCAGAAACCACTAAGCATTTCAGACAGCGGTACACATTCTCAATGCATACTTCTTAAGCCTCATACAC
Organism: Rana muscosa; assembly: GCA_029206835.1. Classification (NCBI taxonomy): domain Eukaryota; kingdom Metazoa; phylum Chordata; class Amphibia; order Anura; family Ranidae; genus Rana; species Rana muscosa. The sequence goes on from CM055121.1 coordinate 90,253,619, forward strand.
ACGATCAGACTTCCAACCAACTTTTCCATGGATTTTCGTCCGAAGGGCGTTGGCCGTGAACTTGGTATGCATACACACGGCAGGACTTTTTAGGCAACAAACACGAACGTAGTGACGTTTCAACGTACTGACAACACTTCAAAGAGGAACTTCAATTCTCTGGCATCACCCTTTGGGCTCCTTCTGCTAGTCTCGTGTTAGTAGAAGTTTGGTCAGTGTTGATTCGCGCTTTTCAGTTTCGTGCTTTTCTGTTCGTTTCTGAACGGTCGTTCGTCAACCAGCCAGGTTGCGCAATCCTACGAGAGCATGCTATTTATGGGCTTGGAGTTATTGCTTTGACTCTAGCCTGGTCCAGGAACAGGAGTAGTAGGAGGAGGAGTGTTTGGACCAAAAATTGGTAGCTTAATTGTGACCAATTTTGTCATATGCCTTTGCTGCGGGAGCTCCAGGAGAATAATCCTAGTGATTTTAGGAATTATCTCCGGGTGACGGACTCCTGCTTTCAGCATCTCTTGTCCTTGCTGTCCCCCTATATTAGGAAGAAGGACACCTGCATGAGGGCTGCTATTCTAGCAGAGCAAAGGCTCATTGCCACCTTGCAGTACTTGGCGACAGGGAGAAGTCTCCAGGATATCAAGTTTACGACTGGGATCTCTCCCCAGGCTCTGGGAGTCATTATTCCAGAGGCCTGTTGTGCCATCATACAAGTCCTTCAGAATGACTACATTTGGGTAAGTTTTATTCTTTAATATTACATTATATGTACTTCATGTTTTCATGCTTTGTCTTTTACTATTTTTTGAATTCCATCATTCCCATTATTGTAATATGCTGTGAATGTCCTCTTTATTCTCATGCATGCTGTAAGCTTTTTCTTGACCTACATGCATATTTTCCTTCACTAACATCCACAGCATGCTACCCTGGGCCCATATACACACCTAGCCTAGTAACCTAACAATGTTTTTTTGATGCTTCATTTTTAGGTTTATCCCAAACACCCCCTAAAATGTGTCCCAATCTTATTGTTGTCAAATTCATGCAGAGTGCAAGAGTCCCTTTTTTGGGGTGCACAAACTCTTTTGTAACCCTCCACCCCCCCCCCAAATGCAGAGTCAACCGATACAACTACTCTATCTGCTGACTTTGCAAAACCCATACACAGTATACCTCTTTTTTTGTGTTAAGATTTCTGCATGAATTGTGCAAGTGCAAGGGCCTGCCTGATTGCCTTCAAAATGTGCACTATTATTTTTTGGTCTCCTATTATTTTAATGGTAAGTTATGCATGTCAAAATGTGCTTATATTTGGACAGTGTGTATTCTTCTTTTTGGATTATGACACTTCTTATCTGTCCACTGGGCTGCCAATCTTGAAAAGACGGAGGGGCTGGCCAAATAAACCTTAATTTTTTATGCATTTAGCTCTCATGGAAGTGGAGAGGGTTATCTGTCCAAAACATCTACCCATTCAACCCCCCTTAACATTTTTTAGAATGTGCCACCAGAGGGGGTGAGGAAGCATATAAGTAGAACTTACCCTTTTTATTGGAAATACAAATTTAAATGTTATACTTTTATGTTGCCCAAGAATGTTTGTGTCAAATATGCTTGCAAATTTATGTGCTCAAGTAGTAATTTTTGCTTCTTTGTTTGACTCCCCAGTTTCCTTCAAACCCCCAGCAATGGCAGGATATGGCGGCCCAGTTTGCCAATTTGAGGAATTTCCCCAACTGTGGGGGTGCCATTGATGGGAAGCATGTGAGGATTATCCCACCACCCAACTTAGGAACGTATTTCTTTAATATTAAAAAGGCTTTTGCAGCATAGTTCTTCTTGCTGTTGTGTCTGCAAACTACGAGTTCCTGTACGTGGACGTGGGGAAGAATGGCCGCCACTTGGATGGAGGTGTCATGATGCATACCGAATTCTACCATCGGCTACAGAATGGCACCTTACGTTTGCCACAAGCTCAGGACAATGTGGATGACCTAAATTTTGTTTTTGTGGCAGATGAGGCCTTTGCTCTGGGGGAACATTTTCTAAAGCCCCTTCCTATGAGGGTGGTGGAAAACGCCTTTGGCAGCCTATCGATTTAGGCGGTTTTTAGCCACCATAAACTTGGTCGATTATAAACTCAACCATGTTGTGTTGTGCTGCTGCATCCTACATATTTTTTTAAGGAGGAATGCTAGCAGCTACATTGCCTCAGGGCAAACAGATGAGCCTTCTGTTTTTCGCCCAGCTGAAGAGGTTGTGATGCCAGCTCTCAAAAGTGGGCATGCTGGTTTGGCCTCCCAGAATGCCCGTCTTGTCCGGGAACAGTATATGGACTACTTTGTGGGCAGAGGGGCAGTGCCTTGGCAGCAAAATGTACTTGATAATGAGTAAATATTTTAATTATTCATAAAATACTATTTCATTTTAACTACTGTTGTCTGTGTTTACTAGGTTTTCAAATGGTGTTAATCTTTGTCATTTTCTCCACTAGTGCAAACCAACCTGATGGGCAACATGAGGTGACAATCTCGCCTTGAGCTAACTATTATGTTGTGTTGTGGCTCTGTTGTACACTGTAAATGTAACTACACCAACTTAACAAATGCCGTATATACTCGAGTATAAGCCAACCCGAATATAAGCCGAGACACCTAATTTTACCACAAAAAACTGGGAAAACGTATTGACTCGAGTATAAGCCTAGGGTGAGAAATGCATCAGCTACCGTAAGTGGAAAAGAGGGTCAACAATGCCCATCTGCAGCTTCACTGTGTCCATCTGCATGCCTCAGCCTCACTGTGCCCATCTGCATGCCTCAGCCTCACTGACTCCTAGTAACAGTGCCCAGCAAATGCAACCTCACCAGCAGCGATCAAATGCAGCCTCACCAGCAGCGATCAAATGCAGCCTCACCAGCAGCGATCAAATGCAGCCCTTCACCAGCAGCGATCAAATGCAATCTCTCACCAGCAGCAATCAAATGCAATCCCTCACCAGCGGCGATCAAATGCAACCCCTCACCAGCAGCGATCAAATGCAACCCCTGACCAGCAGCGATCAAATGCAACCCCTCACCAGCAGTGATCAAATGCACCCTCACCAGCAGTGATCAAGTGCAGTCTCACCAGCAGCGATCAAATGCAGCCTCACCAGCAGCGATCAAATGCAGCCTCACCAGCAGCGATCAAATGCAACCTCACCAAGGAAGGGGGGGAGCCCTCCATACACACAAATCAGTGATTGGCAGATTGTAAAAATGTATATACAGATATAGTGTATAAACATTATGCAATTTCAGTAACAGTGAAAATGTTTACTTAACAGGTGACTGGGGCTCACCTCTGCAGCTGTATACGAGTCTCTCTGCATCCGACGACGTGACCCTGCCGCTGCCAGTGTGGGGAACAAACTATTTTAAATGCTGCCCGCCTCGAGTCCAGACAGGCTCCATCTGCCGCCCTGGAGTGCTGTCAGTGACTCCACTGACGCCTGCCATTTTTCAGGAGGACAGGCAAGACAAGGAGGGAGAGCAACCCGGAGGGGGGGCGGGGGGGACCATGCGGCAGTGGGCAGAGAGGCAGAGCTGTCTGTAGCAGGAGACTGGTGGTGACAGGCAACATGACGGTGACCAAGCTGGGGGGGGAACACAGACAGATCACTGGCAGTCTGGCACTGATGATCAGAGGTGTGCAGCACAGGGGATGTCTCCTTATCTTCCTTCATTTGATTTAGTCTGGACACTGTCACAGGCGGCACAGTCCTCCGCCCCCGCCGCCGATCGTAGAGAATTACTGTAATACCTTCCTTCCTCCCCCAGATCATTACCATTCATTACCACGAGGCAGAAACCTTGACAGGACAGCTGGGAGATTGTAAGGGTGCAGATGGACACAGTGAGGAAACCTGACTTGAGTATAAGCCGAGGGGGGCATTTTTAGCACAAAAAAAATGTGCTGAAAAACTCAGCTTATACTCGAGTATATACGGTATACTGGTATTGAGTAGGGATGAGCTTTATGTTCGAGTCGAACCTGAGTTCGACTCGAACATTGGCTGTTCGCCCGTTCAACGAACAATTTGGGGTGTTTGCGGCAAATTAGAAAAGCCGCGGAACACCATTTAAAAGTCTATGGGAGAAATCAAAAGTGTTAATTTTAAAAGGTTAATATGCAAGTTATTGTCATAAAAAGTGTTTGGGGACCCGGGTCCTGCCCCAGGGGACATGTATCAATGCAAAAAAAAGTTTTAAAAACTGACATTTTTTCTGGAGCAGTGATTTTAATAATGGTTAAAGTGAAACAATAAAAATTTAATATTCCTTTAAAATTTGTACCTGGGGGGTGTCTAAAGTATGCCTGTAAGGTAGCGCACGTTTCCCGTGTTTATAATTGTCCATGCACAAAATGTCATTTCTGAAGGAAAAAAAGTAATTTAAAACTACTCGTGGCTGTAATGAATTGTCGGGTCCATACAGAGAAAAGTCATTGAAAAAAAAACGGCAGGGGTCCCCCCCCCCAGTCCATTACCAGGCCCTTTAGGTCTGGTATGAATATTAAGGGGAACCCCTGCCGTTTTTTTCAATGACTTTTATCTGTATTGCCGGGACCTGACAATTTATTAATAGCTGCAAGTAGTTTTAAATGACTTTTTTGCGCTTCAAAAATGATATTTCCATTACCAGGCCCTTCAGAACCCTGAGTATTTTTTTTTTTTTAAATGGCGTGGGGTTCCCCCAAAAATCTATACCAGACCCTTATCCGAGCATGCAAACTGGCAGGTCGCAGGAAAAGAGGGGGGGGGATGAGAAAGCGCCCCCCCCCCTCCTGAACCGTACAAGGCCACATGCCCGCAACATGGGGCCTCTTCCCCACAAACCTTGCCCGGTGGTTGTGGGGGTCTGCGAGCAGGGGACTTATCGAAATCTGGAACCCCCCATTTAACAAAGGGGAACACCAGATCCCGCCCCCCCCCCTATGTAAATTGGTAATGGGTACATTGTACCCCTACCATTTCATAAAGAAAGTGTAAAAAAATAAATAAAAAAAAACAGACACAGCTGGACAATTCCTTTATTTAAAAATAAAAAATGAATTTCAATCGATGTAATCCCGTCTCCCCGATGTCCAACGATGATCCATTCCAACGATGCTGCAGTCTCTCCACTCATTCTCTAGCGAGGAATGAAACCCCATGATGCGTAAGAGGGGGCGGGGTGACCTGCCCGTTACCCACGCCCACGTCATTGGGAAAGCCCCCGGCTTTTTATTTTAACATTTTCTTTGTGAAATGGTAGGGGTACAATGTACCCGTTACCAATTCACATAGGGGGGGCGGGATCTGGAGTTCCCCTTTGTTTGGAGGAGCGGCGTGCTGACGTCACCACATACAAGTCCTGGAAGCAACGGGTAGTGAGAGCCGGCCGGCCCTTTACAAACCACTGCAATTTTACTTGCCACATATTGTAAGTGTATTACCTTTTTTTTACAATAAATGTTTAATACGGGATTACGCTATGGGGCTTCTTTTCTCATTTAATATGATCTGCTGAGATATCGAGGGACTACAGACTTAGAACACGAAGGAGCCAGAATCACAGAGAGAGCAATTCAGAGACCTTAGCAGTGTTGATAGCCATCTGCTTTGACTGATCTTTCAGGGATCAGGGCTTCTGGTAAGCGGCCTTTGAGAATTAAGGTGGTGGATTCTTTTCTATTTTTCCAGCACTTGGATGGTGGGGCTTGAACCTGCACTCACGGCGCATGCGCCGTTCATCTTCGGAGATTTTGTGAATCTCCTTGTCCTCCATACTGCGCAAGCGCTGCGCCTACGCAGTACGGGCCGGACACTATCTGATGGCCGGACAGTTTTTGTCAGAACACCGGTATACATGTCTATTCTGCACAAGGTACGGACAAGTCCTGTGGGATCCATGCCTGGTTCATTTTAATGAACGTGAGCTTGTCCACATTGGCTCTGGACAGGCGGCTGCGCTTGTCTGTGATAACGCCCCCTGCCGTGCTAAATACACGTTCAGATAATACACTGGCTGCAGGGCAGGCCAGCACCTCCAAGGCGTAAAGGGCAAGCTCAGGCCATGTGCCCAATTTGGAGACCCATAAGTTGAAGGGGGCAGACCCGTCATTCAGTACGTGTAGGCGTGTGCACACATACTGCTCCACCATGTTGGTGAAATGCTGCCTCCTGCTAAGACGTTCCATCTCAGCTGGTGGTGCTGGTTGTTGTGATGTGCTGACAAAGCTTTTCCACATTTCGGCCATGCTAACCCTGCCTTCTGAGGTGCTGGCAGTGCCCCGGCTGCATTGGCGACCTCTTCCTCCTCCTTCGCCTTTTGCTTCCACCATACCCCCGCTGTCAGGTGGGAATGCCACCAGCAGCGCGTCTACCAGCGTGCGCTTGTACTCGCGCATCTTACGATCACGCTCCATTGAGGGAATTAAAGATGGTACGTTGTCCTTGTAACGGGGATCCAGCAGGGTGGCCACCCAGTAATCAGCACCAGTTAGAATGTGGGCAACTCGGCGGTCAATGCAGAGACTCTGCAGCATGTAATCGCTTATGTGTGCCAGGCTACCCAGAGGCAAAGTAAAGCTGTCCTCTGTGGGAGGTGTATCGTCTGTGTCCTCTGTATCCCCCCCAGCCACGCACCAGTGATGGCCATGACCTGGTCTGGGTGCCACCCTGCTGTGAACATGGTTCCTCCTCCTCCTCCATCTCCTCCTCCTCTTCCTCCACCTCGTCATCCTCCAGAACTGTGCCCTTACTGCCAGACAATTGTGATCCTGCCGTTTGTTGGTGCAGGAACCCACCCTTGTAGCCACTTGTGAATGACTGCCCTGAAAGCCTTGGAAATTATCCCGGTTCCTCCTCCTCCTCCTCCTCCTCCTCCTGTGCCACATCCTCTTCCATCATCGCCCGAAGCGTTTTTTCAAAGGAGGCATAGAACTGGGATAGTAACGCTGAGAACGGCGTCATCGGCACTGGTCATGTTGGTGGAGTACTCTAAACAGCGCAACGTGCTGCAGCTGAAACTCCACTATCGCCTGGTGCTGCTCGCACAGTCTGGCCAGCATGTGCAAGGTGGAGTTCCAGCTTGTGGACACGTCACATATGAATGGGTGAGCGGGAAGGCCAAAGTTACGCTGCAGCGCTGACAGGCGAGCAGCAGCAGGGTGAGAACGCCGAAAGTGCGCACAGACAGTCCGCACTTTCTGCAGCAGCTCTGGCATATCGGGGTAATTTTTCAGGAACCTCTGGACCACCAAGTTCAGCACATGCGCCAGGCAAGGGATGTGCGTCAAACCGGCTAGGCCCAGAGCCGCTACGAGATTTCGCCCATTATCGCACACCACCAGGCCGGGCTTAAGGCTCACTGCCACCAACCACTCATCGGTCTGTTCCATGTCCCCCCACAACTCCTGCGCGGTGTGGCATTTTTCACCCAAACAGGAAAGTTTTAAAACTGCCTACTGTCGTTTACCCCTGGCTGTGCTGAAGTTGGTGGTGAAGGTGTTACGCTGACCGGATGAGGAGGTGGTAGAGGCTGAGGAGGAGTTAGCAACAGGAGGCAAACTGAAGCGCCCCGCAATCCTCGGTGGTGGAAGGACATGCGCCAAACTGCTATCTGTCTCAGGCCCAGCCGTCACTGCATTTACCCAGTGTGCTGTTAGGGAGATATAACGTCCCTGACCGTGCTTACTGGTCCACGCATCCCTAGTTAAGTGGACCTTGCCACAGATGGCGTTGCGCAGTGCACACCTGATTTTGTCCCCCACTTGGTTGTGCAGGGAAGGGATGGCTCACCTGGAAAAGTAGTGGTGGCTGGGCACGACGTACTGTGGGACAGCCAATGCCATCAGGCTTTTAAAACTCTGCGTCTCCACCAGACGGAATGACAGCATTTCAAAGGTGAGGAATTTTGAAATGCTGGCATTCAGCGCCAGGAATCGTGGGTGGCTAGGGGGGTACTTCCTCTTCTGCTCAAGTGTTTGGGAGATAGAGAGCTAAACGCTTCCAAGGGACATTGTGGAGATGGTTGGTGACCCAGGTGCTAGTGTTGCTGGCAGATCCTCTGTTTGCGGGTTGGCAGGTGCCACTGTCACTACAGAGGTGGATGAAGAGGCCGAGACTGCAGCAGAAGAGGAAGCAGGAGGAGCCAGAGACCTTTCTTGGTTTTTGAGGTGTCTACTCCACTGCAGCTTGTGCTTTGCACTTAGATGCCTGGTCATGCAGGTTGTGAACATTTATGCCTTGCTTCAGGCTCTGATTGCACAGCGTGCAAACCACTTGTGTCTTGTCATCAGCCACGCTAGGGAACTCCTTGGACCTGGCTTTGGTGTGCTCGGTCCCTTGCTGCGTTGGGCAGTAGCAGACGTACTGTCTAGGGGACGGACGCTCCGCTTTTGCACCCTGCTCCCTCTTCTGTAGTGATGAGCCGAACACCCCCGGGTTCGGTTCGCACCAGAACCCGCGAACGGACCGAAAGTTCGCACGAACTTTAGAACCCTATTAAATACAATGGATGCGAAAGTTCGAAATCTAAAGTGCTAATTATAACGACTATTATGCATGTTATTGTCCTAAAAAGGGTTTGGGAACCCGGGTTCTGCACCAGGGGACATGTATCAATGCAAAAAGAAGTTTTAAAAACGGTCGTTTTTCGGGAGCAGTCATTTTAATGATACATAAAGTGAAAAAAAAGTCAAATATTCCTTTAAATATCGTACCTGGGGGGTGTCTAAAGTATGCCTGTGAAGTGCCACGTGTTTCCCGTGTTTAGAACTGTCCCTGCACAAAATTACATTTCTAAAGGAAAAAAAGCCATTTAAAACTGCTTGCGGCTTTAATGTAATGTCTGGTCCCGGTAATATGGATGAAAATCTTTAAGAAAAATGGCATAGCTACCCCATTACCCCCCCCCACCCCAGCCCATTACCAGCCCCTTTGGGTCTTGTATGGATATTAAGGGGAACCCCGCACACAAAATAAAAAATGCCCTATATACTCTGAACAGCCGTATACAGGCGGTGCATACAAGACAGGGACTGTAGGTTTGTTCTTATGTAAAATCTGTTTGTAATTTTGAACAGGTACATTGTTTAAGTGTAGCTCCAGCCAAAAAATATATTTTTAAGCTTTTTGGAAAACATAGGGAAGGGTTATCACCCCTGTAACATTTGTTTTGCTGTCTGTGCAGTGTGCACCTGTTCAGAACAGTTCACCTCACTTTCCGTCCTAATGACAAATGTTTTTTGAAAATTTGGGTTTTTTATTGAAACAAGAATTGGTGATAAAGAATCAGTGGAGAGGAGACACTTTTTTCCCATATTAACTCTTACAGGAGAGAATTTGCCTTCCTAGGGGTAGATTTCCTCTCACTTCCTGTTGTATCCTTCCGTTTGCAAGGAGGAGTCGTTTGTAAGTTGGATGTTTGAAAGTAGGGGCCTGCCGTATATACTCAGCTGAAATTTGCCCCTTACATGTTGGTGTTGCCACAACACTGTGAGCCCTCACAGTTACTCTTGGTGGGCGCATGAATGGGCCCTGCTGTGAATTATTAGATCAAGAATTGTAATTGCATGCCCCTGTTGAACAGGGGCTGAAAAATTGGGCCTTTGGTGGTGGTGGTGGTGTTGACACAACACTGTAAGCCCTCACAGTTAGTCTTGGTGGGCGCAGGAATGGGCCCTGCTGTGAATTATTAGATCAAGAATTGTAATTACATGCCCCTGTTAAACAGGGGCAGAAAAATTGAGCCTTAGGCACTGGTGCCACAACACTGCAACCCCTCACAGATACTGTACTTGGAGCACAGCAATGAGCCCTGTTGCAAAGTATTGCATCAAAAATTGTAATTACACACCCCTGTTAAACAGGGGCTGAAAAATTGGGCCTTAGCCACTGGTGCTGGTGCCACGACACTGCAACCACTCCCAGATACTCTAGTTGGAGTGCAGGAATGAGCCCTGCTGCAAAGCATTGCATAAAAAATTGTAATAACACACCCCTGTTAAACAGGGGCTGAAAAATTGGGCATTAGCCACTGGTGGCGGCACCCAGAAACAAAAATGTTCTTCCAAGCTATCATCGTCAATCGGATCATTGAGGAGGAGGATAGTCAGTCAACATAACAGGACAAACTCTCAGCATCAGTCTTGAAGGGATGTGACATTTGAAAATAAATTAGTCTGTTATATCAGCTTCAGGTGTTTGGTAGCTGGTGGTGATCCGAGACTGGTTCATCTTTATGAAGGTCAGTCGATCAACAGAGTCGGTGGACAGGCGCACCCTGTGATCCGTGACAAATCCTCCAGCAGCACTGAATGTGCGTTCTGAAAGAACGCTGGATGCAGGACAGGCCAGTAGCTCAATTGCATACTGTGCAAGCTCTGGCCAGTGATCCATCCTCAAGACCCAGTAATCCAGAGGATTTTCGGTGGGGAAGGTGTCCAAGTCTGACCTTGCCCCTAGGTATTCCTGCACCATGTATATCAGACGCTGGCGATGGTTGCTGGAACCGATCATACCTTGGGGCTGCGGACTAAAGAATTGTCTGAACGCTTCGGTCAGACGGCCACCTTCCCCACCGCTCCTTCTTTGACTGACCGAAGCCTCAGCAACTCGTTGTCCAAGATCAGGAGTTTGTAACCTCCCAGTCTCTGGGAACGCGTTGCACAGACCTTTCTGCAAGGCCTCCCGGAGTTGTCTCATCCTCTGCTCCCTCTGCGACGGTAAGATAAGGTCCGCAACCTTACCCTTGTACCGTGGATCAAGGAGAGTGGCCAGCCAGCAATGGTCCCTCTCCTTGATCCGAAGAATACGAGGATCCTTCCGCAGACTTTGCAGGATCAGGGAGGCCATGCAGCGTAGCTTAGCTGAGGCATTCAGTCCGGAGTCCTCTGGGTCACTAAGGATGACATGATCCGCAGCCACCTCCTCCCAGCCACGTACAAGTCCACTGGTTTCTTGGGACTGTAAATCATCCCTAAAAGCCTGCTGCTGATGATGCTGAGTGCCAGGCTCCACCTCCATGCTGACACAATCCTCCTCCTCCTCCTCCTTCTCCTCTTCTTCCTGTGCGATGGGTGGGACAGAAGGAACACTGTCTGGGTAAAGGGGGCCTTGAGAGGCAAGGAAGTCCTCCTCTTCCTGCCTCTGTTCTGCCTCAAGTGCCCTGTCCATTATTCCACGCAGCGTATGTTCCAACAGGTGGACAAGAGATACAGTGTCACTGATGCATGCACTGTCACTGCTCACCATCCTCGTGGCCTCCTCAAATGGTGCCAGGACAGTGCATGCATCCCTGATCATGCCCCACTGGCGTGGTGAAAAAAACCAGAGCTCCCCTGACCCTGTCCTGGTGCCGTAGTCGCACAGGTACTCATTGATGGCCCTCTGCTGCGTGTACAGCCGCTGCAGCATGGCCAACTTTGAGTTCCACCTGGTGGGCATGTCACATATAAGGCGGTTCTTGGGCAGGTTCAACTCCTTTTGCAGCTCAGCCAGGCGAGCACTGGCATTATAAGATCTGCGGAAATGCACACAGACTTTCCTGGCCTGCCTCAGGACATCCTGTAAAACTGGGTACCTGCCCAAGAACCGCTGCACCACCAGGTTAAGGACGTGAGCCACACAGGGCACATGGGTCAGTTGTCCCTGTCGGAGAGCGGAGAGGAGGTTGGTGCCATTGTCGCAAACTACCATTCCTGGCTTAAGCTGGTGTGGTGTCAACCACCTCTCGGCCTGCCCCTGCAGAGCAGACAGAACCTCTGCCCCAGTGTGGCTCCTGTCCCCCAAACACACCAGCGCAAGCACGGCATGGCATCTTTTTGCCTGCGTACTTGCGTAGCCCCTTGAACGCCTACGGAGCACCGCTGGTTCCGAGGACAAAGCACAGGAAGAGGCCACGGAGGAAGAAGAATTGGAGGGGGTGGAGGACAGAGGTGTGTCACAACCAGTAGTAGCATTTTGGAGGCGTGGCGGTGGAACAACCTCCAACACTACTGCACCTTGTCCTGCATCCTTCCCAGCTGCCAAAAGAGTGACCCAATGGGCCGTGAAAGAAAGGTAACGTCCCTGTCCATGCCTGCTGGACCATGAGTCAGCGGTAATATGCACCTTACCACTGACCGCCCTGTCCAGCGAGGCCAAGACATTGCCTTCCACATGCCGGTAGAGAGCCAGAATCGCCTTCCGTGAGAAAAAGTGGCGTTTGGGAACCTGCCGCTGAGGAACCGCACATTGCACAAACTCACGGAAGGGGGCCGAGTCTACCAACTGAAAAGGCAGCAGTTGAAGCGCTAGCAATTTAGCCAAGCTAGCATTCAACCGCTGGGCATGTGGATGGGTGGGAGTGAACTTCTTTCGACGGTCCAGCAGCTGGGGCAGGGAAATTTGCCTGCTAGAATCGGACGTTGGTGTACTGCTAGCAGAGTGCCCGCAAGTACTTGGCTGTGACACACCTAATTCTACACCTTCATTCCTCTCAGAGCAGGTTTCAGAGACGACTGAAGGTATAGTGGGGTTGGAGATCCCAGCTGATGCAGTGCAAGAAGAGGTCAGCTTTGTTCTTTGGTGTGGGTCTTTAAGGTAGGCTTGCCAACGAGCTGCATGGCAGGTCAACATATGTCTGGTCAAGCATGTGGTGCCCAAGCGGGTGATGTTTTGGCCACGCGATATACGCTTGAGACATATGTTGCAAACAGCAGCTGTGCGATCTGATGCACTCGACTCAAAAAAGGCCCATACCAAAGAACTTTTTGAATAATGGGCAGAGGCAGCGCCTTGCACAGGCGGAGCTCTGCGGTGTGATTCCGTCGGTGTGCTGCCCTTACGCTGGCCCCCCGAGGGCATCCTGACTCGTTGGAGATGTGCCTCCTCCTCATCCTCCTCCTCCTCCTCCTCCTCTCTCCTATTAGGCACCCACGTGGAGTCAGTGACCTCATCATCCCCTCCCTCCTCATCACTGGAGCCAATCTGGCAGTATGCTGCAGCTGCTGGAACATGACTGCCAGATTGGTGTCCTTCTTGAGCATCCCCTCTCTCTGCTCTCACGCTACTGCCTTCCTCTAGCTGGGTATCATCATCAGACTCTTCGAAACGCTGGGCATCCTCCTGGAGCATGTACCCAACACTGTGCTCAAACAGTTCGGGGGACTCCTCAGGAGGACATGGTTGGTCTAGGGAAGGAGTGACTGATGATGACATTGATACCAGGGAAGAGGACGCTTTGGCAGCTGCTTTGCCAGTACCCTGAGCCTGGGTGAGAGAGGATGAGGAGGATGAGGAGGGCTTGGTCATCCACTCTACCAAGTCTTCGGCATGATGCGGCTCAACGCGTCCAGCTGCCGAAAAGAAGGACAAGCGTGTCCCATGGCCACGTGCTGATGGCGATGCACCGCGTCCACGACCAGCACTGTTGTCTCTAGACACAGAGCCTGCTTGCCCTCTTTTTTTGGCTCCTGACTGTCTGCCTCTCCTTGTTTGCCTTCCAGACATTCTAATGGACTGCAGGGAAATGGAAAAAGCAGCAATACAGGCTAAGTTAAGGTGTAATAAGGTCAGGAGGCACACTCCGCCCGCTGTAAGTGCCACAAAATCCTGTTTGTGTAACACACCAGGAAAAAGCAGCAATACAGGCTAAGTTAAGGTGTAATATGGTCAGGAGGCACACTCCGCCCGTTGTAAGTGCCGCAAAATCATGTTTGTATAACACACCAGGAAAAAGCAGCAAAATCCTGTTTGTGTAACACACCAGGAAAAAGCAGCAATACCGGCTAAGTTAAGGTGTAATATGGTCAGGAGGCACACTCCGCCCGCTGTAAGTGCCGCAAAATCCTGTTTGTGTAACACACCAGGAAAAAGCAGCAATACAGGCTAAGTTAAGGTGTAATATGGTCAGGAGGCACACTCTGCCCACTGTAAGTGCCGCAAAATCCTGTTTGTGTAACACACCAGGAAAAAGCAGCAATACAGGCTAAGTTAAGGTGTAATATGGTCAGGAGGCACACTCCGCCCGCTGTAAGTGCCGCAAAATCTCGTTTGTGTAACACACCAGGAAAAAGCAGCAATACGGGCTAACTTCAGGTGTATAATGTGCAGGAGGCTTAGCAACAATGACACTGACACTGTCCCCTGCCTATCCTTCTCTCTCCCTGCACACAAGGTTTATTAAAGTATATGACACTGACACTCTCCCTGCCTATCCTTCTCTCTCCCTGCACACAAGGTTTAGCAAAGAATATGACACTGACACTGTCCCCTGCCTATCCTTCTCTCTCCCTGTACACAAGGTTTATCAAAGTATATGACACTGACACTCTCCCTGCCTATCCTTCTCTCTCCCTGCACACAAGGTTTAGCAAAGAATATGACACTGACACTGTCCCCTGCCTATCCTTCTCTCTCCCTGTACACAAGGTTTATCAAAGTATATGACACTGACACTCTCCCTGCCTATCCTTCTCTCTCCCTACACACAAGGTTTAGCAAAGAATAGATTTGACAAGATTTGACACTGTCCCTGCCTATCCTTCACTTTCCCTGCTCCGGAACACACTACACAAGGCCGCCGCTCTGGCGGCCTTTTATAGTGTGGGGCGTGTACTAAACCCCCTCAGCTATAATTGGCCACAGGCATCCTGCCTGTGGCCAATCATTGCTCTCCTCGCTGCCGGCGCTGTGATTGGCCAAGCATGCAGGGTCACAGTGCATGCTTGGCCAATCACATCGCCGGGATTACACTGCGATGGCGCAGTGTATTGTGGGCCGTTCGCGTCACTCGAATTTGGCGCGAACGGCCCAAATCGTTCATTGTTCGCCGAACGTGCGAACAGCCGATGTTCGAGTCAAACCTATGTTCGACTCGAACACCGAGCTCATCCCTACTCTTCTGCTGTGCTGGTGGCTCTGTGCGACCACCACCTCTTCCTCTGAACTACACTGGTCACCTGCATGACGTTGATTCCATGTGGGGTCGAGGACCTCATCGTCCTCCACATCATCTTCCACCCAGTCTTCACCCCTGCCCTCCTTGTCGGTCTGCACAATTGCGAAAGCAGCAGCAGTTGGCACCTGTGTTTCGTCATCATCCGAGACGTGCTGCGATGGTCCTCCCATGTACTCATCATGAAACATAAGTGGTTGGGCATCGGAGCACACAATCTCTTCCACTTCTGGGGCAGGGCTAGGTGGATGACCCTGGGAAGCCCTGCTAACAGAGTCATCGAAAAGCAGAAGAGACTGCTGCATGATTTGGGGCTCAAACTGCTTGGCTGATTTGCAAGGGGGGGAGGTGAAAGACTGATGGACATTGGCTGCAGGTGCCAACTCTGATCTTTAATCAGGAGACTGGGTGGGAGACAATGTGAAGGAACCGGAGGCACTGTTAGCAACCCAATCTACTATCGCCTGTACTTGTCCTGGCCTCAACATTCGCACAGCCTCATTAGGCACGACAAAATACTGCTGCAGGCTCTGTCGCCTACTCGCACCTGAGGAAGGTGTTTCACTTGTGCGTGTAGCTCGCACAGATCGATCATGTCCTCTCCCTGCAACAGGAGCTCCACCAGCAGCGCCACGTCCCTTCTTTGACGTTCTCCTCATATTTTCCAAATTTAGGATCTTGCCCTAAATGGGTGTTTTTCCAATAGCAGAATACACCCACAGTATGTAAACGGTGTATCTCAAAACCTACAGAAATGCAGAAAATGCTATTCAAAAAAAATGTTTTTGCCCTAAAATGTTATTTTTTGAATAGCACAATAGAAGAAAAATATATAAATTGTGTATCACGCACCTCCAGATATGCAGAAAACACTGCAAAAGGTTTTTTTTGCCCTAAATGGGTGTTTTTGGAATAGCAGTTACAGTATGTATCTCACAGTAACATATGCAGTGCTGGTGCACTGAGCTTGCAGATAAAAGTTATATTTCCTCTGGCACTGGGCTCATGGCAGTGTAAAAAGACTGCACTGCAACCCAACCAGGTAAATCTATGTAGATCGCTGAGTTATTAGAATAGATTTCTGAATCTAGATAATTCTCTCTCCCTAAAAGCAGCAACAGGAACCTTGCCCTACACTGTCTATCTTTTCTCTCAGTGCAGTGTAAAAAGCTTGTGCACTGCACCCACACAACTAAATCTATGTAGATCGCTGACTAATTAGAATCTATTTCACAATCAGGACTGACTCCTATCATGTAATTCTCTCCCTCACAGCAACAGCAGCCAGGAACCTTTCCCTATACTGTCTAATGCAGAGTGACGTGCTGTGCTATGTGCCTCTATCTTATATAGAGGCTGGGTCACATGCTGCACTGGCCAATCACAGCCATGCCATTAGTAGGCATGGCTGTGATGGCTTCTAAGGGCACACCAGTTAAACTAAAGTTGATTGGCTGCCCTGCAGCTTTTAAAAATGCGCTAATTACATCTCCGAACACCGGACCCGAACCCGAACATACAGTCAATTGTTCGGGTTCGGGTCCGGGACCCAAAAACCCAAAAGTCCGGTACGAACCCGAAATTTTACAGTTCGGGCTTGCTCAACTCTACCGAGGACCCGACAATTCATTACAGCCACGAGTAGTGTAGTTGTAAATGACTTTTTTTCCCTTCAGAAATGACATTTTGTGCAGGGACAATTCTAAACACAGGAAACATGCGCTACTTTACAGGCATACTTTAGACACCCCCCAGGTACGAAAGCATTATTAAAATCACTGCTCCCAAAAAACGGACGTTTTTAAAACTTTTTTTTTGGATTGATACATGTGCCCTGGGGCAGGACCCGGGTCCCCAAACACTTTTTATGACAATAACGTGCATATTAACCTTTAAAATTAGCACTTTTGATATTTCATGTTCGTGTCCCATAGACTTTAACGGTGTTCGCACAAATTTTTTGCCTGTTCGCATGTTCTGGTGTGAACCGAAATGGGGGGTGTTCGGCTCATCCCTAGTATTGAGCATTGAAATAAGAAGCCACACATTGTTTAACAAAAATATTTTTACTACAAGCACATTCACATGTGCGTTTTATGGTTTTAGAACAAACCAACATTGTCATTTGTGTATAACATGTATATTTGCCCTTCTTTAGCATTTGTAGTGGCTAAACAAACTTTGAAAGCAGAGCATATCCCCAACACATCCCCAACTCTGGAACTTTCAATTTTTTTAATTTGAAGGCCATATGAGACATTAATATTAGTATTCTCAAGTTGTGAATATCTTGCCTTCCTCAGGTGGGATGAGCTCACCCCTTTCAAAGTAAAATTTTGAAGACGCATAAAGCCCTGTACACACGATCAGTTTTACCGATGAAAACAGTCCGATGGACTTTTTTCATCGGACAAACCGATCGTGTATGGGACCCATCGGTCTTTTTTCCATCGGTTTTTAAAAATAGAACATGTTTTAAATGTTTACGATGGATCAAAAACCGATAGCAAATTCCGATCGTCTATGGGCAAGTCCATCGGATAAAAAACCCACGCATGCTCAGAATCAATTAATTTTTCTCGACTCATCAGAGTGTTTTACGTCACCGCGTTTGGAACGGTCGGTTTTTTGACTGATGGTGTGTAGGCAAGACTGATGGAAGTCAGCTTCATCGGATTTCCGATGGACAAAACCATCGGATTAGAATCCATAGGATATCCGATCGTGTGTACGAGGCTTAACTGTAAATGTCCCTTATGATACCCTGCCTAAAATGTGTGTAGGTACAAACAGGTTATTTGCTCAAACCACAAAACACAGTGTGTCAACATGTGCGATCTCCCATCATGGGATATCAATGTACGCGTTTTTGGGGTTCAACCCCTTCCTCAAAACTAAAGTAGGTGAGAGGAAGGCTTTGATCCCCCGAAACACGTCCATTGATACCACATGATCGGAGATAGCACATGTTGTCACAGTGGGGGTTATTTACAAAATGGAAATCCATTTTGCACTACAAGTGCACTTTCCACTGCACTTGTAGTGCAAAGTTGATTGTCCTTCCATAAATAACCCTCACTGTGTGTTTTGTGGCTTTTGCAAACTCCATGGAGGGAAAGTCACATAATTTAGACATGTGATCATGAGCAGGGCCGGATTCTTAACAAGGCCACCGAGGCCAGGCCTCGGGGCGGCAGTGGGTGCAGGGGCGGCGCCACGGCAACAGTGGGGTGAAAAAATACTGTCATCCCGGGCCGGCCGGTGTCCTGCCGAAATAAGTCCCTCCCGGTGTCCTGCCGAAAAAGGTCCCCCGGCGGATAAGGACCCCTCCGAAAATAGCCAAAGATGTAGAGCTGGAGTCAGCTCTACACGGCGCAAGCGCAATAACTATGAAATTGTGCCAGACGATGCCGCACGCTCCCGATGCTAGTGCTACTCTGCAAGGGGTGGGGGTGATTTTAGAAATAAAGTACACGTCTTAGCGGGGCGTGTTAAAACAAATGGAGGGCGGGTTTTGCAATGTTGATGGCCGGATTTTGCAATGTTGATGGGCAGGTTTGCACAAACTATTTAACTCAAAAAAAGAGGCGGTATTTTAAAATGATGGGCAACAAATCATCAAAATCCGCACTGATACTGTGATAAATTCATTGTGTTCTCAAAAAGGATATCGGGGAACTGGAGAAAGTGCAGAGAAGGGCAACCAAACTGATAAGAGACCTGAAGGAGCTCAGTTATAAAGGAAAGTTCAGAGGACCTGAATTTATTCACTCTTGAGAAGAGGAGAATAAGGGGGAATATGATCAACATGTACAAATATATAAGGGGTCCATATAGTGAACTTGGTGTTGAGTTATTCACTTTACGGTCAACACAAAGGACAAGGGGGCACTCTTTACGTCTAGAGGAAAAAAGATTTCATCTCCAAATACGGAAAGGTTTCTTCACAGTAAGAGCTGTGAAAATGTTGAACAGACTCCCTCCAGAGGTGGTTCTGGCCAGCTCAGTAGATTGCTTTAAGTTCTGGATACTTTCCTAAATGTACATAATATAACTGGGTACTAACATTTATAGGTAAAGTTGATCCAGGGAAAATCCAATTGCCCCTCGGGGGATCAGGAAGGAATTTTTTCAACTGCTGTAGAAAATTGGAACATGCTCTGTGGGTATAAAATTGGGTATATGGGATTGCACGATATTTTTTATTTTATTTATTTAATGGTTGAACTGGATGGACTTGTGTCTTTTTTCAACCTGACTAACTATGTAACTATGTGTTCATTAATTATGTCGTGCAAACCCGCCAATCAACATTGCAAAATCCGCCCTCCATTTGTTTTAACACTCCCCGCTAAGACGTGTACTTTATTCCTAAAATCACCCCCGCCCCTTGCAGAGTAGCACTAGCATCGGAAGCGTGTGGCATGTGTCATAGTCATTGCGCAGGCGCCATGTAGAGCTGACTCTCAGCTCTACATCTTTGGTTATTTTCAATGGCTCCATTGAGGTTCGACAGCGCAAGCGCCGTGCCTGCGCAGTACAGGGGGGGTTCTTATCCGCCGGGGGAACTTTTTCGGCAGAACACCGGCGGAGGGGGGGGGGGGCGGCATTGAAGGACCAGGCCTTGGGGTGGCAAAAGGAGTAAATCCGGGCCTGATCATGAGGGAAATGTAATGTTTGTGTCCCAATTTGTGTGCTTCTTCAAATACAAAAAACACATCAAGTAAAAACAAAGCATTATACTTAGGGCAGTGTTTCTCAACTCTCCTTCTCCAGATGCATTACCAGGTCCTGTTTTCTTTATTTGTAACTTTTGCCACAGGTGATGTGGTCATTTTTGAGGTAAATAATTGACAGTCTTTTTTCTACTGCCTAAAATAAAATAAAACAGGATGTGGTCGTGCACCTAGAGAAGGGGAGTGGAGAAACACTCCCTACGTACTGTTTTGGACACAGGCATTCAATTACATAAGTAACAGAGTCGCAGGAAATTAATGGCTTGATTTTAAATTAATTTTTGGTGACAACTGATTGAAAATATTAGATTTTCCTTTTTGGTCTTAGTGGTTTTACAGGCTTTTTACCTAGTGCAGTAGTAAAAATCTTCCCCATCAAGGAAGGTGAAGATGGTTTTAGAGGGCTCTGGAATATTAGGTGCAATTCTGTTACGAATGCCTGGAGCTCTCTTGTATATAAACTGTGGCTACAAAAGGTAGGATTTGTTTCAAATCTTTGTCTTTTAAAAGAATCGGCCAGTATTGCTTAAAGATCTTTTCCACTTCTTTATATTGGCGATTGAAGCCGGTCAGGAAGGCTAAATCTGCTCTATATGGTGCTTTGTTACCAAAAGATCCTCTCTATTCATGTTGAGGACTTGTGTTTGGCTTTTCAATAATGCATGAGGTGAATAACCCTTTTCTATGAACCTGTCTATGAGAATGGAGGACTGTGACAGATAGTCATCAACATTGTTACAAATCCTCCTCATCCTCATGTACTAACCCTTGGGAATGGCTGTGAGCCATTTAGGGTGGTGACAACTTTGCACTGGCACATAACCGTTCATGTCAGTGTCTTTAAAGAACATATGTGTGCCGACTCTGTTCTGTGTAGCAGTGTCAGATCCAAATAGTTAATTGATGTGTAGTCCCATGTTGCTGTAAACTTTAGTCCATACTTGTTGGCATTCATCATCTCTATGAATTTTAGTAGGGAAGGTTTTCACTACTGCACTAGGTGCAAAGCACGTAAAACCTCTAAAAGACCAAAAAGGAAAATCAAGCCATGAATTACCTGCGACTCAGATAACGTTACTTATGTAATTGAATGCCCGTGTCCAAAACAGTACGTAGGGAGAACTACACGTAAACTATGTACTAGAATTAATAAACACCTAACCAACATTAAGAACGGGTTCCCTAAGCACAGTTTATCTAACGATTTCAGGCTGTTCCATGACCAAGATCCCACTTTAGCCACTTTCTATGGGATAGATAAAGTGAAAAAACATTGGAGGGGCACTCATTGTAAAAAAGCAGTATCCCAAAATGAAACTAAGTGGCTATATAACTTAGACACTTTGCAGCCTGCTGGTTTAACCACTTCCCACCTGGTCAATAGCAGATTGATGTCCGGGAAGTAGTGGCGTTATCCTGACTGGACGTCATATGATGTCCAGCAGGATAACACACCGCTACACCGGCTCTTTACCACGTGATCAGCCATGTCCAATCACGGCTGATTGCGATCTAAACAGGAAGAGCCGTTGATCGGCTTTTCCTCACTCACGTCTGACAGACGTGAGTAGAGGAGAGCCGATCGGCGGCACTCCTGACAGGGGGGGTCTGCACTAATTGTTTATCAGTGCAGCCTCCCCCCCTCGGATTCCCGCCCAGCACCACCATTATGCCGCCCAGGACCACCAGGGAAGGGGACAACATGTTGATGGCCAGGTATGTACCCCATGGCCATCCACATATGAAAAAATAAGCACAATAAATGCCAATCAGTGCCCACAAATAGTCACTGACTGGCAACATTATGGTCAATATAAAACAAGTGATGCCCAGCAATGCCACCCGTTAGTATCATCAGTGCCACCCAGTGTCCATCAGTGCCACCTCTCAATGCCCATCAGTGCCACCCATGAGTACCCATGAGTACCCAGTGCCGCCTATGAGTGCCCATCAGTGCCACCTCATTGGTACCACCTCATCGGTGCCGCCTTATCAGTGCAGCCATATCAGTGCCCATCATTGAAAAAGAAAACTTACTTATTTACAAAAAAATTAACAGAAACAAAGAAAAACAAAAAAAAATTCAAAATTTTCGGTCTTTTTTTATATGTTGCACAAAAAAAAAAAAAAAAAATCGCAGAGGTGATCAAATACCACCAAGAGAAAGCTCTATTTGTGGGGAAAAAATGCAAAAAAAATTGTTTGGGTACAATGTAACATGACCTTGTAATTGGCATTCAAATTGCCGCAGCGCTGAAAGCTGAAAATTGGCTTGGGCAGGAAGGTGCATAAATGCCTGGTATTGAAGTCGTTAAATATAGATGTCGATCTAAACTGTTTTTTAACCAATGGATGATGAGGTTGGTAGTGTACTTTCTGACTTTTAATCATGTATGTTTTTTTAGTCTTATTGTAAAATTAGGATCATATGAATTAGCAATCTTTTTAAATTCTTCTCTCTCTTTTTTGAAACGCAATGTATGCATTAAACATGAGTTGTCATTTGTGTAAATTTTTAATTGTAAATTGCCTGCCGGGTGGGTTGTGAACAGCCGTTCTCACAATAATTTTTTACATTTTTTTTGCTATAGTAATATTTACAAAAACCACTAGATGGCAGCATTTCCAAATTCGGGAGATCTTCTAGCTCTGGCCAATTACATTTTGTAATCCTGAGTAAATAAATATGTGACCCTTTCTGTGACCGGGACGCTTCCTGACGACGTCATACGACAAAACGTACGTCAAGGCTTGATCCCGGTCATGTGTTACTCTCCAGCCATTTCCGACATCCAGACGGTGGAACGCACGCTAGTACAGCACGAGTGACGGCCAGGGCCGTCTTTAATATTGATTGGGCCCTGGGCAAACATTTTCTTTGGGCCCCCCCCCCCATCAATTTTGCTCCCCACCCCAACATCCCAAAAAACAAATAAGCATGCACAAATCGACTTATCTCAAAAACTTTAATAATGTTAACATAAAGAACTGGTTCACACTCACTGTGTGGTTGACAGAGGTTACTGCACATCCCTACTGCTCACTGATTGGTTGCTAAAGGTTACTGCACATCCTTACAGCTTACTGATAGATTGCTAGCGGTTACTGCACATCATTACCATCCACTGATTGGGTGCTAGAGGTTACTGCTTATCATTGCCACTGACTGGTTTCTAGGAGGTTACACCACATTATTACCGCTCACTGATTGGTTGCTGAAGGTTACAGCCTTTTATCCATTTTTATCAGCTTTTTTTTTTTTACAACACGAGCCTGTGGAATAACAATAATTACCATACTTATGCACCAAAAACATGTCAGCAGACACAAAATAGGTACCAAATTTACACACCAGAAATACGCCCGCAAACACCAACTCAGTTATAGAGTCAGTACTATAATGACACATCAGAAACATTTACGCAGATAGAGTCAGTACCATACTGACACACCAGAAACATGTCCGCAGATACAGAGTCAGTATCATACTGACACACCAGAAACATGTCCGCAGATATAGAGTCAGTCTCATACTGACACACCAGAAACATGTCTGTAGGGCAGTGTACAGAGGAGATTAGAGTATAGGGTAGTGTACAGGGATCAGTAGGGCAAAAGACAGGGGATCAAGAGAGCACAGTGCAGGAGGGTACAGTAAAAGGGGTCAGGAGAGCGCAGGGCACAGTACAGGGACAGACGGCAAAGTATGGGGGATGGGATGGGACAGGATGGCACACACCAGGGGTCAGGAAGGCATAATATGGGGATTGGGAGGGCACACACCTGCTGGGGGTACAGGAAGGCACAGTACGGGGGGGTGGGAGGGCAAAGTATAGGGTCTTGGAGGGCACAGTACAGGGAGCAGGAGGACACAAATCAGGTAGGTCAGGAGGATACACACTACGGTGGTAGAAAGGGCACATACCAGGGGGGTCGGAAGGGCACAGTACAAGGATCACGAGGGCACACAACAGGGGGTTTGGAGGGCTCACTCCAGGAAGGTTTGAGGGACACACACCAGGGGGTGTCAGGAAGGCACACACCGGGGGGTGGGTCAGGAGGGCACACACCAGGGGGGGGTTGGAAGGGGCACACACCAGGGGGGGGGGTGGAAGAGAACACACCAAGGGGGGGGTTGGAAGGGGCACACACCAGGGGGGGTAGGGAGAGCACACACCAGGGGGGGTTGGAAGGGGCACACACCAGGGGGGGTAGGGAGAGCACACACCAGGGGGGGTCGGGGCAGTGAAAACCTGGGGGCAGTGACAATGCTTTAGTTAATTCTACATTAAAAAGCGATCTTCCCACTTTTCAGCTAACACCCGGCACTTCTATGCTATACTGCAGTAGCTCAGCAGACTTAGCATACAGCTGCCTGCAATTTAAGCCACAATGAATCATTCAGTGATTTTACCTTCAGGCACACTCGTTTGGCAGCCTCTGCTCACAGCTACTGTCACACCACCCTTCTCCAGGCAGGCACGATCTCTGAGCTCAGCTCATCCCACCCACTCAATAGGTAGGGGGAGGTGCAGGGGGCGGAGATGTGGAGGACAGTGGACAGCAACAAGTGAAATGGCTTTATGCTGTCAAGACCGCGGCTCTGCTTTCGGTAATGCAGCCGGGGACAAGAGCACAGAGGGACAGGCGGCAAGTATGCCCAGTGCGGGCTAAGGGGGCAGCAGCTGCTTTGGGCCCCCAACAGTGACAGGGCCCAGGGCACTTGCCCCCCTTTGCCCTGCGGTAAAGACGGCCCTGGTGACGGCTGTTCCACAACTCCCTGGTTTATATATGTGGTTTTCCTCCAGTGCCGAGGCAAGGCACCATCGATAGTAAGAGGCCATTTAGCGTGTTTGTTTTTAACAGATTGATTTTTATTAAACATTATCATGCTATGGCCGTGCCTTTTCTATTTTTTCTCTGATCTAATATGAGGCGGAGTGTCCCTCAGGCATAACATACCGTTTTCTCCAGTGGAGTGTCTCTCAGCCCACCTACTGATTCGTCCAGTACCAATCAGCTAAGCTTTATCTGACCTGCCTTTTTAGCTAAAGGGGTCATGGTCAGTTGGTAAGTAGGCTACTTACCTTACTCACTGGGTGTGTGCTTTCACAAGATCGTTTTCCATGGTGACGGGTTAAAGATTTCAACCACCTTATACCCTCTATGGACTTTCGTTGTGCTATATCCATCTAGATTGTTGTCCTCAATTGAACCTGTTTTTACTTTAGAATATTATATGCACTTTACAATTGCTGATTTAAATTGATAAGCACGTTGTTCAATTATTGTTTATGCTATTTAAACCATAGCGTGAAATATCTGTATTAGCGCCCTCTTATTTTTATACAACCCACATGTCACAAAGTCAATATATTGCACTTTGAGGGGAGCAGCTTATATTTAATAGTATTATTATTATTTGTTACACCATAGCGCAGGGTTTTTCTTTTTCTCAAGCCACCTATTATGGTTTGTCTTGTGTTCTGTCTTGCAGCCATCTGATACTTGTCACCAAAATGAGGTCAAGGTTGAATTCCCACAAATTTATGATCCAATTTATTGAAAAATACAGGGAGCACACCTGTCTGTGGCAAGTCAAACATAAGGATTATTCCAATAAAACCAAGAGGATGACAGCAATGGAACAACTGGTGGAATTTTCGAAGATTGTGCACCCCAGGGCAACCTACAGTTTAATAAAGACCGAAATTGGGGGCCTCAGGAGCATGTAAAACAGGGAGCTAAAGAAGATTGAGGAATCCAGAGGCGTAACTAGAAACTTCAGGGCCCCGGTGCAAGAAATCATGAAGGGCCCCCCCCCTAAAAGCATGATTTTGATACTTTATCTTTGTCTATACTTTACTGCGGGTAGACACCCTCTTAGTGCAGACCCCCGCAGTATAGACACCCTCTTAGTGCAGACCCCCAAAGTAAAGACAACCCCCTTAGTGCAGACCCCCGCAGTATAGACACCCCCCTTAGTGAAGACCCGCGCAGTATAGACACCCTCTTAGTGCAGACCCCCGCAGTATAGACACCCCTCTTAGTGCAGACCCCCGCAGTATAGACACCCTCTTAGTGCAGACCCCCGCAGTATAAAGACCCCCCTTAGTGCAGACCCCCGCAGTATAGACACCCTCTTAGTGCAGACCCCCACAGTATAGACAACCCCCTTAGTGCAGACCCCCGCAGTATAGACACCCCCCTTAGTGCAGACCCCCGCAGTATAGACACCCTCTTAGTGCAGACCCCCGCAGTATAGACACCCCCCTTAGTGCAGACCCCCGCAGTATAGACACCCTCTTAGTGCAGACCCCTGCAGTATAGACACCCCCCTTAGTGCAGACCCCCGCAGTATAGACACTCTCTTAGTGCAGACCCCCGCAGTATAGACACCCCCTTAGTGCAGACCCACAGTGTATTACACAGAACCCTGCAGTATAGACACCCCACTTGGTGCAGACCCCCGCAGTATATACACACCCCCTTAGTGCAGACCCATGGTGTATTACACAGCCCCCCTTAGTACAGACCCCTATACATACAGTATATACACACACACACACACTATACATACAGTATATACACACACACTATACATACACACACACACAGTATATACACACACACTATACACACATAGACACAGTCACACACCAGCATTTTTTACCCAAAACTCAGCCTGATTGAACACACTGCTGCCCCCATCTCCTGGCATGCTGGGACTTGTAGTGCCCCAGCAGCTCACAGACACATTAGTTGGTAATACAGGAGAGGAGGGGACTGTGCTTGTTTAGTGGTGGGCAGCTAATGAGTAGGAGATGTAGTTAGTAGAGACATTCAGGACATGTTCTTCCTCCAGCAGCAGTGCTCTTCTCACACACAAAATCGATGTAATAGCCTCAGAGACAGGAGGAGCTCTGCTAGAGGTAACACATCCTCTCCCTCACTGCTCACCAGGCTAATCCATCGACAAGAATCCATTAAGTAAAGCTCAGCCAGCTTACCTCATCAGGCAGCAGTCCGTCCCACACTGCAGGCTGTGTCCCCGCCTCCCTCTCCTCTCCTCATCTCCTGCTCTTGGGTCAAAAAAGCCACGCTGTGGAAGGGGGCGTGTACAGCATGTTCCTATTGGCTGAGGGGGCAGTGAAGAGGCGGGGCAGCTATAATCTGACCGAATGGTCAGTCCTCCCCTGCCAGCAACGCCGTGACGAGCGGGTGGCGGGCCCCCGGGACTTGGCAGAACTACAGGGCCCAGTCGCAACTGCGACTGCTGCGACCATGAAAATTCCGCCACTGGAGGAATCCAAACAATCGGGAGCAGCAGCAGAAGACATTTAAGTACCCAGGCTGTGGCACTTCAACAGCCTGCATTTTTTGAAAGATCAAACTGTACCACGCAGATCTCTCTCCACACTACCCTCCACATTAGCTGAGGCCACCGATACTGAGCCTGATCCTACACAGGATGAAGATGAGGAGCTCAGCTTGACCCAGGTATAGCATTGTTGAAAAGATTTGAAGTAAGAAATACAATAATGTTAATTAGATGTTATTATGGATAATAATTTTGTGGGGTAACAAAGTGAGTTGCATATCAATAGACAGTAGTGGCCAAAAAGGATTAGGACAAAAATGAGAAATGCAGGAGTCAGAATGATATTCTTTGCTATTTAGACACATTCAAGTTTAAAAAGTCATGAGCTGAAAAGTGTTTGCGATTGATGACAAAAAACTAAAATGATGTTCCATTTTCACACACAGGAACTTTTTAGCCAAGAAGAGGCCGTGCCCAGCAGCCAGACAACAGAGTCTCGAATCCCTCCCCTGCACCCTCCTAAAAAAAGGGCCAGGAAAAGCCACCACCTGGATGAGGCCACAGTTCCTTACTAGGGCTACATCTGTCATCACCACAGCACCCGATAAGGTTTGGCTGTTTCACAGCTAATAAGCGCCGCGAGGTTGACGCGGATCAAAAGGGAGCTATGTGAGGGGATGATGATCCAGCTCCTCAGCAAGGCCAGGAAACGAGAGCTAACCCCAAAATCACATGTGTGTGATTTGGAGCACACAGCTCCACCTCCTCCACAACAAGCCTACCCACCCCAGCAAACCTACCAACCCCAGAAAACCTACCCACCCCAGCAACCCCACCCACCCCAGCAACATGGTGGTCAGTGGTCAATTTAGCCCCAGGATCCCCAACAAGGCCCATGGTCTGGGGAGTTTCAGGGCTACTAATTTTGGATTTTTAATTTAAGTATGATTTTCTTGGTTATACTTGTCAGCGAAATCAGGCTGTACGCAGAGCACACAGCCAGATATCGTGTCTCTAATAGTAACACATTTCGTCTCAATTTAATAATGCATCTTAAGCTAAAATACACTCACCTTCCATTCGATTTGCCATTCATTCAAGTCAAAAGACATCACCACACTGTTCTTATCATCTCGGCATCACAGCATCACACTGATCGCCCAGAGCCTCACGGCTCCTTTTTATTATCAAAAGCTCTCACCAGCAGATAATCACTTCCCCCATGGGAGTGGTCATCACAGGATGTCCCCTTCACACAGGAAATGTCCATATAAGGGCGTCCCTCTAACAGGATGTCCGATACAATATAATACAATACATGAACACAATACGATTGCTAAAGTCTTGTGGGCGTGTCCGGGCAGGGAAAGCGTGTATGCTCCTAACAAGCGAAGCCGTATGGCTTTAAAACATGGACGCTTTCCCTGACTCTGAAAACGCTCATAAGCTCTCATATTACCGCTGATAGGAATCCTTATTTTACGATATTCCATAGAATAACGCATATTCAGATTATACTATTATTGCTTGTGGAAAGGGAGGCTATCTGCAGCCGTGAGCTACGAATCTCGACCATGCTGATCAGACACAGCCGAGACAAGAGCGCACATCTGCCTATAACCAATGATGTCATTGCATAGCGAGCATATCCCCTCCTCAATGATCGTCCGTGCTAATGCACAGAGGGCCCCTCGTCGGCAGACATATCCTCACGCTGCAAACATCACACTCCAACCTCAAGACGTTTTCCACTACCAGACGGGATTCAACCAGCCTCAGACTGCCCCAGTCAGCTCTTTAGAGCGGGTTGCGGAAGTACTAACACTGGGTGACACTATAATAATACATATTAAATGCATCTTCATAAAATTTTCCACAACATACTTTTGTGAGTTTTCTGTGTATCATTTGCTCTTTTGGTTTCAAATTTTGCATTTTGATGACAGAGAATGTCTACTAATTGTTTTAATTTTCTTTATGTTGTGAATGCACAAGAAACAAAATGGCCTCAGCTGATGTGGAAAGAAGTGTGGAGAGCAATGTGCGTGGTTCGGTCCGGTCTGACAAAAATCACAGTCTGTTGTAGTACCACAGCCTGGGGACATATATGTCATCTGCTGCTGCTCCCGATCTCTCGGAGTCTACGACCTTCTTGTGCTCCCTATTGTATGTACTCCTCAGGTTCCCAATTTTGCTCTTCACAAAATTTAGGTCTGCCCCGGGGTACAGAGGCTTCACCAATTCCACCAGTTGATCCATTGCTGCCTTCCTCTTGATTTTTATATGCCATTATTGTGCTTACTATTCAAAATAAATAAATATTACCAAAATAATTTGCTTATGTGTTTAACTTTCTAATGACAACTTGGGAGTAGGGAGATACATTTCTAAAATTAAGAACAAGGGACACAAATAGAGTTGGAGCTTTGCGCTTCAAAACCACTAAGGGATAATGGGGTTGTGCTAACTTGACAATTTTTTTTTATTATTGATATCACTAGAACACAAATCCTTTGTAAATATATTTGTTATTACTCCATCAGTATCACCAGCAAAGCAGCTTTATTATTAAGCCATTATAAAGAAGAAAAGAATGTGCGCTGCATTTTGAGATTTCATAATTTGCCGCGTCACAAATGTGATATCTCCATTATGAGCGCTAGTTTTACAAGACCGAACGCTTCCGGCTGGTCCTTGCTTCCGAGCATGCGTGTTTGGAATTTGGACTTTAGTCTGATGGACTTGTGTACACACGATCGGATTAGCCGACGTAGGACTTTTGTTGCCGGAAAGTTTGTCTGTTTGCACAGCGAACATTTGTCCAATGAAAACCGAAAGAGTTTATCCGATGGAGCGTACACACGATCGGATTTTCCGCAAAAACAGGTCCGTTGGAGGTTTGTTGTCAAAAAGTCAGATCGTGTGTATGGGCCTTTAGACCACCTTCAACAGCAAGGATAGGTCAACATGCTTTAAGACACGTGTGGAACAAAATTCACATGTGAAGAGGAAGAGGAACACGCATGGTGTAGTATCTAAAATCCAAGTTAAGAGAGAAAAAAAAGGAAAAATCTGTCCCAATATAAGTGATAATATTGTATGTAATGGAAAAAGAAAGTGCTCCACCTGTGCTCTTCCTATATTCCGTGTGTTGGGCGGAGTTTTTAGCAGTGATGTCATCAATGGATGATATATGTGATGCCTGTTTACTTCTCGTGTTTGTAAGTAAATGTTTTTTAATGAACTGGGATTTTAGATACTGCATATGCAAACACAAAAAGTTTAGGTGCTGAATGGGGGGAAAACAAGATATGAGAAGGTCTGATATGCTTCATGCGCCCCAGAAGCTAGTAGGAAAAATGCATCAGGGAATGGTGGCGAGCAGAGCAATTGTACAACCAAAAAGTCCATGAGACTAGCACTAGGCAGTGCTGTATTATGGCCTAGGCCGACAAGGCCCAGGCCTAGGGCGGCGAAAAAACGCCCTCCGCCTGTAAACCCTCCCCTCCTACCGCACAGAGAGCCGCACAACTGAATCCCGGAGCTCAGTGCCACGACAAGTTTCGGCACTGAGCTCCGGTAATTTGTCAGTCTAGGATGCGCTGGCACGGTCACCCGGAACATCTGCCGCCCGGGGTCCCGCAGCGTCGATCAGCTGTACAGAGTCCCTCTCTCTCTCCACTGACCTCACACACAGTCACTCTTTGGATCCTCCCCCCCTCTCGGCTCAATGTTCCTGTGTACACAGCCAGGAGGAGGAGCCGAGGAGAGACACAACTACGGTCAGTGACAGAGCCGTGCTGCTGGTATGTGAGACAACTTCAGTGACACAGTAACCAGGAGGAAAGGAGGGGGGGCAGGCAGATAAGAGGTGAAATAATGAAGAGATGGGAGGGGAGAGGGGGGTATGGGGATATGTGCTGGGGAGTGATTTGAGAGGGAAGATGATATGAGCTAGTGGGGGGATCTGATCCCCCCCACTAGCACATATCCTCTCCCCTCCTAAATCACTCCCCAGCACATATCCCCATACCCCCCAAATTAAAAGATGCTCTGCCCCTCCCCACACTGTCCCCCTGTCCTCATCCCACCCTGTCCCCCTGTTCCTCGGTCCTCATACCAACCCTGTCCCCCGGTCCTCATCCCACCCTGCCCCCATCCCACCCTGTCCCCCTGTCTTCCTCCCATGAAAATTAGGGATGAGCTCCGGCATGTTCGCATTGAACATGTGCAGAGCCCGCCAGGATGTCGGCACCACACTGCGCTAATGACAGGTAGGGAGACATTTCCTGATGCTCGGCTGCAGAGATTGGGAAATGTCTTCCTGGCTGTGATTAGCGCAGCGCGGTGCTGACTTCCTAGCGGGCTCTGCACGTGTTCAATGCGAACACGCCGGAGCTCATCCCTAATGAAAATGACAGGGCGGGTCTTAAAAAGGAAGGGGGTGTAGTCTTGACAGGAAGGGGTGCGTCATATATAAAGTAGGGGGTGCGCGAGTTTTGTCAGGCCTAGGGCAGCACAAAACCTAAATACACCACTGGCACTAGGTGGTATGCTTGTGTAAGATGCACTTGCAGCCTACTGTCCAGAAGAATCAATAATAGTAACTATGCCACAATGTGAATGTAAACATGAATTTATTAAAGCAAAACAGTTAGTCAATGTTCCATAATGCAAAGAAAATATAGCCATGACAGCCATTATGTGATATGGCTAGATACGTTCAAGAAAGAAAAACTCCCCACTTTAGAGACTTAAGCCCTGGACACACGGACGGAAATCCTGTCTATTTGAAAACCGTCGGTTTTTCTGATGGGACTCCTGGCAAGCTTGCCTTACCAAGCCCTGTGTAGAGACGGCCACTCAAAAGAACCGCCGTTCTTTTGAATGGCAAGAACGCAGTGACGTCATCGACTACGACGAGCCGGCGCTCGTCACATTTGATGCCGTCGCCACCATCTTGCTACAGACCACACTAACCTTGTATGCTACCGCGCATTCATCAAAGTCTTATCGAGCATGTCCGGGTTTACGTCTGACAGGTAAGCATACAGACGACCGTTTTTTTCGGCAGGAAACACTCTGCCGGGAATCCCGACGGGAGAAAAGGAAGCAGGTTCTCTATTTTTCACGGGCAGTTTTCCTGTCGGGAAAACTGCTATTGAGCATACAGCTGCTAGGATTCCCAGCCAAATGCTCTCCTGGCAGTATTCCTGCCGGGAAAACCGGTCGTGTGTACGAGGCCTGACTGTCTCCTGTATACCGAGTCTAGTGCTGCGGGCAGCACAAAAATGCAAGTCCCGATGTACGTGGGTGATGGTGTAGCTGAGAAGGAAAGCCCACCACTAATATACAGGCACCAAACAGCAAGCGGCCAGTGTGTGCGAGCGGCACACCAAATATGACCTTATGGATCCTGGAGAGAAGCTTGACCCGCAGGAGGACAAAGGGAGCATTAAAACGGGTAACAGAAAAATACAGAGCCACCTGGCTCTCCCTTCAGTTCACTTTTCACTGGTTCCTCAGGTAGCCTCCTCCTGGTTATCTGCGCTCTTCTGGCTCACTCAGCCTGTAGTTAAAAGCACCCCGCTGCCCAGGCCCACTCCTGGCTGCTCAATAGGGGATCTTGTGGTACACAGGGCTCTATTACTAGGCTTGTGCAATTCGTTTCGTAACGAATTGAAATTCGTCCGAATTTAGCAACTTTCGGACATTCGGAAGCATTCGAATTTCCGAACAAAGCAATTACGAATAAGACCGAATCCGAAATAAATTATACCGCAAATAGCGAATGCCCGAATGTCTTCGGCATAATTCGTTATGAAAAAGTTACGAATGTACGAATCCATACGAAGCACAATAACACTCACTCTGCTCTGCTCTCTGCTTCTCCCACACCGTGCTGAACTCCCTCTCAAAATGGTGTACAGGGGCGGAGGTTATAGCCGCATGTAAAAAACGAAAGTAAAATACGAGATTTCGAATCCATTCGAAGCACAATAACACTCTGCTCTGCTCTCTGCTTCTCCCTCACCATGCTGAACCCTCTCAAAATGGTGTACAGGGGCAGAGGCTATAGCCGCATCTAAAAAACGAAAGTAAAATACGAGATTTCGAATCGTTACAAATAACCGCAATGTATTTAGAAAAGTACAAATCCATTCGAAGCACATTAGGCATAATAGGCAGCGTCGTTGTGAGAGAGACACGGAAAATTACGAATCAACGAACCCAAAAAAAGTTACGAAAGTAGGAGTTGTGTCCAGAATCAACGAAAAACAACGTACTCTACCGAAAGTACGAACCCAAAAAAAGTTACGAAAGTAGGAGTTGTGTCCAGAATCAACGAAAAACAACGTACTCTACCGAAAGTACGAATTATAAAGCAACAAAAAATTCAACGAAAAATGTCGCTTGCAAAAATACGAATGAGTCCGAACACGAAAAATCCCGTCTAGCAAAATTACGAATGATTACGAATCAACAGGACCGGAAAGAAACGAACCGAAACAAATTTTTCCGTTGTGCACAAGTCTATCTATTACCCTTTTGAAATTTCCAGTTTCCCTCTGTCCCCTGGACTAGCCTAGTTGTCCCAGCTATCCCAGTCATCCAGACTTTCTTAGCTGCCTCAACTCTCTCAGCCTGATGTACATGGAATCTCTCCTTCAGCATGGAGTGCCATCTCTTGAGTATGGCACCGCTTTCTCCCAACAGGAGCACAATTTTATATGTGTGATGTCTGTTTACTCCTTGTGTTTGTAAGAACTTTACTTTTTTTTTTTTTATAAACTGTGATTTTAGATACTGCACAATGAGTGTCCCTCTTCCTCTTCACATGTGAATTTTATTCCACACATGGAATTCTAGGAAACGCACAAGTCAAGCACTTTGTTTCTTCCTTACATACAATATTATCTCTTATATTGGGACTGGTTTTACTTTTTCTCTTCTTTTTGCTTTATATTGGTAAAATACATGGACTTGAATTTCGGGTTTATTGCATTGTGTTATATATCAATTTCATATTTGAAATTG
This sequence comes from Rana muscosa, assembly GCA_029206835.1. NCBI lineage: Eukaryota > Metazoa > Chordata > Amphibia > Anura > Ranidae > Rana > Rana muscosa. The sequence continues at coordinate 90,287,676 of CM055121.1, forward strand.
TTATTTTTTTTGCTATTTTTTATTATATTTACTTGTGAATTAGAAGGCACTTTATGGAAAGTATGAATTACAGGAATGATTGCTTTAAGTATATATATATATATATATATATATATATATATATATATATATATATATATATATATATATATATATATATATATATAAATAATTAGTGATATTGGGGTGTTTAGCTCAAGTGATAAATGCGTTTTTTTTTGTGCAGTGAGTCCACATTAGACAGGTGTTATAGTTGAGGGCCTGGTAGCCCACGTTTAATAAACAGGAAAAAACAAAACCCAAAGGTCCATTCAGGATTCCCATGTAGGGGTTTAACTTCATTTAGCAGTCCAAAAATAATGAAAAAAAAAACATACCAAGCCACCTTGCTCCCATGTCAGGAGTTCCTCTGCTTGCTCTCAACAGATTTCACGATTCTTTCCAGCCCCCTGGACTCACCGGCTTCCTCAGTCTTCCCAATTCTCAAGGCTGTCCAGCCTTTCCCAGTCCATGGGCAAAGAATCCTTTACATGGGCTGCAGTCTCCCACAGGGCAGACCGCTTTCCAGACACAGGTCTGTCTTCACACAGCAGTAGCAAGCTGCTCACTCTCCACCATCCTCCCCTCTCTGCTCTCACCAGACCCTTGTTATATGGCTTGTGTGCACCTGGGCACACAACCTGCTGGCTATCCATAAGACCTGGACACAGGGTAGGAGATCCCACCCAAGTATCTGCGGGATCTCCAAACTACAGAGCCCCATACGAACATAGCAAAACCTGGAGAAAGCTGCCAAAACATTTTTCTCTGTTTCAAAGCTATGCTCTGTAGCTCTGCAGTCCGCCGACATGCAGACTCTGTGTCCATTTTTGCTCCCTTTCCATAGGGACAGGGATTCTCATTATAACAAACCCCTCTCCCTTGTTTCGATCCAAAGGGAGGAACACCAGCACCCATCATCACGGTTGGGACACTTCTGTGCTGGCTGTCAGCCACGTAGGCCCAACCCTTTTCTGGGTGCACATCTCACCCTGGATCTTAACAGGGTCCTATATTTTCCTATAGTCAGCCCTCTACCTCTTCTTTTGGGGTCCCTGGGCTTATTCACTTTTCTTGGGGGAACTCTGCCTTCCCTGATCCTTCCTTTAACTTACTGGCATCAGATTTACCCTTCACTATAGGTTCTAATACCTTTCTCTGGTTATTCACGGCAACGTCATTCTTAACAGCACCTATCATTAGCAGATCACCAATTTTAAGATCCCAACTTCCGATACCATCAGTGCTTTTTTCAGAGTTTGTTAGGACCCGTCCTGAGGAGGGACAACACACAGGCGAGTGACTATGCTCCACGGAACTATCACCAAGCTCCACCTCACCTGCTGTCCAACACTCCATGGGCGGCTGTCCTAACAAATGACACTGACCCAAGCACAAATCATTCCTTACTGCGATAATGCCAACTAGTGTACACATTACATTGCTACAGCAACCAATACCTTCAGCAAAGATGTTTCTAGTCACTGCACCAGGCAGAGAGACCTCCGATATCTCAAATAGGTCTCCTGAGCACCCTCTATACCAATCAATGCCTGGAAGTACTCTCACAGGGAATCTGGAGATCCTGTGCCAAATGGTTAACAAACACCAGTCCCACCAATTCCCCTCTTGGTCAAGGTTACCCAGCATGGCCTGTATCACCTGGCTCCACCCATTGGTACTACGCAGTACCACCTGGTCAGACTTCGGTGGAGACACCCATGGGTACAGGGAATGCGTTTTTACCAACTCCAGCATTTCAAGAAAAGTTTTTGTCATCTCTATACATTCCATGTCTAAATTTGTGACCTCTTTAGGGACCTTTCCCTGCTGTCAGGGACATACTGGGCTTGAACCTGGGACCTCTTCTGTGTCTGGCATTGACTCTTCCCGCTGAGCTATCTGGGATGCTGGACAGTTCCCTGCCTGATCTGCTGGATGACCTATCTGATCCATTAGACTACTCTGCTTGGTGTCTTGATTACTGTTGAACTCTGAACCCCTTGCTCCTCCCATGAACTTCCTATAAAAGACGTTCCAGAGATGTTGCCCCTTGCGGTTTGATCTGCTTCTGTATCCTGTTCCTGTGTTTGACCCGGCTTCCTGACCACGCTTCTACAGTCCTGACCTCGGCTCGTTTGACCCTGCTCAGTTATCTGCCAGTCTGCCTGTTGCCAAGATTCGGCCTGGACTTTGACTACTCTCTGCCTGCCACTTATGATGTTTACCTTGATGTGTATGACCCGGCTTGTCTGACTCTGCAAACCTGCACCAGCTGACCTGCATCCTCTGCTCTGCGAGCTGCACACGCTGACCTGCATCCTTGCAATGCAAACCTGCACCTGCTGACCTGCATCCCTGCTCTGCAAACCGGCACCTGCTGACCTGCATCCTCTGCTCTGCAAGCTGCACCCGCTGACCTGCATGCTCTGCAACCTGCACCTGCTGACCTGCATCCACCGCTTCCGGAACCAGCCGTTCCAGTCTCCACTCGGCTCCACCACTCCACGCAGTGAGGATCAGACAGGCACCCTTACCTCACCGTGCTCTTACCACCACTGTCCCCACTCTAGTGGTCTCCGAGCCAGGGTTGTACGGGAGGTCCCTCTCCGCACATCAGGCTCACACCTAAGGTACGTTACACCTCCCTTGAGACATGGAGGGGCTCATCTTCTGTAGTTTGAGACCTTGGAAGAAACCTCCACGTCCTTGGAGGTACCCATCATCCCTGTCTGTTGCTCCCCTGGAGCACTGTCAGCCATATGTCTCCTCTACCCCTCCAACTCAACAATGAGCCTCTTCAGGTCAACAATAGTCACATTGTCACCTTGACACTTGCTATTACTTAGTTGCGGACAAACCATCTGCCATGCCTGTGCCCAGAACCGTTCCTACAGACTGGATGGCATCAGCCTTTGCAGGGGCTGGCGTGCCCTTGAGCACCGGCCATTCTGCGATCCCTCCATTGGGCATAGCAGGTGTTCTGTCCACACCTTTTTTACACATCATTGCTTCGTAAGTTCTTTGTCACTTGGCCTAGTGCCACAAGTGCTTCCTTGCGCCAATCATCTCAGTCTCTTGTGGTTCCATCACAGGTGCTCCACAGCACTGCATCACCTGCTCTAGAAGGCCCCACAGGAACCTAGGATTCACTAGCCAAAACAGCACACTTGTCACCTCTATCTACCTCACATTGTGACAATATTTTTTTACTCACATACCCTATTTTGACCACCTTGCACTGGTGGCGCTATAGACACCTCTAGCTTTGCACTCTCAGCTTTTTCAGGCTGAATTAACCCCTTGCCAACTGTGTTACACTTAGGGTTGTGGGGCTGCGCCCACACACTCTCACTGTGTGACCCAGTCCAACCTTGTTCCACCAGAGTAGGACCAGAACCATCCTGGACAGCCTCTGGCTCCATCACATGGAGACCCCCTGAGGCTCCCATGGACAATCCTGTGCCTCTGCCTGTCATGGGAGATATCCTACTCCCATCATTGGTAGTGAACACATTAAAAAACACTCAGTCATGACATTACAGGAAACACATTTTTCAATGTCATCATCACCAATAACATCACATTGGTCAACACCTTTGTCGGCATGACCATCAATATTCTTATTACATGTAGACATACCTGCCATTTTGTGGGTTGCATATAGTCAGAGGCCAAGATCTCAGCCCCTTGCACTTCGCCCCACTCTTTGCGATTCTGCTTGAACCATTCTCACCCATCACTAGGCCTTCTGGACTGGCCCTCCTAGGTGAAGACATCTTCTGAGGCCACGCTGAGATCACTTCCACAGGTACACCACCTGTATGCAACACAGTCCATCAATTGAACTCCTGCGCAATGGCTACCACACACAGCTAGCCGCAGTTCCTGAAATGACTCACTACTGGCGCAGAGACCCGGATTTCACTGTCTGTGATAAACGTGTTTTTTTGTGCAGTGAGTCCACATCAGACAGGCATTATAGTTAAGGGCCAGGTAGCCCACGTTTATTAAACGGGAAAAAAAAATCCAAAGGTCCATTCTGGATTCCCACGCAGGGGTTTAACTTAATTTAGCAGTCCAAAAATAAGGAAAAGCATACCAAGCCACCTGGCTCCCTTGTCAGCAGTTCCTCTGCTTGCTCTCAACAGATTTCACGATTCTTTTCACTGGCTTCCTCAGTCTTCCCGACTCTCAAGGCTGTCCAGCCTTTCCCAGTCCGTGGGCAAAGAATCCCATTTACATGGGCTGCAGTCTTCCACAGGGCAGACCGCTTTCCAGACACGGGTCTGTCTTCACACAGCAGTAGCAAGCTGCTCACTTTCCACCATCCTCCCCTCTCTGCTCTCACCAGCCCCTCGTTATATGGGTTGTGTGCACCTGGGCACACAACCTGCTGGCTATCCATAAGACCTGGACACAAAGTTGGAGATCCCATCCCACCCAAGTCTCTGCGGGATCTCCAAACTACAGAGCCCCATACGAACATAGCAAAACCTGGAGAAAGCTGCCAAAGCAGTTTTCTCTGTTTCAAAGCTATGCTCTGTAGCTCTGCAGTCTGCCAACATGTAGACTCTGTGTCCATTTTTGCTCCCATTCCATAGGGACAGGGACTCTCACTATTACTATATATATATATATATATATTTCACATTTGATACTGCAATTTATTCAGTATTTTTTATTGTGTTCACTTATGAATTAGAAGGCACTTACATGCACTTTAACCGCTTAAGGGTCGCCTCACGCCGATATACGTCGGCATATCGGCACGGCTGGGCTTAAGCACGTACAGGTATGTCCCCTTTAGATGCCCAGCCATGGGTCGCGACCTGGTCCGAAGATCCGCGACCATGCCCGCGGGCCCGATCGACGCCGGTGTCCCACGATCGGGTCACAGAGCTGAAGAACGGGGAGAGGCAAGTGTAAACAAACCTTTCCCCGTTCTTCCTAGTGAGAGTGTCACTGATCGTCTGTTCCCTGTCATAGGGAACGAGGATCAGTGACATCACACGCCAAGCCACGCCCCCACACAGTAAGAATCACTCATTAGGTCACACTTAACCCCTTCAGCGCCCCCTACAATTTAACCCCTTCACTGCCGGTGTAATTTTCACAGTAATCAGTGCATTTTTATAGCACTGATCGCTGTAAAAATGACAATGGTCCCAAAATAGTGTCAAAAGTGTCCAATGTGTCCGCCATAATGTCGCAGTCATGATAAAAATCACTGATCGCCGCCATTACTAGTAAAAAATATATTAATAAAAATGCCATAAAACTATCCCCTATTTTGTAGACGCTATAACTTTTGCGCAAACCAATCAATAAACGCTTATTGCGATTTTTTTTTTTACCAAAAATATGTAGAAGAATACGTATTGGCCTAAACTGAGGAAAATAAATTGTTTTTTTTAATATATTTTTTGGTGATATTTATTATACCAAAAAGTAAAAAATATTGTTTTTTTTTCAAAATTGTCGCTCTATTTTTGTTTATAGCGCAAAAAATAAAAACCGCAGAGGTGATCAAATACCACCAAAAGAAACCTCTATTTGCGGGGAAAAAAAAGGACGTCACTTTTGTTTGGGAGCCACGTCGCACGACCGCGCAATTGTCAGTAAAAGCGACGCAGTGCCGAATCGCAAAAAGGGGCCTGATCCTTTAGCAACATGGCATTTATTTATTTATAAAAAAAATGTAACAGCACACAAGCCCCTCCAAAAGGTTTTCCAATATACATAGTAGACCCTTGGGGGTTCTGTGTGCTGTGTTATTTATTTTCAAACAAAGAAGCTGGCAATATCAGCTGTCAAAGTCATTTGCCACAATTTTAAAACTTTTTGGCTTTGTAAATGTTAGTAATAAAATAAAAATCACTACTCCTAGAAATGTAAATGTTTTTCTTTCCATTGGAATATAGCATGTTTCCCAGAGCAGTGCTTTATCATTATTTTTTTTTTTAACCCAACGTTTTTTATTATGGAAAAGGTCAAGAAATAGGAAAATTACAGTGGTAGGATATGTACAGATGTAGGGTTCATTCCGTCTTGCCTATTAGCACAAAAAATTGGCATTACCTTTACAGATTTGGCACTTATTGAGCTCAGTGGGGATTAGGTTCAGCATCCTAATGTCTTTGAAGTTCCCGAACCGAACCCAAGGCAGTTCTGCTCATCACCAATAAACACTGACCATAATGTTTTATTTTTTTGTATTTAGAAAATACTGTCTTTTAATTTTTTCAATAATTTTTGCACTTCGGTACTGTTAATCTCCTCCAGTTCTTTTCAGACACTTGCAGTTTACTCACTTCAGGATTGGCTATAAATAATTGTTCTTGACTGATTTACTTGTACATTGTAGCCTGCACTATGTGTACATTTGACAGGTTGATGGGAAAATAATGCGCTTAGTGTGTGAATTGAATAAATTATAGGATCACATTGACAGCAGCACTTACAACATTGTACACAGCAACATCCAAAAACATAATAAAAAACGTGTTGCGCTGTCTTATAAAAATCAATTGAAAATGTGAAAAAAAATTTGAATGAATTAAATAAAATACACCATATATTATACAAATTATATATAAAAAAAATAAATATGAAAAGCCAAAGTCCATAAAGTGATAATGTGCAAAGTCCTTGAATTCCGTGAAACACAAAGATGTTTAGATAGATGAGGCAAAAAAATATCTTCTTACCAGATCCAAAGACCTATCAAGGTCTATATTTGCATCTGTGAGCTTTATTACCCCTCTCATTAGGTGCAGGTCATCTTAGCTTATCCAGCCTCCTCGTGAAGAACCATTGATGAAAACAAGCCACAGGTAATATTCACAGGATATCCACAGAAGGCGATCCAACCATTAATCATATGATAAAAGGAAAGCTCATTGCGCAGCGTCCAAATTAAAAACGGGCAATTTATTAAAATACTACTTACAACAAAATTGTAATCACAGGCATTTGGAAATACACCATCCTAGCACTCTCACGAGCGTACTGACGTCACAACTATTTCCTTCCCTGCCGACGTATGTTTCGTCTGAATAAACTTATTCTGTGACGCACGGAGAAGGGGTGCCTTAAAATAAAAAAGCCTTAATGATGACTTTCATGGCAGGATCACCAGGTATTGTGTGAATTTTAAAAGAAAGCACTCTATTAAGTTTGTACTGTACGCATGGACTAACTTAAATTAGATTTTTAGTAATTGGGTTTAGATCTACCTTAAATGTATAAGCATACAGAGACTATAAAGCATGTGTGAGCCAGAAAGTGGCACTAGCCACTCTGGCATAGCGGGGAGACAAAATTAAATAATATTTACAGTTATAATGTAGTGATAAATGCAAAGTCCAGCATTTAAATAATCTTAATGTTGTTTGTTTATTTCCACACCTCAAAATAATTCACCTTGAAGTGTTAAAGATTATCACCACCAGTATTATCGGTTTTAATTAAAGAGATATTATTAAGGCTGTTTTGTCCACTATGCTTTCCAAGTGTCCTAGCATACGTGAGACATAATCAGGTAACACAAAGAACACTGTGAAATGGAAAAATAAATGAATCACATCAAAATATGAAACATAATCAAATATGCAATCATAGTCAAGCTGTGGATGCAGAATCATAATGAGAACACTCATTATCTAAAACAAAATACATCAATAAAATGCTATGTAGAAAAATGTTGCAGGATATTGCAATTGTTTAACCACTTAACGACCGCCCCATGTACATATACGTCGGCAAAATGGCACGGACAGGCACAATCACGTACCTGTACGTGACTGCCTTCGTATGGGTGGGGGGTCCGATCGGACCCCCCCTCCGGTATATGGAGTGGTCATTTTCCGTGCGGGAGCAATCCGTGATGAGGGGGGCAACCACTGGTTTCTGGCCACCCCCTCGTGATCGCTCCCGGCGAATGGGATGCTTCCTCTGCCTGTGTAATGTAAACACAGGCAGAGGAAGTGATGTCATCTCTCCCTGCGGCGCTCTATTTGTCCAGAGCGCAGTGGAGAGAAGACATCAGGTTAGTGCACAAACAGTACACTGACACCAGCACACATAGGTACATAAATCGCCCTCCCAGTCACCCCCAGATCACCCCCCAGTCACAGTGTCACTGATTGCAGTGATCAGTTATTTACTGATCACTGCAAACAGTGTCATCTGTGATAGTAAAAGTGTCAGGGCAGTTAAGCCCTGTACACACGATCGGATAACCTATGGATTTTCGTCCGATGGATTTGTCCATCGGAAATCCGATGAAACTTTTTTTCATCAGTCTTGGCCACACACCATCAGTCCAAAAACCGATGGCAATAAAACGACGGCACGCACAACACGTACGACGCGCTATAAAAGGGCCGAACAAACTAATGACGCCACCCCTTGGGCTGCTTTTGCTGATTTCGTGTTACCGCGTGTTAGTAAAAGTTTGGTGAGAGACGATTCGCGCTTTTCAGTCTCCGTGCTTTGCAGATCGCTTCCTGGTGTTCAGTTTGTGCTTGTGGGTTTGTATTTGTGATTCAGTGCGTGCAGTCAGGTCGTTACTGCCTTGCAGTGCCTTCTTGGCCGTTCGTTTACTGTTTTTCAGGTCGTTCTTCTCAGGCCTTGCTGTTCCACGGTGCGTTCTGTTTGAGTGCGCCTGACCAGCCGACCGGTTTAAAACCATGTTTGAACTGCGTTCTCGTTCTCGAGCTCGTGCTGGCTTTGGACTTGGTGTTGCAGTTAACACTGTAACCCGAGTTCAGTCTGTGAACAGGGTGAGGAGGAGTTCATGGACTAAGAATTGGTTGCTCCAGCGGGACCAATTCTCTCATATGCCTCTGCTGCGGGAAATCTATGAGAAAATTCTTGAAATCATCAGGATTAATCTCAGGATGACGGACCCCGTATTTCGCCGTCTGTTGGATTTGCTGTCCCCCTATATCACGAGGCAGGACACTGTGATGCGCCAGGCCATCACTGCCGAGCAGAGGCTTATTGCCACGTTGAGATACCTGGCGACTGGGAGAAGCTTGCAGGACCTCAAGTTCTCAACAGGCATCTCCCCCCAGGCTCTCGGGATCATTATCCCTGAGACGTGTTCGGCCATCATTCAGGTCCTGCAGACGGACTATATGAAGGTAATTTTGCTCCTTTAACCTCACATTATATGTTTTCATTGTTTTATAATCTTCTCTTTTTTTCCCTCCTAACCCAAATTTGCCTGTTTGTAATATCCTGGTAATGTCCCCATTTTCCCCATGCATGTTTTTACCTGTAAAGCCCTCTTTGTGCCCTACATGCCTATTTCCCTTCACTAACCTCTCCAGCATGCTATCGTGGGTGCAAATCCAGCTATCCTTCTATTTTCCTTTTCTTATTTTTGTGGTCATTGCCCTCGTAGTTTGACAACCCTCCCTCCCCCCCCCCTAAAGATGTTTAAAAATTTTAAGTTCTCAATCAAGCTCAGCAGAGTGGTAGAGCCTTTTTTTGGATCCCCCACAATCACCTTAGGCCCCCCCCCTTACATTATTTTAGAATGTTCACTCAGCGGGGGTGAGGCATCTGCTAAGTGGGCCTTTGTTTATTGTTAGGAAAAACTCCCTTAAATAATAATGTTAGAATGATGTGGTTCAACAATATTTTTGTGTGTAATCTGCTTGCACTGTAAACATAAACCGTACTAATGTATTCTTTTTGTTTGACTCCACAGTTCCCTAGCACACCACAGGAATGGCTGACTGTGGCCTCCCAATTTTGCCCAGCGGTGGGATTTCCCCAACTGCGGAGGGGCAATTGATGGGAAGCACGTCCACATAGTGCCGCCACCCCCGTTCGGGGTCATACTATTTTAACTATAAAGGTTTCAATAGTATTGTGTTAATGGCGGTGGTGTCGGCACGGTACGAGTTCCTGTATGTGGACGTGGGGAAGATCGGCCGGATGTCCGATGGCGGAGCATTCGCAGAGACGGAGTTCGCTCACCGTCTGCAGGCTGGGGATCTTGCACTGCCTCCAGATGCAGAGAACGTGGAAGGGTTACCGTTCGTTTTCATCGCGGATGAAGCTTTTGGACTAGGACCACACCTCATGCGGCCGTTTCCCCAACGCACCCTCACCCCGGAGAGGAGGGTTTTTAATTACCGGCTGGCCAGAGCCCGGAGAGTTGTGGAGAATGCCTTCGGGATAATGGCCAGCCGGTTCCGCCTGTTTCAGACAGCTATCAACTTGGCGGATTATAAACTGAACAACATTGTCTACTGCTGCTTGTTGCACAATTTTTTGCGCAAATTTTCAACAAATTATGTGTCATCAGTTGGGCCTGAGGCCGGTCCATCTGAACTGATAAATCTGACCGGCCTCAGCACTGCCCGTACTGGCTTGGCCCCCCAAAATGCCCGTGAAGTACGTCAGAAATACGTAGAGTACTTCACGGGTAGGGGGGCCATCACAATGCCAGACCACATCTGACCTTTGATTTTACCTTTTTGAAAAAAATAAATAAATTTGATTTACTACAAACTTGTGTTGTCATTCTTGTATTTGTGGTTTATGTGTCTCCCAGGTTCTAGTAGTGCCAAGTGTATTTGTCCTTAGTAAATAGCCTCAAATCTCTGAGTTGAAAACACTGTTTTTTGCATCTTCAGAACTGCTCTTGAGCATAGAAAGAACAAGGCACACCTTTTTTTGACTTTCCAAATGTTTTTATTGATTGCACCACATTTTTGTTTGGTTTTCGAAATACTAGTCCTTTTTTTTTTTTTTGGTGTGGCTTTTTTTGCAGAAACATGCATCGGTCAAAAGCCAATTTTTTTTTTTTTTCTGAAAAGGTAATAAAATAACACAGTGAAAAATACAAACAGGAGATTGGGTGATGTTACCCCTGATCCATCCCAAATGTTAAGAACCACACTTTCTTTTTGGGGCTCAAATGGGTGTCTTCAACATGATTCCATGGCTAAGGTAAACATGTGCTATCTGCCATCATAGGGGATCAATGGACATGCTTTGGGGGTGAAAACCCTTCCTCTCATCTACTTGAGGAGGGATGAAGAGGTTGCACCCCCAAAACAGGGACATGGATATCCTGTGACGGCAGATAGCACATGTTGAGTCAGTGTGTGCATCTTCACATTTGGGCTGGTGGCAATACATAGGAAATTTCTGACGCATAACAAAACACACACAAAAGGGGAGTTCACACTATTCTCCCCAAAATATCTATCATGTTTTTATATTTTTGCTCAATCACAATCATTCTCTTTCTCATAATATCCATTTCGCTACTGCATTCCATGATTTCCTGAATGATTATTTTTGCGCTGGCACTCGAGAATGGAGGATTTGGACTTCCTGACACACCCCCACGTTCAGTCCCTAAAAAGAAAGCATTTTTTTTAAACTAGGCAGGCCTACATCTGTATTTACCTTGAAGTTGTGGTGACAGACACTGACCTGTTGTGCTGATAAGCTCCACCTCTCCTTCCTCCACCTCCCTCCACCTCCGCTTTCTCCCCCTCCGCTTCCTGAACCTGCTGATCTTGGTCTGCTTTGGGATCTTCGGGGAGTTTCTGTGGTGTTGGGTTCCTCGTCTCCTGAGCATGGTGTGCTCCCAGTCTCCTCTCCCCTATGGGAAATTTAAAAATAATGTATCCTTTAGCACACAGACTTTTTCGGGCAGAAAATGTATTCTCAATGTTTTAAAGTGGGGTCCAATTGATATTTGGCCCTGAGTTTCAAGATGAACATATGAGATCTTGCAAAATCAACATGTTTTTTTTTAGGTCACTCACAAATACACTTGGATAACCACCAAGGTATCCACTGGACCAAATGTGTGTGACACCGTTTCTAAATTTGGTCATGTGGCCCAGAGTATAGTATCTTGATCCAGAAAAAAAAAGCTGAGTACACAACTGCTGGAGTGTCATCTCCTTTACCCAAAATACAGTTTAGCCTATCATTCATATTCTAGTTTTACTTACAACACATCATCTTGCCAACAATGTGTAGATAAACATTGTTGAAGTAAAATGAGGCATGCCCACATGTAGTTTACGTGGATATGTGCCAAACATGTTTGGGGGAAGAGCACCAAGTTTTTTTTAACACACATTTACAAAATAAGTGGACTCTCCACTTAACATAAAAGTTGACATTTTAAAATGTGAAACCAGTCAAGCCAAGCACATGTTGCAAAACATGGAAGAATACATTTTACAATGTGAAAGAACACAGTAAAATAAACTTACTTTTTTCAATGCTTTTTATAAGCTTCCTATACTGCTCCGGCTCCCTGAGCTTCAGGTCTGACCACCTTTTACGGAGTTGTTCCTTGGATCTCCTGACCCCATATTTTTTATAGAGAGTCTTCGCCACTTTGTCCATAATTTGTGACTTCCGGAGATTAGGGGTGTCGTATGGCCCATGCTTGCCGTCGTAATCCTTCCTCCGCAGAATGTCCACCATCTCCGCCATCTCAGAAAAAGACATATTAGTCGCCTTGTATCTTTTTTTACAGGATCGGGACGTTTCCGCCTCCGGGCTTTCCTCGTCGGCAATTTCAACTAAAGAAGCCACCTGTGTCTGCGACATGTCGCCGTCTCACACTGTGCGCCGATCGTTAAGGGGCGGGGAAATGCAGAAAAAGTCTGTCATGGGCGGGCGACGAGGGCGGAGTTACACGCATGCGCAGGGTATAAAAAGGGGAAAGAAGTTATTAGGGATGCACGGAGTAAGGACGACCGGAAGTGAACCAACGAAGTGAACTAAGGTAAGAAGGGAACTCGGGCCTGCAGTGGCCTATAATGGTTCATGATTGTAAAGGGCAATATTGTGATAAGTTGAGGATAATCAAATCTGATCCTTTTTTTTTTTTTTTTTTTTTTTTTTACTTGCTGACCCAAAAAGATGCATAAACTATGTGAGCCGGAGGTGATGCTGACTTTTATTGAAAAATATAAGGAACAGCGCAACCTGTGGGAACTGAAACACCCAGCGTACCTGTCAGGAAAGGCATTTACATAATCTGCCCGGCAACAGCAGCATCAAAAGAATGCCTGCTTTTGGAGGAACTGTTCGGCGCATGCGCGTGCGCGATAGCGCAACGGGTGCACGCGCACGCGCGTGCGTGCCCGCGGGAGCGCGCACGCACGGTGACGGCGCTTGGCGCCAGAATCGGGTATTTAAACTCCCCTGTCATGCTGCCCAGTGCTGTCTGGTCTACAGCGTTTCCTGAGACCCCTGCTGATTGATACCCCGCTGCTGAACTTCCTACCTGATCCGGCTTCCCTCTGTGTATCCTGTTTGCTGCCTGCCCTTCTGATCCCGGCTTGCCTTGACGACTCTTTTGCTTATCCCTCTAACCTGATTTCTGCCTGCCCAACGAACTGACCCGGCCTGGACTCTGACTCCCGTTTTGGATCCCGCTTTTGTACCTGAACCAGCCTGCCAGTGTTTGACCCGGTCTGCCCTCACCTGCTCTGCTGCTCTGCCATGAGTGTTCCACTACTGCACCCTGCCGTGGACTACAGCTTCTGCTCAAGGCCCCTACTCAGCTTACCAGTCAGGCACTTGTGCCCTCTGCCCTCGCGAGCTCCTGTTCCCTCTACCAGGGCCTCGTGAATCAGAGGCTACGAGAAGCCGCTCCCTGCACATTGGGCTCGTCTACCAGGTACGTGACAGTACCACAAGAGTGATGTACGTCGGGCAACTATTACCAAATTAGCAGAGGATATGAAGCCATGGATCCCAGATGCAGACTACACTATGATCAATAATAAAATCAACAGCCTGCGTAATTCCTATAAAAAAAAATACAAGGAAGTGCGCAAGTCAAAGAGATCAGGAGCAGCAGCCGACGATGTAGTAAAGCCCAAGCTGTGGTACTACAGACATCTTCAATTTCTGGATGACCAGATCGAGGCCAGGGAATCTATTTCCAGCCTTCCCTCAACCCTTCCTTCCACCCTTCCCTCCAGCGTTCCTTCCACCCTTCCCTCCACCCCTGCAGAGGCGGAGGAGGAGCCTCCCGAGCTAGAAGAGCCAGATCTTCGCATCTTCAGCCAGGTATAGTATTTTTGATCATAATTATTGTCCACTAAGTAATATTGTGTTGAACTGTTTGGATTAGCCAAAAATGATATCATCCCCCCCCCCCAAAAAAAAATATGCACCAGTACTGATATCCAAATTGTGGGTGATGGATTCCCCAAATAATAACATTTTTCATTTTATTTTATAAACAGGATGAGGCAAGCCAGGAGGAAGAGGGTCAGGAATGTGGCAGGCAGAAGGAGGCAGGGCCAAGTGGGACTCAGCAGGTCCCCAGGCCTAGTGGCAGCACCGTCTCCCAAGTGGCTCCCCTCCACGTCAGACCGCCAAAACAACGGCGGATGACACAAGTGGAGGAGGAGTCACTAAAGATGATTCAGGAGGCTGCTGCCATCATGAGGGCCCCCCTCAACCCTACAGAGGGGTTTAGCACCTATCTGGCGGATAAGTTGCTCAGAATGGAGGCGGGACAACGGGCCCTTTGTGAGCACCTCATATATATGGCCGTACACATGGGGGCAAGGGGGCTGCTGACTGAGGCCACCCATATCTCGCAGCAGGCCAATCCCTCTCCTCCTTCTCCTCCTCCTCCTGCCACATCACCACCCACAGTGGCCCAGCCTGCAAGGGTGCGTGGACGGGGCCGTGGAGAGAACGCTGCAGAGAGGCATGGAAGGAAGGCTACAGGGAAGAGCAGGAGGTGATTCTCTGGCCTCGAGCTGCTCATACAGAAGTTGAAGGTTGATGGAGTACCACAGCTTGGGATGATGTATGTCTTTGGCTGCTGCTCCAGATTTCATGCTGTTGTTGATTTTATTATTGATCATAGTCAGGTCTGCATTTGGGATCTAAGGACTTGATATTCTCTGCTAATTTCTGAATAGTTGCCCTTCGGTTTTTGTTTGCTTTTTTTCCGAAATAAAGGAAAATTTGATTTCAGCCAACATACATGCCTGTGTTTTTTTTTTAAGTAGCAATAACATTTCAGAAATACAATGTGTAATTAATAACAAGGGACACCAACCTCCATGAGGAAAGGAAAAAAAAAAATGTTCTGAGAAATTGACACACCAACAAATGCACAACAAATTTAAAGACAAAACAAAAATAAAAGGTGGAATTTGTGAGGTCGGCCTTGAAGAATTAAACTAATTATTCGTAAGATCACAAGAAAGAAGAAAGACATACGTTTGTCAGAACTCATGAGAAAGATCTGCTGCCAAAATGAATTTTTTTAAAGAACGTTCTAAAGCAACAAAACATGCGCTGCATTAAACGAAGCAATAACTTGCAGAATGACGAATGTGCTCTTTCCATTAGGAACGCTAGTTTTACCAGAACGAGCGCTCCCGTCTCCTAATTCTGTCTGAGCATGCGTGGGTATTTTAACCGATGGACTTGCCCATAGACGATCGGAAATTACCATCGGTTTTTTATCCATCGGAAAATTTTAAAACAAGTTCTATTTTTTCCAACCGATGGAAAAAAGACCGATGGGTACCATACACGATCGGTTGGTCTGATGAAAACCATCCATCAGACGGTTTTCATCAGTCAAACCGATCATGTGTACGGGGCTTTAGTGTTAGGTCCCTTTAGGTCCAGGCATGCCCCCCAACCCCCCCTAATAAAGGTTTAACCCCTTGATCACCCCCCAGGTAACCCTTTCACCCCCTATCACCACTGTCACTAAGCGATAGTTTTTCTGATCGCTGTATTAGTGTCGGTGGTGCCGATAGGTAGTCAGTTATTTTTTTAGGTTCGCCGCCAAGTTTTTATAGCGTCAGGTACCCCCATATATTATCTAATAAAGGTTTTAACCCCCTGATTGCCCCTAGAGTTAACCCTTTCACCAGTGATCACCGTATAAGTGTCACTGGTGACACTGGTTAGCCAGTTAGTTATTTTGTTATTTAGGTTCCCCGTCAGGTTTTTATATAGCGTCAGGTACCCCCATATATTACCTAATAAAGGTTTTAACCCCCTGATTGCCCCTAGTTGACCCTTTCACCAGTGATCACCGTATAAGTGTTACAGGTGACGCTGGTTAGTTAGTTTGCTTTTTATAGTGTCAGGGCACCCGCCGTATATAACCCAATAAAGGTTTAACCCCCTGATCACCCGGCGGGTGATATAAATTAGGTTTTAGCATCAGAGAGGGTCTGCGTCGCCCCAGGCAGCGTCAGGTTAGTGCCAGTAGCGCTAACACCCACGCGTGAAGCATACACCTCCCTTAGTGGTATAGTATCTGAACAGATCAATATCTGATCTGATCAGATCTATACTAGCGTCCCCAGCAGTTTAGGGTTCCCAAAAACAGTGTTAGCGGGATCAGCCCAGATACCTGCTAGCACCTGCGTTTTGCCCCTCCGTCCAGCCCAGGCCACCCAAGTGCAGTATCGATCGATCACTGTCACTTACAAAACACAACACACATAACTGCAGCGTTCGCAGAGACGGGCCTGATCTCTGCGACTCCAGTGCTGTAGGAGGTGATTTCACCACCACAGTTAAAAAAAAAGAGCATATGCCGAAGCATGGGGGCAGCAGGGGCGGAGGAGCGATTTTGCTCCTAATGCCGCGTACATACGGTCGAAATTTAGACGAAGGCTTGCCTGTGGAAAAGTCAGACCGTGTGTACGCGGCATAACTTTTGCGGGAGGATGCCCCCATGCTTCGGCATATATAAATGGTGCCTGTATGCCCATCATTAGAAGTGGGTGAATGAAGGGAGGTATTCTAATGGTGGGCATACCCACCGATCAATATCTTTTTTTCATTCAGCCAACAGGCTGCATGAAAAAAAAAAGATTACAATACATGTCCAACAAGGACTTTTGCTGGACTTTGAATGGTTATACCAGAATGATGCCTGTGGGCTTAGGTATCATCTTGGTATAATTCTTTTCAGCCAGCGGCCAGCTTTCATGTAAAAGCAATCAGCCTCTGGACTGCTTTTACAAGCAGTGGGAGGGAATGTCCCCCCCCCCCCGGATATAAAAAGCATTTTATCACATGAGTACCTGTCACTACCTATTGCTATCATAGGGGATATTTACATTCCCTGAGATAACAATAAAAATGATAAAAATAAAAAAAAAATGGAAGGAACAGTTTAAAAATAAAAAAGCAAAAAGCACCCCTGTCCCGCCCTGCTCTTGCGCAAAGGCGAACACAAGTGTCGGTCTGGCGTCATATGTAAACAGCAATTGCACCATGCATGTGAGGTATCACCGTGAAGGTCAGATCGAGGGCAGTAATTTTAGCAGTAGATCTCCTCTGTAAATCTAATGTGGTACCCTGTAAAGGCTTTTAAAAATGTATGTAGTTTGTCGCCACTGCGCGTTTGTCCGAAATTTTAAAGCATGTCGTGTTTGGTATCCATGTACTCGGCCTAAGATCATCTTTTTTATTTCATCAAACATTTGGGCAATATAGTGTGTTTTAGTGCATTCAAATTTAAAAAAAAGTGTTTTTTCCCCCCAAAAAAATGCGTTTGAAAAATCGCTGCGCAAATACTGTGTGGAAAAAAAAATGCAACACCCACCATTTTAATCTGTAGGGCGTTTGCTTTAAAAAAATATATAATAATGTTTGGGGGTTCAACTTAATTTTCTTGCAAAAAAATAAAAAAAATTTCATGTAAACAAAAAGTGTCAGAAAGGGCTTTGTCTTCAAGTGGTTAGAAGAGTGGATGATGTGTGACATAAGCTTCCTAATGTTGTGCATAAAATGCCAGGACAGTTCAAAACCCCCCCAAATGACCCAATTTTGGAAAGTAGACACCCCAAGCTATTTGCTGAGAGGCATGTCTAGACCATGGAATATTTTATATGTTGACAAAAGTTGCGGAAAAAATAATATTTATTTTTTTCGCACAAAGTTGTCACTAAATGATATATTGGTCAAACATTCTATGGGCATATGTGGAATTACACCCCAAAATGCATTCTGTTGCTTCTCCTGAGTAAGGGGATACCACATGTGTGGGACTTTTTGGGAGCCTAGCCGCGTACGGGACCCCAAAAACCAAGCACTGCCTTCAGGCTTTCTAAGGGTGTAAATTTTTGATTTCACTCCTCACTGCCTATCACAGTTTCGGAGGCCATGGAATGCCCAGATGGCACAAAACCCCCCCAAATGACCCCATTTTGTAAAGTAGACACCCCAAGCTATTTGCTGAGAGGTATGGTGAGTATTTTGCAGATCTCGCTTTTTGTCACAGTTTTGAAAATTGAAAAAATAATTTATTTTTTATTTACTTTCTTCATTTTCAAAAACAAATGAGAGCTGTAAAATACTCACCATGCCTCTCAGCAAATAGCTTGGGGTGTCTACTTTCCAAAATGGGGTCATTTGGGGGGTTTTGTGCTATTTTGGCATTCAAAACTGTGATAGGTAGTGAGGAGTGAAATCAAAAATTTGCGCCCTTAGAAATCCTGAAGGCGGTGCTTGGTTTTCGGGGTCCCGTACATGGCTAGGCTCCCAAAAGGTCCCACACATGTGGTATCCCCGTACTCAGGAGAAGCAGCAAAATGTATTTTGGGGTGCAATTCCACATATAACCATGGCATGTGTGAGCAATATATCATTTAGTGACAACTTTTTGTAATTTTCTTTTATGTCATTATTCAATCACTTGGGACAAAAAAAAATATTCAATGAGCTCAACATGCCTCTCAGCAATTTCCTTGGGGTGTCTACTTTCCAAAATGGGGTCATTTGGGGGAGTTTTGTACTGCCCTGCCATTTTAGCACCTCAAGAAATTAGTCATAAATTAAAAGCTGTGTAAATTCCAGAAAATGTACCCTAGTTTGTAGACTCTATAACTTTTGCGCAAAACCAATAAATATACGCTTATTGACATTTTTTTTACTAAAGACATGTGGCTGAATACATTTTGGCTTAAATGTATGACTAAAATTTAGTTTATTCGGTTTATTCTATTTTTCTTATAACAAAAAGTAGAAAATATCTTTTTTTTTTTTTAAATTCGGTCTTTTTCCGTTTATCGCAAAAAAAAAAAAAAAATCGCAGAAGCAATCAAATACCATTAAAATAAAGCTCTATTTGTGGGAAGAAAAAGACGCAAATTTCGTTTGGGTACAACATTGCATATCCGCACAATTTCCAGTTAAAGCAGCGCAGTGCCAAATTGTAAAATCACCTCTGGTCTTTATGCTGCGTATTGGTCCGGGGCTTAAGTGGTTAAAGTAAATCTCCAACTTTTTACAACAAAAAAATAAAGACTAACTAGATTTATATTTTTACAATTCTATTAAAGTGTTACTAAATCCAGGACCCTGCATTCACTATATCTGGTCTCCCACAGTACACAGAACATGGAAATGCAATTATTTTAGTAAATATAAACTGCAAAATAGCTTTTCTCATTAGCAGTATATACAGTGGGGCAAAAAAGTATTTAGTCAGCCCCCAATTGTGCAAGTTCTCCCACTTAAAAAGGCCTGTAATTGTCATCATAGGTATACCTCAACTATGAGAGACAAAATGTGGAAACAAATCCAGACAATCACAATGTCTGATTTGGAAATAATTTATTTGCAAATTATGGTGGAAAATAAGTACTGTATTTATTGGCGTATGTAGCGGCCTCCTCACTCCCCTCTTTCTCTTCAGCTCGTCTCTCTCTTGTCTAGGGGTATCTTTTAGAGGGGAAGGGAGCGGGGACACTACGCCAGGCCTTTGTCACAGGTGTCAGTGTGATACAAGCAAAGTTCTTTTACCTTCGGGTCAGTGCTGTGCACCTGGAGCCTCCACCGAGAGTTACCTTGAACAATGTCTGTCAGGAAATGAGCCCCACACCATTAAAGTTCAACACTCCTTTATTCTACTCGAATGAACACAATCAGTTGAACTCCCTTGGTAGAAACAGAACAGAAAAGGAGGTGTGGATGCGAATAGGCCCAGACACAATGTGTTCTCCACTTTCCTTCCTGAAAGTGGGTTGCAGTCTCCGAACGAGGGGAATTTCCTTCCAAGCGGTCTCCGGTGAGAGACTCACCCGTCACTGGCAATCTGCTGCAGCAGGTCTTCGAATGAGGAGCTCCCCCCGGTCCATTACGCTTTCCGGATTCGGGTACCCACTCCCGGGGTTCCCTAGGATCTCCTTCCCTCGTGGAACTCAGTGTTGGGCACTGAACTCCGGACCTCCATCTGAGTACCTCACCCCAGGCTAAAGGTGCTTGAAATGGAACACGACCTCCGGCTGTCCTCTAGGCCTAGGCCCGCCTAGAGAACCAACACGAACCACCGTTCACAGGCTGAAGGTGCCCTGGACTCCGACCCCGTGACAAAGATGGCCGGCCTCTTTATACCTTCTCCCAGCAAGCACGGCGGGTTCCCCGCCCCACCATACCGCTGCCGAGGGAGGACAAAAAGGAGGCACGACACACAGCAATGATTCAACCCCAGCCCAGGGCACCAGCGCCACCCGCTGGGCTGCAGGGAATTACACATCACCAAAGTCTCTGTCAAGTTCAAATTACACCCGGGAAAGTACATACGCGCTACACGTATAACACTCACTTTTTTACCCTGAAAATAGAGGGTAAACTGTGCCTGCGTGTTATACGCAGGGGGCTGTGGAAAGGTTTTTTCCTGAAACTTCCCTCTTAAAGTTAGGGTGCGTGTTATACGCCTGTGCGTGTTATATGCCGATAAACACGGTATTTGGTCACCTAAAAAAGGCAAGATTTCTGGCTCTCACAGACCTGTATTTTTCTTTAAGAGGCTCCTCTGTCCTCCACTCATTCCCTGTATTAATGGCACCTGTTTGAACTTGTTATCAGTATAAAAGACACCTGTCCACAACCTCAAACAGTCACACTCCAAACTCCACTATGGTAAAGACCAAAGAGCTGTCGAAGGACACCAGAAACAAAAAATTGTAGACCTGCACCAGGCTGGGAAGACTGAATCTGCAATAGGCAAGCAGCTTGGTGTGAAGAAATCAACTGTGGGAGCAATAATTAGAAAATGGAAGACATACAAGACCACTGATAATCTCCCTCGATCGGGGGCTCCACGCAAGATCTCACCTCGTGGGGTCAAAATGATCACAAGAACGGTGAGCAAAAATCCCAGAACCACACGGGGGGACCTAGTGAATGACCTTCAGAGAGCTGGGACCAACGTAACAAAGGCTACCATCAGTAACACACTACGCCGTCAGGGACTCAGATCCTGCAGTGCCAGACGTGTCCCCCTGCTTAAGCCAGTACATGTCCGGGCCCGTCTGAGGTTTGCTAGAGAGCATTTGGATGATCCAGAAGAGGATTGGGAGAATGTCATATGGTCAGATGAAACCAAAGTAGAACTGTTTGATAGAAACACAACTCGTCGTGTTTGGAGGAGAGAGAATGCTGAGTTGCAACCAAAGAACACCATACCTACTGTGAAGAATGGGGGTGGCAACATCATGCTTTGGGGCTGTTTCTCTGCAAAGGGAACAGGATGACTGATCCGTTTACATGAAAGAATGAATGGGGCCATGTATCGTGAGATTTTGATTGCAAACCTCCTCCCATCAGCAAGGGCATTGAAGATGAAACGTGGCTGGGTCTTTCAGCATGACAATGATACCAAACACACCGCCCGGGCAACGAAGGAGTGGCTTTGTAAGAAGCATTTCAAGGTCCTGGAGTGGCCTAGCCAGTCTCCAAATCTCAACCCCATAGAAAACCTTTGGAGGGAGTTGAAAGTCCATGTTGCCCAGCGGCAGCCCCAAAACATCACTGCTCTAGAGGAGATCTGCATGGAGGAATGGACCAACATAACAGCAACAGTGTGTAACAACCTTGTGAAGACTTGCAGGAAACGTTTGACCTCTGTCATTGCCAACAAAGGATATATAACAAAGTATTGGGATGAACTTTTGATATTGACCAAATACTTATTTTCCACCAAAATTTGCAAATAAATTCTTTCCAAATCAGACAATGTGATTGTCTGGATTTGTTTCCACATTTTGTCTCTCATAGTTGAGGTATACCTATAATGCCAATTACAGGTCTCTCATCTTTTTAAGTTGGAGAACTTTTGGTGGCTGACTAAATACTTTTTTACCCCACTGTAACAGTCTTGTGACTTCTATCAGTGTCCAGTCAAGCACTGGTTAAAGCTTGTAGGAGGAGTTTTCTGACTGTCCTATGAGACTGCAAGACCCCTGACCCTCTGTCTGGACAGTGCTGATTGGCCCTGTGCTGATCACATGCACTCTCCCAAGCAATAAAAAAGCCTTTCTAGCAATCAAACTGAGCATGTGCAGCCTGACTCCATAGACTCTGTGTTATCAGGAAATAATTAGGGGACAGTGGAAGGAGGGGAGGATCAGAGAAGTCAGGATCAAACATCCTTTTTACACAATACAGGAGGATTAACCCCTTAGGTTCCACAGTGAGTATAACAAGCATGATTTACTGCATATACAGATTTTACTATTGTGGGTTTAGTAACACTTTAACCCTACTCTCAGTCAAGTCTGTACCTTAAAGTGGTTCTAAAGGCAGAAGGTTTTTTACCTTAATGCATTCTATGCATTAAGATAAAAAAACATACTTTCTTTCTCGTACATCACGGGACACAGAGCGACATAGTCATTACTAATGGGTTATATAGATACCGTCAGGTGCTGGCACTGGCAACTTCCAAAACCGGAAGTACCCTCCCCTATATAAGCCCCTCCCATCCGGGAGCACCTCAGTTTTTTGCCAGTGTCTAAGGTGTTGGCCAAGAAGAAACATGTGTTTTTCACTGAGCTTGCGTACAGGTTCTTTTGGGCCTCAGTAAGCTATTCCGGATCCGACCAAAAAAGCTTCATAGCTAAACGGTCGGTACCCGGGCCTTGCAGAGAAGAGCAAGGTTTTGCCTGTAATGCTTCTCTTAGGAGAGCTGGACCCTGGGATCCAGAGCTCTGGTCATACCCACGACCAAGATGTTTTCTGTGCAGGGTGCTATACAGGTCCAGGGGAGTGGAATCCTTGGGAACCCGGTCCCTGAAGGTTTGATTACAATGCCTGCCGTGATAGGTGAAGTTTGGGCTTTTGTGGACCAAACAAAGTCCTGCGGCGGGGAACAGGTAAGTGGGGGCCCCCAGGAACTTGGTTCTATTGGGGGACCCCCAAGCCTAATTTGTCTTTCTGTCTGTTACCTAATGGTATTCCCGCAAAATTCTGTGCATGCCTGTAACTACTAAAAAAATGTAATAATTTTTAATGGTGGTCAAGAAAAAAAAAAAAAAATTTTTTTTTTATATATATATTTAATATATTAGACTGCGGTACCTGTGTTTGTCCACTAGAGGCCGCTGTGGAATGTTTTCTTGTCATGTGGACTAGTTTCTTCTCAGCAGAGCAAAGTCCAGGCAGATGGTGAGTTCTCTTATAGGAAACTGCTTCCTCTGCCATGTTGCAGTGCTCGTCCATCCCCCGGCCTGCGGCAAAGAGGGGCCCTGGCTCCTGTCCCTTGTTTCCATTTTTTGAAATTAGCGCCGAAGGCGCACGTGGCCGCGCGCGTGCGCGTGCACGCGCCTCTATATATATAGAGGTGAGCCGGGAAAGGGGGCGGAGCCTGGGGGATGACGCTCTGTGCGCGCCGCAGCGCTTCTGCGCATGTGCGGGCGTCCCAGCAGTTTAAAAAAACCACAATATTGTAGTAAGCTGGCTATGAAGTACAGAGACAGAGCTGGCAACATTTAAAGGCATACAGCAAGCGGTTGATACAGGCATCCCCTAGAAAGGCACATTAGTAGACACCAACTGTTTCTTATAGCAGCATTTATGCTAGACTATTATCAGTAACTGGTGTATTTCGGCTGGAATACCTCAGCTTTGTGGCTTAGGAATATGCCGTCTAAAAACTCCGGGACTAGAAATTCCAGGAGGAATAGGGGGTCTCCATCGGGCTCTGAGGATCTTGGGCATGCTTTGGCTGCAGAAAAAAAGAAAAAACAAATGCGCCTACTAAGTGCAGTATGTTAGAAATTTATTTGAGAATAATTAAAATAACAGCCAAATGGCTACTCACAGGATGGAAGTGGAGTAAAAGCATAAATAGATATCCTTCTAAGTTGTCTGCGGAGGGCATGAGTCACTCCGTGTGTCTGTAGTCTCCCGGTGGTGGAATACTGCCAAGATGAAGAGGTAGTGCACTGCGGTGTTGCTGCAGGGATGGGGAGATGGCAGAAGAACGGTAGATGCGAGAAGAGCTGTCCCTCTATGCCAGTGTGGACACCGGTTCCCACACGGCGTACGGCGTGCGGTTCACGCTGGAGCGCAGTCAGCTTCGGCAACCGGACGTGACGTCAATAGCAGACGCTAACTGATGACGCGTTTCAATGCTTCCGCATTTTCCTCGGATCTGATAGGCAATAGAAACTGTCGGTATTATATGCGTTCCACCGGACGGAACCATCAATCTAGTGTCATACTCCGGAAATGAAGTGCTGTAGGCCGGAAGGAATGGATACATAGGCCTAACAATAGCATATACATAGGAATTCGTAGATTTAAAAAAACATACAATATACAATTGATTGAGTTGATAGAAACCTTTAGAAGACTTGCCCTATAATGAATGTATATATGGCAAGAAATGTTATATTTTGACAGGAGATATATATATTGGCATCAATGCATGGAAGAAATGCATGAGAGGGGCTTACAAAAAAATATCTTAAAAAGTGCATAGAAAATGCACTAAAAATATATCAAAAATAAAAATGCTGGATGCAAAAAATATATATATCTCTAAAAATGCTGGATACAAAAAATAAAAATAAAAATAAAATTGGAAATAAAAATAATAAAAATAAATAAATATAAAAATAAAAATAATAATAGTAGCCAATAATATCCAAGAAACAGTTATGGAGAGCTGTTATTGAGAAACTCATAATCTCAATAATACAGATATCTAATTTATAATGATGGGGATCGCAAGCATGCATATGCACACATCCGCACATGCATGCGTCCAATCCATTGTGTATGGATATTGTGCTCACAATAAAAAAAGGGGTTTAATGATAAAAATTATATAACGATCATTGATAAAGGACCAATTGATAAACAGCCAATTGATAAAAAATCAATAAATAAAAATCTTTTACCATCAAGGAAGGAATATATAAATAGCAGGAATATATGTACAAATGAGGATGTAATAAAACACAACATAGTGGAATAAGGGTTCCTATTGGTTCTTAATGGTCAAAAAGGAAAAGAGGAAAAAGGTAGAGGAGATGGGGATGTGTGTAGATGAATACAAACATACACCCACACAAAATGTATGTGCACGTGTGTACATGAATATGTCTCTATCACATGACTGTATTAACCTCAATCTCCTCGTTAAGTCCAAAGGGTGTAAGTGTGTTCAGGATATAAATCCAGTATGTTTCTTGTTTACACAGACATTGGAATCTCTCTGCTGATGTATATTTGTCGGGTATGGATTCCAAGATCCATACTCGAAGTGCAGAGGTGTCTTTAGAATGGTGAATGTTAAAGTGTCTGGAAACACTATATTGTGGACTGCCATCCTTAACTGCTCGGCGGTGTTCACCAAATCTAGCTCGCAATGTGCGTATAGTCCTACCCACATACAACAAACCGCATGGGCAGGTTATGCAGTAGATGACGAACATGGTGGAACAATTGTAGAAGGAAGTAAAAGTATACAGTTTACTGTTAGCGGAGTAGTTTTTTTGACCATGAGTCACATGGGAACAGGTGACAGCTAACATTAATACCCTTAGTAGGTATGTATAGATGTAATAAGGCCTTGTGCCTCACCTGTTCCCATGTGACTCATGGTCAAAAAAACTACTCCGCTAACAGTAAACTGTATACTTTTACTTCCTTCTACAATTGTTCCACCATGTTCGTCATCTACTGCATAACCTGCCCATGCGGTTTGTTGTATGTGGGTAGGACTATACGCACATTGCGAGCTAGATTTGGTGAACACCGCCGAGCAGTTAAGGATGGCAGTCCACAATATAGTGTTTCCAGACACTTTAACATTCACCATTCTAAAGACACCTCTGCACTTCGAGTATGGATCTTGGAATCCATACCCGACAAATATACATCAGCAGAGAGATTCCAACGTCTGTGTAAACAAGAAACATACTGGATTTATATCCTGAACACACTTACACCCTTTGGACTTAACGAGGAGATTGAGGTTAATACAGTCATGTGATAGAGACATATTCATGTACACACGTGCACATACATTTTGTGTGGGTGTATGTTTGTATTCATCTACACACATCCCCATCTCCTCTACCTTTTTCCTCTTTTCCTTTTTGACCATTAAGAACCAATAGGAACCCTTATTCCACTATGTTGTGTTTTATTACATCCTCATTTGTACATATATTCCTGCTATTTATATATTCCTTCCTTGATGGTAAAAGATTTTTATTTATTGATTTTTTATCAATTGGCTGTTTATCAATTGGTCCTTTATCAATGATCGTTATATAATTTTTATCATTAAACCCCTTTTTTTATTGTGAGCACAATATCCATACACAATGGATTGGACGCATGCATGTGCGGATGTGTGCATATGCATGCTTGCGATCCCCATCATTATAAATTAGATATCTGTATTATTGAGATTATGAGTTTCTCAATAACAGCTCTCCATAACTGTTTCTTGGATATTATTGGCTACTATTATTATTTTTATTTTTATATTTATTTATTTTTATTATTTTTATTTCCAATTTTATTTTTATTTTTATTTTTTGTATCCAGCATTTTTAGAGATATATATATTTTTTGCATCCAGCATTTTTATTTTTGATATATTTTTTAGTGCATTTTCTATGCACTTTTTAAGATATTTTTTTGTAAGCCCCTCTCATGCATTTCTTCCATGCATTGATGCCAATATATATATCTCCTGTCAAAATATAAAATTTCTTGCCATATATACATTTATTATAGGGCAAGTCTTCTAAAGGTTTCTATCAACTCAATCAATTGTATATTGTATGTTTTTTTAAATCTACGAATTCCTATGTATATGCTATTGTTAGGCCTATGTATCCATTCCTTCCGGCCTACAGCACTTCATTTCCGGAGTATGACACTAGATTGATGGTTCCGTCCGGTGGAACGCATATAATACCGACAGTTTCTATTGCCTATCAGATCCGAGGAAAATGCGGAAGCATTGAAACGCGTCATCAGTTAGCGTCTGCTATTGACGTCACGTCCGGTTGCCGAAGCTGACTGCGCTCCAGCGTGAACCGCACGCCGTACGCCGTGTGGGAACCGGTGTCCACACTGGCATAGAGGGACAGCTCTTCTCGCATCTACCGTTCTTCTGCCATCTCCCCATCCCTGCAGCAACACCGCAGTGCACTACCTCTTCATCTTGGCAGTATTCCACCACCGGGAGACTACAGACACACGGAGTGACTCATGCCCTCCGCAGACAACTTAGAAGGATATCTATTTATGCTTTTACTCCACTTCCATCCTGTGAGTAGCCATTTGGCTGTTATTTTAATTATTCTCGAATAAATTTCTAACATACTGCACTTAGTAGGCGCATTTGTTTTTTCTTTTCTTTGCCATATATAGAGTCTGCTTCGCTCTACAATTGCTGCCAACGGTGCATATGTTCATATGACTTGCTTTCAATATTACATGGACTTCCAAAGAGAAAGACTTTTATACTTTAAATCCTATTGATTTTCATCTGATTTATTTTTATCAGTTAGGTTGTTGTTCCTTTTTTTTTGCGCCGTTATCTGTATTATAATTTATGTATTTGGAGCTTCTGTATGTGCTGCATTGCAGGAACACTAACATACTGTTATTACACATCCAAAAATCCCTTTTTTTTTTTTTTTTTTCCTATATTGATTGATTTGATATTACTCCATGCCTAACATGGATTTCTTACACCTTTTGGAAGACGCCAAATATGGCACATTAGATAAACTATACACTCTATTTCCTAATGAGTTTTTTTCATCTACTATACACTCACGATATTGGCCAGAAACTAAATTTAAAGATACATGTACGAGAATGAGACGCCTGGAGGACCAGATAAATTCAGCCAATCAGCAATGGTGGGATGGTTTTTTCCTTCAGCAATATTTTGACACAAAAATTTCCCCACGTGGCCTGCGCGTACTCAAAGGCTGTTCATTTCTGGATGCTGACCTCCGTCAGGAATGGGAGGGTATTGCGGAGTTCTGCACCCAGAAATGGATCCAGGTGCTCACCATACATAGAGACAAGAGATTTCAATTCCTTTGCGATAAAATTAAGAACAACATCAGTGAATTACATAATAAATACCGTCACTTACCTATGGAATGGTTGAAGACCCTCAAACGAAACACCAAAAAAAGTGAAGATACTCTGATCAGTATCAAACTCAATAAATTTAAAAGGGATTTAGATGATTATAATCATAAAAAAGTATTTTATTGGAAAAGACCAAAACCCTCATTTCCATTAATGCCTCTTATGTCACCCAGATTTATGGCTAATTATAAGAGTAAGATCCCCAAAGAATCTCTAAAAATATCATCCTCCCTACATATTAACGATTCGTCTATTTTACATCCCAAGACCACCGAAAGAACAGATACACAATTATCAATTTCCAATACAGTCTTGGTGGATAATATAGATGCCATTATAATTAATACACCGACTAAGGCTATTACTTCAGCCCAACATACCCCTATTAATAACACAGAGACTGCCATCAGACACTCCTCTGGAAATATTGTAGCAAAAGCGAATCCTACTCCATCCATAAACAAGGACAATGTCACATCCACTGCGGTTTTCCAACAGTCTAAGATAGACACCCAGGTCACCTCACCTAGAACATTTGGGGCAACTACTACGGACAATATTGACACTTTTTTAGTGCAGACCCCCCGCTCCAGCCCACCCACAACAAAAAGAAAACTTTCAGAAGAGGAAGGAGAGGGGGAAGAAATAAATTTAAATCTAACCAGACCAGAGAAACTGCGAAAAGTGTAAAGATTTTCAATTTATCTAACCAATCTCTAAGTGACCAAGAACTCTCACTATTGGCACGGGGCCTTAATTTTGCTCCAGCCATAGCCCCTAATTCTTTTGTCATGTTTAAAGACCTCAATAGGTTTGTCAGAAACCTAACTTTGAGGCGTCATTATAATATAAAAGACAAAAAAACATCTACTGTGGACATAGAGACCGATCTCCAGACCGACAACTCTCCAACCTTAGATTCATCTATGGAACAACAGGCATTATTGGATTTATGTGAACTATGGAATGCCGATGAAGAAGATGATATCGTTGCCTGGTCCCAACATTCAGAACTACCGCCACCAGTCATCCATACTACTTTCCGACCCAAATCTACATTTAATCCTACGCAATCCAAGGGCCCATACTTACAAACATTTTATCAGGTAGTACTTTCAGAACTTACCAAACTTTGTGAGACAACATCCACCAAACCTAATTATTTTAAGAACAACTTGAGTCCACAAGAAAATATTGCTTTAAAAACATTGAGCCAGAATGACAACATAATTATAAGACCGGCTGATAAAGGTGGGAGCATTATCATACAAGATAAAGCAGATTACATGAGAGAAGCCCTCAGGCTTCTCTCAGACAATGCTACTTATGAAATATTGAAAAAGGATCCATTGCCTGCGTTTATAGAAGTCTCCAATTCTTTAGTAGAGAAGGCCCATATAGAAGGAATACTATCCAAACAGGAGAAGGCCTTCTTTCGAAAATCCTTTTTTCAGGTACCATACTTTTACCATCTGCCCAAAATACACAAAAACTCTATCAACCCACCAGGACGCCCCATTGTTGCCTCCATGGAGAGTATCACCTCCAGTTTTTCGCTATATGTAGACCATTTCCTTCAACCTCTAGCTCAGGCTCTTCCTTCCTATATTAGAGATGGAACAGATCTAATTGAACAAATGCGCCCCTATACATGGGAATCCACCTATCAATGGATCTCTCTAGATGTCTGCTCCTTATATACATCTATTCCTCATAACGTAGGCATACAAGCCGTTACTCATTTCCTCAAAAATGACCCTCATCTTAACACTCATCAAATAGATTTCATACTTCAAGCCACTCTCTTTTGTTTAGATCATAATTATTTTCTTTTTGATGGAACCTACTATCGCCAAAAACAGGGCACCGCTATGGGTGCTAATTTCGCTCCCAGCTATGCTAACCTAACTATGGGTTTCTGGGAAGAAAAATACATTTGGGCCAATAATCCTTTCACTATGCACCTCATTTTTTACAGACGATACATAGATGATATCATAATCATCTGGGACGGCCCTACCGATCTCATTCATAGCTTTGTCTCGTATTGTAATGCTAACCCCTATGGACTCACCTTTACTTCAGAATCCAACACTTTATCCATATGCTTTTTAGATTTGGAACTATCATATACCAATAAGGAGATAACAACTAAAAGTTATACAAAACCTACAGCTGGTAATTCTTTTTTACATTATACCAGCTGTCATCACCCACGATGGATTCAAAATATCCCAAAGAGCCAATTTCATCGTCTCAGACGAAATTGCACTAGATTGGATGATTATGTGACACAGAGTATACCTCTAAAAACCAAGTTCACAGATAAGGGGTATCCAGTACATCTTATTGATGACGCTTGCTCCTTATATTGTACAGACCACATAGCATCAAAACCCAAGCAGGCATCTATGCCAGTGATGAGGTTTATTACACAATATCACCATAGTCATAAGCAAATGGAAAGCATCTTCCGTAAACACTGGTCTATTTTACAACAGGACCCACTTTTGAAAAAATCACTTTCTCTTCACCCTAAATTTGCATACCGCAAGGCGCCGAACATAAAAGGTAAAATTGCACCTAGCAAAATGAAAATCAATGCTAAAAATACCACATCTAGACAGCTAACATTAATACCCTTAGTAGGTATGTATAGATGTAATAAGGCCTTGTGCCTCACCTGTTCCCATGTGACTCATGGTCAAAAAAACTACTCCGCTAACAGTAAACTGTATACTTTTACTTCCTTCTACAATTGTTCCACCATGTTCGTCATCTACTGCATAACCTGCCCATGCGGTTTGTTGTATGTGGGTAGGACTATACGCACATTGCGAGCTAGATTTGGTGAACACCGCCGAGCAGTTAAGGATGGCAGTCCACAATATAGTGTTTCCAGACACTTTAACATTCACCATTCTAAAGACACCTCTGCACTTCGAGTATGGATCTTGGAATCCATACCCGACAAATATACATCAGCAGAGAGATTCCAACGTCTGTGTAAACAAGAAACATACTGGATTTATATCCTGAACACACTTACACCCTTTGGACTTAACGAGGAGATTGAGGTTAATACAGTCATGTGATAGAGACATATTCATGTACACACGTGCACATACATTTTGTGTGGGTGTATGTTTGTATTCATCTACACACATCCCCATCTCCTCTACCTTTTTCCTCTTTTCCTTTTTGACCATTAAGAACCAATAGGAACCCTTATTCCACTATGTTGTGTTTTATTACATCCTCATTTGTACATATATTCCTGCTATTTATATATTCCTTCCTTGATGGTAAAAGATTTTTATTTATTGATTTTTTATCAATTGGCTGTTTATCAATTGGTCCTTTATCAATGATCGTTATATAATTTTTATCATTAAACCCCTTTTTTTATTGTGAGCACAATATCCATACACAATGGATTGGACGCATGCATGTGCGGATGTGTGCATATGCATGCTTGCGATCCCCATCATTATAAATTAGATATCTGTATTATTGAGATTATGAGTTTCTCAATAACAGCTCTCAATAACTGTTTCTTGGATATTATTGGCTACTATTATTATTTTTATTTTTATATTTATTTATTTTTATTATTTTTATTTCCAATTTTATTTTTATTTTTATTTTTTGTATCCAGCATTTTTAGAGATATATATATTTTTTGCATCCAGCATTTTTATTTTTGATATATTTTTTAGTGCATTTTCTATGCACTTTTTAAGATATTTTTTTGTAAGCCCCTCTCATGCATTTCTTCCATGCATTGATGCCAATATATATATCTCCTGTCAAAATATAAAATTTCTTGCCATATATACATTCATTATAGGGCAAGTCTTCTAAAGGTTTCTATCAACTCAATCAATTGTATATTGTATGTTTTTTTAAATCTACGAATTCCTATGTATATGCTATTGTTAGGCCTATGTATCCATTCCTTCCGGCCTACAGCACTTCATTTCCGGAGTATGACACTAGATTGATGGTTCCGTCCGGTGGAACGCATATAATACCGACAGTTTCTATTGCCTATCAGATCCGAGGAAAATGCGGAAGCATTGAAACGCGTCATCAGTTAGCGTCTGCTATTGACGTCACGTCCGGTTGCCGAAGCTGACTGCGCTCCAGCGTGAACCGCACGCCGTACGCCGTGTGGGAACCGGTGTCCACACTGGCATAGAGGGACAGCTCTTCTCGCATCTACCGTTCTTCTGCCATCTCCCCATCCCTGCAGCAACACCGCAGTGCACTACCTCTTCATCTTGGCAGTATTCCACCACCGGGAGACTACAGACACACGGAGTGACTCATGCCCTCCGCAGACAACTTAGAAGGATATCTATTTATGCTTTTACTCCACTTCCATCCTGTGAGTAGCCATTTGGCTGTTATTTTAATTATTCTCGAATAAATTTCTAACATACTGCACTTAGTAGGCGCATTTGTTTTTTCTTTTCTTTGCCATATATAGAGTCTGCTTCGCTCTACAATTGCTGCCAACGGTGCATATGTTCATATGACTTGCTTTCAATATTACATGGACTTCCAAAGAGAAAGACTTTTATACTTTAAATCCTATTGATTTTCATCTGATTTATTTTTATCAGTTAGGTTGTTGTTCCTTCTTTTTGCGCCGTTATCTGTATTATAATTTATGTATTTGGAGCTTCTGTATGTGCTGCATTGCAGGAACACTAACATACTGTTATTACACATCCAAAAATCCCTTTTTTTTTTTTTTTTCCTATATTGATTGATTTGATATTACTCCATGCCTAACATGGATTTCTTACACCTTTTGGAAGACGCCAAATATGGCACATTAGATAAACTATACACTCTATTTCCTAATGAGTTTTTTTCATCTACTATACACTCACGATATTGGCCAGGAACTAAATTTAAAGATACATGTACGAGAATGAGACGCCTGGAGGACCAGATAAATTCAGCCAATCAGCAATGGTGGGATGGTTTTTTCCTTCAGCAATATTTTGACACAAAAATTTCCCCACGTGGCCTGCGCGTACTCAAAGGCTGTTCATTTCTGGATGCTGACCTCCGTCAGGAATGGGAGGGTATTGCGGAGTTCTGCACCCAGAAATGGATCCAGGTGCTCACCATACATAGAGACAAGAGATTTCAATTCCTTTGCGATAAAATTAAGAACAACATCAGTGAATTACATAATAAATACCGTCACTTACCTATGGAATGGTTGAAGACCCTCAAACGAAACACCAAAAAAAGTGAAGATACTCTGATCAGTATCAAACTCAATAAATTTAAAAGGGATTTAGATGATTATAATCATAAAAAAGTATTTTATTGGAAAAGACCAAAACCCTCATTTCCATTAATGCCTCTTATGTCACCCAGATTTATGGCTAATTATAAGAGTAAGATCCCCAAAGAATCTCTAAAAATATCATCCTCCCTACATATTAACGATTCGTCTATTTTACATCCCAAGACCACCGAAAGAACAGATACACAATTATCAATTTCCAATACAGTCTTGGTGGATAATATAGATGCCATTATAATTAATACACCGACTAAGGCTATTACTTCAGCCCAACATACCCCTATTAATAACACAGAGACTGCCATCAGACACTCCTCTGGAAATATTGTAGCAAAAGCGAATCCTACTCCATCCATAAACAAGGACAATGTCACATCCACTGCGGTTTTCCAACAGTCTAAGATAGACACCCAGGTCACCTCACCTAGAACATTTGGGGCAACTACTACGGACAATATTGACACTTTTTTAGTGCAGACCCCCCGCTCCAGCCCACCCACAACAAAAAGAAAACTTTCAGAAGAGGAAGGAGAGGGGGAAGAAATAAATTTAAATCTAACCAGACCAGAGAAACTGCGAAAAGTGTAAAGATTTTCAATTTATCTAACCAATCTCTAAGTGACCAAGAACTCTCACTATTGGCACGGGGCCTTAATTTTGCTCCAGCCATAGCCCCTAATTCTTTTGTCATGTTTAAAGACCTCAATAGGTTTGTCAGAAACCTAACTTTGAGGCGTCATTATAATATAAAAGACAAAAAAACATCTACTGTGGACATAGAGACCGATCTCCAGACCGACAACTCTCCAACCTTAGATTCATCTATGGAACAACAGGCATTATTGGATTTATGTGAACTATGGAATGCCGATGAAGAAGATGATATCGTTGCCTGGTCCCAACATTCAGAACTACCGCCACCAGTCATCCATACTACTTTCCGACCCAAATCTACATTTAATCCTACGCAATCCAAGGGCCCATACTTACAAACATTTTATCAGGTAGTACTTTCAGAACTTACCAAACTTTGTGAGACAACATCCACCAAACCTAATTATTTTAAGAACAACTTGAGTCCACAAGAAAATATTGCTTTAAAAACATTGAGCCAGAATGACAACATAATTATAAGACCGGCTGATAAAGGTGGGAGCATTATCATACAAGACAAAGCAGATTACATGAGAGAAGCCCTCAGGCTTCTCTCAGACAATGCTACTTATGAAATATTGAAAAAGGATCCATTGCCTGCGTTTATAGAAGTCTCCAATTCTTTAGTAGAGAAGGCCCATATAGAAGGAATACTATCCAAACAGGAGAAGGCCTTCTTTCGAAAATCCTTTTTTCAGGTACCATACTTTTACCATCTGCCCAAAATACACAAAAACTCTATCAACCCACCAGGACGCCCCATTGTTGCCTCCATGGAGAGTATCACCTCCAGTTTTTCGCTATATGTAGACCATTTCCTTCAACCTCCAGCTCAGGCTCTTCCTTCCTATATTAGAGATGGAACAGATCTAATTGAACAAATGCGCCCCTATACATGGGAATCCACCTATCAATGGATCTCTCTAGATGTCTGCTCCTTATATACATCTATTCCTCATAACGTAGGCATACAAGCCGTTACTCATTTCCTCAAAAATGACCCTCATCTTAACACTCATCAAATAGATTTCATACTTCAAGCCACTCTCTTTTGTTTAGATCATAATTATTTTCTTTTTGATGGAACCTACTATCGCCAAAAACAGGGCACCGCTATGGGTGCTAATTTCGCTCCCAGCTATGCTAACCTAACTATGGGTTTCTGGGAAGAAAAATACATTTGGGCCAATAATCCTTTCACTATGCACCTCATTTTTTACAGACGATACATAGATGATATCATAATCATCTGGGACGGCCCTACCGATCTCATTCATAGCTTTGTCTCGTATTGTAATGCTAACCCCTATGGACTCACCTTTACTTCAGAATCCAACACTTTATCCATATGCTTTTTAGATTTGGAACTATCATATACCAATAAGGAGATAACAACTAAAAGTTATACAAAACCTACAGCTGGTAATTCTTTTTTACATTATACCAGCTGTCATCACCCACGATGGATTCAAAATATCCCAAAGAGCCAATTTCATCGTCTCAGACGAAATTGCACTAGATTGGATGATTATGTGACACAGAGTATACCTCTAAAAACCAAGTTCACAGATAAGGGGTATCCAGTACATCTTATTGATGACGCTTGCTCCTTATATTGTACAGACCACATAGCATCAAAACCCAAGCAGGCATCTATGCCAGTGATGAGGTTTATTACACAATATCACCATAGTCATAAGCAAATGGAAAGCATCTTCCGTAAACACTGGTCTATTTTACAACAGGACCCACTTTTGAAAAAATCACTTTCTCTTCACCCTAAATTTGCATACCGCAAGGCGCCGAACATAAAAGGTAAAATTGCACCTAGCAAAATGAAAATCAATGCTAAAAATACCACATCTAGACAGCTAACATTAATACCCTTAGTAGGTATGTATAGATGTAATAAGGCCTTGTGCCTCACCTGTTCCCATGTGACTCATGGTCAAAAAACTACTCCGCTAACAGTAAACTGTATACTTTTACTTCCTTCTACAATTGTTCCACCATGTTCGTCATCTACTGCATAACCTGCCCATGCGGTTTGTTGTATGTGGGTAGGACTATACGCACATTGCGAGCTAGATTTGGTGAACACCGCCGAGCAGTTAAGGATGGCAGTCCACAATATAGTGTTTCCAGACACTTTAACATTCACCATTCTAAAGACACCTCTGCACTTCGAGTATGGATCTTGGAATCCATACCCGACAAATATACATCAGCAGAGAGATTCCAACGTCTGTGTAAACAAGAAACATACTGGATTTATATCCTGAACACACTTACACCCTTTGGACTTAACGAGGAGATTGAGGTTAATACAGTCATGTGATAGAGACATATTCATGTACACACGTGCACATACATTTTGTGTGGGTGTATGTTTGTATTCATCTACACACATCCCCATCTCCTCTACCTTTTTCCTCTTTTCCTTTTTGACCATTAAGAACCAATAGGAACCCTTATTCCACTATGTTGTGTTTTATTACATCCTCATTTGTACATATATTCCTGCTATTTATATATTCCTTCCTTGATGGTAAAAGATTTTTATTTATTGATTTTTTATCAATTGGCTGTTTATCAATTGGTCCTTTATCAATGATCGTTATATAATTTTTATCATTAAACCCCTTTTTTTATTGTGAGCACAATATCCATACACAATGGATTGGACGCATGCATGTGCGGATGTGTGCATATGCATGCTTGCGATCCCCATCATTATAAATTAGATATCTGTATTATTGAGATTATGAGTTTCTCAATAACAGCTCTCCATAACTGTTTCTTGGATATTATTGGCTACTATTATTATTTTTATTTTTATATTTATTTATTTTTATTATTTTTATTTCCAATTTTATTTTTATTTTTATTTTTTGTATCCAGCATTTTTAGAGATATATATATTTTTTGCATCCAGCATTTTTATTTTTGATATATTTTTTAGTGCATTTTCTATGCACTTTTTAAGATATTTTTTTGTAAGCCCCTCTCATGCATTTCTTCCATGCATTGATGCCAATATATATATCTCCTGTCAAAATATAAAATTTCTTGCCATATATACATTCATTATAGGGCAAGTCTTCTAAAGGTTTCTATCAACTCAATCAATTGTATATTGTATGTTTTTTTAAATCTACGAATTCCTATGTATATGCTATTGTTAGGCCTATGTATCCATTCCTTCCGGCCTACAGCACTTCATTTCCGGAGTATGACACTAGATTGATGGTTCCGTCCGGTGGAACGCATATAATACCGACAGTTTCTATTGCCTATCAGATCCGAGGAAAATGCGGAAGCATTGAAACGCGTCATCAGTTAGCGTCTGCTATTGACGTCACGTCCGGTTGCCGAAGCTGACTGCGCTCCAGCGTGAACCGCACGCCGTACGCCGTGTGGGAACCGGTGTCCACACTGGCATAGAGGGACAGCTCTTCTCGCATCTACCGTTCTTCTGCCATCTCCCCATCCCTGCAGAAACACCGCAGTGCACTACCTCTTCATCTTGGCAGTATTCCACCACCGGGAGACTACAGACACACGGAGTGACTCATGCCCTCCGCAGACAACTTAGAAGGATATCTATTTATGCTTTTACTCCACTTCCATCCTGTGAGTAGCCATTTGGCTGTTATTTTAATTATTCTCGAATAAATTTCTAACATACTGCACTTAGTAGGCGCATTTGTTTTTTCTTTTCTTTGCCATATATAGAGTCTGCTTTGCTCTACAATTGCTGCCAACGGTGCATATGTTCATATGACTTGCTTTCAATATTACATGGACTTCCAAAGAGAAAGACTTTTATACTTTAAATCCTATTGATTTTCATCTGATTTATTTTTATCAGTTAGGTTGTTGTTCCTTCTTTTTGCGCCGTTATCTGTATTATAATTTATGCTTTGGCTGCACCAGTCTCCCCTGAAGAATCAGAGGTTAGTGACCGTAGAGCACCCTCAGGAGTACCTGGTACTGTGGCTGTCCTCAGTTCACCTGCTCCTGTGTATGTAACAGAGGAGGTTTTTTCCTCAGCTCTGGGAGGGCTGGAAGAGAGATTGTCAGCATTGATCGCTGCTTCCCTGTCACAGGAGAAAAGCGCTCGATCTCCGTCTCCCCCCTCAGAGTGCCTGTTAACAGAGCAACAGTCCCATACAGAGGTCGACCTACCTGAGGGGGATCAGGATGAGGTCGATTCGGTTGCAGAGGAATCAACAGTGGAAGAGCCGTTCTCAGCATCACATGCTGAAAGGTTATGGGTTCAGTCCCTGACTAATATGGTCCGATCAGCATTTAAAATGCCACTTGCGGAGCCATCCTCCACTTCTGTCTCCTCGTTGGGGTCGCTAAAAGCTCCCCAGACTGTTTGTTCCTTTCCGATCCATCCTTTACTGGAGGGGCTCATTTACCAGGATTGGGAGCATCCTGACAAAATATTTACTCCCCCCAAGAGATTTCCGGTGGTCTATCCCATGGAGGATAAGTTCATCAGAAAATGGAGGGTCCCTACAGTGGACGCAGCCATCTCTTGTGTGAATAAATCACTGACATGTCCGGTGGAAAATGTCAAAATGTTCAAGGACCCAATAGATAAAAAATTGGAGTCCTTATTAAAATCTGCTTTTTCTACAGCAGGATTGGTGACACAACCAGCAGTGGCAGCTATTGGGGTCTGCCAAGCAGTGAAGGATCAGTTGAAACAGGTCTTAAGGGACTTGCCGGATCAGCAGGCTCTTGCCCTAGCTGATCTACCTAGAGCCTTATGCTTTGCGGTGGACGCCATAAAGGATTCAATCCATCAGGCCTCCCGCCTTACGCTGTCTGTAGTACATATGTGCAGGCTTCTATGGCTCAAGAACTGGTCTGCTGAAGCTCCCTGTAAAAAATTGCTGGTCAGCTTCCCATTTCATGGGGAGCGCTTATTCGGGGAAGACCTGGACAAGTATATCCAGAGAATTTCCAGCGGTAAAAGTACACTTTTGCCGGTTAAAAATAGAGTTAGAGGTCCCTCTTTTAAAAGGCCGGCCTCTCCAGTCCCTAGGACATCAGCTGTGAAACAGTTCCGACGGCCTCCTCGGTCAAATCCCGGAGGTAGAAATCAGGGACAGTTGCAGGGTAACAAAAAGCCCTGGAGCAGGAGAGGTACAAAACCTCCCCCAAGGTCAAATGCATGAAGGGTTGCCCCCACCCAATCAGGTGGGGGGAAGACTTCAGTTGTTCACAGAGACCTGGCGGGACACGATCCGAGACAGATGGGTGCTCTCCGCAGTAAATCTGGGATACAAATTGGAGTTAAAAAACTCCCCTTCTTCCCGCTTTATAAGGTCAAACGTGCCAAGGGATCCCCAGAAGAGAGGATCCCTCCTGTTGGCACTAGAACAATTATTGCTTCAAGCAGTAATTATAGAGGTTCCCCTGGAAGAGTGGGGGTTCGGGTTTTACTCAAACCTCTTTACAGTTCCGAAGCCAAACGGGGACGTGAGGCCCATACTAAATCTAAAAGGGCTAAACAAATTCCTGCATATCAGGACTTTCCAGATGGAGTCGATCCGATCGGTAGCCACTGCCCTACAAGGGGAGGAATGGTTAGCCTCGATCGACATCAAGGATGCTTATTTGCACATTCCCATCTTTCCAGCCCACCAAAAATTTCTACGCTTTGCGGTAGAAGGCCGCCATTTTCAGTTCAGAGCCTTACCCTTCGGTCTGGCCACAGCACCAAGAGTGTTCACAAAAATTTTGGCCCCATTATTGGCCAATCTAAGAACACGAGGTGTAACGATAATGGCATATCTAGACGACTTGTTGCTGATAGACCACTCAGTGGAAAAACTAGAAGTGGTTGTTCACGAGACAATCAAGTATCTGGAATATCACGGTTGGATTATCAACCGAGACAAGTCAGCCCTAAAACCAGTCAAAAGTCTGGAATACTTGGGGCTAAGGCTGGATTCAGACCAGAGAAAAAATTTTCTTGCCTCAAGAAAAGGGGTCGTCTTTGAGAGATTTGATCCACTTAGTGGGCTCAAAAAGACAGCCATCCATACGCCTGTGCATGAGGCTGCTGGGAAAAATGGTGGCATCATTCGAAGCAGTACCCTACGGTCAATTCCATTCAAGGAAATTGCAAAGGGCCATACTGTCAGCCTGGAACAAAAAAGTTCAGGCTCTGGACTTACCAATGTCCTTGTCCCCTTCCGTTCGCAAGAGCCTCCGCTGGTGGTTGGTTCCCCAGAATCTGGAAAGAGGGAAATCCTTCAGTCCGATTTCCTGGAAGGTGGTCACTACAGATGCCAGCCTTATAGGCTGGGGAGCAGTACTGGAGCAATGGTCTCTCCAGGGCAAGTGGTCAGAAGCAGAAAAGGCCCTGCCCATCAATCTCTTAGAGATACGAGCAGCCCGGTATGCCCTAGTAGCATGGACATCCAAACTCCAAGGGTCCCCTGTCAGAGTTCAATCAGACAATGCCACAGCAGTGGCATATATCAATCGTCAGGGGGGCACCAGGAGTCGTGCAGCCCAAAGGGAAGTAAATTACATCCTGAGATGGGCAGAAAGATATGTCCCAGCCATATCTGCGGTATTCATTCCAGGGGTGGAGAATTGGAAGGCGGACTTTCTAAGTCGCCAACAATTATGCCCAGGGGAATGGTCCCTTCATCCCGAGGTTTTCCGGACAATATGTCAGCGGTGGGGAACACCGGATGTAGATCTGCTAGCATCCAGATTCAACGCAAAGGTGGACAGGTTTGTCTCTTGGACAAGGGATCCCCTAGCTTGCGGCTCGGATGCCCTAGTGTTCCCTTGGGATCAGTTCAAGCTGATATATGCATTCCCACCGCCACAATTGTTACCTCGATTACTCCGCAGAATCAGGGTAGAAAAGAAACCAGTGATTCTGGTGGCTCCAGCGTGGCCCCGAAGAGCATGGTACGCGGAGATTGTAAAAATGTCTGTGGGGAGTCCTTGGACCCTCCCACATCGTCCGGACCTGCTTTCGCAGGGACCGATATACCACCCTTCCTTACCAGCCCTAGGTTTGACGGCCTGGCTATTGAAGCCCACATTCTAAAAAAGAGAGGGCTCTCTAATGCTGTGGTGTCTACCATGATCAATGCCAGGAAACCGGTATCCAGGCAGATCTACTATAGAATCTGGAAGGCGTACATCGCCTGGTGTGAGGCCAGGAAATGGCATCCACGTAAATACGTAATAGGTAGGATTCTGGACTTCCTACAATGGGCTGTAGATAGGAAGCTTGCCTTGAGTACTATCAAGGGTCAGATTTCGGCCTTGTCAATATTTTTTCAAAGGCCCTTGGCTTCGCATTCACTAGTCAAAGCCTTTATACAAGGAGTGATGCGTATTAGTCCTCCGGTTAATATTCCCATATGTCCATGGGATCTAAACTTGGTTTTGTCGGTTCTACAGAAACAACCATTTGAACCACTACAGCATATTTCCTTGGTGCTTCTCACCAGGAAATAGATTTTTCTAGTAGCCATTTGTTCGGCTAAAAGAGTATCGGAATTAGCAGCTATGTCCTGTAAGGAGCCATATCTGGTTATCCATAAGGACAGAGTAGTGTTACGTCCTCATCCAGCCTTTCTTCCTAAGGTGGTATCGAGTTTTCATTTGAACCAAGATGTGGTTCTTCCTTCTTTTTTCCCCAAACCTACTTCGGTAGAGGAAAAGTTATTGCATTCTTTGGATGTAGTAAGAGCAGTTAAAGCTTATCTAAAAGCCACTGCTCAGATTCGCAGAACGGATACTTTGTTTATTCTGCCGGAAGGCCCCAGAAAGGGTCAGGCAGCGTCAAAATCTACTTTAGCCAGGTGGATTCGACAGGTCATAATACAAGCCTATGGCTTGAGAAGTAGACCGCCTCCGTTCAAAGTTAGGGCGCACTCCACGAGAGCAGTTGGAACTTCATGGGCAGTGCATCACTAGGCCTCCCTGGCTCAAATCTGTAAGGCCGCAACATGGTCTTCGGTACACACGTTTACTAGGTTCTACCAGGTGGACGTTAGAAGTCAGGAGGATGTCGCCTTTGGGCGCAGTGTGTTGCAGGCCGCAAAAGATCCTCATGTCTGATAGCGCTCAGCTTATATATGGTGTATCCCCCCCCTCATTTGGCATTGCTTTAGGACATCCCATTAGTAATGACTATGTCGCTCTGTGTCCCGTGATGTACGAGAAAGAAAATAGGATTTTTATAACAGCTTACCTGTAAAATCCTTTTCTTGGAGTACATCACGGGACACAGAGCTCCCGCCCCTCTTTAGGGACACTTATTGCTTTGCTACAAAACTGAGGTGCTCCCGGATGGGAGGGGCTTATATAGGGGAGGGTACTTCCGGTTTTGGAAGTTGCCAGTGCCAGCACCTGACGGTATCTATATAACCCATTAGTAATGACTATGTCGCTCTGTGTCCCGTGATGTACTCCAAGAAAAGGATTTTACAGGTAAGCTGTTATAAAAATCCTATTTTATCTGAGCCCCATCTCAATCCAGCAATGTTGCACGAGAGCCACAGCTGTCTGGGACTCTCCCTTATGATTGGCTCCCGCTGCTGTCCAAGTCAGTGCTGTCTCATAAACAAAGAAAAAACCCTTTAAAAAGGGTTTGTTGAGTATTGAATAAATCATTTGTCACATGGTTAATGTTATCTAAAGACGTATAAATTCACACAATTCATAACCAATATTCCTACCTCATATACATTAGGCCATTTAGAAGATTATGTGAATAAATTGCAAACATTTTTGATAGGAAATATAAATAATTATGTAAAAAAATCTATACAGTAAATAATTAAATATCAATGGCAAGTACCGTATTTATCGGCGTATAACATGCACTTTTTTCCCCTTAAAATCAGGGGAAAATCGTGGGTGC
The DNA here is from genome assembly GCA_029206835.1 of Rana muscosa. Lineage (NCBI taxonomy): Eukaryota > Metazoa > Chordata > Amphibia > Anura > Ranidae > Rana > Rana muscosa. The sequence goes on from CM055121.1 coordinate 90,331,040, forward strand.
GTGTTATACGCCGATACCCACCTATCCGCGTCGATCTCCACTGACTGTGAGCGGAGCGATCGCCGCCAAGATACACATAGCCGAGTGTACTCTGATTTTCTCGGCTCCGCTCACAGTCACCCCCAGTCCCGCCATTGGACCTGTGTTATGTCCATCATAGGGTGGGACTCGGCGTGACTGTGAGCAGAGCCGAGTACACTCGGCTATGTGTATCTCGGCTCCGCCCAGTCCTTGCATTCCCTGCGTTCTCGGCGGCGTTCGCCCTGCGCCGCCCTGTCTCGGCAGCGATCTCGGCGGCGCCAAATTTAAATTCGGCCAAGGCTGCAATGGACACTTAGGGGCAAGGCTGCAATGAACACTGGGGGGCAAGGCTGCAATGAACACTGGGGGCAAGGCTGCAATGGACACTGGGGGCAAGGCTGCACTGTGACAAGGCTGCAATGGACACTGACAAGGCTGCAATGGACACTGGGGCAAGGCTGCACTGTGACAAGGCTGCAAATGACACTGATAAGGCTGCATTTAAATGTAATTTTTTTTTCCTTAAACTTCCCTCCTAAAAGTGTTTTTCCCTAAAATTCCCTCCTAAACTTGGGGTGCGTGTTATACGCCGGCGCGTGTTATACGCCGATAAATACGGTATATAGGTGGGATATTTAGCTATTAACGGTATTTATAAAATAATTAATGTCCCACTCCACATTAAGGCCATGAGGGCGGAAAGTACAGAGGTCAAATATCCAGCGGGTCTCACGCCTGGATATCTCCCTACTGAGATTACTTTCACGCCAGTGTGGAGTGTACTTTTCAATGGCAATCACCTCCAAAAATTCGTTTTTTTTTTTCTATGGCAACAGGCAAAGTGTTTAGACAAGCTATGCTTATCAAACCCTCTGCGCACATTATTTAGATGTTCACCAATACGCACTGTTAATGCCCTGGTGGTCCTGCCAACATATTGGTATCTACACGTACATTTTAGGAGATATTTAACCCCTTTAGTGCTGCATGTAATAAAATCTTTAATTGGATATTCTCTCTTAGTGGTCGTGGAAATAAAGTACTTTGTACGTACAGTTTTGGAATTCCTGCAAACCTTGCACCACCTACACGAAAAAAAAAAAACTGTTAAATTCCCAAACATCTTGGGCTTTAAAGGCAGATCTACAGTATTGGGGGCTAAAACATTTTTCAAAATCTGGGATTTCCTAAAAATAACTTTAGGTTGATCCCGCAGACTAGAACCCAATACTTTATCTTCCTTTAAGATTTTCCAGTGTTTTCCTTAAGAGCTTATTAATCCAATGATGATGGGTCAAAAATTTTGTCAAAAATGTCCAAAAGTGATTATCAATTCTGTTAGGTTTAACTTGAGGTTCAAGAAGTGTCGGATGTTCAAGATTGGATACATTATTAATCTCCAGTTCTAAACATGGAACATGGGTCAAGTGTCCCTGTCGGAGGGCGGAGAGTAGATTGGTGCTATTGTCGCATACAACCATTCCTGTCTGAAGCTGGTGTGGCGTCAACCACCTCTCTCAACTCAAGCACCGCATGGCATCTTTTAGCCTGACTACTTGTGTAGCCCCTTGAGTGCTTAGGGAGAACTGCTGGTTCAGAGGACAATTCTGCGGAAGAGGCAATAGAAGAAGAAGACAAGGGGGGAGGGGAGCATACAGATGTTGTGGCAGAATCAACACCAGCTGTTTGGAGGCGTGGTGGCGGAACAAGCTCCAACACTGGACCCTGTCCTGCATCCTTCCCAGCTGCCAGCAGAGTTACCCAGTGCACCGTGAAGGAAACGTCCCTGCCAATGCCTGCTGGACCATGAGTCAGCAATAATATGAATCTTACTGCTGACCGCCCTGTCCAACGAGGCCAAAACATTATCTTTCACATGCCAGTAGAGAGCCGGAATGGACTTACGTGAAAAGAAACGCCGTTTTGGAACCTGCAACTGTGCAACTGCACATTCCACAAATTCACAAAAGGGGGCAGAGTCTACCAGCTGAAAAGGCAGCAGTTGCAGTGCTAGTAATTTGGCCAAGCTAGCATTTAGACAATGAACATGTGGATGACTGGGACTAAATTTCTTTTTACGGTTCAGCAACTGGGGTAGGGAAATTTGCCTGCTGAAATCAATTGGTGGTGTACTGCTAGCAGATTGTCTGCAAGTACTTGTGACACCTATTGCTATACCTTCATTCCTCTCAGTGCAGGTTTTTGAGAGGACTGGAGGTATAGTAGGGTTGGAGATCCCAGATGAGGAGCAGGAGAAGTCTGCCTTCTATGATGTGTCATATGTCTGGTAAAGCATGTGGTGCGCAAGCTGCTGCTGTTCTGATCTGCTTCAGACATAGGTTGCAAACAGAAATGGTGCGATCTGCTGCACACGTGTCAAAATAGGCCCACACCAAGGAACTTTTAAAAGTCAGCGGGGAGTCAGTAGCGCCCTGCACCTGCGAAGCTCTGTGGTGTGATGCAATAGGGTGGTTGCTCTTAAGCTGCCCCCTGGAGGACATCCTGGCTTGTTGGAGTTGTATCTCCTCCTCCTCACTCTCCTCCTTTCTTCTCTCAGGCACCCAAGTACATTCAGTGATCTCATCATCCTCTCCCTCCTTGTCACTGGAGCAAACTTGGCAGTATGCTGCAGCTGGGAGAACATGACTGCAAGTTTCTTCTCCTTCATTTGTAATTTTGCTAGATGGGATTTTTCGGTTTCGGACTAATTCGTATTTTCGCAAGCGACATTTTTAGTTGAATTGGAATGATTCGTATTAATGTAAGCCTTATTTTTCGTTGATTTATAATTCGTACTTTCGGTAGAGTACATTGTTTTTCGTTGACTCTGGATACAACTCCTACTTTTGTAACTTTTTTTGGGTTCGCTGATTCGTAATTTTCCGTGTCTGCCTAATGTGCTTCGAATGGATTTGTACTTTTCTAAATACATAACGGTTATTTGTAACGATTCGAAATCTCGTATTTTACTTTCGTTTTTTACATGCGGCTATAGCCTCCGCCCCTGTACACCATTTTGAGAGGGAGTTCAGCATGGTGAAGGAGAAGCAGAGAGCAGAGCAGAGTGTTATTGTTCTTCGAAAGGATTCAATATCTCATATTTTACTTTTGTTTTTTACATGCGGCTATAGCCTCCGCCCCTGTACATCATTTTGAGAGGGAGTTCAGCACGGTGAGGGAGAAGCAGAGAGCAGAGCAGAGTGTTATTGTGCTTCGAATGGATTCGTACATTCGTAACTTTTTTCATAACGAATTATGCCGAAGACATTCGGGCATTCGCTATTTGCGATATAATTTATTTCGGATTCGGTTTTATTCGTAATTGCTTTATTCAGAAATTCGAATGCTTCCGAATGTCCGAAAGTTGCTAAATTCGGACAAATTTTGTTTCGTTACTAAACGGATTGCACAAGCCTATTAATTTGTACAGAGGGCTATTCTTAGATAGGTTGAGACCTTTTGATATGTTAGTAATCTCTTTTGAGTACACTTCATGTTGGACACATTGGATGATAACTCTTTCTGCTTGAGAGACTTCCTCAATTGCGGGAGGGCCTTTACAGATGTGCCACTTGTGACACTCTTTTCCAGTGCTAGAGCCGTTTGCAAATTGATGAGCAACGTGAATAAGACGTGCAGTGGCTTGTACAACAAAGGACCACTTAGAAAAGCAATCAATGCGGTGAGGACTCAGCCTTACCCTTGGTTTCACAGAGGTGTTGAGTGTGGTGGTAACAGCTCTGATTTCCTTATCAGATTCTGGATGAACCAGTTCAAAGTTTGAATCTGTAGAACTTGAGATGAGTTTATCATTTGAGAGTACTGGGGGAGATAGGCATGATGTGTCAATAAATGCAGTAGTAGGTACTAGACATGTGCATTAGTTTTAGTCCAAATGCATTTTCGTCCGAATTTCAGGTATTTTCGTTATCGTTTTAACAAACGAAAGCACAGAATCCGAAAACCGAAAGATCCGACATAAACAAATGCTTTATTTTCATTTTTGTTGTGACAACAGTTCGATATAGATAGGAGATTCGACATGACACTGACAATAACAATCTGTGTCTATCGAACCTGTGGTCGAATGTGCCTAACCGTAACTCTATTAGTCCAAGATTATTCTACATAGAGAGAAAAGCTTTGACATATAGAGAAAAGATTTGACATTATAGAGAGAAAAGATTCGACACAGAGAGAAAAGATCGCTGCTGGAATTGGGTGGGGGAAGTAAAATAAAAATAATGATGATGATGAATGTTATTGGCTGATTGTAACCAAAGAGGAGGAGCAGTAAAATCACTAGAATTAACTTGAGAATTCAACATGAACGACGAAGATTCGACAAAGCATTCGAAAAACATACAAACGTCATTGAAGGCTTATGGTGTCTGTCGAAAGTTCTAAGAAAATTCGACGGTGCAGCTAAACCGTACGAAGCTGCAATCGTACATTTCCGGTCTAATGCATCCGCCTATAGAAGAATTCTAATGTTGGTTGACTAGTAATAATAATTAATAAATATAATTATTACTAGTCATACAACATTAGAATTCTACTATAGCTTGTAGGCGGAACATTCGACCAGAAATGTATGATTGCAGAGTCGTACAGTTTCGCTGCTCCGTAGAATATTTTTTGAACATTCGACAGACACCATAAGCCTTCAATGACAGATTCGACCTTAATTAATTCAGATTTTCGGACGAATGCAATTTCTAACGAAAAACTAAATAAATAAAAACGAATTTCGGGAGTAACTAAATAAATTTATTTTTCGGACGAAAACGAAATTCTGAAACAAAATATTTCAGTGTGCACATGTCTAGTAGGTACTGCACGACTGCCGCGATCAGCAGGGTTGAGGTTAGTGGGAACATAGTGCCATTGTTCAGGCATAGAGGACGTCCTATTGCATTCCACTCTGTTACCGACATACATATAAAACTGTTGTTTGATTGTGTATATATCCTAGAACCATTTTGCTGTCTGAATAAAAGTAAAAGGAGTCTATTTCAACATCTGTTTCAAGTTCTATAAGCTCAGCAATTTCCACAGCTAACACAGCTGCACAAAGTTCAAGCTTTGGAATAGTATGTGCCAGTTTTGGTGTGAGCTTGGCCTTGCCCATGATAAATCCAATACCCTCTTCACCGATGGAATCCGTAGCCCGAAGATAGGCCACGCCAGCGATGGCTTCGTTGGATGCATCGGCGAAGACATGGATTTCTCTTCTTGTGGCATTCTTTAAGGATGCTAGGGTGTAAGAGCGTGGTATCTGGAGTTGTTCTAAAGCAGGGATGTGCAATTAGCGGACCTCCAGCTGTTGTAAAACTACAAGTCCCATCATGCCTCTGCCTCTGGGTGTCATGCTTGTGGCTGTCAGCGTCTTGCTATGCCTCATGGGACTTGTAGTTCTGCAACAGCTGGAGGTCCACTAATTGCATATCCCTGTTCTAAAGTATTTAGAGACTGTTTCCTGGATTCCCACCTTTGTTGTTTCTCCTTGGGTAAGGGGGCATCCCAGTCTGAGCTTTCCGAAGTAAGTTGTCTTAGCAGTATCTTACCCTGAATGGTGAGAGGTGCTATGAAACCTGTTGTTTGGCAGTCTCTTTCTTCGGGTACAAAATGGTAGAGGTGCTACCCAGCTGTTGGAATCATCTTGGTAGAACGCTTTACTCATGGTTTTCAAGAATTCTTTGTCTTCTATGGTTACCTCAAACACTGTGTTGCCAATGTCGTCTTCCCAGAAATTAAGGGCTTTCTTATCGTCTTGTATGATGTCCTGGTATTAATTATATTAACTTGATACAACCTTGCATGTTCCTCCTGCTAGAAATTTAACATGCTGGTGCATTATTTTCTTTTCTTTTCCTTATATTTTTTTGTTTTCTCTTCCTCTCCTTTCTTCTTTTGTTTTTCTTTTTATTCTAAAATGAGTAATTACTGTGGCACTGCCTTTGCAGGCCTAATGGAAACAATTCAGAAGTCTTAAAATGCAGCTGGGGGTGGCCTCTCTATGGGTCGTTTCTTTTTACGGCTCCAACGTATGCTTGAGAGAAAGACTTGCATATTTTGGAATAAATGGTACTTCCTGAAATACTTGGAAGACAATATCACACCTTGGGGACTAAGAATTCAAATCTTTCCCACTGTCAATAAACTTGAACCAACCTTCAAAAACAGTTGGGAGGCCAATCTCCAAGCATGTTCAGCCAATATGATGGAACTCCTGTGTGGTCAGTTCACTTCTGAACTCACCACATTGGATATAGAAATTGAACAACTATAACATGACAACCTTTCTCTTACCACTAATGACCTATTTTCCACCCTCAAGACTAATCTTGAACTATATGTAGCTGTTTTTTTGAAAACAAAAGAAAAAAGTTCCTACGGGAAAAACTTTCTTACAATAACAATCGGGCGTATAATTGGACACCTCGCACTAGAAGAAGAAATTTTAAACCACAAAATCCTAAGGGATCTATGTCTGAACCTAATCACTCTGACAATTCTTCTGCTTCCTCCCAATCTTCACAGGCACCGAATCACCGAATCACAACGTGGACACATCCCAATAGCAATCCACCAGACGCACGCACGGTAAACCAAACGCACCTTCGGGTTCTAAACAAGCACCCAAATCCAATCGGGCACCTATTCACACCCGATCTACCACGTCCAAATTCACTTTGGAAAACTCCACTCCCACCACCAGCACCACCCCATCACCTCTCACTTCCCTTTCACCTTTAAGCACTTTAATAGTGTGAAACGCGTTAGCCAGATGTGATCAGTTTGCTGTGTTGTGCAGTGTGTTTTGGTTTCCTGAACCTTTTTTTGGAATAAAGGCTTTTTAACCGGAGTGCTGCGTCCAGAAGACTTTTCTTTCTTCAATTCCCTTTCACCTTCCCAGGTAAGTCAACCTATTGATATTTCTTCCCAACTGGATTTTCGCATGGCACCCATTTTCACCAACTTAACACCAGATTCCAGAAAAAATTGAGGGGGGGAACCTTCTCTCCCAAAACAACCTCGGACTGCTTTGAGGTAGTGAATCTTTCCTCAACTGAACTATCGCCAGACCAAGTTTCAGTTCTTAAACTTGGTTTGACTTTTTGTCCTACTCAAAAGATCAATCAATTTGAATTGATTAAAGATCTCAATTTATTTACCCGTAAACTCATGTTACGTTTAATTTTTGACAAACCCAAGCCCCAAATTGCAACTACACCTCTATCTGATCCCCAATGGGGGACAATGACCATTGACGACATCAAAGCTCTCGAGGAGCTGATGGAATTGTGGGAGGAGGGACATATCAGTGAGGAGGACGTCTTGGAGGCCGAATCCCTGAGCCCTGATTTCTCTGGGACCTCCCTGGCTGTCCCCTCTCCCACACTCTCAACCCCTCAGGAATACAAACCACGATCACAAGCTTTTCCCACACTGCAAGGTAATCCCAATGTATGGGCCTTTGTAAACCAAGTAACTAAAGATATTCAGAAAACAAAGTGGAAAAAATCTATTAATGACAACTTAACTAACGCTCAATGGAAAGCTATTCTGTCCTTACAACTAGACTCTAGTCTAGTTGTGAAACCATCAGATAAGGGTGGGAATCTTGTGATCATGGATATAAACATGTATGAACAAATGGTCTTGGATCTTTTATCCAATAAGAAGTGGTATCGTAAAATCCCGGCAAGCCATGTACAATGTATCACCGCCTCTAGACGAAGTCCTATGACAAAACGCGTAAGGCGGAGCTACGTCATACGCATACCACGCTGACCCGGAAGTACTGCTGGAACGCATTTGGAACGCATGCAGCGTTACCAGCTGGTACTGACCAAATTGAGGACTGCTGTGCTGTTCGTTTTTGTTTGTTCCTTTGGCGTGTAGCTTGTCTATTGCAGACTTTGCTGCATTGTATGTTTTTAAATATATTTTTTTTTTAATAAAGCCGGAAGTTTTTTTCATCTGCACTATGGAAGCCTCTCTCTCTTTTTGTCTGCACCTATGAGGTAATTGGGAATCCTCCCTTCCACGGAACTTCACAAATTATAGGAAGAACTAGCCCAGCTGATATCTCCCCTGTGGACGTGTGATCCGGATATCCCTTTGAGCTGTTTGCCCCTGTAGGGGTTAAAGGATCTGGTGAGTGGGGACACATGTGGGGGACACTGACATCTAAATGAAGAGCAGAACGTTTACTTTTGAATTTTATGAAGAAGACTGTTTTTTACTGTCTGTGTGCATACTAATTTTGGACTGTGTTGCTATCTGGCAGAGATAGGTATCTGCAGCTGCAGATTGGAGCTTCTATCTGGAGCTAACGTGCACTTATCACATTTGGATCTTATCAATGTGTATAGATGTATTGCACTAAACTGTGGTCTTAATGATACAGTCTTGTATTTTTTGTATACTAACATATAATTAGTTTGACACTTACACTTTGTTTCTGGGTGTCTCTATGTTCACCGTGGTGTATCTGATGGTGATGTTGGTTTCATGCATCTAGTGTCAACACCACTGTTGAAAGGTGGACTGATTATAATTGTTCACCTTTTGTAGTATATATTATTTACAATTTAATTTTGAGCATTTAGCAATCACTTAGGATTACTGACCCTTTCATTAGGGTTAGGGAGCAGCGCAGTACCCCAATTAAATATACTTCTTTCATGTACAATACACTACCACGCGCTACAGACAATTGATCTGTACAGCCTACCATCAGGGACTTATTAACAAATCCACCTGGGAATATCTTAATATCTCCTTTCCCAAGACACCCACAATGTACGCATTACCTAAGATTCACAAAGACTCCGTTCATCCACCCGGACGCCCCATCATCTCAGGTAATGGATGTCTCACTGAAACTGCTAGTCAGTTAGTGGACAATTTTTTGCGAGCTCACGTAGAGGGCCTACAGTCCTACCTACAAGACACAAGTGATTTACTAAGGTCCCTAGATGGCGTTTCTGTTCCTAGGGGAGCCTGGTTGGTAGCCTTGGATGTGGAGGCCCTCTACAATTCAATCCCACATACCAGAGGGGTGGAGGTTGTAGAGGATTTCATTTTTAACCACGGTGAGGCACCCAATGCATATAATGAATTTATTGTGAACCTTCTTAGGTTTATACTGACTAACAATATCTTTTTATTTGGTGACTCCCACTACCTCCAGGTACAGGGTGTAGCTATGGGGACACGTTGTGCCCCCAGCTATGCTAATCTGTACCTGGGGGGGGTGGGAGCAAAACCTTTTTTTTTCAAGATAGTTTACAACATTTTGTCGAACAGATTCCTATCTGGCGACGCTTTATCGACGATGTGTTTTTCATCTGGACGGGCAACCCAGATGATTTAATTTTCTTTTTTGAGAGCCTTAAACCAAACAATTACAATCTTAACTTCACCATGGAGAAAAGTCAAACAAGTTTGACCTTTCTAGACATCAAGGTCTATAAAGATTCCCAAGGAACTATCGGCACCACTTTGTACCGCAAACCATCAGCAGGAAACTCTCTGCTTCGTGCAGCCAGCTCCCACCCGGATCCTCTAAAAGCTAGTATTCCCTTTGGGCAATACCTTAGGCTAAAGCGCAATTGCAGCAATAATCAAGACTTTGAAATAGAGGCCAAAGCCCTTCAGAACAGATTTCTACAGAGAGGATACAGTAGGCGGTGCCTCAAAAAGGCCTTTCTAAGAGCCAAACACCTAGATCGCAAGCCCCTTATTCATGGCCCCAAAAAAACTAAAATTAATGATAGCTTGAGGTTAATTACCCATTTTTCGGGTCACCATCGTCAGATGCCTGACCTATTAGAAAAGCACTGGCACCTCCTTTTGGGGGACCCCTTAGTTTCCAAACATTTAAAAGATCACCCCAAAATTACCTTTCGCAGGTCCAAATCACTTAAAGACTCTATGGTCCACAGCCATTTTTCTCCCAAAAGCTCACTACCCAAATCTTTGGGGAGTAGACCTTGCCATAAGTGTAAATTTTGTTGCTACATTCTTTCATCAAGCAGTATTCTTCTGCCTGATGGTCGACTGTATAAACCCAACTTCTTAGCAACATGTCAATCTGTGGGTATTGTCTATATCATGATCTGTAACTGCTCAGCGTTCTATATTGGCAAGACCAAACAACATTTCTTTAACATGATCAAAGACCATGTCTCCTTAGTGTTGGGCAAAAAGATGGAAACGCCTATCAGCAGACACATGGGTCTCCACCATGGTTTTGCTGATTCATGCATGCATTTCTTTGCCTTAGAACATGTGCCTCCCACTATCAGGGGGGGGTGATTTTGATAAAACCCTTCTTCAACGTGAGGCCAAATGGATCTCAAACTTAAATGCCCTTAATTACCCTGGCTTAAATGAAGCTCTCAGCTTCAAACCTTTTTTATAATTTGTGTTTTCCTCTTTTCCTCTCCTTTATGTTCCCATGATTGTTAATGAAACTATTCAGGATGTTTCTAACAATATTCAGTGTTCTAAACAAATCTGCCCATGCAATGAACACACTCCTTCCATTAGAGCTCTATCCTATCTATATTTGCTAATTACATTTGTATATACAATATGTTTGTGGTCCCACTGTTCTTAATTGTGAGTGTTGGGAGCACAGAGGTAGCCCATCTGATTGTTATCTTGATACTCAGTCTTTCTATGTCTTTCTATGTTAAAACTTTTTTTATAAGAAATATATCATATTTTTCTTGGTACTTATCAAACCAGGCTTTTTCCTTTTCCATTGTATGACTTGTATGGACGTCCGGGGCAACTTCATTGGGTTTCCTAATCAATGTTTCCCCAATTTATGTTTGCCCCTTTAAACATAAGTGCATGTGAATGCCTGGGTGATTCTTTTTCCCCGGATTCTGCCCACTCCACTGGCCACCACTTCCTCTCTGTTTGGGATTCAGTTGACGGTTCGGGTTTTATCCCATCCGCGCACCATCTCTGCCTCTGCAGGATTTTACTTAAACCTGGTAAATGGCCCTCTTCAAAAATGGCGATCGTGACCCATTCTTCCACCTATACAGTACGTTTGGTTTTCCGGGGCCTCCCGTGCATTTCCATATTGCACTTCTGACACGTCCATGGTGTGAATGACGTCAGACGCACGCATGAACACTGGACGGAGTTAAAAACGGCACTTCCTGGCGCTATTATCTGCCATTCCCAGTGAGCTGGCTATAGAGCGCACCACGCTGCTCTTGGACCTTTCCAGGTCCCTGGACTACATACGAATCCCAACAACACCAGGTAACCACTGTTTCCTTCTTGTTCTATCAGATACTAAACTGTCTCCTCTTTTCCTTTACAATGACGGTCTATTTATTAACCACTTACTATATATATATCATATATTTTCTATAGGCTTACCTTTCTTAAGCCCCATGAATACTGGATGAATCTTTGTCCCCTCATATGGATTTCTGGACATTATAATGTGATTAGTGCAGCCCCATTGATTCTATATCAACTCAAGCAGGCATCTTTGCATAGTTAATTGCTCTGTGCTTGTTTAAATGCTGCTTGTTTCTCTAAATCAATAGTCAACTAAGCTTTTCTCCTCTTAATATTAGGAATTATTCCTACCAACATCTATATATATTTTCCCCGTCTGCAAGTCCTCTCTGGATATATGGGCCCCCTAGGTTTGAAATTGTACCTGTACTCCTTGGTTTGGAGTAATTTTACTAATTAAATATTTTCAAGAAATCTTCAATACAGTACCAGGTGGGTTCCTCTCTGTGCATTTCACAGCGCTTACATTATTTATAGACAGGCTGAATGATGTTCCTATGACCTTTTTTTCTACTTGTATAAATATAATAATTGTTTGCATACGTTTTATATATGCCTATCTTCAAACATTAATGTGTTTTTTGATGTTTGCACACCAGCCTTTATATCCTATCCTTTTGTTTTGCCTTCAGCATATCATGTGATGCCGTGGTTAATCTCCTGAGGAAGCTCTTCTCAGAGCAAAACGTTGAGTACACTGGCACCCCTGTGTCTGTAACATACTGTATAAGGAAACAATTGATTATGGATGTATATTATATTGGTGTTTTTATACAATAATTTTTTGTAATAAAATTTCTATTTTTCTATATAATTTTGTTCAGTCAGTGTATTCATCTGATTGTGTACATTACTGACACCCCAAAAATCCTGGGGCCTTGTGACCCCCCTCCCCCTCCCCCTTTTTCAAACAAAAATTGGAATGTGGTGTCCAAAAATTTACCTTCCCCTCCAGATCCTTTTTGCATGTCCCCTGTTGTTTGGCAGTCTCTTTCTTTGGGTACAAAATGGTAGAGGTGCTACCCAGCTGTTGGAATCATCTTGGTAGAACTCTTTACTCATGGTTTTCAAGAATTCTTTGTCTTCTATGGTTACCTCGAACACTGTGTTGCCAATGTCGTCATCCCAGAAATTAAGGGCTTTCTTATCGTCTTGTATGATGTGCGGTTTTGCACCTTTTTCAAACAGTCTATCTTTCACATTATATTGATGTGGTCGTTGTGCAGAACAAGTAGTCCATCCGTTTGACGTGACGTGTGTTTTAAAGGAAGAGACTGAGTAAGACCTTCTGCCTTTGTCTCGACAGACATTGCCTATGATGACCCAGCCTAGATCCAGACACTGAGCATATGGTGAATCATGTTTGTAAGGCAGCGCGTTAGACCACTTCTATCCCTTAGAGCCTAGGCCGGACCAATGGGTGTATGGATGCGCTCTATGACCGGTCAGGTAATTAAGACACACACACAGATGGTGAATCAAAGATTACAAAGCTGTATTCAGAGTTCAGCATACTTATCGTCCTAAAACACAAGGAAACTCCTCCCCCTAAACCACAAACACAAGTTTAACAGAAGATATTGCAAAGAAAAACTTAAAGTTACAGTGCATTTCCTATCAAAAGCCCTTACAATGTATTCTGCCTAGTTACAAAGGGTTGAAAAGGGTCATGTCCTAAGTTCTGATCGCTGAAGCTGGGCGTCAAGCCAGATCTTGAAGTCTGTGAAAAAGTAGCACTAGTCTTATATCCTGTCATTCTTAACAAGTTCTACAAAAATAGCTAATATGAGATGTAAGTGTGAACATCAGAGTCTTACATTATCTAACTTAATATCTTACTGGAAAAATACAGATATAAGTCAATGTACTTATATATTGACTTGGTATTGCTAAAACCTTATGAAAGCTGAAATGTAATGAAGATCAATAAAGACCCCCAATAATCTTACAAAACCCTCCTTTGATCAAGGCAGACAATTTTTTATCTGCCGTGATCACTCATCATACCATCTGTGTGTAGCAACGAACATTGCCATCCGGGTGGAGGAATCATTTCTCTCCTTTGCCCCCAGGCCCATTTTCCCAATAGCACAGAACACTAGTTTAATTACCAAATATATAATGAGGATCAAAAGCAATATGACTATAATTACCACAGCTATATCTCTCATCCAGGAAAATATTCCTTTGAGGCCAAATCCCTCCCCTCTAAGAGGATCCCAGGTCCTGGCAATGTCCCTTGCTTCTTGTTGTAGTTTATTTACCTCATTTCTGTGTTGTGCAATAATGTCATAATAGTCAGGTATCTCTACAGATGTATTGTGAATCCTCAGTAACTTCACACAATCCTGTGAGTGCAGCACTCATGGCTTCAATGGCAAAATCATGGAGTTCTAATTGCTTCCTAATTGCTCTAGTCTCAATGTTTAAGCTAGTAATGTCATCAGAATTCTTTTCCAGTATCTCATCAATAATTCCTGTGTAATTATTTATCCTTTTCATCATGTCAATTCCCCATCCTGTCCAGGAGGGAAACCAAGCCCAGCTCATGTCTTTTTCTAAAAATAGTTCTCGCTTATTGCGAAGTTTGAGGGGGTAGCGGGGATGGGGGCTAGCTTTCATAAGGTGTTCCCCCTCTTTCCCTCCCAATATTCCCATTACCGGGACCAGGGCGGTTACATAACACCATCCCTGTGGACCCGCTGGGATCCAGGGGTAGCAAACCTTTCCACAGCATATGTATGTATTATTCCCCAGCCCAAAACGCCTTGTTTTAATATTCTGTACCCGACCCCCTTCATTGAAGGTGACTGACACAAGACGGGTTAATAATTTCCTAAACTTTGTGTTCTTGTAGACTGAGTTGATAGCTGTGTTTATAGACTGATTGGCAAAACTATACATTGGCCCCTCGAAAATAGTGGAGTTGAATGTACCATTCCCGATGACCCTCTTATAAGGAGCTCCCCTAGTTATGTTAAAGACTGACTTGGAACAACTACCTGCGTTTCCAGTTGAATTGCCCAGTTGGATACACCACTCAGGTTTATGTGTTTTTCCTGTTGCAAAAAACGTTATGTCCTGGCTTCGCTGTTAGAGTGAGATGTTCTGTATTACCAACCCTGCAGTGTCATTAAGGAGAGGTCTAAGATTCACTGGTACTGACAAGAGGGGGATTCTAGCTGTTTCTGGGTGAAGTTTACTACATATCCAGCATCTGTCATACCCTTATTTTCTAGCATAAGAATATTTAAATTTCAGTAACAGCATTTTGTCAGTAAAACCTCCAACCAATTCCCTTTTTGGTCTAGTGTGGTTATATTTTTGAGCTGACCCACCTTGGGAATCCTGGGAGACCATTCCGCATGACTGGTAAAAATAGCAACCCCACACAACTAATATACTAATGAGGACAGTACAAGAGAGAACGAGAAGTAATAACATTGTGACCTTAAATTTTTCCCTGGGGGCTCCTGGAATAGTAAACTGACAACGTATTTTAGACACTTTAGAGTTCAAAGGGGTTACAGGACTGGGGGCATCGCAAGGTTGAATGAAGCTCCAGTCTCTTTCGGGGGTGTTTGGTCTAGTGATAGGGGGAGTTTGGGAGTAGTCATATTCTGGGGGGGCCACTAGGTTGCAATATTCACTGTCTTCTAGTGGTGGGATTGGGGGCAAGGGGCGATGGAATTCTGGGAGTTCGGTTTCTCCTGAGGCTCCGATTCCCTCTGTCCTGATGGAGTGTTGTCCGGGGTCCGTGACATCGCTGGCCACTTCTTCAGTCTGGATGCATGGATCCATTGTGGACCTTGGTCGGTGAGTAAAGCTGTCCTGGTGACCTTCTCAACTTGGAATGGTCCTTGATAGATGGGTCCCGTGTGTTTTTTCGCTGCAAGCTGTTTGACAAACACTTTGTCACCCGGGATGAAAGGATGTGTTGGTTCTGTGGAAAGAGGAGGAAAGGTAACAGCCACTTGTTCATATTTTTCAGTAAGGCTACTTACCAGATGTTTCAAGTACTCTTTCTGTAAGGAAAATATGTTATCCTCTCTTGTCCCCATCCCTTCTGTCCCTCCTTTTCTCATTTGTGCTGGCCTACCCATCAATATCTCAAAAGGAGACATTCCTGTTCTGCTATGGGGGGTAGTCCTGATTTGGTATAAAACTGTTGGCAAGTAATCCAACCAGTTTTTCATTGTGCCACCTGTTGCTATTTAAAGTTTGTCTTTTATGTTTCTATTCATTCTTTCTACCATGCCTGCACTCTGAGGGTGGTAGGGAATGTGTAATTTCCACTGTATTCCCAAAATCTTTATTAGTTCTTTTATCAAAGCAGATGTGAAGGCTGGGCCCTGATCAGACCAAATAGACCAAATAGTGGCTGGAAGACCAAACCTGCAAATCCACTGGTTGATTAGCACCCTGGCAGTGATATTGGCTGTTTCCCCTGTCGTGGGAATAGCTTCCACCCATCCTGTGAATTTATCCACTATCACTAAAAGATATTTCAAGTTCCCTTTTTGTGTGGGTACATGTGTGTAATCTATCTGTAAATCCTGCAAAGAACATGTAACCCGTGTTTCTTTCCTTGCACATTATTCTGGGCACAAGTCAGGCAAGATTCTACTAGGGATTCTATCATATGGTGTACCCTTTTTGTGCAAAAAGTTTCATTATACAATGTTAGGATAGCTCGTGGGCCTATGTGTCCTGGTCTGTGTAAATATGACAGTAAGAGGGGTGCTGCAGCCATAGGGATCCCTATTACTCCCCCCTCGGTTGACCAAAGTCCATCCGGATCTTTTGTCAACCCGTGGTCACCCCAGAACTGAAGGTCATCAGGGGTGGCTCTTCTCTGCAAAAGTTGTGCTACAGAGGGAAAATCAGTTGAATTGAAGTCTTGTAGGAAAAACATTGCAGTGGGAGCAGGAGTGGAGGTTGAAGCGACTTGCTTTGCTATTCTATCTGCCAAAGCATTACCCCTAGCAGCATGCCCTTTGTCATAGGAATGCCCTTTTATTTTGATTATTGCTACTTTTCTAGGGAGCTGCAATGCTTCTAGAAGTGCATTGACTTCTGAGCGATTAGAAATGTTTTTGTTATCTGCTGTCTTGTATCCTCTCTCCTTCCATATACGGCCATAATCGTGGACCACGCCATAACTGTATCTACTGTCTGTGTAAATGTTTACATCTTTTCCTTCAAAAATCTGACAGGCTCTGGTTAGAGCAATGAGTTCTGCAATCTGGGCTGAACTAGCATCCAGAGATTTGGCTTCAATTACTAAATCTGGCAATTGAACAATGGCATAACCAGTTTGATAAGTTTTGTCATTCGGTCTGGAGCAGCTGCCATCCACATAAACATTTTCCGCATCTGGATGCGGAATATCTGTGAGGTCTGGTCTTGGGAGGGTAGTTTCTGTAAGTACCTCAGTGCAATCGTGTTCCGAAATTGGTGTGTCTTCTGACATTAATTTTAGCAAAGAGTGTAGAAACCTAATGGGTTGTGATGTTTCTGAACATGATTTTATGGTGAGATTGTGAGTGTTCAGTAAAATTATCTCATAACCGCTTGATCTCTGTGCTGTCATGTGTTGAGTATTCATGTTTGTCATGAGGTGTGTGACTGTATGAGTGGTATACAGTGTAAGTTCATGTCCCAGAACCACCTTTGACGCCTCCTGTACTGCCATCACACAGGCTGATAAGGCCTATAAGCAATGTGGCATACCTTGAACTTGAATTGGAAGTTTCTTTGAGATGTATGAAACAGGTCTCAGAGAATTCCCATGTGATTGTGCTAAGACCGCTTCAACAGTAGGTCCAGATACCACACAGTACAGTGAAAATGGTTTTGCGTGCTCTATGAGTCCCAATGCAGGGGCTCGCTTTAGAGAGGTGATTAATGCTGTAAAAGCCTCAATCCTCTCTGTTATCCAGTCAATAATTTTCGGGGCGTCCTGCAGGGTAGCAGACCTTAGGACAGAATCATAATAAGAGCAATCAGGTATCCACTGCCTGCAGTATACTATGGACCCTAGGAATGAGAGTAGTGCCGACTTGTCTTTAGGCGGTCTTAGAGAGGACAGTGCCTTGACTCGAGCTGGTGACACCAAACGTTCTCCGGTTCGGATTATACACCCCAAGTACTCAACCTCTGACCTGCACCACTGGATCTTTTTCCGAGATGCCAAGTGACCTTTTGAAGCGAGGTGAGTAGACATGTGCACTGCCAAAAAATTTGTTAGTTTTCGTTTTCGTTTCATTCGTTTTATTTTTTTTTCGTTTTTCGGGTCATTCGTTATGATCGCAATTCGTAAATTCGTAAATTTGTACATTCGTAAATTTATACATTCGTAAATTTGTACATTCGTAAATTTGTACATTCATAAATTTGTACATTCGTAAATTTATACATTCGTAAATTTATACATTCGTAATTTCGGAAATTTGGAAATTCGATATTTTCGAAAACCCGAAAATTTGAAAATCTGAAAAAATAACTATTAAATTATAGGTATTGTAATTTCCTTTCAAATTTGGCTGTTAGCGAACGTAACGAATACAAATTTATCTGAAGTTACGCATAACCTGAAATAACAAATGCCGCATCTAAACAAATGGAACGGAACAAATTAATAATAATAATAATAAAATGTTTTTATTATTATTATTGTTATTTATTATTATTATTAATTCATTACGTTCCATTCGTTTAGATACGGCATTCATTATGTCGGAAAACAATTCGTAACTTCGTTAAGTTCACTAACAGCCAAATTTGAAAGGAAATTACAATACCTATAATTGAATAGTTAGTAATAGTTAAGTTATTAGTTAATTATTATTTCAGATTTCCGAATTTACTAATTTACGAGTGTACAAATGTACAAATTTACGAATGTACGAATATTCGGAAATTCGTAAATTCAAATTTACGAATTTCCGGATAGTTGTACATTCGTAAATTCGTGCATTGGTAAATTCGTATATTCGTAAATTCGTACATTCGTAAATTTGAATTTACGAATATTCGTTAAAATTCGTTAAATGAGTTTTCGTTAATTCGGATATTTCCGAATTAACGAATTTGTCGAAATTCGTTAAAAAACGAATTCGGAACGAAACGAATTGCACATGTCTAGAGGTGAGTTAGTAGGTGCTCTGAGTCCTCCGCACAGCTGACCTCGTTCTCATTACACAACAATAGGTCATTCACATACTGAATCAACACCGAGCCTTCCTTCAGTACCCAATCACTTAAGGATCGATTCAAGACCATGGAGTACGCTGCAGGACTGTCAGCAAAGCCTTGCGGGAGCCGGGTCCAGGTTAACTGACCCTGGCCCGGGCCCCATGTAAAGGAAAAGTATTTTTGGGCCTCCCCTGCAACAGGTACTGAAAAGAACGCGTTACTTAAATCAATGACCATGTAGACCTTGGACGTTGCCGGTATAGCACAAAATATTGTAGCAATATCCGCAACCAAAGGTGGAAGGTGGTCAATAGCTTTGTTCAGGGCCCTCAGGTCCTGTACAAAGCGCCACTCACCACTGGCCTTTCGCACAGGGTGAATTGGTGTGTTCCAAGGGCTGATTGTAGGTGTCAGTATGCCTTCATCTAGATATTGCTCTATCTGTGGGGCTATTCCTGCTATCTTTTCTTCTGATAACGGATACTGTTTCTGGTAATGTGGCGTAGCAATCTCCCTCAGTGTAGGCACGTATGGTGAGCAATGTATGTACCCTGTTGATGATTTGGTCAATGCCCATATAGGGTGTGCTTCAAGGTGTGCCGGTAGTAACATAAAGTACCCTCTAAAATCTTGTCTTTTTGGGTTAGACAGATCACAGATTTCCGATGTGGCTAGCAGGCCCCCATCTTTTGTAAATTTGATGTTAATGTTTAAATTTGACATTAAGTCTCTTCCCATCAGAGGAAGTGGACAGTCAGTCAGAACGGCAAAACTCATGTTAAGAAGAACTTGGTCCTGTACTGTACTAACGGGTAATGAGGGGGTGATTTTGTGGACAATACTCGTTCCATTAATACCCATTGAGCAACCCTCGGTACATGCTTCATTTATGAATTTGTGGTCTGTTAAACAGCTAGTTGTGGTCCCACTATCAAGGAGAAAAGCAACTACCTGTCCATCTACCTAACCTTACTTGGGGCAAGGCCTTCCAAGTATCTGATTGAAAGTGTAAAACGAGGGCTGGAACTGACTCAGGGCATCCCTATTGAGGGTTAGACCCTCTTTGGGTGTTTCCTGGCCAATGTACTTGAATCACATCAGTCACTGGGGGTCTCCTGGGTTGTGCAGCTGGGGGTGGTGCTGGGCCATGGGTCTGTTGGGAGGGGTGCTGTGGGTTGTGCTGGGGGTACTGTTGGGGTGGATAGTTGGGTCTCAGATACCCTCCCCACCCTTGTTGTCCTCTGCCTCTTCCCACATTACCCCTGCGGTTTGCTCCCCTCCTACGTGGGCAATCTGCCTTCCAATGTCCCATGTCCCCGCATGTGAAACAGCCCTGCTGGTAATCCTGAGGATTTGCTTGGTATTGTGCTCGTTGGGATTGTTGGGGAACTGGATTAAAAGAAGGAAATACCCCTCCTTTTGTGGTGAATAACCCTGAGGATGCACGTTTCTTAATGTCTTTGAGAAAGGCATCAGGTTTTAATGTTGACCAGTCGGGGTTAATTAATTTAAGCAACTGTGCTGTTTTGGGATCTCCCCCGGACATGACTGTGCTCACATACAGTTCTGGGTTCTCCATTCCTGTATCTTTGTATAACTGGTATACCCGTTTACAAAATGAATAAAAGTTTTCTCCCGGTCCCTGCTTTGCAGTGCACATTATCTGCAAAGCGCTCTCTCCTTTGTAACTTTTCTGCCAAACAGCTGTCACAGCTGCCCAAAACGATTCCCATCCCTTTGCCTTTTTAAAAGGGTCATTATCAGCAAATAATGTTTTAACTTCTACATCGCAGGTTGGATCTGGATCCACTGCCTGTATTATTATTTCACAGTCATCGTCATTCATGCCAGTGCCCGCGCAATGTCTCTGTAAAAACAGAGCTGCTTCTCTGGGGTGTTTGCGTGGCTTTGGGCAAAGATCTTTAATATCCCTTAACGTCCCGAGGGGAAGTGGCATATGGACCGGGGTTTCTCCCATGTGAATAACGGGGAATTTAAGGACTTCTATCCCCGAGGTCAAGCCACCCACTGCCTCATCATCCTTATCCTCCTCAGCTTTCCTTCTTTCTGCCGCTGATCTTGTTACAGTCTGTCCTTCCTGTTCAGTTAACTGTAGAATGTTCAAGGTCTGCTCTTTCTTTTGCCGTTTCTCCTGTTCTTTCTTTTTCTTTTGGACTTCTTTCTTGGCCTTATCCACCTGCTTGGCTAACTGTGATACTTGTTCTTTTTGTCCCTTTAATATTTCTTCTTCTGTTTCTAATAACTTTCTCTGTTCCTTAATTGCATTTAACCTTTTTAAACTCTCTTCATATTCTTCTTTTTCTTTTTTGCATTGTTCCTCTCTATCCTTTCTTATCCTTTCATTCTCTCTGTCTATGCTTTCCTGTCTCTCTCGTTCTTCCTGTTCTCTACCCTCTTTCTCTTTTTGTTCTCTTTCTCCTACAGCCTTCTGCTCTCTCTTTTTCTCTTCAAGCTCTGCTTGCCTTTCTGCCTCTATATTAAATTGTTTAGTCCAATATTCCCTGTCCCATTCCTGTCTTTGTTTGCCAGGTGCACCTGTCCATAATAATGTAGCCGTAGTGGCGTTATCTAATAGAGGGTAAAGTTTCTTTGGTTTTGTTTTTTCTTTGTTTAACATTAAATATGGAGGGGGTGCTGACGGATTTGGGTCAGGAGTAGGGGAATATGGGGAATATGGTGGTACTTTTCCTGGTTGTTTTAAAATAGGGGGAAATTTTTTCTGGTACTCTATCATAGCCCTATTCCACTTTTTACAACATTTGCTCATATAACTCTGATCCCATTTTCCTTCAGGATAATTATTTTTATCATGTATCTCACATATTTTCTGTACCTCCTTCCAATCCTCCTCACTACATGGCCCTGCTGGCCCTAAACCAGAAATTTGCAAACATTGTGATCTTTGTATTACTAAAGTCCAAAATGGTTCAACAACATTAGGGGCTAAGGTTCCCCTTGCAAAATCATATGGGAAGGGCTGGCCATGCTCACCTTCAAAGCCATCCTTTCCCTGTTTATTTCCCATTATGCCAAATAGAGTGCCTCGTAACCGCAAATTCTTGCTGATTTGGGGCAAATAGTATAAGCCTCTCCATTCTGATAACAGATAGATTGTATTTCCCACAGAGTTAAACCTTCTGTAAACCTCCCGTTCCAGTTGTAGTTATGTAGATTAAATTTCAGGATCCCGAAGTTTGGGGTCTCATCGGGTGTTTGTCATAAACGGGTTTTATAACCACCCGGGAGGGTATAGGTACCTTTCCCTAGGCGGGTCTTGTACCCGCCCGGGACTGTAGCCAACAGGATGGGTACTTGTTCCCTTAATATAAACAGGACTCCCGTTAAACACTCTGGGCAATTTTGTAGTGGCATTCAGTGAATGGCAAAATGGTTCACAAACAAACAAATCAATATTCACTTTAAAGCTTAGCACTCTATGCAGTGATCAACATTTAACAGTCTTATAACTCCATAGCATGTTAACCATTGAATAATATCCAATATCAAATCAACATGTATTTCAAACACAAACACAATGAAACATATATGTATTTTATCATACAATACAATACTATCAAAATTTCCCATTACACCTTAGAGCTCCATAAACCTTAGAGCTCCATACACCCATCCTTCTAAACCCGGGAGCAATATTTGCTACCCTATAATATTCCTAACCTTTCCTATACTATAATAGTTTATAGTCAGACCAACACCTGGTCGGACTCCTTAGTTTATAGTCAGGGCAACACCTGTCCGGACTCCTTAGTTTATAGTCAGGGCAACACCTGTCCGGACTCCTTCGTTTATAGTCAGGGCAACACCTGTCCGGACTCCTTATCTGTCTAAACTTTGCGCTCCTATATGTCCCAGGAAGCCAGCCCAGCAATCCTCGAGACAACTTAAATACAACTAAAATATTCAAGATCAATCGTAACAGAGTAAGTGAAATTAGCTTTGCAAAATTTCTTCCACAAAGTTCCACTTACCTGCTAATCGATGGTCCTCACACGGGGCACCAGTTGTAAGGTAGCGCGTTAGACCACTTCTATCCCTTAGAGCCTAGGCCGGACCAATGGGTGTATGGATGCGCTCTATGACCGGTCAGGTAATTAAGACACACACACACACACACACAGATGTTGAATCAAAGATTACAAAGCTGTATTCAGAGTTCAGCATACATATCGTCCTAAAACACAAGGAAACTCCTCCCCCTAAACCACAAACACAAGTTTAACAGAAGATATTGCAAAGAAAAACTTAAAGTTACAGTGCATTTCCTATCAATAGCCCTTACAATGTATTCTGCCTAGTTACAAAGGGTTGAAAAGGGTCATGTCCTAAGTTCTGATCACTGAAGCTGGGCGTCGAGCCAGATCTTGAAGTCTGTGAAAAAGTAGCTTGACCACTAGTCTTATATCCTGTCATTCTTAACAAGTTCTACAAAAATAGCTAATATGAGATGTAAGTGTGAACATCAGAGTCTTACATTATCTAACTTAATATCTTACTGGAAAAATACAGATATAAGTCAATGTACTTATATATTGACTTGGTATTGCTAAAACCTTATGAAAGCTGAAATGTAATGAAGATCAATAAAGACCCCCAATAATCTTACAATGCGGACCATTGATTTTCTGACGAACCATGTGCACCCTTAAGATGTCTCAGCCGAGTAACAGCAGGGTATCAGCACTTTTGTCGAAGGCTGGTATTTGGTCGGCTATGTCCTTCAAGTGAGAATGGTGAAAGGCAGCTTCAGGAGTAGGGATCTCCTCTTTGTTGCTTGGGATTTGGTTGCACTCAGTGATAGTGGGCAAGAATATTTTCACATTGTCATTCAGGGGAGCAACTACAAGACCGCTGGCTCTCCTACCTAAGACTTCTGTAGTGCCGGCACAAGTGCTCAGGGTATAAGGTAGAGCATCTCCTGTTATGTTCAACAGTTCAAAAAACTGTGTTCTTGCAAGAGATCTGTCGCTCTGCTCATCCAAAATAGTATACAGTCTTATGGTCTTTTCAGGTTAACCATTGGGGTATACACGAACCAAGCAAATCTTTGCACAGGATTTGTCACAGAGTCCTTCTCCACAGACTTCTGTACATGTAGAGAACATTGAGATGGAAGGTGCTGTTTGATCTGTGTTCTCCCCGCCTTGCTTTGCCTCAGGAAGATTGTTTGTGATTGTAGTAGAGTTGTGCGGATATTGATGAAGAGCTTGCACAAGGTCATCACTGTCACACTCTATACATTTGATGATAGCTTTACAGTCCTTTGCAAAGTGTTCTGTGGAGGCACAGCATTTGTAACAAACTCCAAATTTCTTTAAAAGTTCCTTACGTTCTTGTAGGGTTTTCTTTCTGAAGCCGATACATTTCTTAAGTGGATGTGGTTTGTTATGTATCAGACATTGGCGATTTGGGTTCTCAATTTTCTTGTTTTGATCAGTCTTTTCGAGAACTGTAGCAGGTGGAGGTAGAACATTAGTCCTTTTCACTAACACTGTACCTCTATGGTCTCTGTGTGTCATACGTGTGTTCATAGGTCTTGGAGAGGGTAAACTGAGAGGGTTACAGTCACCATAGGAGAAACTTGGGTCATTCTTAGTGTCTGCAATTCTTTTGATGAACTCGCAGAAGTAGGAAAAAGGAGGAAAGGCAACTTGATGATTTTGCTTATACTTTGATCCAAGCGCTGCCCATTTTTCTTGAATGCCATATGGTAGCTTGAGAACAATAGGGTTGATGCCACGAGCAGGGTCAAGGTAACTGAGACCAGGTAAGTTGATGCTCTAATAGAACATCGCTGAGTTCTTGAAACCTTAGATTGTCTTTGGGTAGCTTTGCAACCTTTTGAATAAGGCATCTTCAATGGCCTCTGGGCTGCCAAAGTATGTTCAAGTCTGTCCCAAGCAGCATTAAGGCCTGCAGTGGGGTTGTCAATATGAACTGCTTTGAGCCTCTTGATGCGTTCAGTTGATTGGGGACATAGCCATCTGATGAGCAGATCTAATTCCTCTTTGGCATTGATGTCTAGGTCACTCATTGTGGCCTTAAATGTGAATTTCCAGCCTCTGTAATTTTCAGGCTTGTCATCAAACTTGGTGAGGCCTGTCTTAATGAGCTCTCTGTGGAGCATGTATTTAGCAAACTGTGACATGTCCGTGTTCTCAGACTTTAGATGCATGACTGCAGGTGGAACAGAGTTAGTTGTGATGGCTGGTGCGTTGACATTAAGTGACTTGGGAACATATGTTGGTTCAAAGGCATTCAATGCTGGAACTGGCTTAAAGTTCATTGACATGTTGGTTTGTAGCTGTGGATTAGTGTGCTTGCCAGGAGGTACTTGGTTAGTGCCAAAGTAAGGTGGACAGTCTGTTATATGCATACCAGTGTCTGCTGCTTGCTGAGATGCTGCAGTCTGGTGTACTGGAAGATAGAAAAGGCATATTGTCTTGAGGTACAGTAGGTGCAGATAAGAAACTTTGATTGAGTGCTTTGGTTGCTGTGACAGGGAATTGACGTTCAGGAGAGGTATGTAAAGAATCTGAGGCATAACATACAACTGAGTGTGTGCAACTGGAGAGAGTTACCGCTCAGATGTGACTGGTGACTCATTCACAAGATCCAGAGCCGTGGGTGCAGGCAATGCATATGACAATGCAAAAAATCTGAGGAAAACGCTTGGACAGCCGCACTCCAAAAAAGGTTCTTTTATTTAAAACAAAAGCACAAACAACATGCCACAGCAAAAAAACAGCAAGTATGAGCTGACGTTTCGCACTGCGATTCAGTGCTTAATCATAGCTTGTCTCTTTCGCTTTCACTAGCGGCTTGTTCTAAGACCCTTAACCTTGCCATGGCTGTGGCATGCTCACATTGTTTTTTCCAAAACATTCAGTTATGCTTACTGGTGAGCAGCTTCAGCTTCTTTCTCTGCTTTCTGGCGTGCAGCTTCAGCTTCTTTCTCTGCTTTCTAGCGTGCGGCTTCAGCTTCTTTCTCTTCTTTCCTTTGGGTGAAAGCTGCCTGAAATTTAGAAACTTCAGCATCTACACGGGCCTTTATGAGTTGTTGACTGAGTGCAGAAGATCTTGATTGTAGGGATTTGGAAGATCTTGTGGAGCGTCTAGTAGATGCAGAGCGATAAGATCTGGATTCATGAAGCCGTGTTATTCTCACTTCTGCCTTTGACTTTGTTTGCACCACTAAATTGTCTCTTTCAAGATTGAGCTCTTCAGATCCCTTTAATTCTTCCAATGACCCTTGAGTGTTGTACCGCTTTAAGAGATCAGTATATTTAACACACAGTCTTTGATAACGCTCATAAGCAACATTCAATTGCTTGATAGCGCCCTCTAGTTGTAATGGCTCATGAGATTGTTGGGAGAGAGCAGACATGCATTTAACAGTATTAGACCATAAGTCATTGATATTAAACAGCAGTTCTTCTTTGTCAGCTTTAAGATTCTCTTGCACTTTCCAGGTTGGTTTTGTTAAGCGTTTTTCCCTTTGGTTTGATTCAGGGTTTAATTCCTCATCTGGAAGGAGTACTAAACCTGGCTGTGCATCCCCAGATTGCATATTGTCTTGCTGAAACATCTTGTTAACAAGGAGAGGGGTTAGACCTCACGCCCACGGACGTTTTTACAGCCGCGTTTTTGAGCGTTTTTTACAGCTTAAAAACGCCTGTCCATGTTATTGTATACATTTTTTGACCGTATTTTTTTCGAAAAAAAAACAAGAAAAAAAACGTCGGAGCTGAAAAATGCAATTGCAGCGTTTTTGCAAATTTTTCGCGCGTTTTTTAACGTTTCGTGTTTTTTTACGCCTAACGCCGACGCAGAGGAACGCACCGGTCCTGGGGTTTTTTTACAGCTTAAAAACGCCTATGCTATTTGCAGCTCAAAAACGCCTAGGTGGGCATGAAGCTATAGACTAACATGGACAGGCGTTTTTAAGCTGTAAAAAATGCTCAAAAAACGCGGCTGTAAAAACGTCCGTGGGCATGAGGCCTTATAGTAAAGTTTTCCAGCAGCAGAGAAAAGTATCAAATTGCTGTGTCTGAGATCAGGTTTCTTAGGCTGCAGTTTAAGAAAGGTTTACTCTGACTTTCTTATAAGATTACGCAGACAAAAAGCCATGTGCTGATGCATACAGAGGCAGTGTATAAGCTGTTTGTATGAACATTCACAGCAGTAATATTGTCCTGTGGCTAATGAGTGCTATGCTGAGACTTACTTGCAGACACACATACAGGCTT
The DNA here is from genome assembly GCA_029206835.1 of Rana muscosa. NCBI lineage: Eukaryota > Metazoa > Chordata > Amphibia > Anura > Ranidae > Rana > Rana muscosa. Next base: position 90,357,886 of record CM055121.1, read on the forward strand.
GTGTATTAATGGCTGCACTGTCTGATAGCTGATATTTCCAATGTCCATATAAAATCTCACAGTGGATCCAGAGCTAGCAAGGATCAGATCTTTTGATTGATCTTTCTAAGGATGTATTGACTGATCTTTCTAACAATCTTTTGACTGTTCTGTCTCTCTGATCTAAGCATTGAAAGTGTGATCTTTGTAACTTACAGTTAGTTGTGTTGAGATGTCGATAACCACAACTTTATTTGAATAAACAGACAGTGATTCGATCCAGATGACACCTTGTTGATCTTGTGAAGTTTAATTCATAAACTGTGAGGATCTTACAACAATGAACATCGGATAGGTCAAAAGATCATAATGTGATCCAGTCCAGACATGTGCTGAGATGCATTACTGGGAAAATGAACAAAGGGTGGGACTAACTATACAGGATAAGCTGAGATACAGGAAGGGGAGGAACCAGGGGCAGAATAATACATATAACATTTAAAGGCATATCACAAAGCATGTGAAACATGACAATTAGCATACAGTACCAAGACATTTTGAATAATTTCATGGTCCCAACTTTGTGGGAACACTTTGGGGGTGGCCCTCTCCTGTTCCAACATGACTTTGCACCTGTTCACACAGCATGGTCCAAAAAAGGCATGGATGAGCAAGTTTGGGGTGGAGGAACTTGACTTGCCTGCACATAGTCCTTACCTCAACCCGATAGAACACCTTTGGGAAGAATTAGAGCAGAGACTGTGAGCCAGGCCTAATTGTCCACATCAGTGCCTGACCTCACAAATGTACTTCTGGAAGAATGGTCAAACATTCCCATAGACACACTAGTAAACCTTGTGGACAGCCTTTCCAGAGGAATTTAAGCTGGTATATCTGCAAAGGGTGGGCCAACTCAATATTGAACCCTACAGACTAAGACTGGGATGCCATTAAAGTTCATGTGCGTGTAAAGGCAGGCTTCCCAATACTTCTGGTAATATAGTGTGTGTGTGTATAAATATTGTGACAGCAGGAAGGTAAAGTCACCTGGTTGCATCCAGGGGGGTAGATATATTTTGCCCAGATTCAGGCTTTACGCCGACTTATACAACTAGGTGGAGAGTTGTATAAGCCCAGCTGAGGCTAGTGGGCTCATGGATGACTCATACCTCTAGGGAGAGTGTGGGGCGTCGTGCAGACAGGGAGTTGATGAGACCAGCTGAAGCTTGTCAGCTCATTTAGGCCTCTATAAGAACTCCCAGCTTCATTAGGTGTTTGCTCATGCCTGGAACCAGACCTGTGTGGACTGTCTAGGGAGAGTGAACCCCTGTGCGGTGAGACAAAGCCTGTGTGGCTATTTGCTTGGACATTTAAAACCAGGGACTTAGGGACTAGGACAGCACTAGGCTGATCCCAGTTGTTAGTTAGGAAACCTGTATGTTTACTCAGAGGTAGTGATGAGCCGAACACCCCCGGGTTCGGTTCGCACCAGAACCCGCGAACGGACCGAAAGTTCGAACGAACATTAGAACCCTATTAAATACAATGGATGCGAACGTTCGAATTCTAAAGTGCTAATTATAACAACTATTATGCATGTTATTGTCATAAATAGGGTTTGGGAACCCGGGTTGTGCACCAGGGGACATGTATCAATGCAAAAAGAAGTTTTAAAAACGGTCGTTTTTCGGGAGCAGTCATTTTAATGATGCATAAAGTGAAAAAAAAAAAGTCAAATATTCCTTTAAATATCGTACCTGGGGGGTGTCTAAAGTATGCCTGTGAAGTGCCACGTGTTTCCCGTGTTTAGAACTGTCCCTGCACAAAATGACACTTCTAAAGGAAAAAAAAGCCATTTAAAACTGCTTGCGGCTTTAATGTAATGTCTGGTCCCGGTAATATGGATGAAATTCTTTAAGAAAAATGGCATAGCTACCCCATGACCCCCCCCTACCCCAGCCCATTACCAGCCCCTTTGGGTCTTGTATGGATATTAAGGGGAACCCCGCACATAAAATAAAAAAGGCCCTATATACTCTGAACAGCCGTATACAGGCGGTGCATACAAGACAGGGACTGTAGGTTTGTTCTTATGTAGAATCTGTTTGTAATTTTGAACAGGTACATTGTTGAAGTGTAGCTCCAGCCCAAAAATCCATTTTTAAACTTTTTGGGAAACATAGGTAAGGGTTATCACCCCTGTAACATTTGTTTTGCTGTCTGTGCCCCTGTTCAGAACATTTCACCTCACTTTCCGTCCCAATGACAACTGTTTTTGAAATGTGGTGTTTTTCTTGAAACAAGGATTGCTGATAAAGCATCAGTACAGATGAGACCCCTTTCTCCCATATTTATTCTTACAGGAGAGAATTTTCCTTTCTAGGGGTAGATTTCCTCTCACTTCCTGTTGTCTTCTTTCGTTTGCAAGTAGGAGTCGTTTGTAAGTTGGATGTTTGAAAGTAGGGACCTGCCGTATATACTCTGCAGAAATAGGCCCCTTAGTTGTTGGTGTTGGCACAACACTGTAAGCACTCAGTTACTCTTGGTTGGTGCTGGAACGCCCTGTCAACTATTATATCAGGAATTTTAATTACATATAATTGTTGAACAGTGGTAGTAAAAATTGGGGCTTTGATGGTGGTGCTGGTGCCACAACACTGTAAGCCCTGACAGTTACTCTTGGTGGGTGCAGCAATGGGCCCTGCTGTGAATTATTAGATCAAGAATTGTAATTACATGCCCCTTTTGAACAGGGGCTGAAAAATTGGGCCTTTCGTGGTGGTGGTGGTGGTGGCGTTGCCACAAGACTGTAAGCCCTCAGAGTTACTCTTGGTGGGTGCAGCAATGGACCCTGCTGTGAATTATTAGATCAAGAATTGTAATTGCATGCCCCTGTTGAACAGGGGCTGAAAAATTGGACCTTAGGCACTGGTTGGTTGAGGAGGTTGGTGCCATTGTCGCAAACCACCATTCCTGGCTTAAGCTGGCGTGGCGTCAACCACCTCTCGGCCTGGCCCTGCAGAGCAGACAGGACCTCTGCCCCAGTGTGGCTTCTGTCCCCCAAACACACCAGCGCAAGCACGGCATGGCATCTTTTTGCCTGCGTACTTGCGTAGCCCCGTGAACGGCTACGGAGCACCGCTGGTTCATAGGACAAACCACAGGAAGAGGCCATGGAGGAAGAAGAAGAGGAGGGGGTGGAGGAGAGAGGTGTGTCACAACCAGTAGTAGCATTTTGGAGGCGTGGCAGTGGGACAACCTCCAACACTACTGCACCTTGTCCTGCATCCTTCCCAGCTGCCAAAAGAGTGACCCAATGGGCCGTGAAAGAAAGGTAACGTCCCTGTCCATGCCTGCTGGACCATGAGTCAGCGGTAATATGCACCTTACCGCTGACCGCCCTGTCCAGCGAGGCCAAGACATTGCCTTCCACATGCCGGTAGAGAGCCGGAATAGCCTTCCGTGAGAAAAAGTGGCGTTTGGGAACCTGCCACTGAGGAACCGCACATTGCACAAACTCACGGAAGGGGGCCGAGTCTACCAACTGAAAAGGCAGCAGTTGAAGCGCTAGCAATTTAGCCAAGCTAGCATTCAACCGCTGGGCATGTGGATGGCTGGGAGTGAACTTCTTTCGACGGTCCAGCAGCTGGGGCAGGGAAATTTGCCTGCTAGAATCGGACGTCGGTGTACTGCTAGCAGAGTGGCCGCAAGTACTTGGCTGTGACACACCTAATTCTACACCTTCATTCCTCTCAGTGCATGTTTCAGAGAGGACTGAAGTTATAGTGGGGTTGGAGATCCCAGCTGATGCGGTGCAAGGAGAGGTCCGCTTTGTTCTTTGGTGTGGGTCTTTGAGGTAGGCTTGCCAACGAGCTGCATGGCAGGTCAACATATGTCTGGTCAGGCATGTGGTACCCAAGCGGCTGATGTTTTGGCCACGCGATATACGCTTGAGACATATGTTGCAAACAGCAGCTGTGCGATCTGATGCACTAGCCTCAAAAAAGGCCCACACCAAAGAACTTTTTGAATGACGGGCAGAGGCAGCGCCCTGCACAGGCGGAGCTCTGCGGTGTGATTCCGTCGGTGTACTGCCCTTACGCTGGCCACCAAAGGGCATCCTGCCTCGTTGGAGATGTGCCTCCTCCTCATCCTCCTCCTCCTCCTCTCTCCTATTAGGCACCCACGTGGAGTCAGTGACCTCATCATCACCTCCCTCCTCATCACTGGAGCCAATCTGGCAGTATGCTGCAGCTGCTGGAACATGACTGCCAGATTGGTGTCCTTCTTGAGCATCCCCTCTGTCTGCTCTCACGCTACTGCCTTCCTCTAGCTGGGTTTCATCATCAGACCCTTCGAAACGCTGGGCATCCTCCTGGAGCATGTACCCAACACTGTGCTGAAACAGTTCGGGGGACTCCTCAGGAGGAGGACATGGTGGGTCTAGGGAAGGAGTGACTGATGATGAGTCTGACATTGATACCAGGGAAGAGGACGCTTTGGCAGCTGCTTTTCCAGTACCCTGAGCCTGGGTGAGAGAGGATGAGGAGGAGGAGGAGGGCTTGGTCATCCACTCTACCAAGTCTTCGGCATGATGTGGTTCAACATGTCCAGCTGCCGAAAAGAAGGACAAGCGTGTCCCATGGCCATGTGCTGATGACAATGCACCGCGTCCACGACCAGCACTGTTGCCCCCAGACACAGAGCCTGCTTGCCCTCTTTTATTGCCTCCTGACTGTCTGCCTCTCCTTGTTTGCCTTCCAGACATTCTAATAGATGGCCTGCAGGGAGATGGGAAAAAAGCAATAAGGGCTACCTTCAGGTGTCCTTCTCTGTCCCTTGAAACAAGGACTTTGACAGTGAAAGAAACTGACACACTCTCCCTACCTACAGTTTTCTGTCCCTAGAAATTTTTTTTTTTTTAAGCACAATTTAGCACAAGGAGAATTCACTCACTGTCCTTCCAGGTCCCTGGAAACAAGGACTTTGACAGTGAAAGAAACTGACACACTCTCCCTACCTACAGTTTTCTGTCCCTAGAAAAAATGTTTTTTTTAAGCACAATTTAGCACAAGGAGAATTCACTCACTGTCCTTCCAGGTCCCTGGAAACAAGGACTTTGACAGTGAAAGAAACTGACACACTCTCCCTACCTACAGTTTTCTGTCCCTAGAAAAAATGTTTTTTTTAAGCACAATTTAGCACAAGGAGAATTCACTAACTGTCCTTCCAGGTCCCTGGAAACAAGGACTTTGACAGTGAAAGAAACTGACACACTCTCCCTACCTACAGTTTTCTGTCCCTAGAAAAAATGTTTTTTTTAAGCACAATTTAGCACAAGGAGAATTCACTCACTGTCCTTCCAGGTCCCTGGAAACAAGGACTTTGACAGTGAAAGAAACTGACACACTCTCCCTACCTACAGTTTTCTGTCCCTAGAAAAAATGTTTTTTTTAAGCACAATATAGCACAAGCACAAAACACACTGACACTCTCCCTACCTATCCTTCTCTTTCCCTAAACTAAAGGAATCCAGGTTAAGCAAGAAAGAAATAAAAGTCACTGTCCCTGCCTATGCTGCTCTATCCCTGCTCCGGAACACACTACACTAGGCCGCCGTGCTGGCGGCCTTTTATAGTGTGGGGCGTGTACTAAACACCCTCAGCAATAATTGGCCACAGGCATCCTGCCTGTGGCCAATCATTGCTCTCCTCGCTGCCGGCACTGTGATTGGCCAAGCATGCGGGGTCACAGTGCATGCTTGGCCAATCACAGCGCCTGGATGACACTGCGATGGCGTAGTGCATTGTGGGCCGTTCGCGTCACTCGAATTTGGCGCGAACGGCCCAAATCGTTCGATCTTCGTCGAACGATCGAACAGCCGATGTTCGAGTCGAACGTATGTTCGACTCGAACACGAAGCTCATCCCTACTCAGAGGTCAAGTTGACCAGGATTTATTTTATTTATGTTTCTTTTGCTTTGCTGTGTTTTGTCACTGTAAATAGAAAATAAACCGCACCTTTTTGATTTTGAAAACCACAACCTCCGTTTGCTGGGCCTGTTTTTGTGTGGGGAGCCCATCCCGGGGGTCACACACACCCGCTGCCGAGCTAACCCCCTCACAGTTGGTGGAGAACCAGTGGCAGTTTTTTTTAAGCCAGCATGGAGGAGATACTGAAACAGCTGGCTCTAGCAAATGCCAATCAACAGCAGACAAATGCAGGTTTGCAAAGGAGCCTTGCAGCCCAGCAGCAAGCTCATCAACAGAGCCTTGCAGCCCAGCAGCAAGCTCACCAACAGAGTCTGGAAGCTCAGCAACAAGCCCAGCAGCAATCTGAGGCCCGCTTCATAGACCTGTTACAGAAGCAAGAGCAGAGACTACAACAAATGGAAGCAGTAATGCAGCAACGTCCGCAGACCAGTGAGGAAAGCCGTCCCACTAATACCGCGTCCTTTGGGGTGAGTCGTTTATTGACAAAAATGACTGGAGAGGATGATCCAGAGGTATTTTTGACCACATTTGAAAGGACCGCTGAAAGAGAAAAGTGGCCTGAGGAGCAGTGGGCTGGACTGGTGGCTCCTCTGTTAACTGGTGAATCGCAGAAAGCTTACTATGACCTAGAGCCTAACCAAGCAAAAGACTATGTGATGCTAAAAGCTGAAATTTTGGCAAGGCTGGGTGTCACCCAGGCTGTCCGGGCTCAGCGTGTGCATAACTGGACTTTCCAGCTTGGAAAACCCCCCAGGTCTCGAATGTATGATCTCATTCACCTGAGCAGAAAGTGGCTACAGCCAGAGACTTTGTCCGCACCAAAGATTGTGGAACGTGTTGTAATGGATCGGTTTTTGAGAGCTCTTCCTACTGCCATCCAAAAGTGGGTAAGCCATGGAGACCCAGAGACGGCCGATGGTCTTGTGGATCGTGTGGAGAAATACTTGGCTACAGAGAACCTGACGGCCTCTTCCAGAGACACTCGGACTTTCCACCCTAAGACCAGACCATCCCCAGGGGCGGATAAGAGGATTCCAAGGGGTGAGGGTGGAGAGAGTGAGAGGGTGGGAGCTCTACCCCAAGTTTGGCGAGAACAGCCTGGGAAATCAGCGGCTCAAGAGGCGGCAAGAAGGATCGTTTGCTACCGCTGCCGGCAAGGGGGACATATTGCAGCCAATTGCCCGGTTGTGGAGGAACCCATGCAGTGTGACTTTCTGACGGGCAGACGTCAGTCGCTGTGTGCGACAGTCGCATGCACTGCCATTCGAGGAACTGAGAAACATTTATGCAAAATGTGTGTTAATGGTAGAAATGTTGTGGTATTGCTGGATTCAGGTAGCCTTGTGACCCTGATAAAGGCTGAATTAGTTAAAACAGAGGTCTCTGGGAATAGCAAGGTAGCTGTTATTTGTGTGCATGGGGACACCCAAGAGTATCCAGTGACTACAGTGTGTTTCGAGACCCCCAAAGGTACCCTCTCTCATCCAGTGGGGTTAGTATCTCAATTACCGCATGATGCCATTGTGGGAAGGGATTTTCCGAAGTTCTGGGAACTGTGGGATGATCCTGAGCCCCCCACTGGTGCCCCTATGTACCAGGAATGTGATAGCCAGAACTCCTCTGAGAGTGGTGAGGACTCTCTAGAATTTCCCTTGTCAGTATTGGCAGGGGAGACTCAAGAAACTGGAGAGGAGCCCACCTCCTCAGACGAAAACCTACCGTCTGTGGAGTTTTCTGATCTGGAGGTTCACAGGGAAAATTTTGCCACAGAACAGTTAAAAGACCCCGCCCTAATAAAGGCACGGGAAAACGTAGTGGAAATAGATGGCGAGTTAGTGAACCCAGATAATACCTGCACTTACCCATACTTCAGCGTAGAGAAGGACCTACTGTATCGGGTGGCAAAAAGGGCAGAAGAAACCGTTGAGCAGCTTGTGGTGCCCAAACCTTACAGGAAGTTGGTGTTGGAGTTGGCCCATGGGCACATTCTTGGAGGTCATCTGGGGACAGAGAAAACCCGAGAGAGGGTATTACAGAGATTCTATTGGCCTGGGGTGATGAAGGACATAGAAAATTATTGTTCCTCCTGCCCTGTGTGTCAGAGGTCGGCCCCGATGCCACATTTCCGTAGCCCGCTGGTCCCTCTACCCATCATTGAGGTCCCGTTTGAGAGAATCGCAATGGATTTGGTAGGTCCTATAATCAAGTCCGCTAGGGGGCACCAGTACATATTGGTTATAATGGACTATGCCACCCGTTATCCAGAAGCGATCCCTCTCAGAAATACCTCGGCCAAAACCATAGCCAAAGAGCTATCTCTTGTTTTTAGCCGGGTGGGTATTTGTAAAGAACTGCTTACGGACCAAGGTACACCCTTTATGTCCCGGGTTATGAAAGAGCTGTGTAAATTGTTCAAAGTGACGCAATTGCGTACATCTGTGTATCACCCCCAAACCGATGGGCTGGTTGAAAGATTCAACAAAACCCTAAAACAAATGTTGAAGAAAGTGGTGGATAGAGATGGAAAGGATTGGGACTGTCTACTTCCTTATTTGATGTTTGCTATTAGGGAGGTGCCCCAATCCTCTACGGGATTCTCCCCCTTTGAGTTACTGTATGGGAGACACCCAAGAGGGCTGTTGGATATTGCCAAGGAAACTTGGGAAAGTGAGAGTTCTCCCCACAGGAGTGTGATTGAGCATGTCGCCCTGATGCAAGACCGAATTGCACAGGTAATGCCCATCGTGAAGGAACATTTGGCCCAAGCGCAGTTAGCACAGCAGAGAGTGTACAACCGTGGAGCCAAGACCCGTACCTTTTCCCCGGGGGATAGGATACTGGTACTTGTCCCTACAGTTGAAAGTAAATTCCTTGCCAAATGGCAAGGCCCCTATGAGATAATGGAAAAAGTGAGCGAAGTGAATTACAAGGTCAGGCAACCAGGAAGGCGAAAGCCCGAACAGATCTATCACGTTAATCTGTTGAAAGCCTGGAGGGATAGAGAGTCCCTAGTCGCAGACACTTGGTCACCAGCTCAAACTGGTTGCGTGATTCCTGAGGTTGGAATAGCAGCCACCTTGTCACAACCCCAACAACAGGAGGTTAAGGAGTTTGTGCTTCGCAACAAGGAGGTATTCTCTGAGCTGCCGGGACAAACATCTGGGGTAGAGCATGACATCATTACCCCGCCCGGTGAAAGGGTGAAGTTAAAACCCTATCGGATCCCAGAGGCCCGACGGGAGGCAATACGGGAGGAAGTACAGAAAATGCTGAACTTAGGGGTGATAGAGGAGTCCCAAAGTGATTGGTCTAGTCCCATTGTGTTGGTGCCTAAACCGGATGGGAGCTGGCGATTTTGTAACGATTTTCATCAGTTGAACAAAGTTACAAAATTTGACACCTACCCCATGCCACGTATAGATGAGTTGATCGACCGGCTGGGAACAGCCCGATACATGACGACTCTTGACCTCACAAAAGGGTATTGGCAAATCCCCCTGGCCAAGTCGGCCAAAGAGAAAACCGCATTTGTAACCCCAGACGGGGCGTTCCAATATAAAAGAATGCCGTTCGGGTTACAGAATGCGCCGGCCACATTCCAGCGGAAAATGGACCAGATGCTGAGGCCCCATCGGAAGTATGCTGCGGCTTACCTGGATGACGTAATTGTCCATAGCACAGATTGGGCCTCACATCTGCCAAAAGTGCAAACAGTCCTGGACTGTTCGGGAAGCGGGGTTTACGGCTAACCCCAAGAAGTGTACCATTGGGCAGGAGGAGGCCAAATATCTTGGGTACACCATTGGGAGGGGAGTAATAAAACCCCAACTCAACAAAGTCGAGGCCATCCAGAGTTGGCCACGTCCCAACAGCAAGAAGCAGGTACGAGCCTTTCTGGGAATCGCTGGGTATTATCGGCGATTCATTCCCCACTTTGCTTCTAAGGCTGTGCCCCTAACCAACCTGACGAAGGGGAAAGGGTCGGTCATGATTAAATGGACCCCCGAGGCTGAGGCAGCATTCCAATTCTTGAAACAAGCCTTATGTAGCCAGCCAGTGTTGTACTCACCCGACTTCTCTAAAGACTTTGTCGTACAAAGTGATGCGTCAGATGTGGGGTTAGGAGCAGTATTGTCCCAGGTCTGGAACGGGGAAGAGCACCCAGTCATTTACCTCAGCAGGAAGTTGAAGTCCCATGAGGTAAATTACGCCACCGTTGAAAAGGAGTGTTTAGCGGTGAAGTGGGCTCTAGATTCCCTTCGGTACTACCTGCTAGGTAGGCACTTTGACATGGTTACGGATCACGCTCCGTTAAAGTGGATGGCTCAAAACAAGGAAACAAATAGAAGAGTGAATAGGTGGTTCCTGGCCCTCCAGGAATTCAACTTCACAGTAAAGCATCGCCCTGGCGTTCAAATGGGGAATGTGGATGCTTTGTCTCGAGTACATGAATGCCTGATTGCTGGTGTTCCAACCCCAAGGTTAAAACAAGAGGGGGGGGGTATGTGACAGCAGGAAGGTAAAGTCACCTGGTTGCATCCAGGGGGGTAGATATATTTCGCCCAGATTCAGGCTTTACGCCGACTTATACAACTAGGTGGAGAGTTGTATAAGCCCAGCTGAGGCTAGTGGGCTCATGGATGACTCATACCTCTAGGGAGAGTGTGGGGCGTCGTGCAGACAGGGAGTTGATGAGACCAGCTGAAGCTTGTCAGCTCATTTAGGCCTCTATAAGAACTCCCAGCTTCATTAGGTGTTTGCTCATGCCTGGAACCAGACCTGTGTGGACTGTCTAGGGAGAGTGAACCCCTGTGCGGTGAGACAAAGCCTGTGTGGCTATTTGCTTGGACATTTAAAACCAGGGACTTAGGGACTAGGACAGCACTAGGCTGATCCCAGTTGTTAGTTAGGAAACCTGTATGTTTACTCAGAGGTCAAGTTGACCAGGATTTATTTTATTTATGTTTCTTTTGCTTTGCTGTGTTTTGTCACTGTAAATAGAAAATAAACCGCACCTTTTTGATTTTGAAAACCACAACCTCCGTTTGCTGGGCCTGTTTTTGTGTGGGGAGCCCATCCCGGGGGTCACACACACCCGCTGCCGAGCTAACCCCCTCACAATATGTATAAATATATATATATATATATATATATATATATATATATATATATATATATACAGTTGTGCTCATAAGTTTACATAACCTGGCAGAATTTATGACTTCTTTGCCATTTTTCTGAGAATATGAATGATAATACAAAAACATTTCTTCAGTCATAGTGTTTGGCTGAAACCATTTAATATCAATCAACTGTGTTTACTCTTTTTAAATCATAATGGCAACAGAAACTACCAAAATTACCCTGATCAAAAGTTTGAGGAGTGCTTAAAGCGGAAGTTCCACTTTTGGGTGGAACTCCGCTTTAAGAACTGGGGTATGTAAACTTTTGATCAGGGTCATTTGGGTAGTTTCTGTTGCCATTATGATTTAAAAAGAGTAAACACACTTGATTGATAATAAATGGCTTCAGCCAAACACTAACCATTAATGTGAAAGAAAAGTTTTTGTGTTATCATTCATATTCTCTGAAAAATGGCCAAGAAATCATAAATTCTGCCAGGTTATGTAAACTTATGAGCACAACTGTATATATTTATATTTACATTTATATATATTATATTTACTATGAGTGAAGAAATGTTTTTGTATTATCATTCATATTTTCTGAAAAATGTCAAAGAAGTCATACATTTTTCAAGGGTATGTAAACTTATGAGCACAACTGTGTGTATATAGATCTATATATATCTATATATCCACACTAGCTAGAGACCATCTCTAATGAAAAATTTAGGTTAGAGTTTAGCTCTTATACCTTAGTTGGGACGGTCCTGATGTTCGAGTCGAACATAAGTTCAACTTGAACATCAGGTGTTCGTTTGTTCGCGGGAAGTTCTTGCTGTTGATTGGCCAAGGCATGCACCTGACCTGTATGCTTTGGCCAATCATGGCTCAGGGGCTAAGACCACGCCCCACACTATATAAGGCTGCTGCTTACACTGTGGCCATATATAGTGAATGAATGGAGATTAGGCAGGTAGTTAGTGTAGTGTGCAGTCAATCAGTGTAGAATATATAATACAGTTCAGAGTATATACTGCAGTCAGTGTAGTATATATAATACAGTTCAGAGTACAGTATATAATGCAGTCAGTGTAGTATATCCACTTGTCCACCGCCCACTGTCAATTGACGGCGGGCGGAGGATACTCTCGTTCTGGGAGGACGTCATATGACGTCCTCCCTTTAAAACGAGCTAGGAGGCACACGCTTGAAGCCAGCGGGGCGCGCGCGCGCCCGCCGCGTTCACGAGGCCCCGTTGCGCGTGCCCGGCGGCCGCGATTGCCGCCGGGCACCCGCGATTGCCCGGGAAACGAGCAGGAAAGTGGGTCTCTGTGTGTAAACACAGAGATCCACGTCCTGTGAGGGAGAGGGGACCGATGGTGTGTCCCTTGTACATAGGGACAACCATCGGTCACCTCCCCCAGTCAGTCCCCTCCCCCCACAGTAAGAACACATTGAGGGAACATATTTAACCCCTTCCTGCCCCCTAGTGGTTAACCCCTTCCCTGCCAATCACATTTATACAGTAATCAATGCATTTTTATAGCAGGGATCGCTGTATAAACGTGAATGGTCCCAAAAATGTGTCAAAAGTGTCCGATGTGTCCGCCGCAATATCGCAGTCACAATAAAAAAATCGCAGATCGCCGCCATTACTAATAAAAAAAAAAAAAAAAATGCTATAAATCTATCCCGTTTTGTACACACTATAACATTTGCGCAAACCAATCAATACGCGCTTATTGCGATTTTTTTTTTTACCAAAAATATGTAGAAGAATACGTATCGGCCTAAACTGAGGAAAATTTTATTTAAAAAAAAAAAAAAAAAATGGGTATTTATTATAGCAAAAATTAAAAAATAGTGTTTTTTTTCCAAACTGGACGCTCTTCTTTTGTTTATAGCGCAAAAAATAAAAACCGCAGAGGTGATCAAATACCACCAAAAGAAAGCTCTATTTGTGGGAAAAAAAGGACGCAAATTTCGTTTGGGAGCCACGTCGCACGACCGCGCAATTGTCATTCAAAGTGTGACAGCGCTGAAAGCTGAAAAATGGCTTGGGCAGGAAGGGGGTTTTCGTGCACAGTAGGGAGGTGGTTATATAATAAAGTGCAGAGTATATAGTGCCATCAGTGTAGTGTATATATAATACTTTGCAGAGCATATAGAGCAGTCAGTGTAGTATATAAAATACAGTGCAGAGTATATAGTGCAGTGCAGAGTATATAATACAGTGTATTGAAGTGGTTAAGGGGAACCCTATGACAGAATTAAGAAAAAATATGGTGTGAGCCCCCCCCCCCCCCAGAATCCATACCAGGCCCTTCGGGTCTGGCATAGATTTTAAGGGGAACTCGGGAAATGGAGGGGACGGCCGAGCGTCCCCCCTTCTTAACCCTACCAGGCCACTTGCCCTCGACATGGGGGGGTGCTTTGGGGTGCACCAAATGTGTCAAAAAGTAAAAACCACAAGAGACAGTTTTTGACAATTCCTTTATTATAAAAGAAAAAAAAAGTGTCCCCCTTCTGACATCATGTGATGGCATGTGACATCAGAGGGGGTGGGGTTATCCCGTTATGTCAGCGGGTGGCTCTGCCCTTGCCTATATAAGAGCTATCAAAACCAAGAGACAGCAGTCAACGGGAGGCCTCCAATGGAGATGTTTTTTTTTCGGTTTTTCTATTTTTCGGATGGCGTGATTAATGATGGATGTACATCACAGGACACTTTTTTTCTAATAAAGGAATTATCAAAATCTGTCTCTTGTGTTTTCTACTTTTTGACACTTTTTTTGGTGAATGGGTAGGGGTACAATGTACCTGATGCCCATTCACATAGGGGAGGCCGGGATCTAGGGGCCTATAAGCCCCCTGCCCGCAGACCCAGACAACCACCGGCCAGGATTGTCAGGAAGAGGCCCTTGTCCCTATCAACATGGGGACAAGGTGCTTTGTGGTGGGGGGTGCAGAGCCCCCCTGCCCCAAAGCACCGACCCCCCTATGTTGAGGGTATGTGGCCTGGTATGGTTTAGGGGGGTGCTCGCTCATCCCCCCTATCCTGACCTGCCAGGCTGCATGCTCAGATAAGGGTCTGTTATTGATTTTGGGGGGACCACATGCCATTTTTTTTTTTAAATTGGACATGGAGTTCCCATTAAAATCCATACCAGATACGAAGGGCCTGGTATAGACTGGGAGGGTCCCAACGCTATTTTTTTCATTTTTTTTCATCTATATTGCCCTGATCCGGCAATACATTAAAGCCACAAGCAAGTTTAACCACTTCCATACAGGGCTTTTTATACCACTTCCATACCGGGCCTATTCTGGCACTTCTCTCCTACATGTACAAATCATCATTCTTTTGCAAGAAAATTACCCAGAACCCCCAAACATTATATATGTTTTTTTAGCAGACACCCTAGGAAATAAAATGACGGTCGTTGCAACTTTTTATCTTGCACGGTATTTGCGCAATAATTTTTCAAACGCCTTTTTTGGGGGAAAAAAATGGTTTCATGAATTAAAAAATAACAAAACAGTAAAGTTAGCCCAATTTTTTTTGTAAAATATGAAAGCTTATGTTACGCCGAGTAAAAAGATACCTAACATGTCATGCTTTAAAATTGCGCACACTCATGGAATGGCGCCCAACTTCGGTACCTAAAAATCTCCATAGTCGATGCTTTGAAAATTTTTACAGGTTACCAGGTTAGAGTTACAGAGGAGGTCTAGTGCTAGAATTGTTGCACGCGCTCTAACGCACGCAGCGATACCTCACATATGTGGTTTGAACGGCGTTTACATATGCGGGCGGGACTTACGTGTGTGTTCGCTTCTAAGCGCGAGCTATTGGGGACGGGCGTTTAAAAAAATAAATAAAAACATTTTACTTATTTTTTTTTTTTTACTTTTTTTTTACACTTTTTTTTTCTTTTTGATCACTTTTATTCCTATTACAAGGAATGTAAACATCCCTTGTAATAGGAATGTGTGTGACAGGTTCTCTTTATGGAGAGATGCGGGGTCAATAAGACCCCACATCTCTCCTCCAGGCTGGAAAGCATGAGATCGTGAAAAAAAATTCACTGATCTCATACTTACAGCCGCAATGGCGGCTTTGTTTACATTTGAGGACCCGGGCGTGACGTCATAACATCGCGCTCGGGCCTCCGACGATCATAGAGATGACTGGTGACCATCTGGTCACCAGTCATCTCTATGCTCATCACGTGACCCACCACCGGCGCAGACGATTCTCTCCGGGTCCCCGATCGCACGGGAGAGCCCGGAGAAGCACCGGATGGCGGCGGGAGGGGGGGGATGTCCCCTCCCGCCGCCTATAAGAACGATCAAGCTGCGGAACTGCCGCTATGATCATTCTTATGGTGCGCAGGATCGCCGGCTGAAAAAAAGGATATCTGAATGATGCCTCTAGCTGCAGGCATCATTCAGATATCCCCCCTCAAACCCAGGACGTCATATGACGTCCATCTGGAGGGAGAGAGGGTTCCTGCTGGCGTCATTTTCCAATGGCCCGGTATGGAAGGGGTTAAATTAAATTTTTTCCTTTCGAAATGTCATTATTTCTGTGGCGTGTTCTATACATTGCACATATGCACAACTTTTCAGGCAGACTAAGGGGACCCCCCAGGCACGATATTTAAAGGAAAATTTCATTTTTATTGTTTCACTTTAAACGTTCTTAAATTCACTGCTCCTAAAAAAACTATTGTTTTAAAAACTTTTTCTGCATTGACACATGTCCCCTAGGGCAGTACTTGGGTCCCTAAACACTTTTTTGGCAATAACTTGCATATAAGCCGAGGGAAGACGTGCTGGTGCTGGGCTCTGCACCCACGGGGACAATCCTTTGCCATCCCTTGCTCGTCTTACCCCACTGGGCATAAAAAGTGCCTATATCCATACCTGGGCATCTCCTGCTGCAGCCCCAGACAGTTTTTGCGGACTTAGCTTGGTCGGACTCGTCCCGAGATTGCAGCTGGCTTGACGCTGCCGAGGCCTGCCGCCATCTTGAGGCCTACGGAGCCTCCGGCGATCCCCGAGCTCGCCTGCCGAGACCCGCGAGGACATCAGGCTCTCTACCCCTCTCCATCACACCTCCGGAGGCATACAGTGACTTTGCTGGGGGACACTTTCAGCGCTAGTCCCCTGTAGGAAAGCTCCGTGATCCGGCGGACCCGACGCCATCTTGAGGCCTTCAGACCCGGCTGCATCCACCGCTTTCAGGTACTGTGACAGGCGCCCGTTGTTGCTGTGATACAGCCGGTACCTCCTATGCTGATAGCCTGCTTGATCACTGGCTGGGATCTGACGCCTGTCCTTAGTGGGGAGGTTGTGGCCCAAACGGAGCGGAGCTCTTCCGGACAGCGGCCGTTCGTAGGAAAGTCCGCGGCTTCGGCCTAGTCCCGGAAGACCGCGGTCATCTTGCTACACCTGAAGCCCCAATACAGTTAAACACAGCCTGCCTTAACCCCTCCGCCGCCCAGCTCTCCCTGCACAAGGCCCCTACCTCTTTCCTCTTCCCACAGCCACTGCAAGGGTCCCTTTTTCTAATTACCAACTGTGCCACACAAGCACACAGTGGCCATCTTACTACACCCTGCAGTTCAATCACTGCCTATGTCTCTCTCCACTGCCTGACCTGCTCATCCCTGTGTCATAAGAGCTCCCCGATCTGCACAGATAGTCTCCCTGCTAAATAGATACCGAATACACGGCCCATCCTGGGCAGCTAGCTTACGCATGGCGCTAAGAAGATGCGCTTAAACTGAGCTCCGTCTTGCTTTCGGCCTTATAACAACCAGCAATGCCATCTAAAGGCTCTACCTCCCGTTCCACTCTAGGTAAACGCTCTGCAAAATCTTCTACTCTGCATCAAACCCCGGTAGGGTCCATCAAACGTTTCCTAGCTGCGGAGCGGGAGAGTCCCAGCTCTCGGATTACCAAAACCAGAACCTCAAGATCGCTTATCTCTCCAGCTTCACATGCCGCCTCTGCCCGTGAAAGTTCTGCGGCCTCTTCCTGCGGTTCGGAGATAATGGAGGGCCCCGGCTCCCCCGCTGGCTCAGACATGTCATCTTTGGTGAGTGAACTTAAAAAAGAGATGGCGGGCATGTTTCACAACATGGAAAAATCGATCAAAAAGGAAATTTCTGCTGTTAGGGCGGACATGGCCCACCAACTTGTCAGAGTAGAGGAAACAGAACAACGCCAAGACTCGCATGAAGTGGCTATTAAAGAACTACAAGAATCTGTCACCCAATTAGCATATGCTCACAGGGCCTCGCTATACAAACTCGAGGACCTTGAGAATCGCAACCGCAGAAACAACCTGCGTGTCCGCGGCCTGCCGGAAGCGACCAGAGACAATGACTTAGAACCCTCAATCCGAGGCATCTTTAATACTATATTGGGTAACCCGGTTACGGATCCTCTGCGATTTGACAGGGTTCATCGTGTCTTGAGGCCCCGCAATATCTCCTCTGACCAACCCAGAGATGTGATCTGTCGTCTCCATTATTTTGAAGATATAAAAACCATCATGACCAAGCTACAAAACACCCCTAGCATTGACTTTGATGCAGCTACCCTTAACATATTTCCAGATATAGCTAAGGAGACCCTTGACTGACGCCGGGCTTTGAAACCTCTCTTAGAACAACTGAGGGGTGATGGAATTAACTATCGATGGGGTTTTCCTGCGTGTTTGATAGCAACTAAGAATGGTCGTTCCTACACTTTGCGGTTTCCTGAAGACCTTCCTGTCTTCCTTCAAGATCTACACCTTCCGCACATTGAGCTACTGGGATGGCAGAACCCCGTACCTACTTTTTCGCCTCCCGACTCCTCCCAATGGCGGAAAACTCCAGCCAAACAAAGGCGAGTTTCTACCCCGGGCTCATCTCAGAAAAATGGGTGAGATATTTTGCTACGTGTATTCACCCCCACTGCTACCTTTTCTTCCTGTATGGTTGGTAGCCTGAGCTTCACTTTCAGCTGTTCTCTCTTCCATGGCAAGAGTCTGTCTCATCTCACTGAACACTCTCTGGTACAATCCTGAAGTTCTGTTATGATCGTATTGAGTTCTCTTCTATTTTGTTTCTTATAATACCTTAAGTTCCTGATCTTCTAACGCAGAGAGACAGCTTGATATCTGGAGAGTGATATATTCATGTTCCGTTAATTGCTTGGTCCTACAAATTTTCATTTAACTTTTTCCCAGGCCGTTTGCTGACGGAGCCCCATGCTCTCTGCTGATGCTCTTTCACAGGCGTTTGCTCCCTGCCCCTCTCCTCCTGGGGTTGATGGGAGTTGGCGGTCTTTATATCCTCCTTCTTAATTTTTGTTTGGAACTCCTTCTGACTGCCTGCTTCCCTCATCCCCACTGGGGCCACCGCAGATTTCTGCGTGACCCTTATTTCAATCCCAATTGCTATATAGTTTGCTATAATGTTCTTCTTGTGTATTTTTTCTCCTCTTCTTTTCTTTTCTCTTCTCTGATCTCTCCTCATCCCCTTCTTTTTGTCCCCTCCCCCCTCCCTAGTCTGTACTGCTGGCACATGTGGTTATGTAAATTACTGGTCCACTTTTCACTGATGAAATGGCTGCTCTAAAGATCCTCTCTTATAATGTAAGGGGCCTTGGCGTGGCCGCAAAGAGACACCAAGTGTTGCGAGAACTGAAAAGCTCCGCCTGTTCTATTGCTTTCCTTAAAGAAACCTACTTGACTCATACTACATCTGTAAAATTACACTCACAACACTTTCCACAATGGTACTATAGTTTATCTGACACTAATAAGGCCAAAGGAGTAGCAATTGGATTCAGTAAAAGTGCATCATTTCGTTTTATTGACATGTTAACGGATGATCATGGTCGCTTCCTTTTTGTCAAAGGATATATTGGGAATACTAGGTGTACTAGCTAATGTCTATTGCCCCAACCACAACCAACCCGCTTTCTTTTCTCAAATCCTTACAAAACTTTCACAATTTGCTGAGGGAATGATAGTTCTTGCGGGGGATATAAATATGCCTTTAGATCCCACTATCGATACCTCCCAAGGCCGCTCTAGTATCCCATTCAAAAGATTAGCACAAGTTAAAAAGAAACTCCTAGATCTTCAACTTATAGACGCCTGGCGTCTTCTACACCCTAGAGGAAAAGACTACTCTCACTTCTCTAAAACACACAATTCTTACTCTAGAATAGACAATATTTTCCTGGATCATTTTCACCTTCCTCTCCTACATACAGCCTGCATTGGGACTGCTACGCTTTCTGACCATGCTCCTGTTTCTATACAGTATGCTTGACCATGCCCGATTTGCCTCATCGCCCCAATAATTGGAAGCTCAATGACTCCCTTATCGCTAACTCTACGGAGGTTTCCATTTTATCTACTACTCTATGCCAATATTTTAAGGAAAACTCTACTTCAGACACTTCCCCCTCTGTCCTATGGGAAGCGCATAAGGCCTCAATGAGAGGTAATCTTATTGAACTGGGCGCAAGGAGAAAGAGAGAGCATGGTCAACAGCTCAAGCAGGTCCTACAACAAATTGCAGACTTAGATAGGAAACATAAACTTTCACTACATGTCTCACACCTCGAAGCTCTCACCCTTAAAAGAGAAGAACTCAAATCTCTCCTCACCCTTGAAACCAAGAGAAAATTTCACTACATTTCCCAAAAAATATACGAATGGGGTAACAAACCAGGTAAACAATTGGCCAGATCTCTCACAGCCAAAAAAACCCTATCCTTTATACCCAAAATAAAACTGCCATCAGGGGACTTAGTACATACTACCCCCCAAATTTCAAAAGCCTTCAGGGAATTCTACGCTGACTTATATAATGTGAAGGGTGGCCTGGCTTCTTTATCGCCATCAGAAAAACGTGCACGTATTCTCACCTATCTTAAGGAAGCCAACTTCCCAAAATTGTCGAAGTCGGCCCTCACTGAACTGGAAGCCAACTTTTCCATTGAGGAATTTCGCAGCGCGCTAAAATCCTCTCCCTCTGGTAAAGCCCCTGGTCCTGATGGTTTTACTGTCCTGTATTATAAAACCTTTAGTGACATTTTACTTCCCCATCTCACAGCTTACGCAAATTCAATATCCCACGAATCTGGCCTTCGCCCGGAATTCCTTTCTGCCCACATCACCGTTATTCCTAAACCTGACAAAGACCCTACCCTATGTAGTAGCTATAGACCCATCTCCCTTCTTAATGTGGACACCAAACTTTATGCCAAGGTTATGGCAAATAGATTGCTCCCCCTTTTGCCCAAGTGGATTTCAGCTGATCAATCTGGTTTCATTCCCAATAGAGAGGCTAGAGATAACTCACTCCGCACTCTATTCTTAATCCACTATGTTCGCAGGTGCTCCCAGTCCACTCTTCTTCTTTCCACTGATGCTGAAAAAGCGTTTGATAGAGTGGACTGGGACTACCTTAACACTACCCTTCGTTTTTTTGGCCTTGGCCCTAAAATGTTTCACCGTATTTCCTCTCTCTACTCCAACCCCATCGCGCACATACGTATAAATGGCTCTTTAAGCGACCCCTTTACATTACATAACGGCACCAGACAGGGATGCCCCTTATCCCCCCTTTTGTTTGCTATTTCTCTCGAACCCTTTCTGGCCACAATTAGACACAAGAGGAATATCCACGGCATCCAAGTTGGTAATAGACTCCATAAATACGCAGCCTACGCTGACGACATTTTGTTTTATATTCAACAACCACGCATTTCACTGCCAAATTTAATGTCTGAATTCTCTACCTTCCAAACGCTATCTAACTTTAAAATCAACTTGCCAAAGTCTGAAATTCTTAACATTACAGTTCCCCAATTGTTGGCTGATCAATTAAAGCCCTTATTCCCATTTCGCTGGGAAACCACACACATGAAATACCTTGGTATATACCTTACCCCTCACCTACATTCCCTCTTTAGACATAATTATATCCCTCTCCTAAATACCATCAGAGCAGATCTTCGGAAATGGTCTTCCCTCTCACATTCATGGCTAGGTAAGGTTAACATTATCAAGATGAACATACTCCCCCGCATTCTCTTCATTTTACAAATGATCCCCTTACGAGTTCCCATAGGCTTCTTTACACTATTGCAGACCATGATCAACCGCTTTATATGGAGAGATGGTCATCCAAGGGTCTCCAGAGAAGTCCTCTTTAGAGCTAAATGCTCCGGGGGATTGTCCTTACCTAATTTTAAAGCCTATTATCTTGCCGTTATACTATCACGTATAGCCGATTGGAAGTATGCCATTGCCTCTAAATTATGGGTACAACTGGAATACTCTCTATGTGACTCCGATCTCTCCACGATCCCTTGGATACCACGCTCGTCCAGAGACCTTTCCCACAATACCTCGCCTCTTACTATATACTCCTTGGATGTTTGGGATGGACTTCATAAAAAATATACATGGGCTTATGACTCTCCGCTGACTCCCCTCCTACACCATAAATATTTCATGCCAGGTTCCATTGACCCGGGTTTCCAATCCTGGTCACCAGGAGGCCCTCTTCTCTTGCATCATATCCTTTCCCCCAATGCTCTTAAACCCTTGTCTGAAATTCTAGGCCATGGACCAATCACATTTATGGACAAATGGAGACATAACCAATTAAACTGTTTTCTTAAATCTCTCCCCCAACCACTGAAGGGACTCCAAGATCTCAATGGTATTGAACATGTATTTCTTCATAAAGACGCCCCTATACACTGCATCTCCCAGTTCTACAAAGTGCTTATTGAATTGCAAAGCCCTAAATATCCAAACTACCTGACCAGATGGGAGACCGACCTGGGTGCTGTCATCACGGACAAAGAAAAAGATAAAGTTCTCCAACTCACTCATGTCTCCTCACTGGCCCCTTCCATGGCTGAATCTAACTTTAAACACCTCCCTAGATGGCACCATATGCCTGTCAAACTTCACCGCATGTTCCCTGTTAATTCTCCGCTGTGCTGGAGAAACTGTGGGCAGGAAGCCACTCACACTCACATATGGTGGTTTTGTCCCCTCATTCGTCCTTACTGGTCCGAAGTGATAGACCTGATTCACCAGGTCACCGAAGTTAAATTACCTATGGACCCGTGGATAGTCCTCTTTCACGCTACCTCAAGACCCGTGAGTAAATACAAGCGCTTGCTCATTCCACACCTTCTTAATACAGCTAAAGCTATCATTCCTACTCTTTGGGGGAAACCTACAACTCCAACCATAAAGTCCTGGCTACAAAAGGTTTCTGAAGTAAGTCTCATGGAAGAACTCACCCACATCGCAAGAGACAACACTAAACAATATACCTCAACCTGGGCCCCATGGTCCTCCTTTCTTTCTACACAATCTTACAAAGACATCCTTCTATCAACCACTACAGCTACCCTTGCTTCCTAGTTAATTTTGCTGCTACTCCCATTGTCTTACTTGTATTGTAGAGGGAGGATTTAACCTCCCTTTAAGGAGTTCTCTTATATGCCATAACAATGTGTTCATTGTGTGAGGGGGTTAGCTCGGCAGCGGGTGTGTGTGACCCCCGGGATGGGCTCCCCACACAAAACAGGCCCAGCAAACGGAGGTTGTGGTTTTCAAAATCAAAAAGGTGCGGTTTATTTTCTATTTACAGTGACAAAACACAGCAAAGCAAAAGAAACATAACCAAAATAAATCCTGGTCAAGTTGACCTCTGACTAAACATACAGGTTTCCTAACTAACAACTGGGATCAGCCTAGTGCTGTCCTAGTCCCTAAGTCCCTGGTTTTAAATGTCCAAGCAAATAGCCACACAGGCTTTGTCTCACCGCACAGGGGTTCACTCTCCCTAGACAGTCCACACAGGTCTGGTTCCAGGCATGAGCTAACATCTAATGAAGCTGGGAGTTCTTATAGAGGCCTAAATGAGCTGACAAGCTTCAGCTGGTCTCATCAACTCCCTGTCTGCACGACGCCCAGCCCTCTCCCTAGAGGTATGAGTCATCCATGAGCCCACTAGCCTTATACAACTCTCCACCTAGTTGTATAAGTCGGCGTAAAGCCTGAATCTGGGCGAAATATATCTACCCCCCTGGATGCAACCAGGTGACTTTACCTTCCTGCTGTCACATACCCCCCCCTCTTGTTTTAACCTCGGGGTTGGAACACCAGCAATCAGGCATTCATGTACTCGAGACAAAGCATCCACATTCCCCATTTGAACGCCAGGGCGATGCTTTACTGTGAAGTTGAATTCCTGGAGGGCCAGGAACCACCTATTCACTCTTCTATTTGTTTCCTTGTTTTGAGCCATCCACTTTAACGGAGCGTGATCCGTAACCATGTCAAAGTGCCTACCTAGCAGGTAGTACCGAAGGGAATCTAGAGCCCACTTCACCGCTAAACACTCCTTTTCAACGGTGGCGTAATTTACCTCATGGGACTTCAACTTCCTGCTGAGGTAAATGACTGGGTGCTCTTCCCCGTTCCAGACCTGGGACAATACTGCTCCTAACCCCACATCTGACGCATCACTTTGTACGACAAAGTCTTTAGAGAAGTCGGGTGAGTACAACACTGGCTGGCTACATAAGGCTTGTTTCAAGAATTGGAATGCTGCCTCAGCCTCGGGGGTCCATTTAATCATGACCGACCCTTTCCCCTTCGTCAGGTTGGTTAGGGGCACAGCCTTAGAAGCAAAGTGGGGAATGAATCGCCGATAATACCCAGCGATTCCCAGAAAGGCTCGTACCTGCTTCTTGCTGTTGGGACGTGGCCAACTCTGGATGGCCTCGACTTTGTTGAGTTGGGGTTTTATTACTCCCCTCCCAATGGTGTACCCAAGATATTTGGCCTCCTCCTGCCCAATGGTACACTTCTTGGGGTTAGCCGTAAACCCCGCTTCCCGAACAGAGTCCAGGACTGCTTGCACTTTTGGCAGATGTGAGGCCCAATCTGTGCTATGGACAATTACGTCATCCAGGTAAGCCGCAGCATACTTCCGATGGGGCCTCAGCATCTGGTCCATTTTCCGCTGGAATGTGGCCGGCGCATTCTGTAACCCGAACGGCATTCTTTTATATTGGAACGCCCCGTCTGGGGTTACAAATGCGGTTTTCTCTTTGGCCGACTTGGCCAGGGGGATTTGCCAATACCCTTTTGTGAGGTCAAGAGTCGTCATGTATCGGGCTGTTCCCAGCCGGTCGATCAACTCATCTATACGTGGCATGGGGTAGGTGTCAAATTTTGTAACTTTGTTCAACTGACGAAAATCGTTACAAAATCGCCAGCTCCCATCCGGTTTAGGCACCAACACGATGGGACTAGACCAATCACTTTGGGACTCCTCTATCACCCCTAAGTTTCCTTGGCAATATCCAACAGCCCTCTTGGGTGTCTCCCATACAGTAACTCAAAGGGGGAGAATCCCGTAGAGGATTGGGGCACCTCCCTAATAGCAAACATCAAATAAGGAAGTAAACAGTCCCAATCCTTTCCATCTCTATCCACCACTTTCTTCAACATTTGTTTTAGGGTTTTGTTGAATCTTTCAACCAGCCCATCGGTTTGGGGGTGATACACAGACGTACGCAATTGCGTCACTTTGAACAATTTACACAGCTCTTTCATAACCCGGGACATAAAGGGTGTACCTTGGTCCGTAAGCAGTTCTTTACAAATACCCACCCGGCTAAAAACAAGAGATAGCTCTTTGGCTATGGTTTTGGCCGAGGTATTTCAGAGAGGGATCGCTTCTGGATAACGGGTGGCATAGTCCATTATAACTAATATGTACTGGTGCCCCCTAGCGGACTTGATTATAGGACCTACCAAATCCATGGCGATCCTCTCAAACGGGACCTCAATGATGGGTAGAGGGACCAGCGGGCTACGGAAATGTGGCATCGGGGCCAACCTCTGACACACAGGGCAGGAGGAACAATAATTTTCTACGTCCTTCATCACCCCCGGCCAATAGAATCTCTGTAATACCCTCTCTCGTGTTTTTTCTGTCCCCAGATGACCTCCAAGAATGTGCCCATGGGCCAACTCCAACACCAACTTCCTGTAAGGTTTGGGCACCACAAGCTGCTCAACGGTTTCTTCTGCCCTTTTTGCCACCCGATACAGTAGGTCCTTCTCTACGCTGAAGTATGGGTAAGTGCAGGTATTATCTGGGTTCACTAACTCGCCATCTATTTTCACTACGTTTTCCCGTGCCTTTATTAGGGCGGGGTCTTTCAACTGTTCTGTGGCAAAGTTTTCCCTGTGAACCTCAAGATCAGAAAACTCCACAGACGGTAGGTTTTCGTCTGAGGAGGTGGGCTCCTCTCCAGTTTCTTGAGTCTCCCCTGCCAATACTGATAAGGGAAATTCCGGAGAGTCCTCACCACTCTCAGGGGAGTTCTGGCTATCACATTCCTGGTACATAGGGGCACCAGTGAGGGGCTCAGGATCATCCCACAGTTCCCAGAACTTCGGAAAATCCCTTCCCACAATGGCGTCATGCGGTAACTGAGATACTAAGCCCACTGGATGAGAGAGGGTACCTTTGGGGGTCTCGAAACACACTGTAGTCACTGGATACTCTCGGGTGTCCCCATGCACACAAATAACAGCTACCTTGCTATTCCCAGAGACCTCTGTTTTAACTAACTCAGCCTTTATCAGGGTCACAAGGCTACCTGAATCCAGCAATACCACAACATTTCTACCATTAACACACATTTTGCATAAATGTTTCTCAGTTCCTCGAATGGCAGTGCATGCGACTGTCGCACACAGCGACTGACGTCTGCCCGTCAGAAAGTCACACTGCATGGGTTCCTCCACAACCGGGCAATTGGCTGCAATATGTCCCGCTTGCCGGCAGCGGTAGCAAACGATCCTTCTTGCCGCCTCTTGAGCCGCTGATTTCCCAGGCTGTTCTCGCCAAACTTGGGGTAGAGCTCCCACCCTCTCACTCTCTCCACCCTCACCCCTTGGAATCCTCTTATCCGCCCCTGGGGATGGTCTGGTCTTAGGGTGGAAAGTCCGAGTGTCTCTGGAAGAGGCCGTCAGGTTCTCTGTAGCCAAGTATTTCTCCACACGATCCACAAGACCATCGGCCGTCTCTGGGTCTCCATGGCTTACCCACTTTTGGATGGCAGTAGGAAGAGCTCTCAAAAACCGATCCATTACAACACGTTCCACAATCTTTGGTGCGGACAAAGTCTCTGGCTGTAGCCACTTTCTGCTCAGGTGAATGAGATCATACATTTGAGACCTGGGGGGTTTTCCAAGCTGGAAAGTCCAGTTATGCACACGCTGAGCCCGGACAGCCTGGGTGACACCCAGCCTTGCCAAAATTTCAGCTTTTAGCATCACATAGTCTTTTGCTTGGTTAGGCTCTAGGTCATAGTAAGCTTTCTGCGATTCACCAGTTAACAGAGGAGCCACCAGTCCAGCCCACTGCTCCTCAGGCCACTTTTCTCTTTCAGCGGTCCTTTCAAATGTGGTCAAAAATACCTCTGGATCATCCTCTCCAGTCATTTTTGTCAATAAACGACTCACCCCAAAGGACGCGGTATTAGTGGGACGGCTTTCCTCACTGGTCTGCGGACGTTGCTGCATTACTGCTTCCATTTGTTGTAGTCTCTGCTCTTGCTTCTGTAACAGGTCTATGAAGCGGGCCTCAGATTGCTGCTGGGCTTGTTGCTGAGCTTCCAGACTCTGTTGGTGAGCTTGCTGCTGGGCTGCAAGGCTCTGTTGATGAGCTTGCTGCTGGGCTGCAAGGCTCCTTTGCAAACCTGCATTTGTCTGCTGTTGATTGGCATTTGCTAGAGCCAGCTGTTTCAGTATCTCCTCCATGCTGGCTTAAAAAAAAACTGCCACTGGTTCTCCACCAACTGTGAGGGGGTTAGCTCGGCAGCGGGTGTGTGTGACCCCCGGGATGGGCTCCCCACACAAAACAGGCCCAGCAAACGGAGGTTGTG
Source organism: Rana muscosa (assembly GCA_029206835.1). Lineage (NCBI taxonomy): Eukaryota > Metazoa > Chordata > Amphibia > Anura > Ranidae > Rana > Rana muscosa. The sequence goes on from CM055121.1 coordinate 90,384,999, forward strand.
GTTTTCAAAATCAAAAAGGTGCGGTTTATTTTCTATTTACAGTGACAAAACACAGCAAAGCAAAAGAAACATAACCAAAATAAATCCTGGTCAAGTTGACCTCTGACTAAACATACAGGTTTCCTAACTAACAACTGGGATCAGCCTAGTGCTGTCCTAGTCCCTAAGTCCCTGGTTTTAAATGTCCAAGCAAATAGCCACACAGGCTTTGTCTCACCGCACAGGGGTTCACTCTCCCTAGACAGTCCACACAGGTCTGGTTCCAGGCATGAGCTAACATCTAATGAAGCTGGGAGTTCTTATAGAGGCCTAAATGAGCTGACAAGCTTCAGCTGGTCTCATCAACTCCCTGTCTGCACGACGCCCAGCCCTCTCCCTAGAGGTATGAGTCATCCATGAGCCCACTAGCCTTATACAACTCTCCACCTAGTTGTATAAGTCGGCGTAAAGCCTGAATCTGGGCGAAATATATCTACCCCCCTGGATGCAACCAGGTGACTTTACCTTCCTGCTGTCACAATTGATAGTGCCGAATGTGCCAGCCTCCCCACCTAATCCCTTTTCCCCAAACCCTCCACCTCTTTCCACTCATTTCCCAGTCTTTCTTTTCTCTCCCCCTTCTCCCCCTCTTTTTTATTTCGACTTTTAAATTGTTGTTTACTTTACTAAACTTGGGTTGCTTAAAATGTCATCACTATGACCATGTTTGACTCTCTTGATAAGCTAACCCAACAAACTTTTGTTCCTGTATTTTACTTTATTGATGTATCTATATTTTTTTATAAAAATATATTAAACAAAAAAAAAAACTTGCATATAAGCCTTTAAAATTAGGACTTTTGATTTTTCATGTTCGTGTCCCATAGACTTTAATAGTAAGAAGTTTTTTTTTGGGACTTTGAGTGAGGCACAAGACGTGTTAGGAGAAACTGTAAAATTGTTTAATAGGCATATAAACAAAGCATACCTCATAAACATGTGATACATGGTTGAACATGAGTATTTTATCTGTATGCAAAGTGATGGTATACAAAAAAGAGGAATTTTTATATACACATGCCCGCATCTAAAAATCACATAGTATCCCATGGAAGTAACAAACGGTATGAAAAGCCAAATGCTTGAGGCCAGGTGACAAATGCACACCGTTGGGGTCAGGAGTGCATCGATAAGGTAGTAGATTATATGGCTGACTGCTGCGGATGGAACTCTGGGTGGTTAAGGAGGGCAGGTCCACTGGAGCACCAACAGGGATCCCACAGGGAGCTAGAGCCTAAGATTCCCCAGGGCGCGGAGTCTAAGATCCAGCAGGTGTTCACCAGAGCCTCTAGTGGTGAGGATGGACTGGGCTTCAACTGGATCCAGGTCGTGGCCCCCAGAGTCTCCCAGCTCACGCTCACAGTAGGCTATAGAGGATAGAGGGGAAGCAGTAGCTCAGGATACCAAGAGATAGTAAGGGGATAAGCCAAAGGTCAGGGCAACTAGCAGACAAGGATAAACAAAGGACACACCAAAGGTCAAGGTCACAAGCAGACAGGGATAGTCGAGAACAAGCCAAGATCGGTAAAACAGAGACAGACGTATAGCACACAGTAAGCAGGAACCCGAACACACAATAGCTTAACAAACACTGTTGATCAGCACGGCTGGCTTGCAGTGCACAGGTTAATATAGAGTTCCCTGATAAGGCCTGGGGCGGAGCCATGCTATAGGAGAGAATACTTAAGCAGCCAGGTGAGAGTGGCTGGCCTCTAAAACAGGGCACATGGAGGAGGTAAGCTTACAGACAAACATTACTGCATAACCATGACATGCTTATTGAGTAATTGATACAAATGTATCCATGGATACATTGTAATGGATAAAAAATGTAGTAAGAAAAAAGGTAGGGGCAAGGGGAAACAAGACTTGTATCTCCCTGGAATACTTATGTATAAATTGTTCTGAATAAGCAGTGTTGCAAGTCAAGATCTGCGAGGCAAGTCTATCCTGTGAGTTGAGTGAATGAACCCAAGGAAGAAGCAAGCGCATCGACACACCCCAGGAGCACCCTCCAAATGTAATAGGCAAGGGTGAAAGAATTCAAATATGTCTGTAGAGTAAATGATATTGGACCAATATTTGTGGATAGTACTATTATATACATACAGTATTCATGAACTATAAACCAACACCCATTATTGCCTGAAAGTGAAATGTGTCGTAGATACAAAGTGAAGGAAATCATATCACATTAAGAGAAAAGAAAATGAAAAGTGAAAAATTGCATGAGAATCATGCAATGCTCCAAAGGGGGAAGGGTGAAGAAAAGCAAAGGTGTGCAGTCTTGGTGATAGAAGAAATCACAGTGATAGTTACCTGGTGACATTGCACAAAGACATGCTCTGAGATATGATGTGCATGTGTGAAGAGAAAAGTCAGAGTGTTAACAAGACTCCCAGTGGGGGTATAAGTACCACCCGACACTCTCTGGGCTCCTCCCATACCTAATCATGGATAAGAATCCAACACCCATTGTTGCCTGGAAATATGGAAAGTGTAGTGGTTACAAAGTGGAGGAAACATACAACAAAGGTAAAAGAGAATAAAAGGTGAAAAATCGCATGAAGATCATGCAGTTTCCCAAAGAGGGGAAGGGTGAAGGAAAACAAAGAGGTGTGTGATAATAGTGATGAAGAGGATTGTTACCTGGTGACATTGCACAGAGATGTGCTCTGAGACATGATGTGCATATGTGAGGAGAAAGCCAGAGTGTGAACAAGACTCACAAGGGGGTATAAATAACGCCCAACACTCCCCGGGCTCCTCCTAGCGTCACACTAAGCATGGAAGATTGAAGAGGGATGGCCTCGCCACAGCGGTAACACCATCCGCTGATGGCGCCCAACAATTCCCCTTGAATTCCAGCTAGATTCATCAGGACAATCAAAACATGGCATGGGGCGGGGTGCCGATGCATGTCAGTAAACCCACCTGCCCCCATTTGAAACACAGCAGATATGCTATGCATTTGCTCCTGGTGAGTGGCATCTGGCCACAAAATGCGTTGATCCTATCAATGTCATAATGTTCCCAACACATAGCTTGACCTCAACTGTGATTAATTTGCATCCTGTATCCATTAATCAATATGCATTTGGCTTTTTATACTGGTTACTTCCATGGGATACTATGCAATTTTTAAATGCGTGCATGTATATATATGAATTACTCTTTTTTGTATGCCATCGCTTTGTATAGGGATAAAATACTCATGTTCAACCATGTATCACATGTTTATGAGGTATGCTTTGTTTATATGCCTATTAAACAATTTTACAGTTTCTCCTACCACGTGTCTTGTGCCTCACTCAAAGTTCCAGAAACCCCCTTCCTATTTCTGATTTAGGGATGGAGGTGCATGTTATCATGCACCTCATTTAATGTCCCAAAACCCCCTTCCATTCTATAGACATTAATAGTGTTTGAATGTTCGCTAAAAAATTTTGCCTGTTCGAGGTGTTCTGGTGCAAACCGAACTGAGGGCGTTTGGCCCATCCCTATACCTTAGAAATTACATATACCTGCTCTGTGTAAACGTATAGGCTATTACAGTTAGTTATAGTAAACCAATGATGCTCAGCACATTTGGTTCATTGACACATAATGCTTCTGAGCCAGCAGTTGGTGCAAAGACTTCACAATGCGTAATTCAATATTTAAATATATGTATGTGCTTTGGATTAGAGAACACTACAGTTGCCTTAAACCATAAGTGTTAAATATTCATCAGTAACAAATAAACTCATAGGTCTTCCTATAGTACAGTGAATATTTTCAATGCAAAATGAATCCACATTTTGAAATTTCTTTATTAGCTTTCTTAAGAATCAATTTGCTGCAAAGACTTTTTATTTTTATTCATTGTCATATGAATAATTTCATACTATCAACAGTCTAAAAATGAACAAAAAAAATAATAATCAAATACAAAAAGAAAGACAAGAACATAATGTTTTTCTGTCGTTTTTAGGCACACAATGTGCTATGTACATTCGTTTGTACTAAATACAACTCTTACAAAGAGTGACTAAACTGCTGAAGTCAGCAGGAACTTAAAAGCATTCTGCAGCAAAGTCTTAAATGGCCAGATGGTTTCATTACTGTTTATTACTTTTATTCCACTCCAGGAGCCCTATTAAATGCTTGGTTTGCTGTGTTATTTCTAAGACCCCCTTTAGTGGAATAGTTTTTTTTTAAGTGCAAGTCATCCCCAAATTTCTTAAACTCACTATATTTTTCCATTAATTTTACACCCACTGTTCTCTTTGTCATTTTTTTTATTTTACAGATTATTTTACACTGAAAAACCTAATCCTTATCAGTTGTAGTAGTTTAGATGGAATTTGAGGATAAGGTTATGTATTTCATTTTTATGTTTATGGATTAAGATGTTTTTGTCCTCCATGTTATGCAGCTAATCTCCAATTTAAAAAAATAAAAAAATAAAAAAGAATACATAATCCTCCATGTTACACAATAAAATAGCAGTTTCACTGCAATACTCAGCTCCTCAAAGACTCTAGACTCTAAACATAGACTAATTTCACTGAGGATTAGTAACCAGTCTTCTTTAAGGTTTCATGTCAGAGATTGATATTTAACCCATTTCCCTAGAGGCCAAATTGTTATGGACACAACCACTTTAAAGAGGCTTACCCAAAACACTGTATGTGTAAAGAAGCTCTTCTGCTACCCATACTGCCAAATACCACTCCAATCTAAATAGTAGTCCTGATACATTTCTGCAGACATTTTTTTGGTCACATGCAGCATCATTGGTTTATTTACATCACTACTGTGTGCTGTGAAACCTGCTGCATGTGGGTTTTTAAACAAGGCTCAAGCAGTGTTGTGGGGGTGTCATGATAAGGAGAAAGTAATAAAACAGTGGTAGGCCCAGAATAAAGTGGTGGATTACTGGGTTTAGCTCTGCCAAGAGGTGCTACAGAGGGTGTATATGATGACAAATTAAAGTACTTTTATCATAGGCTTATGAAGAGATTTTTTGACGTGAATAGGTGGAATGAATGGGAAGGATTTCCAATTTTCCAAAGGGATGGACTTTTAAATAACGAAACAAATTGAACCACCCATGGGACTTTAACCACTTAAGCCCCGGACCAATACGCAGCATAAAGACCAGAGGTGTTTTTACAATTTTGCACTGCGCTGTTTTAACTGGTAATTGCGCAGTCATGTAATGTTGTACCCAAACAAAATTTGCGTCCTTTTCTTCCCACAAATGGAGCTTTCTTTTAATGGTATTTGATTGTCTCTGCTATTTTTATTTTTTCCGATATAAATGGAAAAAGACCGAAAATTTCGAAAAACAATGATATTTTCTACTTTTTGTTATAAGAAAAATCGAATAAACTCAAAATGTATTCAGCCACATGTCTTTAGTAAAAAAAAAAAATGTCAATAAGCGTATATTTATTGGTTTGCGCAAAAGTTATAGCGTCTTCAAACTAGGGTACATTTTCTGGAATTTACACAGCTTTTAGTTTATGACTGCCTATCTATTTCTTGAGGTGCTAAAATGGCAGGGCAGTACAAAACCCCCCCAAATGACCCCATTTTGGAAAGTAGACACCCCAAGGAAATTGCTGAGTGGCATGTTGAGCCCATTGAATATATTTTTTTTGTCCCAAGTGATTGAATAATGACAAAAAAAAAAAAAATTACAAAAAGTTGTCACTAAATTATATATTGCTCACACATGCCATTGGCATATGTGGAATTACACCCCAAAATACATTTTGCTGCTTCTCCTGAGTATGGGGATACCACATGTGTGGGACTTTTTTGGAGCCTAGCCGTGTACGGGGCCCCGAAAACCAATCACTGCCTTCAGGATTTCTAAGGGCGCAAATTTTTGATTTCACTCCTCACTACTAGAGTTGAGCGGACACCTGGATGTTCGGGTTCGACGGGTTCGGCCGAACTTCGGAAAAAAGTTCGGGTTCGGGACCGAACTTTAACCCGAACCCGGACCCGAACCCGAACCCGAACCCCATTGAAGTCAATGGGGACCCGGACTTCTAAGGACTAAAAAGGCTCTAAAAAGGTAATGGAAAGGGCTAGAGGGCTGCAAATGGCAGCAAAATGTTGTTAAGAGCATGGCAAGTGCTCTGCAAACAAATGTGGATAGGGAAATAACTTAAAATAACATAAAAAAAATTAAAATAAAAAATAATAATCTTGACCTAGGAGGACGAGGTCCATATGGAATAGGAGGTTGAGGTGGCGGTGGATGTGGCTGTGTAGGTGGAAGCGGCGGTGGAGGAGGACGAGGTAGCCAACACTGATTCAAAAATACAACAATGGCTGGGTAAGGCCGGTGATGTGTCGAATTCTGTCCCCCGTCAAATAGTGTCCACCCTGTACTGCGCTTGCTCAGTATGTAGGACAAGGGGATTTCTAAAATCTCCCAAGACGAACGGCGCCTGCGTGGTGAGTTCAGGTGAAGGCCAAACCATCCGTGGTTCAAGCCGAGCCAAGTGAGTCCGTGCCTGAAGCGTGGCAATCGAACCGAGCCCGTGAGGGGCCCTGTTACTATGTGCTACCGTATGTCCACTTGGATGGTGGGGCTTGAACCTGCACTCACAGCGCAGGCGCCGTTCATCTTCGGAGATTTTGTGAATCTCCTTGTCCTCTGTACTGCGCAAGCGCTGCGCCTTCGCAGTATGGGCCGGACACAATCCGATGGCCGGACAGTTTTTGTCACAACACCGGTATACATGTCTATTCTGCACAAGGTACGGACAAGTCCTGTGGGATCCATGCCTGGTTCATTTTAATGAACGTGAGCTTGTCCACATTGGCTCTGGACAGGCGGCTGCGCTTGTCTGTGATAACGCCCCCTGCCGTGCTAAATACACGTTCAGATAATACACTGGCTGCAGGACAGGCCAGCACCTCCAAGGCATAAAGGGCAAGCTCAGGCCATGTGCCCAATTTGGAGACCCAGAAGTTAAAGGGGGCAGACCCGTCATCCAGTACGTGTAGGCCTGTGGACACATACTGCTCAACCATGTTGGTGAAATGCTGCCTCCTGCTAAGACGTTCCATCTCAGCTGGTGGTGCTGGTTGTTGTGGCGTGCTGACAAAGCTTTTCCACATTTCAGCCATGCTAACCCTGCCTTCTGAGGTGCTGCCTGTGCCCCGGCTGCGTTGGCGACCTCTTCCTCCTCCTCTGCCTTCGCCTTGTGCTTCCACCGTACGCCCGCTGTCAGGTGGGAATGCCACCAGCAGCGCGTCTACCAGCGTGCGCTTGTACTCGCGCATCTTACGATCCCGCTCCAGTGAGGGAATTAAGGACGGTACGTTGTCCTTGTAACGGGGATCCAGCAGGGTGGCCACCCAGTAATCAGCACCAGTTAAAATGTGGGCAACTCGGCGGTCATTGCAGAAACACTGCAGCATGTAATCGCTCATGTGTGCCAGGCTGCCCAGAGGCAAAGAAAAGCTGTCCTCTGTGGGAGGTGTATCATCTGTGTCCTCTGTATCCCCCCAGCCATGCACCAGTGATGGCCACGAGCTGGTCTGGGTGCCACCCTGCTGTGAAAATGGCTCCTCCTCCTCCTCCTCCTCCTCCTCCTCCATCTCCTCCTCCACCTCGTCATCCTCCAGAACTGTGCCCTTTCTGCCGGACAATTGTGTACCTGGCGTTTGTTGGTGCAGGAACCCACCCTCGTAGCCACTTGTGAAAGACTGCCCTGAAAGCCTTTGAAATGATCCTGCTTCCTCCTCCTCCTCCTCATCCTCCTGTGCCACATCCTCTTCCATCATCGCCCGAAGCGTTTTTTCAAGGAGGCATAGAAGTGGGATAGTAACGCTAAGAACGCCGTCATTGGCACTGGACATGTTGGTGGAGTACTCGAAACAGCGCAACAAGGCACACAGGTCTCGCATGGAGGCCCAGTTATTGGTGGTGAAGTGGTGCTGTTCCGCAGAGCGACTCACGCGTGATTGCTGCAGCTGAAACTCCACTATTGCCTGCTGCTGCTCGCACAGTCTGGCCAGCATGTGCAAGGTGGAGTTCCACCTTGTGGGCACGTCACATATGAGGCGGTGAGCGGGAAGGCCGTAGTGACGCTGCAGCGCTGACAGGCGAGCAGCAGCAGGGTGAGAACGCCGAAAGTGCGCACACACAGCCCGCACTTTCTGCAGCAGCTCTGGCATATTGGGGTAATTTTTAAGGAACCTCTGGACCACCAAGTTCAGCACATGCGCCAGGCAAGGGATGTGCGTCAAACCGGCTAGGCCCAGAGCTGCTACGAGATTTCGCCCATTATCGCACACCACCAGGCCGTGCTTGAGGCTCACTGACAGCAACCACTCATTGGTCTGTTGTTCCATGTCCCTCCACAACTCCTGCGCGGTGTGGGGTTTTTCCCCCAAACAGGAAAGTTTTAAAACTGCCTGCTGTCGTTTACCCCTGGCTGTGCTGAAGTTGGTGGTGAAGGTGTTACGCTGACCAGATGAGGAGGCGGTAGAGGATGAGGAAGCGGAGTAGGAGGAGTTAGCAACAGGAGGCAAACTGAAGCGCCCTGCAATCCTCGGTGGTGGAAGGACATGCGCCAAACTGCTATCTGCCTCAGGCCCAGCCGCCACTGCATTTACCCAGTGTGCTGTTAGGGAGATATAACGTCCCTGACCGTGCTTACTGGTCCACGCATCCGTAGTTAGGTGGACCTTGCCACAGATGGCGTTGCGCAGTGCACACCTGATTTTGTCCCCCACTGGGTTGTGCAGGGAAGGGATGGCTCGCCTGGAAAAATAGTGGCGGCTGGGCACGACGTACTGTGGGACAGCCAATGCCATCAGGCTTTTAAAACTCTGCGTCTCCACCAGACGGAATGACAGCATTTCAAAGGCCAGGAGTTTTGAAATGCTGGCATTCAGGGCCAGGGATCGCGGGTGGCTAGGGGAGTACTTCCTCTTCCGCTCCAATGTTTGGGAGATAGAGAACTGAACGCTTCCATGGGACATTGTGGAGATGGTTGGTGACCCAGGTGGTAGTGTTGCTGGCAGATCCTCTGTTTGCGGGGTGGCAGGTGCCACTGTCACTACAGAGGTGGATGAAGAGGCCGAGACTGCAGCAGAAGAGGAAGCAGGAGGAGCCAGAGACCTTTCTTGGTTTTTGAGGTGTCTACTCCACTGCAGCTCGTGCTTTACACTTAGATGCCTGGTCATGCAGGTTGTGCTCAGGTTGAGAACGTTTATGCCTCGCTTCAGCCTCTGATTGCACAGCCTGCAAACCACTCGTGTCTTGTCATCAGCACATTGTGTGAAGAACTGCCACGCTGGGGAACTCCTTGGACCTGGCTTTGGTGTGCTCGGTCCCTTGCTGCGTTGGGCAGTAGCAGACATACTGTCTAGCTGACAGACGCTCCGCTTTTGCACCCTGCTCCCTCTTCTGCTGTGCTGGTGGCTCTGTGCGACCACCGCCTCTTCCTCCAAACTACACTGGTCACCTGCATAACGTTGATTCCATCTGGGGTCGAGGACCTCATCGTCCTCCACATCATCTTCCACCCAGTCTTCACCCCTGCCCTCCTTGTCTGTCTGCACAATTGCGAAAGCAGCAGCAGTTGGCACCTGTGTTTCGTCATCATCCGAGACGTACTGCGATGGTCCTCCCATGTACTCATCATGAAACATAAGTGGTTGGGCATCGGTGCACTCAATCTCTTCCACTTCTGGGGCAGGGCTAGGTGGATGGCCCTGGGAAACCCTGCTAACAGAGTCATCAAAAAGCAGAAGAGACTGCTGCATGATTTGGGGCTCAGACTGCTTGGCTGATTTGCAAGGGGGTGAGGTGAAAGACTGATGGACATGGGTTTCAGGTGCCAACTCTGTTCTTTCGTCAGAAGAGTGGGTGGGAGACAATGTGAAGGAACCCGAGGCACTGTCAGCAACCCAATCTACTATCGCCTGTACTTGTCCTGGCCTAAACATTCGTACAGCCTCATTAGGCGCGACAAAATACCGCCGCAGGCTCGGTCGCCTACTCGCACCTGAGGAAGGTGTTTCACTTGTACGTGTATCTGGCACAGATCCACCACGTCCTCTCCCTGCAACAGGAGCTCCACCAGCAGCACCACGACCGGGGCCACCACGTCCCTTTGACCTTCTCCTCATATTTTCCAAATTTAGGATCTTGCCCTAAATGGGTGTTTTTGGAAGAGCAGAACACACCCACAGTACATAACCGCTGAATCGCACAGCTACAGAACTGCAGAAAATGCTATTCAAAAAAAATGTTGTTTTTTTAGTATAGCACAGTAGGAGAAAACTATATAGAAATTGTTTATTTCACACACCTCCAAATATGTATAACACACTGCAAACTATTTTTTGTGCCCCTAAACGGCGTTTTTTGGAAGAGCAGAACACACCCACAGTACGTAACCGCTGAATCGCACAGCTACAAAACTGCAGAAAATGCTATTAAAAAAATGTTGTTTTTTTAGTATAGCACAGTAGGAGAAAACTATATAGAAATTGTTTATTTCACACACCTCCAAATATGTATAACACACTGCAAACTATTTTTTGTGCCCCTAAACTGCGTTTTTTGGAAGAGCAGAACACACCCACAGTACGTAACCGCTGAATCGCACAGCTACAGAACTGCAGAAAATGCTATTCAAAAAAATTTTTGTTTTTTTAGTATAGCACAGTAGGAGAAAACTATATAGAAATTGTTTATTTCACACACCTCCAAATATGTATAACACACTGCAAACTATTTTTTGTGCCCCTAAACGGCGTTTTTTGGAAGAGCAGAACACACCCACAGTACGTAACCGCTGAATCGCACAGCTACAGAACTGCAGAAAATGCTATTCAAAAAAAATGTTGTTTTTTTAGTATAGCACAGTAGGAGAAAACTATATAGAAATTGTTTATTTCACACACCTCCAAATATGTATAACACACTGCAAACTATTTTTTGTGCCCCTAAACGGCGTTTTTTGGAAGAGCAGAACACACCCACAGTACGTAACCGCTGAATCGCACAGCTACAGAACTGCAGAAAATGCTATTAAAAAAAATGTTGTTTTTTTAGTATAGCACAGTAGGAGAAAACTATATAGAAATTGTTTATTTCACACACCTCCAAATATGTATAACACACTGCAAACTATTTTTTGTGCCCCTAAACGGCGTTTTTGGAAGAGCAGAACACACCCACAGTACGTAACCGCTGAATCGCACAGCTACAGAACTGCAGAAAATGCTATTCAAAAAAAATGTTTTTTTTTTAGTATAGCACAGTAGGAGAAAACTATATAGAAAATCTTTATTTCACACACCTCCAAATATGTATAACACACTGCAAACTATTTTTTGTGCCCCTAAACGGCGTTTTTTGGAAGAGCAGAACACACCCACAGTATGTAACCGCTGAATCGCACAGCTACAGAACTGCAGAAAATGCTATTCAAAAAAAAATGTTTTTTATTTAGTATAGCACAGTAGGAGAAAACTATATAGAAATTGTTTATTTCACACACCTCCAAATATGTATAACACACTGCAAACTATTTTTTGTGCCCCTAAACGGCGTTTTTTGGAAGAGCAGAACACACCCACAGTACGTAACCGCTGAATCGCACAGCTACAGAACTGCAGAAAATGCTATTCAAAAAAAATGTTGTTTTTTTAGTATAGCACAGTAGGAGAAAACTATATAGAAATTGTTTATTTCACACACCTCCAAATATGTATAACACACTGCAAACTATTTTTTGTGCCCCTAAACTGCGTTTTTTGGAAGAGCAGAACACACCCACAGTACGTAACCGCTGAATCGCACAGCTACAGAACTGCAGAAAATGCTATTCAAAAAAAATGTTGTTTTTTTAGTATAGCACAGTAGGAGAAAACTATATAGAAATTGTTTATTTCACACACCTCCAAATATGTATAACACACTGCAAACTATTTTTGTGCCCCTAAACGGCGTTTTTTGGAAGAGCAGAACACACCCACAGTACGTAACCGCTGAATAACACAGCTACAGAACTGCAGAAAATGCTATTCAAAAAAAATTTTGTTTTTTTAGTATAGCACAGTAGGAGAAAACTATATAGAAATTGTTTATTTCACACACCTCCAAATATGTATAACACACTGCAAACTATTTTTTGTGCCCCTAAACAGCGTTTTTTGGAAGAGCAGAACACACCCACAGTACGTAACCACTGAATCGCACAGCTACAGAACTGCAGAAAATGCTATTAAAAAAAAATGTTGTTTTTTTAGTATAGCACAGTAGGAGAAAACTATATAGAAATTGTTTATTTCACACACCTCCAAATATGTATAACACACTGCAAACTATTTTTTGTGCCCTGAAACTGCGTTTTTTGGAAGAGCAGAACACACCCACAGTACTTAACCGCTGAATCGCACAGCTACAGAACTGCAGAAAATGCTATTCAAAAAAAATGTTGTTTTTTTAGTATAGCACAGTAGGAGAAAACTATATAGAAATTGTTTATTTCACACACCTCCAAATATGTATAACACACTGCAAACAATTTTTTGTGCCCCTAAACGGCGTTTTTTGGAAGAGCAGAACACACCCACAGTACGTAACCGCTGAATCGCACAGCTACAGAACTGCAGAAAATGCTATTAAAAAAAAATGTTGTTTTTTTAGTATAGCACAGTAGGAGAAAACTATATAGAAATTGTTTATTTCACACACCTCCAAATATGTATAACACACTGCAAACTATTTTTTGTGCCCCGAAACGGCGTTTTTTGGAAGAGCAGAACACACCCACAGTACGTAACCGCTGAATCGCACAGCTACAGAACTGCAGAAAATGCTATTCCAAAAAAATGTTGATTTTCTAGTATAGCACAGTAGGAGAAAACTATATAGAAATTGTTTATTTCACACACCTCCAAATATGTATAACACACTGCAAACTATTTTTTGTGCCCCTAAACGGCGTTTTTTGGAAGAGCAGAACACACCCACAGTATGTAACCGCTGAATCGCACAGCTACAGAACTGCAGAAAATGCTATTCAAAAAAAATGTTGTTTTTTTAGTATAGCACAGTAGGAGAAAACTATATAGAAATTGTTTATTTCACACACCTCCAAATATGTATAACACACTGCAAACTATTTTTTGTGCCCCTGAATGCTCTTTTTGCAAGCGTACATTAAAGTGCAATTTTTTTTTTTTTTTTTTTTGCCCTAAACGGGTCTTTTTTTGCACAAGCAAAATAAAATGGTTTTTTTTTTGCCCTATGGGTCTTTTGGAAAAGAGCACAATAAAGTGCCTTTTTTTCCCCCTAAAAGTTAGATTTTCTCTGACACTGGGCTCATGGCAGTGTAAAAAGACTGCACTGCAACACAAATAGGTAAACCTATGCAGATCGCTGATTTTAATCTCTGAATCTGGACTCCTATATAATATTCTCTCTCCCTGAAAGCACCAACACAGGAACCTGGCCCTACACTACACTATCTCTCTATCTTTTCCCTCAGATTGTAGAATCAGGACTACCTCATCTATTTTTCTATCTCTCCCTAAAAGCAGCAGCAGCAGCAGCAGACTAGATCCTCTCCCTATCTATTCTGAAGCAGAGTGACATGTGTGCTGTGTGCCTCTAGCTTATATAGAAGCTGGGTCACATGTTGCACTGACCAATCACAGCCATGCCATTAGTAGGCATGGCTATGATGGCCTCTAAGGGCACACCAGCTAATCAAAAGGTGATTGGCTGGCCCCTGAAGCATTTCTAAATGCGAAATTAGATTGCCGAACCCGGACTTTTGGGCAAAGTCCGGGTTCGGGTTCGGGAAAAAGCTAAAGTTCGGTACGGACCCGAACTTTACAGTTCGGGTTCGCTCAACACTACTCACTACCCATCACAGTTTTGAAGGCCATAAAATGCCAAGATATCACAAACCCCCCCAAATGACCCCATTTTGGAAAGTAGACACCCCAAGCTATTTGCTGAGAGGCATGGTGAGTATTTTACAGCTCTCATTTGTTTTTGAAAATGAAGAAAGAAAATATTTTTTTTTTTCTTTTTTCAATTTTCAAAACTTTGTGACAAAAGGCGAGATCTGCAAAATACTCACAATACCTCTCAGCAAATAGCTTGGGGTGTCTACTTTCCAAAATGGGGTCATTTTGGGAGGTTTTGTGCCATCTGGGCATTCCATGGCTTCTGAAACTGTGATAGGCAGTGAGAATGAAATCTAACATTTACACCCTTAGAAAGCCTGAAGGCGGTGCTTGGGTTTTGGGGTCCCGTACGCGGCTAGGCTCCCAAAAAGTCTCACACATATGGTATCCCCGTACTCATGAGAAGCAACAGAATGTATTTTGGGGTGTAATTCCACATATGCCCATGGCATGTTTGAGCAATATATCATTAAAGCGGTTGTAAAGCCGCTGACTTTTTTTTTTTTTTTTTTTACACCTGTAAAGGAAAAGGCATAATAAGCTTGCATGCACAGCATACAAGCTTATTATGAAATACTTACCTTAGAACGAGGCATCGATAACTCACCTGGTCCACGCCAAGGGAGATGACATGTTGCCTCGGCGTGTCTTCCGGGTATCACGGCTCCAGCGCTGTGAGTGGCTGGAGCCGCGATGTCTCAATCCCGCGCATGCGCACGGGAGACTTCGTTCCGGCAAGGCAGACGCCGAGTCTGCCGAGCCTTCAGCCCGAGAATCCCCTGTGCGCATGTGCCGCTGCTGTCAGCGGCGCATTGCGGGGGGAATATCTCCTAAACCGTAAAGGTTTAGGAGATATTTCTTTTACCTACAGGTAAGCCTTAGTATAGGCTTACCTGTAGGTAAAAGTAAAAATAATGACTTTACAACCGCTTTAAGTTACAACTTTGTGCAACAAAAAAAAAATTGTCTTTTTCCCGCAACTTGTGTCAAAATATAAAATATTCCATGGACTCAACATGCCTCTCAGCAAATAGCTTGGGGTGTCTACTTTCCAAAATTGGGTCATTTGGGGGGGTTTTGAACTGTCCTGGCATTTTATGCACAACATTAGGAAGCTTATGTCACACATCATCCACTCTTCTAACAACTTGAAGACAAAGCCCTTTCTTTTTTTTTTTTTTATTATCTTTTTTTATAAATTTTCCAAAAACATATATAGCACATATTACAATACATGAAACACATTTTACAGTCTCAATATTTCCCATCACAAATAAAAAAAAAAAAAAGGGAAAAAAAAAGGAGGGAGAGATGAGGAAATGGAGAGAGAGAGAGAGAGAGAGAGAAAAAAAAAGGGGGGGAGGGAGTGGGTGGGGATGATTTTAGAAGGGGGGGATGGGGGAATACAGTCCCCCATACTCTCCCCCAAATATATTATGTGCTATCACTCTAGTGTTGATGTCTTCTAAAGTGAAATTAAATAATAAAGAGAGAAAAAAGGTGGTTTCAAAAACTACTACAAACTAAAAAACAAGTGTTAAAGTCTAAAAGTAGACAGTATAAAGGACTGGGGGATGAATTTATGAATGACTGTACTGATAGAGTGACAAACCATGTATATAAAGAGAAAAGTGAGAGGTAAAGTTATCGTCACCTGTGCCAAAAAAAAAAAAAAGGGGAGGAAAAGAAAGAGAGATGGGGAAAAGGAGAGGGGGAGAATGAGGGAGAGAAAAAAAAAAGGGGGGGAGGGGAGTGAGGATGATTTTAGAAAGGGGGGGATGGGGGAATATGATCCCCCATACTCTCCCCCAGATATATTATGTGCTATCACTCTAGTGTTGATGTCTTCTAACGTAAAATTAATTAATAAAGAGTGAAAAAAAAAAAGTGATTTCAAAAACTACTACAAACTGAAAAACAAGTGTTAAAATCTAAAAGTGGACTGTATAGAGGACTAAGGGATGAATTTACAAGTGACTACACTGATGAAGTGACAAAACATATATGTAGAGAGAAAAATAACAGATAAAATTATCGTCACCTGTGCCCAAAAAAAAGGCCATAAAATGCCAAGATAGCACAAAACCCCCCAAAATGACCCCATTTTGGAAAGTAGACACCCCAAGCTATTTGCCGAGAGGCATGGTGAGTATTCTACAGCTCTCATTTGTTTTTGAAAATGAAGAAAGACATATTTTTTTTTTTCTTTTTTCAATTTTTAAAACTTTGTGACAAAAAGCGAGATCTGCAAAATACTCAACATACCTCTCAGCAAATAGCTTGGGGTGTCTACTTTCCAAAATGGGGTCATTTGGGGGGGTTTTGTGCCATCTGGGCATTCCATGGCCTCCGAAACTGTGATAGGCAGTGAGGAGTGAAATCAAAAATTTACACCCATAGAAATCCTGAAGGCCGTGCTTGGTTTTCAGGGTCCTGTACACGGCTAGGCTCCCAAAATGTCTCACACATGTGGTATCCCCGTACTCAGGAGAAGCAACAGAATGTATTTTGGGGTGCAATTCCACATATAACCATGGCATGTTTGAGCAATATATAATTTAGTGACAACTTTTTGTACATTTTTTTTTTTCTTTTTGTCATTATTCAATCACTTGGGACAAAAAAAAAAAAAATATTCAATGGGCTCAACATGCCTCTCAGCAAATAGCTTGAGGTGTCTACTTTCCAAAATGGGGTCATTTGGGGGGGGGGGGTTTGAACTGTCCTGGCATTTTATGCACAACATTAGGAAGCTTATGTCACACATCATCCACTCTTCTAACCACTTGAAGACAAAGCCCTTTCTGACACTTTTTGTTTACATGAAAAACATTATTTTTTTTGCAAGAAAATTACGTTGAACCCCCAAACATTATATATTTTTTTAAAGCAAAGGCCCTACAGATTAAAATGGTGGGTGTTGCATTTTTTTTTTCCACACAGTATTTGCGCAGCGATTTTTCAAACGCATTTTTGGGGGAAAAAATACACTTTTTTTAATTTTAATGCACTAAAACAAACTATATTTCACAAATGTTTGATGAAATAAAAAAGATGATCTTAGGCTGAGTACATGGATACCAAATACAACAAACGTGCAGTGGCGACAATCTACATACATTTATAAAAGCCTTTAAAAACCTTTACAGGTTACCACATTAGATTTAGAGAGGAGGTCTACTGCTAAAATTACTGCCCTCGATCTGACCTTCGCGGTGATACCTCACATGCATGGTGCAATTGCTGTTTCCATATGACGCCAGACTGACACTTGCGTTCGCCTTTGCGCAAGAGCAGGGGGGGACAGTGGTGTTTTTTTTTTTATTATTATTTATTTTGCTTTTTTAGTTTATTTTTAAACTGTTCCTTCCATTTTATTTTATTTATTATCATTTTTTTTTGTTATCTCAGGGAATATAAATATCCCCTATGATAGCAATAGGTAGTGACAGGTACTATTTTTTGAAAAAATTGGGGTCTATTAGACCCTAGATCTTTCCTCTGCCCTCAAAGAATCTGACCACACCAAGATCGGTGTGATAAAATGCTTTCCCAATTTCCCAATGGCGCTTTTTATATCCGGGGGGGGGGACATTCCCTCCCATTGCTTGTAAAAGCAGTCCAGAAGCTAATTAGCCACTAGGATTGCTTTTACATGAAAGCCGGCCGCTGGCTGAAAAGAATGATACCAAGATGATACCTAAACCCGCAGGCATCATTCTGGTATACCATTCAAATTCCAGAAACATACCAGTATGTTTCTGGTCCTTGTTGGACATGTATTGTAATCTTTTTTTTTCATGCAGCCTGTTGGCTGAACGAAAAAAGAGATTGATCGGTGGGTATGCCCACCATTAGAATACCTCCCTTCATCCACCCACTTCTAATGATGGGAATACATGCACCATTTATATATGCCGAAGCATGGGGGCATCCTCCCGCAAAAGTTATGCCGCGTACACACGGTCAGACTTTTTCACGGGCTAGCCTCCGTCTGAATTTCGACCGCATGTACGCGGCATTAGGAGCAAAATCGCTCCTCCACCCCTGCTGCCCCCATGCTTCGGCATATATGCTCTTTTTTTAACTTTGGTGGTGAAATCACCTCCTACAGCACTGGAGTCGCAGGGATCAGGCCTGTCTCTGCGAATGCTGCAGTTATGTGTGTTGTGTTTTGTAAGTGACAGTGATCGATCGATACTGCACTTGGGTGGGCTGGGCTGGACGGAGGGTCAAAATGCAGGTGCTAGCAGGTATCTGGGCTGATCCCGCTAACACTGCGTTTTTGGGAACCATAAACTGCTGGGGACGCTAGTATAGATCTGATCAGATATTGATCTGTTCAGATACTATACCACTAAGGTAGGTGTATGCTTTGTGCGTAGGTGTTAGCGTTACTGGCACTAACCTGACGCTACCTGGGGCGACGCAGACCCTAACTGACGCTAAAACCTAATTGATATCACCCGCCGGGCGATCAGGAGGTTAAACCTTTATTGGGTTATATACGTGCTCTGATGCTATAAAAAGCAAACTAACTAACCAGCGTCACCCGTAACACTTATACGGTGATCACTGGTGAAAGGGTTAACTAGTGGCAATCAGGGGGTTAAAACCTTTATTAGGTAATATATGGGGGTACCTGACGCTATAAAAACCTGACGGGGAACCTAAATAACGAAATAACTAACTGGCTAACCAGTGTCACCAGTGACACTTATACGGTGATCGCTGGTGAAAGGGTTAACTCTAGGGGCAATCAGGGGGTTAAAACCTTTATTAGGTTGTATATGGGGGTATCTGATGCTATAAAAACCTGGCAGCGAACCTAAAAAAATAACTGGCTACCTAGCGGCACCAGCGACACTAATACAGTGATCAGGAAAACGATTGCTTAGTGACACTGGTGATAGGGGGTGAAAGGGTTACCTGGGGGGCGATCAAGGGGTTAAAACTTTATTAGATAATATATGGGGGTACCTGACGCTATATAAAAACCTGACGGGGAACCTAAATAACTAAATAACTAACTGGCTAACCAGTGTCACCAGTGACACTTATACGGTGATCACTGGTGAAAGGGTTAACTCTAGAGGCAATCCGGGGGTTTATACCTTTATTAGATAATATATGGCGGTACCCGACGCTATAAAAACCTGGTGGCGAACCTAAAAAAATAACTGGCTACCTAGCGGCACCAGCAACACTAATACAGCGATCAGAAAAACGATCGCTTAGTGACACGCGATAGGGGGTGAAAGGGTTACCTGGGGGGCAATCAAGGAGTTAAACCTTTATTAGGGGGGGGGGTTATGGGGCTACCCTGGACCTAAAGGGACCTAACACTAACTGCCCTGACACTTTTACTATCACAGATGTCACTGATTGCACTGATCAGTAAATAAATGATCACTGCAATCAGTGACATTGTGAATGGGGGCTGGGGGGTGATCTGGGGGGCGATCTGGGGGTGACTGGGGGGGTGGAAAGTGTACCTATGTGTCCTGGTGTCAGTGGGCTGTTGGTGCACTAACCTGATGTCTTCTCTCTCCAGCGCTCTGGACAAATAGAGCGCCGCATGGAGAGATTACATCACTTCCTCCTGCCTGTGTAAACATTACACAGGCAGGGGAAGCTTCTCATTCGCCGGGAGCGATCGCGAGAAGGTGGCCCCCTCCTCATCACGGATCGCTCCTGAAGCGATACCAACCGCCCCATGTACCAGGAGGGGGTCCGATCGGACCCCCCACCCGCACTAAGGCAGGCACGTACATGTACGTGATTGTGCCTGTCCGTGCCATTCTGCCGACGTATATGTGCATGGGGTAGTCGTTAAGTGGTTAACAAGGTACGCCACTAACACCAAATAGTACAAAACATGATAAAAAGGGACTTCAAATGGCAACATGATGCTAGGAGTTCTTTGTAGTCTATTCTATAATTATCATTAATTTGCCTCTTTCTTTCTTATTTTTTTAATACATCGATCTTATATTTTCTCATAACTACTCTTCTATTTTTGATCATATGAACTATGCAGGCATTCAAGTCTTTGTAAAGCTACTTAGAATGTGCATTTTAATTTACTGCAATTCAAATTATGATTACATGTTGATTGTTGTAATTTTGGACTTAGTGTTTATAGAGGATGATTTTAAACATCATTTTTTGTAGGCCATTGCAAATTACCTGTATTAAAGTGGTTGTAAACCCACTTTTTAAACAAAGCCCTACAGGTAAGCCTAGATTAAGGCTTACCTGTAGGTGCAAGAAATATCTCCTTAACCTACACGGTTAAGGAGCTATTTGTATGTAAATGTGGCGACGCTGACGTCACCCCATTCACAAATTCGGCTAGGTCGCAACATTCGACGACGTAGCCGAATTCGACAGCTCACACGCGCATGCGCGGAGTCACGTCTTCTCCGCTCCGGCCAATCACAGCGCCGGAGCGGCGCTGTGATTGGCTGCAGCGGCGATACCCGGAAGTAACATTCCGACTATCGCCGCAGCGATGGATGCGGCTAGAGGAGGGACACGGACGACTTCGGGGGCCCCGATCGAAGGTAAGTGGTACATAATGAGCTAGTATGCTAGTCATACTAGCTCATTATAGCTTTGTCTTGCAGGTTAGTAAAAAAAAAAGATAAAAGGATTTACAACCACTTTAAGCCTACAGTTTCTCCAGTATTGCATTGATCTATTTTGGTTGAATAGCAAATGTACAAAGACAGAGAGCTTGTTACGCTCTTTTCCTGCAATGGACTTAAGTTAATGGTTTGCTGTATCTCTTTTTCTTCCTCCCAGTAAGGATGAAAGTAAATATGTACTCTGTATAATAGAAAAAAAAGAGAGCCACACAAAAAAACACGTAGCAGTCAATTATGACAAATCTGTTTTAGAAGGATATAAGTGTCCTGTTACATTATAGACTTTAAACAAGCCTGTGCATTTATAGTTCCTGTGGGAAAACTTACCTGTAAACTAAAACTTTAAATACTCTAACTTCCTGCTGCCCACAAAATTGAACACCACTAGATTCAGAAAAAAAATATCCCCCAAAGTGGGATGGGAAACTAACACTTCTTGCAGAGTTAATTTCCTCTGTTCCTTGAAGCGTTACTCTTTCCAGGGCTGTCTTTAATATTGATTGGACCCTGGGCAAACATTTTCTTGGGCCCTTCCTTCCACGTAATTTCGCTCTCCACCTGCTCTGAGACATACAATAAATAGCAGCTAGACTCAGTTCACTGAATCAAATCAGGCAGCGATTGCGATTGATCGCCAGAGGTTACAGTGTATTATTACCACTCACTGACTGGCTGCTAGAGGTTACAGTACATTTTTTTTTTTCAATAAATTTTATTAAGAGTTTTCAAAATTACAGTGAAAGCACAAAATGTTACACAAAGAAGAAAAAAAAAAAAAACAATCGATAGTAAGAGAGGAACAGAGTATGCATCAAAGATACAGCATCAATGGAATCTTCAATAGTGGCAAGCCATATCATGTAGGAGCATTAACATGTGAGAATGACAAAAAGCAGGGGGGGGGGTTGAAGGTTATCACAGAATCTCAAACATAGATCCTGTCCGCTGCTGGGTGGGGGACAGTGCAGCTGTGGAAGTCTTAAACCTATATTAAACTCTGTATCGCTGTGATGGAGATTCAGGTGTGGGTGGAGATGTGAACAAAGCTTCACATCGGAAGGTTAGGGCATACCGAGGCATGTCACCCTTTCACCCAGACACCCCTAATGGGAAAAAAGCTGTGAGAGGGTGGGGGGGGGATTGAAAACTTTGAGGGTCATGTGTAGAAGAACCTTGGCTTGGTTGGAGGTAAAAGTGAGTCTCCCAGGGAAAATATGAAAGAAGGAGAATGTTGTGTTATCTGCGGGTCTCACTAGAGACCTGAAGGACAGTAAGGGCCAGGATGGCATGTGGGTAAGGGAATCGTACTATGAGAAGGGGTCCAGTAGCGAACTATGTAAAGCCCAGATGGGGGAGGGGAGGGGGGGGCAGGGTTGTAAAGGCAGTAGAAATCCGGGAGGCAGTCAAGGAGTGGCCGGAGGGTCAGGTTGGAGTGTGCGTAGGGAGTCTGGGGGCAAATCAGTAGTGCTTTTAGAATCTCTGTAATGAGTCCAGCATGCCCATGTTTGCCTGTACAGTACATATTATGGCTAACTGATTATTTGCTAGCGGTTACAGCACATGACTTCTGCTTGTTTGGTTGCTAGAGATTACTGTACATCAATACTGCTCACTGATTGGTTTCTAGAGGTTACTGGACATCCTTACTACTCATTAATTGGTTGCTAGATGTTACTGCACAATCTTACCGCTCAATGATTGGTTGAAAGAGGTTACATCATCATTACGGCTTATTGAATAGTTGCTAAAGGATACAGCACATCATCTCCTCACTGCCTGCACACCATGGACTGGGGAGGTGAGGGGACCCCTCAGTAGACAGAAAACTCCTAGGGATCCTAGGACTCCTGGGATCATTGGCAATGCTGGGGGAGGGGGGGTGTGATCAGTGGCAATGCTCGGGGTGTTGATGGAATCAGTGGCAGTGGTGGGGTGATGGGATTAGTTAGGAGGCAGTACACTGTAGCGGTGCTGAATTTATTTTTTGCATCGATGAATCGCGATTCGGGGGTCCCCGATGCGGCATCGATGCATGTGACCCCAATAATCAATGTCGGGTGACGTCATCCTGACTTGCCCCGCCCCTCCCGGGAGAGCGCTCCAAGCATGTCTATTAAAATACCCGTTTTGCAATAAATGCAGTTATAATCCATTAAGTGGCCACAGCTGCATGTGCTTTTTAAAATATATGGTGTTTCATACCTGCATTTCTGTCTGTATACAGTGTATATTCCGCTCATATGACTGTTTGCTCCGGCTCACCTCTCACGTTTCTCCTGACGTCAGCCCCGCCCGCCTCTCTTCTGATGTGATAGCTACAGTCGGTGGGCGGGGCTGAGAACTCCCACTGACATCAGGAGAGAGGAGAACGAGAGGTGAGAGGTGAGAGGCGGGCCGGACCGGACAGAGTCACATGAGCAGAATATACAGTTATACACAGACAGAAATGCAGGTATGAGAAGCTGCATATATTTTAAAAAGCACATACAGCTGTGGCCACTTAATGGATTATAACGGCATATATTACAAAACGGGTATTTTAACAGCAGTATTCTTACACTGGCTCCTACACGTGCTCTGTGCTGAGATTTCCCTGGCTTCCCATTTGCACATTCCACGGTGTTAACTCCTAGTGTTATGGAATGTGCAAACTTTGGAGCCCAGAGAAATTTCAGCACAGAGACAGTACAGGGAACTTCACAGGGCTGCTTGCTGTGGTTTCTAATCCCTCCTGACCTCCCACCAGCCACATGCGTGAATGCCTTACCCTGTAGTGCACCGGGTTTGTGCACTTTTTAAAGTGGAGTTCCATTGTTTTTTCATTTATTTAAAGTCAGCAGCTACAAAAAGTGTAGCTACTGACTTTTATTAAACCAACACTTACCTGCCCCACAGTCCAGCGATGCGGCCGCATGGAGCCCCATACAGTGGCGTCACTAGGGTTGGTGTCACCTGGTGCGGTAAAACATGGTGAACCCCCCCCCCCCAATATTTTTTTTTCCCCATACAAAACTGCATATATTGGCAATAGTAATGCTGTTATGGTGATCTCTGGATCGCATATGTCCCTGGGGAGAGCAGACATTGGCATCATTGGTATTGATGATTTGATTTGGATTTTGGAACTGACTTGCTGAAACTGTGTGTTGCTTGCTGTATGGGATCTGATCGCTGCAGGGAAGATGGTAAGATGCTGTGACCAGGCTGCTGACAAGGTGTGTTGCTTGCTTGACGGTGGACGGTATCTGATGGCCACAGCCAGGGAAGATGGCAAGATGCTGCTGGATGGATCTAATGGGTGCAAGATGTGGGTGTGGGCAGAGCCAGTGCTCCTGCTAGGCAGCTGTCTAGGGAACACTGCTGCCCAGGGGGCACAGCTATGGCCACTGACTTCCTCATTAGCCTGGCTGGGGAACATAAGGGGCCCTACACAGGGCTGGGGCTCTGACTAACTCTCCAGAGAAAGCAGCAGCTGTGAAGGACATCCATCACGGCTGCTGCAGAGGAGGTCAGCAGCAGCTCAGCCTGCGAGGAGGGCGATAGCAGAGGAGGCAGGCACAAGGACAGCTGGGGAGGTGGAGGAGGCAGGCATGAGGACCATGGAGGAGGCGGGCATGAGGACAGCTGGGGAGGTGGAGGAGGCGGGCACGAGGACAGCTGGGGAGGTGGAGGAGGCAGGCACGAGGACAGCTGGGGAGGTGGAGGAGGTGGGCATGAGGACAGCTGGGGAGGTGGGCATGAGGACAGCTGGGGAGGTGGAGGAGGCCGGCATGAGGAGAGCTGGGGAGGTGGAGGAGGCCAGCACGAGGACAGCTGGGGAGGTGGGCATGAAGACAGCTGGGGAGGTGGAGGAGGCTGGCACAAGGACAGCTGGGGAGGTGGGCATGAGGACAGCTGGGGAGGTGGAGGAGGCAGGCATGAGGACCACGGAGGAGGCGGGCACAAGGAAAGCTGGGGAGGTGGGCACGAGGACAGTTGGGGAGGCGGGCACAAGGACAGCTGGGGAGGTGGGCACAAGGACAGCTGGGAAGGTGGAGGAGGCGGGCACGAGGACAGCTGGGGAGGTGGAGGAGGCCGGAACGAGGACAGCTGGTGAGGTGGGCATGAGGACAGCTGGGGAGGTTGAGGAGGCGGGCACGAGGACAGCTGGGGAGGTGGGAATGAGGACAGGTGGGGAGGTGGAGGAGGCAGGCATGAGGACCACGGGGAAAGCGGGCACAAGGAAAGCTGGAGAGGTGGGAACGAGGACATCTGGGGAGGCGGGCCCAAGGACAGCTGGGGAGGTGGACACAAGGACAGCTGGGGAGGTGGGCACAACGACAGCCTGGGAGGTGGAGAAGGCGGGCATGAGGACAGTGGAGGAGGCGGGCATCATGTCTCTGGATGTAGCTGCTGCCCCAGTGAGTTCGCTCTCTGATACTGTTTTAGTCATCTGCACGCCCTAGGCAAGACTAATGACAACCTGTTTCCCCCCCATCACAACTGGCTGGGGGGTGTTAGTCTTGCCTAGGGTGCAAAATAGTCAAGCACCAGCCCTAGGTGTGTGGGTCACTGGGCTGTGGACAACTCAGGACAGCCCAGCTACTATACTTGGACTGTATAGCAGAACCCACCCCCCCCCCAAATACCTAAATTATATACTATAGCTGTGTCCAACACCCTGTCATCACAGGAGCACAGGGCGCCAGACACAAACATAAAATATCCCTCCCTGTAACTGGGCGGCGGACACCATGCCAGCACCCCCCCTCTCTTATCACAACAACTCACCAGCTCAGGCGGCAGAGGACACCCGGCTCTGCCATCGCAATACGCCACTCCTGCTCGTTACCGCATCAGCTTAGGGTGAGGGGTGGTCTCAGGTACACCAGAGCAGCAGCTGGGAGTTCAGGGAGTGTCTGCATGCAGTGCAGCGAGTGAGCGGCAGCCGCCCATATGGGGGAAGAGTGACAGAGCCAGGCTGAGCAGCGCAGTGAGAGAGGAAGAGGGGGGAAAAAAAACACACACAGGCCAGGCTTGTGCGCCACGGCCAGAGGTGTTCCTGCTGAAAATAAAACTGTCAAAGGGAGCCAGGGCTTTCGCTGCCCTTGGGATGGTGTCACCCCTCTGGTGGGTGTAACCCTTGGTGGACCGCACCCCCCGCACCCCCTAGCAACACCTCTGGCCCCATACCTTTCCCCGCTCCTCTCCTCTATGCCGTTATATCTACTGTGGGCACCCGGCCATGATAGCTTACGGCTTTCAAAGCAGAGTTCAGTAAATTTTTTGTTTTATTAAAAGTCAGCAGCTACAAAAAAAGTGTATCTTCTGACTTTTAATAAGACACTCACCTGTCCCACAATCCAGCGACGTGGCCACCCGAACCCTCCATTCTGTCCACGGCACTGGCAATACTACTGTGGGCATCCGGCTGTGACAGCTTGCAGCTTCACAGCCGGGTGCGCATGTCTCACTGCGCTGTCCTGCATAGCCGGGCAATCTTCTGGGACCTGTGATGTGTCTCAGAAGATTGCAGGGAGGAAGGGCCACCTAGGCGGCCCAAGCGGAAGTGAGAGCTCGTTGGTAATCGTGATGCATCGTGATGCATTGCGGAATCAAATCAGATCGAATCGTTGACCAGATAATCGTAATCGAATCGAATCGTGAGACCAGTGAAGATGCGCACCCCTAGTACACTGTGGAAAATTCTAAATCATGCAAAATTCTGAATCATGTAAAATGTGGAAATCTTTGGCAAGTATATACTGGGGGATTCTACACTGACCACCAATGTGAGGGGGGATTTACACTGACCACCAATGTGAGGGGGAATTTGCACTGACCACGGGGGATTTTTTATGCCACCCACCAATATAAAGAGGGCTTTCTACACTGACACCAATGTAATAGGAGCATTTACATCAACCACCAGTATAAGGGGAAATATACAATGACCTCCATGTAAGAGGGAGTTTACACTAACAACCATTGTCGAGGAGATTTGTACTGACCACCAATTTAAAGAGGGATTCTGCACTTACCACCAATGTAAAGGGAAATGTACACTGATCACCAATGTAATGAAGATGTACACTGACCATCAATGTAAGGGGGACCTTCACACTGGCCATTCGTATGAATGAAGGGATTGTACACCAAGCCCCAATGTAATGAGAAGATTTACACTGACCACCAATGTAACTAAGACATTTAGCCTGCATTCAAATTTTTTTGTGTCGGAAACGCATGCAGAATTCACATCCACCAAAATTCACAGTGCTGTGGCACCATGTTTTTTCTTTAAAAAATGTTCATCTCCAATTCGCTTACCTTGGCAGAACAGGCTGATGTTAGGCTTAATGACCACAGTTGTAGGCAGGACCTTCCAGCATGCCCCTTTACCTCCCCAGTGGGCAGCATTCAGCAGAAGTGATGGTGGATATGACCTCAGGGGGCATGATATACATATGAATGCCACCTCTATTTACATTTTAATGCCACGGTCTGCGGCTATTTACATATTAATGTTGCTGCTATTTAAATATCAATGCCGGTTATTTGCATGTAAACACAGGGTCTGAAGGTGAGTCATCTGTACACGACAAAAGGGCAGAGATGGGCAGCATTAGTAATATAACTTTTCACTGAGATATCTGGACACAGCACGGGACTAAAACTTCAAGGGGCGAGGGAATTTAAACTGGGATAGTTGGCAAGTATGAGGCAGCTGCTTTGGGCCCCCCAACAATGATGGGGCCCAGGGCAGCTTCCCCTTTTACCCTGCCTTAAAGACGGCCCTGACTCTTTCAGTGCTCTCACTTTCAGTAATGTTTATTCTGAGGTGAGTGTGAATTCACAATTTTTCTTTCCTATGTTTGGCCTAAAAAATGTCATCTGTGACCAGAACATGAGGGTAAATCTTGCATGGGGTGGAATGTTCTAGTGACAACAGCCTATGAAAGTAATATCCCTCACCTTGGGAATATATACATATATATATATATATATATATATATATACACACACATACAGTTGTGCTCATAAGTTTACATACCCTGGCAGAATTTATGATTTCTTGGCCATTTTCCAGAGAATATGAATGTTAACACAAAAACTTTTCTTTCACTCATGGTTAGTGTTTGGCTGAAGCCATTTATTATCAATCAACTGTGTTTACTCTTTTTAAATCATAATGGCAACAGAAACTACCCAAATGATTATGATCAAAAGTTTACACACCCAAGTCCTTAATACCATGTATTGCCCCTTTAACATTAATGGCAGCTTGAAGTCTTTTGTGGTATTTGTGGATGAGGCTCTTTATCTTCTCAGATGGTAAAGCTGCCCATTCCTCTTGTCAAAAAGCCTCCAGTTCCTTTAAATTCTTGGGCTGTCTTGCATGAACTGCACGTTTGAGATCTCCCCAGGGTGGCTCAATCATAATGAGGTCAGGAGCAGGGATGAGCCGAACACCCCCCTGTTCGGTTCGCACCAGAACCTGCGAACAGACAAAATGTTCGTGTAAACTTTAGAACCCTATTAAATACAATGGACTCGAACGTTCGAAATCTAAAGTGTTAATTATAAAGGCTAATATGCAAGTTATTGTCCTAAAAAGTGTTTGGGGACCCGGGTCCTGCCCCAGGGGACATGTATCAATGCAAAAAGAAGTTTTAAAAACGGCCGTTTTTTCGGGAGCAGTGATTTTAATAATGCTTAAAATGAAAAAATAAAAGTGAAATATTCCTTTAAATTTCGTACCTGGGGGGTGTGTATGATATGCATGTGAAGTGGCGCATGTTTCCCGTGCTTAGAACTGTCCCTGCAAAAAATGTCATTTTTGAAAGAAAAAAATGCATTTAAAACTGACTCGCGGCTATTAATGAATTGTCGGCTCCCGGCAATACATACAAAAGTCATTGATAAAAAAAAAAAAAAAAGCGTGGGGGTTCCCCAGAATTCAATTACCAGGCCCTTCAGGTCTGGAATGGATATTAAGGGGAACCCCGCCGCAAATTTTAAAAAAAATTGACGTGGGGTTCCCCCAAATATCCATTCCAGGCCCTTCAGATCTGGCATGGATTTTAAGGGGAACTCCACCCCAAATTTAAAAAAAAAATGGCGTGGAGTCCCCCTAAAAATCCATACCAGACCCCTTATCCGAGCACGCAACCTGGCCGGCCGCAGGGGAAAAGGGGGGGATGAGAGAGCGGCCCCCCCTCCCTCCTGAACCGTACCAAGCCACATGCCCTCAACATGGGGAGGATGTCCCCATGTTGATGGGGACAAGGGCCTCATCCCCACAACCCTTGCCCGGTGGTTGTGGGGGTCTGCGGGCGGGGGGCTTATCGGAATCTGGAAGACCCCTTTAACAAAGGGGACCCCCAGATCCCGGCCCCCCTCCTATGTGAATTGGTAAGGGGTACATTGTACCCCTACCATTTCACAAAGAAAGCGTAAATTTTTTTTAAAAAAAACACACAAACACCTTGAAAAAGTCCTTTATTTAAAAAAATAAATAAATAAACATTCCAGCGGTGAAATCCAGTGTCCCGCGGCGATCCCGATGTCCAGCGCTGTCCTTCATTGGTTGTGCCTGAGCGGACCTGATGGGGAACTCCCTCTCAGTATTTTAAATGTATAGACCCGCCCCTTCTAAAGTTCCCCATCAGGTCCGCTCAGCGGACGAGATGCAGAACATGAGAAGGGGCGGGTCTATACATGTATTACCAAAGTGAGAGCAGTTCCCCATCAGGTCCGCCCCCTCGGTATGTCGGACCCGCCTACGTCATTGGCCTGAGCGGGGAACTTCCTTCACTATGTAAATTTAAATTACACAGTGAAGGAAGTTCCCCGCTCAAGCCAATGACGTAGGCGGGTCCGACATACCGAGGGGGCGGACCTGATGGGGAACTGCTCTCACTTTGGTAATACATGTATAGACCCGCCCCTTCTCATGTTCCGCATCTGGTCCGCTGAGCGGACCTGATGGGGAACTTTAGAAGGGGCGGGTCTATACATTTAAAAATACTGAGAGGGAGTTCCCCATCAGGTCCGCTCAGGCACAACCAATGAAGGACAGCGCCGGACATCGGGATCGCCGCGGGACACTGGATTTCACCGCTGGAATGTTTTTTTGTTTTGTTTTTTAAATAAAGGACTTTTTCAAGGTGTTTGTGTGTTTTTTTAAACATTTTTTTACGCTTTCTTCGTGAAATGGTAGGTGTACAATGTACCCCTTACCAATTCACATAGGGGGGGGCCGGGATCTGGGGGTCCTCTTTGTTAAAGGGGTCTTCCAGATTCCGATAAGGCCCCGCCCGCAGACCCCCACAACCACCGGGCAAGGGTTGTGGGGATGAGGCCCTTGTCCCCATCAACATGGGGACATCCTCCCCATGTTGAGGGCATGTGGCTTGGTACGGTTCAGGAGGGAGGGGGGGCCGCTCTCTCGTCCCCCCTTTTCCCCTGCGGCCGGCCAGGTTGCGTGCTCGGATAAGGGGTCTGGTATGGATTTTTAGGGGGACTCCACGCCATTTTTTTTTAAATTTGGGGTGGAGTTCCCCTTAAAATCCATGCCAGATCTGAAGGGCCTGGAATGGATATTTGGGGGAACCCCACGTCAATTTTTTTTAAAATTTGCGGCGGGGTTCCCCTTAATATCCATTCCAGACCTGAAGGGCCTGGTAATTGAATTCTGGGGAACCCCCACGCTTTTTTTTTTTTTTTTTATCAATGACTTTTGTATGTATTGCCGGGAGCCGACAATTCATTAATAGCCGCGAGTCAGTTTTAAATGCATTTTTTTCTTTCAAAAATGACATTTTTTGCAGGGACAGTTCTAAGCACGGGAAACATGCGCCACTTTACATGCATATCATACACACCCCCCAGGTACGAAATTTAAAGGAATATTTCACTTTTATTTTTTCATTTTAAGCATTATTAAAATCACTGCTCCCGAAAAAACGGCCATTTTTAAAACTTCTTTTTGCATTGATACATGTCCCCTGGGGCAGGAACCGGGTCCCCAAACACTTTTTAGGACAATAACTTGCATATAAGCCTTTATAATTAACACTTTAGATTTCTCCCATAGATTTTTCGAATTTGCCGCGAACACCCCAATTTGTTCGCTGTTCGGCGAACGGGCGAACAGGCAATGTTCGAGTCGAACATGAGTTTGACTCGAACTCGAAGCTCATCCCTATTCAGGAGACTGAGATGGCCACTCCAGAACCTTCACTTTATTCTGCTGTAGCCAATTACAGGTCGATTTGGCCTTGTGTTTTGGATCATTGTCATGTCGGAATGTCCAAGTACGTCCCATGCGCAGCTTCCTGGCTGATGAATGCAAATGTTCCTCCAGTATTTTTTGATACCATACTGCATTCATCTTGCCATAAATTTTGACCAAATTTCCTGTGCCTTTGTAGCTCACACATCCCCAAAACATCAGCAATCCACCTCCGTGTTTCACAGTAGTAATTGTGTACCTTTCATCATAGGCCTTGTTGACTCCTCTCCAAATGTAGCGTTTATGGTTGTGGCCAAAAAGCTAAATTTTGGTCTCATCACTCCAAATGACTTTGTGAAAGAAAGTTTGAGGCTTGTCTCTGTGCTGTTTGGTGTATTGTAAGCGGGATAATTTGTGGCATTTGCATAGTAATGGCTTTCTTCTGGTGACCCAACTATGCAGCCCATCTTTCTTCAAGTGCCACTTTATTGTGCATCTTGAAACAGCCACACCAAATGTTTTCAGAGAGTCCTGTATTTTACCTGAAGTTATTGGTGGGTTTTTCTTTGCATCCCGAACAAATTTCCTGATAATTGTGGCTGATATTTTAGTTGGTCTACCTGACCGTGGTTTGGTTTCAACAGAACCCATAATTTTCCGCTTCTTGATTAGAGTTTGAACACTGCCGATTGCCATTTTCAATTTCTTGGATATCTTTTTATATCCCTTTCCTGTTTTATACAGTTCAACTACCTTTTCCTGCAGATCCTTTGACAATTCTTTTGCTTTGTCCATGACTCAGAATCCAAAAATGTCAATGTAGCACTGGATAAAAGATGCAAGGGTCTGTCAGGAGTCCAGAAATGCATTGCCCTTTTATACACACACACACACACACTAATTACAAGCAAACAGATCACAGGTGAGAATGGTTACCTTTAATAGCCATTCAAACCCCTGTGTGTCAACTTGTGTGAATGTTATCAGGCCAAAACCCATAAGGGTATGTACATTTTTGATCAGGGTCATTTGGGTAGTTTCTGTTGCCATTATGATTTAAAAAAAGAAAACACAGTTAATTGATAATAAATGGCTTCAGCCAAACACTAACCATGAGCGAAAGAAAAGTTTGTGTTATCATTCATATTCTCTGAAAAATGGCCAAGAAATCATAAATTCTGTCAGGGTATGTAAACTTATGAGCACAACTGTATATGTGTGTACTGTATATATATTATTATTTTTAACAGAAGAGCATTTCTGCAATCTGACATGATCAGAACTACTATTGTGTGGGTGCACATCTATATTTGTACTCAAAATATTGACAGGAAGTTATAGGAGAAAAATCCTTCTGTGGGGACACAGACAGTAAAAAAAAAAAAAAAAAAATCAGACAGAGGTTTTAACCCTCCCACACTCAATCCACAAATAAAAAAAAAGATTTAACTTAAAGTAGCTTAGCCTAAGGCCCCTTTCACACTTGTACGACTTGTCCTGCTACTTGGGACTGCAAAATGGCATGACAAGTCGTTCCCCATGATTTCCAATGACAACCGTTCATATTAGTACGACTTCAAGTCGTGCCAACTTCAAAGTAGTCCCTGCGCTACTTTGGTCCGACTTTGATGCAAGTTCAGGTTCATAGAACTTAAGCCTCCCTGAAATCGCTGCAAAATCACGTCAAAATCGTGGCCGCCAAATTACGGTAAAATTGCAGCAAAATCGTGTGACTTGGAAGTCACGTTATTATAAAAGGAGATAATTTTGGATAGAATAAAAGAATGTTATAATCCCTAGTATTTTTTTTGCCATATTTGTCCATTTTCCCTTCACTTCCTGTCCCATAGCAAAAACAGGAAGTTAGGGAATCCCTGGTTATCAACAGGGTCACCAAAACTAGCGTCTACATTGGAAGATTTCCTCTCTATTACTAATCAATATATCACATCTGTACTGAGCTTTTGTTGGGTGTTTTGGATTTAAACTTCATCTCTCATATTACAACAATAAGCAATGGACACAAACATTATATAAATGGTTGTTTATATAACTGAAGGATTAGCAATCTATGCTCCAACATAAATTAGTCTACTGAGGTCATTACCTTGTCCTACAATAATCTTTCTTGCAGCATTTCTCTCTAAATATAAGTTGTCTAATAAACAGGTACTGTATAGAGTTGAGCAGACATCTGGATGTTCGGGTTTGACGGGTTCGGCCGAACTTCGGAAAAAAGTTCGGGTTCGGGACCGAACTTTAACCCGAACCCGGACCCGAACCCCATTGAAGTCAATGGGGACCCGGACTTCTAAGGACTAAAAAGGCTCTAAAAAAGTAATGGAAAGGGCTAGAGGGCTGCAAATGGCAGCAAAATGTTGTTAAGAGCATGGCAAGTGCTCTGCAAACAAATGTGGATAGGGAAATATCTTAAAATAACATAAAAAAAATAAAAAAATAAAAAAATATGCTGGAGTCCCCCTTTTCAGCAGAAGAGGTACGGGAAGTCATTAAGAACCTCAGAAACTCAACGGCACGATGCCACACATATGGTGGGAATGCCCCAGAATACGCCCTTCCTGGAATAAATTATTTAATTTAATGGATAAGCTAGTGGGAAAATAAAATACTTTGAAATAAAAATGTAGCGGGGTGCTAAATTTAAGGGAAGTGTTTGAGTGGTAAATAGGCTCAAACACCCTAATTCTGTAGGATTCATGGACCATTTTGTCCTCGGGGGACAGTATTGGTGTGCAGTTCCCTGCGGCCTACAGGTGGCACTGCCATGGTAGGCTAGGGTTGAACCGCCGATACAGTGCTGTGCCTTTTGTGTCCCCTCTTGGCAGTAGTACAGCGGGGCGGGGAACCTGCTGTGCATGCCGGGAGAGCATATAAAAGGGGCAGACCTTTGGCCTGGGGGCTGATGTCCAGTGGGGTCCACGCCCAGGTGCCTTCAGCCTGGGTGCATGTGTTCCTGTTCCATCTCGGGTACCTTTAGCCCGGGGTGAGGTACTATCCTGGAGTTCCTGCTGCCCTGGGTATGGAGGCCTAGGTGCGGGAGTAAAGCCTGGAGTCCAGAGCCTTCGTCTGGAGTCCGCTAAGGGTCGAGGAGTCTTAGGGTGCCGCCTCGTGTAGGGGACCATGTTCCAGGGAAGGGAGGATCATTCTGATGGACCGATGCGGGAGTCACGGTGAAGGAAGGGTCTGTTGATTGATTGATTGATTGATTGATATGTAAATTTATATCGCGCCAAATACTGTCTTGGAGGACTGCAACTAAGCGCGCTGTACCATAAATTCACCAATCAGCCTTGGGAAAAGAAAAAAACATTTGAGAAAAAGGGAGGGGAGAAAAAAAGAGGAAGGAAGGCTCACGAGGGGAGTCGAAAAACAAAGTTGACGTTAATTATTACAGAGTTAGGTGTCTCTACATCCGTAGTTAGGAAAAAGCGTTTTTATAAAGGTGGGTTTTTAATTGCCTCTTAAAAAGAGCTTGGGGCATTGGAAGCCGGAGATGGTCGGGGAGTTGGTTCCAAAGGGCCGCGCCCATAGTCTGCATTCGTCGACCTCCCAAGGACTGGAGTCGGGCGGGTGCTTGGATGATCCTACTTTGAAGCCCTGACCGCAATGCTCTACTTGGTGTGTAATGGGGGGCCATTTATGTGAGATAGAGTGGGCCCAGGCCCCAATATGCTATAAACATCAGAACCAAGATTTTAAATTGTACTCTATGCACTATAGGTAACCAATGTAGCTGAGCCAGCACGGAGGTGATGTGATGTCTATATGGTGTACCCGTAATAGTGCGTGCTGCTTGATTCTGTATAATTTGGATTTTTTTGACCCACTTAAGGGGAAGGCCAAGGCAAAAACCATTGGCACAGTCTAGTCTGGATTGTACTAGAGCCAAAGTAAGTGTGATTTGGTGTCGATATGAAAGTAGATGTCTGATCTTCCGAATAATTTGCAAATAGAATGAGGCATTTTTCATACAGTTCATAATTTATAATCCAGGTAAGCTTTGCATCAAAAATGATTCCAAGGTTCTTGACTTGTCTTTTAGGTTCTGGGCAGGTACCTAGGTCAGATGGCCATCGGGATAGAATGGGAAAGGCTAGAGGTTCGCCAACTTGGAGTATTTCTGTTTTGGAGCAAATGAGGCTCAACCAGTTTCTATTCATCCAGGAATGGATATGAGTCATGCATTCTGCTAGGATCTGGGGATGTCTGTCATTTTTGGAAGTGTTGACTAGGATTTGGATGTCATCGGCATATAATTGGCCTTGAAGGCTATGTAACTGCAACATATAGGGTAGGGGGCGCATGTAACAATTGAAAAGGTATGGAGAGAGGGCAGAGCCCTGTGGTACTCCCCAGGGCACTGGGCTTATGGCTGACCTGAAAGGTCCCAGCCTAACCTGTTGGGTACGGTCTTGTAGAAAAGACTGGATCCATAACAGGACAGCACCTCGAATTCCAAACTGGTCATGAAGGCGCAAGATCAGAATGTCGTGATCAATGGTGTCAAAAGCCGCGGAGAGGTCCAATAGCACTAAGGCCGCCGATTCCCCAGCATCTCTGACCCTCAGCAGATGTTCCCTCATGGCCATCGTGGAGAGCTCTATTCCACTGCCCGGACGGAACCCAGACTGGACATCGTGGAATAGGCCCTCCCCTTCAGAGTATTCCTGAAGTTGCTCAAGAATGATGGTTTCCATAATCTTTGCCACAAAGTGAATGCTAGAAATGGGTCTTAGATTATTCTGGTCTTGAAGCTCTGTTTTTTTGTTTTTTTTTGGAATTGGCGTAACGTATGAGTGTTTAAGTTTCCCTGGTATAACTCCCAGCCTCAAACTGAAGTTGATGATTGTACATAAGTCTGGAAGGAATGCCTTTGACTGGAGTTTGAAAAACCAGGCAGGGCAAAATTCATCCGCAAAGTGTGTGGGCTTCAATTTAAGAATTACTTTGTGTAGTAACTCCGGCGTAGTAGGTGTGAAGTTTTTTAAGCTGGACAGAGTAGGTTGGATAGCCTCTTGTAGTGGACCAGGTTGGTCAATCAGGTGAATGTTCTTGGCAATGCCCAACCGGATTTTATGAATTTTATCTTGGAAAGCGATCCCTAATTTATTGGTGAATTCTTGTGATGGTATTATTGTCTTGGTTAACCTACGTGGATTAAGCATTTCGTTTACAATTTCGAAAAGTTTCTTATCCTGGTTTCCGGCGTTATCGATCTGTTCACCGTAATATGCTTTTTTCCTGTGGCGAATGGCTTTGAAATATGCCCGAGAAATTATTCGATATGCGAGCTTGTCTTGATGTGTGTTAGTCTTAAGCCATTTTCTTTCAAGCTGTCTGCGTTTCGTTTTAATTAGGGCTAGGTTGCTAGTGTACCAAGGTTTAGCCTTGGTAATCTTTTTGCGAAAGTGTGATGTTTTGAGAGGGGCAAGCTTATCAAGTGTATGATGGATTTTTAGTTCAAATGCATCAAGGGCTTTAGTGACTCTGTCAAGATGGATTTCAAAGTCAATATAAAGATCATCTTCACTGTCTAGGGTGATAGGTTCAAGAGCCAAGTATGTTGCCATGAAGGTGAGTGGACATAGGTTTTTAAGTGAACGATACGGCTTGGATTGCTGCATGGGAGTACCCAAGCCTAGGGCTGGGGGTCTAAAGTCTCTGAGTTGGTATGAAATTAATTTATGATCTGTCCATATAAGTTCGATGTTCTGGATGTCAGAGATGGTAATATTAGAGGAGAAGACTGCATCTAGTGTGTGCCCTTTCTCATGGGTATAGGAGTTGACATTTTGAACAAAGCCTAGGGCGTCAAGATCTTGTAAAAACTCCTGTATTTTAGGATCCAGTAAGTCCTCAAGCCATAGGTTACAGTCGCCTTGCAGGATAATGTTTGACGTGTAAGTGTTCAATTCTAAACAAAATTGAATAATCTCAGTGTTGAATTCCGTGTGGTATCCTGGCGGACGATATATAGTTGCAATGATAAAAAATTATAAAATGCAGCGCTAGCGAATATAAATGTGCTCAATACAAACGTATGTGTGAATGTCAACCATCTAAACCTTTCAGGATGATGGTACACACTATTAGTGAAAAGATTATGCACCAATGATTGGTGTCACCAGAAATGCAGTGGGTGTAATACTAAATGTTACCACTAAAAAGTGATCAACTAAGTAAAACCAGAAAATATACTGTGCAAAACATTAAATGAACTGAACAACCAGACAAATAGCTCTAGGAGTAATTCACAGTACTACAGATGGTTTTCAACATCAAAGAAATAATGTCCCATTTGCAACAGTGGTTGTAATATAGAAGGAAGGGAAAAAAATGCTTTAAAATAAAATAAAATAAAAGTCACCCAACATCCAACTTCTAGGACCAATAATGTTCGGTGAAATTCAACAGTTGGCTCAATAGCAGCAGAGATCAGAGGACCATGTGGGGAATAAAAAGAAAAAGCAACTTGTGAAGTACCGCTTAGGAACAGATTAACAATACGCTGTTATTGGGAAAACTCACAAGCCTTCAATGATAACCGAGCGTCAGTGTGTTCCGGGTTCACAACGGCGTGCGTTCCACAAGAACCGGAAGCAGCGTCACTGGTTCTTAGTGTTGACCGGAAACACACTGACACTCGGTTATCATTGAAGGCTTGTGAGTTTTCCCAATAACAGCGTATTGTTAATCTGTTCCTAAGCGGTACTTCACAAGTTGCTTTTTCTTTTTATTCCCCACATGGTCCTCTGATCTCTGCTGCTATTGAGCCAACTGTTGAATTTCACCGAACATTATTGGTCCTAGAAGTTGGATGTTGGGTGACTTTTATTTTATTTTATATTAAAGCATTTTTTCCCTTCCTTCTATATTACAACCACTGTTGCAAATGGGACATTATTTCTTTGATGTTGAAAACCATCTGTAGTACTGTGAATTACTCCTAGAGCTATTTGTCTGGTTGTTCAGTTCATTTAATGTTTTGCACAGTATATTTTCTGGTTTTACTTAGTTGATCACTTTTTAGTGGTAACATTTAGTATTACACCCACTGCATTTCTGGTGACACCAATCATTGGTGCATAATCTTTTCACTAATAGTGTGTACCATCATCCCGAAAGGTTTAGATGGTTGACTTTCACACATACGTTTGTATTGAACACATTTATATTCGCTAGCGCTGCATTTTATAATTTTTTATCTCTCAAGGTGTTAGTGCCTTATGCTGTAGCAGCTGCGCATATAATAATTTCTTTTCACTTGTCATTTATTTTTGTATGTCTCCATAAGCGCGAGTTTTAGTTTTTGTTTATAGTTGCAATGATGATAGAGGTGGTGGCATCAATTTGGCAACGTGCAGAGAGATGTTCAAATGAAATATATTCAGAGAGAACTAGTTCCCTACAGGTAACATTGTTATTGTGAATCAGTGCAATGCCTCCACCCCGCTTACCCTGTCTATTTTTTGTAAGTATGTCATATCCTGGTGGAACGAGGTCATCTAGGTGGATGCTATAATCCTTGCCAAACCAGGTTTCAGTAAGAGATAGAAACTGAAATTCTTCATTTGTCAATAGATCATATATATCGTTTGCATGTTTGACAGCGGACCGGACATTTATTACGCCCCCTTTAATAAATTGAGTAATGCAATGAGGAACCACTCTGCTGGTGGTAAGGGGGATAATTGGCTTAATGAGTGTACTATTTCGATCAATGCCGTTAACCTGGCATGCTTCTAGTGTTTCCTTACTTAGGATACCTGTCCCCTGATTAAGCTGATATAATTCTTGTTGAGAGTAAGAGGGGCGGTTACCCGTAGAGTATTGGAATTTTGGTATTTGTATGCGTGAAGATAGCGATTCTAAGTCAGTAACTGAATCAGTGGAAATAAGCAAACCTTGGTCCGCTGGGCCCGGACGGGCCCAGACGGGCTTGCCTCTGGCGCGCCTCCGACGCGCCCACCGCGGGCTGTGCTGGCGGCATGTCTTTTATACTGGTGCTGTCTGTCTGTGGGCCGGCCGCAGGGGGCGTGGCCAGTTGGCTTAGACAATGAAACAACAGGTAGCTATGGCAACCGAAAATGCTGAGCTGGGTCACGTGATAGTCCCAAGATGGCGTCTAAGGCCAGCCTCCCTGCGTTTTTGCAGGCAGGGAAACCCAGGTTGAAGTGGAGCTGGAGTGAAGCAACCCTTGCAGGTAAGTGCAGGCAAGCTGGATCAAGGAAATCAGGTAACAATACCGGGCTGTGCTGGCGGCATGTCTTTTATACTGGTGCTGTCTGTCTGTGGGCCGGCCACAGGGGGCGTGGCCAGTTGGCTTAGACAATGAAACAACAGGTAGCTATGGCAACCGAAAATGCTGAGCTGGGTCACGTGATAGTCCCAAGATGGCGTCTAAGGCCAGCCTCCCTGCGTTTTTGCAGGCAGGGAAACCCAGGTTGAAGTGGAGCTGGAGTGAAGCAACCCTTGCAGGTAAGTGCAGGCAAGCTGGATCAAGGAAGTCAGGTAACAATACCGGGCTGTGCTGGCGGCATGTCTTTTATACTGGTGCTGTCTGTCTGTGGGCCGGCCGCAGGGGGCGTGGCCAGTTGGCTTAGACAATGAAACAACAGGTAGCTATGGCAACCGAAAATGCTGAGCTGGGTCACGTGATAGTCCCAAGATGGCGTCTAAGGCCAGCCTCCCTGCGTTTTTGCAGGCAGGGAAACCCAGGTTGAAGTGGAGCTGGAGTGAAGCAACCCTTGCAGGTAAGTGCAGGCAAGGTGGATCAAGGAAGTCAGGTAACAACTCCCTGGAGAGATGTCTTCCCCTTGATATGGGCTAGGTTCGTAGAAGGAGAAGCTCAAGGTCATCTTGACTGTATCAGAGGCCTTATTCAACCAGCCCGTGGCAGGGGCCTTATACACCCTGGTCTGTGGCAGAGACCAAAGTTCTCCAGGTCCGTGGCAGGGGCCTTGTACACCCGGTCTGTGGCAGAGACCAACCTCAAGGTCTGTGGCAGAGACCGTGCACCTAAAACTGTTTGAGAAACCTAAGCAGTGAAGTGAATGTGCTACGTTTGTGCCTGGACCTCCTCCACACCTTAAGCTGTCCTGTTTCTTTGCTCTAACCTCTTCTATCCGAGTAGAGTTTATTTTGCCATGAGAGAATAAGAGTTGTAATTTCAGCTGGTGTGGACATTGACTTTACTGGGAATTAAAGGACTTGCCTCTACCTACAGTGGAGGTGAGAATCATCCTCTGGAGGAGTTTTGACTCCGGCTGTGGACACGGCCCGTCAAGTACACCGCTCAACCTTTTTATATAGGAGTGTACGGGCTGGTAGTGCGGTGTGCCTTTCTCCCTCCTGCGAGGAGCCAAGGCAGGTAAGGGGGAAAGGATCTGTGCGCTACAAAAAAATAAAATAAAAATTATAATCTTGACTTAGGAGGACGAGGTCCATATGGAGTAGGAGGTTGAGGTGGCTGTGGATGTGGCTGTGTAGGTGGAAGTGGCGGTGAAGGAGGACGAGGTAGCCAACACTGGTTCAAAAATACAACAATGGCTGGGTAAGACCGGTGATGTGTCGAATTCTGTCCACCGTCAAATAGTGTCCACCCTGTACTGCGCTTGCTCAGTATGTAGGACAAGGGGATTTCGAAAATCTCCCAAGACGAACGGCGCCTGCGTGGTGAGTTCAGGTGAAGGCCACACCATCCGTGGTTCAAGCCGAGCCAAGTGAGGCCGTGCCCGAAGCGTGGCGATCGAAGCGAGCCCGTGAGGGGCCCTGTTACTATGTGCTACCGTATGTCCACTTGGATGGTGGGGCTTGAACCTGCACTCACAGCGCAGGCGCCGTTCATCTTCGGAGATTTTGTGAATCTCCTTGTCCTCTGTACTGCGCAAGCGCTGCGCCTTCGCAGCATGGGCCGGACACAATCCGATGGCCGGACAGTTTTTGTCACAACACCGGTATACCTGTCTATTCTGCACAAGGTACGGACAAGTCCTGTGGGATCCATGCCTGGTTCATTTTAATGAACGTGAGCTTGTCCACATTGGCTCTGGACAGGCGGCAGCGCTTGTCTGTGATAACGCCCCCTGCCGTGCTAAATACACGTTCAGATAATACACTGGCTGCAGGGCAGGCCAGCACCTCCAAGGCATAAAGGGCAAGCTCAGGCCATGTGCCCAATTTGGAGACCCAGAAGTTAAAGGGGGCAGACCCGTCATCCAGTACGTGTAGGCCTGTTGACACATACTGCTCAACCATGTTGGTGAAATGCTGCCTCCTGCTAAGACGTTCCATCTCAGCTGGTGGTGCTGGTTGTTGTGGCGTGCTGACAAAGCTTTTCCACATTTTAGCCATGCTTAGCCTGCCTTCTGGGGTGCTGCCGGTGCCCAGGCTGCGTTGGCGACCTCTTCCTCCTCCTCTGCCTTCGCCTTGTGCTTCCACCGTACGCCCGCTGTCAGGTGGGAATGCCACCAGCAGCGCGTCTACCAGCGTGCGCTTGTACTCGCGCATCTTACGATCCCGCTCCAGTGAGGGAATTAAGGACGGTACGTTGTCCTTGTAATGGGGATCCAGCAGGGTGGCCACCCAGTAATCAGCACCAGTTAAAATGTGGGCAACTCGGCGGTCATTGCGGAAACACTGCAGCATGTAATCGCTCATGTGTGCCAGGCTGCCCAGAGGCAAAGAAAAGCTGTCCTCTGTGGGAGGTGTATCGTTTGTGTCCTCTGTATCCCCCCAGCCACGCACCAGTGATGGCCACGAGCTGGTCTGGGTGCCACCCTGCTGTGAAAATGGCTCCTCCTCCTCCTCTTCCTCCATCTCCTCCTCCACCTCATCATCCTCCAGAACTGTGCCCTTTCTGCCGGACAATTGTGTACCTGGCGTTTGTTGGTGCAGGAACCCACCCTCGTAGCCACTTGTGAAAGACTGCCCTGAAAGCCTTTGAAATGATCCCGCTTCCTCCTCCTCCTCCTCATCCTCCTGTGCCACATCCTCTTCCATCATCGCCCGAAGCGTTTTTTCAAGGAGGCATAGAACTGGGATAGTAACGCTGAGAACGGCATCATTGGCACTGGACATGTTGGTGGAGTACTCGAAACAGCGCAACAAGGCACACAGGTCTCGCATGGAGGCCCAGTTATTGGTGGTGAAGTGGTGCTGTTCTGCAGAGCGACGCACGCGTGATTGCTGCAGCTGAAACTCCACTATCGCCTGCTGCTGCTCGCACAGTCTGGCCAGCATGTGCAAGGTGGAGTTCCACCTTGTGGGCACGTCACATATGAGGCGGTGAGCGGGAAGGCCGAAGTTACGCTGCAGCGCTGACAGGCGAGCAGCAGCAGGGTGAGAACGCCGAAAGTGCGCACACACAGCCCGCACTTTCTGCAGCAGCTCTGGCATATTGGGGTAGTTTTTAAGGAACCTCTGGACCACCAAGTTCAGCACATGCGCCAGGCAAGGGATGTGCGTCAAACCGGCTAGGCCCAGAGCTGCTACGAGATTTCGCCCATTATCGCACACCACCAGGCCGGGCTTGAGGCTCACTGA
Organism: Rana muscosa; assembly: GCA_029206835.1. NCBI lineage: Eukaryota > Metazoa > Chordata > Amphibia > Anura > Ranidae > Rana > Rana muscosa. Next base: position 90,427,419 of record CM055121.1, read on the forward strand.
CAGCAACCACTCATTGGTCTGTTGTTCCATGTCCCTCCACAACTCCTGCGCGGTGTGGGGTTTTTCCCCCAAACAGGAAAGTTTTAAAACTGCCTGCTGTCGTTTACCCCTGGCTGTGCTGAAGTTGGTGGTGAAGGTGTTACGCTGACCGGATGAGGAGGCGGTAGAGGATGAGGAAGCGGAGTAGGAGGAGTTAGCAACAGGAGGCAAACTGAAGCGCCCTGCAATCCTCGGTGGTGGAAGGACATGTGCCAAACTGCTATCTGCCTCAAACCCAGCCGCCACTGCATTTACCCAGTGTGCTGATAGGGAGATATAACGTCCCTGACCGTGCTTACTGGTCCACGCATCCGTAGTTAGGTGGACCTTGCCACAGATGGCGTTGCACAGTGCACACCTGATTTTGTCCCCCACTTGGTTGTGCAGGGAAGGGATGGCTCGCCTGGAAAAGTAGTGGTGGCTGGGCACGACGTACTGTGGGACAGCCAATGCCATCAGGCTTTTAAAACTCTGCGTCTCCACCAGACGGAATGACAGCATTTCAAAGGCCAGGAGTTTTGAAATGCTGGCATTCAGGGCCAGGGATCGCGGGTGGCTAGGGGGGTACTTCCTCTTCCGCTCCAATGTTTGGGAGATAGAGAGCTGAACGCTTCCATGGGACATTGTGGAGATGGTTGGTGACCCAGGTGGTAGTGTTGCTGCTAGATCCTGCCACTGTCACTACAGAGGTGGATGAAGAGGCCGAGACTGCAGCAGAAGAGGAAGCAGGAGGAGCCAGAGACCTTTCTTGGTTTTTGAGGTGTCTACTCCACTGCAGCTCGTGCTTTGCACTTAGATACCTGGTCATGCAGGTTGTGCTCAGGTTGAGAATGTTTATGCCTCGCTTCAGGCTCTGATTGCACAGCGTGCAAACCACTCGTGTCTTGTCATCAGCACATTGTGTGAAGAACTGCCACGCTAGGGAACTCCTTGGACCTGGCTTTGGTGTGCTCGGTCCCTTGCTGCGTTGGGCAGTAGCAGACATACTGTCTAGGGGACGGACGCTCCGCTTTTGCACCCTGCTCCCTCTTCCGCTGTGCTGGTGGCTCTGTGCGACCACCGCCTCTTCCTCCAAACTACACTGGTCACCTGCATAACGTTGATTCCATGTGGGGTCGAGGACCTCATCGTCCTCCACATCATCTTCCACCCAGTCTTCACCCCTGCCCTCCTTGTCTGTCTGCACAATTGCGAAAGCAGCAGCAGTTGGCACCTGTGTTTCGTCATCATCCGAGACGTACTGCGATGGTCCTCCCATGTACTCATCATGAAACATAAGTGGTTGGGCATCGGTGCACTCAATCTCTTCCACTTCTGGGGCAGGGCTAGGTGGATGGCCCTGGGAAACCCTGCTAACAGAGTAATCGAAAAGCAGAAGAGACTGCTGCATGATTTGGGGCTCAGACTGCTTGGCTGATTTGCAAGGGGGTGAGGTGAAAGACTGATGGACATGGGTTTCAGGTGCCAACTCTGATCTTTCATCAGAAGAGTGGGTGGGAGACAATGTGAAGGAACCCGAGGCACTGTCAGCAACCCAATCTACTATCGCCTGTATTTGTCCTGGCCTAAACATTCGTACAGCCTCATTAGGCGCGACAAAATACCGCCGCATGCTCGGTCGCCTACTCGCACCTGAGGAAGGTGTTTCACTTGTGCGTGTATCTGGCACAGATCCACCACGTCCTCTCCCTGCAACAGGAGCTCCACCAGCAGCACCATGACCGGGGCCACCACGTCCCTTTGACCTTCTCCTCATATTTTCAAAATTTAGGATGTTGCCCTAAATGGGTGTTTTTGGAAGAGCAGAACACACCCACAGTACGTAACCGCTGAATCACACAGCTACAGAACTGCAGAAAATGCTGTTAAAAAAAATGTTTTTTTTTTTTAGTATAGCACAGTAGAAGAAAACTATTTAGAAATTGTTTATTTCACACACCTCCACATATGTATAACACACTGCAAACAATTTTTTGTGCCCCTAAATGGCGTTTTTTGGAAGACCACAATACACCCACAGTACGTAACCGCTGAATCGCACAGCTACAGAACTGCAGAAAATGCTATTCAAAAATTTTTTTTTTTTTTTTAGTATAGCACAGTAGAAGAAAACTATATATAAATTGTTTATTTCACACACCTCCACATATGTATAACACACTGCAAACTATTTTTTGTGCCCCTAAATGGCGTTTTTTGGAAGACCACAATACACCCACAGTACGTAACCGCTGAATCGCACAGCTACAGAACTGCAGAAAATGCTATTAAAAAAAATGTTGTTTTTTTAGTATAGCACAGTAGAAGAAAACTATTTAGAAATTGTTTATTACACACACCTCCACATATGTATAACACACTGCAAAATATTTTTTGTGGCCCTAAATGGCGTTTTTTGGAAGACCACAATACACCCACAGTACGTAAACGCTGAATCGCACAGCTACAGAACTGCAGAAAATGCTATTCAAAAAAAATGTTGTTTTTTTAGTATAGCACAGTAGAAGAAAACTATTTAGAAATTGTTTATTTCACACACCTCCACATATGTATAACACACTGCAAAATATTTTTTGTGGCCCTAAATGGCTCTTTTTGCAAGCGTACATTAAAGTGCAAATTTTTTTTGATTTTTTTTTTGCCCTAAACTGGTCTTTTTTTGCACGAGCAAAATAAAATTGAATTTTTTGATTTTTTTTGCCCAATGGATCTTTTGGAAAAGAGCACAATAAAGTGCCTTTTTTTTTTTTGTCCTTGACGTAATTGTAGCCGTATTAGTGCAATTGTGACAGAGAAAATTAAGTACTGTCCGTGATACTTTTTTTATTTGCACTAACATAGAATTTTTCAGGACAAGCTTTCGGGGTATGTCCCCTTCTTCAAGGTCCAAGCAGTACTGATTCACAATTTTTTTAGCAGAATGTTGAAACAAAACAAGAAAAAAATCTCAGAGGGAAAGGAAAAAAAACACATACAAATCAATGGTAATAAAGATAGCAGCAGAGTTAGTGAGATAAGACAGAGTTAGTGAGATAAGACAGAGGGAGAGCTATAGACTTGAGGGGGGAGATGCTAGTCACAGAGGGGGTCATAAAACCTTAGTATAATGGGTAAGGAAACCAATATCTAAATTTAGGCCATTCGTTTTTGTGTTAAAAAGAATTATCATTCTTAGTTCAAATGTTTTCCTTTCCTGGATAGTTCTGAAATTCCCTTTAAGAACTAAAACATTGAGGTCTTCTATAGTGTGGTCTGGTTGTGAGAAGTGATGTCCCACAGGTGTGCAGAAACTCTCTTCTTTATGTTCCTTGATGGTATGTCTGTGAAAATTCATCCTCGCTTGCAACTTCTGTCCTGTTTCACCAACATAAGATCCTTTGCCACACCTGTTGCATTGGATGAGGTACACAACATTACTGGAGGTACAGTTGTAAGATCCCATGATGGTGAAGGTCCCATTTGTGTGTGTGACACTTTTGGATGGATTGATCTGGTTGCACAGTTTGCAGCGTTTTTTATTGCAGGGTTTGCTTCCATTATTTGTGACTTCATAATCAGAGTGAAGTTTCCTGCTGATTAGTTTGTGTCTGAGGTTGGGTGGTTGTCTGAAAGCCAATAATGGGGGTTGTTGGAATATTTCTTTCAGAGTTTCATCCTCTGTTATAATGGGCTGTAAATCTTTGATTATCTTTTTGATCCCTTCTAGTGTTGGGTTGTATGTGGTGACTAGAGGTACTCGGTTATTTGTTTTTTTCTCTTTGTATTGGAGGAGATTTTCTCTTCGGGTTTTCAAGGCTGTGTTTATACTGTTGCAGCATAAACAGCATAAACAGGGATGAGCTTCGTGTTCGAGTCGAACATACGTTCGACTCGAACATCGGCTGTTCGATCGTTCGACGAAGATCGAACGATTTGGGCCGTTCGCGCCAAATTCGAGTGACGCGAACGGCCCACAATGCACTACGCCATCGCAGTGTCATCCAGGCGCTGTGATTGGCCAAGCATGCACTGTGACCCCGCATGCTTGGCCAATCACAGCGCCGGCAGCGAGGAGAGCAATGATTGGCCACAGGCAGGATGCCTGTGGCCAATTATTGCTGAGGGTGTTTAGTACACGCCCCACACTATAAAAGGCCGTCAGCACGGCGGCCTAGTGTAGTGTGTTCCGGAGCAGGGAAAGACAAGCATAGGCAGGGACAGTGACATTTATTTCTTTCTTGCTTAACCTGGATTCCTTTAGTTTAGGGAAAGAGAAGGATAGGTAGGGAGAGTGTCAGTGTGTTTTACTGTGCGAGTCCTTGTTTCTAGGGACAAAGAAGGAAAGTGAGGGGAATTCTCCTTGTGCTATAGTGTGCTTTAAAAAAAAAAAAATTCTAGGGACAGAAAACTCTAGGTAGGGAGAGTGTCAGTTTCTTTCACTGTGCGAGTCCTTTTTTCTAGGGACAAAGAAGGAAAGTGAGGGGAATTCTCCTTGTGCTATAGTGTGCTTTAAAAAAAAAAATTTCTAGGGACAGAAAACTCTAGGTAGGGAGAGTGTCAGTTTCTTTCACTGTGCGAGTCCTTGTTTCTAGGGACAAAGAAGGAAAGTGAGGGGAATTCTCCTTGTGCTATAGTGTGCTTTAAAAAAACATTTTTTCTAGGGACAGAAAACTGTAGGTAGGGAGAGTGTCAGTTTCTTTCACTGTGCGAGTCCTTGTTTCTAGGGACAAAGAAGGAAAGTGAGGGGAATTCTCCTTGTGCTATAGTGTGCTTTAAAAAAAAAAAAAATTCTAGGGACAGAAAACTCTAGGTAGGGAGAGTGTCAGTTTCTTTCACTGTGCGAGTCCTTGTTTCTAGGGACAAAGAAGGAAAGTGAGGGGAATTCTCCTTGTGCTATAGTGTGCTTTAAAAAAAAAAAATTTCTAGGGACAGAAAACTCTAGGTAGGGAGAGTGACAGTTTCTTTCACTGTGCGAGTCCTTGTTTCTAGGGACAAAGAAGGAAAGTGAGGGGAATTCTCCTTGTGCTATAGTGTGCTTTAAAAAAAAAAATTTCTAGGGACAGAAAACTCTAGGTAGGGAGAGTGTCAGTTTCTTTCACTGTGCGAGTCCTTGTTTCTAGGGACAAAGAAGGAAAGTGAGGGGAATTCTCCTTGTGCTATAGTGTGCTTTAAAAAAACATTTTTTCTAGGGACAGAAAACTCTAGGTAGGGAGAGTGTCAGTTTCTTTCACTGTGCGAGTCCTTGTTTCTAGGGACAAAGAAGGAAAGTGAGGGGAATTCTCCTTGTGCTATAGTGTGCTTTAAAAAAACATTTTTTCTAGGGACAGAAAACTCTAGGTAGGGAGAGTGTCAGTTTCTTTCACTGTGCGAGTCCTTGTTTCTAGGGACAAAGAAGGAAAGTGAGGGGAATTCTCCTTGTGCTATAGTGTGCTTTAAAAAAACATTTTTTCTAGGGACAGAAAACTCTAGGTAGGGAGAGTGTCAGTTTCTTTCACTGTGCGAGTCCTTGTTTCTAGGGACAAAGAAGGAAAGTGAGGGGAATTCTCCTTGTGCTATAGTGTGCTTTAAAAAAAAAAAATTCTAGGGACAGAAAACTCTAGGTAGGGAGAGTGTCAGTTTCTTTCACTGTGCGAGTCCTTGTTTCTAGGGACAAAGAAGGAAAGTGAGGGGAATTCTCCTTGTGCTATAGTGTGCTTTAAAAAAAAAAAAATTCTAGGGACAGAAAACTCTAGGTAGGGAGAGTGTCAGTTTCTTTCACTGTGCGAGTCCTTGTTTCTAGGGACAAAGAAGGAAAGTGAGGGGAATTCTCCTTGTGCTATAGTGTACTTTAAAAAAAAAAAATTCTAGGGACAGAAAACTCTAGGTAGGGAGAGTGTCAGTTTCTTTCACTGTGCGAGTCCTTGCTTCTAGGGACAAAGAAGGAAAGTGAGGGGAATTCTCCTTGTGCTATAGTGTGCTTTAAAAAAAAAAAAATTCTAGGGACAGAAAACTCTAGGTAGGGAGAGTGTCAGTTTCTTTCACTGTGCGAGTCCTTGTTTCTAGGGACAAAGAAGGAAAGTGAGGGGAATTCTCCTTGTGCTATAGTGTGCTTTAAAAAAACATTTTTTCTAGGGACAGAAAACTCTAGGTAGGGAGAGTGTCAGTTTCTTTCACTGTGCGAGTCCTTGTTTCTAGGGACAAAGAAGGAAAGTGAGGGGAATTCTCCTTGTGCTATAGTGTGCTTTAAAAAAACATTTTTTCTAGGGACAGAAAACTCTAGGTAGGGAGAGTGTCAGTTTCTTTCACTGTGCGAGTCCTTGTTTCTAGGGACAAAGAAGGAAAGTGAGGGGAATTCTCCTTGTGCTATAGTGTGCTTTAAAAAAAAAAAATTCTAGGGACAGAAAACTCTAGGTAGGGAGAGTGTCAGTTTCTTTCACTGTGCGAGTCCTTGTTTCTAGGGACAAAGAAGGAAAGTGAGGGGAATTCTCCTTGTGCTATAGTGTGCTTTAAAAAAAAAAAATTTCTAGGGACAGAAAACTCTAGGTAGGGAGAGTGTCAGTTTCTTTCACTGTGCGAGTCCTTGTTTCTAGGGACAAAGAAGGAAAGTGAGGGGAATTCTCCTTGTGCTATAGTGTGCTTTAAAAAAACATTTTTTCTAGGGACAGAAAACTCTAGGTAGGGAGAGTGTCAGTTTCTTTCACTGTGCGAGTCCTTGTTTCTAGGGACAAAGAAGGAAAGTGAGGGGAATTCTCCTTGTGCTATAGTGTGCTTTAAAAAAAAATTTTTTCTAGGGACAGAAAACTCTAGGTAGGGAGAGTGTCAGTTTCTTTCACTGTGAGAGTCCTTGTTTCTAGGGACAAAGAAGGAAAGTGAGGGGAATTCTCCTTGTGCTATAGTGTGCTTTAAAAAAACTTTTTTTCTAGGGACAGAAAACTCTAGGTAGGGAGAGTGTCAGTTTCTTTCACTGTGCGAGTCCTTGTTTCTAGGGACAAAGAAGGAAAGTGAGGGGAATTCTCCTTGTGCTATAGTGTGCTTTAAAAAACATTTTTTCTAGGGACAGAAAACTGTAGGTAGGGAGAGTGTCAGTTTCTTTCACTGTGCGAGTCCTTGTTTCTAGGGACAAAGAAGGAAAGTGAGGGGAATTCTCCTTGTGCTATAGTGTGCTTTAAAAAAACATTTTTTCTAGGGACAGAAAACTCTAGGTAGGGAGAGTGTCAGTTTCTTTCACTGTGCGAGTCCTTGTTTCTAGGGACAAAGAAGGAAAGTGATGGGAATTCTCCTTGTGCTATAGTGTGCTTTAAAAAAAAAAAAACTCTAGGTAGGGAGAGTGTCAGTTTCTTTCACTGTGCGAGTCCTTGTTTCTAGGGACAAAGAAGGAAAGTGAGGGGAATTCTCCTTGTGCTATAGTGTGCTTTAAAAAAACATTTTTTCTAGGGACAGAAAACTCTAGGTAGGGAGAGTGTCAGTTTCTTTCACTGTGTGAGTCCTTGTTTCTAGGGACAAAGAAGGAAAGTGAGGGGAATTCTCCTTGTGCTATAGTGTGCTTTAAAAAAAAAAAAATTCTAGGGACAGAAAACTCTAGGTAGGGAGAGTGTCAGTTTCTTTCACTGTGCGAGTCCTTGTTTCTAGGGACAAAGAAGGAAAGTGAGGGGAATTCTCCTTGTGCTATAGTGTGCTTTAAAAAAACATTTTTTCTAGGGACAGAAAACTCTAGGTAGGGAGAGTGTCAGTTTCTTTCACTGTGCGAGTCCTTGTTTCTAGGGACAAAGAAGGAAAGTGAGGGGAATTCTCCTTGTGCTATAGTGTGCTTTAAAAAAACATTTTTTCTAGGGACAGAAAACTCTAGGTAGGGAGAGTGTCAGTTTATTTCACTGTGCGAGTCCTTGTTTCTAGGGACAAAGAAGGAAAGTGAGGGGAATTCTCCTTGTGCTATAGTGTGCTTTAAAAAAACATTTTTTCTAGGGACAGAAAACTCTAGGTAGGGAGAGTGTCAGTTTCTTTCACTGTGCGAGTCCTTGTTTCTAGGGACAAAGAAGGAAAGTGAGGGGAATTCTCCTTGTGCTATAGTGTGCTTTAAAAAAAAAAAAATTCTAGGGACAGAAAACTCTAGGTAGGGAGAGTGTCAGTTTCTTTCACTGTGCGAGTCCTTGTTTCTAGGGACAAAGAAGGAAAGTGAGGGGAATTCTCCTTGTGCTATAGTGTGCTTTAAAAAAACATTTTTTCTAGGGACAGAAAACTCTAGGTAGGGAGAGTGTCAGTTTCTTTCACTGTGCGAGTCCTTGTTTCTAGGGACAAAGAAGGAAAGTGAGGGGAATTCTCCTTGTGCTATAGTGTGCTTTAAAAAAACATTTTTTCTAGGGACAGAAAACTCTAGGTAGGGAGAGTGTCAGTTTCTTTCACTGTGCGAGTCCTTGTTTCTAGGGACAAAGAAGGAAAGTGATGGGAATTCTCCTTGTGCTATAGTGTGCTTTAAAAAAAAAAATTTCTAGGGACAGAAAACTCTAGGTAGGGAGAGTGTCAGTTTCTTTCACTGTGCGAGTCCTTGTTTCTAGGGACAAAGAAGGAAAGTGATGGGAATTCTCCTTGTGCTATAGTGTGCTTTAAAAAAAAAAATTTCTAGGGACAGAAAACTCTAGGTAGGGAGAGTGTCAGTTTCTTTCACTGTGCGAGTCCTTGTTTCTAGGGACAAAGAAGGAAAGTGAGGGGAATTCTCCTTGTGCTATAGTGTGCTTTAAAAAAAACAAAATTCTAGGGACAGAAAACTCTAGGTAGGGAGAGTGTCAGTTACTTTCACTGTGCGAGTCCTTGTTTCTAGGGACAAAGAAGGAAAGTGAGGGGAATTCTCCTTGTGCTATAGTGTGCTAAAGCATTCCTCATCAACCATCTTTGAAATCCTTGTTTTTTGGACAGTCAGGGAAATTGTCGTTGTGCTATTCTGTGCAAAAGCAATCATCCTCAACCATATTTAGAAATCCTTAAGTAAAGGGACAGAGAAGGACACCTGAAGGTAGCCCTTATTGCTTTTTTCCCATCTCCCTGCAGGCCATCTATTAGAATGTCTGGAAGGCAAACAAGGAGAGGCAGACAGTCAGGAGGCAATAAAAGAGGGCAAGCAGGCTCTGTGTCTGGGGGCAACAGTGCTGGTCGTGGACGCGGTGCATTGTCATCAGCACATGGCCATGGGACACGCTTGTCCTTCTTTTCGGCAGCTGGACATGTTGAGCCACATCATGCCGAAGACTTGGTAGAGTGGATGACCAAGCCCTCCTCCTCCTCCTCATCCTCTCTCACCCAGGCTCAGGGTACTGGCAAAGCAGCTGCCAAAGCGTCCTCTTCCCTGGTATCAATGTCAGACTCATCATCAGTCACTCCTTCCCTAGACCCACCATGTCCTCCTCCTGAGGAGTCCCCCGAACTGTTTGAGCACAGTGTTGGGTACATGCTCCAGGAGGATGCCCAGCGTTTCGAAGGGTCTGATGATGAAACCCAGCTACAGGAAGGCAGCAGCGTGAGAGCAGACAGAGGGGATGCTCAAGAAGGACACCAATCTGGCAGTCATGTTCCAGCAGCTGCAGCATACTGCCAGATTGGCTCCAGTGATGAGGAGGGAGGGGATGATGAGGTCACTGACTCCACGTGGGTGCCTAATAGGAGAGAGGAGGAGGAGGAGGATGAGGAGGAGGCACATCTCCAACGAGGCAGGATGCCCTTTGGTGGCCAGCGTAAGGGCAGTACACCGACGGAATCACACCGCAGAGCTCCGCCTGTGCAGGGCGCTGCCTCTGCCCGTCATTCAAAAAGTTCCTTGGTGTGGGCCTTTTTTGAGGCTAGTGCATCAGATCGCACAGCTGCTGTTTGCAACATATGTCTCAAGCGTCTATCGCGTGGCCAAAACATCAGCCGCTTGGGTACCACATGCCTGACCAGACATATGTTGACCTGCCATGCAGCTCGTTGGCAAGCCTACCTCAAAGACCCACACCAAAGAACAAAGCGGACCTCTCCTTGCACCGCATCAGCTGGGATCTCCAACCCCACTATAACTTCAGTCCTCTCTGAAACATGCACTGAGAGGAATGAAGGTGTAGAATTAGGTGTGTCACAGCCAAGTACTTGCGGCCACTCTGCTAGCAGTACACCGACGTCCGATTCTAGCAGGCAAATTTCCCTGCCCCAGCTGCTGGACCGTCGAAAGAAGTTCACTCCCAGCCATCCACATGCCCAGCGGTTGAATGCTAGCTTGGCTAAATTGCTAGCGCTTCAACTGCTGCCTTTTCAGTTGGTAGACTCGGCCCCCTTCCGTGAGTTTGTGCAATGTGCGGTTCCTCAGTGGCAGGTTCCCAAACGCCACTTTTTCTCACGGAAGGCTATTCCGGCTCTCTACCGGCATGTGGAAGGCAATGTCTTGGCCTCGCTGGACAGGGCGGTCAGCGGTAAGGTGCATATTACCGCTGACTCATGGTCCAGCAGGCATGGACAGGGACGTTACCTTTCTTTCACGGCCCATTGGGTCACTCTTTTGGCAGCTGGGAAGGATGCAGGACAAGGTGCAGTAGTGTTGGAGGTTGTTCCACCGCCACGCCTCCAAAATGCTACTACTGATTGTGACACACCTCTCTCCTCCACCCCCTCCTCTTCTTCTTCCTCCATGGCCTCTTCCTGTGGTTTGTCCTATGAACCAGCGGTGCTCCGTAGCCGTTCACGGGGCTAGGCAAGTACGCAGGCAAAAAGATGCCATGCCGTGCTTGCGCTGGTGTGTTTGGGGGACAGAAGCCACACTGGGGCAGAGGTCCTGTCTGCTCTGCAGGGCCAGGCCGAGAGGTGGTTGACGCCACGCCAGCTTAAGCCAGGAATGGTGGTTTGCGACAATGGCACCAACCTCCTCTCCGCCCTCCGACAGGGACAACTGACCCATGTGCCCTGTGTGGCTCACGTCCTTAACCTGGTGGTGCAGCGGTTCTTGGGCAGGTACCCGGGCTTACAGGATGTCCTGAGGCAGGCCAGGAAAGTCTGTGTGCATTTCCGCAGATCTTATAATGCCAGTGCTCGCCTGGCTGAGCTGCAAAAGGAGTTGAACCTGCCCAAGAACCGCCTTATATGTGACATGCCCACCAGGTGGAACTCAACGTTGGCCATGCTGCAGCGGCTGCACACGCAGCAGAGGGCCATCAATGAGTACCTGTGCGACTACGGCACCAGGACAGGGTCAGGGGAGCTTGTTTTTTTTTCTCCACGCCAGTGGGGCATGATCAGGGATGCATGCACTGTCCTGGCACCATTTGAGGAGGCCACGAGGATGGTGAGCAGTGACAGTGCATGCATCAGTGACACTGTACCTCTTGTCCACCTGTTGGAGCACACGCTGCGTGGAATAATGGACAGGGCACTTGAGGCAGAACAGAGGCAGGAAGAGGAGGACTTCCTTGCCTCTCAAGGCCCCCTTTACCCAGACTGTGTTCCTTCTGTCCCACCCATCGCACAGGAAGAGGAGGAGGAGGAGGAGGAGGAGGAGGAGGATTGTGTCAGCATGGAGGTGGAGGCTGGCACTCAGCATCATCAGCAGTAGTCTTTTAGGGATGATTTACAGTCCCAAGAAACCAGTGGACTTGTACGTGGCTGGGAGGAGGTGGCTGCGGATCATGTCGTCCTTAGTGACCCAGAGGACTCCGGAGCGAATGCCTCAGCAAACCTACGCTGCATGGCCTCCCTGATCCTGCAAAGTCTGCGGAAGGATCCTCGTATTCTTCGGATCAAGGAGAGGGACCATTACTGGCTGGCCACTCTCCTTGATCCACGGTACAAGGGTAAGGTTGCGGACCTTATGTTACCGTTGCAGAGGGAGCAGAGGATGAGACAACTCCGGGAGGCCTTGCAGAAAGGTCTGTGCAACGCGTTCCCAGAGACTGGGAGGTTACAAACTCCTGGTCCTGGACAACGAGTTCCTGAGGCTTCGGCCAGTCAAAGAAGGAGCGGTGGGGAAGGTGGCCGTCTGACCGATGCGTTCAGACAATTCTTTAGTCCGCAGCCCCAAAGTATGATCGGTTCCAGCAACCATCGCCAGCAACTGATAAACATGGTGCAGGAATATCTAGGGGCAAGGTCAGACTTGGACACCTTCCCCACCGAAAATCCTCTGGCTTACTGGGTCTTGAGGATGGATCACTGGCCAGAGCTTGCACAGTATGCAATTGAGCTACTGGCCTGTCCTGCATCCAGCGTTCTTTCGGAACGCACATTCAGTGCTGCTGGAGGATTTGTCACGGATCACAGGGTGCGCCTGTCCACCGACTCGGTTGATCGACTGACTTTCATCAAGATGAACCAGTCTTGGATCACCACCAGCTACCACACACCTGATGCTGATATAACAGACTAATTGATTTTAACATGTCACATCCCTTCAAGACTGATGCTGATGCTGAGTGCCTGTGCTGTTATGTTGACTGGCTATCCTCCTCCTCCGAGTCCTCAATGATACGATTGATGATGATAGCTTGGAAGATCATTTTTGTTTATGGGTGCCGCCACCAGTGACTAAGGCCCAATTTTTCAGCCCCTGTTTTACAGGGGCGTGTAATTACAATTTTTTTAGCAATAATTTTCCATAGGGCTCATTGCTGTGCTCCAAGTACAGTATCTGTGAGGGGTTGGAGTGTTGTGGCACCAGTGCCTAAGGCCCAATTTTTCAGCCCCTGTTTAAAAGGGGCGTGTCATTACAATTTTTGAAGCAATACTTTGCAACAGGGCTCATTGCTGTGCTCCAAGTACAGTATCTGTGAGGGGTTGTAGTGTTGTGCCACCAGTGCCTAAGGCCCAATTTTTCAGCCCCTGTTTAACAGGGGCGTGTCATTACTATTTTTGAAGCAATACTTTGCAACAGGGCTCATTGCTGTGCTCCAAGTACAGTATCTGTGAGGGGTTGTAGTGTTGTGCCACCAGTGCCTAAGGCCCAATTTTTCAGCCCCTGTTTAACAGGGGCGTGTCATTACAATTTTTGAAGCAATACTTTGCAACAGGGCTCATTGCTGTGCTCCAAGTACAGTATCTGTGAGGGGTTGTAGTGTTGTGCCACCAGTGCCTAAGGCCCAATTTTTCAGCCCCTGTTCAACAGGGGCATGCAATTACAATTCTTGATCTAATAATTCACAGCAGGGCCCATTGCTGCACCCACCAAGAGTAACTGTCAGGGCTTACAGTGTTGTGGCACCAGCACCACCATCAAAGGCCCAATTTTTACTACCACTGTTCAACAATTATATGTAATTAAAATTCCTGATATAATAGTTGACAGCAGGGCGTTCCAGCACCAACCAAGAGTAACTGTGAGTGCTTACAGTGTTGTGCCAACACCAACAACTAAGGGGCCTATTTCTGCAGAGTATATACGGCAGGTCCCTACTTTCAAACATCCAACTTACAAACGACTCCTACTTGCAAACGCAAGAAGACAACAGGAAGTGAGAGGAAATCTACCACTAGGAAGGAAAATTCTCTCCTGTAAGAATAAATATGGGAGAAAGGTGTCTCCTCTGTACTGATGCTTTATCAGCAATCCTTGTTTCAAGAAAAACACCACATTTCAAAAACAGTTGTCATTGGGACGGAAAGTGAGGTGAAATGTTCTGAACAGGGGCACAGACAGCAAAACAAATGTTACAGGGGTGATAACCCTTACCTATGTTTTCCAAAAAGTTTAAAAATAGATTTTTGGGCTGGAGCTACACTTCAACAATGTACCTGTTCAAAATTACAAACACATTCTACATAAGAACAAACCTACAGTCCCTGTCTTGTATGCACCGCCTGTATACGGCTGTTCAGAGTATATAGGGCCGTTTTTATTTTATGTGCGGGGTTCCCCTTAATATCCATACAAGACCCAAAGGGGCTGGTAATGGGCTGGGGTAGGGGGGGGTCATGGGGTAGCTATGCCATTTTTCTTAAAGATTTTCATCCATATTACCGGGACCAGACATTACATTAAAGCCGCAAGCAGTTTTAAATGGCTTTTTTTTCCTTTAGAAGTGTCATTTTGTGCAGGGACAGTTCTAAACACGGGAAACACGTGGCACTTCACAAGCATACTTTAGACACCCCCCAGGTACGATATTTAAAGGAATATTTGACTTTTTTTTTTTCACTTTATGCATCATTAAAATGACTGCTCCCGAAAAACGACCGTTTTTAAAACTTCTTTTTGCATTGATACATGTCCCCTGGTGCAGAACCCGGGTTCCCAAACCCTTTTTAGGACAATAACATGCATAATAGTTGTTATAATTAGCACTTTAGAATTCGAACGTTCGCATCCATTGTATTTAATAGGGTTCTAATGTTCGTACGAACTTTCGGTCCGTTCGCGGGTTCTGGTGCGAACCGAACCCGGGGGTGTTCGGCTCATCACTAAGCATAAACACAGCCTTGAAAACCCGAAGAGAAAATCTCCTCCAATACAAAGAGAAAAAAACAAATAACCGAGTACCTCTAGTCACCACATCCAACCCAACACTAGAAGGGATCAAAAAGATAATCAAAGATTTACAGCCCATTATAACAGAGGATGAAACTCTGAAAGAAATATTCCAACAACCCCCATTATTGGCTTTCAGACAACCACCCAACCTCAGACACAAACTAATCAGCAGGAAACTTCACTCTGATTATGAAGTCACAAATAATGGAAGCAAACCCTGCAATAAAAAACGCTGCAAACTGTGCAACCAGATCAATCCATCCAAAAGTGTCACACACACAAATGGGACCTTCACCATCATGGGATCTTACAACTGTACCTCCAGTAATGTTGTGTACCTCATCCAATGCAACAGGTGTGGCAAAGGATCTTATGTTGGTGAAACAGGACAGAAGTTGCAAGCGAGGATGAATTTTCACAGACATACCATCAAGGAACATAAAGAAGAGAGTTTCTGCACACCTGTGGGACATCACTTCTCACAACCAGACCACACTATATTAGACCTCAATGTTTTAGTTCTTAAAGGGAATTTCAGAACTATCCAGGAAAGGAAAACATTTGAACTAAGAATGATAATTCTTTTTAACACAAAAACGAATGGCCTAAATTTAGATATTGGTTTCCTTACCCATTATACTAAGGTTTTATGACCCCCTCTGTGACTAGCATCTCCCCCCTCAAGTCTATAGCTCTCCCTCTGTCTTATCTCACTAACTCTGTCTTATCTCACTAACTCTGCTGCTATCTTTATTACCATTGATTTGTATGTGTTTTTTTTCCTTTCCCTCTGAGATTTTTTTCTTGTTTTGTTTCAACATTCTGCTAAAAAAATTGTGAATCAGTACTGCTTGGACCTTGAAGAAGGGGACATACCCTGAAAGCTTGTCCTGAAAAATTCTATGTTAGTGCAAATAAAAAAAGTATCACGGACAGTACTTAATTTTCTCTTTTTTTTTTTGTCCTAAATGGATCTTTTTCCAAGAGCAGAATACACCCACAGTATGGAAACGGTGTATCTCTCAACGTAATATATGCAGTGCTGGTGCACTGAGCTTGCAGATAAAAGGTAGATTTTCTCTGACACTGGGCTCATAGCAGTGTAAAAAGACTGCACTGCAACACAAACAGGTAAACCTATGCAGATCGCTGAGTTATATCTCTGAATCTGGACTCCTATTCCTATATAATATATCTCTCTCCCTAAAAGCAAAAAACAGGAACCTGGCCCTACACTACACTGTCTCTATCTTTTCCCTCAGATTCCAGAATCAGGACTAACTCATGTATTTTTCTATCTCTCCCTAAAAGCAGCAGCAGCAGACTAGATCCTCTCCCTATCTATTCTGAAGCAGAGTGACGTGTGTGCTGTGTGCCTCTAGCTTATATAGAAGCTGGGTCACATGTTGCACTGACCAATCACAGCCATGCCATTAGTAGGCATGGCTATGATGGCCTCTAAGGGCACACCAGCTAATCAAAAGGTGATTGGCTGGCCCCTGAAGCATTTCTAAATGCGTAATTTGATTGCCGAACCCGAACCCAGACTTTTGCGCAAAGTCCGGGTTCGGGTTCGGGTTCGGGAAAAAGCTAAAGTTCGGTACGGACCCGAACTTTACAGTTCGGGTTCGCTCAACACTAGTACTGTATCTATATTTTTCTCTAGTACTGTGTCATAACAGGATTGCCACTTTAGGATCCACTGAAAATGAATATCTCTAACTAGTAAGAACTTTGTGCTTGAGTTATCAGGTTTTTACATTTACTTGGTCTTACAAGGAGGTCTCAGCCACCCCGCTGGATGTTATATTTTGGAAAGTATAACAAGTGGAGCTGGAGCTGGAATATGCAGAGGTGGACAAGAACATACAAAGCACACAGGCAGAGAGAAAAAAATGAAAACTTCTGTCAGGGAGATCTCTCTGTTGGAGTATCCTACAGGACATCACCCAGTTCACTGAAAATTTCAAGCCAAAAGCCGCGTACACACGACTGGTTTTCTCGGCAAGAAACGCACCTTCTTGTAAAACTAGCATTCGTAATGGAGATAGCACATTCGTCACGCGTTAACAATTTTTGCATCGTTTAAATGCTGCACATTAAAATCTTCTTTAGAATGGTACAATAATGAACAATAATGATCGTTTTTGGCTGCAGATATTCAGAGTTCTGACTAACTTTTTGCAACATTTCTGAATGCAGATCTCATGAATATGTTATTTAATTTTCTCGAGCAAGATCTCATATTTTTTTTAATTTTGTAAAAATGTATTCAGATATGCATTTTAAAATCTTATTTAATTTCTAATGATCTCCATTTTTTTTTATCCTGTGTAAATTTAACACAATTAAAAAATAATTATCTTCTATTTTTTGACCTTCAAGGAGATTTTTTGGTGTTATCTGTCCCATTTAAAATCTAGCTTTAGAATTTTAGAAAATTACCTGCCTACTCACCAGCTAAATATTTAGCTTTAATACAAACACATAGGCAAGTATTAACTGTAAAAATAAATGCCATTTATTCTGGTTGAGAAAATAAGAATAAACAAACTAGAAGGCAGCGCTGGAGAGCCTGCTGCAATTTGTGCAACTGTGTGTGGACACAAAAATTGGGACCTGGGGAAGCACAAACATTAGTGAGCCCAATCTGATCTTGGACTCCCAGAGGTCAGGAACAGCAGCAGGTTAGATACATGTCCCAAGTCTGTGGAACTACAACAGGCTGCCTTCTGTCAGACCACATTGAAGCAAGGGAATCACTTTCTGGTCTTCTTGCTCCGCTTCCCTGCAGCCTTCTTGGTAGGCTTCCCTGCAGCCTTCTCTGCAGCCTTCCTTGTCCGCCTGGCTGGAGGCTGTGCCTCTGGAGGTGTACTCATGTCAGGAGGAGGAGGTGGAGGTGGAGAAGGAGGTGGAGGTGGAGAAGGAGATGGAGGAGGAGGAGAAGAAGAAGGAGGAGGAGAAGAAGGAGGAGGTTGTGAAAAAGGAGGTGGAGGTGTAGAAGGAGGTGGAGGAGAAGGAGGAGGTTGATAAGAAGGAGGTTGAGGGGGAGAAGGAGGTGGAGGAGAAGAAGAAAGAGGAGGTTGAGAAGAAGAAGGTGCAGGAGGATGGCCGTGGTCACAAATGACAGTGGTGTCAGTGAGTCTCCCCATCAACCCCTTATTTAAAAGGGAAATGAGCAGGGGCTCACATAGTAGCCATTGTTCCGTTGGCATCTGGGCCATTTTCATGCCGACCAATGCCGCATAGCCCTCATCAGGGGTTGGTGGCTGCTGGAGGGTGGCATGTGCCTTTTTAATCAGGGCCAGTGCTGCCTGACTCACAGACCTATCCCTCCTGGCCCTTCTTGGTGGCATGCGGATGGGAGGCACCTGACACCTTGTACTGCCACTTGGACCAGCCACCTCCTCTCTGCCACTTGGACCAGCCACCTCCTCTCTGCCACTAACCCCAGCCTCCTCCTGCCTGACATTTTCCTGCCTCTCATCCTGGCTGACCTCCTCCTGTGTAAAAAAAGGGACATATTTAGAGTTTGGTTTCATCAATCACACACTGGGGGTTATTTACTAAAGGCAAATCCACTTTGCACTACAAGTGCAAACTACAAGTGCACTTGAAATTGCATTGAAAGTGTACTTGGAAGTGCAGTCGCTGTAGATCTGAGGGGGACATGCAAGGAAAATAAAAATCTGAAATTTAGCTTGCACATGATTGGATAATAAAATCAGAAGAGCTTCCCCTCATTTCAGATCTACCCCTCAGATTTACAGCGACTGCACTTCCAAGGGCACTTTCAGTGCAATTTTAAGTGAACTTTGCACTTGTAGTTTGCACTTGTAGTGCAATGTGGATTTGCTTTTAGTAAAGAACCCCCACAATGTTCAGCTCCTGACTGTTGCAAATAGAATTTCAAATATTTTTTTGGACTCTCATTATGCCCCCATCATTTTGCATTCATCTCCCAAACTTTTCTGCCCACTACTGTCTATTGCTATGTCAAACACTTTTTCTTGATTGACTAAATTTGTTCCCATCTTAACATCTATTTTATAGCATTATTTTTTCCACAATAAATGTTTTGAAAAGACTATACCTGGCTCCAGACGGACAGATCTGGGTCTTCATCCAGGATGGAAGGCTCCTCCTGATCCTGAGAAGGATCATCTTGGTTGGAGGAAAGGCTGGAGGGAAGGCTGGAGGGAAGGCTGGAAAGTGATTCCCTCGGTGTAATGTGGTCATTCAGAAAGGCCAACCTGTCGTAGTACCACAAATGTGGGACATATACCTCCCCTGCTGCTGCTCCTGACCTCTGGGAAGCCAGGACCTGATTGCGCATAGTCCTATATGTGCCTCTCAAGGTCCCAATTTTTGTATCCAGCTGCTCAATGGTTGCGTTGGGCATCCTGGTGTGCACAAATGGGAGCAGGCTCTCCAGCGCTGCTTTCCTTACCCCTTTTTTTTGTGTATCAGGTTTTTGGTCTCTCACAGAGCAGGAACCTCCCTTAACTGATCTATAAACTCGGCCAGAAATGATTTTTCAAGAAAAGCATTCATTGTTTCTGCACGACAAAACACCAGACAAAAATACAAATGTCAATCACACTCTAAACTCGAGTAATCTTTATGCCCATTGTGACAGCAGGAAGGTAAAGTCACCTGGTTGCATCCAGGGGGGTAGATATATTTCGCCCAGATTCAGGCTTTACGCCGACTTATACAACTAGGCGGAGAGTTGTATAAGCCCAGCTGGGGCTAGTGGGCTCATGGATGACTCATACCTCTAGGGAGAGGGCTGGGCGTCGTGCAGGCAGGGAGTTGATGAGACCAGCTGAAGCCTGTCAGTTCGTTTAAGGCCTCTATAAGAACTCCCAGCTTCATTAGATGTTAGCTCATGCCTGGAACCAGACCTGTGTGGACTGTCTAGGGAGAGTGAACCCCTGTGCGGTGAGACAAAGCCTGTGTGGCTATTTGCTTGGACATTTAAAACCAGGGACTTCGGGACTAGGACAGCACTAGGCTGATCCCAGTTGTTAGTTAGGAAACCTGTATGTTTAGTTAGAGGTCAAGTTGACCAGGATTTATTTTGTTTATGTTTCTTTTGCTTTGCTGTGTTTTGTCACTGTAAATAGAAAATAAACCGCACCTTTTTGATTTTGAAAACCACAACCTCCGTTTGCTGGGCCTGTTTTTGTGTGGGGAGCCCATCCCGGGGGTCACCCACACCCGCTGCCGAGCTAACCCCCTCACAGTTGGTGGAGAATGCGGGCAGTTTTTTTTTAAACCAGCATGGAGGAGATACTGAAACAGCTTGCTCTAGCAAATGCCAATCAACAGCAGACAAATGCAGGTTTGCAAAAGAGCCTTGCAGCTCATCAACAGAGCCTTGCAGCTCATCAACAGAGCCTTGCAGCCCAGCAGCAAGCTCATCAACAGAGCCTTGCAGCCCAGCAGCAAGCTCATCAACAGAGCCTTGCAGCCCAGCAGCAGACAAACGCAACTTTGCAACAGAGTCTGGAGGCTCAGCAACAAGCCCAGCAGCAATCTGAGGCCCGCTTCATAGACCTGTTGCAGAAGCAAGAGCAGAGACTACAACAACAGATGGAAGCAGTAATGCAGCAACGTCCGCAGACCAGTGAGGAAAGCCGTCCCACTAATACCGCGTCCTTTGGGGTCAGTCGTTTATTGACAAAAATGACTGGAGAGGATGATCCAGAGGTATTTTTGACCACATTTGAAAGGACCGCTGAAAGAGAAAAGTGGCCTGAGGAGCAGTGGGCTGGACTGGTGGCTCCTCTGTTAACTGGTGAATCGCAGAAAGCTTACTATGACCTAGAGCCTAACCAAGCAAAAGACTATGTGATGCTAAAAGCTGAAATATTGGCAAGGCTGGGTGTCACCCTGGCTGTCCGGGCTCAGCGTGTGCATAACTGGACTTTCCAGCTTGGAAAACCCCCCAGGTCTCAAATGTATGATCTCATTCACCTGAGCAGAAAGTGGCTACAGCCAGAGACTTTGTCCGCACCAAAGATTGTGGAACGTGTTGTAATGGATCGGTTTTTGAGAGCTCTTCCTACTGCCATCCAAAAGTGGGTAAGCCATGGAGACCCAGAGACGGCCGATGGTCTTGTGGATCGTGTGGAGAAATACTTGGCTACAGAGAACCTGACGGCCTCTTCCAGAGACACTCGGACTTTCCACCCTAAGACCAGACCATCCCCAGGGGCGGATAAGAGGATTCCAAGGGGTGAGGGTGGAGAGAGTGAGAGGGTGGGAGCTCTACCCCAAGTTTGGCGAGAACAGCCTGGGAAATCAGCGGCTCAAGAGGCGGCAAGAAGGATCGTTTGCTACCGCTGCCGGCAAGCGGGACATATTGCAGCCAATTGCCCGGTTGTGGAGGAACCCATGCAGTGTGACTTTCTGACGGGCAGACGTCAGTCGCTGTGTGCGACAGTCGCATGCACTGCCATTCGAGGAACTGAGAAACATTTATGCAAAATGTGTGTTAATGGTAGAAATGTTGTGGTATTGCTGGATTCAGGTAGCCTTGTGACCCTGATAAAGGCTGAGTTAGTTAAAACAGAGGTCTCTGGGAATAGCAAGGTAGCTGTTATTTGTGTGCATGGGGACACCCGAGAGTATCCAGTGACTACAGTGTGTTTCGAGACCCCCAAAGGTACCCTCTTTCATCCAGTGGGCTTAGTATCTCAGTTACCGCATGACGCCATTGTGGGAAGGGATTTTCCGAAGTTCTGGGAACTGTGGGATGATCCTGAGCCCCCCACTGGTGCCCCTATGTACCAGGAATGTGATAGCCAGAACTCCCCTGAGAGTGGTGAGGACTCTCCGGAATTTCCCTTATCAGTATTGGCAGGGGAGACTCAAGAAACTGGAGAGGAGCCCACCTCCTCAGACGAAAACCTACCGTCTGTGGAGTTTTCTGATCTTGAGGTTCACAGGGAAAACTTTGCCACAGAACAGTTGAAAGACCCCGCCCTAATAAAGGCACGGGAAAACGTAGTGAAAATAGATGGCGAGTTAGTGAACCCAGATAATACCTGCACTTACCCATACTTCAGCGTAGAGAAGGACCTACTGTATCGGGTGGCAAAAAGGGCAGAAGAAACCGTTGAGCAGCTTGTGGTGCCCAAACCTTACAGGAAGTTGGTGTTGGAGTTGGCTCATGGGCACATTCTTGGAGGTCATCTGGGGACAGAGAAAACCCGAGAGAGGGTATTACAGAGATTCTATTGGCCAGGGGTGATGAAGGACATAGAAA
Source organism: Rana muscosa (assembly GCA_029206835.1). NCBI lineage: Eukaryota > Metazoa > Chordata > Amphibia > Anura > Ranidae > Rana > Rana muscosa. Next base: position 90,449,165 of record CM055121.1, read on the forward strand.
ATTATTGTTCCTCCTGCCCTGTGTGTCAGAGGTCGGCCCCGATGCCACATTTCCGTAGCCCGCTGGTCCCTCTACCCATCATTGAGGTCCCGTTTGAGAGGATCGTCATGGATTTGGTAGGTCCTATAATCAAGTCCGCTAGGGGGCACCAGTACATATTAGTCATAATGGACTATGCCACCCGTTATCCAGAAGCGATCCCTCTCCGAAATACCTCGGCCAAAACCATAGCCAAAGAGCTATCTCTTGTGTTTAGCCGGGTGGGTATTTGTAAAGAACTGCTTACGGACCAAGGTACACCCTTTATGTCCCGGGTTATGAAGGAGCTGTGTAAATTGTTCAAAGTGACGCAATTACGTACATCTGTGTATCACCCCCAAACCGATGGGCTGGTTGAAAGATTCAACAAAACCCTAAAACAAATGTTGAAGAAAGTGGTGGATAGAGATGGAAAGGATTGGGACTGTCTACTTCCTTATCTGATGTTTGCTATTAGGGAGGTGCCCCAATCCTCTACGGGATTCTCCCCCTTTGAGTTACTGTATGGGAGACACCCAAGAGGGCTGTTGGATATTGCCAAGGAAACTTGGGAAAGTGAGAGTTCTCCCCACAGGAGTGTGATTGAGCATGTCGCCCTGATGCAAGACCGAATTGCACAGGTAATGCCCATCGTGAAGGAATATTTGGCCCAAGCGCAGTTAGCACAGCAGAGAGTGTACAACCGTGGAGCCAAGACCCGTACCTTTTCCCCGGGGGATAGGATACTGGTACTTGTCCCTACGGTTGAAAGTAAATTCCTTGCCAAATGGCAAGGCCCCTACGAGATAATGGAAAAAGTGAGCGAAGTGAATTACAAGGTCAGACAACCAGGAAGGTGAAAGCCCGAACAGATCTATCACGTTAATCTGTTGAAAGCCTGGAGGGATAGAGAGTCCCTAGTCGCAGACACTTGGTCACCAGCTCAAACTGGTTGCGTGATTCCTGAGGTTGGAATAGCAGCCACCTTGTCACAACCCCAACAACAGGAGGTTAAGGAGTTTGTGCTTCGCAACAAGGAGGTATTCTCTGAGCTGCCGGGACAAACATCTGGGGTAGAGCATGACATCATTACCCCGCCCGGTGAAAGGGTGAAGTTAAAACCCTATCGGATCCCAGAGGCCCGACGGGAGGCAATACGGGAGGAAGTACAGAAAATGCTGAACTTAGGGGTGATAGAGGAGTCCCAAAGTGATTGGTCTAGTCCCATTGTGTTGGTGCCTAAACCGGATGGGAGCTGGCGATTTTGTAACGATTTTCGTCAGTTGAACAAAGTTACAAAATTTGACACCTACCCCATGCCACGTATAGATGAGTTGATCGACCGGCTGGGAACAGCCCGATACATGACGACTCTTGACCTCACAAAAGGGTATTGGCAAATCCCCCTGGCCAAGTCGGCCAAAGAGAAAACCGCATTTGTAACCCCAGACGGGGCGTTCCAATATAAAAGAATGCCGTTCGGGTTACAGAATACGCCGGCCACATTCCAGCGGAAAATGGACCAGATGCTGAGGCCCCATCGGAAGTATGCTGCGGCTTACCTGGATGACGTAATTGTCCATAGCACAGATTGGGTCTCACATCTGCCAAAAGTGCAAGCAGTCCTGGACTCTGTTCGGGAAGCGGGGTTTACGGCTAACCCCAAGAAGTGTACCATTGGGCAGGAAGAGGCCAAATATCTTGGGTACACCATTGGGAGGGGAGTAATAAAACCCCAACTCAACAAAGTCGAGGCCATCCAGAGTTGGCCACGTCCCAACAGCAAGAAGCAGGTACGAGCCTTTCTGGGAATCGCTGGGTATTATCGGCGATTCATTCCCCACTTTGCTTCTAAGGCTGTGCCCCTAACCAACCTGACGAAGGGGAAAGGGTCGGTCATGATTAAATGGACCCCCGAGGCTGAGGCAGCATTCCAATTCTTGAAACAAGCCTTATGTAGCCAGCCAGTGTTGTACTCACCCGACTTCTCTAAAGACTTTGTCGTACAAAGTGATGCGTCAGATGTGGGGTTAGGAGCAGTATTGTCCCAGGTCTGGAACGGGGAAGAGCACCCAGTCATTTACCTCAGCAGGAAGTTGAAGTCCCATGAGGTAAATTACGCCACCGTTGAAAAGGAGTGTTTAGCGGTGAAGTGGGCTCTAGATTCCCTTCGGTACTACCTGCTAGGTAGGCACTTTGACTTGGTTACGGATCACGCTCCGTTAAAGTGGATGGCTCAAAACAAGGAAACAAATAGAAGAGTGAATAGGTGGTTCCTGGCCCTCCAGGAATTCAACTTCACAGTAAAGCATCGCCCTGGCGTTCAAATGGGGAATGTGGATGCTTTGTCTCGAGTACATGAATGCCTGATTGCTGGTGTTCCAACCCCGAGGTTAAAACAAGAGGGGGGGGTATGTGACAGCAGGAAGGTAAAGTCACCTGGATGCATCCAGGGGGGTAGATATATTTCGCCCAGATTCAGGCTTTACGCCGACTTATACAACTAGGCGGAGAGTTGTATAAGCCCAGCTGGGGCTAGTGGGCTCATGGATGACTCATACCTCTAGGGAGAGGGCTGGGCGTCGTGCAGGCAGGGAGTTGATGAGACCAGCTGAAGCCTGTCAGTTCGTTTAAGGCCTCTATAAGAACTCCCAGCTTCATTAGATGTTAGCTCATGCCTGGAACCAGACCTGTGTGGACTGTCTAGGGAGAGTGAACCCCTGTGCGGTGAGACAAAGCCTGTGTGGCTATTTGCTTGGACATTTAAAACCAGGGACTTCGGGACTAGGACAGCACTAGGCTGATCCCAGTTGTTAGTTAGGAAACCTGTATGTTTAGTTAGAGGTCAAGTTGACCAGGATTTATTTTGTTTATGTTTCTTTTGCTTTGCTGTGTTTTGTCACTGTAAATAGAAAATAAACCGCACCTTTTTGATTTTGAAAACCACAACCTCCGTTTGCTGGGCCTGTTTTTGTGTGGGGAGCCCATCCCGGGGGTCACCCACACCCGCTGCCGAGCTAACCCCCTCACACCATATATGCCTGTTCAATCTCTATGCAGTATAGGCCACTGATGTACCAAGTTAAAATCTTACCTTCGGTCTAACGTTCGGCACTCTTAACTCCTTCCTCCGCACACAGAACGTAGGTACCTCACATGTGTGTTAGCTTTATATACACTACGCATGCGTGACACACGTCGCCCGCCCATGACGTTCTTTCTCGATGTTTCCCCGCCCCGTCTCTTTTGGCGTGTAGGCGACATGGCAGAGTCACAGCAGGTGTCTGTGAATTCAGAGAATTCTAACGAGGAGACAAGCCCGGAGCGGGAAACGTCACGAACAAGGAGGCGTTACAAGGCATCTAATATGTCCATTGAGGAGATGGCGGAGATGGTGGCAATATTGAACAATTCTGATTATGATGCAAAGCATGGGCCATATTCCCACCTTAATCTAAGGAAGGACAAAATTATGAAGCAAGTAGTGAAAAGTCTGAAGAATTTCAGTGTGAAAAGATCAAAGGAGCAGCTCAGAAAGAGGTGGTCTGACCTCAAACTGAGGGAGCCGGAGCAGTTAAGGAGCATTAACAGAATGCTAGAAAAAAGTAAGTACTTCTCCTGTGTCCCTATTGTTGTATTTCACAACTTACATGTTGCTCCATGTTGATGATTTTTACTCTTGCACATTCTAAAATGACATTTAAAAAAATTTAGTGGGCACAGTAATCGGTCGATACAGACACATCGTTTGCACACTACATACGATGATTTGTCAATATCCATGTTTTTAAATTTTTGGTAAAATGCCTGTTTGGATTCCATAAATGTTATTACATTGTTGTCTAGATGATGTGTTTGTAACTAGAATGCAATGCAAACTTGAATCAATGTAAAGGAGAGGACACTCAGCAGTTGTTTACACATCTGCACTCACAGGAGCACTATAGTGTGGGCCACCAGAACAACCTTTTTAGGGTGTCCAACACAGGTGCTACAGTGGGTACTGGGGGGGGGGGGCCATGTGAGAAAATTGTCACAAAAAGGTCATTATTCCAGCTTTGTTAAGTTCAAAAATCTTGTCTTCAGCTTGGAACTGTACCAAAACAGACAATTGTACCCCACTTGCAAGCAATGTTTCATATTGCTATTTATGACTTCAAATATGTGTGTGTTAAGTGTACCATTTGTTTAATTCTCATAGGGGAGAGAAGACTGGGAGGACACCACTCCTCTGAGCCCAGGAACCCCACACCTTCTATAGAACCCCAACCTCCCCAACAAGCCCAACCTGAGGATGTGGAGGAAGTAGAAGTGGATAAAGGAGAGGTGGAGGAAGGAGAAGTGGAGGAAGGAGAAGTGGATGAGGTGGTGGAACTTGTCACTACAACAGGTCAGTATCTGTCACCACAGCTTCAGGTAAGAGATGTAGGCATGCAGATTTTTATGATTTTTATTTTATTTTAGGGGATGAAAATGTTGATGAAATTCCTCGATTCTCCAGTGATGGTGCACAAAGAATCATCCAACAAATAATGGATTGTAGTACTCAACTGGACTTGATGAAGAAAAGGATGAATGCTATGGAGAATACATTTAAGGACATCATTGATGTGTTGGGGCGAATAGAATAAAACCCCCCTTTTTTTTCTAAGTTTTTTTGTCACTTTTTTAGCACTTTTACTAAAAGACAAAATTTGAAGATGCACACAGTGGGTCAACATGTGCTGTCTGCCATCACGGGATCTCGATGAACTTGTTTTGTGGGTGCAAAGGTGAAAGGAAGAAGGGGTTGCCCCCCCAAAACATGTCGATTGATCCCCCATGATGGCAGATAGCACATGTTCACATGTTCACAACAGGGATGAGGAAGAAAATAACCTATTTTACCCTCCAAAAAATTGTGTGCATCTTCAAATTTTGTCTTGTTCAGGGGTGACAACACTCCATCTTAGGAAGGGCAGATAGCCCTTTTTTGAAAAATTGTAGGTCTGAGATCTTGCCTAGAGCAGGGATATGCAATTATCGGACCTCCAGCTGTTGCAAAACTACAAGTCCCATCATGCCTCTGCCTCTGGGTGTCATTGTTGCTGCTGTCAGAGTCTCGCTATGCCTCATGGGACTTGTAGTTTGGCAACAGCTGGAGGTCCACTAATTGCATACCCCTGGCCTAGAGGTTTACATTGTTGTATTTTGAGGTATGTTTAGGAGAATTTTTGTAATTTCATAACCAAAAAAATTTGTCAGTTTAGGTCAAAACAAAAAAATGTGTTTAAAAAAAGTAGACACACCAAAAATGTTCTAAAGACCATGTGTGATTGTGCACAGAGTAAAAAACATGGAAATACCAAAAAAGTGTGGCTTCTATTTTTAAAATCCAATATAAAGTTTTTGTTGTTACCAGTGAAATGTTTGGTCTTTACTAAGGAAAATACATTTGGCACTACAAGTAGACTTAGAAAAACTAACAGACAGCTGAAATAAAAACAAAGAAAATATACAAAATGAAGGTTCAGATTATTTATAAATTTTTTGGGTAAATAGTAAAAACTATCAAAGATTGGCTGGCATTGGAATGGCCCCCCTACCCATGAAATAGTCCACATAGTTCTGCCGGATTGCATGGGCACTTTGTGGGGGCAAGCCAGCACGGACATGTTCGAGGCCCGGCAGGGCTTTGTCTGCTGCAAGTCCGGCCTCGGGCCCAACTGTGGCCATATAAGTTAGCGATTGCTTGTGCAAAAAATTGTGGAGAACACAGCAACAAAATACTATATAGTTCAGTTTGTACTCCGCCATGTGAATACTTGTTAAAAATAGGCGGCACCGGCTGGCCATTATCCCAAAGGCATTCTCCACAACTCTTCGGGCTCTGGCCAGCCGGTAGTTGAAGACCCTCCTCTCCGGGGTGGGGGTCCTCTGGGGGAAAGGCCTCATGAGATGCAGACCCAGACCAAAGCCTTCATCAGCCAAAAAGACAAAGGGGAGTCCTTCCACATTCCCTGCATCCGGTGGCAATGCAAGGTCATCACTCTGTAGACGAAGAGCAAACTCCGTCTGGGCGAAGGCTCCCCCATCCGACATCCGGCCATTCTTCCCCACATCCACATAGAGGAATTCATACTGACACCACCGCCATCAGCACAATGCTATTAAACCCCTTGTAGTTGTAAAAAAAGTAGCCCGAATGGGGTGGTGGCACGATGCAGACGTGCTTCCTGTCAATGGCTCCACCGCAGTTGGGGAAGTCCCACCGCCTGGCAAACTCCGATGCCACAGTCTGCCATTCCTGTGGCGTGGAAGGAAGCTGGGGAATCAAACAATAAAAAAAATATTAGTACTTATGCAAATAACATTGCAAGCAGATTATACAAAAACATTCTTGGCCAACATCAGTATAACATTTTGTTTAAGGATTATTTAAAATTAAAAATATAAAGAAAAATTATCACATTGCTCACCCCCTCTGATGGCCCATTGTTTTTCTTTTGGGGGGGGTGCTAGATGAGTTTGGGACCCCCCCCCCCAAAAATCAAATTCTGGAAAATTTAGACTTTAGAAACCATTTGAGGGGGGTGGGGGAGCACTACAATGGAGCTGACAAAATACATTAACAGACTAGGCTAGATGAGTTTGGGCCCAGGAGAGCATGCTGGAGAGATAAGTGAAGGGAAATATGCATGTAGGCCAAAAAAGGACTTAAAAAATTACAGCATGCATGGGGACAAAGGGAACTTTCACAGCATATTACAATCATGGTAATAGGGAAGGATGAAAGAAATACAATACATTATCATACATGAAATACATAGAATGTGATATTAAATGAGTAAACTTACCCTCATATAGTCATCCTGCAGGACTTGGATGATGGAAGAACAGGTCTCTGGGATTATGACGCCCAGAGCCTGGGGGGAGATGCCTGTCGTGAACTTCAGGTCCTGCAGACTTCTCCCTGTCACCAGGTAGCGTAAGGTGGCGATGAGCCTCTGCTCAGAACTGATGGCTTCCCGCATAACGGTGTCCTGCCTGGTGATATAGGGGGACACCAAAGCCAACAGATGCTGAAAAACGGGGTCACACATCCGAAGAAAATTCCTGTAATCCTCAGGATTATTCTCCACGATCTCCCGCAGAAAAGGCATGTGAGAGAATTGGTCCCGCTGAAGCAACCAATTCTTGGTCCATGAACTCCTCCTCACCCTGTTCAAGGACTCGTCTTGGTCCAAGACAAGAAGACCAACAGAAACACAAAGACGATGCACAACACGATCTCTACAACGAGAACGTATCCGCAACATGGCTAGAAAACAGTCGTCTGATCAGAACGAACTAAACAGAACGCACTGAAGTACAGCAAGGCCTATGAAGAACGACCTGAAAATCAGAAATGAGTGGACAAGAACGCACTGAAAAACAGATACGACCTGACTACACGCCCTGAAAGACAAGTTACGAACCCACAAGCACCAACTGAACCGCATAAATCGATATGAAAGCATGAAGTCTGAAAAGCGCGAATCGTCTCTTCCCAAACTTTTATTAACACGCGGCAACACAAGATTAGCAAAAGCAGCCAAAGGGGTGGCGCCATGAGAATTGAACTTCCCCTTTATACTGCCGTCATACGTGTTGTACGTCACCGCGCTTTTAGACCGACGAGATTTTGGATTGACAGTGTGTATGCAAGGAAAGCTTGACAAGAATCTCTTCAAGCTTGACAAGAAACCCGTCGAGAAAAACGTCGTTTTTTTTCAACGAGATTCTCGGCCGTGTGTACGAGGCTAAAGTCCTAGGGAATTTTTTTTATTTTTTTGTTCCATAAATTTTTTATTGATAGAACAGAAAATCAAAAACATACATTGTAACAGTGACATAGTCTCTTGGAATAAGTAATATTACAGTAATAATGCATTACAATAAACTATAAGATATTACTACTGATATTGCAATATAATGTTATCAAATGAAATTGAGATCAACAATTTAATTGAGGAAATTAAAAAAAAAGAAAATAGTATTATGCAATAGGGAGGTGGGGAGGAGAGAAAAAAAAACACAAGGGGGATCTTCACTTTCGATTACTGTGTAATAATCAAATATACTATATATTGAGTGTTTTATAGGCTGTGGTATTTTTAAACTCTAACCAGTTGTACCATATCAATGCAAATTTAGTTACTTTTTTCCTGTGCTATGCTAATAATTTGTTCTATTTTTTCTATGTTATTTATTCTACGAAACCACTCCTTTTTTGTTGGGATAGCATTCGACCGCCAGTGGCAGGGAACGCAGTGTCTTGCAGCATTTATCATAAACATTGTTAGCGATTTTAGATATTGTTTTTTAGGGATCAAGTTGTGGTGTAGTAAGTATTGAGCTGGATCAAGCCTAAGGTTCTCTGAGGTAATTGTACTAATAGTTTCATGAACCATAGTTTCATGAACCATTTTCCAGAAAGTCTGGATCATTGGGCAGGACCACCATATATGTAAAATCGAGCCTTCCTCATGTTTACCTCTCCAGCATTTGTTGGATATTTGAGGTGAAAATTTGTGACGTAGAGCTGGAGTTCTGTACCATCTTGTAATGATTTTGAAACCACATTCTTGTGTGGCTACATTCAGCGACTAGGGTTGAGCGAACCCGAACTGTAAAGTTCGGGTTCGTACCGGACTTCTGGGTTTTTGGTACCCGGACCTGAACCCGAACAATGTACCGTATGTTCGGGGTCGGGTTCGGTGTTCGGCAATGTAATGGCAGGGCAGCCAATCAACATTTGTTTAACTTGTGTGCCCTTAGAAGCCATCACAGCCATGCATACTAATGGCATGGCTGTGATCGGCCAGTGCAGCATGTGACCCAGCCTCTATATAAGCTAGAGGCACATAGCACAGCACGTCACTCTGCTTCAGTTAGTGTAGGGAAAGGTTGCTGCTGCTGTTGCTTTGAGGGAGAGAATTAGATAGGAGTCCTGTCCTGATTCAGAAATCAAATTACTCAGCGATCTACCTTGCTTTTGTTGTGTGGGTGCAGTGCACAATCTTTTTATCCTGCCCTGAGCCCAGTGCCAGAGAAAAGATAACTTTTATCCGTCTGTTAGTTAGGTTGGCATTTTATGCAAGCTCAGTGCTCCAGCACTGCATATGTTACTGTGAGATAAACACTTTAGATACTGTTCTCCTATTCTGCTCTTCAAAAAAAGAATAATTTAGGGCAAAAAAAAAATTTAGGTGCGTTTTCTGCCCAAAAAAAATTTTTGGTGCATTTTCTGCATATCTGTATGTGTGAGATACACACTTTAGATACTGTTCTCCTATTCTGATTTTCAAAAAAATATTAATTTAGGGCAAAAAAGAAAATTTTGGTGCGTTTTCTGCATATCTGTACCTGTGAGATACACCCTTTAGATACTGTTGCTCTATTCTGCTATTCAAAAAACACCCATTTAGGGCAAGATCCTAAATTTGAGAAATATGAGGATACCGTCAAATAAGGGACGTGGCCCCGGTCGTGGTGCTGCTGGTGTGGAGCTCCTGTTGCAGGGAGAGGACGTGGCCGATCTGTGCCTGCTACACGCACAAGTGAAACACCTTCCTCAGGTGCGAGTAGGCGACAGAGCCTGCAGCGGTATTTGGTCAGGCCTAATGCGGCTCTACGAATGTTGAGGCCAGGCCCAGGACAAGTACAGGCGATAGTAGATTGGGTTGCTGACAGTGCCTCCAGTTCCTTTACATTGACTCCCACCCAGTCTACTGCTGAAAGATCAGAGTTGGCACCTGCAGCCGATGTCCATCAGTCTTTCACCTCACCCCCTTGCAAATCAGCCAAGCAGTCTGAGCCCCAAGTCATGCAGCAGTCTCTTCTGCTTTTTGATGACTCTGTTAGCAGGATTTCCCAGGGCCATCCACCTAGCCCTACCCCAGAAGTGGAAGAGATTGAGTGCACCGATGCCCAACCACTTATGTTTCAAGATGAGTACATGGGAGGACCATCGCAGCACGTCTCGGATGATGAAGAAACACAGGTGCCAACTGCTGCTGCTTTCGCAATTGTGCAGACCGACAAGGAGGGCAGGGGTGAAGACTGGGTGGAAGATGATGTGGAGGACGATGAGGTCCTCGACCCCACATGGAATCAACATCATGCAGGTGACCTGTGTAGATCGGAGGAAGAGGTGGTGGTCGCACAGAGCCACCAGCACAGCCGAAGAGGGAGCAGGGTGCAAAAGCGGAGCGTCCGTCCCCTAGACAGTACGCCTGCTACTGCCCAACGCAGCAAGGGACCGAGCACACCAAAGCCAGGTCCAAGGAGTTCCCCTAGCGTGGCAGTTCTTCAGACAATGTGCTGATGACAAGAAACGAGTGGTTTGCACGCTGTGCAATCAGAGCCTGAAGCGAGGCATAAACGTTCTCAACCTGAGCACAACCTGCATGACCAGGCATCTAAGTGCAAAGCACAAGCTGAGCAGACACCTCAAAAACCAAGAAAGGTCTCTGGCTCCTCCTGCTTCCTCTTCTGCTGCAGTCTCGGCCTCTTCATCCACCTCTGTAGTGACAGTGGCAGGATCTGCCAGCAACACTACCACCTGGGTCACCAACCATCTCCACAATGTCCCATGGAAGCGTTCAGCTCTCTATCTCCCAAACACTGAAGCGGAAGAAGAAGTACCCCCCTACCCACCCGCGATCCCTGGCCCTGAATGCCAGCATTGCAAAATTCCTGGCCTTTGAAATGCTGTCATTCCGTCTGGTGGAGACGCAGAGTTTTAAAAGCCTGATGGCATTGGCTGTCCCACAGTACGTCGTGCCCATCTGCCACTACTTTTCCAGGCGAGCCCTCCCTTCCCTGCACAACCAAGTGGGGGACAAAATCAGGTGTGCACTGAGCAACGCCATCTGTGGCAAGGTCCACCTAACTACGGATACGTGGACCAGTAAGCACGGTCAGGGACATTATATCTCCCTAACAGCACACTGGTTAAATGCAGTGGCGGCTGGGCCTGAGGCAGATAGCAGTTTGGCGCATGTCCTTCCACCAGAAAGGATTGCAGGGCACTTCAGTTTGCCTCCTGATGCTAACTCCTCCTACTCCGCTTCCTCATCCTCTACCACCTCCTCATCCAGTCAGCATAACACCTTCACCACCAACTTCAGCACAACCAGGGGTAAACGACAGCAGGCAGTTTTAAAACTTTCCTGTTTGGGGGAAAAACGCCACACCGCGCAGGAGTTGTGGAGGGACATGGAACAACAGACCGATGAGTGGTTGGTGGCAGTGAGCCTCAAGCCCGACCTGGTGGTGTGCGATAATGGGCAAAATCTCGTAGCAGCTCTGGGCCTAGCCGGTTTGACGCACATCCCTTGCCTGGCGCATGTGCTGAATTTAGTGGTGCAGGGGTTCCTTAAAAATTACCCCGATATGCCAGAGCTCCTGCAGAAAGTGCGGGCCGTCTGTGCGCACTTTCGGCGTTCTCACCCTGCTGCTGCTCGCCTGTCAGTGCTGCAGCGTAACTTCATCCTTCCCGCTCACCGCCTCATATGTGACGTGCCCACAAGGTGGAACTCCCCCTTGCACATGCTGGCCAGACTGTGCGAGCAGCAGCAGGCGATAGTGGAGTTTCAGCTGCAGCACACACGCGCGATTCGCTCTGCAGAACAGCACCACTTCACCACCAATAACTGGGCCTCCATGCGAGACATGTGTGCCTTGTTGCACTGTTTCGAGTACTCCACCAACATGGCCAGTGCCGATGACGCCGTTCTCAGCGTTACTATCCCAGTTCTATGCCTCCTTGAAAAAATTATTTGGGCGATGATGGAAGAGGATGTGGCACAGGAGGCAGAGGAGGAGGAAGAGGGATCATTTCCAAGGCTTTCAGGGCAGTCATTCACAAGTGGCTCCGAGGGTGGGTTCCTGCACCAACAAACGCCAGGTACACAATTGTCCAGCAAGGGCACAGTTCTGGAGGATGACGAGGTGGAGGATGAGGAGGAGGAGATGGAGGAGGAGGAACCATGTTCACAGCAGGGTGGCACCCATACCAGCTCATGGCCATCACTGGTGCGTGGCTGGGGGGATACAGAGGACACAAACGATACACCTCCCACAGAGGACAGCTTTTCGTTGCCTCTGGGCAGCCTGGCACACATGAGCGATTACATGCTGCAGTGTCTCCGCAATGACCGCCGAGTTGCCCCCATTCTAACAGGTGCTGATTACTGGGTGGCCACGCTGCTGGATCCCCGTTACGAGGACAATGTACCGTCCTTAATTCCCTCACTGGAGCCTGATTGTAAGATGCGCAAGTACAAGCGCACGCTGGTAGACGTGCTGCTGGTGGCATTCCCACCTGACAGCGGGGGCACAGTGGAAGCACAAGGCGAAGGCAGAGGAGGAGGAGGAGGAAGAGGTCGCCAATGCAGCCGGGGCACCTCCAGCACCTCAGAAGGCAGGGTTAGCATGGCTGAAATGTGGAAAAGCTTTGTCAGCACGCCACAACAACCAGCACCACCAGCTGATATTGAACGTCTTAGCAGGAGGCAGCATTTCACCATCATGGTGGAGCAGTATGTGTGCACACGCCTACACGTACTAAATGACGGGTCTGCCCCCTTCAACTTCTGGGTCTCCAAATTGGGCACATGGCCTGAGCTTGCCCTTTACGCCTTGGAGGTGCTGGCCTGCCCTGCAGCCTGTGTATTATCTGAACGTGTAATTAGCACGGCAGGGGGCGTAATCACAGACAAGCGCAGCCGCCTGTCCAGAGCCAATGTGGACAAGCTCATGTTAATTAAAATGAACCAGGCATGGATCCCACAGGACTTGTCCGTACCTTGTGCAGAATAGACATGTATACCGGCCTTACCCAGCCATTGTTGCATTTTTGATCTCTCTCACTTTTTTTGGGGTGTACCCTAATTTAAAAAAAATAAAAATAAAAAACAAAAACCAGTGTTGGCTACCTCGTCCGCCTCCACCGCCGCTTCCACCTACACCGCCACATCCACCACCACCTCAACCTCCTACTCAATATGGACCTCGTCCTCCTAGGTCAAGATTATTATTATTTTTTTTTATATATTTTGTTATTTTAAGTTATTATTTCCCTATCCATATTTGTTTGCAGAGCACTTGTCATGCTCTTAACAACATTTAGCTGCTATTTGCAGCCCTCTAGCCCTTTCCCTTACCTTTTTAGAGCTATTTTAGTCCTCAAAAGTTCGGGTCCCAATTGACTTCAATGGGGTTCGGGTTCAGGGTCAAGTTCGGGTCAAGTTCGGGTCCCGAACTCAATTTTTTTTCTGAAGTTCGGTCGAACACGAACATCCGCTCAACCCTATCAGTGACCCTTTATGAGCATACATATATATTGTTTCCCAATCTGTTTGCGATAAATTTATGTCTAGGTCTTTTTCCCATGACTAACTGGAGAAGTCCGTTTTACCCTCAAAAAGTGAATTATACAAGGTGGAGATGATATGTCTTTGCAGGGTTTTCTTTAAGCATAAATCTTCGAGTTGTGAGTGACCTTGACCAGAAGTGGGCTGTTTCTCTTGGAAAATTTTATATTTCCATAAGTGTTGATTTTATGACTTCCTCACAATGTTCAGTGTTTCACACCTCTTCCCAATCACTACTGAGTCTTGTAATGACACGGAGGTCACCGATGAAAGAACACTCAACACGGCGGCAAACCCAAGAGATCAACACATAGAAGTGTCAGTTTCCCTTTGGACTTTAGCCTGGGATTTATCATGAAATTATAAGCATTCTGCTGTCATGGGCAGCATTAAAGGTAAGCATTCACTTGCCTTTTTGCATGTATGGGTCTTTGATTTGTAATACTTAGTGACACTGTAACTTTAATTAGGGTATTGAAGTAATTGTAGTGACTAATCTAGCCTAATTTGACTTTAGTGGATAATCTAGAAATCTTCACATACAATTAATAAACTATTAAAAAGTCATGTCAAGGATTACTTCAAGGCAAATGCTGCAGTGATAACTCACAATATAACATGTGGTTGCTAAATCTACTCTATACTTTCCTTTTGAGCCATTTGTCTTGTGTTGCATGGAGTTCTCAAGGGTGACAGTAAAAGTATTAACAAAATAGCAATGTGTGTGATGAGCCTTCACATTTCTTCACAAGTGGCATAAATTTCTCCAAAAGATATCACTTCTGAATATCACTTTAGGCCAGAAAGTACTACATCGCCAAATGTAATTTTATAAGAAATGAAGCTAGACTCTATAAAACAGTACAAGATGCCTATAAGATAAAGGTTACAGTGACACGTCAAAAAGATGTGCTCGGTTTTTTTTTTTTTCCCCAAGTCAAATAATAGGTAGAAAATACAAATTAGGAAGACATACAATTGATAGATACAATAAAGAATCTAGGCACAAACAGTGCTATTGTAAGTTTGCCATTCATTCATCCATGTTTACAGTAGACAGTCCCCATTTTGAGGGTTTTGTCTAAAGGAAATAAACATCCCTGGCCATGTTCCCAGTGCAACTGAATATATAGCAATTACAGAAAGCTGCACCTCTGTTATGTTCTTTTTTCTCTTTAGCCCCAACAACTTTATTGACACTTATTAACACTCTGGGGGTGATTTATTATCAACAGTGCGCTGCGCCGGTTCATACCTTAATTGGTGCGCCGGATAAATCCTTAATTGGGCGCATGAACCGGCGGCGCACTGCTATAGTAAATAAAAATGTCAGCGGCGCTTGTATCTCTGTTCAAAATGAATGGTTCCCTATGGGAGCCCGGGAAGTCGGATCAAGACGATCTGACTTGCGGGGCGACTCGTGTGCCGGTTGACACAGGGGCAGCGCGACTTTGCGAGGCAACTTAGACATGACTTGAACGTGAAGCAGACGCTCAAGTCGTGTCCTGGATGCGACTTGAAGTACTTGCCCGAGAAATGTTCTCGGCGACAAGGTACTGCAAGCCTCGCTGTCCCCTGTGTTTGGTATGAATCATGAAGGGGAACTCCAGGCCAAATTTTAAATAAAAAACCGCATGGGTTCCCCTCCAGGAGCACACCAGGCCCTTAGGTCTGGTATGGATTTTAAGGGAAACCCCCCTACGCCGAAAAAACTGCGTGGGGGGTCCCCCCAAAATCCATACCCTTCTCCGAGCACGCAGCCCGGCAGGTCAGGAAAGGGGGGGCAAGCAGCCCCCCTCCCTCCTGAACCGTACCAGGCCGCATGCCCTCAACATGGGGGGTTTGGTGCTTTGGGGCAGGGGGGCGACCTGCGGCCCCCCCACCCCAAAGAACCCTCCCCTATGTTGATGGGGACAAGGGCCTCTTCCAGACAACCCTGGCCATTGGTTGTCGGGGTCTGCGGGCGGGGGGCTTATCGGAATCTGGGAGCCCCCTTTTATAAGCGGGCCCCTAGATCCCAGCCCCCCCTGTGTGAAATGGTAATGGGGTACAAATGTACGCACATGGATTTCACGGGGACTTTCCCTGTGGTGTCAGATGAGGGCGGGGTCACCGGGTGGCAGCGGACCCAGAGGAGAACTGAAGAACTGAAGCGTCACACAGCGGGAACCTCGAATTTAAGCGGAGTGGCCGGAGAAAGAAGAGGGGAACAAGAAGCCGGAGCAAGATGCGGACGAGAACACTGAAGGAAGAAGGAAGATGAAGATGAAGATGGAGAAAGAAACCTGAATGGAGAAAAGAAGAAGTTGGAAGAAGAAGGAAGAAGATGGAAGAAAGGAGAAGACATTAATAAAGGAATTGTCAAAAACCGGCTATTGTCATTTTTAACCCTTTTTTGTGAAATGGTAGGGGTACATTTGTACCCCATTACCATTTCACACAGAAGGGGGCCGGGATCTGGGGGTCCCCTTTGTTAAAGGGGGCTTCCAGATTCCGATAAGCCCCCTGCCCACAGACCCCCACAACCACTGGGCAAGGGTTGTGGGGATGAGGCCCTTGTCCCCATCAACATGGGGACATCCTCCCCATGTTGAGGGCATGTGGCCTGGTACGGTTCTGGAGGGACGGGGGGCCACTCTCTTTTCCTGAGGCCTGCCAGGTTGCGTGCTCAGATAAAGGGTCTGGTGTGGATTTGTAGGGGGACTCCACGCCATTTTTTTTAAGTTTGGCGCATGGGTTCCCCTTAACCACTTCGATACAGGGCTTTTTATACCACTTCCATACGGGGCCTATTCTAGCACTTCTCTCCTACATGTACAAATCATCATTCTTTTGCTAGAAAATTACTCAGAACCCCGAAACATTATATATGTTTTTTTAGCAGACACCCTAGGGAATAAAATGACGGTCATTTTCTTGCACGGTATTTGCGCAATAATTTTTCAGACGCCTTTTTTAAAAAAAAAAAAATGGTTTCATGAATTAAAAAATAACAAAACTGTAAAGTAAGGCCTCGTACACACGACCGATTTTCTCGTCGTAAACAGTCAAGAAAAGTGCCGCGAGAGTTTTTTTGTCTAGAAAAACGTTCGTGTGTATGGTTTTACGACGAGAAACTTGACGAGAATCTCGACGAGAAAATAGAGAACCTGCTCTCTATTTTCTCGTCAGGAGTCCAGATTTCCTCGTCGTGTTTCTCGTCGGCCTGTTTTGTGACGAGAAAATGGTTCGTGTGTATGCTTTTACGACTCTTCCAAAAGTGCGCATGCTCACAAGCAACTATGAGACGGGAGCGCATCTTCTGGTAAAACAAGCCTTCATAATGGAGAGAGCACATTCGTCACGCTCATAAATATTTCATCGTTTAAATGTTCTGCATTGAATTCTTCGTTAGAATGTTACATTAATCAAAACGAGAGACCTTCTTTTGCTGCTGATATTCACACAGAGTTATGCCTTATTTTTAACCTTTTTCATGCTGCTCTTTATAAGATTTATGTGTATTATATCGTGCAAGTTTTTAGGAATAATTTAAATGGTTAGATTTTTCAAAATGATGTTAATTATAATTTCTCAATGTTTTGATAGCGATCTCCCATTTAATTTTCTAATCTATATTTTTAAAATTTCACACCATGTTTTTGAGCTAATCAGATTTAGTTATTCTTTTGGGGGGGTGATATCTGTGCCTTTTATTGTCAGTCAAATGTATCTGCTTACTCCAAAGCTTGTTTTTTTTTATTTAAAAATACACATAGTCAAGTATGAACTTAAACAAAAAACACATTTATTCATGTTTATAAATTAAATAAAGAGAAGGCAGCGCTGGAGAAGCTGCTGCCATTTGTGCATCCCAGGGACCCCAGAGCACACAGCAACCCTGTGTGGACACTAAAATTGGGAGCTTGAGAAGGCCCACATTTCAGAACACAATCTGATGCTGGCCTCCCAGAGGTCAGGAACAGCAGCAGGTGAGATATATGTCCCAAGTGTGTGGTACTACAGATAGCAGAACAGGTGTCTGGGATTATGAGGCCCAGAGCCTGGGGGGAGATGCCTGTGGTGAACTTCAAGTCCTGAAGACTTCTCCCTGTCGCCAGGTAACGCAACGTGGCGATGAGCCTCTGCTCAGCACTGATGGCTTCCCGCATAACGGTGTCCTTCCTGGTAATATAGGGGGACACCAAAGCCAACAGTTCCTGAAAAACGGGGTCAGACATCCTCAGAAAATTCCTGTAGTCCTCAGGATTATTCTCGACGATCTCCCGCAGCAGAGGCATGTGGCAGAATTGGTCCCGCTGGAGCAACCAATTCTTGGTCCATGAACTCCTCCTCACACCATTCATGGACTGGTCTTGGTCCAAAACAAGCAGACCAACACCAAGCGCACGCACAGCACGAACTCGACGACGAGAACGTCCAGGCGACATGGCTAGGAAACGGTCGTCTAATCAGAACGTACAGAACAGAACGCACTTTAGAACAGCAAGGCCTATGAATAACGAACTGAAATTCAGAAACGAACAGGCAAGAACGCACTGTAAAACAGATACGACCTGCCTAGACGCCCTGAAAGTCAAGATACGAACCCACAAGCACAAACTGAACGGCAGAAAACGATCTGAAAAGTACGAAGACTGAAAAGCGCGAATCGTCTCTTCCCAAACTTTTACTTCACACGCGGTAACACGAGATCAGCAAAAGCAGCCCAAGGGGTGGCGCCAAGAAAAAAGATCTTCCCCTTTATAGTGCCGTCGTACGTGCTGGACGTGAGCGCAGAGAACCACAAGGAAATTGGGAAATGACAGTGTGTACGCATAGAAAGCTTGACGAGAAAATCGACAAGCTTAACAAGAATCTCGTCGAAAAAAACGACGTGTTTTTTACGACGAGAAAATCGGTCGTGTGTACGAGGCCTTAGCCCAATTTTTTGGGAAAATATGAAAGATGATGTTACGCCGAGTAAATAGATACCTAACATGTCACGCTTTAAAATTGCGCACACTCATGGAATGGCGCCAAACTTCGGTACTTAAAAATCTCCATAGGCGACGCTTTACATTTTTTTACAGGTTACCAGGTTAGAATTACAGAGGAGGTCTAGTGCTAGAATTGTTGCACGCGCTCTAACGCACGCGGCGATACCTCACATATGTGGTTTGAACGGCGTTTACATATGTGGGCGACTTACGTGTGCATTCGCTTCTGATCACGAGCTATCGGGGACAGAGGTGTTTTAATTTTTTTTTTTTTTTCACACTTATTTAACTTTTTTTTTTTGGATCACTTTTATTCCTATTACAAGGAATGTAAACATCCCTTGTAATAGGAATGTGTGTGACAGGTCCTCTTTATTGAGAGATGCGGGGTCAATAAGACCCCAAATCTCTCCTCCAGGCTGGAAAGCATGAGATCGTGATTTTTTTTTCACTGATCTCATACTTACTAGCCGCAATGGCGGCTTTGTTTACATTTGAGGACCGGGCGTGACGTCATCACATCGCGCCCGGGCCTCCGACGATTATAGAGATGACTGGTGACCATCTGCTCACCAGTCATCTCTATGCTCGTCACGTGACCCACCACCGGCGCCGTATGATTCTCTCCGGGTCCCCAATCGCACGGGAGAGCCCAGAGAAGCACCGGATGGCGGCGGGAGGGGGGGATGTTCCCTCCCGCCGCCTATAAGAACGATCAAGTGGCGGAACCGCCGCTATGATCATTCTTATGGTGCACAGAATCACTGGCACAACAAAAGGATATCTGAATGATGCCTCTAGCTGCAGGCATCATTCAGATATCCCCCTTCAAACCTAGGACGTCATATGACGTCCACCCAGGATGGGAGATCCCATCTGTGGACATCATATTACTATGGCTGGGTACTGAAGTGGTTAAAATCCATACCAGAACTGAAGGGCCCGATACGGATTTTGGGGGGGACCCGCACGTCATTTAAAAAAAAAAATTGGCGTGGAGTTCCCCTTAATATCCATACCAGACCTGAAGGGCCTAGTAATGGAATTTGGGGGGACCCCACGCATTTTTTTTTTTTCAAAGTCGACAATTCATTATAGCCGCGAGTGCTTTTAAATGCCTTTTTTTTTCCTTTAGAAATGTAATTTTGCTGTCGGACTGTTATATAACGGCAAGTTTAGGAGGTGCGCCTGTTCAACTTATGCAAATGCATTTACGTGACTTGACATTTACTAAGAGTTTGCCGGCGCAGTGAACCGGCGCATTTGAACGAGTAAAATTGCCGCGCAGAGCACAAAAAGATCCCTCGCAGTTCTAAACGTACTTGCCGGCGCAGCAGGCTGGTTCAGAAAAAGTTACTTTCTCATTCTATTTTGGGCATATTTGTTACTTGGGCAGTTGTCACTACACTTCCTCAGATCACCCCACGTCACCCCAATTATATTGCCACTTCCAGCTTCTTTATTTTTAATTTGAAGATGCCGTGCGCCAGGTCCATAGTGGCGCACTGAGCGCCTCCTTCCGTGCGCCGAGAACACTATAGTAAATAGGGAATAGCGCTGCGTTACCGGCGCTAATGTTTCGGAAATACCAAAACTGCCATTGCGCACGCAGATGCGCCGATACTCATGGCGCAAATGTTTTGTAAATCAGCCCCTCTGTGTTACTTACTGCTGACTCATGAATTCTGTGTTACTTACTACAAACCTTTAAACACTGTGTTACTTGTTGCTGGCTTATTAACTCAGCATAACATATTACTGACCCCTGTATTTTGCTTCACATACTACTGACCTCTGAACTCTGTATAACATACTATTGACCCCTGACCTTTAAGTTACTTATTACTTGACCTCTGAACTTTGCATTACTTACTACTGGTCTCTAAACTCTTCATTACTTACTTCTGACCCTGAAATCTGCATTAAATACTACTGACCTCTGAACTCTGCATTGTTTATTGTTGACCCGTATACTGTGCCTGACAGGCTACTCACCTCTAAACATTACATTGCTCAAAGTCATAATATCACACTCACTGTCACATCTGAATGTATTGCAGAACCAGGAGAAAATGTGTATGTCGGCCTTCACTGGCATGACAGAGTACACATGTTATATAAAAATCAAATTTGAATACAAAAATTTAAAAAAACAGCAATAATTAAAAATATTGTTTGGGTATACATAGCAAAAAGAACAATTCTACTGTATATGCCATATATTGTATTAACCAACTGCAAAATAAAATTCCTTTACAGTGATCATCAGTCCTCATGGGTCAATGCGTTTCTCATTTAGGCTTTCTCAGGACTCATGAATAGTGTTGAGCGGGTAGCTGGATATTCGGGTCCGGCGGGTTCGGCCGAACTTCGGAAAAAAGTTCGGATTCGGGACCGAACTTTAACCCGAACCCGGACCCGGACCCCATTGAAGTCAATGGGGACCCGGACTTCTGACGACTAAAAAGGCTCTAAAAAAGTAATGGAAAGGGCTAGAGGGCTGCAAATGGCAGCAAAATGTTGTTAAGAACATGGCAAGTGCTCTGCAAACAAATGTGGATAGGAAATAACTTAAAAGAACATAAAAAAAATTAAAAAATAAAAAAATATGCTGGAGGCCCCCTTTTCAGCAGAAGAGGTACAGGAAGTCATTAAGAACCTCAGAAACTCAACGGCACAATGCCACACATATGGTGGGAATGCCCCAGAATACGCCCTTTCTGGAATAAATTATTTAATTTAATGGATAAGCTAGTGGGAAAATAAAATACTTTGAAATAAAAATGTAGCGGGGTGCTAAATTTAAGGAAAGTGTTTGAGTGGTAAATAGGCTCAAATACCCTAATTCTGTAGGATTCATGGACCATTTTGTCCTCGGGGGACAGTATTGGTGTGCAGTTCCCTGCGGCCTACAGGTGGCGCCTTTTGTGTCCCCTCTTGGCAGTAGTACAGCGGGGCGGGGAACCTGCTGTGCATGCCGGGAGAGCATATAAAAGGGGCAGACCTTTGGCCTGGGGGCTGATGTCCAGTGGGGTCCGCGCCCAGGTGCCTTCGGCCTGGGTGCATGTGTTCCTGTTCCATCTCGGGCACCTTTAGCCCGGGTTGAGGTACTATCCTGGAGTTCTTGCTGCCCTGGGTATAGAGGCCTAGGGGCGGGAGTAAAGCCTGGAGTCCAGAGCCGCCTCGTGTAGGGGACCCTGTTCCAGGGAAGGGAGGATCATTCTGATGGACCGATGCGGGAGTCACGGTGAAGGAATGGTCTGTTGACTCCCTGGAGAGATGTCTTCCCCTTGATATGGGCTAGGTTCGTAGAAGGAGAAGCTCAAGGTCACCATGACTGTATCAGAGGCCTTATTCAACCGGCCCGTGGCAGGGGCCTTATACACCCTGGTCTGTGGCTGAGACCAAAGTTCTCCAGGCCCGTGGCAGGGGCCTTGTACACCCGGTCTGTGGCAGAGACCAACCTCAATGTCTGTGGCAGAGACCGTGCGCCAAAAACTGTTTGAGAAACCTAAGCAGTGAAGTGAATGTGCTACGTTTGTGCCTGGACCTCCTCCACACCTTAAGCTGTCCTGTTTCTTTGCTCTAACCTTTTCTATCTGAGTACAGTTTATTTTGCCATGAGAGAATAAGAGTTGGAGTTTCAGCTGGTGTGGACATTGACTTTACTGGCAATTAAAGGACTTGCCTCTACCTACAGTAGAGGTGAGAATCATCCTCTGGAGGAGTTTTGACTCCGGCTGTGGACACGGCCCGTCAAGTACACCGCTCAACCTCTTTATATAGGATGATACGGGCTGGTAGTGCGGTGTGCCTTTCTCCCTCCTGCGAAGAGCCAACAACATAAAGGCAGGTAAGGGGGAAAGGATCTGTGCGCTACAAAAAAATAAAATAAAAATTTTAATCTTGGCCTAGCAGGACGAGGTCCATATGGAGTAGGAGGTTGAGGTGGCGGTGGATGTGGCTGTGTAGGTGGAAGCGGCGGTGGAGGAGGACGAGGTAGCCAACACTGGTTCAAAAATACAACAATGGCTGGGTAAGGCCGGTGATGTGTCGAATTCTGTCCCCTGTCGAATAGTGTCCGCCCTGTACTGCGCTTGCTGAGTATGTAGGACAAGGGGATTTCAAAAATCTCCCAAGACTAACGGCGCCTGCGTGTTGAGTTCAGGTGAAGGCCACACCATCCGTGGTTCAAGCCGAGCCAAGCAAGGCCGCGATCGAAGCGAGCCCGTGAGGGGCCCTGTTACTATGTGCTACCGTATGTCCTCTTGGATGGTGGGGCTTGAACCTGCACTCACAGCGCAGGCGCCGTTCATCTTCGGAGATTTTGTGAATCTCCTTGTCCTCTGTACTGCGCAAGCGCTGCGCCTGCGCAGTACGGGCCGGGCACAATCCGATGGCCGGACAGTTTTTGTCACAACACCGGTATACATGTCTATTCTGCACAAGGTACGGACAAGTCCTGTGGGATCCATGCCTGGTTCATTTTAATGAACGTGAGTTTGTCCACATTGGCTCTGGACAGGCGGCTGCGCTTGTCTGTGATAACGCCCCCTGCCGTGCTAAATACACGTTCAGATAATACACTGGCTGCAGGGCAGGCCAGCACCTCCAAGGCATAAACGGCAAGCTCAGGCCATGTGCCCAATTTGGAGACCCAGAAGTTAAAGGGGGCAGACCCGTCATCCAGTACGTGTAGGCCTGTGGACACATACTGCTCAACCATGTTGGTGAAATGCTGCCTCCTGCTAAGACGTTCCATCTCAGCTGGTGGTGCTGGTTGTTGTGGCGTGCTGACAAAGCTTTTCCACATTTCGGCCATGCTAACCCTGCCTTCTGAGGTGCTGCCGGTGCCCCGGCTGCGTTGGCGACCTCTTCCTCCTCCTCTGCCTTCGCCTTGTGCTTCCACCGTACGCCCGCTGTCAGGTGGGAATGCCACCAGCAGCGCGTCTACCAGCGTGCGCTTGTACTCGCGCATCTTACGATCCCGCTCCAGTGAGGGAATTAAGGACGGTACGTTGTCCTTGTAACGGGGATCCAGCAGGGTGGCCACCCAGTAATCAGCACCAGTTAAAATGTGGGCAACTCGGCTGTCGTTGCGGAAACACTGCAGCATGTAATCGCTCATGTGTGCCAGGCTGCCCAGAGGCAAAGAAAAGCTGTCCTCTGTGGGAGGTGTATCGTCTGTGTCCTCTGTATCCCCCCAGCCACGCACCAGTAATGGCCACGAGCTGGTCTGAGTGCCACCCCGCTGTGAACATGGATCCTCCTCCTCCTCCTCCTCCATCTCCTCCTCCACCTCGTCATCCTCCAGAACTGTGCCCTTTCTGCCGGACAATTGTGTACCTGGCGTTTGTTGGTGCAGGAACCCACCCTCGTAGCCACTTGTGAAAGACTGCCCTGAAAGCCTTTGAAATGATCCCGCTTCCTCCTCCTCCTCCTCCTCATCCTCCTGTGCCACATCCTCTTCCATCATCGCACGAAGCGTTTTTTCAAGGAGGCATAGAACTGGGATAGTAACGCTGAGAACGGCGTCATTGGCACTGGCCATGTTGGTGGAGTACTCGAAACAGCGCAACAAGGCACACAGGTCTCGCATGGAGGCCCAGTTATTGGTGGTGAAGTGGTGCTGTTCCGCAGAGCGACTCACGCGTGATTGCTGCAGCTGAAACTCCACTATTGCCTGCTGCTGCTCGCACAGTCTGGCCAGCATGTGCAAGGTGGAGTTCCACCTTGTGGGCACGTCACATATGAGGCGGTGAGCTGGAAGGCCGAAGTTACGCTGCAGCGCTGACAGGCAAGCAGCAGCAGGGTGAGAACGCCGAAAGTGCGCACACACAGCCCGCACTTTCTGCAGCAGCTCTGGCATATTGGGGTAATTTTTAAGGAACCTCTGGACCACCAAGTTCAGCACATGCGCCAGGCAAGGGATGTGCGTCAAACCGGCTAGACCCAGAGCTGCTACGAGATTTCGCCCATTATCGCACACCACCAGGCCGGGCTTGAGGCTCACTGACAGCAACCACTCATCGGTCTGTTGTTCCATGTCCCTCCACAACTCCTGCGCGGTGTGGGGATTTTCCCCCAAACAGGAAAGTTTTAAAACTGACTGCTGTCGTTTACCCCTGGCTGTGCTGAAGTTGGTGGTGAAGGTGTTACGCTGAATGGATGAGGAGGCGGTAGAGGATGAGGAAGCGGAGAAGGAGGAGTTAGCAACAGGAGGCAAACTGAAGCGCCCTGCAATCCTCGGTGGTGGAAGGAAATGCGCCAAACCGCTATCTGCCTCAGGCCCAGCAGCCACTGCATTTACCCAGTGTGCTGTTAGGGAGATATAACGTCCCTGACCGTGCTTACTGGTCCACGCATCCATAGTTAGGTGGACCTTGCCACAGATGGCGTTGCGCAGTGCACACCTGATTTTGTCCCCCACCTGGTTGTGCAGGGAAGGGATGGCTCGCCTGGAAAAGTAGTGGCGGCTGGGCACGACGTACTGCGGGACAGCCAATGCCATCAGGCTTTTAAAACTCTGCGTCTCCACCAGACGGAATGACAGCATTTCAAAGGCCAGGAATTTTGAAATGCTGGCATTCAGGGCCAGGGATCGCGGGTGGCTAGGGGGGTACTTCCTCTTCCGCTCCAATGTTTGGGAGATAGAGAGCTGAACGCTTCCATGGGACATTGTGGAGATGGTCGGTGACCCAGGTGGTAGTGTTGCTGGCAGATCCTCTGTTTGCGTGGTGACAGGTGCCACTGTCACTACAGAGGTGGATGAAGAGGCCGAGACTGCAGCAGAAGAGGAAGCAGGAGGAGCCAGAGACCTTTCTTGGTTTCTGAGGTGTCTACTCCACTGCAGCTCGTGCTTTGCACTTAGATGCCTGGTCATGCAGCTTGTGCTCAGGTTGAGAACGTTTATGCCTCGCTTCAGGCTCTGATTGCACAGCGTGCAAACCACTCGTGTCTTGTCATCAACACACTGTGTGAAGAACTGCCACGCTAGGGAAGTCCTTGGACCTGGCTTTGGTGTGCTCGGTCCCTTGGTGCGTTGGGCAGTAGCAGATGTACTGTCTAGGGGACGAATGCTCCGTTTTTGCACCCTGCTCCCTCTTCTGCTGTGCTGGTGGCTCTGTGCGACCACCGCCTCTTCCTCCGAACTACACTGGTCACCTGCATAACGTTGATTCCATGTGGGGTCGAGGACCTTATCGTCCTCCACATCATCTTCCACCCAGTCTTCACCCCTGCCCTCCATGTCTGTCTGCACAATTGCGAAAGCAGCAGCAGTTGGCACCTGTGTTTCGTCATCATCCGAGACGTGCTGCGATGGTCCTCCCATGTACCCATCATGAAACATAAGTGGTTGGGCATCGGTGCACTCAATCTCTTCCACTTCTGGGGCAGGGCTAGGTGGATGGCCCTGGGAAACCCTGCTAACAGAGTCATCGAAAAGCAGAAGAGACTGCTGCATGATTTGGGGCTCAGACTGCTTGGCTGATTTGCAAGGGGGTGAGGTGAAAGACTGATGGACATGGGCTTCAGGTGCCAACTCTGATCTTTCAGCAGAAGAGTGGGTGGGAGACAATGTGAAGGAACCCGAGGCACTGTCAGCAACCCAATCTACTATCGCCTGTACTTGTCCTGGCCTAAACATTGGTACAGCCTCATTAGGCATGACAAAATACCGCCGCAGGCTCGGTCGCCTACTCGCACCTGAGGAAGGTGTTTCACTTGTGCGTGTAGCTGGCACAGATCCACCACGTCCTCTCCCTGCAACAGGAGCTCCACCAGCAGCACCACGACCGGGGCCACCACGTCCCTTTGACCTTCCCCTCATATTTTCCAAATTTAGGATCTTGCCCTAAATGGCATTTTTTGGAAGACCACAACACACCCACAGTACGTAATGGCTGAAACGCACAGCTACAGAACTGCAGAAAATGCTATTCAAAAAAAAAAGGTTGTTTTTTTTAGTATAGCACAGTACAAGGAAAATATATATAAATTGTTTTTTTACACACACCTCCAGATGTGTATTTCACACTGCAAAATATTTTCTGTGGCCCTAAATGGCGTTTTTTGCCAGACCACAACACACCCACAGCACGTAACCGCTGAATCGCACAGCTACAGAAAATGCTATTCAAAAAAAAAGGTTGTTTTTTTTAGTATAGCACAGTACAAGGAAAATATATAGAAATTGTTTATTTTACACACCTCCACATGTGTATTTCACACTGCAAAATATTTTCTGTGGCCCTAAATGGCGTTTTTTGAAAGAGCACAACACAACCACAGTATTTAACCACTGAATCGCACAGCTATAGAAGTGCAGAGATTGCTATTCAAAAAAAATGTTGTTTTTTTTAGTATAGCACTGTACAATATATAGAAATTGTTTATTTTACACACCTCCACATGTGTATTTCACACTGCAAAATATTTTCTGTGGCCCTAAATGGCGTTTTTTGAAAGAGCACAACACAACCACAGTATTTAACCACTGAATCGCACAGCTATAGAAGTGCAGAGAATGCTATTCAAAAAAAATGTTTTTTTTTTTAGTATAGCACTGTACAATATATAGAAATTGTTTATTTTACACACCTCCACATGTGTATTTCACACTGCAAAATATTTTCTGTGGCCCTAAATGGCGTTTTTTGAAAGAGCACAACACAACCACAGTATTTAACCACTGAATCGCACAGCTATAGAAGTGCAGAGAATGCTATTCAAAAAAAATGTTGTTTTTTTTAGTATAGCACTGTACAATATATAGAAATTGTTTATTTTACACACCTCCACATGTGTATTTCACACTGCAAAATATTTTCTGTGGCCCTAAATGGCGTTTTTTGAAAGAGCACAACACAACCACAGTATTTAACCACTGAATCGCACAGCTATAGAAGTGCAGAGAATGCTATTCAAAAAAAATTTTGTTTTTTTTAGTATAGCACTGTACAATATATAGAAATTGTTTATTTTACACACCTCCACATGTGTATTTCACACTGCAAAATATTTTCTGTGGCCCTAAATGGCGTTTTTTGAAAGAGCACAACACAACCACAGTATTTAACCACTGAATCGCACAGCTATAGAAGTGCAGAGAATGCTATTCAAAAAAAATGTTGTTTTTTTTAGTATAGCACTGTACAATATATAGAAATTGTTTATTTTACACACCTCCACATGTGTATTTCACACTGCAAAATATTTTCTGTGGCCCTAAATGGCGTTTTTTGAAAGAGCACAACACAACCACAGTATTTAACCACTGAATCGCACAGCTATAGAAGTGCAGAGAATGCTATTCAAAAAAAATGTTGTTTTTTTTAGTATAGCACTGTACAATATATAGAAATTGTTTATTTTACACACCTCCACATGTGTATTTCACACTGCAAAATATTTTCTGTGGCCCTAAATGGCGTTTTTTGAAAGAGCACAACACAACCACAGTATTTAACCACTGAATCGCACAGCTATAGAAGTGCAGAGAATGCTATTCAAAAAAAAATGTTTTTTTTTTTAGTATAGCACTGTACAATATATAGAAATTGTTTATTTTACACACCTCCACATGTGTATTTCACACTGCAAAATATTTTCTGTGGCCCTAAATGGCGTTTTTTGAAAGAGCACAACACAACCACAGTATTTAACCACTGAATCGCACAGCTATAGAAGTGCAGAGAATGCTATTCAAAAAAAATGTTGTTTTTTTTAGTATAGCACTGTACAATATATAGAAATTGTTTATTTTACACACCTCCACATGTGTATTTCACACTGCAAAATATTTTCTGTGGCCCTAAATGGCGTTTTTTGAAAGAGCACAACACAACCACAGTATTTAACCACTGAATCGCACAGCTATAGAAGTGCAGAGAATGCTATTCAAAAAAAATGTTGTTTTTTTTAGTATAGCACTGTACAATATATAGAAATTGTTTATTTTACACACCTCCACATGTGTATTTCACACTGCAAAATATTTTCTGTGGCCCTAAATGGCGTTTTTTGAAAGAGCACAACACAACCACAGTATTTAACCACTGAATCGCACAGCTATAGAAGTGCAGAGAATGCTATTCAAAAAAAATGTTGTTTTTTTTAGTATAGCACTGTACAATATATAGAAATTGTTTATTTTATACACCTCCACATGTGTATTTCACACTGCAAAATATTTTCTGTGGCCCTAAATGGCGTTTTTTGAAAGAGCACAACACAACCACAGTATTTAACCACTGAATCGCACAGCTATAGAAGTGCAGAGAATGCTATTCAAAAAAAATGTTGTTTTTTTTAGTATAGCACTGTACAATATATAGAAATTGTTTATTTTACACACCTCCACATGTGTATTTCACACTGCAAAATATTTTCTGTGGCCCTAAATGGCGTTTTTTGAAAGAGCACAACACAACCACAGTATTTAACCACTGAATCGCACAGCTATAGAAGTGCAGAGAATGCTATTCAAAAAAAATGTTGTTTTTTTTAGTATAGCACTGTACAATATATAGAAATTGTTTATTTTACACACCTCCACATGTGTATTTCACACTGCAAAATATTTTCTGTGGCCCTAAATGGCGTTTTTTGAAAGAGCACAACACAACCACAGTATTTAACCACTGAATCGCACAGCTATAGAAGTGCAGAGAATGCTATTCAAAAAAAATGTTTTTTTTTTTAGTATAGCACTGTACAATATATAGAAATTGTTTATTTTACACACCTCCACATGTGTATTTCACACTGCAAAATATTTTCTGTGGCCCTAAATGGTGTTTTTTGAAAGAGCCCAACACAACCACAGTATTTAACCACTGAATCGCACAGCTATAGAAGTGCAGAGAATGCTATTCAAAAAAAATGTTGTTTTTTTTAGTATAGCACTGTACAATATATAGAAATTGTTTATTTTACACACCTCCACATGTGTATTTCACACTGCAAAATATTTTCTGTGGCCCTAAATGGCGTTTTTTGAAAGAGCACAACACAACCACAGTATTTAACCACTGAATCGCACAGCTATGGAAGTGCAGAGAATGCTATTCAAAAAAAATGTTGTTTTTTTTAGTATAGCACTGTACAATATATAGAAATTGTTTATTTTACACACCTCCACATGTGTATTTCACACTGCAAAATATTTTCTGTGGCCCTAAATGGCGTTTTTTGAAAGAGCACAACACAACCACAGTATTTAACCACTGAATCGCACAGCTATAGAAGTGCAGAGAATGCTATTCAAAAAAAATGTTGTTTTTTTTAGTATAGCACTGTACAATATATAGAAATTGTTTATTTTACACACCTCCACATGTGTATTTCACACTGCAAAATATTTTCTGTGGCCCTAAATGGCGTTTTTTGAAAGAGCACAACACAACCACAGTATTTAACCACTGAATCGCACAGCTATAGAAGTGCAGAGAATGCTATTCAAAAAAAATGTTTGTTTTTTTAGTATAGCACTGTACAATATATAGAAATTGTTTATTTTACACACCTCCACATGTGTATTTCACACTGCAAAATATTTTCTGTGGCCCTAAATGGCGTTTTTTGAAAGAGCACAACACAACCACAGTATTTAACCACTGAATCGCACAGCTATAGAAGTGCAGAGAATGCTATTCAAAAAAAATGTTTTTTTTTTTAGTATAGCACTGTACAATATATAGAAATTGTTTATTTTACACACCTCCACATGTGTATTTCACACTGCAAAATATTTTCTGTGGCCCTAAATGGCGTTTTTTGAAAGAGCACAACACAACCACAGTATTTAACCACTGAATCGCACAGCTATAGAAGTGCAGAGAATGCTATTAAAAAAAAATGTTGTTTTTTTCAGTATAGCACTGTACAATATATAGAAATTGTTTATTTTACACACCTCCACATGTGTATTTCACACTGCAAAATATTTTCTGTGGCCCTAAATGGCGTTTTTTGAAAGAGCACAACACAACCACAGTATTTAACCACTGAATCGCACAGCTATAGAAGTGCAGAGAATGCTATTCAAAAAAAATGTTGTTTTTTTTAGTATAGCACTGTACAATATATAGAAATTGTTTATTTTACACACCTCCACATGTGTATTTCACACTGCAAAATATTTTCTGTGGCCCTAAATGGCGTTTTTTGAAAGAGCACAACACAACCACAGTATTTAACCACTGAATCGCACAGCTATAGAAGTGCAGAGAATGCTATTCAAAAAATTTTTTGTTTTTTTTAGTATAGCACTGTACAATATATAGAAATTGTTTATTTTACACACCTCCACATGTGTATTTCACACTGCAAAATATTTTCTGTGGCCCTAAATGGCGTTTTTTGAAAGAGCACAACACAACCACAGTATTTAACCACTGAATCGCACAGCTATAGAAGTGCAGAGAATGCTATTAAAAAAAAATGTTGTTTTTTTTAGTATAGCACTGTACAATATATAGAAATTGTTTATTTTACACACCTCCACATGTGTATTTCACACTGCAAAATATTTTCTGTGGCCCTAAATGGCGTTTTTTGAAAGAGCACAACACAACCACAGTATTTAACCACTGAATCGCACAGCTATAGAAGTGCAGAGAATGCTATTCAAAAAAAATGTTGTTTTTTTTAGTATAGCACTGTACAATATATAGAAATTGTTTATTTTACACACCTCCACATGTGTATTTCACACTGCAAAATATTTTCTGTGGCCCTAAATGGCGTTTTTTGAAAGAGCACAACACAACCACAGTATTTAACCACTGAATCGCACAGCTATAGAAGTGCAGAGAATGCTATTCAAAAAAAATGTTTTTTTTTTTAGTATAGCACTGTACAATATATAGAAATTGTTTATTTTACACACCTCCACATGTGTATTTCACACTGCAAAATATTTTCTGTGGCCCTAAATGGCGTTTTTTGAAAGAGCACAACACAACCACAGTATTTAACCACTGAATCGCACAGCTATAGAAGTGCAGAGAATGCTATTCAAAAAAAATGTTGTTTTTTTTAGTATAGCACTGTACAATATATAGAAATTGTTTATTTTACACACCTCCACATGTGTATTTCACACTGCAAAATATTTTCTGTGGCCCTAAATGGCGTTTTTTGAAAGAGCACAACACAACCACAGTATTTAACCACTGAATCGCACAGCTATAGAAGTGCAGAGAATGCTATTCAAAAAAAAATGTTTTTTTTTTTAGTATAGCACTGTACAATATATAGAAATTGTTTATTTTACACACCTCCACATGTGTATTTCACACTGCAAAATATTTTCTGTGGCCCTAAATGGCGTTTTTTGAAAGAGCACAACACAACCACAGTATTTAACCACTGAATCGCACAGCTATAGAAGTGCAGAGAATGCTATTCAAAAAAAATGTTGTTTTTTTTTAGTATAGCACTGTACAATATATAGAAATTGTTTATTTTACACACCTCCACATGTGTATTTCACACTGCAAAATATTTTCTGTGGCCCTAAATGGCGTTTTTTGAAAGAGCACAACACAACCACAGTATTTAACCACTGAATCGCACAGCTATAGAAGTGCAGAGAATGCTATTCAAAAAAAATGTTGTTTTTTTTAGTATAGCACTGTACAATATATAGAAATTGTTTATTTTACACACCTCCACATGTGTATTTCACACTGCAAAATATTTTCTGTGGCCCTAAATGGCGTTTTTTGAAAGAGCACAACACAACCACAGTATTTAACCACTGAATCGCACAGCTATAGAAGTGCAGAGAATGCTATTCAAAAAAAATGTTGTTTTTTTTAGTATAGCACTGTACAATATATAGAAATTGTTTATTTTACACACCTCCACATGTGTATTTCACACTGCAAAATATTTTCTGTGGCCCTAAATGGCGTTTTTTGAAAGAGCACAACACAACCACAGTATTTAACCACTGAATCGCACAGCTATAGAAGTGCAGAGAATGCTATTCAAAAAAAATGTTGTTTTTTTTAGTATAGCACTGTACAATATATAGAAATTGTTTATTTTACACACCTCCACATGTGTATTTCACACTGCAAAATATTTTCTGTGGCCCTAAATGACGTTTTTTTAAAGAGCACAACACAACCACAGTATTTAACCACTGAATCGCACAGCTATAGAAGTGCAGAGAATGCTATTCAAAAAAAATGTTGTTTTTTTTAGTATAGCACTGTACAATATATAGAAATTGTTTATTTTACACACCTCCACATGTGTATTTCACACTGCAAAATATTTTCTGTGGCCCTAAATGGTGTTTTTTGAAAGAGCACAACACAACCACAGTATTTAACCACTGAATCGCACAGCTATAGAAGTGCAGAGAATGCTATTCAAAAAAAATGTTTTTTTTTTTAGTATAGCACTGTACAATATATAGAAATTGTTTATTTTACACACCTCCACATGTGTATTTCACACTGCAAAATATTTTCTGTGGCCCTAAATGGCGTTTTTTGAAAGAGCACAACACAACCACAGTATTTAACCACTGAATCGCACAGCTTTAGAAGTGCAGAGAATGCTATTCAAAAAAAATTTTGTTTTTTTTAGTATAGCACTGTACAATATATAGAAATTGTTTATTTTACACACCTCCACATGTGTATTTCACACTGCAAAATATTTTCTGTGGCCCTAAATGGCGTTTTTTGAAAGAGCACAACACAACCACAGTATTTAACCACTGAATCGCACAGCTATAGAAGTGCAGAGAATGCTATTCAAAAAATTTTTTGTTTTTTTTAGTATAGCACTGTACAATATATAGAAATTGTTTATTTTACACACCTCCACATGTGTATTTCACACTGCAAAATATTTTCTGTGGCCCTAAATGGCGTTTTTTGAAAGAGCACAACACAACCACAGTATTTAACCACTGAATCGCACAGCTATAGAAGTGCAGAGAATGCTATTAAAAAAAAATGTTGTTTTTTTTAGTATAGCACTGTACAATATATAGAAATTGTTTATTTTACACACCTCCACATGTGTATTTCACACTGCAAAATATTTTCTGTGGCCCTAAATGGCGTTTTTTGAAAGAGCACAACACAACCACAGTATTTAACCACTGAATCGCACAGCTATAGAAGTGCAGAGAATGCTATTCAAAAAAAATGTTGTTTTTTTTAGTATAGCACTGTACAATATATAGAAATTGTTTATTTTACACACCTCCACATGTGTATTTCACACTGCAAAATATTTTCTGTGGCCCTAAATGGCGTTTTTTGAAAGAGCACAACACAACCACAGTATTTAACCACTGAATCGCACAGCTATAGAAGTGCAGAGAATGCTATTCAAAAAAAATGTTTTTTTTTTTAGTATAGCACTGTACAATATATAGAAATTGTTTATTTTACACACCTCCACATGTGTATTTCACACTGCAAAATATTTTCTGTGGCCCTAAATGGCGTTTTTTGAAAGAGCACAACACAACCACAGTATTTAACCACTGAATCGCACAGCTATAGAAGTGCAGAGAATGCTATTCAAAAAAAATGTTGTTTTTTTTAGTATAGCACTGTACAATATATAGAAATTGTTTATTTTACACACCTCCACATGTGTATTTCACACTGCAAAATATTTTCTGTGGCCCTAAATGGCGTTTTTTGAAAGAGCACAACACAACCACAGTATTTAACCACTGAATCGCACAGCTATAGAAGTGCAGAGAATGCTATTCAAAAAAAAATGTTTTTTTTTTTAGTATAGCACTGTACAATATATAGAAATTGTTTATTTTACACACCTCCACATGTGTATTTCACACTGCAAAATATTTTCTGTGGCCCTAAATGGCGTTTTTTGAAAGAGCACAACACAACCACAGTATTTAACCACTGAATCGCACAGCTATAGAAGTGCAGAGAATGCTATTCAAAAAAAATGTTGTTTTTTTTTAGTATAGCACTGTACAATATATAGAAATTGTTTATTTTACACACCTCCACATGTGTATTTCACACTGCAAAATATTTTCTGTGGCCCTAAATGGCGTTTTTTGAAAGAGCACAACACAACCACAGTATTTAACCACTGAATCGCACAGCTATAGAAGTGCAGAGAATGCTATTCAAAAAAAATGTTGTTTTTTTTAGTATAGCACTGTACAATATATAGAAATTGTTTATTTTACACACCTCCACATGTGTATTTCACACTGCAAAATATTTTCTGTGGCCCTAAATGGCGTTTTTTGAAAGAGCACAACACAACCACAGTATTTAACCACTGAATCGCACAGCTATAGAAGTGCAGAGAATGCTATTCAAAAAAAATGTTGTTTTTTTTAGTATAGCACTGTACAATATATAGAAATTGTTTATTTTACACACCTCCACATGTGTATTTCACACTGCAAAATATTTTCTGTGGCCCTAAATGGCGTTTTTTGAAAGAGCACAACACAACCACAGTATTTAACCACTGAATCGCACAGCTATAGAAGTGCAGAGAATGCTATTCAAAAAAAATGTTGTTTTTTTTAGTATAGCACTGTACAATATATAGAAATTGTTTATTTTACACACCTCCACATGTGTATTTCACACTGCAAAATATTTTCTGTGGCCCTAAATGACGTTTTTTTAAAGAGCACAACACAACCACAGTATTTAACCACTGAATCGCACAGCTATAGAAGTGCAGAGAATGCTATTCAAAAAAAATGTTGTTTTTTTTAGTATAGCACTGTACAATATATAGAAATTGTTTATTTTACACACCTCCACATGTGTATTTCACACTGCAAAATATTTTCTGTGGCCCTAAATGGTGTTTTTTGAAAGAGCACAACACAACCACAGTATTTAACCACTGAATCGCACAGCTATAGAAGTGCAGAGAATGCTATTCAAAAAAAATGTTGTTTTTTTTAGTATAGCACTGTACAATATATAGAAATTGTTTATTTTACACACCTCCACATGTGTATTTCACACTGCAAAATATTTTCTGTGGCCCTAAATGGCGTTTTTTGAAAGAGCACAACACAACCACAGTATTTAACCACTGAATCGCACAGCTATAGAAGTGCAGAGAATGCTATTCAAAAAAAATGTTGTTTTTTTTAGTATAGCACTGTACAATATATAGAAATTGATTATTTTACACACCTCCACATGTGTATTTCACACTGCAAAATATTTTCTGTGGCCCTAAATGACGTTTTTTGAAAGAGCACAACACAACCACAGTATTTAACCACTGAATCGCACAGCTATAGAAGTGCAGAGAATGCTATTCAAAAAAAATGTTGTTTTTTTTAGTATAGCACTGTACAATATATAGAAATTGTTTATTTTACACACCTCCACATGTGTATTTCACACTGCAAAATATTTTCTGTGGCCCTAAATGGTGTTTTTTGAAAGAGCACAACACAACCACAGTATTTAACCACTGAATCGCACAGCTATAGAAGTGCAGAGAATGCTATTCAAAAAAAATGTTGTTTTTTTTAGTATAGCACTGTACAATATATAGAAATTGTTTATTTTACACACCTCCACATGTGTATTTCACACTGCAAAATATTTTCTGTGGCCCTAAATGGCGTTTTTTGAAAGAGCACAACACAACCACAGTATTTAACCACTGAATCGCACAGCTATAGAAGTGCAGAGAATGCTATTCAAAAAAAATGTTGTTTTTTTTAGTATAGCACTGTACAATATATAGAAATTGTTTATTTTACACACCTCCACATGTGTATTTCACACTGCAAAATATTTTCTGTGGCCCTAAATGGCGTTTTTTGAAAGAGCACAACACAACCACAGTATTTAACCACTGAATCGCACAGCTATAGAAGTGCAGAGAATGCTATTAAAAAAAAATCTTGTTTTTTTTAGTATAGCACTGTACAATATATAGAAATTGTTTATTTTACACACCTCCACATGTGTATTTCACACTGCAAAATATTTTCTGTGGCCCTAAATGGCGTTTTTTGAAAGAGCACAACACAACCACAGTATTTAACCACTGAATCGCACAGCTATAGAAGTGCAGAGAATGCTATTCAAAAAAAATGTTGTTTTTTTTAGTATAGCACTGTACAATATATAGAAATTGTTTATTTTACACACCTCCACATGTGTATTTCACACTGCAAAATATTTTCTGTGGCCCTAAATGGCGTTTTTTGAAAGAGCACAACACAACCACAGTATTTAACCACTGAATCGCACAGCTATAGAAGTGCAGAGAATGCTATTCAAAAAAAATGTTTTTTTTTTTTAGTATAGCACTGTACAATATATAGAAATTGTTTATTTTACACACCTCCACATGTGTATTTCACACTGCAAAATATTTTCTGTGGCCCTAAATGGCGTTTTTTGAAAGAGCACAACACAACCACAGTATTTAACCACTGAATCGCACAGCTATAGAAGTGCAGAGAATGCTATTCAAAAAAAATGTTGTTTTTTTTAGTATAGCACTGTACAATATATAGAAATTGTTTATTTTACACACCTCCACATGTGTATTTCACACTGCAAAATATTTTCTGTGGCCCTAAATGGCGTTTTTTGAAAGAGCACAACACAACCACAGTATTTAACCACTGAATCGCACAGCTATAGAAGTGCAGAGAATGCTATTCAAAAAAAATGTTGTTTTTTTTAGTATAGCACTGTACAATATATAGAAATTGTTTATTTTACACACCTCCACATGTGTATTTCACACTGCAAAATATTTTCTGTGGCCCTAAATGGCGTTTTTTGAAAGAGCACAACACAACCACAGTATTTAACCACTGAATCGCACAGCTATAGAAGTGCAGAGAATGCTATTCAAAAAAAATGTTGTTTTTTTTAGTATAGCACTGTACAATATATAGAAATTGTTTATTTTACACACCTCCACATGTGTATTTCACACTGCAAAATATTTTCTGTGGCCCTAAATGACGTTTTTTGAAAGAGCACAACACAACCACAGTATTTAACCACTGAATCGCACAGCTATAGAAGTGCAGAGAATGCTATTCAAAAAAAATGTTGTTTTTTTTAGTATAGCACTGTACAATATATAGAAATTGTTTATTTTACACACCTCCACATGTGTATTTCACACTGCAAAATATTTTCTGTGGCCCTAAATGGTGTTTTTTGAAAGAGCACAACACAACCACAGTATTTAACCACTGAATCGCACAGCTATAGAAGTGCAGAGAATGCTATTCAAAAAAAATGTTGTTTTTTTTAGTATAGCACTGTACAATATATAGAAATTGTTTATTTTACACACCTCCACATGTGTATTTCACACTGCAAAATATTTTCTGTGGCCCTAAATGGCGTTTTTTGAAAGAGCACAACACAACCACAGTATTTAACCACTGAATCGCACAGCTATAGAAGTGCAGAGAATGCTATTCAAAAAAAATGTTGTTTTTTTTAGTATAGCACTGTACAATATATAGAAATTGTTTATTTTACACACCTCCACATGTGTATTTCACACTGCAAAATATTTTCTGTGGCCCTAAATGGCGTTTTTTGAAAGAGCACAACACAACCACAGTATTTAACCACTGAATCGCACAGCTATAGAAGTGCAGAGAATGCTATTCAAAAAAAATGTTGTTTTTTTTAGTATAGCACTGTACAATATATAGAAATTGTTTATTTTACACACCTCCACATGTGTATTTCACACTGCAAAATATTTTCTGTTGCCCTAAATGGCGTTTTTTGAAAGAGCACAACACAACCACAGTATTTAACCACTGAATCGCACAGCTATAGAAGTGCAGAGAATGCTATTCAAAAAAAAATGTTGTTTTTTTTAGTATAGCACTGTACAATATATAGAAATTGTTTATTTTACACACCTCCACATGTGTATTTCACACTGCAAAATATTTTCTGTGGCCCTAAATGGCGTTTTTTGAAAGAGCACAACACAACCACAGTATTTAACCACTGAATCGCACAGCTATAGAAGTGCAGAGAATGCTATTCAAAAAAAATGTTGTTTTTTTTAGTATAGCACTGTACAATATATAGAAATTGTTTATTTTACACACCTCCACATGTGTATTTCACACTGCAAAATATTTTCTGTGGCCCTAAATGGCATTTTTTGAAAGAGCACAACACAACCACAGTATTTAACCACTGAATCGCACAGCTATAGAAGTGCAGAGAATGCTATTCAAAAAAAATGTTGTTTTTTTTAGTATAGCACTGTACAATATATAGAAATTGTTTATTTTACACACCTCCACATGTGTATTTCACACTGCAAAATATTTTCTGTGGCCCTAAATGGCGTTTTTTGAAAGAGCACAACACAACCACAGTATTTAACCACTGAATCGCACAGCTATAGAAGTGCAGAGAATGCTATTCAAAAAAAATGTTTTTTTTTTTAGTATAGCACTGTACAATATATAGAAATTGTTTATTTTACACACCTCCACATGTGTATTTCACACTGCAAAATATTTTCTGTGGCCCTAAATGGCGTTTTTTGAAAGAGCACAACACAACCACAGTATTTAACCACTGAATCGCACAGCTATAGAAGTGCAGAGAATGCTATTCAAAAAAAAATGTTGTTTTTTTTAGTATAGCACTGTACAATATATAGAAATTGTTTATTTTACACACCTCCACATGTGTATTTCACACTGCAAAATATTTTCTGTGGCCCTAAATGGCGTTTTTTGAAAGAGCACAACACAACCACAGTATATAACCGCTGAATCGCACAGCTGCAGAGAATGCTATTCAAAAAAAAGTTTTTTTTTTTTTTTTTAGTATAGCATAGTACAAGAAAAATATATAGAAATTGGTTATTTCACACAACTAGAGATATACACTGCAAAATATTTTTTTTGCCCAAAAATAGGTCTTTTTTGCGCACAACAAAGTGCCGTTTTTTTTTTTGCAACAGCACAATAAAGTGCCTTTTTTTTTTTTTGGGGCCCAAAAATGGGTCTTTTTAGCAAAAGCACAATAAAGTGCCTTTTTTTTTTTTTTTTCTGACCAAAATAGGTCTTTTAGCAAGAGCACAATACAGCCACAGTATGGAATAGGTGTATCACTCAACGTAATGCAGTGCTGGTGCACTGAGCTTGCAACACAAACAGATAAACCTATGCAGATCGCTGAGCTATTATATCTCTCAATCTGGACTCCTATCTAAATCTCTCTCCCTGAAAGCACAAACAGGATCCTGCCACTACACTACACTACACTACACTGTCTCCCTATCTTTTCTATCAGTAGATTGCAGAATCAGGACTAACTCCTATTCTCTCCCTCACAGCAACAGCAGCCAGGATCCTTTCCCTACACTGTCTAAAAGCAGAGTGACGATCTGTGCTGTGTGCCTCTTTCTTATATAGAAGCTGGTCACATGCTGGGTCACATGTTGCACTGACCAATTACAGCCATGCCATTAGTAGGCATGGCTATGATGGCTTCTAAGGGCACACCAGCTAATCAAATGGTGATTGGCTGGCCCCTGAAGCATTTCTAACTGCGCCATTAAATTCCCGAATCCGAACCCGAACCCGGACTTTAGCGCAAAATCCGGGTCCGGGTCCGGGGTCGGGAAAACGCCAAAATTCGGTACGGACCCGAACTTTACAGTTCGGGTCCGCTCAACACTACTCATGAAGATGACCACACCTCTGCAAAAAAATATGTATGTATCTAAATCAAACATAGTCTACAAAGTTCCTTAACATGACCAGAGAAGGGGGGGTGTCAGGAAAGACGTCTGCAAGAGTACAGCTGCCGTCTCCAGGCGCACGCCTGTGCGCAGGCACCAACCTAGAATGACCAGAGCCGCCACAGGCACTTCTGCAGATGCGCGTGCGCGATCCCGCTTTCGCATGGGCGCTCTCACGTGCCTGACACCAGAACTGGCACCAGTCGGCTTATTTAAATGGAGCTTCAACGCTGACTGATTGATGCTTGGTCTACAGCGTTTACCTGAATCCTGATTCCTGTGTGTTGACTTCTGATACTGATCCGGCTTGCTGCCGACTACCTCTGTCTGCTTCCTTCCCTGACCTCAGGCTTCCTACGGACTGATCTCTGCCTCCAGTTCCTGCTACCCAGCAACTGTTGCCAAAACCTGCCTGTGACCCGACTACGCTTCTGCCTGCTGTTCTTGCCTGATTTGCCTGTCTGTTGCCAAAACCTGCCTGTGATCCGACTACTCTTCTGCCTGCTGCCTTTGCCTGATCTGTCTGTCTGTTGTCAACCTGGCTCGTCTGACCCTGCTTCCAGCCGTCTAGCCTTCTACAGCTCCTGCTTCCTGTGGTGCATCTCTGCTTGTCTCTTGCCAAGTCTACCAGCCTATCTGCCATCCCGCTTGCCTGCTACCTGCTGAGTCCGGCTTCCTGTTCGTGAGTTTCCAGCTTCTA
The DNA here is from genome assembly GCA_029206835.1 of Rana muscosa. Lineage (NCBI taxonomy): Eukaryota > Metazoa > Chordata > Amphibia > Anura > Ranidae > Rana > Rana muscosa. The sequence continues at coordinate 90,490,030 of CM055121.1, forward strand.
CTTGCACAGACTTCTGGACTGATCATAGGCACTCTTACCCTGCCGTGCTCCTGAGCCTGCTGTCTCACTATCAGTGGCTCACGAGCCAGAGCTGTACGAGAGGCCTTCCTCTACACGTCAGGCTCACCCACCAGGTACGTGACGGGGGGGCACACATAAACCTACATAGGTATGGATTCCCATATGGAAGGCCAAACTCATAAATATAATAATGGCTCATATAAAGCCACAAGGACACATTATCTTTTAAAAAAAGAGAAGAGGGGGGCACATGCGTGGTGCCGGCGGAGACGGACATGTCCCGCTGAAGCTCCGTGACTCTCGGGACTCCACAGCCAAATAGAGCACCCGTTCAGCTTGGTTCCTGGTGGAACCAGGTGTGGGAACAGCTGGTGAGAAAAAAGAGCCTGTTTATGTTTAGAAGGGGTGCCCGCTTGACAGCAGAAACAACAGAAGCAGCAGTCCCAGGCTGTTCTTGTGGAGAATGACACAGATAATGATAATGACTATGAAAATAATGACCCAGTACGGGTCACCAATACAGACACCATTAACCCAAACATGTTAAAGCAGTTTGAAAAGATGCTCCAGAAAGCACTCAAGAAAACTTCGGACCATATCACAAGCAGTTTGTCAAAATAAATTAGGGAATTAGGTCAGCGCACTTCTGACCTAGAAGATAGAGTAGATGATACAGAAATTGATGTACAATCCCATCTGCATGAACTAGAGAATTTGAAGGAAGAAAATCTCACCCTAAACGCACGTTTAGAAGACTTTGAGAATAGGGCTCGTCGTTCTAACTTGCACATTCGTGGAATACCTGAGGCAATTATTGATCTCCAGTCCACAGTAACTGCCCTATTCCAAGAGCTGCAGCCATCAATCACTATTGGCCGCTTGGAGATAGACAGAATTCATAGGGCTCTGATCCCTCTCAAAGCTGCAGGACCTCTGTGCGACATTATAGTGAAACTTTACTATTTCCTTACAAAAGAGCAGCTTCTTGCCGTAGCCCATGCAAAAAATTCTCTTATATTCCAAGGCAACCCTTATCAAATCTTTGCTGACTTGTCTCCAACTACTGTTGCTAAAAGACGGGCTCTGAAACCCCTTCTTCAGATTCTCCAGCAAAATCAAATACCATATCAATGGGGTTTTCCGTTTTCCATACGGTTTACTCATCTAAGCTCAAAATATAGATGTAAATCAGCTGACGAACTGCAAAAGGTACTACTGGACCTTCATCTATTGGACGGATCCTTTTCCTTATCAGATAGTTCACGCAAGCAAACTGCATCCTACAAAACAAAGCAAACAAAGCATCTAACTCCAAAAGCAATGGAAATCATCACAGTCCTACTAAACGCTCTCGCTTCAATTCACCTGACAGGAATCCTGCAGACACTATGGACTGAGAAACAGCTTTTTCATGTTTTTTGGTCCTTCTCTCCACAGGAGCTCTGAGATTGCTAAATTTCCCTTTTTCCCCCCTTTTTGCACCTTTTTTGTGAAGGCCTAGCCGCCACTACGAGCAATATTATTTATAGTTCATCCCTATTCAAACTTGTTTGCTGTTACATTTTTTGAACTTATCCTGCACCACATATATCAAACTTTTTTTTTCATATAGACGGGTGCTAAAAGTGTTTCTTCATTTTTTTTTTTTTTTTTCAACAATTGATTAACTGGCTGTTGCGGTTCCGAGAGCTAGTCACTGCTCTCCCCACTACTCTGTCCTGGGTTTCTCCTCCTATTCGTTTTTGGAGGGGCTTCCTTGGATAGATTTTTGGCCTCTGGGTCTATCTTCTACACACCCAGTACGCCGTTTTTTTAATTATACTATACATGCTTGATTTGTCATTAATTGTTTATATGATTCTTCTTCCTACCTTTTCATTTTCTTTCTTTTCTATCTTTTCTTATAGAACGCAGCTCCTCCCTGGTGTAAGTATGTTTAAGTATTTCACAAATATAATGTATGTCTATATTGATTTCCTGATATGTGAATGGCCCCCTTAAATGTATTATCCTTGAATGTGCAAGGCCTCAACATACCTCAAAAACGCACGAAAGCATTTCGCTCACTAGCTTCAACATAAGCACATATAATTTGTCTCCAAGAGACCCACTTTACCAAAACATCCGCTCCTAAATATTTTGGCTCTTTATACCCTCAGGTTTTTACAGCTTCTGCTGACACAAAGCAGTGTGGAGTACTGGTCGCGTTTCATCACACAACCCCCTTCTCACTCCAAGCAGAGATCAAAGATCCTGAAGGGCGTTATCTCATACTTACTGGGCATATAGCTGACTCTCCAGTTACTGTAGTGTCATACTATGCCCCAAATAAAACCCCTTCATCCTTCCTCTCTCACTTGTTACAGGTAGTTGAAACTCATAAAACTGGCACACTACTAATTTGTGGAGATTCGAACCAAGTCCTTTATCCATTTTTAGACAAATCCCCCTATTCCTATCATACCTATCTCCCATAAAAACACATTTCAACAACTACTCCAGCAACATTATTTACTAGATACCTGGCGAGAAGCAAACCCAGCTAAGAGACAATTTACTTTCTACTCACATCCTCACAACTCACTCTCTCGAATAGACCACATACTTATAAACATAGCTATGGCCCCTGAACTTCTTTCTTCCTCCATTATACCCTTCACATGGACCGATCATAGTGCAGTGTTAACCTCATTCACCTCTGCAATTCCAAAAACACAAGACCCCACTTGGCAGATAAATAACTCCATGCTATCCCATCCATCCCACTCTGCAGATTTAGAGACAGCCTTAAAAGACTATATTTCTTTTAATAAAACCTCTGATATCTCGCCTCTGACATTGTGGGAGGCTCATAAATCTGTGCTTCGTGGAGCATGTATTCAAAAATCCTCATATCTCAAAAAAAACTTGCTCCAACAAAAACTAGAGGCAGAATTTAATTCAACCCATACGCTCTTTCAGGCAAACCCCAATCCTACTACCAAATCACACCTAGATAGAGCACACCTAGACCTTGACCTTTTTCTCTCAAACTCATTCTATCTTAAAGCTAATAAACCTACGACACTCCTTGCCCGGGCCCTTAAAAAATCGATTCACTCCTCCAAACCAATATGTCTAAAACTATCCCATGACACCTTCACCAGTAACCCAGTAAAAATTCTTCACACTTTCCAAAAACATCTTGCCACATTATACAATAAAGAAGAACCCCTAAATCAGGCCTCTGCAGATTCCTTTGTTTCCCACATCACACTTCCATCTATTCCTTTGGTCAACCGGGATAGCCTTGAAAGCCCTATAACCACTAATGAAATCAACATAGCAATAAAATCTCTTAAGATAAATAAATGTCCAGGCCCAGACGGCTTTTCAGCCTTTTATTACAAGAAATTTGCACATATCTTAACCCCATTATTGACCGAAGCCTTTAACTCTATACTCACTGGGCATTCCTTCCAACCTGAAACACTAACAGCTATTATTTCCATGATCCCCAAACCAAATTCAGATGAATCAGCTCCCTTCAATTACAGACCCATCTCCCTACTTAATTTGGATATTAAGCTTTTAGCGAAAGTTTTGGCAACACGTTTAAATAATATAATAGGATCTTTAATCCACAAGGACCAAGTGGGCTTTATCCCAAAACGCCAATCTGGAGATGCGGTACATAGAGTTGCCTTACTGACCCATATAGCCCAAAAAAGACGGATACCTCTTTGCCTATTATCCTTAGATATCAAAAAGGCTTTTGATACTGTATCATGGTTCTACCTCCAATATGTCCTACAACGCTGGGGATTTGGTCCCCACTTCCTTAGTTGGATCTCGTCACTATATAATCACCTCAAAGCCTATGTGAAATATGCAGGTTATAAATCCAACCTATTTAACATCCTTTGAGGAACTCATCAAGGTTGCCCACTTTCCCCAATACTATTTTCCCTTCTCATTGAACCCTTAGCTCAATCTATCCGCTCTGATCCATCTATTAAAGGCCTTGAGATAGCTGGACATCAGCACAAATTTTTTTTATTTGCTGATGATATATTACTTTTTATGTCCTCTCCTCATATCTCTGCTCTTAACCCAATACAGAAATTAGACCAATCATCAGCACTCAATATCTCTTTATCTTCCACAGAATTACAACAAGCACAGGAATCCCTTCCCTTTTCCTGGTCCACTACACGTCTACCCCATCTGGGAATCAACCTCACGTTTAATATTACAGGACTCTTCTCTGCCAATTACCCACCTATATTACGCCATATTACCTCTCTGTTAACACATTGGTCTTCTCTTCCTATATCGTGGATAGGTAAAATTAACATTATTAAAATGTCTATACTTCCCAAAATTCTGTACTTTTTCCGTGTTCTACCCATCTCTCTGCCGGCATACTTCTTAAGAATACTACAACGTAGAATAACAAAGTTTGTTTGGGGATCATCTAAACCCCATTTACCTAATCATACTCTTTACCTCCCTAATTGTAAAGGTGGTCTGGGATTTCCTAATCTATCTACCTACTACTACGCGGCCCAACTAGCACAATTAACCAAATACCATGCAATTTCCGAAATTCCTCTTTGGGTAACTCTAGAATCAATAGATTGTGATCCTTATTCTATCTCCAATCTCTTATGGCTGAGACATAAGAGATTGGTCATAAAATAATCATTAACCCGGTTACCAAAAACTCTCTATATATTTGGAATAGATTTAAAACAGCAAACAAGTTACAATCTCCTCACTCTCCACTTCTATCATTTATTAAAAATCCCCTTTTTTATCCTGCCTGGAAATTTCCCAAATCCTTTAAAGCCTGGACCAACTCTAAATTAATCCAACTTCATAACCTGACGTCCCAGACCACCTTTATACCGTTCCCAGATTTATGTGAAAAACATGGTCTTCCAAACTCTGAGCTTTTTAGATATCTGCAGATTAAAAACTTTTTACGCCCTTTATCCAAAGCAGAACCAAACTTAATAAATTATCACACTTCGAAACCAAATGTAAAAATGATCCCCATGCAAAAGGACTGATCTCTAACCTCTATGCTCAACTCATTACTAAACCTGTTTCTGACCCTCCTTATGTGGCTAAATTGGAGGCAGATCTCAATCTCACTCTTGAAATGTCTGATTGGGATGCAATCTGGAATACTACAAAATCTTCCTCACAAAACATAACAGCTTTGGAAACTAACTACAAAGTACTCACCTGCTGGTATTTAGTCCCTTCCAGAGTTGCGAAATTTGCCCCCAATTACTCCTCATTATGTTTTAGAGGCTGCAGTGATCTTGGCTCCTATCTACACACTTGGTGGGACTGTCCGGTAGTTCAAAAGTTCTGGAGTGATATATTTATCATACTCTCAGCCTTGTTTGCAATATTCATCCCTCCAGAACCTTCAATAACACTCTTAAATCTCAAACCGGCAACACTCACCTATAAACAATTTAAACTTCTACTGCAGATCACAACAGCCGCGAAGCAGACCATAGCTAAAGCCTGGAGAACTGACAATTTGGTATTATATAAAACCAAACACAGAATTAACCAAGCTATGGTCCATGCCAAAATGGAAGCCATAGCTCAAGATAAAATAAATTCCTTTAAAAATATCTGGCACCCATGGATAACTCACTTTTTGCCACCAAACTTTGATGACACCTTGTTGATGCCTTGATGTTTTACACTTTCTCGCAATAAATATCTATCAGCAAACGGCTATTAATGCATTTATCCCCAGGGATTCTTCCTGTCACTTCCTCTTCTCCTTATCTTCTTCTCTTCTTCCTACTCTTTCTCGTCTCTTTTTCTTTACTTGTTTATATTTTCTTCTTTTTTCAATTTTTTTTATTTATTTATTTATTTTCAGATATATTGGTTCAACAAATATACCTATATGTGCTCCTCTCAATTTTTAAGCACAGATACAAGATCTTTAATAGTTATATTGTAGCGTTTTGTCTCCTACATATTTGAGGCTTTAATACATTATCTTTATCCATCTTAGATGTTAACCTTTACAGTTTAAATTGTAATTCTTATTCTGAGTCCAAACTTTATTTAGACTATGTAAAGAAACCCACTTTGATTATTGAGTGAAGCAGTTTTCTCTTAATCCAGGATATATATATATGAATTCATATGCTAATTTTGAACCTAATTTAGTGATCATTGTGATTGTTGCTTTATTATTTTTTTATTTTATTATTTCTCTGTAATTTGATAAAAATTCAATAAACAAATTTGAAAGAGAAAAAAAAGAGAAGAGAGAAGATATAAAACCTCAGAAGGATTACAAGAACAAACTCAACAAAGCTACTACAAAAAGCATGCAAACTCACTAGGTGGATTAACTTGTATATCAAAATATGAGGTCTCCAAACATGAGTTAGCTGCCCTTGCACAGCGGCTTGACCGGAGCTCCAGGTACTGCTATTACCCGATACCCAATGTGGAGGACAAGGTCTGGGATAAGTACACAATAATGCTAATTTATTGCTTATCAGATCCATAATGAATACCTATCTTGCGCTTGCTTTATGCCTATATGGGGCCATTCTTATGCCCAGTTGGTGTCTATTAGCGCCCATCTTGCACCTGTGTTTTTGTGTACTGGCACCTACTTCATGCCCAGTTTATCTGTTGGCGCCATCCTTTTGCCTATTTAGTGCTGTGAGGAAGGGTTGTGATTGGTTGTCTCCTGGCACTGTGGAGGATAGGACACCCTGAGCACATTTCTATTTGAGAATAATAAGTACATCCGGGGTGTCATATCATCTATACTGCCATAGTGATCAGTACAGAACAAGACTCAAGGGGGTCTTAGTTCTTCCTTCAGGTGACTATTAGGAGAATTCATAAAGGGGGTCTAAGTCTGGGGTCACATCTGTGTGGATGGGGAACGTGCACAAAACCACTTGTTCCCAACCTGTGGAGAACAACGCTGCACTTAAGCAGACGCATAGAGGTGCCGTTAAAGTGGTTGTTTTCATTAAGATCAATAGGCATATAACATTAAAAAACTGTGGTCACTTAGCGGATCTCCGGTGGATGGTGGTATGTAGATGTTGACACGAGAGGAGAGGAACAACTGGCCGGACATCTGTCTCATCTTGGAACCAGCATGGAGCGCACTCAGAGTCACATCGGAAGTGAATTCAGAACATGGAGATAACATTTCAAAGCGTCCGCTTCTTCATCAGATCTTAATGGCTAGATATCAATAGCCATTTAGATCTGAACAGATGCAGATGCTTTGAAACATTATCTCTATGTTCTGACGTCACTTCCAATGCAACTCCGAGAGCATTCCATAATGGTTCCGAGATGGATGTCCGGCCGATTGTTCCTTTCCTCTCCTCTCGTGTCAACATCTACACACCACTATCCACCGGGGATCCGCTGAGTGACCACAGTTTTTTACTGTTATATGCCTATTGATCTTTATGAAAGTGCCAGTAGCCATTTGGCTATTTGACTGATTTTAATTAAATACACCATTCATTGCATCTTCTGCTGCACTCAGTTTGGCGCACCTTGCTTTTCTCCTATTTGTTCTTCCAGAGACTGCTTCGCTCTCAAGGGAGCTGCCACTAATACTGCATACCTATACTTTCTGGACTTTATAGACATATGCCACGTACACAAGATCGGAATTTCCGACAACAAATGTTCGATGTGAGCTTTTGTTAGGATATTTAGACCGTGTGTAGGCTCCATTGGACATTTGCTGTCGGAATTTCCGACAACAAATGTTTGAGAGCTGGTTCTCAATTTTTCCGACAACAAAAGTTCTTGTCGGAAATTCTGATCGTGTGTATCCAATTCCGACGCACAAAAATTCTACGCATGCTCGGAATCAATTAGACGCGTGCACGGAATCATTGTACTTCATTTTTCTTGACGTTTGGAATTTCCGAGCAACATTTGTGCGACCGTGTGTATGCAAGACAAGTTTGAGCCAACATCTGTCGTAAAAAAATCCACGGTTTTGTTGTCGAAAATTCCGATCGTGTTTACTCGGCATTAGTTGTTTAAGTGTGTTTCGGTACCCTCTCGTGCGCCATTCTGTTTTGTCTTTTTATATGTAAACTGACTGATGCTCAGGCTATAGCCCCGTACACACGATCGGTTTGACTGATGAAAACCGTCCGATGGATGGTTTTCATCAGACCAACCGATCGTGTATAGTACCCATCGGTCTTTTTTCCATCGGTTGTAAAAAATAGAACTTGTTTTAAAATTTTCCGATGGATAAAAAACCGATGGGAATTTCCGATCGTCTATGGGCAAGTCCATCGGTTAAAAAACCCACGCATGCTTAGAATCAAGTCGACGCATGCTCAGAAGCATTAAACTTCATTTTTATCGGCTCATCGGAGTGTTTTACGTCACTGCGTTTGGAACGGTCGGTTTTTTGACTGATGGTGTGTGGCCAAGACTGATGAAAAACAGTTTCATCGGATTTCCGATGGACAAATCCATCGGACGAAAATCCATAGGTTATCCGATCGTGTGTACGGGGCTTGAGTCTCTTGCTCTCTTTGATAAAAATGAATATTAACCACTTCTCCACCCGGCCTATTCTGGAACTTCTCTCCTTCATGCAAAAATCATAATTTTATTGCTAGAAAATTAATCATAACCCCCAAACATTATATATATTTTTTTTTAGCAGACACCGTAGGGAATAAAATGGTGGTAATTTCAACTTTTTATCTTGCACGGTATTTGCGCAATAATTTTTAAAACGCCTTTTTTTGGGAAAAGAAACGTTTTCACAAATTAAAAAACAACAAAACAGAAAAGTTAGCCCAATTTTTTTGTATAATGTGAAAGATGCTGTTATGCCGAGTAAATAGATACCTAACATGTCACGCTTTAAAATTGCGAACACACATGGAATGGCACCAAACTTCGGTACTTAAAAATCTCCATAGGCGACGCTTTAATTTTTTTTACAGGTTACTATTTTTGAGTTACAGAGGAGGTCTAGTGCTAGAATTGTTGCTCGCACTCTACCGCACGCGGTGATTCCTCACATGTGCGGTTTGAACTGCGTTTACATATGTGGGCGGGACTTACATGTGTGTTCGCTTCTGAGTGTGAGCTACTGGGTACAGGGGCGTTTTACTTTTCTTTTTTTTTTTCTTGAATTTTTTTCTTTTTACACTTTATTTTTTTTTTACACTTTATTTTTTTTTTTTGATCACTTTTATTCCTATTACAAGGAATGTAAACATCCCTTGTAATAGGAATCATTGTGACAGGTCCTCTTTATGGAGAGATGCAGGGTCAATAAGACCCCACATCTCTCCTCCAGTCGGGAAAGCATGAGATCGGTGAAAAAAAATTCACCGATCTCATGCTGACAGCCGCAATTGCGGCTTTGTTTACTTCCGGGTCCCGGGCGTGACGTCACAACGTCGCTCCCGGGACTCCGACGATCATAGAAATCTCTATCGTCGCGAGCCAGTGCCGGTCGATTCGTTCTTCGGGCCCCCAATGGCACGGGAGAGCCCGGAGAAGCACCGGATGGCAGCGGGAGGGGGGGTGTCCCCTCCCGCCGCCTATAAGAACGATCAAGCAGTGGAACTGCTGCTATGATCATTCTTATGGTGCGCAGAATCGCTGGCAGAAGAGAAGGATATCTGAATGATGCCTGTAGCTGCAGGCATCATTCAGATATCACCGCTGAAAATCAATCACGTCATATGACGTCCTTGGTGGTTAAACTCAGCGCTGCTCCTATAAACAAAACACTAATATGGTATCTAATTCAAAAATACCTGCATCAACATATTCAATAGCATAACATTACTTAACACTGTGATATAAAGTGCTCAGTGCAATTAAAGTGCACACAAAGAAAGTGCAATCATATAAACTCCATTCAGTATGGAGTGCTGAGCTTGTGCAAGCTATGCAGTTTGGTGTGATTTTTCAGGTGACTCTCCATGCTCCCCTCCTGGGTCCCCACTCACCAGAAAAAATCTTTAAATATGCCTGTTTGTTATATTATGATGGTTTCTCCCGTCACTGATCAGGAATGTTGGATACGGTCATTATATAGAAATTACTCCTTTCTTCCACCAGTATGTTTAAGAGTGTATGGGATATCCTAGATCCAAATCTTAATTATCACCTTCCCAGCTTTCACGGTGACCGGATATCCATTTTAAACATATGGCAATGAAAGGAAAAGAGTATATAGTGTAATACTGCTAGGTTTATTCATAAAGATACAAAAATATTACACTTACATCAAAAACGCTGCCTTGGCATGCAAACAACCGTCACAAGGTCTCATCAGCTTGGCTTGCACTCAGTTTGGCGCACCTTGCTTTTCTCCTATTTGTTCTTCCAGAGACCGCTTCGATCTCAGGGGAGCTGCCACTAATGCTGCATACCTATACTTTCTGGACTTTATAGACTTTTAGTTGTTTAAGTTTGTTTCGGTACCCTTTCTTGCGCCGTTCTGTTTTGTCTTTTTATATGTATGCTCAGGCTATGTCTCTTGCTCTCTTTGCTGCGGAAGTCTGCTGCAGTGTGAAAAAGCTAACTGCTCAAAGAATACTAAACAGGCAAATGTGCTGCCTCTTTGTTTTGGGAAACCTATTAGGTGACAGTCTATTAATCAGGAACTGACCTAAGTTTAGTTAGTAATTTGTATGAACCGATCTTTTGTTTGTTTAATGATATAGTTTTGATGTACAAAGCTCTCCTGCAATAAAAATGTTTGCTGCCTTGAATAAATTAAGTGAGGATAAACCTGTTTGGAATGTTTTTGGGTGTCCTTGTTTTGTGCCTGGTTTACCATTTTCAATTTCAATCAAACCTGCCCCTATTACAATATATTGTTATTTTTTTCTCATACTTTCAAATTATATGATTTTTTTATTTAACTATGTTTTGTTTAGGAGCTTTACCAGCAACTAGTGTTGAGCGGACCCGAACTGTAAAGTTCGGGTCCGTACCGAATTTTGGCGTTTTCCCGACCCCGGACCCGGACCCGGATTTTGCGCTAAAGTCCGGGTTCGGGTTCGGATTCGGGAATTTAATGGCGCAGTTAGAAATGCTTCAGGGGCCAGCCAATCACCATTTGATTAGCTGGTGTGCCCTTAGAAGCCATCATAGCCATGCCTACTAATGGCATGGCTGTAATTGGTCAGTGCAACATGTGACCCAGCATGTGACCAGCTTCTATATAAGAAAGAGGCACACAGCACAGATCGTCACTCTGCTTTTAGACAGTGTAGGGAAAGGATCCTGGCTGCTGTTGCTGTGAGGGAGAGAATAGGAGTTAGTCCTGATTCTGCAATCTACTGATAGAAAAGATAGGGAGACAGTGTAGTGTAGTGTAGTGTAGGGGCAGGATCCTGTTTGTGCTTTCAGGGAGAGAGATTTAGATAGGAGTCCAGATTGAGAGATATAATAGCTCAGCGATCTGCATAGGTTTATTTGTTTGTGTTGCAAGCTCAGTGCACCAGCACTGCATTACGTTGAGTGATACACCTATTCCATACTGTGGCTGTATTGTGCTCTTGCTAAAAGACCTATTTTGGTCAGAAAAAAAAAAAAAAAAAGGCACTTTATTGTGCTTTTGCTAAAAAGACCCATTTTTGGGCCCCAAAAAAAAAAAAAGGCACTTTATTGTGCTGTTGCAAAAAAAAAAAAAAGGCACTTTGTTGTGCGCAAAAAAGACCTATTTTTGGGCAAAAAATATATTTTGCAGTGTATATCTCTAGTTGTGTGAAATAACCAATTTCTATATATTTTTCTTGTACTATGCTATACTAAAAAAAAAAAAACAACTTTTTTTTGAATAGCATTCTCTGCAGCTGTGCGATTCAGCGGTTATATACTGTGGTTGTGTTGTGCTCTTTCAAAAAACGCCATTTAGGGCCACAGAAAATATTTTGCAGTGTGAAATACACATGTGGAGGTGTGTAAAATAAACAATTTCTATATATTGTACAGTGCTATACTAAAAAAAACAACATTTTTTTTGAATAGCATTCTCTGCACTTCTATAGCTGTGCGATTCAGTGGTTAAATACTGTGGTTGTGTTGTGCTCTTTCAAAAAACGCCATTTAGGGCCACAGAAAATATTTTGCAGTGTGAAATACACATGTGGAGGTGTGTAAAATAAACAATTTCTATATATTGTACAGTGCTATACTAAAAAAAACAACATTTTTTTTGAATAGCATTCTCTGCACTTCTATAGCTGTGCGATTCAGTGGTTAAATACTGTGGTTGTGTTGTGCTCTTTCAAAAAACGCCATTTAGGGCCACAGAAAATATTTTGCAGTGTGAAATACACATGTGGAGGTGTGTAAAATAAACAATTTCTATATATTGTACAGTGCTATACTAAAAAAAAACAACATTTTTTTTGAATAGCATTCTCTGCACTTCTATAGCTGTGCGATTCAGTGGTTAAATACTGTGGTTGTGTTGTGCTCTTTCAAAAAACGCCATTTAGGGCCACAGAAAATATTTTGCAGTGTGAAATACACATGTGGAGGTGTGTAAAATAAACAATTTCTATATATTGTACAGTGCTATACTAAAAAAAACAACATTTTTTTTGAATAGCATTCTCTGCACTTCTATAGCTGTGCGATTCAGTGGTTAAATACTGTGGTTGTGTTGTGCTCTTTCAAAAAACGCCATTTAGGGCCACAGAAAATATTTTGCAGTGTGAAATACACATGTGGAGGTGTGTAAAATAAACAATTTCTATATATTGTACAGTGCTATACTAAAAAAAACAACATTTTTTTTGAATAGCATTCTCTGCACTTCTATAGCTGTGCGATTCAGTGGTTAAATACTGTGGTTGTGTTGTGCTCTTTCAAAAAACGCCATTTAGGGCCACAGAAAATATTTTGCAGTGTGAAATACACATGTGGAGGTGTGTAAAATAAACAATTTCTATATATTGTACAGTGCTATACTAAAAAAAACAACATTTTTTTTTAATAGCATTCTCTGCACTTCTATAGCTGTGCGATTCAGTGGTTAAATACTGTGGTTGTGTTGTGCTCTTTCAAAAAACGCCATTTAGGGCCACAGAAAATATTTTGCAGTGTGAAATACACATGTGGAGGTGTGTAAAATAAACAATTTCTATATATTGTACAGTGCTATACTAAAAAAAACAACATTTTTTTTGAATAGCATTCTCTGCACTTCTATAGCTGTGCGATTCAGTGGTTAAATACTGTGGTTGTGTTGTGCTCTTTCAAAAAACGCCATTTAGGGCCACAGAAAATATTTTGCAGTGTGAAATACACATGTGGAGGTGTGTAAAATAAACAATTTCTATATATTGTACAGTGCTATACTAAAAAAAACAACATTTTTTTTGAATAGCATTCTCTGCACTTCTATAGCTGTGCGATTCAGTGGTTAAATACTGTGGTTGTGTTGTGCTCTTTCAAAAAACGCCATTTAGGGCCACAGAAAATATTTTGCAGTGTGAAATACACATGTGGAGGTGCGTAAAATAAACAATTTCTATATATTGTACAGTGCTATACTACAAAAAACAACATTTTTTTTGAATAGCATTCTCTGCACTTCTATAGCTGTGCGATTCAGTGGTTAAATACTGTGGTTGTGTTGTGCTCTTTCAAAAAACGCCATTTAGGGCCACAGAAAATATTTTGCAGTGTGAAATACACATGTGGAGGTGTGTAAAATAAACAATTTCTATATATTGTACAGTGCTATACTAAAAAAAACAACATTTTTTTTGAATAGCATTCTCTGCACTTCTATAGCTGTGCGATTCAGTGGTTAAATACTGTGGTTGTGTTGTGCTCTTTCAAAAAACGCCATTTAGGGCCACAGAAAATATTTTGCAGTGTGAAATACACATGTGGAGGTGTGTAAAATAAACAATTTCTATATATTGTACAGTGCTATACTAAAAAAAACAACATTTTTTTTGAATAGCATTCTCTGCACTTCTATAGCTGTGCGATTCAGTGGTTAAATACTGTGGTTGTGTTGTGCTCTTTCAAAAAACGCCATTTAGGGCCACAGTAAATATTTTGCAGTGTGAAATACACATGTGGAGGTGTGTAAAATAAACAATTTCTATATATTGTACTGTGCTATACTAAAAAAAACAACCTTTTTTTTTGAATAGCATTTTCTGCAGTTCTGTAGCTGTGCGTTTCAGCCATTACGTACTGTGGGTGTGTTGTGGTCTTCCAAAAAACGCCATTTAGGGCAAGATCCTAAATTTGGAAAATATGAGGGGAAGGTCAAAGGGACGTGGTGGCCCCGGTCGTGGTGCTGCTGGTGGAGCTCCTGTTGCAGGGAGAGGACGTGGTGGATCTGTGCCAGCTACACGCACAAGTGAAACACCTTCCTCAGGTGCGAGTAGGCGACCGAGCCTGCGGCGGTATTTTGTCATGCCTAATGAGGCTGTACCAATGTTTAGGCCAGGACAAGTACAGGCGATAGTAGATTGGGTTGCTGACAGTGCCTCGGGTTCCTTCACATTGTCTCCCACCCACTCTTCTGCTGAAAGATCAGAGTTGGCACCTGAAGCCCATGTCCATCAGTCTTTCACCTCACCCCCTTGCAAATCAGCCAAGCAGTCTGAGCCCCAAATCATGCAGCAGTCTCTTCTGCTTTTCGATGACTCTGTTAGCAGGGTTTCCCAGGGCCATCCACCTAGCCCTGCCCCAGAAGTGTAAGAGATTGAGTGCACCGATGCCCAACCACTTATGTTTCATGATGGGTACATGGGAGGACCATCGCAGCACGTCTCGGATGATGACGAAACACAGGTGCCAACTGCTGCTGCTTTCGCAATTGTGCAGACAGACATGGAGGGCAGGGGTGAAGACTGGGTGGAAGATGATGTGGAGGACGATGAGGTCCTCGACCCCACATGGAATCAACGTTATGCAGGTGACCAGTGTAGTTCGGAGGAAGAGGCGGTGGTCGCACAGAGCCACCAGCACAGCAGAAGAGGGAGCAGGGTGCAAAAACGGAGCATTCGTCCCCTAGACAGTACATCTGCTACTGCCCAACGCAGCAAGGGACCGAGCACACCAAAGCCAGGTCCAAGGACTTCCCTAGCGTGGCAGTTCTTCACACAGTGTGTTGATGACAAGACACGAGTGGTTTGCACGCTGTGCAATCAGAGCCTGAAGCGAGGCATAAACGTTCTCAACCTGAGCACAAGCTGCATGACCAGGCATCTAAGTGCAAAGCACGAGCTGCAGTGGAGTAGACACCTCAGAAACCAAGAAAGGTCTCTGGCTCCTCCTGCTTCCTCTTCTGCTGCAGTCTCGGCCTCTTCATCCACCTCTGTAGTGACAGTGGCACCTGTCACCACGCAAACAGAGGATCTGCCAGCAACACTACCACCTGGGTCACCGACCATCTCCACAATGTCCCATGGAAGCGTTCAGCTCTCTATCTCCCAAACATTGGAGCAGAAGAGGAAGTACCCCCCTAGCCACCCGCGATCCCTGGCCCTGAATGCCAGCATTTCAAAATTCCTGGCCTTTGAAATGCTGTCATTCCGTCTGGTGGAGACGCAGAGTTTTAAAAGCCTGATGGCATTGGCTGTCCCGCAGTACGTCGTGCCCAGCCGCCACTACTTTTCCAGGCGAGCCATCCCTTCCCTGCACAACCAGGTGGGGGACAAAATCAGGTGTGCACTGCGCAACGCCATCTGTGGCAAGGTCCACTTAACTACGGATGCGTGGACCAGTAAGCACGGTCAGGGACGTTATATCTCCCTAACAGCACTGGGTAAATGCAGTGGCTGCTGGGCCTGAGGCAGATAGCGGTTTGGCACATGTCCTTCCACCACCGAGGATTGCAGGGCGCTTCAGTTTGCCTCCTGTTGCTAACTCCTCCTTCTCCGCTTCCTCATCCTCTACCGCCTCCTCATCCATTCAGCGTAACACCTTCACCACCAACTTCAGCACAGCCAGGGGTAAACGACAGCAGGCAGTTTTAAAACTTTCCTGTTTGGGGGAAAATCCCCACACCGCGCAGGAGTTGTGGAGGGACATGGAACAACAGACCGATGAGTGGTTGCTGTCAGTGAGCCTCAAGCCCGGCCTGGTGGTGTGCGATAATGGGCGAAATCTCGTAGCAGCTCTGGGTCTAGCCGGTTTGACGCACATCCCTTGCCTGGCGCATGTGCTGAACTTGGTGGTCCAGAGGTTCCTTAAAAATTACCCCAATATGCCAGAGCTGCTGCAGAAAGTGCGGGCTGTGTGTGCGCACTTTCGGCGTTCTCACCCTGCTGCTGCTCGCCTGTCAGCGCTGCAGCGTAACTTCGGCCTTCCAGCTCACCGCCTCATATGTGACGTGCCCACAAGGTGGAACTCCACCTTGCACATGCTGGCCAGACTGTGCGAGCAGCAGCAGGCAATAGTGGAGTTTCAGCTGCAGCAATCACGCGTGAGTCGCTCTGCGGAACAGCACCACTTCACCACCAATAACTGGGCCTCCATGCGAGACCTGTGTGCCTTGTTGCGCTGTTTCGAGTACTCCACCAACATGGCCAGTGCCAATGACGCCGTTCTCAGCGTTACTATCCCAGTTCTATGCCTCCTTGAAAAAACGCTTCGTGCGATGATGGAAGAGGATGTGGCACAGGAGGATGAGGAGGAGGAGGAGGAAGCGGGATCATTTCAAAGGCTTTAAGGGCAGTCTTTCACAAGTGGCTACGAGGGTGGGTTCCTGCACCAACAAACGCCAGGTACACAATTGTCCGGCAGAAAGGGCACAGTTCTGGAGGATGACGAGGTGGAGGAGGAGATGGAGGAGGAGGAGGAGGAGGAGGAGCCATGTTCACAGCAGGGTGGCACTCAGACCAGCTCGTGGCCATTACTGGTGCGTGGCTGGGGGGATACAGAGGACACAGACGATACACCTCCCACAGAGGACAGCTTTTCTTTGCCTCTGGGCAGCCTGGCACACATGAGCGATTACATGCTGCAGTGTTTCCGCAACGACAGCCGAGTTGCCCACATTTTAACTGGTGCTGATTACTGGGTGGCCACCCTGCTGGATCCCCGTTACAAGGACAACGTACCGTCCTTAATTCCCTCACTGGAGCGGGATCGTAAGATGCGCGAGTACAAGCGCACGCTGGTAGACGCGCTGCTGGTGGCATTCCCACCTGACAGCGGGCGTACGGTGGAAGCACAAGGCGAAGGCAGAGGAGGAGGAAGAGGTCGCCAACGCAGCCGGGGCACCGGCAGCACCTCAGAAGGCAGGGTTAGCATGGCCGAAATGTGGAAAAGCTTTGTCAGCACGCCACAACAACCAGCACCACCAGCTGAGATGGAACGTCTTAGCAGGAGGCAGCATTTCACCAACATGGTTGAGCAGTATGTGTCCACAGGCCTACACGTACTGGATGACGGGTCTGCCCCCTTTAACTTCTGGGTCTCCAAATTGGGCACATGGCCTGAGCTTGCCGTTTATGCCTTGGAGGTGCTGGCCTGCCCTGCAGCCAGTGTATTATCTGAACGTGTATTTAGCACGGCAGGGGGCGTTATCACAGACAAGCGCAGCCGCCTGTCCAGAGCCAATGTGGACAAGCTCACGTTCATTAAAATGAACCAGGCATGGATCCCACAGGACTTGTCCGTACCTTGTGCAGAATAGACATGTATACCGGTGTTGTGACAAAAACTGTCCGGCCATCGGATTGTGCCCGGCCCGTACTGCGCAGGCGCAGCGCTTGCGCAGTACAGAGGACAAGGAGATTCACAAAATCTCCGAAGATGAACGGCGCCTGCGCTGTGAGTGCAGGTTCAAGCCCCACCATCCAAGAGGACATACGGTAGCACATAGTAACAGGGCCCCTCACGGGCTCGCTTCGATCGCGGCCTTGCTTGGCTCGGCTTGAACCACGGATGGTGTGGCCTTCACCTGAACTCAACACGCAGGCGCCGTTAGTCTTGGGAGATTTTTGAAATCCCCTTGTCCTACATACTCAGCAAGCGCAGTACAGGGCGGACACTATTCGACAGGGGACAGAATTCGACACATCACCGGCCTTACCCAGCCATTGTTGTATTTTTGAACCAGTGTTGGCTACCTCGTCCTCCTCCACCGCCGCTTCCACCTACACAGCCACATCCACCGCCACCTCCACCTCCTACTCCATATGGACCTGCTAGGCCAAGATTAAAATTTTTATTTTATTTTTTTGTAGCGCACAGATCCTTTCCCCCTTACCTGCCTTTATGTTGTTGGCTCTTCGCAGGAGGGAGAAAGGGACACCGCACTACCAGCCCGTATCATCCTATATAAAGAGGTTGAGCGGTGTACTTGACGGGCCGTGTCCACAGCCGGAGTCAAAACTCCTCCAGAGGATGATTCTCACCTCTACTGTAGGTAGAGGCAAGTCCTTTAATTGCCAGTAAAGTCAATGTCCACACCAGCTGAAACTCCAACTCTTATTCTCTCATGGCAAAATAAACTGTACTCAGATAGAAAAGGTTAGAGCAAAGAAACAGGACAGCTTAAGGTGTGGAGGAGGTCCAGGCACAAACGTAGCACATTCACTTCACTGCTTAGGTTTCTCAAACAGTTTTTGGCGCACGGTCTCTGCCACAGACATTGAGGTTGGTCTCTGCCACAGACCGGGTGTACAAGGCCCCTGCCACGGGCCTGGAGAACTTTGGTCTCAGCCACAGACCAGGGTGTATAAGGCCCCTGCCACGGGCCGGTTGAATAAGGCCTCTGATACAGTCAAGGTGACCTTGAGCTTCTCCTTCTACGAACCTAGCCCATATCAAGGGGAAGACATCTCTCCAGGGAGTCAACAGACCATTCCTTCACCGTGACTCCCGCATCGGTCCATCAGAATGATCCTCCCTTCCCTGGAACAGGGTCCCCTACACGAGGCGGCTCTGGACTCCAGGCTTTACTCCCGCCCCTAGGCCTCCATACCCAGGGCAGCAAGAACTCCAGGATAGTACCTCACCCCGGGCTAAAGGTGCCCGAGATGGAACAGGAACACATGCACCCAGGCCGAAGGCACCTGGGCGTGGACCCCACTGGACATCAGCCCCCAGGCCAAAGGTCTGCCCCTTTTATATGCTCTCCCGGCATGCACAGCAGGTTCCCCGCCCCGCTGTACTACTGCCAAGAGGGGACACAAAAGGCGCCACCTGTAGGCCGCAGGGAACTGCACACCAATACTGTCCCCCGAGGACAAAATGGTCCATGAATCCTACAGAATTAGGGTATTTGAGCCTATTTACCACTCAAACACTTTCCTTAAATTTAGCACCCCGCTACATTTTTATTTCAAAGTATTTTATTTTCCCACTAGCTTATCCATTAAATTAAATAATTTATTCCAGAAAGGGCGTATTCTGGGGCATTCCCACCATATGTGTGGCATTGTGCCGTTGAGTTTCTGAGGTTCTTAATGACTTCCTGTACCTCTTCTGCTGAAAAGGGGGCCTCCAGCATATTTTTTTATTTTTAAATTTTTTTTATGTTCTTTTAAGTTATTTCCTATCCACATTTGTTTGCAGAGCACTTGCCATGTTCTTAACAACATTTTGCTGCCATTTGCAGCCCTCTAGCCCTTTCCATTACTTTTTTAGAGCCTTTTTAGTCGTCAGAAGTCCGGGTCCCCATTGACTTCAATGGGGTCCGGGTCCGGGTTCGGGTTAAAGTTCGGTCCCGAATCCGAACTTTTTTCCGAAGTTCGGCCGAACCCGCCGGACCCAAATATCCAGCTACCCGCTCAACACTACCAGCAACTCATCAATTCTGTATAATTAGTTTTTTCTCAGTGGAATTTTTTTGATATTTTAAGCTTATAAGGCAATATTGATAGACTTGGTCAGCTTTTAAAAAAAATTGTGCTTATTGCTATGAGTAGCAAAGGTTTATGGGAGCTGAAATTACTTAAAAAGAACTCTGTCAATACTACAGGCTATAATGGACATATGACATTTAAAGAGACTGACACATACTAATCCATATAACTGCATGCAGGCAGCTCAGAAAAATATCCATACATGTCAATACATTCATCTAATGGTTCAGTGGATGAAACTGACCTAAGTTCAAATTCTTTGCACGAAAGGGATTTACTTCTTTTTCCCACATGTAGTGGCTATGAGACAATCTATGTCCAAACAATAAAATAAATCATGAAATCCAGCTGTGGATCAATCAAACCAACTATTTAGCATGCATTGCACGTGGTTGTAATATTTTCTAACCAAATTCTGATAAGTATATTTACTGTAATGTAATTCTAAATACTTGTGCCCATTAAATACACCATTAATCCCAACCATTTAAATATAGCTATTTGTCAAATAGCAAAATTTGATATTAAGAAAATAATGAAGCATGGTTTCAAATGTATCAAATGAAAGTATTGTGGTTTTGTATATACTTTATTTATGTATTATAGTCAGCACTATAATAATAAAAATAAAAATGTTAGGTTCTGACAGTAGGATCGCATACAATTCAGTATAGTGGGTAGGAAAAAGGAAAGGCTGGATAAAAAAGAAAGATAATTGACTCTCGTTGAGCAGATATTAATAAGATTTTTCAAAAATAAAGAGAGCTAATAGCTCAACAGAATGGCATACTGGGGTAGCGACAAGCAGTCCACCAGAGGCCAAAGAGCTACCATCAGAAGCCTACATAATAATGAGGATCCAAGGGTAGCAAACTGGAGGCGCAAAAACACCACCAAAGGGAATACTGCCAACAATGAAAAGTAATACATAAATAGAAATTATACCATGTCCCATTGTCCCAAGAAGTTCCATATCCATCAATGTGTCATGAGAAAGCATATGAAGAGGGATGGAAGGGATGGGGGTAAGGTGTATATGCAAATAACAAAAAACATCACAGAAAACATTCAAAAAACAAATAATAGCTCGAAGCTGTGTAAAGAAACATACCGAACAACTCGCTGCTGGTAGTAATAAAAAAATAGACCAGCAAAAAAAGTAGGGAGTTAAACAATAGAAAACGTTTGCATCAAGTGAGTTCTAATCTGGTAAGACAAAAAAAATAGTTTACCAAACATCTAGTTAGTTGGAAGTAGGGATGAGCCGAACACCCCTCGGTTCAGTTTGCATCCAGAACATGCGAACGGACCGATAGTTTGCGCAAACTTTCGAAAAGTGTGAATTTTAAAGGCTAATATACAAGTTATTGTCCTAAAAAGGGTTTGGGGACCCGGGTCCTGCCCCAGGGTACATGTATCAATGCAAAAAACAGTTTTAAAAACTGAAGTTTTTTCAGGAGCAGTGATTTTAATGATGCTTAAAGTGAAAAAAAAAGTGAAATATTCCTTTAAACATCATGCCTGGGGGGTGTCTATAGTATACCTGTAAAGTGGCGCGTGTTTCCCGTGTTTATAACTGTCCCTGCACAAAATGAAATTTCTAAAGGAATAAAAGTAATTTAAAACTGCTTGCGGCTTTATTGTAATGTCTGATCCCGGCAATATGGATGAAAATCATTGAGAAAAACGGCATGGGTACCCCCCCCCCCAGCCCATTACCAGCCCCTTTGGGTCTTGTATGGATATTAAGGGGAACCCCGCACCAAAATTAAAAAAAGGAAAGACGTGGGGCCCCCAGGCCCTATATACTCTGAACAGCAGTATAAAGGCGGTGCAAACAAGACAGGGACTGTAGGTTTGTTCTTAAGTAGAATCTGTTTGTAATTTTGAACTGGTACATTTCTAAAGTATAGCTCCAGCCAAAAAATCTATTTTTAAGCTTTTTGGAAAACATAGGGAAGGGTTATCACCCCTGTAACATTTGTTTTGCTGTCTGTGCGCCTGTTCAGAAGATTTCATTTCACTTTCTGTCCCAATGACAATTGGATTTAGAAAATTTGGGTTTTTTAGTGAAACAAGGATTGGTGATAAAGCATCAGTGGAGAGGAGACACCTTTTTTCCATATTAACTCTTACAGGAGAGAATTTCCCTTCCTAGGGGTAGATTACCTCTCACCTCCTGTTGTCTCCCTCCGTTTGTAAGTAGGAGTCATTTGAAAGTCAGATGTTTGAAAGTAGGGGCCTGCCCTATGTACTCTGCAAAAACTTGGGCCTTAGGTGTTGGTGTTGCCACAACACTGTAAGCCCTCACAGTTACTCTTGGTGGGCGCTGGAACGCCCTGCTGTGAACTATTATATCAAGAATTGTAATGACATGCCATTGTTGAACAGTGGTAGAAAAATTGGGCCTTTGGTGGTGGTGGTGGTGCCACAACACTGTAAGTCCTCACAGTAACTCTTGGTGGGCGCAGGAATGGGCCCTGCTGTGAAATATTAGATCAAGAATTGTAATTACATGCCTCTGTTGAACAGGGGCAGAAAAATTGGGCCTTAGGCACTGGTGCCACAACACTGCAACCCCCTCACAGATACTCTAGTTGGAGCGCAGGAATGAGCCCTGCTGCAAAGTATTGCAGCAAAAACTATAATTACACGCCCCTGTTAAACAGGGGCAGAAAAATTGGGCCTTAGGCACTGGTGGCGGTGCCCAGAACCAAAAATGTTCTTACAAGCTATCAACATAAACAGGAGGAAGAGGATAGTCACTCAGCATAACAGGATAGTCACTCAGCATCAGCATAGGCAGTCTTGAAGGGATCTCACATTAAAGAAAAAAAAATCTTCGGTTACATCAGCATCAGGTGCTTGGTAGCTGGTGATCCAAGACTGATTCATTTTTATGAAGGTCAGACGATCGACCGAGTCGGTGGACAGGCGCGCCCTGTGATCGATTACAAAGCCTCCAGCAGCACTGAATGTGCGTTCCAAAAGAACGCTGGATGCAGGACAGGCCAGTAGCTCCATTGCATACTGTGCAAGCTCTGGCCAGTGATCCATCCTCAAGACCCAGTAACCCAGAGGATTTTCGGTGGGAAAGGTGTCCGATTCTGATCTTGCCCCTAGGTATTCCTACACCATGTGAATCAGACGCTGGCGATGGTTGCTGGAACCGATCATACCTTGGGGCTGCGGACTAAAAAATTGTCTGAACGCATCGGTCAGACGGCCACCTTCTCCACCGCTCCTTCTGTGACTGACCGAAGCCTCAGCAACACGTTGTCCAGGACCAGGAATTTGTAACCTCCCAGGCTCTGGAAACGCGTTGCACAAACCTTTCTGCAAGGCCTCCCGAAGATGTTTCATCATCTGCTCCCTATGCGATGGCTGGATAAGGTCCGCAACTTTACCCTTGTAACGTGGATTAAGGAGGGTTGCCAGCCAGGATTGATCCCTCTCCTTAATACCAAGAATATGAGGATCCTTTTGCAGGCTTTGCAGGATCAGGGAGGCCATGCAGCGTAGGTTTGCTGAGGCATTTGGCCCTGAGTCCTCTGGGTCACTAAGGACGACATGATCCGCAGCCACCACCTCCCAGCCACGTACAAGTCCATTGGTTTCTTGGGACTACAAATGATCCCTTAAAGACTGCTGCTGATGCTGAGTGCTAGGCTCCACCTCCATGCTGACACAATCTTCCTCCTCCTTCTCCTCCTCAACCTCTTCCTGTGTGATTGGGGGGCCAGCAGTCTGGATAAAGGGGGCCTTGAGAGGTAAGGAAGTCCTGCTCTTCCTGCCTCTGTTCTGCCTCAAGTGCCCTGTCCATTATTCCATGCAGCATGTGCTCCAACAGGTGGACAAGAGGGACAGTGTCACTGATGCATGCACTGTCACTGCTCACCATCCTCGTGGCCTACTCAACTGGTGACAGGACAGTGCATGCATCCCTGATCATGACCCACTGGCGTGGCAAAAAAAAAACAAGCTCCCCTGACCCTGTCCTGGTGCTATAGTCGCACAGGTACTCATTGATGGCCCTCTGCTGCATGTGCAGCCGCTGCAGCATGGCCAACGTTGAGTTCTACCTGGTGGGCATGTCACAGATGAGGCAGTTCTTGGGCAGGTTGTATTCCTTTTGGAGGTCAGCCAGCCGAGCACTGGCATTATATGACCGGCGGAAATGCACACAGACTTTCCTGGCCTGCCTCAGGACATCCTGTAAGCCAGGGTACCTGCCTAAGAACCGCTGCAACACCAAGTTAAGGACATGAGCCAAACAGGGCACATGGGTCAGCTGTCCTTGTCAGAGGGTGAAGAGGAGGTTGGTGCCATTGTCACAAACCACCTTTCCTGGCTTAAGGTGGCATGGCATCAACCACCTCTGAGCCTGCCCCTGCAGAGCTGACAGATTCTCTGCCCCAGTTTGGCTCCTGTCCCCCAAGCACACCAGCTCAAGCACCACATGGCATCTTTTTGCCTGTGTACTTGCGTAGCCCCTTTAACGCCTACAGAGCACCGCTGGTTCCGAGGACAAATCAGCACAGGAAGAGGCCATGGAGGAAAAAGAAGAGGAGGGGGTGGAGGAGAGAGGTGTGTCAGAATCACCACTAGTAGCATTTTGGAGGCGTGGTGGCGGAACAACCTCCAACACGAGATACGCTTTAGACATATGTTGCAAACAGCAGCGGTGCGATCTGATGCACACGTCTCAAAAAATCCCACACCAAATAACTTTTGGAATAACGTGCAGAGACAGCAGTGCCCTGCACATGCGGAGCTCTGCGGTGTGATGCAGTCAGTGTGCTGCCCTTAAGCTGGCCCCTGGAGGGCATCCTGCCTCGTTGGAGATGTGCCTCCTCCTCCTCCTCCTCTCTCCTATCAGGCACCCATGTAGAGTCAGTGACCTCATCATCCCCTCCCTCCTCGTCACTGGAGCAAACCTGGCAGTATGCTGCAGCTGGGGGAACATGACTGCCAGTTTGCTGTCCTTCTTGGGCACCCTCTCTCTCTGGGCTCACGTAACTGCCTATCTCAAGCTAGGTACCATCATCGGAGCCCTTAAAACGCTCCTGCAGCATGTACCCAACACTGTGGTCAAACAGTTCGGGGGACTCCTCAGGACCTGGTGGGTCTAGAGAAGGAGTAACTGATGCCATTGAGCCAATGGAAGAGGCCGCTTTGGCAGCTGTTTTGGCAGACAAAGTACCCTGAGGCTGGGTGAGAGAGGATGAGGAGGATGAGGACGACTTGGTCATCCACTCTACCAACTCTTCGGCATGTTGTGGCTCAACACGGCCAGCTGCTGAAAAAAAGGACAAGCATGCCCCACGGCCACGGGCTGATGAGGATGCAATGTGTCCACGACCAGCACTTAGACACAGAGCCTGCTTGCCCTCTTTTATTGGCCTGTGTGTGTCTGCCTCTCCTTGTTGGCCTTCCAGACATACTTTATTTGATGTATTGGAATAGGTACACAAGGAATTGTCTGCAGTCATCTTTAGCTGCACACTGTGCCCAGTATACACTGAATTAATAAACTGCAGGTTAGCTTAATCAACTTCCTATATTAGGAATAGAACAGGAATAGTCTACAGTCAGCTTTACCTGCACACTGAGCCCAGTATACAGTACACTGACTTAATATACTGCAGCTTAGCTCAATCAACTGCCAGCCTATATTATTAGGAAGAAAACAGGGATGGTCTGCAGTCAGATTTATGTGCACACTGAGCCCAGTATATAGTACACTGACTTAATAAACTGCAGCTTAGCTCAATCAACTGCCAGCCTATATTATTAGTAAGAGAACAGGGATGGTCTGCAGTCAGCTTTACCTGCACACTGAGCCCAGTATATAGTACACTGACTTAATAAACTGCAGCTTAGCTAAATCAACTGCCTGCATATATTATTAGGAAGAGAACAGGGATGGTCTGCAGTCAGCTTTACGTGCACACTGAGCCCAGTATATAGTACACTGACTTAATAAACTGCAGCTTAGCTCAATCAACTGCCAGCCTATATTATTAGGAAGAGAACAGGGATGGTCTGCAGTCAGCTTTACCTTCACACTGAGTATAGTATACAGTACACTGATTTAATATACTGCAGCGAGAATAACAGGGACACTCTGAAGTGAGATCTAGCTAAACTGAATACAGTGTATATACACTATATATTGTGAGGGGGTTAGCTCAGCAGCGGGTGTGTGTGACCCCCTGGATGGGTTCACCACACAAAACCAGGCACAGCAGACAGTGGTAGGAGAAAACAAAGGGGTGTGGTTTTATTTGAACTATATACAGACAAAAAAATACAGCAAAAACAAAAGAAACATGAAAAGAAATCCTGGTCAACTTGACCGCTCACTACACACGTTGGTGTCCCTAACTAACAACTGGGTACAGCCTTCTGCTGTCCCAGTCCCTAGCTCCCTGCTTTTTTGAAGTTCTTAGCAATAACCACACAGGCTTTGGCTCACCGCACAGAGATCACACTCCCCAGACTATCCACACAGATCTGGTTCCAGGTTGGAGCATCTCCCTTAGCATGCTGGGAGTTCTTGTAGAGGCCCAAACGAGCCCACTTACTTCAGCTGGGCTCATTAACTCTTCCCCTGCAAGACTCCCCGCACTCCCCCTAGTGGTATAAATCGGCATAAAGCCTGAATCTAGGACATATATACCTTCTTTCCTGGATGCAACCTGGTGATTTTACCTGCATGCTGTCACATACCCCCCCTCTTGTTTTAACCTTGGGGTTGGAACACAAGCAATCAGGCATGCATGTACTCGAGACAAAGCATCCACATTCCCCATTTGAACGCCAGGGCAATGCTTTACCGTAAAGTTTGATTCCTGTAGGGCCAGGAACCACCTATTTACTCTTCTATTTGTCTCTTTGTTTTGAGCCATCCACTTTAAAGGAGCGTGATCAGTAATCATGTCAAAGTGCCTACCTAGCAGATAGTACCGAAGGGAATCTAGAGCCCACTTCACCGCTAAACACTCCTTCTCAATCGTGGCGTAATTTACCTCAAGGGACTTCAATTTCCTGCTGAGGTAAATGACTGGGTGCTCTTCCCCGTTCCAGACCTGGGACAATACTGCTCCTAACCCAACGTCGGATGCATCACTTTGAACGACAAAGTCCCTAGAGAAGTCTGGTGAGTACAACACTGGCTGGCTACATAAGGCTTTTTTTAAGAATTGAAATGCTGCCTCAGCCTCTGGGGTCCATTTAACCATGACAGACCTCTTCCCTTTTGTCAGGTTGGTTAGGGGCACAGCCTGAGAAGCAAAGTGGGAATGAATCGCCGATAATAACCAGCGATTCCCAGAAAGGCTTGTACCTGCTTCTTGCTGTTGGGACGCGGCCAATTCTGTATGGCCTCGACTTTATTGACTTGGGGTTTTATTACTCCCCTCCCAATGGTGTACCCAAGATACTTGGCCTCCTCCTGTCCAATGGTACACTTCTTGGGGTTGGCCGTAAACCCAGCTTCCCGGATAGAGTCAAGGACTGCTTGCCCTTTTGGCAGATGTGAGGCCCAATCTGTGCTATAGATAATTACATCATCTAGGTAAGCCGCAGCATACTTTTGATGGGGCCTCAGTATCTGGTCCATTTTCCACTGGAATGTTGCCGGCGCATTCTGTAAACCAAACGGCATTCTTTTATATTGGAACGCCCCGTCTGGGGTTACCAATGCGTTTTTCTCCTTGGCCGACTTGGCCAGGGGAATTTGCCAATACCCTTTGGTGAGATCAAGAGTTGTCATGTATCGGGCTGTTCCCAACCGGTCGACCAACTCATCTATACGTGGCATGGGGTAGGTGTCAAATTTTGTAACTTTGTTCAGTTGTCGGAAATCGTTACAAAATCGCCAGCTCCCATCCGGTTTAGGCACTAAAACTATGGGACTTGACCAATCACTTTGGGATTCCTCTATCACCCCTAACTTAAGCATTTTCTGTACTTCCTCACGTATTGCCTCCCGTCGAGCCTCTGGGATCCGATAGGGTTTTAGCTTCACCCTTTCACCGGGCGGGGTAATAATATCATGCTCTACCCCATACGTTTGTCCCGGCAGCTAAGAGAAAACCTCCTTGTTGCGAAGCACAAACTCCTTAACCTCCTGTTGTTGGGGGTTTGACAAGGTGACTACTATTCCAACCTCAGGAATAGTGATGAGCCGAACACCCCCGGGTTCGGTTCGCACCAGAACCCGCGAACGGACCGAAAGTTCGTACGAACATTAGAACCCTATTAAATACAATGGATGCGAACGTTCGAATTCTAAAGTGCTAATTATAACAACTATTATGCATGTTATTGTCCTAAAAAGGGTTTGGGAACCCGGGTTCTGCACCAGGGGACATGTATCAATGCAAAAAGAAGTTTTAAAAACGGTCGTTTTTCGGGAGCAGTCATTTTAATGATGCATAAAGTGAAAAAAAAAAGTCAAATATTCCTTTAAATATCGTACCTGGGGGGTGTCTAAAGTATGCCTGTGAAGTGCCACGTGTTTCCCGTGTTTAGAACTGTCCCTGCACAAAATGACACTTCTAAAGGAAAAAAAAGCCATTTAAAACTGCTTGCGGCTTTAATGTAATGTCTGGTCCCGGTAATATGGATGAAAATCTTTAAGAAAAATGGCATAGCTACCCCATGACCCCCCCCCCTACCCCAGCCCATTACCAGCCCCTTTGGGTCTTGTATGGATATTAAGGGGAACCCCGCACATAAAATAAAAAAGGCCCTATATACTCTGAACAGCCGTATACAGGGGGTGCATACAAGACAGGGACTGTAGGTTTGTTCTTATGAAGAATGTGTTTGTAATTTTGAACAAGTACATTGTTGAAGTGTAGCTCCAGCCCAAAAATCTATTTTTAAACTTTTTGGAAATCATAGGTAAGGGTTATCACCCCTGTAACATTTGTTTTGCTGTCTGTGCCCCTGTTCAGAACATTTCACCTCACTTTCCGTCCCAATGACAACTGTTTTTGAAATGTGGTGTTTTTCTTGAAACAAGGATTGCTGATAAAGCATCAGTACAGAGGAGACACCTTTCTCCCATATTTATTCTTACAGGAGAGAATTTTCCTTCCTAGTGGTAGATTTCCTCTCACTTCCTGTTGTCTTCTTGCGTTTGCAAGTAGGAGTCGTTTGTAAGTTGGATGTTTGAAAGTAGGGACCTGCCGTATATACTCTGCAGAAATAGGCCCCTTAGTTGTTGGTGTTGGCACAACACTGTAAGCACTCACAGTTACTCTTGGTTGGTGCTGGAACGCCCTGCTGTCAACTATTATATCAGGAATTTTAATTACATATAATTGTTGAACAGTGGTAGTAAAAATTGGGCCTTTGATGGTGGTGCTGGTGCCACAACACTGTAAGCCCTGACAGTTACTCTTGGTGGGTGCAGCAATGGGCCCTGCTGTGAATTATTAGATCAAGAATTGTAATTGCATGCCCCTGTTGAACAGGGGCTGAAAAATTGGGCCTTAGGCACTGGTGGCACAACACTACAACCCCTCACAGATACTGTACTTGGAGCACAGCAATGAGCCCTGTTGCAAAGTATTGCTTCAAAAATTGTAATGACACGCCCCTGTTAAACAGGGGCTGAAAAATTGGGCCTTAGGCACTGGTGGCACAACACTACAACCCCTCACAGATACTGTACTTGGAGCACAGCAATGAGCCCTGTTGCAAAGTATTGCTTCAAAAATTGTAATGACACGCCCCTTTTAAACAGGGGCTGAAAAATTGGGCCTTAGGCACTGGTGCCACAACACTCCAACCCCTCACAGATACTGTACTTGGAGCACAGCAATGAGCCCTATGGCAAATTATTGCTAAAAAAATTGTAATTACACGCCCCTGTAAAACAGGGGCTGAAAAATTGGGCCTTAGCCACTGGTGGCGGCACCCATAAACAAAAATGATCTTCCAAGCTATCATCATCAATCGTATCATTGAGGACTCGGAGGAGGAGGATAGCCAGTCAACATAACAGCACAGGCACTCAGCATCAGCATCAGTCTTGAAGGGATGTGACATGTTAAAATCAATTAGTCTGTTATATCAGCATCAGGTGTGTGGTAGCTGGTGGTGATCCAAGACTGGTTCATCTTGATGAAAGTCAGTCGATCAACCGAGTCGGTGGACAGGCGCACCCTGTGATCCGTGACAAATCCTCCAGCAGCACTGAATGTGCGTTCCGAAAGAACGCTGGATGCAGGACAGGCCAGTAGCTCAATTGCATACTGTGCAAGCTCTGGCCAGTGATCCATCCTCAAGACCCAGTAACCCAGAGGATTTTCGGTGGGGAAGGTGTCCAAGTCTGACCTTGCCCCTAGATATTCCTGCACCATGTTTATCAGACGCTGGCGATGGTTGCTGGAACCGATCATACTTTGGGGCTGCGGACTAAAGAATTGTCTGAACGCATCGGTCAGACGGCCACCTTCCCCACCGCTCCTTCTTTGACTGGCCGAAGCCTCAGCAACTCGTTGTCCAGGACCAGGAGTTTGTAACCTCCCAGTCTCTGGGAACGCGTTGCACAGACCTTTCTGCAAGGCCTCCCGGAGTTGTCTCATCCTCTGCTCCCTCTGCGACGGTAACATAAGGTCCGCAACCTTACCCTTGTACCGTGGATCAAGGAGAGTGGCCAGCCAGTAATGGTCCCTCTCCTTGATCCGAAGAATACGAGGATCCTTCCGCAGACTTTGCAGGATCAGGGAGGCCATGCAGCGTAGGTTTGCTGAGGCATTCGCTCCGGAGTCCTCTGGGTCACTAAGGACGACATGATCCGCAGCCACCTCCTCCCAGCCACGTACAAGTCCACTGGTTTCTTGGGACTGTAAATCATCCCTAAAAGACTGCTGCTGATGATGCTGAGTGCCAGCCTCCACCTCCATGCTGACACAATCCTCCTCCTCCTCCTCCTCCTCCTCCTCTTCCTGTGCGATGGGTGGGACAGAAGGAACACTGTCTGGGTAAAGGGGGCCTTGAGAGGCAAGGAAGTCCTCCTCTTCCTGCCTCTGTTCTGCCTCAAGTGCCCTGTCCATTATTCCACGCAGCGTGTGCTCCAACAGGTGGACAAGAGGTACAGTGTCACTGATGCATGCACTGTCACTGCTCACCATCCTCGTGGCCTCCTCAAATGGTGCCAGGACAGTGCATGCATCCCTGATCATGCCCCACTGGCGTGGAGAAAAAAAACCAAGCTCCCCTGACCCTGTCCTGGTGCCGTAGTCGCACAGGTACTCATTGATGGCCCTCTGCTGCGTGTGCAGCCGCTGCAGCATGGCCAACGTTGAGTTCCACCTGGTGGGCATGTCACATATAAGGCGGTTCTTGGGCAGGTTCAACTCCTTTTGCAGCTCAGCCAGGCGAGCACTGGCATTATAAGATCTGCGGAAATGCACACAGACTTTCCTGGCCTGCCTCAGGACATCCTGTAAGCCCGGGTACCTGCCCAAGAACCGCTGCACCACCAGGTTAAGGACATGAGCCACACAGGGCACATGGGTCAGTTGTCCCTGTCGGAGGGCGGAGAGGAGGTTGGTGCCATTGTCGCAAACCACCATTCCTGGCTTAAGCTGGCGTGGCGTCAACCACCTCTCAGCCTGGCCCTGCAGAGCAGACAGGACCTCTGCCCCAGTGTGGCTTCTGTCCCCCAAACACACCAGCGCAAGCACGGCATGGCATCTTTTTGCCTGCGTACTTGCCTAGCCCCGTGAACGGCTACGGAGCACCGCTGGTTCATAGGACAAACCACAGGAAGAGGCCATGGAGGAAGAAGAAGAGGAGGGGGTGGAGGAGAGAGGTGTGTCACAACTAGTAGTAGCATTTTGGAGGCGTGGCGGTGGAACAACCTCCAACACTACTGCACCTTGTCCTGCATCCTTCCCAGCTGCCAAAAGAGTGACCCAATGGGCCGTGAAAGAAAGGTAACGTCCCTGTCCATGCCTGCTGGACCATGAGTCAGCGGTAATATGCACCTTACCGCTGACCGCCCTGTCCAGCGAGGCCAAGACATTGCCTTCCACATGCCGGTAGAGAGCCGGAATAGCCTTCCGTGAGAAAAACTGGCGTTTGGGAACCTGCCACTGAGGAACCGCACATTGCACAAACTCACGGAAGGGGGCCGAGTCTACCAACTGAAAAGGCAGCAGTTGAAGCGCTAGCAATTTAGCCAAGCTAGCATTCAACCGCTGGGCATGTGGATGGCTGGGAGTGAACTTCTTTCGACGGTCCAGCAGCTGGGGCAGGGAAATTTGCCTGCTAGAATCGGACGTCGGTGTACTGCTAGCAGAGTGGCCGCAAGTACTTGGCTGTGACACACCTAATTCTACACCTTCATTCCTCTCAGTGCATGTTTCAGAGAGGACTGAAGTTATAGTGGGGTTGGAGATCCCAGCTGATGCGGTGCAAGGAGAGGTCCGCTTTGTTCTTTGGTGTGGGTCTTTGAGGTAGGCTTGCCAACGAGCTGCATGGCAGGTCAACATATGTCTGGTCAGGCATGTGGTACCCAAGCGGCTGATGTTTTGGCCACGCGATATACGCTTGAGACATATGTTGCAAACAGCAGCTGTGCGATCTGATGCACTAGCCTCAAAAAAGGCCCACACCAAGGAACTTTTTGAATGACGGGCAGAGGCAGCGCCCTGCACAGGCGGAGCTCTGCGGTGTGATTCCGTCAGTGTACTGCCCTTACGCTGGCCACCAAAGGGCATCCTGCCTCGTTGGAGATGTGCCTCCTCCTCATCCTCCTCCTCCTCCTCTCTCCTATTAGGCACCCACGTGGAGTCAGTGACCTCATCATCCCCTCCCTCCTCATCACTGGAGCCAATCTGGCAGTATGCTGCAGCTGCTGGAACATGACTGCCAGATTGGTGTCCTTCTTGAGCATCCCCTCTGTCTGCTCTCACGCTACTGCCTTCCTGTAGCTGGGTTTCATCATCAGACCCTTCGAAACGCTGGGCATCCTCCTGGAGCATGTACCCAACACTGTGCTCAAACAGTTCGGGGGACTCCTCAGGAGGAGGACATGGTGGGTCTAGGGAAGGAGTGACTGATGATGAGTCTGACATTGATACCAGGGAAGAGGACGCTTTGGCAGCTGCTTTGCCAGTACCCTGAGCCTGGGTGAGAGAGGATGAGGAGGAGGAGGAGGGCTTGGTCATCCACTCTACCAAGTCTTCGGCATGATGTGGCTCAACATGTCCAGCTGCCGAAAAGAAGGACAAGCGTGTCCCATGGCCATGTGCTGATGACAATGCACCGCGTCCACGACCAGCACTGTTGCCCCCAGACACAGAGCCTGCTTGCCCTCTTTTATTGCCTCCTGACTGTCTGCCTCTCCTTGTTTGCCTTCCAGACATTCTAATAGATGGCCTGCAGGGAGATGGGAAAAAAGCAATAAGGGCTACCTTCAGGTGTCCTTCTCTGTCCCTTTACTTAAGGATTTCTAAATATGGTTGAGGATGATTGCTTTTGCACAGAATAGCACAACGACAATTTCCCTGACTGTCCAAAAAACAAGGATTTCAAAGATGGTTGATGAGGAATGCTTTAGCACACTATAGCACAAGGAGAATTCCCCTCACTTTCCTTCTTTGTCCCTAGAAACAAGGACTCGCACAGTGAAAGAAACTGACACTCTCCCTACCTAGAGTTTTCTGTCCCTAGAAAAAATGTTTTTTTAAAGCACACTATAGCACAAGGAGAATTCCCCTCACTTTCCTTCTTTGTCCCTAGAAACAAGGACTCGCACAGTGAAAGAAACTGACACTCTCCCTACCTAGAGTTTTCTGTCCCTAGAATTTTTTTTTTTTTAAAGCACACTATAGCACAAGGAGAATTCCCCTCACTTTCCTTCTTTTTTCCTAGAAACAAGGACTCGCACAGTGAAAGAAACTGACACTCTCCCTACCTAGAGTTTTCTGTCCCTAGAAAAAATGTTTTTTTAAAGCACACTATAGCACAAGGAGAATTCCCCTCACTTTCCTTCTTTGTCCCTAGAAACAAGGACTCGCACAGTGAAAGAAACTGACACTCTCCCTACCTAGAGTTTTCTGTCCCTAGAAAAATTTTTTTTTTAAAGCACACTATAGCACAAGGAGAATTCCCCTCACTTTCCTTCTTTTTTCCTAGAAACAAGGACTCGCACAGTGAAAGAAACTGACACTCTCCCTACCTAGAGTTTTCTGTCCCTAGAAAAAATGTTTTTTTAAAGCACACTATAGCACAAGGAGAATTCCCCTCACTTTCCTTCTTTTTTCCTAGAAACAAGGACTCGCACAGTGAAAGAAACTGACACTCTCCCTACCTAGAGTTTTCTGTCCCTAGAAATTTTTTTTTTTTAAAGCACACTATAGCACAAGGAGAATTCCCCTCACTTTCCTTCTTTTTTCCTAGAAACAAGGACTCGCACAGTGAAAGAAACTGACACTCTCCCTACCTAGAGTTTTCTGTCCCTAGAATTTTTTTTTTTAAAGCACACTATAGCACAAGGAGAATTCCCCTCACTTTCCTTCTTTTTTCCTAGAAACAAGGACTCGCACAGTGAAAGAAACTGACACTCTCCCTACCTAGAGTTTTCTGTCCCTAGAAAAAATGTTTTTTTAAAGCACACTATAGCACAAGGAGAATTCCCCTCACTTTCCTTCTTTGTCCCTAGAAACAAGGACTCGCACAGTGAAAGAAACTAACACTCTCCCTACCTAGAGTTTTCTGTCCCTAGAAATTTTTTTTTTTAAAGCACACTATAGCACAAGGAGAATTCCCCTCACTTTCCTTCTTTTTTCCTAGAAACAAGGACTCGCACAGTGAAAGAAACTGACACTCTCCCTACCTAGA
Organism: Rana muscosa; assembly: GCA_029206835.1. Classification (NCBI taxonomy): domain Eukaryota; kingdom Metazoa; phylum Chordata; class Amphibia; order Anura; family Ranidae; genus Rana; species Rana muscosa. The sequence goes on from CM055121.1 coordinate 90,524,784, forward strand.
GTTTTCTGTCCCTAGAAAAAATGTTTTTTTAAAGCACACTATAGCACAAGGAGAATTCCCCTCACTTTCCTTCTTTGTCCCTAGAAACAAGGACTCGCACAGTGAAAGAAACTGACACTCTCCCTACCTAGAGTTTTCTGTCCCTAGAAATTTTTTTTTTTAAAGCACACTATAGCACAAGGAGAATTCCCCTCACTTTCCTTCTTTTTTCCTAGAAACAAGGACTCGCACAGTGAAAGAAACTGACACTCTCCCTACCTAGAGTTTTCTGTCCCTAGAAAAAATGTTTTTTTAAAGCACACTATAGCACAAGGAGAATTCCCCTCACTTTCCTTCTTTTTTCCTAGAAACAAGGACTCGCACAGTGAAAGAAACTGACACTCTCCCTACCTAGAGTTTTCTGTCCCTAGAAAAAATGTTTTTTTAAAGCACACTATAGCACAAGGAGAATTCCCCTCACTTTCCTTCTTTGTCCCTAGAAACAAGGACTCGCACAGTGAAAGAAACTGACACTCTCCCTACCTAGAGTTTTCTGTCCCTAGAATTTTTTTTTTTTTAAAGCACACTATAGCACAAGGAGAATTCCCCTCACTTTCCTTCTTTTTTCCTAGAAACAAGGACTCGCACAGTGAAAGAAACTGACACTCTCCCTACCTAGAGTTTTCTGTCCCTAGAATTTTTTTTTTTTTAAAGCACACTATAGCACAAGGAGAATTCCCCTCACTTTCCTTCTTTTTTCCTAGAAACAAGGACTCGCACAGTGAAAGAAACTGACACTCTCCCTACCTAGAGTTTTCTGTCCCTAGAATTTTTTTTTTTTTAAAGCACACTATAGCACAAGGAGAATTCCCCTCACTTTCCTTCTTTTTTCCTAGAAACAAGGACTCGCACAGTGAAAGAAACTGACACTCTCCCTACCTAGAGTTTTCTGTCCCTAGAAATATTTTTTTTTTAAAGCACACTATAGCACAATGAGAATTCCCCTCACTTTCCTTCTTTTTTCCTAGAAACAAGGACTCGCACAGTGAAAGAAACTGACACTCTCCCTACCTAGAGTTTTTTGTCCCTAGAAATTTTTTTTTTTAAAGCACACTATAGCACAAGGAGAATTCCCCTCACTTTCCTTCTTTGTCCCTAGAAACAAGGACTCGCACAGTGAAAGAAACTGACACTCTCCCTACGTAGAGTTTTCTGTCCCTAGAATTTTTTTTTTTTTAAAGCACACTATAGCACAAGGAGAATTCCCCTCACTTTCCTTCTTTTTTCCTAGAAACAAGGACTCGCACAGTGAAAGAAACTGACACTCTCCCTACCTAGAGTTTTCTGTCCCTAGAAATTTTTTTTTTTAAAGCACACTATAGCACAAGGAGAATTCCCCTCACTTTCCTTCTTTTTTCCTAGAAACAAGGACTCGCACAGTGAAAGAAACTGACACTCTCCCTACCTAGAGTTTTCTGTCCCTAGAAAAAATGTTTTTTTAAAGCACACTATAGCACAAGGAGAATTCCCCTCACTTTCCTTCTTTGTCCCTAGAAACAAGGACTCGCACAGTGAAAGAAACTGACACTCTCCCTACCTAGAGTTTTCTGTCCCTAGAAAAAATGTTTTTTTAAAGCACACTATAGCACAAGGAGAATTCCCCTCACTTTCCTTCTTTGTCCCTAGAAACAAGGACTCGCACAGTGAAAGAAACTGACACTCTCCCTACCTAGAGTTTTCTGTCCCTAGAAAAAATGTTTTTTTAAAGCACACTATAGCACAAGGAGAATTCCCCTCACTTTCCTTCTTTGTCCCTCGAAACAAGGACTCGCACAGTGAAAGAAACTGACACTCTCCCTACCTAGAGTTTTCTGTCCCTAGAAATTTTTTTTTTTTAAAGCACACTATAGCACAAGGAGAATTCCCCTCACTTTCCTTCTTTTTTCCTAGAAACAAGGACTCGCACAGTGAAAGAAACTGACACTCTCCCTACCTAGAGTTTTCTGTCCCTAGAAAAAATGTTTTTTTAAAGCACACTATAGCACAAGGAGAATTCCCCTCACTTTCCTTCTTTGTCCCTAGAAACAAGGACTCGCACAGTGAAAGAAACTGACACTCTCCCTACCTAGAGTTTTCTGTCCCTAGAAAAAATGTTTTTTTAAAGCACACTATAGCACAAGGAGAATTCCCCTCACTTTCCTTCTTTGTCCCTAGAAACAAGGACTCGCACAGTAAAACACACTGACACTCTCCCTACCTATCCTTCTCTTTCCCTAAACTAAAGGAATCCAGGTTAAGCAAGAAAGAAATAAATGTCACTGTCCCTGCCTATGCTTGTCTTTCCCTGCTCCGGAACACACTACACTAGGCCGCCGTGCTGGCGGCCTTTTATAGTGTGGGGCGTGTACTAAACACCCTCAGCAATAATTGGCCACAGGCATCCTGCCTGTGGCCAATCATTGCTCTCCTCGCTGCCGGCGCTGTGATTGGCCAAGCATGCGGGGTCACAGTGCATGCTTGGCCAATCACAGCGCCTGGATGACACTGCGATGGCGTAGTGCATTGTGGGCCGTTCGCGTCACTGGAATTTGGCGCGAACGGCCCAAATCGTTCGATCTTCGTCGAACGATCGAACAGCCGATGTTCGAGTCGAACGTATGTTCGACTCGAACACGAAGCTCATCCCTACTCAGGAATCACGCAATCAGACTGAGCTGGTGACAAAGTTTCTGTGACTAGGGATTCCCTATCCCTCCAGGCTTTCAACAGATTAATGTGATAGATCTGTTCGGGCTTTCGCCTTCCTGGTTGTCTGACCTTGTAATTCACTTCGCTCACTTTTTCCATTATCTCGTAGGGGCCTTGCCATTTGGCGAGGAACTTGCTTTCAACCGTAGGGACAAGTACCAATATCTTATCCCCCCGGGAAAAGGTCCGGGTCTTGGCTCCACGGTTGTACACTCTCTGCTGTGCCAACTGCGTTTGGGCCAAATGTTCCTTTACGATTGGCATTACCTGTGCAATTCTATCTTGCATCAGGGCGACATGCTCAATCACACTCCTGTGGGGAGGACTCTCACTTTCCCCAGTTTCCTTGGCGATATCCAACAGCCCTATTGGGTGTCTCCCATAGAGTAACTCAAAGGTTGAGAAACCCGTAGAGGATTGGGGTACCTCCCTAAGAGCAAGCATTAAATAGGGAATTAGACAGTCCCAATCCTTTCCATCTTTATCCACCACCTTCTTTAACATTTGTTTTAGAGTTTTGTTGAAAGTTTCAACCAACCCATCTGTTTGGGGGTGATACACAGATGTACGCAATTGTGTCACCTTGAACAACTTGCACAGCTCTTTCATAACCCGGGACATAAAGGGTGTACCTTGGTCCGTAAGCAGTTCCTTACAAATACCCACACGGCTAAAAACAAGAGATAGCTCTTTGGCTATGGTTTTGGCCGAGGTATTTCGGAGAGGAATCACTTCCGGATAATGGGTGGCATAGTCCATTATAACCAAGATGTACTGGTGCCCCCTAGCGGACTTCATTATCGGACCTACCAAATCCATTGCGATCCTCTCAAAGGGGACCTCAATGATGGGAAGAGGTACCAGCGGGTTACGGAAATGTGGCATCGGTGCCGACCTCTGACACACAGGGCAGGAGTAACAATAATTTTCTGTTTCCTTCATGACCCCAGGCCAATAGAATCTCTGCAATACTCTCTCTCTGGTTTTCTCTGTCCCCAGATGACCTCCAAGAATGTGCCCATGGGCCAACTCTAACAACAACTTCCTGTAAGGTTTGGGCACCACAAGCTGCTCAATGGTTTCTTCTGCCCTTTTAGCCACCCGATACAGTAGGTCCTTTTCCACGATGAAGTATGGGTAAGTGCCGGTATCATCTGGGTTCACTAACTCGCCATCTATTTCCACTACGTTTTCCCGTGCCTTTATTAGGGTGGGGTCTTTTAACTGTTCTGTGGCAAAATTTTCCTTGTGAACCTCGAGATCAGAAAACTCCACAGACGGCATGTTTTCGTCTGAGGATGTTGGCTCCTCCCCAGTTTCTCGAGTCTCCCCTGCCAATACCGACAAGGGAAATTCTGGAGAGTCCTCACCACTCTCCGAGGAATTCTGGCTATCACATTCCTGGTATATAGGGGCACCAGTGGGGGGCTCGGGACAATCCCATAGTTCCCAGAACTTTGGAAAATCCCTTCCCACAATGGCATCATGAGGCAATGGGACACTAATCCCACCCGATGAGAGAGGGTACCTTTGGGGGTCTCAAAACACACTGTAGTCACCGGATACTCTCGGGTGTCCCCATGCACACAAATAACAGCTACCTTGTTATTCCCAGAGACCTCTGTAGTAACTAATTCAGCCTTTATCAGTGTCACGAGGCTACCTGAATCCAGCAATACAACAACATTTCTACCATTAACACACATTTTGCATAAATGTTTCTCAGTTCCCCGCATGGCAGTGCATGCGACTGTCGCAAACAGCGACTGACGTCTGTCACGGATGCCTAACACGGCATCCAGCACAGGGTGCGCAGATCAGTGGGCTGCACTAAAGGAACTAGGCACAAGGTAAGTAAATATATATATGAGTTTATTGAAAGGATAATTCCTAAAACAATAAAGGCAACCAGCAAACAACCACAGTGACACACAAAAGAACTCCCTACACCAACGTGAATACAGTTTAGAGATTAAAGCGTAAATGTAATCAAGCCAGGGTCATACATGAGAGATCAGTCCGATTGAACAGGGAGCCGGAAGGGACAACAGGAGGAAGGGATGAGTCTGCAAGACAGGGGTCCAGGGATGGATGCAGGGTTCAGGAACACAGGATACAAGGTACAGAGGCAGGGGTCCAGGGATGGATGCAGGGTTCAGGAACACAGGATACAAGGTACAGAGGCAGGGGTCCAGGGATGGATGCAGGGTTCAGGAACACAGGATACAAGGTACAGAGGTCCAGGGATGGATGCAGGGTTCAGGAACACAGGATACAAGGTAACAGATAACAGGTCACAAGTAGGGATGGGCCCGGTGCTCGATTCGAACCCATGCTCGAATCGAGCATCGGGCGTTCGCTCGCTCGTCGAGCCCAGAACTATTTGGGCCGTTCGCATCACATTCGTGTGATGCGAGCGGCCCCGCAATGCATTGCGGCCGGCGCGGCCGGCGCAGTGCATTGCTGGCTGATGATTGGCCAAGCATGCACTGTGACCCCGCATGCTTGGCCAATCACAGCGCCCGAAACTCGGAGAGCAATAATTGGCTACAGGCAGGACACCTGTAGCCAATTACAGCTCAGGGGCTTTAGTACACGCCCCACCATTTAAAAGGCCGCCACGCCATCGGCCCCGGTCACATGAGTTCCGGCTTTAGGAGAGATTAGTCTGCTGATTCTGTCTTTGCTTGATACTGAAAGATTTGCTCTTCTTTGCTAAACCATTGGCTATTTCTTTGCTAAACCATTGCTACCTAAGTCATTGATCGTTCATTGCTGCTGATTGCACAGTTAGTGTGTTATTAGCTGCTGCTGGGGATTAGTCTGGTGCGTGCTTACTGTTAGTACAGTATTGCAGTAGTACCAACCGCAGTGCTGTTAGCACAGCATTGCACCCCAACAGCACCCATAGGACTTCTAGTGTGTTAGTGGCAGCAAACAGAGCTCCTATATTTTCTTCTCAGCAGCACCCATAGGACTTCTAGTGTGTTAGTGGCAGCAAACAGAGCTCCTATATTTTCTTCTCAGCAGCACCCATAGGACTTCTAGTGTGTTAGTGGCATCACACAGAGCTCCTATATTTTCTTCTCAGCAGCACCCATAGGACTTCTAGTGTGTTAGTGGCAGCAAACAGAGCTCCTATATTTTCTTCTCAGCAGCACCCATAGGACTTCTAGTGTGTTAGTGGCAGCAAACAGAGCTCCTATATTTTCTTCTCAGCAGCACCCATAGGACTTCTAGTGTGTTAGTGGCATCACACAGAGCTCCTATATTTTCTTCTCAGCAGCACCCATAGGACTTCTAGTGTGTTAGTGGCAGCAAACAGAGCTCCTATATTTTCTTCTCAGCAGCACCCATAGGACTTCTAGTGTGTTAGTGGCAGCAAACAGAGCTCCTATATTTTCTTCTCAGCAGCACCCATAGGACTTCTAGTGTGTTAGTGGCATCACACAGAGCTCCTATATTTTCTTCTCAGCAGCACCCATAGGACTTCTAGTGTGTTAGTGGCAGCAAACAGAGCTCCTATATTTTCTTCTCAGCAGCACCCATAGGACTTCTAGTGTGTTAGTGGCAGCAAACAGAGCTCCTATATTTTCTTCTCAGCAGCACCCATAGGACTTCTAATGTGTTAGTGGCATCACACAGAGTTCCTATATTTTCATCTCAGCAGCACCCATAGGACTTCTAGTGTGTTAGTGGCATCACACAGAGCTCCTATATTTTCTTCTCAGCAGCACCCATAGGACTTCTAGTGTGTTAGTGGCAGCAAACAGAGCTCCTATATTTTCTTCTCAGCAGCACCCATAGGACTTCTAGTGTGTTAGTGGCAGCAAACAGAGCTCCTATATTTTCTTGTCAGCAGCACACATAGTACCTATAGTGTGTTAGTGTCAGCACCCATAGGACCTACAGTGTGTTGTGAGCACACATAGGAGTTCTATTTTTTATACTATATACACTACCGACTACAATGGATGGAAGACCGCCAAGGAGAGGCAGAGCGTGCCGAGGCAAGAACACAGGGCAGGCAGGCTCTGTTTCTAGAGACAACAGTTCGGCCGTGGACGTGGTCGTGCATCGTCATCAGCACGTGGCCATGGGACACGCTTGTCTTTGTTTTCGGCAGCTGGACATGTGGAGCCGCATCATGCCGAAGGCTTGGTAGAATGGATGACCAAGCCCTCCTCATCCTCCTCATCCTCTCTCACCCAGGCTCAGGGTACTGGCAGAGCAGCTGCCAACGCGTACTCAATGGCATCATCAGCCACCCCTTCCCTAGACCCACCATGTCCTCCTGAGGAGTCCCCCGAACTGTTTGAGCACAGTGTTGGGTACATGCTCCAGGAGGATGCCCAACGATTCGAAGGCTCGGATGATGATACCCAGCTTGAGGAAGTCAGTAGTGTGCACGCAGAGAGAGGGGATGCTGAAGGACAGCAATCTGGCAGTAGTGTTCCACCAGCTGCAGCTTACTGCCAGGTTTGCTCTAGTGGTGAAGAGGGAGGGGATGATGAGGTCACTGACTCCACGTGGGTGCCTGAAGGGAGAGAGGAGGAGGAGGAGGAGGATGCAGCGTCACATGTCCAACGAGGCAGGATGCCCCCTGGAGGCCAGCTAGAGGCCAGCACAGCAACTGTACCACACCGCAGAGCTCCGCCTGTGCAGGGCGCTGCCTCTGCACGTTATCACAAAAGTTCTTTGGTGTGGGCCTTTTTTGAGACGAGTGCATCAGATCGCACCACTGCTATTTGCAATATTTGTCTCAAGCGTATCTCGCGTGGCCAAAACATCAGCCGCTTGGGCACCACAAGCATGAGCAGACATATGTCGACCTGCCATGCAGCTCGTTGGCAAGCACACATAAAAGACCCACACCAAAGAACAAAGCGGACCTCTCCTTGCTCCTCATCAGCTGGGATCTCCATCCCCACTATATCTTCAGTCCTCTCTGAAAGCTGCTCTGAGAGGACTGAAGGTGTAGAATTAGGTGTGTCACAACCAAGTACTTGCAGTACACCGACGTCCGATTGTAGCAGGCAAATTTCCCTGCCCCAGCTGCTGGACCGTCGAAAGAAGTATACTCCCAGCCATCCACATGCCCAGCGGTTGAATGCTAGCTTGGCTAAATTGCTAGCACTTCAACTGCTGCCTTTTCAGTTGATAGACTCGGCCCCCTTCCGTGAGTTTGTTCAATGTGCGGTTCCTCAGTGGCAGGTTCCCAAACGCCACTTTTTCTCACGGAAGGCGATTCCGTCTCTCTACTGGCATGTGGAAGGCAATGTCCATGCCTCGCTGGACAGGGCGGTCAGCGGTAAGGTGCATATTACCGCTGACTCATGGTCCAGCAGGCATGGACAGGGACGTTATCTTTCTTTCACGGCCCATTGGGTCACTCTATTGGTAGCTGGGAGGGATGCAGGACAAGGTGCAGTAGTGTTGGAGGTTGTTCCGCCACCACGCCTCCAAAATGCTACTACTGGTTGTGACACACCTCTCTCCTCCACCCCCTCCTCTTCTTCTTCCTCCATGTCCTCTTCGAGTGCTCTGTCCTCGGAACCAGCGGTGCTCCGTAGGCGTACAAGGGGCTACGCGAGTACGCAGGCAAAAAGATGCCATGCCGTGCTTGCGCTGGTGTGTTTGGGGGACAGGAGCCACACTGGGCCAGAGGTTCTGGCAGCTCTGCAGGGGCAGGCCGAGAGGTGGTTGACGCCACGCCAGCTTAAGCCAGGAATGGTCGTTTCTGATAATGGCACCAACCTCCTCTCCGCCCTGCGACAGGGGCAGCTCACCCATGTGCCCTGTATGGCTCACGTCCTCAACCTGGTGGTGCAGCGGTTCTTGGGCAGGTTCCCAGGCTTACAGGATGTCCTGAGGCAGGCCAGGAAAGTCTGTGTGCATTTCCGCCGATCTTATAATGCCAGTGCTCGGCTGACTGAGCTGCAAAAGGAGCTGAACCTGCCCAAGAACCGCCTAATATGTGACATGCCCACCAGGTGGAACTCAACGTTGGCCATGCTGCAGCGACTGCACACGCAGCAGAGGGCCATCAATGAGTACCTTTGCGACTACGGCACCAGGACAGGGTCAGGGGAGCTTGGCTTTTTTTCCCCACGCCAGTGGAGCATGATCAGGGATGCATGCACTGTCCTCTCACCATTTGAGGAGGCCACGAGGATGGTGAGCAGTGACAGTGCATGCATCAGTGACACTGTACCTCTTGTCCACCTGTTGGAGCATACGCTGCGTGGGATAATGGACAGGGCAATTGAGGCAGAACAGAGGCAGGAAGAGGAGGACTTCCTTGTCTCTCAAGGCCCCCTTTATCCAGACAATGTTCCTTCTGTCCCACCCATCACACAGGAAGAGGAGGAGGAGGAGGAGGAGGATTGTGTGAGCATGGAGGTGGAGCCTGGCACTCAGCATCAGCAGCAGCAGTCTTTTAGGGATGATGTACAGTCCCAACAAACCAGTGGACTTGTACGTGGCTGGGAGGAGGTGGCTGGCGATCATGTCATCCTCAGTGACCCAGAAGACTCCGGACCGAATGCCTCAGCTAACCTACGCTGCATGGCCTCCCTGATCCTGCAAAGCCTGCGGAAGGATCCTCGTGTTCTTCGGATGAAGGAGAGTGACCATTACTGGCTGGCCACTCTCCTTGATCCACGGTACAAGGGTAAGGTTGCGGACCTTATCTTGCCGTCGCAGAGGGAGCAGAGGATGAGACATCTCAGGGAGGCCTTGCAGAAAGGTCTGTGCAACGCGTTCCCAGAAACTGGGAGGTTACAAACTCCTGGTCCTGGACGACGAGTTGCTGAGGCTTCGGTCAGTAGCAGAAGGAGCGGTGGGGAAGGTGGACGTCTGACCGATGCGTTCAGACAATTTTTTAGTCCGCAGCCCCAAGGTATGATCGGTTCCAGCAACCATCGCCAGCGTCTGATATACATGGTGCAGGAATACCTAGGGGCAAGGTCAGACTTGGACACCTTTCCCACCGAAAATCCTCTGGCTTACTGGGTCCTGAGGATGGATCACTGGCCAGAGCTTGCACAGTATGCAATTGAGCTACTGGCCTGTCCTGCATCCAGCGTTCTTTCCGAACGCACATTCAGTGCTGCTGGAGGATTTGTCACCGATCATAGGGTGCGCCTGTCCACCGACTCGGTTGATCGACTGACCTTCATAAAAATGAATCAGTCTTGGATCACCACCAGCTACCAGACACCTGAAGCGGATATAACGGAATAATTTATAATGTCACATCCCTTCAAGACTGCCTATGCTGATGCTGAGTGACTGTCCTGTTATGTTCACTGACTATCCTCTTCCTCCTCCTCAATGATCCATGCCACCACACCAGTGCCTAAGGCACAATTTTTCAGCCCCTGTATAACAGGGGCGTGTAATTACAATTTTTTAAAAAGATGCTTCGCAACAGGTGTGACTGCTGTGCTCAGAGTACAGTATCTGTGAGGGGTTGCAGTGTTGTGGCACCAGCACCAGTGCCTAAGGCACAATTTTTCAGCCCCTGTTGGGGCGTGTAATTACAATTTTTAGGCAATGCTTTGCAACAGGTCTCATTGCTGTGCTCAGAGTACAGTATCTGTGAGGGGTTGCAGTGTTGTGGCACCAGCACCAGTGCCTAAGGCACAATTTTTCAGCCCCTGTATAACAGGGGCGTGTAATTACAATTTTTTAAAAAGATGCTTCGCAACAGGTGTGACTGCTGTGCTCCAAGTACAGTATCTGTGAGGGGTTGCAGTGTTGTGGCACCAGCACCAATGCCTAAGGCACAATTTTTCAGCCCCTGTTTAACAGGGGCGTGTAATTACAAATCTTGATCTAATAGTTCACAGCAGGGCCCATTCCTGCGCCCACCAAGAGTAACTATGAGGGCCTACAGTCTTGTGGCAACACCGTCCACCACCACCACCACCACCAAAGGCCCAATTTTTCTGCCCTGTTCAACAGGTGCATGCAATTACAAATCTTGATCTAATAACTCACAGCAGGGCCCATTCCTGCACCCACCAAGAGTAACTGTGAGGGCTTACAGTCTTGTGGCAACACCGTCCACCACCACCACCACCACCACCAAAGGCCCAATTTTTCTGCCCGGTTCAACAGGTGCATGCAAGTACAAATCTTGATCTATTAACTCACAGCAGGGCCCATTCCTGTGCCCACCAGTCTTGTGGCTACACCAACATCTAATAGGGCAAATTTCTGCAGAGTATATACGGCAGGCCCCTACTTTCAAACATCCAACTTACAAACGACTCCTACTTGCAAACGGCAAGAGAAAACAGGAAGTGAGAGGAAATCTACCCCTAGGAAGGAAAATTCTATCCTGTTAGATTTAATTTGGGAAAAAGGTATCTCCTCTCTACTGATGCTTTATCACCAATCCTTGTTTCAATTAAAACCCCACTTTTCCAAAAACATTTGTCATTGGGACGGAAAGTGAGGTGACATGTTCTGAACAGATGTGCAAAGACAGCAAATGTTACAGGGGTGATAACCCCTCCCTATGTTCTCCAAAAAGCTTAAAAATTGATTTTTTGGGGATGTAGCTACACTTCATAATGTACCTGTTCAGATTCTACTTAAGAACAAACCTACAGTCCATGTCTTGTTTGCACCACCTATATACTGCTGTTCAGAGTATATAGGGTTGTAGGTATAGGGTTTTATTTTGGGTGCGGGGTCCCCCTTAGTATCCATACAAGACCCAAAGGGGCTGGGGTGGGGGGGGGTGATGGGGTAGCCATGCCTTTTTTCTCAAGGATTTTCAGCCATATGGCGGCCAGGACAAGACATGACATTAAAGCCGCAAGTGGTTTTAAATGGCTTCTTTTTTTCCTTTACAAATGTCATTTTGTGCAAGGACAGTTCTAAACACGGGAAACACATGCCACTTCACAGGCATACTTTAGACATCCCCCAGGTACCATATTTAAAGGAAAATTTCACATTTTTTTTTTTCACTTTATGCATCATTAAAATGACTGCTCCCGAAAAAACTTTAGTTTTTAAAATTTCTTTTTGCATTGATATATGTCCCCTGGGGCAGGACCCGGGTCCCCAAACCTGTTTTATGACATTAACATGCATATTGGCCGTTGTAATTAGCAATTTTGATTTCGAAGGTTCGCGTCCATTATAACGAATAGGGTTCGAAAATTCGTGCGAACTTTCGGTCCGTTCGAAGGTTCTGGTGCGAACCGAACCCGGGGGTGTTCGGCTCATCCCTAGTCACAAGGTTCAGGTTCAGGTTCAGGTTCAGGTTCAGGTTCAGGTTCAGGCATACAGGTCTGGGTTCCAAGACAATACCAGAGCAAATGCTTTATTGTCTGCTGGGTATTTATACACACCTCCTGCAATCAGTCTCAGGTGACGCCTGATTGCAGGAGATGATTTCGGCTCCAGACAAATGGGAGACACCCGCTGGTGGCCACCAGAACTGCACCCTTTGGTGCTGAAAGCAATAGCACCACCAGCAGGTGACCCAGGCAATGACACTGATCATGACAGTTCCCCCTCCCAAGGAGTGGCCTCCGGACGCTCCATTCTGCCCTTGATCTGGCAGTGCTGGTAGGTGCGGAAAGGTCCCAAAAAGTCTCCCCTGTGTCTGCGGACTACTTGTGCTCCTCCGGCCAGAGTCCTTAAACTTACTGGGAGGCGTGGCACCTGAGTCCGGCAATGGAACACGCACCCCACCACCAGGGTCTGGAAGTTGGGATCTGGAAATGAAAACAGGCAGGGCAATGTGCATGAACCTAACGGAGGCGAACAACACAAGGGCATCACAGTCAGGCTGGGAATCAAGCAGGGCAAAATCAGCGGCAAGCCGGGCATCGAGAACTGGTTTAGCAGGCACCATGTCAGCGGGCTGGGCAAATGGCGCTGGGTCTTCAAGCTGGCCACCGGGCAGAGGCACTTCAAACTGGCCACCGGGCAGAGGTTCAGCAAGCCAGATGGCAGGCACTGGTTCAGCGGGCTGAAAGACGGGCACCAAAACGTCAGGCTGGGTGACGGGCACCGAAAATCCAGGCTGGAACAGGTTGGCTGGTGTGGAAACAGGCTGGAACAGGTTGGCTGGTGTGGAAACAGGCTGGAACAGGTTGGCTGGTGTGGAAACAGGCTGGAACAGGTTGGCTGGTGTGGAAACAGGCTGGAACAGGTTGGCTGGTGTGGAAACAGGCTGGAACAGGTTGGCTGGTGTGGAAACAGGCTGCAACAGGTCGGCTGGTGCGGAGACAGGTTGCAACAGGTCTGCTGGTGCGGAGACAGGTTGCAACAGGTCGGCTGGTGCGGAGACAGGCTGCAACAGGTCGGCTGGTGCGGAGACAGGCTGCAACAGGTTGGCTGGTGCGGAGACAGGCTGCAACAGGTCGGCTGGTGCGGAGACAGGCTGCAACAGGTCGGCTGGTGCGGAGACAGGCTGCAACAGGTCGGCTGGTGCGGAGACAGGCTGCAACAGGTCGGCTGGTGCGGAGACAGGCTGCAACAGGTCGGCTGGTGCGGAGACAGGCTGCAACAGGTCGGCTGGTGCGGAGACAGGCTGCAACAGGTCGGCTGGTGTGGAAACAGGCTGGGTTACTGGCAGGATCGTGTGAGTTGGAAAGAACTTCCGTTTTTTCTTTGGTTTAGCCACCGAAGATTTGTATATGTATACAGGGCTGTAGGTGGTGGATGCAGCTGGTAGAGGCGAAGAGCGGAAGGATGGTGAAGCAGAGGGTGCAGATTTTGAAGGGGGTCTTAGGGGAACTGATGGAGGCAGCCGAGACGAAGCAGGAGGGTTAAAGGCAGGGTAAGTGCAGCAGGGGGAAACAGGGTACTGGTACTTCATTGGTAGGAGGGTGTATTGGTTGGCCACTGTGGTAGTTGGGGGTAAAGGAGACGCAGACATCCCAGCAGGCTGGTGTCTAGACACAGGAATGGGTGGCAGGGAACCGACAGGGGCTGAGTACAATAAACTTGACCAGGCCTGTAGTAATGATTGCACAAAGTTAGGTTTGCATACTGCTTGTCTGACCAGAGACTGCACTGACTCAATACACGCTGCAAGCACCTGTGTAGGACAAGTTGAGTACTGCTCAAGGAAAAAGACTGAGTCATCTTCCAACAGCCACACCAAGGACTCTACCTGAGCTGCACTAAAAGGGGGTGTATAGTCATTGTCTCCACTGGAGGCATCAGACAGGGCCAACTCTGTACAGATACAGATCAGATCTTGCACATCCTCAAACACAAAACTGCCCAGATCCACAAAAACATGGGCTATGCGGATGCATTCCAACAACTGCTCTCTAGTGTGTTCACTTAATGTTTGAGAACAAAACTCCCTGTCCTCTGTTGCTAGTAGCGAAAAATACAGAATATCGTCAAGCTGCATTTTTAAAGCAATAGCAGTGCCCAGACCCAATTCCCAAGTGCAGCCGATCTGCTTGAATGGCTCTGGTATTCTGTCACGGATGCCTAACACGGCATCCAGCACAGGGTACGCAGATCAGTGGGCTGCACTAAAGGAACTAGGCACAAGGTAAGTAAATATATATATGAGTTTATTGAAAGGATAATTCCTAAAACAATAAAGGCAACCAGCAAACAACCACAGTGACACACAAAAGAACTCCCTACACCAACGTGAATACAGTTTAGAGATTAAAGCGTAAATGTAATCAAGCCAGGGTCATACACGAGAGATCAGTCCGATTGAACAGGGAGCCGGAAGGGACAACAGGAGGAAGGGATGAGTCTGCAAGACAGGGGTCCAGGGATGGATGCAGGGTTCAGGAACACAGGATACAAGGTACAGAGGCAGGGGTCCAGGGATGGATGCAGGGTTCAGGAACACAGGATACAAGGTACAGAGGCAGGGGTCCAGGGATGGATGCAGGGTTCAGGAACACAGGATACAAGGTACAGAGGTCCAGGGATGGATGCAGGGTTCAGGAACACAGGATACAAGGTAACAGATAACAGGTCACAAGGTTCAGGTTCAGGTTCAGGTTCAGGTTCAGGTTCAGGCATACAGGTCTGGGTTCCAAGACAATACCAGAGCAAATGCTTTAGTGTCTGCTGGGTATTTATACACACCTCCTGCAATCAGTCTCAGGTGACGCCTGATTGCAGGAGATGATTTTGGCTCCAGACAAATGGGAGACACCCGCTGGTGGCCACCAGAACTGCACCCTTTGGTGCTGAAAGCAATAGCACCACCAGCAGGTGACCCAGGCAATGACACTGATCATGACAACGTCTGTCCGTTAGAAAGTCACATTGCATGGGTTCATCCACAACCGGGCAATTTGCTGCAATATGTCCCTCTTGTCGGCAGCGGTAACAAACAATCCTTCTTGCTGCCTCTTGAACCCCTGACTTCCCAGGCTGTTCTCGCCAAACCTTGGGTAGAACTCCCACCCTCTCACTCTCTCCACCCTCACCCCTTGGAATCATCTTACCCGCCACTGGGGATGGTCTGGTCTTAGGGTGGAAAGTCTGTGAGTCTCTGGAAGAGGCAGTCAGGTTCTCTGTAGCCAAGAACTTCTCTACACGATCCACAAGATTATCGGCCGTTTCTGGGTTTCCATGGCTTACCCACTTTTGGATGGCAGTAGGAAGAGCTCTCAAGAAACGATCCATCACAACATGTTCCACAATCTTTGGTGCGGACAAAGACTCTGGCTGTAGCCACTTCCTGCTCAGGTGAATGAGATCATACATTTGAGATCAGGGGGGTTTTCCAAGCCGGAGAGTCCAGTTATGCACACGCTGAGCCCGGACAGCCAGGGTGACACCCAGCCGTGTCAATATTTCAGTTTTTAGCATTACATAGTCTTTTGCTTGGTCAGGCTCTAGGTCATAGTAAGCTTTCTGCGATTCATCAGTTAACAGAGGAGCCACCAGTCCAGCCCACTGCTCCTTAGGCCACTTTTCTCTTTCAGCATTCCTTTCAAATGTGGTCAAAAACACCTCTGGATCATCCTCTCCAGTCATTTTTGTCAATAAACGACTCACCCCAAAGGACGCAGTATTAGTGGAACTACTTGCCTCACTGGTCTGCGGACGTTGCTGCATTAACGTTTCCATTTGTTGCTGTAGTCTCTGTTCTTGCTTCTGTAACAGGTCTATAAAGCGGGCCTCAGATTGCTGCTGGGCTTGTTGCTGAGCTTCCAGACTCTGTTGCAAAGTTGCATTTGTCTGCTGCTGGGCTGTAAGGCTCTGTTGATGAGCTTGCTGCTGGGCTGCAAGGCTCTGTTGATGAGCTTGCTGCTGGGCTACAAGGCTCTTTTGCAAACCTGCATTTGTCTGCTGCTGATTGGCATTTGCTACAGCCAGCTGTTTCAGTATCTCCTCCATGCTGGCCTTAAAAAAACTGCCCGCATTCTCCACCAACTGTGAGGGGGTTAGCTCAGCAGCGGGTGTGTGTGACCCCCTGGATGGGTTCACCACACAAAACCAGGCACAGCAGACAGTGGTAGGAGAAAACAAAAGGGTGTGGTTTTATTTGAACTATTTACAGACAAAAAAATACAGCAAAAACAAAAGAAACATGAAAAGAAATCCTGGTCAACTTGACCGCTCACTACATACGTTGGTGTCCCTAACTAACAACTGGGTACAGCCTTCTGCTGTCCCAGTCCCTAGCTCCCTGCTTTTTTGAAGTTCTTAGCAATAACCACACAGGCTTTGGCTCACCGCACAGAGATCACACTCCCCAGACTATCCACACAGATCTGGTTCCAGGTTGGAGCATCTACCTTAGCATGCTGGGAGTTCTTGTAGAGGCCCAAACGAGCCCACTTACTTCAGCTGGGCTCATTAACTCTTCCCCTGAAAGACTCCCCGCACTCCCCCTAGTGGTATAAATCGGCATAAAGCCTGAATCTAAGACATATATACCTTCCATCCTGGATGCAACCTGGTGATTTTACCTGCATGCTGTCACAATATATATATATATATATATATATATATATATATACACAACTCCTGGGATGCAAGTATTTGATACACTGCTGATTTTGCAGGTTTTCCTACTTACAAAGCATGTAGAGGTCTGTCATTTTTATGATAGGTACTCTTCAACTGTGAGAGACAGAATTTAAAACACAAATCCAGAAAATCACATTGTATGATTTTTAAATAATTAATTTGCATTTTATTGCATGACATAAGTATTTGATCACCTACCAACCAGTAAGAAATCCAGCTCTCATAGACCTGTTATTTTTTCTATAAGAAGCCCTCCTGTTCTCCACTTATTACCTGTATTAACTGCACCTGTCTGAACTCGTTACCTGTATAAAGGACACCTGTCCACACACTCAATCAAACAGACTCCAACCTCTCCACAATGGCCAAGACCAGAGAGCTGTGTAAAGACATCAGGGATAAAATTGTAGACCTGCACAAGGCTGGGATGGGCTACAGGACAATAGGCAAGCAGCTTGGTGAGAAGGCAACAACTGTTGGCGCAATTATTAGAAAATGGAAGAAGTTCAAGATGACGGTCAATCTCCCTCGGTCTGGGGCTCCAGGCAATATCTCACCTCGTGGGACATCAATGATCATGAGGAAGGTGAGGGATCAGCCCAGAACTACACGGCAGGTCCTGGTGAATGACCCGAAGAGAGCTGGGACCACAGTCTCAAAGAAAACCATTAGTAACACACTACGCCGTCATGGATTAAAATCCTGCAGCGCACACAAGGTCTCCCTGCTCAAGCCAGCTCATGTCCAGGCCGTCTGAAGTTTGCCAATGACCATCTGGATGATCCAGAGGAGGAATGGGAGAAGGTCATGTGGTAGGATGAGACAAAAATAGTGCTTTTTGGTCTAAACTCCACTCGCCATGTTTGGAGGAAGAAGAAGGATGAGTACAACCCCAAGAACACCATCCCAACTGTAAAGCATGGAGGTGGAAACATCATTCTTTGGGGATGCTTTTCTGCAAAGGAGACAGGACAACTGCACTGTATTGAGGGGAGGATGGGTGGGGCCATGTATCGCAAGATCTTGGCCAACAACCTCCTTCCCTCAGTAAGAGCATTGAAGATGGGTCGTGGCTGAGTCTTCCAGTATGACAACGACCCAAAACACACAGCCAGGGCAACTAAGGAGTGGCTCCGTAAGAAGCATCTCAAGGTCCTGGAGTGGCCTAGCCAGTCTCCAGACCTGAACCCAATAGAAAATCTTTGGAGGGAGCTGAAAGTCCAAATAACCCAGTGACAGCCCCAAAACCTGAAGGATCTGGAGAAGCTCTGTATGGAGGAGTGGGCCAAAAACCCTGCTGCAGTGTGTGCCAACCTGGTCAAGAACTACAGGAAACGTATGATCTCTGTAATTGCAAACAAAGGTTTCTGTACCAAATATTAAGTGCTACTTTTCTGATGTATCAAATACATATGTCATGCAATAAAATGAAAATTAATTACTTAAAAATCATACAATGTGATTTTCTGGATTTTTGTTTTAGATTCCGTCTCTCACAGTTGAAGAGTACCTATGATAAAAATAACAGACCTCTACATGCTTTGTAAGTAGGAAAACCTGCAAAATCGTCAGTGTATCAAATACTTGTTCTCCCCACTGTATATACTAAATACTAGACTTGTGCACAACGGAAAAATTTGTTCCGTTTCGGTTCGTTTCTTTCCGGTCCTGTTGATTCGTAATCATTCGTAATTTTGCTAGACGGGATTTTTCGTGTTCTGAGTCATTCGTATTTTTGCAAGCGACATTTTTCGTTGAATTTTTTGTTGCTTTATAATTCGTACTTTCGGTAGAGTACGTTGTTTTTCGTTGATTCTGGACACAACTCCTACTTTCGTAACTTTTTTTGGGTTCGTTGATTCGTAATTTTCCGTGTCTCTCTCACAACGACGCTGCCTATTATGCCTAATGTGCTTCGAATGGATTTGTACTTTTCTAAATACATAGCGGTTATTTGTAACGATTCGAAATCTCGTATTTTACTTTCGTTTTTTACATGCGGCTATAGGCTCCGCCCCTGTACACCATTTTGAGAGGGTTCAGCACGGTGAGGGAGAAGCAGAGAGCAGAGCAGAGTGAGTGTTATTGTGCTTCGAATGGATTTGAAATCTCGTATTTTACTTTCGTTTTTTCATGCGGCTATAGCCTACGCCCCCTGTACACCATTTTGAGAGGGAGTTCAGCACGGTGAGGGAGAAGCAGAGAGCAGAGTGAGTGTTATTGTGCTTCGAATGGATTCGTACATTCGTAACTTTTTTCATAACGAATTATGCCGAAGACCTTCGGGCATTCGCTATTTTGCGGTATAATTTATTTCGGATTCGGTTTTATTCGTAATTGCTCTGTTCGGAAATTCGAATGCTTCCGAATGTCCGAAAGTTGCTAAATTCGGACGAATTTCGATTCGTTACGAAACGAATTGCACAAGCCTACTAAATACACTGACTGCAGCTACCTGAATCGCCTGCCTGCTCTATCTAACCAAAATTAAGTGACTCTTTGACTCTCTCTCTATCTCTCTCACACGCCGCAACACACTACACAAGGCCGACACGCAGGCGGCCTTATATAGTGTGGGGCATGTACCTACTCCCCTGAGCCATGATTGGCCAAAGGCACCCTTCCTTTGGCCAATTATGTCTCTCTGTGCTGACGGCGCTGTGATTGGCCAAAGCATGCGGGTCATAGTGCATGCTTGGCCAATCATCAGCCAGCAATGCACTGCGATGCCGCAGTGAATTATGGGCCGTGACGCGCCACTCGAATTTGGCACGAACGGCCCATAATGTTCGAAATTCGGCGAACGGCCGAACAGCCAAAGTTCGAGTCAAACTCACGAAGCTCATCCCTAGTTGGAAGTTAAAGATATTAAAATACCTGACATCGAGTCAAACAAAAAGAAAAAAGTCAGTCCATATAGTCCTCAGGAGTTGCTATAAGAGAAGAAAAATTACCACAATTTGATTGCTCCTGGCAACTTTTGCCAGGGGCAATCAAAGTGCCTTGCAAAAGTATTCACCCCCCTTAGCATTTTTTGTGTTTTATTGCCTCGCAACCTGGAATTAACATGGATTGTTTAAGGATTTGCATCATTTAATTTACAGAACATGCCCACAACTTTGAAAATGTTTTTTTTTTATTGTGAAGCAAACAACAAATAGGACAAAATAACAGAAAAAGTCAATGTGCATAACTATTCACCCCCCTAAAGTCAATACTTTGTACAGCCACCTTTTGCGGCTATCACAGCTCCAAGTCACTTTGGATAAGTCTCTATGAGCTTGCCACATCTTACCACTGGGATTTTTGTCCAATTCTCCTTGCAAAACTGCTTCAGCTACTTCAAGGTGGATGGTTTGCGCTTGTGAACAGCAATATTTAAGTCTGACCACAGATTTTCTATTGGATTGAGGTCTGGGCTTTGACTAGGCCATTCCAACACATTTACATGTTTCCCCTTAAACCACTCAAGTGTTGCGTTAGCAGTGTGTTTGGGGTCATTGTCCTGCTGGAAGGTGAACCTCTGTCCTAGCCTCAAATCACACACAGAGTTGTACAGGTTTTGCGCAAGAATATCCCTGTATTTAGCACCATCCATCTTTCCCTCAACTCTGACGAGTTTCTCAGTCATGACTGCTGAAAAACCCTGCAGCATGATGCTGCCACCACCATGTTTCACTGTGGGGGATGGTGTTCTTTGGGTGATGTGATGTGTTGGGTTTGCGTCAGACATAGCGTTTTCTTTGATAGCCAAAAAGTTAAATTTTAGTCTCATCAGACCAGAGCACCTTCCTCCATACATTTTGGGAGTCTCCCACATGCCTTTTCGCAAACTTAAAATGTGCCATTTTGTTTTTTGCTGAAAGTAATGGCTTTCTTCTGGCCACTCTGGCATAAAGCCCAACTCTATGGAGCATACGGCTTATTGTCATCCTATGTACAGATACTCCTGTCTCTGCTGTGGAACTCTGCAGCTCATCCAGGGTTACCTTAGGTCTCTGTGCTGCCTCTCTGATTAATGCCCTCCTTGCCCGGTCTGTGAGTTTTGGTGTGCGGCCATCTCTTGGCAGGTTTGCTGTTGTGCCATGTTCTTTTCATTTGGTTATGATAGATTTGATGGTGCTCCTAGGGATCTTCAAAGATTTGGATATTTTTTTTATAACCTAATCCTGACTTGTACTTCTCAACAACATTGCCCCTTACCAGGGGAGGACTGGCAGCCTTAGGCCTGGGGGGCAAGTCCAGTCAAGTGGCCCATTGAACCACCGAATCAGCTCACCATTCATGCCCACCTGTTTTTTCAATGCAGCCTGATTAGTGTCCATCCAATGCAGCCTCGCCAGTGGCCATCAATGCAGCCTCACCAGTGGCCATCAATGCAGCCTCACCAGTGGCCATCAATGCAGCCTCACCAGTGGCCGTCAATGAAGCTTCACTAGTACCTATAAATGCAGCTTCACTAGTACCTATAAATGCAGCTTCACCAGTGCCCATAAATGCAGCCTCATCAGTGCCCATCCCATCAGCTCAGCTTTACCTGTGACCATCAATTTAGCCTGATCAGACAGCAGTGCCCATTAGCGCAGCCTTGCCAGTGCATGGGGACAGGGGAGAGAGGAGAACCGCCAGTTTACACAGTGCAGGTATCTCTCGCTTACCTGCCCATTGTCAAATTAAGTCCTGCCTGCTGGACTGGCTCCTAAGATGGACATCACACGTCCCTGCATTGGACCAGTATGATGTCCATCACAGAAGCTGGTCCAAGAGGCAGGACTTCATATGTCTCTCGGTCGCATCGGGTAAGTGGGAGATGGAGATCCCCGCTCTGTGTAAACCGACTAGCCTAAGTTCACATCTATGCGTGTGGGTAACGCATGCAAAATTACATGCTTCCCAACATGCAAGGAAATGTGCTGTCCTTAAGCAGATGTGCAGCAGTGCCATTTTTTGTTATTGACACCTCCATGCATCTGCAAACATGTGGACCAAACTACAGGGTGCCGCACACTTTTTGAAAATATTCAGGACTTCTTTTTCATGTTGCTCGTGTGTAGGGCAGCCCATTGAAATTAATGGGCTGCCCTACACGTAATGCATG
Organism: Rana muscosa; assembly: GCA_029206835.1. Taxonomy (NCBI): domain Eukaryota; kingdom Metazoa; phylum Chordata; class Amphibia; order Anura; family Ranidae; genus Rana; species Rana muscosa. The sequence continues at coordinate 90,546,607 of CM055121.1, forward strand.
AAAACCATGCCTGTGCACGTGTGTGTGAAAAAAGCCTAACTGAGTAGATGCAAAATAACAATTCTCAATAAAAAATTAATTCTCTAGATAATCAGCGTTCATACAATTGCACCACCATATAAATAACTGAACACTGTGCTCTGCTCTGTTTATTGAGGACAGGTAACATGTATATAGAGTGTTTAGTGTATGTGGGGAATTTACATGTTGATTGTACAGAGTTTGGAGAACACAAGGTTAAACTGAATGCTTATAAAGTTTGTTCACATTATCTGGACATACACAGAGGGTGGGGGTTGTTTATATAGTGATATGAGCCAGCTCCCAAGATATCTGTTTGCTGTGAGCAAGGCTCAGCCGACTCCCCCATACACACTCTGCTCTTCCGATCCTTTATCATTCTCATCACACTGCAAACAAATCCTCCTGAATAGTTCTGATGTGAAACTGCCAACTTACCTCTCCAGACTGACTTTTCTTAGAACATCAGCTCAGCTCACCCCCCTCCCTGCACAGTGTCAGCAGCACCTGGCAATAGCAGTGCCCCGCCTTCGGGTTCTCTGGGCAGACGGCACTGGAGATAGGGGGAGGATCTAAGTAAATGAGGGCACAGATAGAACATACAGGAGACTCGCGGGGAGATAGAAAAAACGAGATGCAGACTACAACACCCAGAATGCACTGCAGCAGCCAGCCAGCCAATCAGCGGCCGCCGCGGCCGAATTTTACAATTTACAGGAAAAAAATAGCAAACAGGCAGCGCGGCCGTTTTGAATATAAGGTAGCAGGCCTGGGGGGAAATCTCCACCCTTCCCCCCGCCCAGCCTGCCCCTGCCTCTTACTTGTTTGGAGAGTACCTTGGTCTTCATGGCAGTGTTTGGTTATTGGTGGCTCTTGCTTAGATGCAGGGGCGTACCAAAAGGCTGGCGAGACCGGCGCCCGCCAGGGGGCGCAGACGGGCAGGGGCGGCACCAGGTGGGTGCTTGGGTGTGCTGAGGCCCCCCCAAAAATCTTCAAAATCTTCAAGCACCCTCACAGCACCCCCAAAAATTCCACGAGGTATTGGCATACAATGTGCACAATTTTTTTTAAATAATATTGTACCTCCTGTGAATCTTGTCTGCTATTTGCTAGGGACTCTTTTTTGTAGAGGAGGGATACAGCCGAATAAGCCGCTGATGTTTAGTTAGTCTCGGCTGAGAGGGGGGCGGATTGATTCAGAATGTTCTGCAGAGGTGCTACTTTATAAAAGCCCCTGTTTCACATGGTGCCTCTGCATTTGGCTCAAAGGAAGAAAGAAGGGGGAGGAGGAAGAAGCAGTGTGGAGCAGAGAGAGTGAGCCCAGCCCAGAAGCCTGAAGGAACAGAAGGTATGACAAGAGCTGAGCTGCTGGCAGTTTACTTACTTGGTAGACCGCTGGGGAGGGAGCAGAGAGCTGACTGGAGGATTAGGATTAGGAGGATGGTTGATGGCTGTTCTTTTCACAAGGGAGCTGCTGCTGTGCCTAGGGAGGGGGAGGGAGACTCCACTCTGCAGTCCTGTCATTTTATCTATGTCAGCAGCAGGCAGTCTGATCTGAAGTCTCAGCTGCTGTTAGAGGAACCCTGCCCTGTGATCTTGGCACTCTGCTTTGCCTTGGGCACTGCCACTGCAATTAAACTGCCCCCCAGATCAGGAGTGCTTGCTTTACAGTAAAATAAGGAGCTGTGCTAAATTGTGATAAATATGTGACTAATAAAATAATGATGTTGAGAATCCACATAAATAGGAAATTAATGAAGGAAACTAGAAAAATAGTCTCTAGAAAATATAGTGAAAAAATAGTCTCTAGAAATTATAATGAATGTCCAAATAAAGTGCAAAGATGAAATGAGTGGGCGTGTCCAAGATGGCGACGTGAGCGGTCGCTTCCTCCACGAGCTCCGCTGACCTTCTTCTACTTACCCAGCTCCACGGCCTGCATAACCCCTGATTTCTTCCCTGGCGACACCTGGATGAGGCGGAGATTTTCCAGGACACGGTCCGGTAGGGGCAAACCGCTGAAGTTCTCCCCGATCCCGGGAGGACACGCCATCGCCTCCCGGCCTACACGTGGAGATGCGCGCCAGACCCGCTCCCCTCATGGCCTCACTGACTACTCCTGCAGAGTCCCCTGACTCCAGGCCACTCTGGCTAGCGGAGGTGATGGCGGCTATTGCCACCTGCCAGTCCACCCATACGGCCAAAATAGAGGAGGTGCAGCTGGATGTCAGCCTCATCCGTCAGGACATTGATAAGCTCCACTCCAGGGTCACGGAGACGGAGCAACGAATAGGGCTGGTGGAGGATGAGTCCATGGAGCACTCGGCGTCTCTCCGCTCCCTCCATACTAGAGTGAAGACCCTGGAATACAGAGCGGAGGATGCCGAGAACAGAAATCGAAGGAACAACCTCCGAATCATCGGCCTCCCGGAGGGGGCTGAGGGGGGGGACCCGACGACCTTTGTTAAATCCCTGCTGCATTTCCTCCTCCCTGAGGCGCGCTTCTCACCCCACTACACTGCTGAAAGAGCGCATCGGGTCCCGCCGAAGCCGGGCCCTCCGGGGACCCCCCCGAGAACCTTCATACTTCGCCTCCTCAATTTCCGGGATCGGGACGAGGTCCTCTGGGCTTCCAGGTTGAAGGGAGACCTCCGCTATCAAAATGTCCGGCTGATGATCTTCCCGGACTACTCCGTCGAGACCCAGAAGCTCCGTAAGTCCTTCGATCATGTGAAGGGGGCTCTTAGGGCCCGAGGCATCAAGTACAGCGTATTGTTTCCAGCCAGGCTCCGAGTCCAGGACAGTGAAACATCTCGGTTCTTCACTCCCCTGCTGAGGTCTTGACCTGGCTGGATTCCTTGCCCCCACACCGTTGACTGCACTAACTGTGAGTACTTTCCGCACCTGTTTGCTTTTGGGTCAACCGGCGGTGATCCTGCCTAAAACTGATGATTTGCCCGCCTTTTTTTTTTTTCTCTTGCTATGGCCGCCTGTTGACCCCCACTCTACTTGCTGTTTTCTGCCCCCCCTTGCTCACTGACTTCAGTGCCCCCACTTGAAGTTACTGTTAAACTGCTGCACCCCTTCTGGATCTGGAAACCCGTGCCTGCTCACTCTGCTGTTGGGGTCCCTCGGCACTGCTGTCCTGGGGTCTTGGGTTCTTGGGGAAGGGGGTTTTGTTTTTTTTCTTGGTTTTTGTTCTTTGGGGGGGGTTTCCCCCTTTTTTGTATTTTTGTGTTTTGGTTTTTGTAACAAGCTCAGGTGAAACTTTATTAAGCATTTTTTTATTGTTCTGCTTCCACTACCTGTCCCGCAGGGACTTTGTATACCCGTTGGATGTCGCTTATCCTGCAGTGGGGTCCATGGAGACTTTTACCCCTTGACTCACCCTTATCTAATTCATACAGCCCCACTGCTTCTTTTGATTTGAGGGAGGAGTCGGCGGAGGAGGGAGGACGTGCTCACTTGGACACCCCCGGTTGAGATCCGGTGGGCTCCAGCTCATCTCTTGGCCTTATCCCCCCTTTTGCAGCCCGTGTGCTGAGTTAGATTTGTTGAATGGAAGCTTTTCCCGGTTTTGGGGGAAAGAGCAGGGTGGGGGGGGGGGGGTTATTGCCCCTTTTGGGCTTTCTTGGTTTTGTTTTTTGTTAATTTGTTTTAAGTTTAGATGTTTTATTGCTTATGCACTATTTAACACACTGTACTGCTTTATTTTCATTGGGGTGCGGGATTCTGTCCTTGTCCCGCCCCAGACTTCACCGCCAGGTCGCCTGAGCTTCTCACTACCGAATCCTATTTTTCCCTTAAAATTTGGCCTCCATGTCGGCTCTTAATATTCTGTCTTGGAACACCAGGGGCCTCAACTCTCCGGTCAAGAGATCACTGGTGTTTCAATTCATAAAATCACATAGTCCCCACATATGTATTCTTCAAGAGACCCACCTGGTGGGTAGTAGAACCCTAGCCCTCAAGAAACCATGGGTGGGCAGCCACTACCATGCTACCTACTCTAGCTTTGCTAGAGGGGTGAGCATCCTGGTTAATAAATCATTGCCGTTTAAGCTCCTTGACCTGGCACTGGACCCGGACGGCCGTTATGTCATTCTTCATGCCAGAATCCTATCTCAGACTTGGTCTATTGTGGGCTTATACCTGCCTCCCCCGGCTTCGCTGACGCTGTTGAATAAAATAATGGCTATCTTGGCTGATTTTGCCGCAGATCCCATGATGCTGCTGGGGGATTTCAATATGGCCTCTGATCCGGGTGTTGACAGACTGGCGGGTGTGGGTCCCCTCAGCCCTAGGTTGTCAACCTGGGCAGCAACCTACGGCTTGACAGACGTCTGGAGGTGGAGACACCCTCAGGCGCGGGCCTACACCTGCCACTCTGCTTCACACGGTTCCTTCTCCCGAATTGATTTAGCCTTCGCTGGTCAATCGACCCTGTCCAAGGTCAGGGACGTTAGGATACTGCCTAGAGGTATTTATGACCATGCGCCACTGTTGGTGTGTGTGGGTAACCCGGGGTCCCCGAGCAGGCTCTGTCGGCTATCGCGGTTTTGGATCTCAGACCAGGATGTGGACTCCCGGGTTTTCCGGGGCAATGGGGGAGTTTTGGGCAGTTAACCCGGACTCTTCCTCGCCCATGGAGGTGTGGGACGCCTTCAAGGCATTTACGAGGGGTCAGTATCAGGCCATCATAGCTAGGATTAGGAGGGACTGACGGTCTGCTCTGGTTGACGCCAAAACGGCAGCTAGTACCCAGGAGGCGCTTTTCATTCAAACGCGTGACCCCCAAGACTACATCAGACTTCAGACTATGACCAGAGAGGCTCTCTCCATCTGGACGTCCCTGACTCAGAGACTTCTCGCTCAATCCCATCGTATATTCTAACAGGGTGAGAGATCTGGGAGGCTCCTTGCTTGGCTCTCCAGGGAGCACTCGAGTGGGTCAGGCGTTCCCCACATCTTAGGACCTAATGGTGATCTCCTTTTACACCTCTGAAGAGATCAACAAATGTTTTGTCGCTTACTACCAGTCGCTTTACACTTCCAAAGTGACGTTCAGGGATGACGAACTGGTTAGCTACCTTGACGAGGTTGACGTTCCTGTCCTGACTGACAAATACAGGGATGGCCTGGACAGGCCTATCTCCCTAGACGAGATACTTAAAGCTCTTAAGTCTATGCAACCGGTCAAGACACCTGGGCCTGATGGGATTCCTGTAGAGCTCTACAAACAATACCCCGACACCCTGGCCCCTAGACTTCATACAATGCTGAAGGCTGCTGAACAACTGCATTCACTTCCGCACTCCATGAGCGATGCGGTCATCATTGTTATCCCGAAGCCAGGTAAAGACCCTTCTTTGTGCCCCTCCTATAGACCAATCTCGCTGTTGAATATCGACGCTAAATTACTGGCCAAGGTTCTGGCAAATAGATTAAATACGGTCATCACAGCACTAGTGCACCCCGATCAAACGGGATTCATGCCGGGTAGAGGCACAGACAGAAATCTCAGAAGATTATTTACCCACATAGCTAGGGCGGATGGGTTGGGGCAGAGTCTCGTGGCCTCTCTGGACGCTGAGAAGGCCTTCGACTCTGTTGAGTGGAGGTACTTGTGGACGGTTCTTTCTAAATTCGGTTTTGGTAACAACTTTATCTCATGGGTGAAACTACTCTATGCGGCTCCCCAGGCCAGGGTGTACACCAATGCGTGTCTCTCGGAACCGTTCCCGCTGGGTCGTGGCACGCGTCAGGGCTGTCCCCTATCCCCGGGCCTGTTCGCCCTGGCGATAGAGCCCCTGGCTGCCCTTATCAGGGCGGATGCTGAGATAAGAGGTATACAGGTTGGGACTCTCCACAAAAAAATCTCCCTTTACGCAGGTGATGCCTTGCTATACTTGGCAGACTCTTCTGCTTTCCTTGATAGAGTCTTGGCCCAATTTGACCGATTTAGCGATTTTTCGGGGGTATGCATCAATTGGGACAAATCTGAATTGTTCTCGCTCCTTCTTTCCCCCCATCATGTCCAACTCCCAGACGCAACTTAATTGGGTGGCGGAAATTAAACATTTGGGGATAAAAGTCACAGCGGACTTGGGGAAGTATATGGCCCATAATATCCACCCTCTTATGCAGCAGGTCACCAACAAATGTGCGGCGTGGCGCTCCCTTCCCCTGACTCCTGTGGGCCGGGTTAACCTCCTCAAAATTGTGCTACTGCCCAAGTTCCTGTACTTTTTTAGGAACACCCACGTCCACATCCCCAAGGCATTTTCCGGAAGCTGGAGGGACAGTTGGGGACTTTCATCTGGGCCGGGAGGACTCCCAGGGTGGCGAGGCGGACACTCCATCTCCCCCTTTCTGGTGGTGGTTTGGCACTTCCCAACTTTCAAATTTATTACTGGGCGGCCGTTTTGGTCACTGTCCGTTGGTGGTTCTCCCAGCCCAGACTGAATCCGGCGGTTACGTTGGAGGCTGCTGTGCTCGGGTCGTATGCCGCTCTTAGCAATCTTGCATTTCGAGGTGAACGGGCCGCCCCCTCTGTTACTACCCCCATGAAGACCACGATTAGAGCCTGGCACGAAGCCAGAGTAATTTACGTGAAACCCTCTCATGTTTCCCCTCATACGCCCCTTTGGGGCAGCCCTACCCTGCCCCACTTCCACTCCCTACCAGATCCCTCAGTGTGGGCTGGGAAAGGAATAACGACCCTGAAACACATAGTCAGGGAGGGCAAACTTATGAGCTTCCAAGATATGAGGGCCCGGTATTCGCTCCCGGCGAGATGGTCATTCCGCTATTGGCAGCTGAAGCATGCATTCGCTGCCCAATTCCCGGACGTACTAACGATGGAGTTGGATTCCGTCGAGTGTCTCCTGACTTCCAGTGCGATGGGACGGCCCCTCTCCTCCCTGTACCTCTACCTGATGGTAGCCTACGACACCAAGCTGACCAAAACCCTTCTAAGTGACTTGCCCGATCTTGATGACGAGACCTGGGAGGACTGTGTGTCCACGTATATACAGACCCTAATAGCGGCTAGAGACAGATTTATACAGCTCAAGTTTTTGCACAGGGCCTACTTCACCCCGCTATGGTTGGTCCGAATATTTCCAGATAGGGACCCCCTCTGCCCTAGGTGTAGGTGGGAGGTTGGCTCCTTCTGGCACATGGTTTGGTCGTGCCAGGAGATCCAGCCTTTCTGGACACAGATGGTGGACACTTTGAGCGCAGTTTCCGGGCCTCAAGGTCCCCTTAGACCCCCTGACCCTTCTCCTGAGCCACTTGGATGAAAATCTAGGGGACAGATACACCAAACTTTTTCTGACTTTCTCCCTGTTCTATGCTAGACGTGAAATTCTTCTCAAATGGAAGTCGGGGGACCCGCCTAGACTGGAATCCTGGACTACTACTGTCAACTCAGCGCTGCCCCTTTACAGACTTACTTATGAGAGCAGACAGTGCCCAGTGAAGTTTGATAAGATTTGGTCGGGTTGGATTGATGCTAATGGTTGAGGTAGACCGCCAGTGGGCTCACATGGTTATACACTCGAACATACCTACCTTTTTCTTTTGCCCATCCCCCCCCCCCCAAAATGGGATTCACCTGTCTATTTTTCAGTTTAGTAATCTGGTTAGGGAATCTACAATAAACATGCTGATTAATTACCCTAGTTGAAGATGGGGCCTGGTTACCCTCCCTACTGTGGGAAGTTGCGTGATATGCTTGTAACTCGGGTATATTGCTTAACCACTTAACGACCGCTCACTGTATATATACGTCGGCAGAATGTCACCGACAGGCACAATCACGTAGAGCATACGTGATCGCCTTTGTATAGTTGGGGGGTCCGATCGGACCCCCCTCCTATACAGTGAGTGGCCATTAATCGTGGGGGAGCGTTCGGAGATGAGGGGGTGACCATTCGATTTCGGCCACCCCCTCGCGATCGCTCCCGGCCAATGAAAATGCTTCCTCTGCCATGTGATGTAAACACAGGCAGGAGGAAGTGATGTCATCTCCCTCGCGGCGGTCTTTTCGATTCCGGCGCCGAGGAGAGAGGAAGCAGGTTAGTGCACCAACAGTCCACTGACACATAGGTACACATAGGCACACATTTCACCCCCCAGTTACCCCCAGATCACCCCCCAGGTCACCCCCAGCCCCCAATCACAGTGTCACTGATTGCAGTGATCATTTATTTTACTGATCACTGCATTTAGTGTCATCTGTGATAATAAAAAGTTGCAGGGCAGTTAGGATTAGGCCCCTTTAGGTCCAGGGTAGCCCCCTAACCCCCCCTAATAAAGGTTTAACCCCTTGATCGCCCCCCAGGTAACCCTTTCACCCCCTAACGCCAGCGTCACTAATCGATCGTATTTTCGATCGCTGTATTTAGTGCCGGTGGTGCCCTAGAAAGCCAGTTAATTATTTTTAGGTTCGCCGCGGGTTTTTATTAGCGTCAGATACCCCCATATATTATTTTAACCCCCTGATTGCCCCTAGAGTTAACCCTTTCACCAGTGATCACCGTATAAGCGTCACTGGTGACACTGGTTACCCAGTTAGTTATTTAGTTATTTAGGTAACCCGTCAGGTTTTTATATAGCATCGGTTACCCCCATATTTAACCTAATAAAGGTTTTAACCCCCTGATTGCCCCTAGTTAACCCTTTCACCAGTGATCACCATATAAAGGTTACGGGTGACGCTGGTTGGTTAGTTTGCTTTTTATAGCATCAGGGCACCCGCCGTATATAACCCAATAAAGGTTTAACCCCCTGATCGCCCGGCGGGTGAGATCAATTAGGTTTTAGCGCCAGAGAGGGTCTGCGTCGCCCCAGGCAGCGTTAGGTTAGTGCCAGTAACGCTAACACCCACGCGCAAAGCATACACCTCCCTTAGTGGTATAGTATCTGATCAGATCTATACTAGCATCCCCAGCGGTTTAGGGTTCCCAAAAACGCAGTGTTAGCGGGATCAGCCCAGATACCTGCTAGCACCTGCGTTTAGCCCCTCCGCCCAGCCCACCCAAGTGCAGTATCGATCGATCACTGTCACTTACCAAACACAAAACACATAACTGCAGCGTTCGCAGAGACAGTCCTGATCCCTGCGACCGCTAACAGTTTTTTTTGTAGCTTTGGTATATTTGCTGACGACATCGGTGCTTTTTTTCCTGTGAATCTTACTAGTGTACCCCTAAATTTAGAGCCCAAAATGGCAAGTCGAAGGTACACTAGTAAAGAGGCCTACGAGATTCTGAGCATGACAGATAGTGAAGAGGAGGTCACGTATCTGTCAGATTCAGGCTCAGAATATCTTCCCGTAGAAGACAGTGACGTCAGCGGCCCCACGTCAGATAGCTCTGACGACAAAGTTGAGGTCCCTGCTAAGGTCAGGCGTACCCGATCCCGATCTTCTGAGGTTGTTGAGGAGCAAGAACCGCAGGTCTCTCGTATCATGGAGCAGAGTAGTACTAGCGCCGCTATTCCTTCTGGTGAATTGGCAAGCACCAGCGGCCTAGTACAGCCTGGGCGTACATCCAGCACTGCAGTATCACGTGGTGACGTGGCGAGTCCCATAAGTGCAGTTCAAGCTGGCAAGGTGGCAAGCACAAGTAGTGTCCCGCTGCCACCAATAAGAAGACAAAGGCAGGCCCGTCGTGCCCATAGTGCCCTTCCTGCAGAATTTGCCTATCCTGATTGGGTCCCCACCACTTCTGCAGAACCCGTACTTCCCCCATTCACTGCCCAACCCGGTATTCAGGTGGAAACAGCTGATTTTATGCCAATTGATTATTATTCGCTGTTTTTCACGGAAGATCTCTATAGATCTATTGTGGACCAGAGTAATTTATATGCTGGTCAATTCATCGCCGCTAATCCCCAGTTGCCTTCCATTGCCAAAGATTGGAAACCAATTACGGTTTCCGAATTTAAGACCTTTCTGGGCCTTTCCCTCAACATGGCACACATAAATTCCCGTCATTGCGTGCTTATTGGTCCACGCACCCAATTGACCACATGCCCGTGTTCTCTGCCTCCATGCCCAGGAAACGATACGAGCAGATTTTGCGGTTCATGCACTTCAACGACAATGAACTTTGTCGTCCACGTGGGGACCCTGAATACGACCGGCTCTATAAAATTCGGCCCCTCATAAACCACTTCAACGAACGTTTTGCAGCCTTGTTTATTCCCGATCAAGCTGTCTGCATTGATGAGTCCCTGATTAAATTTTCTGGCCGCTTGGCTTTCAAGCAGTACCTTCCCAGCAAGCGTGCCAGATACGGGGTCAAGCTCTATAAGTGCTGTGACAGGGCAACAGGCTATGTATGGAGCTTTATGGTTTATGAGGGAAAAGATAGTCAGGTTGACCCGGTCAACTGCCCGGATTACATAGGGAGCGCTGGCAAGATAGTGTGGAACTTGGTGTCACCCTTATTCGGAAAGGGGTACCACTTGTATGTGGACAATTATTACACGAGCGTGCCACTGTTTAGTCACTTGTTTGATCATCAGATTGGAGCATGTGGCACCGTGCGACCTAATCGCCGGGGCTTTCCCCAGCGGCTTGTAGATGCCCGTCTTAGGCTGGGGGAGAGAGCCTGCGTAAAGTGTAATAACTTGCTCGCTATGAAGTGGAGGGACAATAAGAATGTTTTCCTTCTTACCTCCCTTCATGCAGACACGACAGTCCAAATTCGTACGGCGACTGGTGTTGTGGAGAAACCCCTCTGTGTCCACGAATATAACAAAAATATGGGAGGGATGGACCTCAACGTCCAGTTGATGGCGCCGTATCTAATTGACCGTAAGGCGAGACGCTGGTATAAAAAAGTGTCTCTATCCTTATTTCAATTGGCTTTGCTGAACGCTCATGTGCTATACAGAGCTGCAGGCGGGACTTTATCTCTTCTAAAATTCCAGAATGAGATAGTCACAGAACTCCTGTATCCAGGCGGTTCTGCACCTCACCATCCCCTACCAAATGCAGTAAGCCGGCTGCATGAGAGGCATTATACGCATCTCCTCCCGAGTACCCCTACCCAACGAACCCCCCAAAAAAGATGTCGTGTCTGTAGCAAGCGCGGATTTAGGCTTGACACCCGTTATTATTGTCCACTCTGTCCTGACAAACCTGGTCTTTGCCTTGGTGAATGTTTTGAACGCTACCACTCAAAAGTGAAGTTTTAGCGTAGGGTACAGCATTTCACAGACTAGGACACACTTACACAGGGTCTCCCAAGATGCCATTACATTTTGAGAGACCCGAACCATTACAGTTGTTAAAGTTTAAAAAAAAAAGTGTAAAAAAGAAAAAAAATACGTAAAAAACAAAAACACAAAAAAAATATAAAATAAAAAAAGCAAAAATAGTTGTAGTTTTATTGTTCTCTCTCTCTCTCTCTATTTTCTCTCTATTGTTCTGCTCTTTTTTACTGTATTCCATTCTGCAATGTTTTATCATGCTTGCTTTTCAGGTTTGTAATTTTTTGTTTTCAGGTGCGCCATTCAACTGCAGCGCGGAATTATTTATCTTGACAGCAACAGCGTTTGCTCCCACGATACATAAAGCCGTGACTCCAGTGCTGTAGGAGGTGATTTCACCACCACAGTTAAAAAAAAAGAGCATATATGCCGAAGCATGGGGGCAGCAGGGGTGGAGGAGCGATTTTGCTCCTAATGCCGCGTATATACGGTCGAAATTCCGACGGCGGCTTGCCCGTGGAAAAGTTTGACCGTGTGTACGCAGCATAACCTTTTATACTGCGTACATACGGTCGAAATTTCGACAAAGGCTTGCCCGTGGAAAAGTCTGACCGTGTGTACGCGGCATAACTTTTTTGCGGAAGGATGCCCCCATGCTTCGGCATATATATATTTTAGGCACAGGTTGCGTTAAAAAATGTTTTTATTTTTTACTAGGTTTTGTTTTGGTATTTGCTTTGCAGGTATGGTATGGTAAGGTCTTACTGTTGTACTGTAATGTTACTTTGTTTTAATGTTAACCATCATTTGCTTAGCAGGTACGCCATTCAGTTGCATCGCGGATTTATTTATCTTGACAGCAACAGCGTTTGCTCCCACGATGCATAAAGCCGTGACTCCAACGCTGTAGGAGGTGATTTCACCACCACAGTTAAAAAAAGAGCATATATGCCGAAGCATGGGGGCAGCAGGGGCGGAGGAGCGTATATACAGTCGAAATTCCGACGGAGGCTTGCCCGTGGAAAAGTTCGACCGTGTGTACGCGGCATAACCTTTTATGCCGCGTACATACGGTCGAAATTTCGACAAAGGCTTGCCCGTGGAAAAGTCAGACCGTGTGTACGCGGCATAACTTTTTTGCGGGAGGATGCCCCCATGCTTCGGCATATATGCCCATCATTAGAAGTGGGTGGATGAAGGGAGGTATTCTAATGGTGGGCATACCCACCGATCAATCTCTTTTTTTCGTTCAGCCAACAGGCTGCATGAAAAAAAAGATTACAATACATGTCCAACAACATGTAAAACCAAGCACCGCCTTCAAGGTTTCTAAGGGCATACATTTTTGATTTCACTCCTCACTACCTATCACTACCTATCACAGTTTTGAAGGCCATAAAATGCCAAGATGGCACAAAACCCCCCCAAATGACCCCATTTTGGAAAGTAGACACCCCAAGCTATTTGCTGAGAGGCATGTTGAGCCCATTGAATATTTTTTTTTTGTCCCAAATGATTGAATAATGACGAAAAGAAAAAAAAAGAAAAAATGTACAAAAAGTTGTCACTAAATGATATATTGCAGACACATGCCATGGTTATATGTGGAATTGCACCCCAAAATACATTCTGCTGCTTCTCCTGAGTACGGGGATACCACATGTGTGGGACTTTTTGGGAGCCTAGCCGGGTACGGGGCCCCAAAAACCAAGCACCGCCTTCAGGCTTTCTAAGGGCGTACATTTTTGATTTCACTCCTCACTACCTATCACAGTTTCGAAGGCCATAAAATGCCAAAATAGCACAAAATCCCCCCAAATGACCCCATTTTGGAAAGTAGACACCCTCAAGCTATTTACTCAGAGGCATGTTCAGTCTATGGAATATTTTATATTTTGCCACAAAGTTTGTCATATTCCCGCAACTTGTGGCAAAATATAAAATATTCCATGGACTGAACATGTGATCCACCACCACATAGATTTTCTGCTTACCAGAGGGCAAGCTAAAAACAGCTTGTATGATGATCAATCTGTAGATTTCAGCCAAACTCCAATGACCAGAGGAGGAAATGAAGCCCAGAATGGATTGCTCAATGCACCAAACAAGCAGGGTAGTCACCGCTCGTAACCCAGAATATAAAAATACTCCATAGTGTATTACAGTAAAACACAGAGATTTATTAGAATAAAATATTGCACTCACAGTTAAAAAGAAGTAAAAAAGCATCCGTAATGTAAAGTCAGCGAGTCAACCTCCCGACGTACGTTTCGTCTCACATAGACGTCGTCAATGGGGAACGGGCGACGCACTGACTCATGGCATTTTGTAAAACAGAACCATGCCTTGATGTGAGTCTCTGGCAGCGGAACCATTTTGCTACCTGGCAAAATGCAAAAAACTCCCTAACATCGAAAACTACTAACATAAAAAACTATTAGGTCTATAAAGCTAAGGACAGAGAACATATGATCCCTAAACCTAAATATTAAAAATAGCTGACCATATTTTGAATGGATGATCGTAAGGGACTAGTCATATATTAAACCCAGAGGACGGGAATAATGCCTCAACTGTGCCTCCAGTGGACAAAGGGAAAGTTCCACCTTTCTTAATACTAGATAGGACAAACATGCATTAGACAGTTTTGAGGAGGGTTGTAGAAAAGATCTCAATCAATTGAATGTGGTCATCCAAAACTTCTAAATAATATTGGAACCACAAAAATGTAATATAAAATAAAATAAACTGGGGCTAGAGGGGGGAAAGAGGGAATAATGCCCTGTACACACGGTCGGTTTTTCCATCGGACTTTTTTCATCGGAAAAAACGATCGTGTGTGGGCCCTATCAGACTTTTTTCCATCAGTGTTAAAAATAGAACATGTTTTACATTTTTACAATGGAAAAAAAAACTATAGGAAATTCCGATCGTCTGTGTGGAACTCCATCGGAGAAACATCCACGCATGCTCAGACTAAATTAGAAGACGGGAGCGCTCGTTCTGGTAAAACTAGCGTTCGTAATGGAGATAGCACATTCGTCATGCTGTAACGGAGAATGAAAGCGCAAATCGGCTAACACCAAACTTTTACTAACACGCAGTAACACAAAATCAGCAAAAGCAGCCCAAAGGGTGGCGCCATTGGATTTGAACTTCCCATTTATAGTGCCATCGTACGTGTTGTATGTCACGGTGTTTTGGACGGTCAGAATTTTGTCTGATGGTGTGTAGGCAAGACTGATGAAAGTCAGCTTCATCGGAATTCCGACAGAAAATTCCATCGGATTTTATTCCATCAGGAATCCGATCGTGTGTACAGGGCATAAGAGTAATTGTATGTGTTAATCACATTACCCCAACTAAAAAAATCTATGAATGTGCTGCCAGAGGATCACATCAAGTACACAATATAAAAGTATAAATATAAAAGAAAAAAGAAAGAAGAAACTCAATGGGTGACCCATATCAAGAATTATCTATGAAGGCGTTGAGATCAACCTCCACATTCAACCCAAAGGGGGGTATAGCACTTGATTTTATGGATCCAGGCCATCTCTAGCCTGGATATGCTACGCACCAAGGAGTCCCCTCTCCATTGTGGGACGTACCTATCAATCCCCATAAAATAGTTTTGACAGGGTTTTTTTCATGGACTTCCAGTTAATGTCACAAAACTGGGTGTTTGGAAAAACCAGTAAGAATGTTGGTTATATGTTCATTCAACCTGGCACGGAGGGGTCGCTTAGTCCTGCCCACATATTGCAGCCCACAAGGGCACTGGAGCAGGTAAAAAAAACCTCCGTAGAGCAAGTGATGAAGGTTTTAATCTCAAACTCCATTGAGGTGCTAGACAATGTAAATCTATGGGTACGCTTATGGGTACATCCACTTAGAGTACATACCCTACACCTCCTACACTGGTAGAAAACAGTCAAATACTCAAAAAAAAAACTCTTGATAGGGGGAGGGTCCAAGATGTTAGTTGCCACTCTATTTCTGAGGGACGAAGCTCCTTTGTAAATAACCTGCGGTCTGTCAGGAAGTACAGATTTAAGGACCTGATCATTTGTAAGAATGTGCCAGTGTTTATTAATGAGTTTCTTAACACTCATATGCTGCACTGAATATGTAGTGACCAAAGGGATAGACGGTATGTTTGCTCTTTTGGGTGGTCTATCATTTAAGAGATCACTCCTATTTATTGAAGTTACTTCCTCCAACGTATTCCTAAGGGAAGGGCTAGAATAGCCCTTCTCCAGGAATCGTGCAGTCAGAACTTCGGCCTGCGTGAGGAACTAATCATAATCAGAGCAGTTCCTCTTTAAATGAATATACTGGCTCCTAGGAACTGACTTTAACCATTCTTCATGGTGACAACTCCCGACAGGGATATAAGAGTTCCTGCCTGTCCCCTTAAAAAAGGTGGATGTTGTAAAATGATCAACCTTTTTTTTTTGATCTTTATTTCTTTATTAATTTTTCATAGTTTACAAACAAATTATAAACAGTCTTCCCCATGTTGTCCCGGCCTTCCAACCCAGTTTTTCTCCCCTGAGTCAATAAACTTTACGTGTCGTATATCTCTCTGGGGAGGTAACTGGGGAGGGGATCCCCTGGGGTTATATATAGGATCTGTTATTCTAAGACTAAGATTAATTCCCATCACCTTCACAACTTCATTCTTCCCACTCATTCCTCAACTTCCACTCTCTCATCAATTGGTTTCTCTTGGGTCACTGCTCATCCTTTAATAGTTTTTTCTGGGTTTATTAAGAATTACATACTGATCCCTCTTGCTTCCCACCAGGATTTCCAGATCATATCATATTTTGTTGGAACGCCTTGCTTTATTTACACCGATTTCTCTTTAAGGATTACCCCATTCATACTATTCAGCCATTTCTCACTGGACGGAGGCTGTGTTGACTGCCATCTACAGGCAATAAGAATTCTTGCTTGGAATTGGCATCTCATAGCTGCTATTTGGGAGTTTCCTGGTTTGCCCACATCCCCCACTAATCTCAATAGACATTGCTTCGGCATCAACTCAATGGAAATTCCAAACACCCTTTCGATAGTTTTTACCACCTCCGTCCAGTACCGGAAAAGCTTCGGACACCTCCAAAACATGTGAATGGGGATGTAGCGCTAAATAAGGAAGACCCAAAGATTTGGACCTGAAAGTGAACATAAATGTGAATCCAAAACAATAAAGAAAGTCCACAAAATCTCCGTAAATTAGTGATAAAATAAAGCTGAAACCACACGTGTAATAATATGGGTCATCACATAACTTCTGGAGGTGAAGAGAGGTAGACCTGCAGGTAAGGCAGATCATATGGGCATGAAAGGTCTCAATGGCGGTTCAATGGCGGTTCTGCTTGTCTGAAGGTTGGATCGAACGAATCTCAGATGACGACTCTCCAGCGGGTTCCCCAACTTTAAAGGAGACTCTGGACTCAGCGACGATCCCTGTAATCCTCAGGTAGAGGCAGAAAACAACCTCCACTCTGGAAGTTCTCACCAGAATGGAATTGCAGCAAGGAGAATATCTCAATTCAATCGGCCAACCATGGAAAAAAGAATGAAGGGAATGCTCCGATGGTGCAGGTCAATGTGGGTTTTATTTAAAAAAAAATAAAAATAAAAATAAAAGTGATCACATACAGATAAAACGTTTAAAAGGGCAGTGTATGCAGCGGTGTAGCAAGCGGGCTTCTGAGTCCCATCTGGGGCAACTAGGATCTGGCCGACGGCCAAACTGAAAAAGTCTATAAGGTGTATAATAAGTTCTGTACAGTAAAAAAAGATGTGACATCCTCTGTGAGGGGGACAACAAAACCAGTGGGGCCAATTCAAGGATCCTATTCCACTGGGTATCAAAGATAGCTCCTACGTCTTTTTCCCATTTCGTCTTGTACAAGGGGGGTTCTAGCCTGCTCAACCTCCCTTTATTAATATGTGGGTATACTTTTGAAATTAAACCTTTCACTGGATCTGCATTGATTAATTTTTGGAGTACAGGAACTGTGCTCCATTCTAGGGTCTGTCCTTTAAACTGTTCCTCTAGTGTGTGCCTGACCTGTAAGTATTTGAAAAACAATGTATTCGGTAAGGCATGTTGGGCTCTCAATTCCTGGAAAGTTTTCAAGGTACCTTCTTGATATAGCTGTGAAATAAATTTTATTCCGCATCTCTCCCATTCTCTTATTGTCCCTATCTTCTGGAGCTCTCCTAGTTTACTATTATCCCACAGTGGAGTGAATTCCGTAAAGCCTCTATAATCCAGTATTGTTTTCGGATCCTGCCTCCAAAGCTTCAGGTATGGATTCATGTGGAGTATTTTGAAGTAGTATCTTTCTTCCTACTACTTGACCAGCTACGTTGCTTCCCTTTAAATACTGAAGTTGTGATGCCAGAAAATAACTATAGGGGTGTGGGAGCGCTACTCCTCCTTCCTGTTTCTGGAGTTGCAGGGTACTTAGCCGGATTCTTGCTGGACCACCTTTCCATATAATTTCCCTGAACAGAGTCTCTATCCTTTGAAACCATTTTTTATAGAGCCAAATTGATGAATTATGTAATACTTAAAGGAGCTGGGGCATCCAAATCATTTTAATAAAATTACACCGACCTGCCACAGATATTGGCAAGCATTTCCAGACTTTTATTTTACCCCTGAATTTAGTCAACAGGGGGTCAATATTATCTGAGGTGTATTGTTGAGGGTCTTTAGAGATGTTTATACCAAGGTATTTAAATTTATTCACAACTGGGATCTGAGCTACCTCCTCAGGCAGAGAACCCACCAGAGGGTCCACTGGTAACAAACTGGACTTTGCCCAGTTTATCTTTAGTCCGGAGATTTGACCAAAACTGTTAATGATGTTCATGGCTTTCCGAAGGGAGTCCTGTGTATATCCGAGGAAGAGCAGAAGATCATCTGCGTATAATGCAACTTTTTCTTCCAGATCACCTCTTCTAAAACCCCTCACCTGGTCGGATGATCTGAGAGCGATGGCAAGAGGTTCGATTGCAATGGCAAAGAGGAGGGGTGACAGGGGACATCCCTGCCTCGTCCCCCTCCCCAGTCCAAACTTATCGGACTGCTCGCCATTCACCCTTACTCTAGCCTCTGGTGCTCTATAGAGCATTTTAACCCAAATGATGAAGCCCGGGCCCAATTGGGCCATTTCCATGGCCTTCCACAGGTACTGCCACTATAAACTGTCGAAGGCCTTGGCGGCGTCCAAGGACAAAATAGCCCTCTCCCCATCCTTATCTGTCAGGATCTGGAGATTCAGATATAACTGCCTTATATTAACACTAGTTGTTCTTCCAGGTATAAAACCCAACTGGTCGGGGTGGATGAGTTTTGATATAACCCTGTTTAATTTAGCCGCCAAAACCTTCGCCAGGATCTTCATGTCAGTATTCAACAGGGCAATAGGCCTATAAGAGGCTGCATCAAGTAGGTCTTTGCCCTCCTTGTGTATAATAATTATGTTGGAGTCCATCATTGAGGAGGGAAGCTCACCCTGTACTAGTGAGTTATTCAGTACCATCAGCAAATCGGGTAGTAACACTTTCCCATAATGCCAATATATCTCGGTTGGAAGGCCATCTGGTCCTGGCAATTTCTGTCTTGCCATCTCATTGGTGATACGCGTAATTTCTTCTAAGGTTATAGGGCGATCCAGCTCAGCTCTGTCCATCTCACTGAGGAAAGGTAAATTCAAGTCCCCAAAGAAAACGTCCATTGCTTCACTCATCTCCTTCTGCCGGGGTCTATAAAGATCTTCATAATATTCTTTAAATGTATCCACTATTTCTTGAGTGTATGAAGTCCCTCTCCCACCCTCCGTGGTAATCGTAGGTACCACGAAGGTGGGGGAGTTTGCCCTGACTAGTTGTGCCAACATCCGTCCCACACTTTCCCCTCCTCCAAAGGCAGCTTGTCTCTGGAAGAGATATTTATTCTCTACCTTTCGGAGAGTCATTAATCAATAATTTTGTTGCTCCTCTGTCCGGGTCCTAAGTGTATCTGGTGTCGGCTTGTTAATGTATTGTTCTTCCGCAGTTGTTACCCTCTCTCCAATTACTCTCTCCCAGTCCTTAGTCTGCTTCTTAATTTTTGAAATCTGCTGTATCATCATACCTCGCAAAAAGGCTTTCATCGCATCCCATACTATTCCTACCGAGGCGGTGCCCTGGTTCAAGTAAATAAATTCCCCCAGGGATATCAATATATCCCTCGGGTCTCCCATCAGTTTAATACAAAAGGGGCTCAAACTCCACTCCCCAGAACGGTTACGCTTAGCCAGTTCCAATGATACTGTTACCGGGGAGTGATCTGACAAGCCCCTTGGCTTGTAGCTCACATATTTTTTATTAAAGGCATCATCTCCTAATTTCCCAAAATGAAATCGATCCTGGAAAGTGTAGAGTGAGTCTTGGAGAAGCAAGAGTATTGTCGAGCCTCTGGATTCTGCATTCTCCAGATGTCTCTCAATCCTGTTTCTGTCAGAAAGTCAGATAGCCGACTATCCACTGTTCTACTTGTATATATCACAGGGGTGAATCTATCCACTTTCCGGTCTTTTACCATATTGAAATCCCCTGTTACTAACACCGGTCCCCCAGGTTTATCCAGAGCAAACTCAATGAGCTCACAAAGAACCGAAAGATCAAAGGGAGGGGGAAGATACACATTTGCCAGTATACAGGTTCTATTTTTAATCGTACAGAATAGAAAAATTGATCACCCCTGTTCATCTATTTTAGCCTGAATACAGGTGAAAACCACCCCAGCTCTGATAAAGGTACTCACCCCTCTGGAATAGGAGGTATGGACTGAATGAAACTGTGTGGGATAGTCCCGCCACTTCAATTGAGGGCTAGTGATTTTTGTGAGATGTGTCTCCTGTAAGCAAAGTACCGCTACCGCGTATGTTTTTGCAATCGGGAGAACTGCTGCTTTTTTCTCTGGATCTCCCATTCCCCGCACATTCCAAGAACATAAATTAAAAATTTTAATCTGAGTGCTTCCAACTAGGGATGAGCTTCATGTTCGAGTCGAACCCATGTTCGACTCGAACATCGGCTGTTCACCGAATTGCGGACGTTATGGGCTGTTCGCGCCAAATTCGAGTGGCGCGTCACGGCCCATAATTCACTGTGCATTGCTGGCTGATGATTGGCCAAGCATGCACTATGACCCGCATGCTTGGCCAATCACAGCACGGAAAAAACGGAGAGCCGTAATTGGCCAAAGCCAGGGTGGCTTTGGCCAATTATGGCTCAGGGGGTTTAGTACATGCCCCGCAATATAAGGCCGCCGGCTTGGCGGCCTTGTGTAGTGTGTTGGAGTTGTTAAAAGAGAGAGATATCAAAGAGAGACAGTGTCATTTATATTGAATTAGATAGAGCAGGCAGGCGAGTCAGTTAGCTGCAGTTAGAGTGTGTAGAGGATATATATGCATCCTAGGTTTTGTATATATATTTATACACTGTATTCAGTTTAGCTAGATTTGTTCCTGTTATTCTCTATACTGTGACAGGCAGGCAGGTGATTGTGCTAGCTGCTGATTCCTAAATATCAACTTCACAATGTTCATAAAGTGCAGTGCTCATAAACAAAACAAAGGAGCAGCATGGATGGGTTCTAATGTGGTGGACACGACAGTCCTGCTCACACCACCCTTCTTCCACCTTAAAAGCTTGACCCCATGTGATTCATCCAAATAATCACAAAACAATTGCTGCACAATACTCATAGAAAACTATAACAGCCAGTCTCCCAAACTAGTTGCGGTGAGATCGCTCCAAAGAGGCCCCCCTTCTCTTACAATTCTCCGGGTTCCAAAGGTGTCAACATGTAAGGAATACAGAGAAAAAAGATCATTGCGCAATGTTCACCACATCACAAGCTATATATCAGCTGTGGCTGCACTCACGTAACCCTGGATAGACAGCGCTTAGCTCAGCTCAGTGGGATGCGATCCTCCTCAGGCTGCTGGAAGAAGTCACTAGGCTCCACCCCCTACACGTTGCGTCATCGATACGTGACTTAGTCATGGGTATATTTCGTGTCAACCACATTGGAACCCATCCATGCTGCTCCTTTGTTTTGTTTATGAGCACTGCACTTTATGAACACTGTGAAGTTGATACTTAGGAATCAGCATTTAGCAATGCATTTAAATTTATTGTCATTAAGCACTTTTGATTATACAAATAAGTTCACTGTGCACATACAGCAGGTTGGTGTAAGCGCATCATATATTTAATTATTAATACTTTTTTGGAGGGCACAGATTTCTCTTTTTTGATTGCAGCTATCATCATTTGGACATCTCTGTTTTGTGGTTAACACATATTTCACATATTAGCGCTTTAGTATATTTTATTTATTGATTGTGCTAGCTGCAGTCAGTGTTTCACTTAGTGTACCGTGTGCTTTGCACAGCGTTCACTAGGGATGAGCTTCGAGTTCGAGTCGAACTCATGTTCAACTCGAACATTGCCTGTTCGCCCGTTCGCCGAACAGCGAACAAATTGGGGTGTTCGCGGCAAATTCGAAAAATGTATGGGAGAAATCTAAAGTGCTAATTATAAAGGCTTATATGCAAGTTATTGTCCTAAAAAGTGTTTGGGGACCCGGGTCCTGCCCCAGGGGACATGTATCAATGCAAAAAGAAGTTTTAAAAACGGCCGTTTTTTCGGGAGCAGTGATTTTAATAATGCTTAAAATGAAAAAATAAAAGTGAAATATTCCTTTAAATTTCATACCTGGGGGGTGTGTGTATGATATGCATGTAAAGTGGCGCATGTTTCCCGTACTTAGAACTGTCCCTGCAAAAAAAGTCATTTTTGAAAGAAAAAAAGTCATTTTAAACTGACTCGCGGCTATTAATGAATTGTCGGCTCCCGGCAATACATACAAAAGTCATTGATATAAAAAAAAAGCGTGGGGGTTCCCCAGAATTCAATTACCAGGCCCTTCAGGTCTGGAATGGATATTAATGGGAACCCTGCCGCAAATTAAAAAAAAATTGACGTGGGGTTCCCCCAAATATCCATTCCAGGCCCTTCAGATCTGGCATGGATTTTAAGGGGAACTCCACCCCAAATTTAAAAAAAAATGGCGTGGAGTCCCCCTAAAAATCCATACCAGACCCCTTATCCGAGCATGCAACCTGTCCGGCCGCAGGGGAAAAGGGGGGGATGAGAGAGCGGCCCCCCCTCCCTCCTGAACCGTACCAGGCCACATGCCCTCAACATGGGGAGGATGTCCCCATGTTGATGGGGACAAGGGCCTTATCCCCACAACCCTTGCCCGGTGGTTGTGGGGGTCTGCGGGCGGGGGGCTTATCGGAATCTGGAAGACCCCTTTAACAAAGGGGACCCCCAGATCCCGGCCCCCCTATGTGAATTGGTAAGGGGTACATTGTACCCCTACCATTTCACGAAGAAAGCGTAAAAAAATGTTAAAAAAAAAACACACAAACACCTTGAAAAAGTCCTTTATTTAAAAAAAAAAAAAACATTCCAGCGGTGAAATCCAGTGTCCTGCGGCGATCCCGATGTCCAGCGCTGTCCTTCATTGGTTGTGCCTGAGCGGACCTGATGGGGAACTCCCTCTCAGTATTTTAAATGTATAGACCCGCCCCTTCTAAAGTTCCCCATCAGGTCCGCTCAGCGGACCAGAAGCGGAACATGAGAAGGGGCGGGTCTATACATGTATTACCAAAGTGAGAGAAGTTCCCCATCAGGTCCGCCCCCTCGGTATGTCGGACCCGCCTACGTCATTGGCTTGAGCGGGGAACTTCCTTCACTGTGTAATTTAAATTTACAATTACCAATTCACATAGGGGGGGCGGGATCTGGGGGTCCCCTTTGTTAAAGGGGTCTTCCAGATTCCGATAAGCCCCCCGCCCGCAGACCCCCACAACCACCGGGCAAGGGTTGTGGGGATGAGGCCCTTGTCCCCATCAACATGGGGACATCCTCCCCATGTTGAGGGCATGTGGCCTGGTACGGTTCAGGAGGGAGGGGGCCGCTCTCTCGTCCCCCCCTTTTCCCCTGCGGCCGGACAGGTTGCATGCTCGGATAAGGGGTCTGGTATGGATTTTTAGGGGGACTCCACGCCATTTTTTTTTAAATTTGGGGTGGAGTTCCCCTTAAAATCCATGCCAGATCTGAAGGGCCTGGAATGGATATTTGGGGGAACCCCACGTCAATTTTTTTTTAAATTTGCGGCGGGGTTCCCCTTAATATCCATTCCAGACCTGAAGGGCCTGGTAATTGAATTCTGGGGAACCCCCACGCTTTTTTTTTTTTTTTTTATCAATGACTTTTGAATGTATTGCCGGGAGCCGACAATTCATTAATAGCCGCGAGTCAGTTTTAAATGACTTTTTTTCTTTCAAAAATGACACTTTGTGCAGGGACAGTTCTAAGCACGGGAAACAAGTGCGACTTTACATGCATATCATACACACCCCCCAGGTACGAAATTTAAAGGAATATTTCACTTTTATTTTTTCATTTTAAGCATTATTAAAATCACTGCTCCCGAAAAAACGTCCATTTTTAAAACTTTTTTTTGCATTGATACATGTCCCCTGGTGCAGGACCCGGGTCCCCAAACACTTTTTAGGACAATATCTTGCATATTAGCCTTTATAATTAACACTTTAGATTTTGAACGTTCGAGTCCATTGTATTTAATAGGGTTCTAAATAGGGATGAGCTTCGTGTTCGAGTCGAACATACGTTCGACTCGAACATTGGCTGTTCGATCGTTCGACGAAGATCGAACGATTTGGGCCGTTCGCGCCAAATTCGAGTGACGCGAACGGCCCACAATGCACTACGCCATCGCAGTGTCATCCAGGCGCTGTGATTGGCCAAGCATGCACTGTGACCCCGCATGCTTGGCCAATCACAGCGCCGGCAGCGAGGAGAGCAATGATTGGCCACAGGCAGGATGCCTGTGGCCAATTATTGCTGAGGGTGTTTAGTACACGCCCCACACTATAAAAGGCCGCCAGCACGGCGGCCTAGTGTAGTGTGTTCCGGAGCAGGGATAGAGTAGCATAGGCAGGGACAGTGACTGTTATTTCTTTCTTGCTTAACCTGGATTCCTTTAGTTTAGGGAAAGAGAAGGATAGGTAGGGAGAGTGTCAGTGTGTTTTGTGCTTCTGCTATAGTGTGCTTAAAAAAAACATTTATTCTAGGGACAGAAAACTCTAGGTAGGGACAGTGTCAGTTTCTTTCACTCTGCAAGTCCTTGTTTCCAGGGACCTGTAAGGACAGTGAGTTAATTGTCCTTGTGCTATATTGTGCTTAAAAAAAACATTTATTCTAGGGACAGAAAACTCTAGGTAGGGACAGTGTCAGTTTCTTTCACTCTGCAAGTCCTTGTTTCCAGGGACCTGTAAGGACAGTGAGTTAATTTTCCTTGTGCTATATTGTGATTAAAAAAAACATTTTTTCTAGGGACAGAAAACTGTAGGTAGGGAGAGTGTTTTTTTTCTTTCACTCTGCAAGTCCTTGTTTCCAGGGACCTGTAAGGACAGTGAGTTAATTTTCCTTGTGCTATATTGTGATTAAAAAAAAACATTTTTTCTAGGGACAGAAAACTGTAGGTAGGGAGAGTGTTTTTTTTCTTTCACTCTGCAAGTCCTTGTTTCCAGGGACCTGTAAGGACAGTGAGTTAATTGTCCTTGTGCTATATTGTGCTTAAAAAAAACATTTATTCTAGGGACAGAAAACTCTAGGTAGGGACAGTGTCAGTTTCTTTCACTCTGCAAGTCCTTGTTTCCAGGGACCTGTAAGGACAGTGAGTTAATTTTCCTTGTGCTATATTGTGATTAAAAAAAACATTTATTCTAGGGACAGAAAACTCTAGGTAGGGACAGTGTCAGTTTCTTTCACTCTGCAAGTCCTTGTTTCCAGGGACCTGTAAGGACAGTGAGTTAATTTTCCTTGTGCTATATTGTGATTAAAAAAAACATTTTTTCTAGGGACAGAAAACTGTAGGTAGGGAGAGTGTTTTTTTTCTTTCACTCTGCAAGTCCTTGTTTCCAGGGACCTGTAAGGACAGTGAGTTAATTTTCCTTGTGCTATATTGTGCTTAAAAAAAACATTTTTTCTAGGGACAGAAAACTGTAGGTAGGGAGAGTGTTTTTTTTCTTTCACTCTGCAAGTCCTTGTTTCCAGGGACCTGTAAGGACAGTGAGTTAATTGTCCTTGTGCTATATTGTGCTTAAAAAAAACATTTATTCTAGGGACAGAAAACTCTAGGTAGGGACAGTGTCAGTTTCTTTCACTCTGCAAGTCCTTGTTTCCAGGGACCTGTAAGGACAGTGAGTTAATTTTCCTTGTGCTATATTGTGCTTAAAAAAAACATTTATTCTAGGGACAGAAAACTCTAGGTAGGGACAGTGTCAGTTTCTTTCACTCTGCAAGTCCTTGTTTCCAGGGACCTGTAAGGACAGTGAGTTAATTGTCCTTGTGCTATATTGTGCTTAAAAAAAACATTTATTCTAGGGACAGAAAACTCTAGGTAGGGACAGTGTCAGTTTCTTTCACTCTGCAAGTCCTTGTTTCCAGGGACCTGTAAGGACAGTGAGTTAATTTTCCTTGTGCTATATTGTGATTAAAAAAAACATTTTTTCTAGGGACAGAAAACTGTAGGTAGGGAGAGTGTTTTTTTTCTTTCACTCTGCAAGTCCTTGTTTCCAGGGACCTGTAAGGACAGTGAGTTAATTTTCCTTGTGCTATATTGTGATTAAAAAAAACATGTTTTCTAGGGACAGAAAACTGTAGGTAGGGAGAGTGTTTTTTTTCTTTCACTCTGCAAGTCCTTGTTTCCAGGGACCTGTAAGGACAGTGAGTTAATTGTCCTTGTGCTATATTGTGCTTAAAAAAAACATTTATTCTAGGGACAGAAAACTCTAGGTAGGGACAGTGTCAGTTTCTTTCACTCTGCAAGTCCTTGTTTCCAGGGACCTGTAAGGACAGTGAGTTAATTTTCCTTGTGCTATATTGTGATTAAAAAAAACATTTTTTCTAGGGACAGAAAACTGTAGGTAGGGAGAGTGTTTTTTTTCTTTCACTCTGCAAGTCCTTGTTTCCAGGGACCTGTAAGGACAGTGAGTTAATTTTCCTTGTGCTATATTGTGATTAAAAAAAACATTTTTTCTAGGGACAGAAAACTGTAGGTAGGGAGAGTGTTTTTTTTCTTTCACTCTGCAAGTCCTTGTTTCCAGGGACCTGTAAGGACAGTGAGTTAATTGTCCTTGTGCTATATTGTGCTTAAAAAAAACATTTTTTCTAGGGACAGAAAACTGTAGGTAGGGAGAGTGTTTTTTTTTTTTCACTCTGCAAGTCCTTGTTTCCAGGGACCTGTAAGGACAGTGAGTTAATTGTCCTTGTGCTATATTGTGCTTTAAAAAAACATTTATTCTAGGGACAGAAAACTCTAGGTAGGGACAGTGTCAGTTTCTTTCACTCTGCAAGTCCTTGTTTCCAGGGACCTGTAAGGACAGTGAGTTAATTTTCCTTGTGCTATATTGTGCTTAAAAAAAACATTTATTCTAGGGACAGAAAACTCTAGGTAGGGAGAGTGTTTTTTTTCTTTCACTCTGCAAGTCCTTGTTTCCAGGGACCTGTAAGGACAGTGAGTTAATTTTCCTTGTGCTATATTGTGATTAAAAAAAACATTTTTTCTAGGGACAGAAAACTGTAGGTAGGGAGAGTGTTTTTTTTCTTTCACTCTGCAAGTCCTTGTTTCCAGGGACCTGTAAGGACAGTGAGTTAATTTTCCTTGTGCTATATTGTGATTAAAAAAAACATTTTTTCTAGGGACAGAAAACTGTAGGTAGGGAGAGTGTTTTTTTTCTTTCACTCTGCAAGTCCTTGTTTCCAGGGACCTGTAAGGACAGTGAGTTAATTGTCCTTGTGCTATATTGTGCTTAAAAAAAACATTTTTTCTAGGGACAGAAAACTCTAGGTAGGGAGAGTGTTTTTTTTTTTTCACTCTGCAAGTCCTTGTTTCCAGGGACCTGTAAGGACAGTGAGTTAATTGTCCTTGTGCTATATTGTGCTTAAAAAAAAACATTTATTCTAGGGACAGAAAACTCTAGGTAGGGACAGTGTCAGTTTCTTTCACTCTGCAAGTCCTTGTTTCCAGGGACCTGTAAGGACAGTGAGTTAATTTTCCTTGTGCTATATTGTGCTTAAAAAAAACATTTATTCTAGGGACAGAAAACTCTAGGTAGGGACAGTGTCAGTTTCTTTCACTCTGCAAGTCCTTGTTTCCAGGGACCTGGAGAGACATTGAGTGAATTGTCCTTGTGCTATATTGTGATTAAAAAAAACATTTATTCTAGGGACAGAAAACTCTAGGTAGGGACAGTGTCAGTTTCTTTCACTGTGAAAGTCCTTGTTTCAAGGGACAGAGAAGGACACCTGAAGGTAGCCCTTATTGCTTTTTTCCCATCTCCCTGCAGGCCATCTATTAGAATGTCTGGAAGGCAAACAAGGAGAGGCAGACAGTCAGGAGGCAATAAAAGAGGGCAAGCAGGCTCTGTGTCTGGGGGCAACAGTGCTGGTCGTGGACGCGGTGCATTGTCATCAGCACATGGCCATGGGACACGCTTGTCCTTCTTTTCGGCAGCTGGACATGTTGAGCCACATCATGCCGAAGACTTGGTAGAGTGGATGACCAAGCCCTCCTCCTCCTCCTCATCCTCTCTCACCCAGGCTCAGGGTACTGGAAAAGCAGCTGCCAAAGCGTCGTCTTCCCTGGTATCAATGTCAGACAAATCATCAGTCACTCCTTCCCTAGACCCACCATGTCCTCCTCCTGAGGAGTCCCCCGAACTGTTTCAGCACAGTGTTGGGTACATGCTCCAGGAGGATGCCCAGCGTTTCGAAGGGTCTGATGATGAAACCCAGCTAGAGGAAGGCAGTAGCGTGAGAGCAGACAGAGGGGATGCTCAAGAAGGACACCAATCTGGCAGTCATGTTCCAGCAGCTGCAGCATACTGCCAGATTGGCTCCAGTGATGAGGAGGGAGGGGATGATGAGGTCAATGACTCCACGTGGGTGCCTAATAGGAGAGAGGAGGAGGAGGAGGAGGAGGCACATCTCCAACGAGGCAGGATGCCCTTTGGTGGCCAGCGTAAGGGCAGTACACCGACGGAATCACACCGCAGAGCTCCGCCTGTGCAGGGCGCTGCCTCTGCCCGTCATTCAAAAAGTTCTTTGGTGTGGGCCTTTTTTGAGGCTAGTGCATCAGATCGCACAGCTGCTGTTTGCAACATATGTCTCAAGCGTATATCGCGTGGCCAAAACATCAGCCGCTTGGGTACCACATGCCTGACCAGACATATGTTGACCTGCCATGCAGCTCGTTGGCAAGCCTACCTCAAAGACCCACACCAAAGAACAAAGCGGACCTCTCCTTGCACCGCATCAGCTGGGATCTCCAACCCCACTATAACTTCAGTCCTCTCTGAAACATGCACTGAGAGGAATGAAGGTGTAGAATTAGGTGTGTCACAGCCAAGTACTTGCGCCCACTCTGCTAGCAGTACACCGACGTCCGATTCTAGCAGGCAAATTTCCCTGCCCCAGCTGCTGGACCGTCGAAAGAAGTTCACTCCCAGCCATCCACATGCCCAGCGGTTGAATGCTAGCTTGGCTAAATTGCTAGCGCTTCAACTGCTGCCTTTTCAGTTGGTAGACTCGGCCCCCTTCCGTGAGTTTGTGCAATGTGCGGTTCCTCAGTGGCAGGTTCCCAAACGCCACTTTTTCTCACGGAAGGCTATTCCGGCTCTCTACCGGCATGTGGAAGGCAATGTCTTGGCCTCGCTGGACAGGGCGGTCAGCGGTAAGGTGCATATTACCGCTGACTCATGGTCCAGCAGGCATGGACAGGGACGTTACCTTTCTTTCACGGCCCATTGGGTCACTCTTTTGGCAGCTGGGAAGGATTCAG
Organism: Rana muscosa; assembly: GCA_029206835.1. NCBI lineage: Eukaryota > Metazoa > Chordata > Amphibia > Anura > Ranidae > Rana > Rana muscosa. The sequence continues at coordinate 90,575,870 of CM055121.1, forward strand.
GACAAGGTGCAGTAGTGTTGGAGGTTGTCCCACCGCCACGCCTCCAAAATGCTACTACTGGTTGTGACACACCTCTCTCCTCCACCCCCTCCTCTTCTTCTTCCTCCATGGCCTCTTCCTGTGGTTTGTCCTATGAACCAGCGGTGCTCCGTAGCCGTTCACGGGGCTACGCAAGTACGCAGGCAAAAAGATGCCATGCCGTGCTTGCGCTGGTGTGTTTGGGGGACAGAAGCCACACTGGGGCAGAGGTCCTGTCTGCTCTGCAGGGCCAGGCCGAGAGGTGGTTGACGCCACGCCAGCTTAAGCCAGGAATGGTGGTTTGCGACAATGGCACCAACCTCCTCTCCGCCCTCCGACAGGGACAACTGACCCATGTGCCCTGTGTGGCTCACGTCCTTAACCTGGTGGTGCAGCGCTTCTTGGGCAGGTACCCGGGCTTACAGGATGTCCTGAGGCAGGCCAGGAAAGTCTGTGTGCATTTCCGCAGATCTTATAATGCCAGTGCTCGCCTGGCTGAGCTGCAAAAGGAGTTGAACCTGCCCAAGAACCGCCTTATATGTGACATGCCCACCAGGTGGAACTCAACGTTGGCCATGCTGCAGCGGCTGCACACGCAGCAGAGGGCCATCAATGAGTACCTGTGCGACTACGGCACCAGGACAGGGTCAGGGGAGCTTGGTTTTTTTTCTCCACGCCAGTGGGGCATGATCAGGGATGCATGCACTGTCCTGGCACCATTTGAGGAGGCCACGAGGATGGTGAGCAGTGACAGTGCATGCATCAGTGACACTGTACCTCTTGTCCACCTGTTGGAGCACACGCTGCGTGGAATAATGGACAGGGCACTTGAGGCAGAACAGAGGCAGGAAGAGGAGGACTTCCTTGCCTCTCAAGGCCCCCTTTACCCAGACAGTGTTCCTTCTGTCCCACCCATCGCACAGGAAGAGGAGGAGGAGGAGGAGGAGGAGGAGGAGGATTGTGTCAGCATGGAGGTGGAGGCTGGCACTCAGCATCATCAGCAGCAGTCTTTTAGGGATGATTTACAGTCCCAAGAAACCAGTGGACTTGTACGTGGCTGGGAGGAGGTGGCTGCGGATCATGTCGTCCTTAGTGACCCAGAGGACTCCGGAGCGAATGCCTCAGCAAACCTACGCTGCATGGCCTCCCTGATCCTGCAAAGTCTGCGGAAGGATCCTCGTATTCTTCGGATCAAGGAGAGGGACCATTACTGGCTGGCCACTCTCCTTGATCCACGGTACAAGGGTAAGGTTGCGGACCTTATGTTACCGTCGCAGAGGGAGCAGAGGATGAGACAACTCCGGGAGGCCTTGCAGAAAGGTCTGTGCAACGCGTTCCCAGAGACTGGGAGGTTGCAAACTCCTGGTCCTGGACAACGAGTTGCTGAGGCTTCGGCCAGTCAAAGAAGGAGCGGTGGGGAAGGTGGCCGTCTGACCGATGCGTTCAGACAATTCTTTAGTCCGCAGCCCCAAAGTATGATCGGTTCCAGCAACCATCGCCAGCGTCTGATAAACATGGTGCAGGAATATCTAGGGGCAAGGTCAGACTTGGACACCTTCCCCACCGAAAATCCTCTGGCTTACTGGGTCTTGAGGATGGATCACTGGCCAGAGCTTGCACAGTATGCAATTGAGCTACTGGCCTGTCCTGCATCCAGCGTTCTTTCGGAACGCACATTCAGTGCTGCTGGAGGATTTGTCACGGATCACAGGGTGCGCCTGTCCACCGACTCGGTTGATCGACTGACTTTCATCAAGATGAACCAGTCTTGGATCACCACCAGCTACCACACACCTGATGCTGATATAACAGACTAATTGATTTTAAAATGTCACATCCCTTCAAGACTGATGCTGATGCTGAGTGCCTGTGCTGTTATGTTGACTGGCTATCCTCCTCCTCCGAGTCCTCAATGGTACGATTGATGATGATAGCTTGGAAGATCATTTTTGTTTATGGGTGCCGCCACCAGTGCCTAACGCCCAATTTTTCAGCCCCTGTTTAACAGTGGCGTGTAATTACAATTTTTGAAGCAATACTTTGCAACAGGGCTCATTGCTGTGCTCCAAGTACAGTATCTGTGAGGAGTTGCAGTGTTGTGCCACCAGTGCCTAAGGCCCAATTTTTCAGCCCCTGTTTAACAGGGGCGTGTCATTACAATTTTTGAAGCAATACTTTGCAACAGGGCTCATTGCTGTGCTCCAAGTACAGTATCTGTGAAGGGTTGCAGTGTTGTGCCACCAGTGCCTAAGGCCCAATTTTTCAGCCCCTGTTCAACAGGGGCATGTAATTACAATTCTTGATCTAATAATTCACAGCAGGGCCCATTGCTGCACCCACCAAGAGTAACTGTCAGGGCTTACAGTGTTGTGGCACCAGCACCACCATCAAAGGCCCAATTTTTACTACCACTGTTCAACAATTATATGTAATTAAAATTCCTGATATAATAGTTGACAGCAGGGCGTTCCAGCACCAACCAAGAGTAACTGTGAGTGCTTACAGTGTTGTGCCAACACCAACAACTAAGGGGCCTATTTCTGCAGAGTATATACGGCAGGTCCCTACTTTCAAACATCCAACTTACAAACGACTCCTACTTGCAAACGCAAGAAGACAACAGGAAGTGAGAGGAAATCTACCACTAGGAAGGAAAATTCTCTCCTGTAAGAATAAATATGGGAGAAAGGTGTCTCCTCTGTACTGATGCTTTATCAGCAATCCTTGTTTCAAGAAAAACACCACATTTCAAAAACAGTTGTCATTAGGACGGAAAGTGAGGTGAAATGTTCTGAACAGGGGCACAGACAGCAAAACAAATGTTACAGGGGTGATAACCCTTACCTATGTTTTCCAAAAAGTTTAAAAATAGATTTTTGGTCTGGAGCTACACTTCAACAATGTACCTGTTCAAAATTACAAACAGATTCTACATAAGAACAAACCTACAGTCCCTGTCTTGTATGCACCGCCTGTATACGGCTGTTCAGAGTATATAGGGCCTTTTTTATTTTATGTGCGGGGTTCCCCTTAATATCCATACAAGACCCAAAGGGGCTGGTAATGGGCTGGGGTAGGGGGGGGGTCATGGGGTAGCTATGCCATTTTTCTTAAAGATTTTCATCCATATTACCGGGACCAGACATTACATTAAAGCCGCAAGCAGTTTTAAATGGCTTTTTTTTCCTTTAGAAGTGTCATTTTGTGCAGGGACAGTTCTAAACACGGGAAACACGTGGCACTTCACAGGCATACTTTAGACACCCCCCAGGTACGATATTTAAAGGAATATTTGACTTTTTTTTTTTCACTTTATGCATCATTAAAATGACTGCTCCCGGAAAACGACCGTTTTTAAAACTTATTTTTGCATTGATACATGTCCCCTGGTGCAGAACCCGGGTTCCCAAACCCTTTTTAGGACAATAACATGCATAATAGTTGTTATAATTAGCACTTTAGAATTCGAACGTTCGCATCCATTGTATTTAATAGGGTTCTAATGTTCGTTCGAACTTTCGGTCCGTTCGCGGGTTCTGGTGCGAACCGAACCCGGGGGTGTTCGGCTCATCACTAGTTCTAACGTTTACACGAACATTTTGTCTGTTCGCAGGTTCTGGTGCGAACCGAACAGGGGGGTGTTCGGCTCATCCCTGGCGTTCACCTAAAGCTTACCTGAATACAGTTAGTGACTATTATAGTGGTGTTCTCATAATAAAACCACAGGCAGAGAGCTGCAAGTATTTTCAGTGTACTTTGCCCTCTGCACAGTTTTCACCTAAAACTAACTGAAAACAATTGCTGATTTTCCCATACTAATACCAGAGCAGGCAGTTGATTCTGATAGCTGCATTATCAGTACAAATATGTATATATATATATATATATATATACATCCCACCTTTGTGCAGCTACATCTCACTGCAGGCCATTAGTATGTCTGGAAGGCAAACAAGGAGAGGCAGACAGTCACGAGCCAATAAAAGAGGGCAAGCAGGCTCTGTATCTACAGGCAACAGTGCTGGTTGTGGTCAGGGTGCATCCTCATCAGCACGTGGCCGTGGGACACGCTTGTCCTTCTTTTCGGCAGCTGGCTATGTTGAGCCGCAACATGCCCAAGTCTTGGTAGAGTGGATGACCAAGCCGTCCTCCTCCTCATCCTCTCTCACCCAGGCTCAGGGTACTTTGTCTGGCAAAGCAGCTGCCAAAGTGGCCTCTTCCCTCGGCTCAATGGCATCAGTTACTCCTTCCCTAGCCCCACCATGTCCTCCTGAGGAGTCCCCTGAACTGTTTGACCACAGTGTTGGGTACATGCTCCAGGAGGATGCCCATCTATTTGAAGGCTCTGATGATGGAACCCAGCTGGAGGAAGGCAGTAACATGAGCCCAGAGAGAGGGGGTAGTAACGTGAGCCCAGAGAGAGGGGGTGCCCAACAAGGAGAGCTATCTGGCAGTCATGTTCCCCCAGCTGCAGCATACTGCCAGATTGGCTCCAGTGATGAGGAGGGAGGGGATGATGAGGTCACTGACTCCACGTGGGTGCCTTATAGGAGAGAGGAGGAGGAGGAGGAGGCACATCTCCAACGAGGCAGGATGCCCTCCAGGAGCCAGCTTAAGGGCAGCACACCGACTGCATCACACCGCAGAGCTCCGCATGTGCAGGGCACTGCTGTCTCTGTGTGTTATTCAAAAAGTTCTTTGGTGTGGGCCTTTTTTCAGACGTGTGCAGCAGATCGCACCGTTGCCATTTGCAACATATGTCTAAAGCGTATCTCGTGTAGCGAAAACATCAGCTGCTTGGGCACCACGTGCTTGACCAGACATATGTCGACCTGCCATGCAGTCCGTTGGCAAGCTTGCCTAAAAGACCCACACCAAAGAACAAAGCGGACCTCTCCTTGCTCCTCATCAGCTGGGATCTCCAACCCCACTATACCTTCAGTCCTCTCTGAAACCTGCACTGATAGGAATGAAGGTATAGAATTAGGTGTGTCACAGCCAAGTACTTGCGGGCAATCTGCTATCGGTACACCGACGTCCGATTGTACCAGGCAAATTTCCCTGCCCCAGCTGCTGCACCACCGAAAGAAGTTCACTCCCAGCCATCCACATGCCCAGCGGTTGAATGCTAGCTTAGCTAATTTGCTAGCACTTCAACTGATGCCTTTTCAGTTGGTAGACTCTGCCCCCTTCACGAGTTTGTGGAATGTGTGGTTCCTCAGTGGCAGGTTCCCAAACGCCACTTTTTCTCACGGAAGGCGATTCCAGCTCTCTACCGGCATGTGGAAGGCAATGTTTTGGCCTCGAATGGACAGGGCGGTCAGTGGTAAGGTGCATATTACCGCTGACTCATGGTCCAGCAGGCATGGACAGGGATGTTACTTATCTTTCACGGAGCATTTGGTGACTCTGCTGGCAGCTGGCAAGGATGCAGGACAAGGTGCAGTAGTGTTGGAGGTTGTTCCACCACCACGCCTCCAAAATGTTACTACCGGTGATTCTGACACACCTCTCTCCTCCACCCCCTCCTCTTCTTCCTCCATGGCCTCTAGCTGTGCTTTGTCCTCGGAACCAGCGGTGCTCCGTAGGCGTTCAAGGGGCTACGCAAGTACGCAGGCAAAAAGATGCCATGTGGTGCTTGGGCTGGTGTGCTTGGGGGACAGGAGCCACACTGGGGCAGAGATTCTGTCAGCTCTGCAGGGGCAGACACAGAGGTGGTTGACGCCATGCCAGCTTAAGCCAGGAAAGGTGGTTTCCGACAATGGCACCAACCTCCTCTCCGCCCTCCGACAGGGACAACTGACCCATGTGCCCTGTTTGGCTCACGTCCTTAACTTGGTGGTGCAGCGGTTCTTGGGCAGGTACCCGGGCTTACAGGAGGTCCTGAAGTAGGCCAGGAAACTCTGTGGGCATTTCCGCCAGTCATATAATGCCAGTGCTCGTCTAGCTGACCTGCAAAAGGATTACAACCTGTCCAAGAACCGCCTAATCTGTAACATGCCTTACCTCTCAAGGCCCCCTTTATCCAGACAGTGTTCCTGCTGGCCCGGCTATCACACAGGAAGAGGATGAGGAGGAGGAGGATTGTGTCAGCATGGAGGTGGAGACTAGCACTCGGCATCAGCAGCAGTCTTCAAGGGATCAATTGCAGTCCCAAGACACCCGTGGACTTGTACGTGGCAGGGAGGAGGTGGCTGCGGATCATGCCGTCCTCAGTGACCCAGAGGATTCCGCACCGAATGCCTCAGAAAACCTATGCTGCATGGCATCCATGATCCTGCAAAGCCTGCGGAAGGATCCTCGTATTCGTGCGATCAAGGAGAGGGATCATTACTGGCTGGCAACCCTCCTTGATCCACGTTACAAGGGTAAGGTTGCGGACCTTATCTTGCCGTCGCAGAGGGGGCAGAGGATGAAGCATCTTCTGGAGGCCTTGCAGAAAGGTCTGTGCAACGCATTCCCAGAGACTGGGAGGTTACAAATTCCTGGTCCTGGACAACGTGTTGCTGAGGCTTCGGTCAGTCAAAGAAGGTGAGATGGAGAAGGTGGCCATCTGACCGATGCGTTCAGACAATTTTTTAGTACGCAGCCCCAAGGTATGATCGGTTCCAGCAACCATCGCCAGTGTCTGGTTTACATGGTGCAGGAATACCTAGGGGCAAGATCAGACTTGGACCCCTTTCCCACCGAAAATATTCTGGGTTACTGGGTCTTGAGGATGGATCACTTGCCAGAGCTTGAACAGTATGCAATTGAGCTACTGGCCTGTCCTGCATCCAGCATTCTTTCGGAACGCACATTAAGTGCTAATGGAGGCTTTGTAACCGATCACAGGGTGTGCCTATCCACCGACTCGGTCGATCGACTGACCTTCATAAAAATTAATCATTCTTGGATCACCACCAGCTACCAAGCACCTGATGCTGATGTAACCGAGTAATTTTTTTTGAAATGTCAGATCCCTTCAAGACTGCCTATGCTGATGCGATGCGATGCTGAGTGACTATCCTGTTATGCTGAGTGACTATCCTCTTCCTCGTCAATGATCATGCTGATAGCTTGAAAGAACATTTTTGGTTCTGGGCACCGCCACCAGTGGCTAATGCCCAATTTTTCAGCCCCTGTTCAACAGGGGCGTGTATTTACAATTTTTAATGCAATGCTTTGCAGCAGGGCTCATTGCTGCGCTCCAACTACAGTATCTGTGAGGGGCTGCAGTGTTGTGGTACCAGCACCAGTGCCTAAGGACCAATTTTTCTGCCCCTGTTTAACAGGGGCGTGTAATTACAATTTTTGATGCAATACTTTGCAGCAGGGCTCATTGCTGTGCTCCAAGTACAGTATCTGTGAGGGGTTGCAGTGTTGTGGCACCAGTGCCTAGGGCCCAATTTTTATGCCCCTGTTCAACAGGGACATGTAATTACAATTCTTGATCTAATAATTCACAGCAGGGCCCATTCATGCACCCACCAAGAGTAACTGTGAGGGCTTACAGTGTTGTGGCAACACCCCCACCACCACCAAAAGCCCAATTTTTATGCCCCTGTTCAACCCATGCCATTTTTCTTAATGATTTTAATCCATATTGCCCGGACCAAACATTACATTAAAGCCGCAAGCAGTTTTAAATGATGTTTTTTCCTTAATGCCGCGTACACACGGCCGTTTTTCTCGTCGAGAAAAACGAAATTTTTCCCATTCGACGAGAAAAACGATAGTCTGTGGGCTTTCTGTCGTTTTTTTCGACGAGAAAAACGGCATTAAAAACGACGAGAAAATTAGAACATGTTCTAATTTTTCTCGTCGTTTTTTTCGACATGTTTTCCGCGGCAGTGTTTCCCATAGGGAAACACTGCCGCGGAGCCCACACACGGTCGTTTTTTTCGACCAAAAAAAAATGACATTTAAAACGGCCGTGTGTGGGGGGAACAAGTTGTTCCTCGTTTTTCACGTCGATTTTCTCGACGGTGTATTCACCGTCGAAAAAATCGATCGTGTGTACGCGGCATTAGAAATGTCATTTTGTGCAGGGACAGTTCTAAACACGGTAAACACGTGCCACTTCACAGGCATACTTTAGACACCCCCCAGGTTAGATATTTAACCACTTAACGACCGCTCACTGTATATATATGTCGGCAGAATGGCACCGACAGGCACAATCACGTAGAGTGTACGTGATCGCCTTTGTACAGTTGGGGGGTCCGATCGGACCCCCCTCCTATACAGTGAGCGGCCGTTTATCGTTGGGGAGCGATCAGAGATGAGGGGGTGACCATTTGATTTCGGCCACCCCCTCGCGATCGCTCCCGGCCAATGAAAATGCTTCCTCCGCCATGTGATGTAAACACAGGCAGGAGGAAGTGATGTCATCTCCCTCGCGGCGGTCTTTTCGATTCCGGCGCCGAGGAGAGAGGAAGCAGGTTAGTGCACCAACAGTCCACTGACACATAGGTACACATAGGCACACATTTCACCCCCCAGTCACCCCCAGATCACCCCCCAGGTCACCCCCCACCCCCCAATCACAATGTCACTGATTGCAGTGATCATTTATTTTACTGATCACTGCATTTAGTGTCATCTGTGATAGTAAAAAGTTGCAGGGCAGTTAGGTTTAGGCCCCTTTAGGTCCAGGGTAGCCCCCTAACCCCCCCTAATAAAGGTTTAACCCCTTGATCACCCCCAGGTAACCCTTTCACCCCCTAACGCCAGCGTCACTAAGCGATCGTATTTTCGATCGCTGTATTTAGTGCCGGTGGTGCCCTAGATAGCCAGTTATTTATTTTTAGTTTCGCCACAGGTTTTTAGAGCGTCAGGTACCCCCATATATTATTTTAACCCCCTGATTGCCCCTAGAGTTAACCCTTTCACCAGTGATCACCGTATAAGCGTCACTGGTGACACTGGTTACCCAGTTAGTTATTTAGTTATTTAGGTAACCCGTCAGGTATTTATATAGCGTCGGTTAACCCCATATTTAACCTAATAAAGGTTTTAACCCCCTGATTGCCCCTAGTTAACCCTTTCACCAGTGATCACCATATAAAGGTTACGGGTGACGCTGGTTGGTTAGTTTGCTTTTTATAGCATCAGGGCACCCACCGTATATAACCCAATAAAGGTTTAACCCCCTGATCGCCCGGCGGGTGAGATCAATTAGGTTTTAGCGCCAGAGAGGGTCTGCGTCGCCCCAGGCAGCGTTAGGTTAGTGCCAGTAACACTAACACCCACGCGCAAAGCATACACCTCCCTTAGTGGTATAGTATCTGATCAGATCTATACTAGCATCCCCAGCGGTTTAGGGTTCCCAAAAACGCAGTGTTAGCGGGATCAGCCCAGATACCTGCTAGCACCTGCGTTTAGCCCCTCCGCCCAGCCCACCCAAGTGCAGTATCGATCGATCACTGTCACTTACCAAACACAAAACACATAACTGCAGCGTTCGCAGAGACAGTCCTGATCCCTGCGACCGCTAACAGTTTTTTTTGTAGCTTTGGTATATTTGCTGACGACATCGGTGCTTTTTTTCCTGTGAATCTTACTAGTGTACCCCTAAATTTAGAGCCCAAAATGGCAAGTCGAAGGTACACTAGTAAAGAGGCCTACGAGATTCTGAGCATGACAGATAGTGAAGAGGAGGTCACGTATCTGTCAGATTCAGGCTCAGAATATCTTCCCGTAGAAGACAGTGACGTCAGCGGCCCCATGTCAGATAGCTCTGATGACAAAGTTGAGGTCCCTGCTAAGGTCAGGCGTACCCGATCCCGATCTTCTGAGGTTGTTGAGGAGCAAGAACCGCAGGTCTCTCGTATCATGGAGCAGAGTAGTACTAGCGCCGCTATTCCTTCTGGTGAATTGGCAAGCACCAGCGGCCTAGTACAGCCTGGGCGTACATCCAGCACTGCAGTATCACGTGGTGACGTGGCGAGTCCCATAAGTGCAGTTCAAGCTGGCGAGGTGGCAAGCACAAGTAGTGTCCCGCTGCCACCAATAAGAAGACAAAGGCAGGCCCGTCGTGCCCATAGTGCCCTTCCTGCAGAATTTGCCTATCCTGATTGGGTCCCCACCACTTCTGCAGAACCCGTACTTCCCCCATTCACTGCCCAACCCGGTATTCAGGTGGAAACAGCTGATTTTATGCCAATTGATTATTATTCGCTGTTTTTCACGGAAGATCTCTATAGATCTATTGTGGACCAGAGTAATTTATATGCTGGTCAATTCATCGCCGCTAATCCCCAGTTGCCTTCCATTGCCAAAGATTGGAAACCAATTACGGTTTCCGAATTTAAGACCTTTCTGGGCCTTTCCCTCAACATGGCACACATAAATTCCCGTCATTGCGTGCTTATTGGTCCACGCACCCAATTGACCACATGCCCGTGTTCTCTGCCTCCATGCCCAGGAAACGATACGAGCAGATTTTGCGGTTCATGCACTTCAACGACAATGAACTTTGTCGTCCACGTGGGGACCCTGAATACGACCAGCTCTATAAAATTCGGCCCCTCATAAACCACTTCAACGAACGTTTTGCAGCCTTGTTTATTCCCGATCAAGCTGTCTGCATTGATGAGTCCCTGATTAAATTTTCTGGCCGCTTGGCTTTCAAGCAGTACCTTCCCAGCAAGCGTGCCAGATACGGGGTCAAGCTCTATAAGTGCTGTGACAGGGCAACAGGCTATGTATGGAGCTTTATGGTTTATGAGGGAAAAGATAGTCAGGTTGAGCCGGTCAACTGCCCGGATTACATAGGGAGCGCTGGCAAGATAGTGTGGAACTTGGTGTCACCCTTATTCGGAAAGGGGTACCACTTGTATGTGGACAATTATTACACGAGCGTGCCACTGTTTAGTCACTTGTTTGATCATCAGATTGGAGCATGTGGCACCGTGCGACCTAATCGCCGGGGCTTTCCCCAGCGGCTTGTAGATGCCCGTCTTAGGCTGGGGGAGAGAGCCTGCGTAAAGTGTAATAACTTGCTCGCTATGAAGTGGAGGGACAATAAGAATGTTTTCCTTCTTACCTCCCTTCATGCAGACACGACAGTCCAAATTCGTACGGCGACTGGTGATGTGGAGAAACCCCTCTGTGTCCACGAATATAACAAAAATATGGGAGGGGTGGACCTCAACGACCAGTTGATGGCGCCGTATCTAATTGACCGTAAGGCGAGACGCTGGTATAAAAAAGTGTCTCTATCCTTATTTCAATTGGCTTTGCTGAACGCTCATGTGCTATACAGAGCTGCAGGCGGGACTTTATCTCTTCTAAAATTCCAGAATGAGATAGTCACAGAACTCCTGTATCCAGGCGGTTCTGCACCTCACCATCCCCTACCAAATGCAGTAAGCCGGCTGCATGAGAGGCATTATACACATCTCCTCCCGAGTACCCCTACCCAACGAGCCCCCCAAAAAAGATGTTGTGTCTGTAGCAAGCGCAGATTTAGGCGTGACACCCGTTATTATTGTCCACTCTGTCCTGACAAACCTGGTCTTTGCCTTGGTGAATGTTTTGAACGCTACCACTCAAAAGTGAAGTTTTAGCGTAGGGTACAGCATTTCACTAGTGATGAGCCGAACACTCCCGGGTTCGGTTCGCACCAGAACCCGCGAACGGACCGAAAGTTCGTACGAACATTAGAACCCTATTAAATACAATGGATGCGAACGTTCGAATTCTAAAGTGCTAATTATAACAACTATTATGCATGTTATTGTCCTAAAAAGGGTTTGGGAACCCGGGTTGTGCACCAGGGGACATGTATCAATGCAAAAAGAAGTTTTAAAAACGGTCGTTTTCGGGAGCAGTCATTTTAATGATGCATAAAGTGAAAAAAAAAAAGTCAAATATTCCTTTAAATATCGTACCTGGGGGGTGTCTAAAGTATGCCTGTGAAGTGCCACGTGTTTCCCGTGTTTAGAACTGTCCCTGCACAAAATGACACTTCTAAAGGAAAAAAAAGCCATTTAAAACTGCTTGCGGCTTTAATGTAATGTCTGGTCCCGGTAATATGGATGAAAATCTTTAAGAAAAATGGCATAGCTACCCCATGACCCCCCCCCCCCCCCTACCCCAGCCCATTACCAGCCCATTTGGGTCTTGTATGGATATTAAGGGGAACCCCGCACATAAAATAAAAAAGGCCCTATATACTCTGAACAGCCGTATACAGGCGGTGCATACAAGACAGGGACTGTAGGTTTGTTCTTATGTAGAATCTGTTTGTAATTTTGAACAGGTACATTGTTGAAGTGTAGCTCCAGCCCAAAAATCTATTTTTAAACTTTTTGGAAAACATAGGTAAGGGTTATCACCCCTGTAACATTTGTTTTGCTGTCTGTGCCCCTGTTCAGAACATTTCACCTCACTTTCCGTCCCAATGACAACTGTTTTTGAAATGTGGTGTTTTTCTTGAAACAAGGATTGCTGATAAAGCATCAGTACAGAGGAGACACCTTTCTCCCATATTTATTCTTACAGGAGAGAATTTTCCTTCCTAGTGGTAGATTTCCTCTCACTTCCTGTTGTCTTCTTGCGTTTGCAAGTAGGAGTCGTTTGTAAGTTGGATGTTTGAAAGTAGGGACCTGCCGTATATACTCTGCAGAAATAGGCCCCTTAGTTGTTGGTGTTGGCACAACACTGTAAGCACTCACAGTTACTCTTGGTTGGTGCTGGAACGCCCTGCTGTCAACTATTATATCAGGAATTTTAATTACATATAATTGTTGAACAGTGGTAGTAAAAATTGGGCCTTTGATGGTGGTGCTGGTGCCACAACACTGTAAGCCCTGACAGTTACTCTTGGTGGGTGCAGCAATGGGCCCTGCTGTGAATTATTAGATCAAGAATTGTAATTACATGCCCCTTTTGAACAGGGGCTGAAAAATTGGGCCTTTCGTGGTGGTGGTGGTGGTGGCGTTGCCACAACACTGTAAGCCCTCAGAGTTACTCTTGGTGGGTGCAGCAATGGGCCCTGCTGTGAATTATTAGATCAAGAATTGTAATTACATGCCCCTTTTGAACAGGGGCTGAAAAATTGGGCCTTTCGTGGTGGTGGTGGTGGTGGCGTTGCCACAACACTGTAAGCCCTCAGAGTTACTCTTGGTGGGTGCAGCAATGGGCCCTGCTGTGAATTATTAGATCAAGAATTGTAATTGCATGCCCCTGTTGAACAGGGGCTTAAAAATTGGGCCTTTCGTGGTGGTGGTGGTGGTGGTGGTGTTGCCACAACACTGTAAGCCCTCAGAGTTACTCTTGGTGGGTGCAGCAATGGGCCCTGCTGTGAATTATTAGATCAAGAATTGTAATTACATGCCCCTTTTGAACAGGGGCTGAAAAATTGGGCCTTTCGTGGTGGTGGTGGTGGTGGCGTTGCCACAACACTGTAAGCCCTCAGAGTTACTCTTGGTGGGTGCAGCAATGGGCCCTGCTGTGAATTATTAGATCAAGAATTGTAATTGCATGCCCCTGTTGAACAGGGGCTGAAAAATTGGGCCTTTCGTGGTGGTGGTGGTGGTGGTGGTGTTGCCACAACACTGTAAGCCCTCAGAGTTACTCTTGGTGGGTGCAGCAATGGGCCCTGCTGTGAATTATTAGATCAAGAATTGTAATTGCATGCCCCTGTTGAACAGGGGCTGAAAAATTGGGCCCTAGGCACTGGTGGCACAACACTACAACCCCTCACAGATACTGTACTTGGAGCACAGCAATGAGCCCTGTTGCAAAGTATTGCTTCAAAAATTGTAATGACACGCCCCTGTTAAACAGGGGCTGAAAAATTGGGCCTTAGGCACTGGTGCCACAACACTCCAACCCCTCACAGATACTGTACTTGGAGCACAGCAATGAGCCCTATGGCAAATTATTGCTAAAAAAATTGTAATTACACGCCCCTGTAAAACAGGGGCTGAAAAATTGGGCCTTAGCCACTGGTGGCGGCACCCATAAACAAAAATGATCTTCCAAGCTATCATCATCAATCGTATCATTGAGGACTCGGAGGAGGAGGATAGCCAGTCAACATAACAGCACAGGCACTCAGCATCAGCATCAGTCTTGAAGGGATGTGACATGTTAAAATCAATTAGTCTGTTATATCAGCATCAGGTGTGTGGTAGCTGGTGGTGATCCAAGACTGGTTCATCTTGATGAAAGTCAGTCGATCAACCGAGTCGGTGGACAGGCGCACCCTGTGATCCGTGACAAATCCTCCAGCAGCACTGAATGTGCGTTCCGAAAGAACGCTGGATGCAGGACAGGCCAGTAGCTCAATTGCATACTGTGCAAGCTCTGGCCAGTGATCCATCCTCAAGACCCAGTAAGCCAGAGGATTTTCGGTGGGGAAGGTGTCCAAGTCTGACCTTGCCCCTAGATATTCCTGCACCATGTTTATCAGACGCTGGCGATGGTTGCTGGAACCGATCATACTTTGGGGCTGCGGACTAAAGAATTGTCTGAACGCATCGGTCAGACGGCCACCTTCCCCACCGCTCCTTCTTTGACTGGCCGAAGCCTCAGCAACTCGTTGTCCAGGACCAGGAGTTTGTAACCTCCCAGTCTCTGGGAACGCGTTGCACAGACCTTTCTGCAAGGCCTCCCGGAGTTGTCTCATCCTCTGCTCCCTCTGCGACGGTAACATAAGGTCCGCAACCTTACCCTTGTACCGTGGATCAAGGAGAGTGGCCAGCCAGTAATGGTCCCTCTCCTTGATCCGAAGAATACGAGGATCCTTCCGCAGACTTTGCAGGATCAGGGAGGCCATGCAGCGTAGGTTTGCTGAGGCATTCGCTCCGGAGTCCTCTGGGTCACTAAGGACGACATGATCCGCAGCCACCTCCTCCCAGCCACGTACAAGTCCACTGGTTTCTTGGGACTGTAAATCATCCCTAAAAGACTGCTGCTGATGATGCTGAGTGCCAGCCTCCACCTCCATGCTGACACAATCCTCCTCCTCCTCCTCCCCCTCCTCCTCCTCTTCCTGTGCGATGGGTGGGACAGAAGGAACACTGTCTGGGTAAAGGGGGCCTTGAGAGGCAAGGAAGTCCTCCTCTTCCTGCCTCTGTTCTGCCTCAAGTGCCCTGTCCATTATTCCACGCAGCGTGTGCTCCAACAGGTGGACAAGAGGTACAGTGTCACTGATGCATGCACTGTCACTGCTCACCATCCTCGTGGCCTCCTCAAATGGTGCCAGGACAGTGCATGCATCCCTGATCATGCCCCACTGGCGTGGAGAAAAAAAAACAAGCTCCCCTGACCCTGTCCTGGTGCCGTAGTCGCACAGGTACTCATTGATGGCCCTCTGCTGCGTGTGCAGCCGCTGCAGCATGGCCAACGTTGAGTTCCACCTGGTGGGCATGTCACATATAAGGCGGTTCTTGGGCAGGTTCAACTCCTTTTGCAGCTCAGCCAGGCGAGCACTGGCATTATAAGATCTGCGGAAATGCACACAGACTTTCCTGGCCTGCCTCAGTACATCCTGTAAGCCCGGGTACCTGCCCAAGAACCGCTGCACCACCAGGTTAAGGACGTGAGCCACACAGGGCACATGGGTCAGTTGTCCCTGTCGGAGGGCGGAGAGGAGGTTGGTGCCATTGTCGCAAACCACCATTCCTGGCTTAAGCTGGCGTGGCATCAACCACCTCTCGGCCTGGCCCTGCAGAGCAGACAGGACCTCTGCCCCAGTGTGGCTTCTGTCCCCCAAACACACCAGCGCAAGCACGGCATGGCATCTTTTTGCCTGCGTACTTGCGTAGCCCCTTGAACGCCTACGGAGCACCGCTGGTTCCGAGGACAAACCACAGGAAGAGGCCATGGAGGAAGAAGAAGAGGAGGGGGTGGAGGAGAGAGGTGTGTCACAACCAGTAGTAGCATTTTGGAGGCGTGGCGGTGGAACAACCTCCAACACTACTGCACCTTGTCCTGCATCCTTCCCAGCTGCCAAAAGAGTGACCCAATGGGCCGTGAAAGAAAGGTAACGTCCCTGTCCATGCCTGCTGGACCATGAGTCAGCGGTAATATGCACCTTACCGCTGACCGCCCTGTCCAGCGAGGCCAAGACATTGCCTTCCACATGCCGGTAGAGAGCCGGAATAGCCTTCCGTGAGAAAAAGTGGCGTTTGGGAACCTGCCACTGAGGAACCGCACATTGCACAAACTCACGGAAGGGGGCCGAGTCTACCAACTGAAAAGGCAGCAGTTGAAGCGCTAGCAATTTAGCCAAGCTAGCATTCAACCGCTGGGCATGTGGATGGCTGGGAGTGAACTTCTTTCGACGGTCCAGCAGCTGGGGCAGGGAAATTTGTCTGCTAGAATCGGACGTCGGTGTACTGCTAGCAGAGTGGCCGCAAGTACTTGGCTGTGACACACCTAATTCTACACCTTCATTCCTCTCAGTGCATGTTTCAGAGAGGACTGAAGTTATAGTGGGGTTGGAGATCCCAGCTGATGCGGTGCAAGGAGACGTCCGCTTTGTTCTTTGGTGTGGGTCTTTGAGGTAGGCTTGCCAACGAGCTGCATGGCAGGTCAACATATGTCTGGTCAGGCATGTGGTACCCAAGCGGCTGATGTTTTGGCCACGCGATATACGCTTGAGACATATGTTGCAAACAGCAGCTGTGCGATCTGATGCACTAGCCTCAAAAAAGGCCCACACCAAAGAACTTTTTGAATGACGGGCAGAGGCAGCGCCCTGCACAGGCGGAGCTCTGCGGTGTGATTCCGTCGGTGTACTGCCCTTACGCTGGCCACCAAAGGGCATCCTGCCTCGTTGGAGATGTGCCTCCTCCTCATCCTCCTCCTCCTCCTCTCTCCTATTAGGCACCCACGTGGAGTCAGTGACCTCATCATCCCCTCCCTCCTCATCACTGGAGCCAATCTGGCAGTATGCTGCAGCTGCTGGAACATGACTGCCAGATTGGTGTCCTTCTTGAGCATCCCCTCTGTCTGCTCTCACGCTACTGCCTTCCTGTAGCTGGGTTTCATCATCAGACCCTTCGAAACGCTGGGCATCCTCCTGGAGCATGTACCCAACACTGTGCTCAAACAGTTCGGGGGACTCCTCAGGAGGAGGACATGGTGGGTCTAGGGAAGGAGTGACTGATGATGAGTCTGACATTGATACCAGGGAAGAGGACGCTTTGGCAGCTGCTTTTCCAGTACCCTGAGCCTGGGTGAGAGAGGATGAGGAGGAGGAGGAGGGCTTGGTCATCCACTCTACCAAGTCTTCGGCATGATGTGGCTCAACATGTCCAGCTGCCGAAAAGAAGGACAAGCGTGTCCCATGGCCATGTGCTGATGACAATGCACCGCGTCCACGACCAGCACTGTTGCCCCCAGACACAGAGCCTGCTTGCCCTCTTTTATTGCCTCCTGACTGTCTGCCTCTCCTTGTTTGCCTTCCAGACATTCTAATAGATGGCCTGCAGGGAGATGGGAAAAAAGCAATAAGGGCTACCTTCAGGTGTCCTTCTCTGTCCCTTTACTTAAGGATTTCTAAATATGGTTGAGGATGATTGCTTTTGCACAGAATAGCACAACGACAATTTCCCTGACTGTCCAAAAAAACAAGGATTTCAAAGATGGTTGATGAGGAATGCTTTAGCACACTATAGCACAAGGAGAATTTCCCTCACTGTCCTTCCCTGTCCCTAGAAACAAGGATTATCACAGTGAAAGAAACTGACACTCTTCCTACCTATAGTTTTCTGTCCCTAGAAAAAATGTTTTTTTAAAGCACACTATAGCACAAGGAGAATTCCCTCACTGTCCTTTCCTGTCCCTAGAAACAAGGATTCGCACAGTAAAACACACTGACACTCTCCCTACCTATAGTTTTCTGTCCCTAGAAAAAATGTTTTTTTAAAGCACACTATAGCACAAGGAGAATTTCCCTCACTTTCCTTCTTTGTCCCTAGAAACAAGGATTATCACAGTGAAAGAAACTGACACTCTTCCTACCTATAGTTTTCTGTCCCTAGAAAAAATGTTTTTTTAAAGCACACTATAGCACAAGGAGAATTCCCTCACTGTCCTTTCCTGTCCCTAGAAACAAGGATTCGCACAGTAAAACACACTGACACTCTCCCTACCTATAGTTTTCTGTCCCTAGAAAAAATGTTTTTTTTAAATCACACTATAGCACAAGGAGAATTTCCCTCACTTTCCTTCTTTGTCCCTAGAAACAAGGATTATCACAGTGAAAGAAACTGACACTCTTCCTACCTATAGTTTTCTGTCCCTTGAAAAAATGTTTTTTTAAAGCACACTATAGCACAAGGAGAATTCCCTCACTGTCCTTCCCTGTCCCTAGAAACAAGGATTCACACAGTAAAACACACTGACACTCTCCCTACCTATAGTTTTCTGTCCCTAGGAAAAATGTTTTTTTAAAGCACACTATAGCACAAGGAGAATTTCCCTCACTTTCCTTCCCTGTCCCTAGAAACAAGGATTATCACAGTGAAAGAAACTGACACTCTTCCTACCTATAGTTTTCTGTCCCTAGAAAAAATGTTTTTTTAAAGCACACTATAGCACAAGGAGAATTTCCCTCACTTTCCTTCTTTGTCCCTAGAAACAAGGATTATCACAGTGAAATAAACTGACACTCTTCCTTCCTATAGTTTTCTGTCCCTAGAAAAAATGTTTTTTTAAAGCACACTATAGCACAAGGAGAATTCCCTCACTGTCCTTCCCTGTCCCTAGAAACAAGGATTCGCACAGTAAAAGACACTGACACTCTCCCTACCTATAGTTTTCTGTCCCTAGAAAAAATGTTTTTTTAAAGCACACTATAGCACAAGGAGAATTTCCCTCACTTTCCTTCTTTGTCCCTAGAAACAAGGATTATCACAGTGAAAGAAACTGACACTCTTCCTACCTATAGTTTTCTGTCCCTAGAAAAAATGTTTTTTTAAAGCACACTATAGCACAAGGAGAATTCCCTCACTGTCCTTTCCTGTCCCTAGAAACAAGGATTCGCACAGTAAAACACACTGACACTCTCCCTACCTATAGTTTTCTGTCCCTAGAAAAAATGTTTTTTTAAAGCACACTATAGCACAAGGAGAATTTCCCTCACTTTCCTTTTTTGTCCCTAGAAACAAGGATTATCACAGTGAAAGAAACTGACACTCTTCCTACCTATAGTTTTCTGTCCCTTGAAAAAATGTTTTTTTAAAGCACACTATAGCACAAGGAGAATTCCCTCACTGTCCTTCCCTGTCCCTAGAAACAAGGATTCACACAGTAAAACACACTGACACTCTCCCTACCTATAGTTTTCTGTCCCTAGGAAAAATGTTTTTTTAAAGCACACTATAGCACAAGGAGAATTTCCCTCACTTTCCTTCCCTGTCCCTAGAAACAAGGATTATCACAGTGAAAGAAACTGACACTCTTCCTACCTATAGTTTTCTGTCCCTAGAAAAAATGTTTTTTTAAAGCACACTATAGCACAAGGAGAATTTCCCTCACTTTCCTTCTTTGTCCCTAGAAACAAGGATTATCACAGTGAAAGAAACTGACACTCTTCCTACCTATAGTTTTCTGTCCCTAGAAAAAATGTTTTTTTAAAGCACGCTATAGCACAAGGAGAATTCCCTCACTGTCCTTTCCTGTCCCTAGAAACAAGGATTCGCACAGTAAAACACACTGACACTCTCCCTACCTATAGTTTTCTGTCCCTAGAAAAAATGTTTTTTTAAAGCACACTATAGCACAAGGAGAATTTCCCTCACTTTCCTTTTTTGTCCCTAGAAACAAGGATTATCACAGTGAAAGAAACTGACACTCTTCCTACCTATAGTTTTCTGTCCCTTGAAAAAATGTTTTTTTAAAGCACACTATAGCACAAGGAGAATTCCCTCACTGTCCTTCCCTGTCCCTAGAAACAAGGATTCGCACAGTAAAACACACTGACACTCTCCCTACCTATAGTTTTCTGTCCCTAGAAAAAATGTTTTTTTTAAAGCACACTATAGCACAAGGAGAATTTCCCTCACTTTCCTTCCCTGTCCCTAGAAACAAGGATTATCACAGTGAAAGAAACTGACACTCTTCCTACCTATAGTTTTCTGTCCCTAGAAAAAATGTTTTTTTAAAGCACACTATAGCACAAGGAGAATTTCCCTCACTTTCCTTCTTTGTCCCTAGAAACAAGGATTATCACAGTGAAAGAAACTGACACTCTTCCTTCCTATAGTTTTCTGTCCCTATAAAAAATGTTTTTTTAAAGCACACTATAGCACAAGGAGAATTCCCTCACTGTCCTTCCCTGTCCCTAGAAACAAGGATTCGCACAGTAAAAGACACTGACACTCTCCCTACCTATAGTTTTCTGTCCCTAGAAAAAATGTTTTTTTAAAGCACACTATAGCACAAGGAGAATTTCCCTCACTTTCCTTCTTTGTCCCTAGAAACAAGGATTATCACAGTGAAAGAAACTGACACTCTTCCTACCTATAGTTTTCTGTCCCTAGAAAAAATGTTTTTTTAAAGCACACTATAGCACAAGGAGAATTCCCTCACTGTCCTTCCCTGTCCCTAGAAACAAGGATTCGCACAGTAAAACACACTGACACTCTCCCTACCTATAGTTTTCTGTCCCTAGAAAAAATGTTTTTTTAAAGCACACTATAGCACAAGGAGAATTCCCTCACTGTCCTTCCCTGTCCCTCGAAACAAGGATTTGCACAGTAAAACACACTGACACTCTCCCTACCTATAGTTTTCTGTCCCTAGAAAAAATGTTTTTTTAAAGCACACTATAGCACAAGGAGAATTCCCTCACTGTCCTTCCCTGTCCCAAGATCAAGGATTCGCACAGTAAAACACACTGACACTCTCCCTACCTATCCTTCTCTTTCCCTAAACTAAAGGAATCCAGGTTAAGCAAGAAAAAAATAAATGTCACTGTCCCTGCCTATGCTTCTCTTTCCCTGCTCCGGAACACACTACACTAGGCCGCCGTGCTGGCGGCCTTTTATAGTGTGGGGCGTGTACTAAACACCCTCAGCAATAATTGGCCACAGGCATCCTGCCTGTGGCCAATCATTGCTCTCCTCGCTGCCGGCGCTGTGATTGGCCAAGCATGCTGGGTCACAGTGCATGCTTGGCCAATCACAGCGCCTGGATGACACTGCGATGGCGTAGTGCATTGTGGGCCGTTCGCGTCACTCAAATTTGGCGCGAACGGCCCAAATCGTTCGATCTTCGTCGAACGATCGAACAGCCGATGTTCGAGTCGAACGTATGTTCGACTCGAACACGAAGCTCATCCCTACATTTCACAGACTAGGACACACTTACACAGGGTCTCCCAAGATTCCATTACATTTTGAGAGACCCGAACCATTACAGTTGTTAAAGTTTAAAAAAAAAAGTGTAAAAAAGAAAAAAAAAAACGTAAAAAACAAAAACACAAAAAAAAAAAAATAGTTGTCGTTTTATTGTTCTCTCTCGCTCTCTCTATTTTCTCTCTATTGTTCTGCTCTTTTTTACTGTATTCCATTCTGCAATGTTTTACCATGCTTGCTTTTCAGGTATGTAATTTTTTGTTTTCAGGTGCGCCATTCAACTGCAGCGCGGAATTATTTAACTTGACAGCAACAGCGTTTGCTCCCACGATACATAAAGCCGTGACTCCAGTGCTATAGGAGGTGATTTCACCACCACAGTTAAAAAAAAAGAGCATATATGCCAAAGCATGGGGGCAGCAGGGGCGAAGGAGCGTATATACGGTTGAAATTCCGACGGAGGCTTGCCCGTGGAAAAGTTCGACCGTGTGTACGCGGCATAACCTTTTATGCCGCGTACATACGGTCGAAATTTCGACAAAGGCTTGCCCGTGGAAAAGTCCGACCGTGTGTACGCGGCATAACTTTTTTGCGGGAGGATGCCCCCATGCTTCGGCATATATATATTTTAGGCACAGGTTGCGTTAAAAAAATGTTTTATTTTTTACTAGGTTTTGTTTTGGTATTTGCTTTGCAGGTATGGTATGGTAAGGTCTTACTGTTGTACTGTAATGTTACTTTGTTTTAATGTTAACCATCATTTGCTTAGCAGGTACGCCATTCAGTTGCATCGCGGATTTATTTATCTTGACAGCAACAGCGTTTGCTCCCACGATACATAAAGCCGTGACTCCAACGCTGTAGGAGGTGATTTCACCACCACAGTTAAAAAAAGAGCATATATGCCGAAGCATGGGGGCAGCAGGGGCGGAGGAGCGATTTTGCTCCTAATGCCATGTATATACGGTCGAAATTCCGATGGAGGCTTGCCCGTGGAAAAGTTCGACCATGTGTATGCGGCATAACCTTTTATGCCGCGTACATACGGTCAAAATTCCGACGAAGGCTTGCCCGTGGAAAAGTCCGACCGTGTGTACGCGGCATAACTTTTTTGCGGGAGGATGCCCCCATGCTTCGGCATATATGCCCATCATTAGAAGTGGGTGGATGAAGGGAGGTATTCTAATGGTGGGCATACCCACCGATCAATCTCTTTTTTTCGTTCAGCCAACAGGCTGCATGAAAAAAAAGATTACAATACATGTCCAACAAGGACCAGCAACGTACTGGTATGTTGCTGGACTTTGAATGTTTATACCAGAATGATGCCTGCAGTTTTAGGTATCATCTTGGTATCATTCTTTTCAGCCAGTGGCCGGCTTTCATGTAAAAGCAATTCTAGCAGATAATTAGCCTCTAGACTGCTTTTACAAGCAGTGGGAGGGAATGCCCCCCCCCCCGGATATAAACAGCGCCATTGGGAAATTGGGAAAGCATTTTATCACACCGATCTTGGTGTGGTCAGATGCTTTGAGGGCAGAGGAAACATCTAGGGTGTAACCCCCCATTTTTTTTCAAAAAAAGAGTACCTGTCACTACTTATTGCTATCATAGGGGATATTTACATTCCCTGAGATAACAATAAAAATGATAAAAAAAATAAAATATGGAAGGAACAGTTTAAAAATAAAATAAAAAAGCAAAATAAATAATAATAAAAAATAAAAAAAAAAAGCACCGCTGTCCCCCCCTGCTCTTGCCCAAAGGCGAACGCAAGCGTCGTCTAGCGTCATATGTAAACAGCAATTGCATCATGCATGTGAGGTATCACCGCGAAGGTCAGATCGAGGGCAGTAATTTTAGCAGTAGACCTCCTCTGTAAATCTAACGTGGTAACCTGTAAAGGCTTTTAAATGCTTTTAAAAATGAATGTAGTTTCTCGCCGCTGCGCGTTTGTGCGCAATTTTAAAGCATGTCGTGTTTGGTATCCATGTACTCGGCCTAAGATCATCTTTTTTATTTCATCAAACATTTGGGCAATATAGTGTTTTTTAGTGCATTAAAAATAAAAAAAGTGTGTTTTTCCCCCAAAAAATGTGTTTGAAAAATCGCTGCACAAATACTGTGTGGAAAAAAAAAATGCAACACCCACTATTTTATTCTGTAGGGCCTTTGCTTTAAAAATATATATAATGTTTGGGGGTTCAACATAATTTTCTTGCAAAAAAAAAATGTTTTCTTGTAAACAAAAAGTGTCAGAAAGGGCTTTGTCTTCAAGTGGTTAGAAGAGTGGATGATGTGTGACATAAGCTTCCTAATGTTGTGCATAAAATGCCAGGACAGTTCAAAACCCCCCCAAATGACCCCATTTTGGAAAGTAGACACCTCAAGCTATTTGCTGAGAGGCATGTTGAGCCCATTGAATATTTTTTTTTTGTCCCAAGTGATTGAATAATGACAAAAAGAAAAAAAAAATGTACAAAAAGTTGTCACTAAATTATATATTGCTCAAACATGCCATGGTTATATGTGGAATTGCACCCCAAAATACATTCTGTTGCTTCTCCTGAGTACGGGGATACCACATGTGAGAGACATTTTGGGAGCCTAGCCGTGTACAGGACCCCGAAAACCAAGCACCGCCTTCAGGATTTCTATGGGTGTAAATTTTTGATTTCACTCCTCACTGCCTATCACAGTTTCGGAGGCCATGGAATGCCCAGATGGCACAAAACCCCCCCAAATGACCCCATTTTGGAAAGTAGACACCCCAAGCTATTTGCTGAGAGGTATGTTGAGTATTTTGCAGATCTCGCTTTTTGTCACAAAGTATTAAAAATTGAAAAAAGAAAAAAAAAATAATGTCTTTCTTCATTTTCAAAAACAAATGAGAGCTGTAAAATACTCACCATACCTCTCGGCAAATAGCTTGGGGTGTCTACTTTCCATAATGAGGTCATTTTGGGGGGTTTTGTGCTATCTTGGCATTTTATGGCCTTCAAAACTGTGATAGGTAGTGAGGAGTGAAATCAAAAATTTATGCCCTTAGAAACCTTGAAGGTGGTGCTTGATTCTTGGGGTCCCGTACGCGGCTAGGCTCCCAAAAAGTCCCACACATGTGGTATCCCCGTACTCAGAAGAAGCAGCAGAATGTATTTTGGGGTGTAATTTCACATATGCCCATGGCATGTGTGAGCAATATATCATTTAGTGACAACTTTGTGCAAAAAAAACAAATGTCATATTCCCGCAACTTGTGGCAAAATATAAAATATTCCATGGACTGAACATGCCTCTCAGTAAATAGCTTGGGGTGTCTACTTTCCAAAATGGGGTCATTTGGGGGGGTTTTGTGCTATTTTGGCATTTTATGGCCTTCGAAACTGTGATAGGTAGTGAGGAGTGAAATCAAAAATTTACGCCCTTAGAAATCCTGAAGGCGGTGCTTGGGTTTGGGGCCCCATACCTGGCTAGGCTCCCAAAAAGTCCCACACATGTGGTATCCCCGTACTCAGGAGAAGCAGCAGAATGTATTTTGGGGTGCAATTCCACATATAACCATGGCATGTGTGAGCAATATATCATTTAGTGACAACTTTTTGTACATTTTTTCTTTTTTTTTCTTTTTATCATTATTCAATCATTTGGGACAAAAAAAAAATATTCAATGGGCTCAACATGCCTCTCAGCAAATAGCTTGGGGTGTCTACTTTCCAAAATTGGGTCATTTGGGGGGGGTTTTGTGCCATCTTGGCATTTTATGGCCTTCAAAACTGTGATAGGTAGTGATAGGTAGTGAGGAGTGAAATCAAAAATTTATGCCCTTAGAAACCTTGAAGGCGGTGCTTGGTTTTTGGGGTCCCGTATGCGACTAGGCTCCCAAAAAGTCCCACACATGTGGTATCCCCGTACTCAGGAGAAGCAGCAGAATGTATTTTGGGGTGTAATTTCACATATGCCCATGGCATGTGTGAGCAATATATCATTTAGTGACAACTTTGTGCAAAAAAAAATAAAGTTTGTCATATTCCCGCAACTTGTGGCAAAATATAAAATATTCCATGGACTAATCATGCCTCTCAGTAAATAGCTTGGGGTGTCTACTTTCCAAAATGGGGTCATTTCAGGGGGTTTTGTGCTATTTTGGCATTTTATGGCCTTCGAAACTGTGATAGGTAGTGAGGAGTGAAATCAAAAATTTGCGCCCTTAGAAATCCTGAAGGCGGTGCTTGGTTTCCGGGGTCCCGTACGTGGCTAGGCTCCTAAAAAGTCCCACACATGTGGTATCCCCGTACTCAGGAGAAGCAGCAAAATGTATTTTGGGGTGCAATTCCACATATAACCATGGCATGTGTGAGCAATATATCATTTAGTGACAACTTTTTGTAATTTTATTTTTTTTGTCATTATTCAATCACTTGGGACAAAAAAAAATATTCAATGGGCTCAACATGCCTCTCAGCAATTTCCTTGGGGTGTCTACTTTCCAAAATGGGGTCATTTGGGGGGGTCTTGTACTGCCCTGCCATTTTAGCACCTCAAGAAATGAGATAGGCAGTCATAAATTAAAAGCTGTGTAAATTCCAGAAAATGTACCCTAGTTTGTAGACGCTATAACTTTTGCGCAAACCAATAAATATACGCTTATTGACATTTTTTTTACTAAAGACATGTGGCTGAATACATTTTGGCCTAAATGTATGACTACAATTGAGTTTATTCGATTTTTCTTATAACAAAAAGTAGAAAATATAATTTTTTTTCAAAATTTTCGGTCTTTTTCCGTTTATATCGCAAAAAATAAAAATCGCAGAGGCAATCAAATACCATTAAAAGAAAGCTCTATTTGTGGGAAGAAAAGGACGCAAATTTCGTTTGGATACAACATTGCATGTCCGCACAATTTACAGTTAAAGCAGCGCAGTGCAAAATTCTGAATTCACCTCTGGTCCTTTAGCTACCAAATGGTCCGGGGCTTAAGTGGTTAAAGGAATGTTTCACTTTTTTTTTCACTTTAAGCATCATTAAAATCACTGCTCCCGAAAAGACTTCAGCTTTTAAAACTTATTTTTGCATTGATACATGTCTCCTGGGGCAGGGCCCGTGTCCCCAAACCCTTTTTAGGACAATAACTTGCATATTAGCCGTTATAATTAGCACTTTTGATTTCAAACGTTCGAGTCTATTTTATTTAATAGGGTTCTAAAGTTTGCACAAACTTTCGGTCTCGCAGGTTCTGGTGCGAACCGAACCGGGGGGTGTTCGGCTCATCCCTACTTCCAACCATAATATTTTAAACTTTTATGTGACGTGTGATCAAGTGACCAGTACCTTTTTACATTTGTATATATTTCTTGTGCCAATTTTATAAATTTTTTAACTCAATATTGCCAAACTCCAAAACTGTAATTAATTTCAAACAACCTTATGTGCCAAACATACCAATGGTGCCACTTACGCAAACTCATACTCACATACTTCCTTTTCACCTGCCCATTGGGCCTAATTGGGGGCATTCTAATGTGACCATTACTTATTCCTGTTTTTTCAAGTGTTATAAATGTCTTTGATCTTATCTTCTTACACTCTCCCTTCTCTAACCCACCCCTCCCTATACCTCTATGTAACCAACATCTAAACAGACAAACGTACATGACAAAACAGAAATATAAAACAAAAAACACAGAGAGAGAGAGAGAGTTCTTCGCAATACCCCTTGATCTCCGGGGGTAATACGTTCATTACTCCCTCACCCATAGACCCTCCCCTCCCCCCCCTCCTTCACTCTGTGTTTATTCAACATTGTGCTTATAATGTGATTTGTGCTAATTCATCGTGTTAATAACTTCTAGAAAAATCTAAATCAGAATGTGTTACAGTCTCCTTTTGTAAGATTCAATCCAGTCCTCCACGCCCTCCGGGGTGTCAAGAAAAACAGTCTCCCCAAAGCATTTATTCTCAATCTAGCAGGGTATAATAGGGCATAGTTCACTTTTAATTGTTGCAGTTTACGCTTCACTTCTCCGAACTTAGCCCTCCATTTTTGCAGGTCGGGTGAAAAAACAGGGTACATTGAAACCCTATTTTGTATATTATGTTGCCCATTTCTCTGGCCTTGTTTAGGATAGTCATTTTGTCTTTATAATAAAGTGTTTTTACCAAAAGAGATCTAGGAGGGGCACCTGGTTGAAGCGGTCTAGAAGGGACTCTGTGTGCTCTTTCTAGTGCAAAAAGGGATGAAAAGGACTGCTCTCCAAATAACTCTCTGAACCACTTTTCCAGAAAAGTAGTGGGGTCTGGTCCCTCAGTGCGTTCTGGGAGTCCAACTATCCTTACGTTCTTCCTTCGCATCCTATTCTCCATTTCATCAATCTTTGTCTGATAATTGAGCATCTGCTCCTTTATGATTTTCATCTCCTGTTTCAGGGGGTTCAAATCGTCCTCTACCAGACCAACCCTCCCCTCTCGGGCTGTAGTCCTTTGCTGCACCTTTTGCATATCATGCCTGATAAAGAGACAGTTCTTCCTGCACGGTTTTAAATTGGTCAGACATTTCGATCTTACAAGTATTAATTGCTATCAAGATTTCTTTTAATGATGGTTGTGCTACTCCTAGAGTATCTGTGTTTAGATGATGTCTTTCCACGACCCTGACCTTCTTCTGTCCCCTCACTCAGTAATTTTCCAATGGGGGGATTTGCTCCCTTCACAGGAGTTACCTGTCCTTGTCCCAGACTCTTTCTGGTAGTGTTAGCTCTGACCTGTGGTTTAGACAGCATACTGATGTTTTGGGTCTGTTGACTGTTTTTTGGGGGGGTCTGCCCCTGCAGATGAGAGAATTCCTTTAATCTAGCGGCAGCTGCCTAGCTCACCTTTGTAGTGTGCTGCGATGTAATAATCCCCCAAAAAAAGGGGGAAAAAAGGGGAAGCCAGGAAAAAAAATGAGAGGGTGAGATCACAATATTTAGATGTTTTAAAATAAGGAAAACCACGTGTCCTGGAGTAGTAAGTAATGAAAGTAATGAAATAGGCACTCTCTTCTGTTTTGGTCTATAAAGCAAAGATAGAGGATTTACAGGTGGGCGTCTCTCACACTTCCACACTGTCCACCGGGTAAATACCTACAATCCCAGAGCTTGTAATCCGTCGCACTTCAAACAACAGAAAAAAGGATAAAAGACAGGTACACAGTCTCTATACTAATTCCACATCATGTCCTGCTTATCTCAGTAATGGGTGGAGATAAAACCCAGTTCAATAGAAGGTTATGCCACTCAATCCAAAACCCCCAGTTCCCTAGAGGAAGGCAGAGACATTTTGAACAGGTAGATAAAAACACAGTCTCTATGGCATAGCCTTCCCTGTCTTCCCAGCTTATATAAGTAAAAATAAAAATGTCTAACCCGGGCACATGTTAGACATGTTTCCGATGTTAACTCAAATTGCTGGGGGGGGGGACCGTCACTCCTCCTCCATGCTCAACAGGCAAGCCCCACAGTGAGGAAAAAAGGGTTATACTTCACAATCCAGCTTCCTAGATAAATGCGCTGTATGACACTGTCCCTATGTTTAGTTTGTGCCCTTTTTTTTTCAAAGGTGACATGAATGTAAAGTTCTCACCCAATCATAGCAGCTATCATAGGTTTGCCAGGCTGGGGGATCATCGCACTTCCCTTGACTTGCTCCAAGTTACAGCCCTTGGTTCAGTTTCCAAGGTTTCCAAGTCCTTCAGTCAGGCGTGATGCACAAAGTTAACCAAGGAATTAATTGAGGGGGGGGGGAGAAAAAACAAACAAACATGGGCAGACAACCACAGTGCAAAAGTATGCTTCACAGTCCAGCCTCCTATTTTCACCCCAGGAGACAAGGAGGGAAAATCTAAATAAATGCACTATATTACACTGTCCCTATTAATTTCTGCCCCTTCTCCTCAAAGGTGAATAAATGGAAAGATCTCACCCAGCCATATCAGATGTCTTAGATTTGCAGGAGGGGGAACCATCACTCTTCCTCTGGGATGTATCCTTGTTTCAGCATGCCACCCTTGATACATGTTCCGAAGGATGGGGGAGGGCGGCGGGGGCCTCTCACATCGCCACCGTCTCTTCCCACTAATAGCACTGTTGATCTGTGCCCTGGGAAGGGCAACCCCCGTCAAAGCCACCCAAACCGCCACAGTTCAGAGAGCCGGGAGCTTCCAAACCAAATGAAGGGGTGGAGTCACTAAGCAGGGACCTCCAAGCGAAGGGACAGGATCGCCAAACAGTCTGCAGATGTCTGCAGGTGTCGCCTGCTCACATGCGCCTCTGTGCACCTGGTCCTGGATGGCTCACGGCTCATGGCATCCAAGGATTCCCCCGACATGGGGGTGGAGATCGGGTGGAGATCGATCTGGGAGAGGAGCAAGGAGTAAGGAGAGGGGGAGAGCACTCACACTCTCACTCCAACATCTGCATCCGGTCACGCCCCCTCCATAGTCTAAATGTCCTTAATACCAATTTTGAGGTCCAGAAAACTAATTTCTGTTTGACTAGCCTCAAAATTGAAGAAGATACCTCTATTGTTTCTATTGAGTCCTTCCATAAAGAGATATAAATCACATCGATCACCGTTCCATAGGAGGACGTCGTCTATATATCTGGCCCACAGCACCACCTGTGGTCACTATTGGGCATAGACAACGTCCTCCTCCCACAGGGCCATGACTAGGTTTGCCAAACTGGGGGCATATTTATCCCCCATAGCAACCCCCCTATCTTATCTGTAAAACTGGTTGTTGAACCAGAAGTAACTTTACTTGTTTTTAACTGTAAGTACAATATTTTATTCTAATAAATCTCTGTGTTTTACTGTAATACACTATGGAGTATTTTTATATTCTGGGTTACGAGCGGTTACTACCCTGCATTGTTTGGTGCATCGAGCAATCCAGTCCGGGCTTCATTTCCTCCTCTGGTCATTGGAGTTTGGCTGAAATCTACAGATTGATCATCATACAGGCTGTTTTTAGCTTGCCCTCTGGTAAGCAGAAAATCTATGTGGTGGTGGATCACGAGTGCTTTGTTGGTGTTAATCTCTGAGGGTCATCTCCTTATTTTTGCACCTGCAAGAGTGCCACTCACTTCATCTTTGCACTTTATTTTGACTTTCATTAAAATTTCTAGAGACTATTTTTCACTATATTTGCTAGAGACTATTTTTCTAGTTTCCTTCATTAATTTCCTAATTATATGGATTCTCAACATCATTATTTTATTAGTCACATATTTATCACAATTTAGTGCAGCTCCTTATTATTTATTTTGCAATTGTTTGTGGTTATCTCACGGTGAAGCTGCTGCTGTTTTCTATCTATTCACTAATTCAATCAGTGGTCACGTGTTCATATTTTGTTAGCGCGGTATCACTCCCCAATTTTTTCCCTTGCTTTGCAGTACTCACAGCACACTCCGTGCATCCCCCTATACTCACAGCACACTCCATGCATCCCACATACAACCCCTATACTCACAGCACAATCCATGCATCCCTCATACACCCCCTATACTCACAGCACACTCCATGCATCCCCCATGCACCCCTTATACTCACAGCACACTCCTTGCATCCCCCATACACCCCCTATACTCGCAGCACACTCCGTGCATCCCCCTATACTCACAGCACAATCCATGTATCCCCCATACACCCCTTATACTCGCAGCACACTCCATGCATCCCCCATACACCCCCTATACTCGCAGCACACTCCGTGCATCCCCCATAAACCCCCTATACTTGCAGCACACTCCGTGCATCCCCATACACCCCCTATACTCAAAGCACACTCCATGCATTCCACATACAACCTCTATACTCACAGCACACTCCGTGCCTCCCCATTATACTCACAGCACACTCCATGCATTGGATGAACTTTGGATTGGTCAGGGGGGGTACAACTTGGCTTTCCAGAGTCTGAATGAGGGGAGGAGGGGGGAGAAAGTGAAGCTCAGCCATCTCTGTGTTGTCACTCATTGCCTGCAGCAATGTGTGGTAGAAATAATGGTTCTATGCAGAGCACACAGCCCATATTTCCTGTGTTCTATAAGCACACACTTTAGATTAATCTTTTTGCAATAATGCTACCTTTAAGTTAAGTTTGCTAAGATCCACTCACCGTTCATTCCCATTCATCCCAAGAAGGCAGCACCACAAAAGCTATGTTCTCATCTCAGCATACCAGCATAGTGTGTCTGGGAGCTGTGTGTCTCTCTTTTTATTGAAATCCCCACAGGATTAAAATCCCAACAGGAAGTGATGTCACAGCATGTGATCCTCACTAAAGAAGTTACCAACAGGAAGTGAGGTCACAGCATGTGACCTTCACACAGGGAAAATGACAAGGACATCCCTTCCAACAGGAGATGCCATACATGAATCCCACTCAAGAAATATAGTTTAAAGGATTCAATACAATAATACAGTGTTTCTCAACTCCAGTCCTCAAGGCGCACCAACAGGTCATGTTTTTGTGATTTTCTGCAGATGAAACAGCTGTGGTAATTACTAAGGCAGTGAAACTGCTCAGATCATCTGTGCAAATCAATGGAAATCCCAAAAACATGACCTGTTGGTGCGCCTTGAGGACTGGAGTTGAGAAACACTGCAATAATACATACAATGAATACAATAACGTATGATGGCTTAAGTTACCGTTGATAGGAATTCTTATTCTGCGCTATTCCATAGAATAACGCATATTAAGATTATATCATTATTGAATGGGGGAGGGAGGCTATCTGCAGACGCGCACTACGAATCCCAATCAATGTTGATCAGACACAGCAGAGACAAGAGCACACATCTGCTCATAACCAATGATGTTGTTGTTGCAGAGCGAGGACATCCCCTCCTCAACGATCGTCCGTGCTAATGCACAGAGGGCCCCCGTCGGTGGGCATATCCGCACCCTGCAAACATCACACTCCAACCTCAAGACGTTTTACCCTATCAGACGGGATTCAACCAGCCTCAGACTACCCCAATCAGCTCTTTTAGAGCGGGTTGCGGAAGTACTAACACTGGGTGACACTATGACAATACATATTAAATACATCTCCATAAAAATCTCCACAACAGTCCTCCCTTTTTTGTCATATGCACCCCATGTGTCCCTCGATGAGAGTTGATCTGCTTCTTACACCTGTAAATGAATCAGTCCTTAGCCCATAAAAAGGAAAACACGGCTTGACATGTAGACTCTACTCTTCAGGGGCATGACTTATAAAGGAGGACACGACATTGTGAGCTGTAGTAATCGCCGATCCGTCTGTGATCCTCTGTGTCTTGTATGTGGGTCCGGCTTCGGGGCGTCTCATCGAGGAAACTCTGGTCACGTGTCAAATCAGGCAACAGGAGCACCTCGTCACGACCTAGAAAGAATAGAAATAAAAACGACATGAGTATATATATTCCCACTTCCTTTAACCACGATCCGCTGTAAAATAAAAATTAAATCCCCAAAGATTTCCAGACCCTTAAAATAGACTCCCAACCTTCACTTAGCTACAGCTCTGGCTTCAACAATTACATGAAGAACCCTATCCTTAACGGATGAGAATTGTTCAATCGTATCCCAAGCCCGAGCCCCCCCCCACATGCAGGACACCATGCCCAGACCTGGTCGGGGTTGGTGAACAAATCCCTTCTAGCTGTCCCTGCCATTCTTAATTTCCTGCGCCATCAGATCCTCGCGATCGGCCGCGACCTAAGATGCTGGGACAGCTTCACCATCACGCATGAACCTCTTGCTTTGGGGGAATTACTTTTATAAGCTGCAGATCCGCATAAACACCAAACTAAAGTTCAAACACAATTGTGGGCTGCCTAGATACCCAAACCAACAAGAGACAGAGCTATTAAAACTAAAACCAATTTTACCCTCTAAAAAAATACATCGTTAGATTCCATTGACAAGTGTCTGTTTGGAGTCTTCACTAGTTTGCCAAAACTCCTCATACCCATAATAACATCATAAATGGCATGTACCTCTGTCATCGCTAGGGACTAAAACTCGGTGAAGACTCAGAACAGACCATCGGTCCTGTTCGCTTTCTGAGCTAGTCAGGACATACACTTTACATAATAACTTGGGATGCTTTTCACCGTTACCCTCGCTAAAATTTACTAAACAACAAAAATATAAATAAACAAAGATACTCCTCATTCTTTGGTATGGTTGAGCCGCTTCTTGCAGTGGCTGGCGTGGTCCCATCCCTCAAGCTTCTTTACAACGACCCAGTCACCTGGTTGGAAAGAATGTAAACTGGTTATTGAGTCAGGGTCCAGGAGGGACTCGTGAACCCTGTGGTGGACATTTTGAAGTTCATGTCACAACGATCGCACCTCCCCCATCAGCCGAGAATATAAGTGACAGCTAATGAGGAGAGTACGACTATGGTTTTGATTGACCTCCAAACAACCCTCATATGACAATAACCCAGACATCGGGACTGTGGTCACTGCATAACCTGTGCGTGGCTTACAATACCTGGAACCATTGACAAGGTTCTTAGCCTCTGGGATGGGAACCTACTTCACCAGACTGCTGCTCGCCGATTCAAATTCTATTAAAGAAAGACAGTCTTGGCACAAACTTGGTTAGAATTACAGAGGTTATTATTAGTTTGAAAAAAAAAACTGTCACTCTTACATTTATCACTTTCCTCCCCCTTTTCTTCCTCATTACAGACTGAAGGAAGAAATGCGTGGTGCAGGAAAAAAGAAACAATGAAATAACCTATGATACTTTTACCTCCTTAGACTCATGTATTTATCCATATGTACCGCTGTCTACATACACCTGTTCTCTGTGTACAAACTCCTTGGACCTGAAAAATACTTATAAGCAAAATCATTACTCTATCCTTCATATTTAACCTGCAAAGAATGGTAAAACAATAATGACATTCCTGTACATTGGTAAATTGTCAATGACATTCTTTCAAAACCGATTCAAACAAAACCCTCTGTAACCCTTACTTTTCCTGTTCCTACAAAAATACAACAGCCGTGACGCATCGAAGGATCGCTGCGGTAAGTTCGAACATATTCACGTTACTACATACAAACATTCCGATACAAATGTGGGGGAGATACTTCATAGTCTCCAAAACCACAAATGAAAAAAAACAAAAACAGCCAGAATTCTCCCTTCACTCTTTCAGCAATAGAAAAAAATACAATGGGAACATGAGAGCAGCTCGAGAACCTTCCATGGACCAGCCATACAAAGTTCAAACAAACGGGCATGAGAATTTAACCACCATTCCTCCTCTGAGAATCACAAAAGCGTGTACTACACCTCCATCAACACTCATCATTACAGATTTCTGAAGCCGCAGCTGAACTACATCCATTCCAGAGGGATACCCAAAATAGTATCCTTGGACCACCTATGTTAATCTTTTTGGGGTTCAAAGGCCTTTGCCCCAAAACTAGACTTCGTGCACTGTGTGACCGTCTGACTGTGGGAAGCCCCCATTCCTTCCCTTTGCACAGACCTCCTTGTGTCCATGGCGATTCGAATCGGCTTATCGTCTTAAACCTGCGTCCAGGTTAAACCGTTGCACCCATTTT
Organism: Rana muscosa; assembly: GCA_029206835.1. Taxonomy (NCBI): domain Eukaryota; kingdom Metazoa; phylum Chordata; class Amphibia; order Anura; family Ranidae; genus Rana; species Rana muscosa. The sequence continues at coordinate 90,610,810 of CM055121.1, forward strand.
CGGAGATCACCGCCCGGTGTCTTCTTATACGGTGAATTGAAGAACTACAACCACTATATGGTCAAGTCCTCCAACTAGAAACCCTAACCGAGGCGTCAACGCTATGGCTTGTTGTCCCAACACTTTTGGAACTACAGAACAACCACAGATCAACCCCCGAATTAGGCCTCTACCCCTCACAGTGCATGCATACACAAGCGTTTTCCGCTATACACCCATACACTGCGTTGTCAGACTGAACCACACAGAACACTTACGCCAGTTTACCACCTGCAGAACAATGTGGCTTCTCTCTGTATCTAGATGTTACAATAATGGTGATGCCCCCGTTTTCTCTCTACCCAAAACTGTATTTCAGTATAAAACTTTACAAAACTGGAACAAAATATAAAAGACTTTTAAACGCAAAAATGCTTTCCATTTTCCTTCCAAACACAAATCTCATTGGCCAACCTTTCAGACAACCCCAAGCTCCTCCCACCAACTTTCTGCTGATATATAAAATGCTGAAAAGAAACTTCCGGTTATGCTCAGCTACTTAAAAAAAAAAAAACTGGTTTATTTACATATCAATTGTTCAGGAAGAGGGACGGGGAGGGGAGGCCTTAGCCCTAATCGCCTTGTCTATCAAGACTTCAAAAAAATCCATGGCTACACATCATATATATTTCAACCATTTAAAATCTTGTCAAGGAAATTATGGAATAAACCCCCCTTTGCAAATGGGAGGGAATCCCCCCTGACCCACATTCCCTGGAAGTCAGACCATAAGTTGGGACTCAAAATACAAATACAAACTCCTGCCAAAAGATGGCTATACAGTACAAGTTCCAAAAAATGAATTGCCCTCTGGGAAACTCCCAAATATTTAAACATAAAAACACATCATTGTACAAAAACTCTGTTAGTCTTACAATCTATCAAAATTCAGTGTAAAGTGAAGTTTTTCTTAAAACCAAAATCCAATACAAAAACCGCCGCTCATATACTGCAAAGTCAGCTGACCCTGCAATAGCTTACATTCACTTAAATGAAAACAGAGAAATCCCCCTCCTAACATCATGTGCATGGAGTTTGCATGTCCTCCCTGTGTCTGCGTTGGCCTCCCCCCACACTCCAACTGCTGGTAGGTCAGCCAGATCCCATCCATAAATAGGCCCCAGCATGTGTGTGTGTCCGCAAGCGCGTCGTGGCCCCTCGGGGTAAGACCGCGCTATTTCAAGATACCTACACTCCACAAGGCTCATGCCATCTCCACAAAGCCACACACCTGAGACACCACATGACCACTAAAACATTTTAAAACCCTTTGGCCACTAAACAGCACATTTAAATAAATGTAAGTTACATGACAATATTAAAAACATATTCATTTCTCTAAGTTAATATACTCTGAGATATTCACCACTTTTCTCTACCTAAAGTTCACACACACAGTGGCCTCAGCTTCCATAACAAGCCATTGCAGAGACATACTATTGTCTGCCTTCTAAAAATGCCTGGCCACTTGGATATGCGGCGGGAACTTTCAACTCAAAAACCAAACTCTTTACTTAAAATATTTTTGCACTTATGGGGACATGTGTCTTTGTCCCCTATAAAGGCAAAAATCACAATCTATCCATTTCTATTTTTCATAGAAATCACAAACACTACACACATACAGTATATTGTTGTCCTACATGTCTGCTCAGAGATTCCTTCCCTCAGGGCACAGCCCCAGCAATACAAAGCAGTGGGCAAGCCCTTCCCCCATTCAAGCACATGGCTCACAAATAATCATCCATTTACAAACTTCTCAGTGCAGGCTGCACTAAATAATCACAGCTATACCTTCATTTCATACACAATATACAGTTTCCATCAGCATTCACACAGGCTCAAACACTACACACAACTTTGTAATGAAAATTGGAAAGTCAGATATACACAACTTTCAAACATGTTGGCAGTGATAGCCATGCTGCCTGCCCCACCCCCACTAAAGCACATGGCTTATGGCTCAATGCAGCCAAACACTCTTACAGCAAACAGCTTACCCACACAAACACCCAGGCACATCGGATTCACAGGCATACGATCTCTCTCCCAAAAAAACACACACACACACACACACAATCAGATTCGCAGACATACACGCACACACGCATCTCTCATACTGCAAGCATACAGCATTATTTCAAAAAGACGAAAAAATGTGTTCTTTTACAAAGTACAGCCTCTTTACACATCACATCGCAGGTCCACTCTCCCCCCTCTGCTGATGTGATGCTCAAAGAGGCCGCAATTGGTCCAATCAGAGTCGCCATTCTGTGGTAGAAATAATGGTTCTATGCAGAGCACACAGCCCATATTTCCTGTGTTCTATAAGCACACACTTTAGATTCAACTTTTTGCAATAATGCTACCTTTAAGTTAAGTTTGCTAAGATCCACTCACCGTTCATTCCCATTCATCCCAAGAAGGCAGCACCACAAAAGCTATGTTCTCATCTCAGCATACCAGCATAGTGTGTCTGGGAGCTGTGTGTCTCTCCTTTTATTGAAATCCCCACAGGATTAAAATCCCAACAGGAAGTGATGTCACAGCATGTGATCCTCACTAAAGAAGTTACCAACAGGAAGTGAGGTCACAGCATGTGACCTTCACACAGGGAAAATGACAAGGACATCCCTTCCAACAGGAGATGCCATACATGAATCCCACTCAAGAAATATAGTTTAAAGGATTCAATACAATAATACATACAATGAATACAATAACGTATGATGGCTAAAGTTACCATTGATAGGAATTCTTATTCTGCGCTATTCCATAGAATAACGCATATTAAGATTATACCATTATTGAATGGGGGAGGGAGGCTATCTGCAGACGCGCACTACGAATCCCAATCAATGTTGATCAGACACAGCAGAGACAAGAGCACGCATCTGCTCATAACCAATGATGTTGTTGTTGCAGAGCGAGGACATCCCCTCCTCAACGATCGTCCGTGCTAATGCACAGAGGGCCCCCGTCGGTGGGCATATCCGCACCCTGCAAACATCACACTCCAACCTCAAGACGTTTTCCCCTATCAGACGGGATTCAACCAGCCTCAGACTACCCCAATCAGCTCTTTTAGAGCGGGTTGCGGAAGTACTAACACTGGGTGACGCTATGACAATACATATTAAATACATCTCCATAAAAATCTCCACAACAAATGTGAAGCTGCATGGACTTAACCACTTAAGCCCCGGACCATTTGGTAGCTAAAGGACCAGAGGTGAATTCAGAATTTTGCACTGCGCTGCTTTAACTGTAAATTGTGCGGACATGCAATGTTGTACCCAAACGAAATTTGCGTCTTTTTCTTCCCACAAATAGAGCTTTCTTTTAATGGTATTTGATTGCCTCTGCAATTTTTATTTTTTGCGATATAAACGGAAAAAGACCCAAAATTTTGAAAAAAAATGATATTTTCTACTTTTTGTTATAAGAAAAATCGAATAAACTCAATTGTAGTCATACATTTAGGCCAAAATGTATTCAGCCACATGTTTTTAGTAAAAAAATGTCAATAAGCGTATATTTATTGATTTGCGCAAAAGTTATAGAGTTTACAAACTAGGGTACATTTTCTGAAATTTACACAGCTTTAAATTTATGACTGCCTATCTCATTTCTTGAGGTGCTAAAATGACAGGGCAGTACAAAACCCCCCCAAATGACCCCATTTTGGAAAGTAGACACCCCAAGGAAATTGCTGAGAGGCATGTTGAGCCCATTAATTTTTTTTTTGTCCCAAGTGATTGAATAATGACAAAAAAAAAAAATTACAAAAAGTTGTCACTAAATGATATATTGCTCACACATGCCATGGTTATATGTGGAATTTCACCCCAAAATACATTTTGCTGCTTCTCCTGAGTACGGGGATACCACATGTGTGGGACTTTTTGGGAGCCTAGCCGCGTACGGGACCCCGGAAACCAAGCACCGCCTTCAGGATTTCTAAGAGCGCAAATTTTTGATTTCACTCCTCACTACCTATCACAGTTTCGAAGGCCATAAAATGCCAAAATAGCACAAAACCCCCCCAAATGACCCCATTTTAGAAAGTAGACACCCAAAGGAAATTGCTGAGAGGCCTGTTGAGTCCATTGAATATATTTTTTTTTGTCCCAAGTGATTGAATAATGACAAAAAAAAAATTACAAAAAGTTGTCACTAAATGATATATTGCTCACACATGCCATGGTTATATGTGGAATTACACCCCAAAATACATTTTTCTGCTTCTCCTGAGTACGGGGATACCACATGTGTGGGACTTTTTAGGAGCCTAGCTGCGTACGGGACCCCGAAAACCAAGCACCGCCTTCAGGATTTCTAGGCACAAATTTTTGATTTCACTCCTCACTACCTATCACAGTTTCGAAGGCCATAAAATGCCAAAATCGCACAAAACCCCCCCAAATGACCCCATTTTGGAATATAGACACCCCAAGCTATTTGCTGAGAGGAATGGCGAGTATTTTACAGCTCTCATTTGTTTTTGAAAATGAAGAAAGAAAATATATATATATATTTTTTTTTTTCAATTTTCAAAACTTTGTGACAAAAAGCGAGATCTGCAAAATACTCACAATACCTCTCAGCAAATAGCTTGGGGTGTCTACTTTCCAAAATGGGGTCATTTGGGGGGGTTTTGTGCTATCTGGGCATTCCATGGCCTCCGAAACTGTGATAGGCAGTGAGAAGTGAAATCAAAAATTGACACCCTTAGAAAGCCTGAAGGCGGTGCTTGGTTTTTGGGGTCCCGTACGTGGCTAGGCTCCCAAAAAGTCTCACACATGTGGTATCCCCGTACTCAGGCGAAGCAACAGAATGTATTTTGGGGTGTAATTCCACATATGCCCATGCCATGTTTGAGCAATATATCATTTAGTGACAACTTTGTGCAAAAAAATAAATAAATAAAAAATTTATTTTTTCCGCAACTTGTGTCAACATATAAAATATTCCATGGACTCGACATGCCTCTCAGTATATAGCTTGGGGTGTCTACTTTCCAAAATGGGGTCATTTGGGGGGGTTTTGAACTGTTCTGACATTTTATACACAACATTAGGAAGCTTACATCCACTCTTCTAACCACTTGAAGACAAAGCCCTTTTTGACACTTTTTGCAAGAAAATTATGTTGAACCCCCAAACATTATATATATTTTTAAAGCAAAGGCCCTACAGATTAAAATGGTGGGTGTTGCATTTTTTTTTCTACACAGTATTTGTGCAGCGATTTTTCAAACGCATTTTTTGGGTTTAAAAATACACTTTTTTAAATTTTAATGCACTAAAACACACTATATTGCCCAAATGTTTGATGAAATAAAAAAGATGATCTTAGGCCGAGTACATAGATACCAAACACGACATGCTTTAAAATTTCGCACAAACGCGCATTGGCGACAAACTACATACATTTTTAAAAGCCTTTAAAAGCCTTTACAGGTTACCCCAGTAGATTTACAGAGGAGGTCTACTGCTAAAATGATTGCCCTTGATCTGACCTTCGCGGTGATACCTCACATGCATGGTGCAATTGCTGTTTACATATGACGCCAGACCGACGCTTGCGTTCGCCATTGGGCAAGAGCAGGGCAGGACAGGGGTGCTTTTTTTTTTTTCTTTTTTTTTTTCTTATTAATTTTGCTTTTTTGTTTTATTTTTAAATTGTTCCTTCCAAGTATTTTTTTTTTTATCATTTTTATTGTTATCTCAGGGAATGTAAATATCCCCTATGATAGCAATAGGTAGTGACAGGTACTCTTTTTTTGAAAAAACTGGGGTCTTCTAGACCCTAGATTTTTCCTCTGCCCTCAAAGCATCTGACCACACCAAGATCGGTGTGATAAAATGCTTTCCCAATTTCCCAATGGCGCTTTTTATATCCGGGGGGGCATTCCCTCCCACTGCTTGTAAAAGCAGTCCAGAGGCTAATTAGCCGCTAGGATTGCTTTTACATGAAAGCCGGCCGCAGGCTGAAAAGAATGATACCAAGATGATACCTAAAACCCGCAGGCATCATTCTGGTATAAACATTCAAAGTCCAGCAACATACCAGTACGTTGCTGGTCCTTGTTGGACATGTATTGTAATCTTTTTTTTCATGCAGCCAGTTGGCTGAACGAAAAAATAGATTGATCGGTGGGTATGCCCACCATTAGAATACTGCCCTTCATCCACCCACTTCCAATGATGGGCATACACGCACCATTTATATATGCCGAAGCATGGGGGCATCCTCCCGCAAAAAAGTTATGCCGCACACACATGGTCGGACTTTTCCACGGGCAAGCCTCCGTCGGAATTTCGACCGTATGTACGCGGCATTAGGAGCAAAATCGCTCCTCCGCCCCTGCTGCCCCATTGCTTCGGCATATTTGCTTTTTTTTTTCTAACTGTGGTGGTGAAATCACCTCCTACAGCACTGGAGTCGCAGGGATCAGGCCTGTCTCTGCGAACGCTGCAGTTATGTGTGTTTTTGTTTTGTAAGTGACAATGATCGATCGATACTGCACTTGGGTGGCCTGGGCTGGACGGAGGGGCAAAACGCAGGTGCCAGCAGGTATCTGGGCTGATCCCGCTAACACTGCGTTTTTGGGAACCCTAAACTGCTGGGGACGCTAGTGTAGATCTGATCAGATCAGATATTGATCTGTTCAGATACTATACCACTAAGGGGGGTGTATGCTTCACGCGTGGGTGTTAGCGTTACTGGCACTAACCTGACGCTGCCTGGGGTGTGACTCAGACCCTCTCTGACGCTAAAACCTAATTGATATCACCCGCCGGGCGATCAGGGGGTTAAACCTTTATTGGGTTATATACACGGCGGGTGCCCTGACACTATAAAAAGCAAACTAACTAACCAGCGTCACCCGTAACACTTATATGGTGATCACTGGTGAAAGGGTTAACTAGGGGCAATCAGGGGGTTAAAACCTTTATTAGATAATATATGGGGGTACCTGACGCTATAAAAACCTGCGGCGAACCTAAAAAAAATTACCAGCTACCGATCTGCATCACCGACACTAAGACAGCGTTTAGAAAAACGATTGCTTAGCGACAGTGGTGATGGGGGTGAAAGGGTTACCTGGGGGGCGATCAAGGGGGTTAAACCTTTATTAGATAATATATTGGGGTACCTGACGCTATAAAAACATGCGGCGAACCTAAAAAAAATTACTGGCTACCGATCTGCATCACCGACACTAAGACAGCGTTTAGAAAAACGATCGCTTAGCGACAGTGGTGATAGGGGGTGTAAGGGTTACCTGGGGGGCGATCAAGGGGGTTAAACCTTTATTAGATAATATATTGGGGTACCTGACGTTATAAAAACCTGCGGCGAACCTAAAAAAAATTACCAGCTACCGATCTGCATCACCGACACTAAGACAGCGTTTAGAAAAACGATCGCTTAGCGACAGTGGTGATGGGGGTGAAAGGGTTACCTGAGGGGCGATCAAGGGGGTTAAACCTTTATTAGATAATATATTGGGGTACCTGACGCTATAAAAACATGCGGCGAACCTAAAAAAAATTACTGGCTACCGATCTGCATCACCGACACTAAGACAGCGTTTAGAAAAACAATTGCTTAGCGACAGTGGTGATAGGGGGTGAAAGGGTTACCTGGGGGACGATCAAGGGGGTTAAACCTTTATTAGATAATATATTGGGGTACCTGACGCTATAAAAATCTGCGGCGAACCTAAAAAAAAATACCGGCTACCGATCTGCATCACAGACACTAAGACAGCGTTTAGAAAAACGATCGCTTAGTGACAGTGGTGATAGGGGGTGAAAGGGTTACCTGGAGGGCGATCAAGGGGGTTAAACCTTTATTAGATAATATATTGGGGTACCTGACGCTATAAAAACATGCGGCAAACCTAAAAAAAATTACTGGCTGCCGATCGGCATCACTGACACTAAGACAGCGATCAGAAAAATGATCGCTTAGCGACAGTGGTGATAGGGGGTGAAAGGGTTATCTGGGGGGTGATCAGGGGGTTAAACCTTTATTAGGGGGGGTTAGGGGGCTACACTGGACCTAAGACTAAACTTTGGTGACACTTTTACAGTCACAAATGTCACTGATTGCAGTGATCACTAAATAAATGGTCACTGCAATCAGTGACAGTGTGCCTGGGGGCTGGGGGTGATCTGGGGGGTGATCTGGGGTGTCTGGGGGGGGCCTGGGGGGGCGATTTATGTCCCTATGTGTCCTGGTGTCAGTGTAGTGTTGTGTGCACTGACCTGATGTCTTCTCTTGTACGGCGCTCGGTATATGTGAGCGCCGCACCAGAGATGACATCACTTCCTCCTGCTCCCTCTGTCTGACACAGACAGAGGGGGCATTTCCATTCGCCGGGAGCGATCGCGAGGGGGTGGCCAGAAACGAATGGCTGCCCCCTCATCCCGGAACGCTCCCGGACACTTAGCCACTGCTCACTGTATAGGAGGGGGGTCCGATTGGACCCCCCAACTATACAAAGGCAATCACGTACACTCTACGTGATTGTGCCTGTCGGTGCCATTCTGCCGACGTATATATACAGTGAGCGGTCGTTAAGTGGTTAAAACCAGACACGTTTTTCAGCTGCTAATAGCTTGCAGAGGATTCACACTGCTTGCAGACAATTCTAATGAACTTTGTTCATGTGAAATTCTAATAGGGGTCACTTGTGTTGCACATTGTACTTTATATGTATGCACAGATTATACTTATCGTTTTTATCACATATTTAATTGATATAATATTTATTGATACTTTTTATGCTTTTACTGCTTTCCTTGAATTGTGGCATACATTGTGGTAATTAGCTTTAGCACATTTTGGGACAATTTTCAATGTGTGACTGAGTTTTTAGTTGGTTCTCTGGTTTCTTTGTGGCTGTTGAGTTTTTTTATACTTAACTACCCCACTGACTTGAGGTTATTGCTGGCCCTGACATATGCTGAGGGCTATAATTGGCCTTAATGGAGCTTATTTCACTTCACATTCTCTTCAGTGTACCTCCAGGCTCTTTTTAGCCTATACAAAGAGGGAAAGGTGGCACACTACAAGCTATAGATTGGGAAGAATCACTCAGATTTGTCCATTCCTCTTTTGGCCACACCCACCTTTTGGTCACACCCACACGTGCAAATTTTAGGAAATCGATGTAAAAAAACAAACAACTGAAATTCTAACTCTTTAATGAAGGGGGTGGGTGCCGGGTGGGAGCCGATACAGATTCTTGCCAAGGGCGCTGGAGACCCTAGGTACGCCTCTACTTAGGTGTTGCAGCCTCTGGGGCCTTTCAAAAGGGAGTGTATATGTAATGACAGATCATGTGACACTTAGATTGCACACAGGTGGACATCATTTCACTAATTATGTGACTTCTGAAGGTAATTGGCTGCACCAGAGCTTTTTTGGGCTTCATAACAAAGGGTGTGAATACATACTTACATGGCAATTTATCAGTTTTTTATTTCTGAAAAAAAGTTTTATGTATATATTTTTTAAATTTTACTTCACCAACTTAGACTATTGTGTTCTGATCCATCACATATAATTCAGATTAAGAAAACATTGAACTAAAGGCTGTAATGTAACAAAATAGGTAAAAAGCCAAAGGGGTGAATACTTTTGCAAGGCACTGTATATCCTTCAGTACCAGCTGATTTTTGCAGGGAACGGGTATCCATTCGATTTCATGCATTGCTTTCATTGAGAGGGCATTCTAGAAGCTAGATGCTTTGTAAAGAAGATTGGAGTTCTTCAGCAGAATGGCAGACATATTTAGATCCTTGGTAAGTGGAGCAAATTGAAAATGGAAAGCCCCATTGATAGGTGATTAGATGTCGCTCTAAAACTTGAAGAAGTGGCTACAAAGCCCAGTGCTTAGAGATGGTGAATTGAGATAGATCAGAAAAAAATTGATAGGTATGTTCCTGGAAAATCAGTGAATCTTTTGCTCAAGCTGCAGCTAGAAGTTGTTCCTTGGTATGAAAATAGTGAAATTTGGCGATAATATCGCGCGGTGGTCCATCAACTTTGCGAGGTGTGAGTGCTCTATGAACCCTGTCCATTTCCATTCGTTTGACTGGTATGGAAGGCTGTAGTTCTTGAAATAGGGATAGCATAGTGGCTTGTAGGGATGGGCCGAACACCCCCCGGTTCGATTCGCATCCAGAACATGCAAACGGACCGAAAGTTTGTGCGAACATTCGAGCACCGTTAAAGTCTATGGGACTCGAACGTGAGAAATCAAAAGTGTGAATTTTAAAGGCTAATATGCAAGTTATTGTCCTAAAAAGGGTTTGGGGACCCGGGTCCTGGCCCAGGGGACATGTATCAATGCAAAAAAAAAGTTTTAAAACTGCTGTTTTTTCGGGAGCAGTGATTTTAATGATGCTTAAAGTGAAACAATAAAAGTGAAATATTCCTTTAAATATCATACCTGGGGGGTGTCTATAGTATGCCTGTAAAGCGGCACCTGTTTACCGTGTTTAGTAAAGTCCCTGCACAAAATGACATTTCTAAAGGAATAAAAGTAATTTAAAACTGCTTGCGGCTTTAATGTAATATTGGGTCCCAGCAATATTGATGAAAATTATTGAGAAAAATGGCATGGGTACCCCACCCTCCCCCTCAGCCCATTACCAGGCCCTTTGGGTCTTGTATGGATATTAAGGGGAACCCTGCATCCAAATTAAAAAAAGAAAAGGCATGGGGCCCCCAGGCCCTATATACTCTGAACAGCAGTATACAGGCGGTCCCAAGAAAGACAGGGACTGTAGGTTTGTTCTTAAGTTGAATCTGTTTGTAATTTGGAACAGGTACATTTTGTAAGTGTAGCTCCAGCCAAAAAATCTATTTTTAAGCTTTTTGGATATCATAGGGAAGGGTTATCATCACCCCTGTAACATTTGTTTTGCTGTCTGTGCCCCTGTTCAGAAGATTTCACCTCACTTTCTGTCCCAATGACAATTGCATTTTGAAAATTTGGTTTTTTTAAGGAAACAAGGATTGGTGATAAAGCATCAGTGGAGACACCTTTTTCCCATATTAACTCTTACAGGAGAGAATTTCCCTTCCCAGGAATGGCCTACAGTCAGGTATAGGCTTGGCTGGACTAGAATGCAGTGGATATATATTAAATGCCCTGCAGCTCACTAAGTCACCTAAAGAAAGAACTAAGGCTGCGCAACTGAATACAAAAAGTAAAAAACCAAAATTATGTTATAAAAACACAATATGATATCATTTGTATATGACGTGAATAAACAATATAACTTATGGAGTAAGGGATGTTGTTCTATGTACGTCTCTGGGTAATAGATGGTACTTAAACTGTATTTCCTGATATTGACATGCAAAAAAAATTCAAAGATAGTCCATAAGTAACAAAAAGTCCCCAGAAGGAAGAAATAAAGGATTCCAAAACTCTTCAAAACTGCATAAGTGACTTCAAAAATGAAACACCATAGAAGGAGTGATGATATGACAGGAGAGAAATCCACCACCTTGTCCCTTTCAGGCTGCTTACCAGAAATTTTGATCCCTGAAAGAGATCAATCTGAATAGGTGGCTGTTATCCCCGCCAAGGGCTCTAATTGGCTCTCTCTGTGCTCTCTGTTCGTCTAGGTTCCAGTCTGTTAGTCCACCAGGCAGCTCCGTGAGTCACATTTAGGGTAAAAGAGAAAACCCCATAGCGTAATCCAGTATATAAAAACGTTTATTATAATAAAAATGCACTTACAGCATGTTGAAGTAAAAACAGCAGTGGTTTAGTGTGCGGCCGGCCGGCTCTCACTACCCGTTGCTTCCGGGATTCGTATCGTGGTGACGTCAGCACGCCGCTCCTCCCTACGTCGTTTCGACAAACCTGTCGTCATCCAGGGGCACGGGCGGCGTGCTGATCCACCACCATTATGTATGCTGTGAACGATAGCTGGGGACCGCCCAGAACCTAGTTCCCAGCGTTCCAGCTACGGGCGTCGCCATTTTGAAAATGGGCAAACTGCCCTTAAGTTGCTAACCGTTTGTCTTTAATCTCCCTGTCGGATCACACTCCGACATAGAGATATATATGGTCACGGCCGGAATCTCCTTTCACCGTGATTGAACCCATTCAGTGAAAATACTTATTACTATAACCGTGACACCAATGAAATCCGCCAGGGTCTGAGCTCTCGGCATCTACATTACACAAATCGCCATATTTAAAATGGGAAAAAATGCCCTTACTACCTATTCTCTGACTGGCGTCAATAATCTAAGTCATCAATCAGAAATATACACACGGAAGGGATCAATTGGTGACCAGCCGAATCCCTGAAGGTGAAACTTGCATTCAAATAGCGCGCACGTTCCACTTTTATGTATCATATAGGTACAGACACATATGGATTAAAATTACCAAAGTGCTGTACACTGTTTGGACATGCAAGGATTCACTCCCTTATTCACCCTTTAGAAAACATATGTCCCAACATATACATATATTGATGACTTATAAAAATTAATTCATTCTTATTAAAAACTGTTGTGTCATATATAGGATGGATATAATGTGACCGCCATCTTGTGGACAAATTCATGATTACACGCACTAATTTATAGTGCGTGACAAACCATAACCATCCACATGTGGAATGTCTTTTTGTTTGGGAGAAGGAACTACAAAAATATATGGAACAAGGGGATTTCTTAAAAAAAGGATATTAACCACTTAACGACCGCCCACTGTAAATATACGTCAGCAGAATGGCACCGACAGGCAGAATCACGTATATGTACGTGATTGCCTTTGTATAGTTGGGGGGTCCGATCGGACCCCCCTTCTTTACAGTGAGCGGTCGTTTTACCTTCGGGAGCGATCCGGCATGAGGGGACGGCCATTCGATTCCGACCACCCCCTCTCGATCGCTCCCGGCGAATGAGAGAGCTTCCCCTGCCTGCCAGGAAGGAGGAAGTGATGTCATCTCTCCTGGGGCGCTCACATATACCGAGCGCCGTACAGGAGAAGATGCCAGGTTAGTACACAAAACAGCACACTGACACCAGGACACATAGGCACATAAATCGCCCCCCCAGGCCCCCCCAGATCACCCCCCAGCCCCCCCCAGCCCCCAGTCACAGTGTCACTGATTGCAGTGACCATTTATTTAGTGATCACTGCAATCAGTGACATTTGTGACTGTAAAAGTGTCAGTACATTTAGTTTTAGGTCCAGTGTAGCCCCCTAACCCCCCCTAATAAAGGTTTAACCCCCTGATCACCCCCCAGATAACCCTTTCACCCCCTATCACCACTGTCACTAAGCAATCATTTTTCTGATCGATGTCTTAGCGTCGGCGATGCTGATCGGTAGCCAGTAATTTTTTTTAGGTTCGCCGCAGGTTTTTATAGCGTCGGGTACCCCCATATATTACCTAATAAGGGTTTAACCCCCTTGATCACCCCCCAGGTAACCCTTTCACCCCCTAGCACCACCGTGGCTATGCGATCATTTTTCTGATCGATGTCTTAGCGTCGGTGATGCTGATCGGTAGCCAGTAATTTTTTTTAGGTTCGCCGCAGGTTTTTATAGCGTCGGGTACCCCCATATATTACCTAATAAAGGTTTAACCCCCTTGATCGCCCCCCCAGGTAACCCTTTCACCCCCTATCACCACTGTCACTAAGCGATAATTTTTCTGATCGATGTCTTAGCGTCGGCGATGCTGATCGGTAGCCAGTAATTTTTTTTAGGTTCGCCGCAGGTTTTTATAGCGTCGGGTACCCCCATATATTACCTAATAAAGGTGTAACCCCCTTGATCACCCGCCAGGTAACCCTTTCACCCCCTAGCACCGCTGTCACTATGCGATCATTTTTCTGATCGATGTCTTAGCGTCGGTGATGCTGATCGGTAGCCAGTAATTTTTTTTAGGTTCGCCGCAGGTTTTTATAGCGTCAGGTACCCCCATATATTATCTAATAAAGGTTTAACCCCCTGATCGCCCCCCCAGGTAACCCTTTCACCCCCTATCACCACTGTCGCTAAGCAATCGTTTTTATGATCGTTGTCTTAGTGTCGGTGATGCCGATAGGTAGCCAGTAATTTTTTTTTAGGTTCGCCGTCAGGTTTTTATATAGCGTCAGGTACCCCCATATATTACCTAATAAAGGTTTTAACCCCCTAATTGCCCCTAGTTAACCCTTTCACCAGTGATCATCATATAAGTGTTACGGGTGACGCTGGTTAGTTAGTTTGCTTTTTATAGTGTCAGGGCACCCGCCGTATATAACCCAATAAAGGTTTAACCCCCTGATCGCCCGGCGGGTGATATCAGTTAGGTTTTAGCGTCAGAGAGGGTCTGCGTCACACCCCAGGCAGCGTCAGGTTAGTGCCAGTAGCGCTAACACCCACACGTGAAGCATACACTCCCCTTAGTGGTATAGTATCTGATCAGCTCAATATCTGATCTGATCAGATCTATACTAGCGTCCCCAGCAGTTTAGGGTTCCCAAAAACGCAGTGTTAGCGGGATCAGCCCAGATACCTGCTAGCACCTGCGTTTTGCCCCTCCGTCCAGCCCAGGCCACCGAAGTGCAGTATCGATCGATCACTGTCACTTGCAAAACACAACACACATAACTGCAGCATTCGCAGAGACAGGCCTGATCCCTGCGACTCCAGTGCTGTAGGAGGTAATTTCACCACCACAGTTAAAAAAAAAAAGCATATATGCCGAAGCATTGGGGCAGCAGGAGCGGAGGAGCGATTTTGCTCCTAATGCCGCGTATATACGGTCGAAATTCCGATGGAGGCTTGCCCGTGGAAAAGTCTGACCATATGTACGCGGCATAACTTTTGCGAGAAGATGCCCCCATGCTTCGGCATATATAAATGGTGCATGTATGCCCATCATTAGAAGTGGGTGGATGAAGGGCGGTATTCTAATGGTGGGCATACCCACCGATCAATCTTTTTTTTTCGTTCAGCCAACAGGCTGCATAAAAAAAAAGATTACAATACATGTCCAACAAGGACCAGCAACGTACTGGTATGTTGCTGGACTTTGAATGTTTATACCAGAATGATGCCTGCGGGTTTAGCTATCATCTTGGTATTATTCTTTTCAGCCAGCGGCCGGCTTTCATGTAAAAGCAATCCTAGTGGCTAATTAGCCTCTGGACTGCTTTTACAAGCAGTGGGAGGGAATGTCCCCCCCCGGATATAAAAAGCGCCATTGGGAAATTGGGAAAGCATTTTATCACACCGATCTTGGTGTGGTCAGATGCTTTGAGGGCAGAGGAAAGATCTAAGGTCCAATAGACCCCAGTTTTTTCAAAAAAGAGTACCTGTCATTACCTATTGCTATCATAGGGGATATTTACATTCCCTGAGATAACAATAAAAGTGATAAAAATAAATAAATATAGAAGCAACAGTTTAAAAATAAAATAAAAAAGCAAAATTAATAATAAATAAAAAAAAAAAAAAAAGCACCCCTGTCCTGCCCTGCTCTTGCCCAATGGCGAACGCAAGCGTCGGTCTGGCGCAGGGGTCTCAAACTGGTGGCCCTCCAGCTGTTGCAGAACTACAATTCCCATGAGGCATTGCAAGGCTAAACAGTTACAAGCATGACTCCCATAGGCAGAGGCATGATGGGACTTGTAGTTCCGCAACAGCTGGAGGGCCGCAGGTTTGAGACCCCTGGTCTGGCGTCATATGTAAACAGCAATTGCACCATGCATGTGAGGTATCACCGCGAAGGTCAGATCGAGGGCAGTAATTTTAGCAGTAGACCTCCTCTGTAAATCTAACGGGGTAACCTGTAAATGCTTTTAAAGGCTTTTAAAAATGTATGTAGTTTGTCGCCAATGCGCGTTTGTGCGAAATTTTAAAGCATGTCGTGTTTGGTATCTATGTACTCGGCCTAAGATCATCTTTTTTATTTCATCAAACATTTGGGCAATATAGTGTGTTTTAGTGCATTAAAATTAAAAAAAGTGTATTTTTTCCCAAAAAAATGCGTTTGAAAAATCGCTGCGCAAATACTGTGTAGAAAAAAAATGCAACACCCACCATTTTATTCTGTAGGGCCTTTGCTTTAAAAATATATATAATGTTTGTGGGTTCAACATAATTTTCTTGCAAAAAAAAATATGTTTTCATGTAAACAAAAAGTGTCAAAAAGGGCTTTGTCTTCAAGTGGTTAGAAGAGTGGATGTAAGCTTCCTAATGTTGTGTATAAAATGCCAGAACAGTTCAAAACCCCCCCAAATGACCCCATTTTGGAAAGTAGACACCCCAAGCTATATACTGAGAGGCATGTCGAGTCCATGGAATATTTTATATGTTGACACAAGTTGCGGAAAAAATATTTTTTTTTTTTTTGCACAAAGTTGTCACTAAATGATATATTGCTCAAACATGCCATGGGCATATGTGGAATTACACCCCAAAATACATTCTGTTGCTTCTCCTGAGTACGGGGATACCACATGTGTGAGACTTTTTGGGAGCCTAGCCGCGTACGGGACCCCAAAAACCAAGCACCGCCTTCAGGCTTTCTAAGGGTGTCAATTTTTGATTTCACTTCTCACTGCCTATCACAGTTTCGGAGGCCATGGAATGCCCAGATGGCACAAAACCCCCCCCCAAATGACCCCATTTTGGAAAGTAGACACCCCAAGCTATTTGCTGAGAGGTATTGTGAGTATTTTGCAGATCTCGCTTTTTGTCACAAAGTTTTGAAAATTAAAAAAAAAGAAAAAAAAAAAATGTTCTTTCTTCATTTTCAAAAACAAATGAGAGCTGTAAAATACTCACCATGCCTCTCAGCAAACAGCTTGGGGTGTCTACTTTCCAAAATGGGGTCATTTGGGGGGGTTTTGTGCTATTTTGGCATTTTATGGCCTTCAAAACTGTGATAGGTAGTGAGGAGTGAAATCAAAAATTTGCGCCCTTAGAAATCCTGGAGGCGGTGCTTGGTTTCCGGGGTCCCGTACGTGGCTAGGCTCCTAAAAAGTCCCACACATGTGGTATCCCCGTACTCAGGAGAAGCAGCAGAATGTATTTTGGGGTGCAATTCCACATATAACCATGGCATGTGTGAGCAATATATCATTTAGTGACAACTTTTTGTAATTTTTTTTTTTTGTCATTATTCAATCACTTGGGACAAAAAAAAAAATATTCAATGGGCTCAACATGCCTCTCAGCAATTTCCTTGGGGTGTCTACTTTCTAAAATGGGGTCATTTGGGGGGGGTTTTGTACTGCCCTGTCATTTTAGCACCTCAAGAAATGAGATAGGCAGTCATAAATTAAAAGCTGTGTAAATTCCAGAAAATGTACCCTAGTTTGTAAACGCTATAACTTTTGCGCAAACCGATAAATATACGCTTATTGACATTTTTTTTACTAAAGACATGTGGCTGAATACATTTTGGCCTAAATGTATGACTAAAATTGAGTTTATTCGATTTTTCTTATAACAAAAAGTAGAAAATATCATTTTTTTACAAAATTTTCGGTCTTTTTCCGTTTATATCGCAAAAAATAAAAATCGCAGAGGCAATCAAATACCATTAAAAGAAAGCTCTATTTGTGGGAAGAAAAGGACGCAAATTTCGTTTGGGTACAACATTGCATGTCCGCACAATTTACAGTTAAAGCAGCGCAGTGCAAAATTCTGAATTCACCTCTGGTCCTTTAGCTACCAAATGGTCCGGGGCTTAAGTGGTTAAGAATCAGATATTTAGACGAATTTAATCTATCTATTGGATTCTATAAATGGATGTATCTATCCCAAAAAAATACACATGAGTGCCACCAGAGCACACCCAAACGTATTGATGGAATAAACACAAATTTGATGTATACTTAAATGACCCCATGAACGTCCCAAGACGAGCATGGGTAAATGGACCCCATCGTTGAAACTGTGTACAACTAGAGTATTTAGTCTCTGTGTTATGGGTCCCCTGAAGATAACAACAATGATGGAATAGAGATGTACCGAGAGCTCAGATCCAGTTCACATTGCTATACAAAAAATGATAATGACACCTAGCTGTTATCGATGAATGCATTAACATCAATGTCGATATTAAGCCCGTACGGGGTGTAGCAGCGGACCCTATGAATCCAGCTCATTTCCATACGGGAAATTTCCCTGATTAGAGAACCGCCCCTCCAATGAGGACTATACCTATCAATTCCTATAAAGGAAGTGCCCTCTGGGTTGCGCTGATGGTATAAGTCATAATGCTTGGATACAGAGTGATATTGGAAGCCACTCCTAATGTTGGCTAAATGTTCTCCAAGTCTTACTTGCATGGTCCTTTTAGTCCTACCTATATATTGCTTCCCACAGGGACATTGTAAAAGATATACAACGCCTGTGGAACTGCATGTGACGAAAGTGTCGATCTTATGCGTTTTTAAGGTACTGCTAGATATAAATACTTCCGTCTTTTTGGACCTGATTTTATTTATGGAGCACACCTGGCACCGACGGCATTGGTGGTACCCCGATAGTTGTTGAAAAAAAGAGACTTTTTTAGGTGGAGGGTCAACCACATTGGGTGCCACTCTATCCCTTAGGGAGGGGGCACCCCTGAAAATCACTTGTGGGATTGTTGGGAGGAAAGTATTAATAATACGGTCATTCCCTAAAAGGTGCCAGTGTTTCCGAATGATTCTTTTTATCATATAATGTTGTGTAGAGTATGTCGTGATAAATGGTATACACAATTGTTGTGTTTTTTTTTTTTGGGCCATTTGTTAACAAAGATGATCTTTCTATGTCCCCCACTTCCTTTAGAATGTCTTCCAAGGTTTTCTGATCATAGCCCTTTTCTAATAATCTATCTTTCAAGATGTTAGCCTGGAGAAAATAATCAGACTTTTCAGAACAATTTCTCCTCATGCGGACAAATTGGCTTTTTGGCACCGACTTCAGCCAAGAGTCCTTGTGACAACTGTCACTCGGTATATAGGCATTGCGGTCAGTTTGTTTAAAATACGACATCGTTTTGAAACCCACTTCATTCTTGATGATTGTGAGGTCCAAAAAATGTATCCACATTTGGCTAGCTTCATACATGAAACGTATGCCTCTATCGTTCTGATTGATCTCTAGAAAGAAAGCTTCCAGCTGTGGAACAGTGCCATCCCAAAGGAGGAGGACGTCATCTATATACCTAGCCCAAAACTTGAGATGTGGGTTTCGGTCTTTAAAGATGACGTCCTCCTCCCATTTGGCCATGAAGAGATTGGCCAAACTGGGGGCATATTTAGCCCCCATGGCCACCCCCCGTTCCTGCTTGTAAAAGTTGTGACTGAGCCAAAAATAGTTATGTTTTGCCGCATAATCTAGAAGCTCCATAATAAATTCTTGTTGTTCCTCTGTTGTTGTTGAATGGAGGTTAAGATAATATTTGACAGCTGATAACCCCAAAGAGTGGGGAATTATAGTGTACAGTGATGTCACATCAGCTGTGACCATCCACGTGTGTTCATTGGGATGTTGATCTGCTAGTAAATTGATTACGTGTTTCGTATCTTTCAGATACGACGGCATTTTCAACACTATTGGTTGAAGGAAAAAGTCTATGTACTTGCCCACCCGGGATGTGATGGAATCAATTCCGCTAACTATCGGACGTCCCGGGGGTCAAGTCAGACTTTTATGTATTTTAGGCAAGCAGTACAGGATAGGTACCCTTGGTGCCTTAGGAACTAGAAAAAGCTGTTCTTTTTCACTCAGAATCCCCAATTGTGCACCCTTAGTTACCAAATCCTCCAAGGTCTTTTTATATTTGAGGATTGGATTTCCAACCAAAAGGGTATAGGTCTCCTGATCGCCAACTATCCTGGATAATTCCTGAAGATAGTTGTCCCTATTAAGGATCACTATCCCACCCCCTTTATCTGCTGGGCGTATAACCAGTTGTTTGTTGTTACACAAGGTATCTAAGCCCTGCTCCAAATTCTTTTCCATTTTTTTGTTGGTTGTTTTAACAGATTCCAGATCACGCAAAACCACATCGCGAAATACTCTCAGTGATGGTGCTAGGGTACCTGAAGGGTTAAAGATGGAAGCATTGGACAATCCTGTGTATTGATAATTGTTCAACGTTAGTCCCCCCTGACGTGTTGGAATACTAGCAAAATGTCTTTTAATATTGATTCTCCTCACGTACTTATGTACGTCCATGTATGTTTCGAATTTGGGGATTCTGAGTGAAAAAGAACAGCTTTTTCTAGTTCCTAAGGCACCAAGGGTACCTATCCTGTACTGCTTGCTTAACCTCCATTCAACAACAACGGAGGAACAACAAGAATTTATTATGGAGCTTCTAGATTATGCGGCAAAACATAACTATTTTTGGTTCAGTCACAACTTTTACAAGCAGGAACGGGGGGTGGCCATGGGGGCTAAATACGCCCCCAGTTTGGCCAATCTCTTCATGGCCAAATGGGAGGAGGACGTCATCTTTAAAGACCGAAACCCACATCTCAAGTTTTGGGCTAGGTATATAGATGACGTCCTCCTCCTTTGGGATGGCACCGTTCCACAGCTGGAAGCTTTCTTTCTAGAGATCAATCAGAACGATAGAGGCATACGTTTCATGTATGAAGCTAGCCAAATGCGGATACATTTTTTGGACCTTACAATCATCAAGAATGAAGTGGGTTTCAAAACGATGTCGTATTTTAAACAAACTGACTGCAATGCCTATATACCGAGTGACAGTTGTCACAAGGACTCTTGGCTGAAGTCGGTGCCAAAAAGCCAATTTGTCCGCATGAGGAGAAATTGTTCTGAAAAGTCTGATTATTTTCTCCAGGCTAACATCTTGAAAGATAGATTATTAGAAAAGGGCTATGATCAGAAAACCTTGGAAGACATTCTAAAGGAAGTGGGGGACATAGAAAGATCATCTTTGTTAACAAATGGCCCAAAAAATAAACCACAACAATTGTGTATACCATTTATCACGACATACTCTACACAACATTATATGATAAAAAGAATCATTCGGAAACACTGGCACCTTTTAGGGAATGACCGTATTATTAATACTTTCCTCCCAACAATCCCACAAGTGATTTTCAGGGGTGCCCCCTCCCTAAGGGATAGAGTGGCACCCAATGTGGTTGACCCTCCACCTAAAAAAGTCTCTTTTTTTCAACAACTATCGGGGTACCACCAATGCCGTCGGTGCCAGGTGTGCTCCATAAATAAAATCAGGTCCAAAAAGACGGAAGTATTTATATCTAGCAGTACCTTAAAAACGCATAAGATCAACACTTTCGTCACATGCAGTTCCACAGGCGTTGTATATCTTTTACAATGTCCCTGTGGGAAGCAATATATAGGTAGGACTAAAAGGACCATGCAAGTAAGACTTGGAGAACATTTAGCCAACATTAGGAGTGGCTTCCAATATCACTCTGTATCCAAGCATTATGACTTATACCATCAGCGCAACCCAGAGGGCACTTCCTTTATAGGAATTGATAGGTATAGTCCTCATTGGAGGGGCGGTTCTCTAATCAGGGAAATTTCCCGTATGGAAATGAGCTGGATTCATAGGGTCCGCTGCTACACCCCGTACGGGCTTAATATCGACATTGATGTTAATGCATTCATCGATAACAGCTAGGTGTCATTATCATTTTTTGTATAGCAATGTGAACTGGATCTGAGCTCTCGGTACATCTCTATTCCATCATTGTTGTTATCTTCAGGGGACCCATAACACAGAGACTAAATACTCTAGTTGTACACAGTTTCAACGATGGGGTCCATTTACCCATGCTCATCTTGGGACGTTCATGGGGTCATTTAAGTATACATCAAATTTGTGTTTATTCCATCAATACGTTTGGGTGTGCTCTGGTGGCACTCATATGTATTTTTTTGGGATAGATACATCCATTTATAGAATCCAATAGATAGATTAAATTCGTCTAAATATCTGATTCTTAATATCCTTTTTTTAAGAAATCTCTTTGTTCCATATATTTTTGTAGTTCCTTCTCCCAAACAAAAAGACATTCCACATGTGGATGGTTATGGTTTGTCACGCACTATAAATTAGTGCGTGTAATCATGAATTTGTCCACAAGATGGCGGTCACATTATATCCATCCTATATATGACACAACAGTTTTTAATAAGAATGAATTAATTTTTATAAGTCATCAATATATGTATATGTTGGGACATATGTTTTCTAAAGGGTGAATAAGGGAGTGAATCCTTGCATGTCCAAACAGTGTACAGCACTTTGGTAATTTTAATCCATATGTGTCTGTACCTATATGATACATAAAAGTGGAACGTGCGCGCTATTTGAATGCAAGTTTCACCTTCAGGGATTCAGCTGGTCACCAATTGATCCCTTCCGTGTGTATATTTCTGATTGATGACTTAGATTATTGATGCCAGTCAGAGAATAGGTAGTAAGGGCATTTTTTCCCATTTTAAATATGGCGATTTGTGTAATGTAGATGCCGAGAGCTCAGACCCTGGCGGATTTCATTGGTGTCACGGTTATAGTAATAAGTATTTTCACTGAATGGGTTCAATCACGGTGAAAGGAGATTCCGGCCGTGACCATATATATCTCTATGTCGGAGTGTGATCCGACAGGGAGATTAAAGACAAACGGTTAGCAACTTAAGGGCAGTTTGCCCATTTTCAAAATGGCGACGCCCGTAGCTGGAACGCTGGGAACTAGGTTCTGGGCGGTCCCCAGCTATCGTTCACAGCATACATAATGGTGGTGGATCAGCACGCCGCCCGTGCCCCTGGATGACGACAGGTTTGTCGAAACGACGTAGGGAGGAGCGGCGTGCTGACGTCACCACGATACGAATCCCGGAAGCAACGGGTAGTGAGAGCCGGCCGGCCGCACACTAAACCACTGCTGTTTTTACTTCAACATGCTGTAAGTGCATTTTTATTATAATAAACGTTTTTATATACTGGATTACGCTATGGGGTTTTCTCTTTTACCCTAAATGTGACTCACGGAGCTGCCTGGTGGACTAACAGACTGGAACCTAGATGAACAGAGAGCACAGAGAGAGCCAATTAGAGCCCTTGGCGGGGATAACAGCCACCTATTCAGATTGATCTCTTTCAGGGATCAAAATTTCTGGTAAGCAGCCTGAAAGGGACAAGGTGGTGGATTTCTCTCCTGTCATATCATCACTCCTTCTATGGTGTTTCATTTTTGAAGTCACTTATGCAGTTTTGAAGAGTTTTGGAATCCTTTATTTCTTCCTTCTGGGGACTTTTTGTTTCTTATGGACTATCTTTGAATTTTTTTTGCATGTCAATATCAAGAAATACAGTTTAAGTACCATCTATTACCCAGAGACGTACATAGAACAACATCCCTTACTCCATAAGTTATATTGTTTATTCACGTCATATACAAATGATATCATATTGTGTTTTTATAACATAATTTTGGTTTTTTACTTTTTGTATTCAGTTGCGCAGCCTTAGTTCTTTCTTTATATATCTGTTATTTGTGTGTGTCCCACATTTTTTGGTTGCTGCATAGATATTAAGTTATCACATATATTTTACATTTTATTTAGACAGCGCAGTATTTTCACACTTTTTATATTCCACTTTTGAGATACATATATATTGCAGCAGTCTGTCACCTTTTGGGTGATATATTGTTTTATAGATTTAAAACATTCATATACCTTCAGGGTATTTGTCACTACATTCACGTGTAAATCTTTTATGTTTACACCAAGTAAGATTTAATTTCAATATCTTTATCATTCATTGGAGTGATAATGGATATCTTTGAATATCGGGCCTCGAAGGTGGTCAACACCCAAGGTGTTTTTGAGACCTTTGACACCAAGGATGGAGACTTGGGGGGGTTATTTGTCAGATTTAAAAATCTGACCATTTCCGAGGTACATACCCAATGGGATATAGCTTTTTTGGAGACGTACATTAAATTAAGTATGGTTCCAAGAAGCTTACGATGGGAGGTATGTCCCCAGAAGGGTGAGGTAGAGTTGGAAAGTTGGTTCCGGTATTTTAATGATGCGGGGGTCAATTTTCTACGTTTTCTAGTCGGGAGAAAAAACAGCAAACTTACCAGACTAGACGGGGAGATTAAAACCCTTAAAGACAGTCTCCTTCCCCATAAAGAAGGGGAAGAATACAAGGAGCGAACCATTAATCTTTTAAAATTACTGGACAAGGAGGAGAAGGAACAAAAAAGTAAAAAAAGAAAGAAATATAATAGGGACTATGGGGATTACCAAGCCAATCTCATCTTCGAATGGCAAAAGAAATTGGCTAATGAGGAGCTGGACAAACAAGAAACAAGAATGGAGGCTATTTTACAGGGAGATAATGCTCCAGATGCCTCTATAGGGGCAATACAATATTTGCCCATTAGGGAAGTCTCACACAAAACTCCTAAAAAACCAACCAATAGTAAAGTGGGGAAGAAAGGAAGGCGGGTGTCTTACCAATCACCTAAACGAACACAGGTACCCCCTAAGGGAGGACAACCTCCAAGAAATACCAGTTGGAATCAACAATATGGTGGAGGGAGGAGAGATGACCGTGATTATGGTCAGCAACAATATAACAATAACCAACATCAAGTTTATAGAGATCCTCCAGGATCTTGGAGAGAGACAGATAGAGGTCCATATAATAATTATGGTTATGATAGACCACCCTATCAGAGTCCCAGACGCGATGAAAGGACCTACTATGAGAGACATAGAGAAGATTGGGAGTATAACAATAGGGGAGAACCTTCCAACCGTTTTTTCCCTCTTAGAGATAGGGATGGACCTGCATATCAGAAACAAAATGAGTATGACCTGGAGGAGCAGGAGCTCACATGGTCCACTAGGGATCGGTCAAGGAGACAGAGTGGGAAAGCGCTAGAACAACATCATTGGGGTTTTCCCAAGGCCAATCAGGGCATAAAGAGGCCCATAGAAAACAAAGAGGAACAAGAGGGGGGAGGAGAGCACAATCTAAAAAAAACAAGAGCTTAACGGGTGAAGGTATTTTCAATCTTAGTTCCCAAACCCTGACGGAATCTGAAACAGCCCTTTTGAATAAGGGTTTAAAATTTGCTCCTCCTCGAAAACTCAATAAATTCGAAACATACATGGACGTACATAAGTACGTGAGGAGAATCAATATTAAAAGACATTTTGCTAGTATTCCAACACGTCAGGGGGGACTAACGTTGAACAATTATCAATACACAGGATTGTCCAATGCTTCCATCTTTAACCCTTCAGGTACCCTAGCACCATCACTGAGAGTATTTCGCGATGTGGTTTTGCGTGATCTGGAATCTGTTAAAACAACCAACAAAAAAATGGAAAAGAATTTGGAGCAGGGCTTAGATACCTTGTGTAACAACAAACAACTGGTTATACGCCCAGCAGATAAAGGGGGTGGGATAGTGATCCTTAATAGGGACGACTATCTTCAGGAATTATCCAGGATAGTTGGCGATCAGGAGACCTATACCCTTTTGGTTGGAAATCCAATCCTCAAATATAAAAAGACCTTGGAGGATTTGGTAACTAAGGGTGCACAATTGGGGATTCTGAGTGAAAAAGAACAGCTTTTTCTAGTTCCTAAGGCACCAAGGGTACCTATCCTGTACTGCTTGCCTAAAATACATAAAAGTCTGACTTGCCCCCCGGGACGTCCGATAGTTAGCGGAATTGATTCCATCACATCCTGGGTGGGCAAGTACATAGACTTTTTCCTTCAACCAATAGTGTTGAAAATGCCGTCGTATCTGAAAGATACGAAACACGTAATCAATTTACTAGCAGATCAACATCCCAATGAACACACGTGGATGGTCACAGCTGATGTGACATCACTGTACACTATAATTCCCCACTCTTTGGGGTTATCAGCTGTCAAATATTATCTTAACCTCCATTCAACAACAACGGAGGAACAACAAGAATTTATTATGGAGCTTCTAGATTATGCGGCAAAACATAACTATTTATGGTTCAGTCACAACTTTTACAAGCAGGAACGGGGGGTGGCCATGGGGGCTAAATACGCCCCCAGTTTGGCCAATCTCTTCATGGCCAAATGGGAGGAGGACGTCATCTTTAAAGACCGAAACCCACATCTCAAGTTTTGGGCTAGGTATATAGATGACGTCCTCCTCCTTTGGGATGGCACCGTTCCACAGCTGGAAGCTTTCTTTCTAGAGATCAATCAGAACGATAGAGGCATACGTTTCATGTATGAAGCTAGCCAAATGCGGATACATTTTTTGGACCTCACAATCATCAAGAATGAAGTGGGTTTCAAAACGATGTCGTATTTTAAACAAACTGACCGCAATGCCTATATACCGAGTGACAGTTGTCACAAGGACTCTTGGCTGAAGTCGGTGCCAAAAAGCCAATTTGTCCGCATGAGGAGAAATTGTTCTGAAAAGTCTGATTATTTTCTCCAGGCTAACATCTTGAAAGATAGATTATTAGAAAAGGGCTATGATCAGAAAACCTTGGAAGACATTCTAAAGGAAGTGGGGGACATAGAAAGATCATCTTTGTTAACAAATGGCCCAAAAAAGAAACCACAACAATTGTGTATACCATTTATCACGACATACTCTACACAACATTATATGATAAGAAGAATCATTCGGAAACACTGGCACCTTTTAGGGAATGACCGTATTATTAATACTTTCCTCCCAACAATCCCACAAGTGATTTTCAGGGGTGCCCCCTCCCTAAGGGATAGAGTGGCACCCAATGTGGTTGACCCTCCACCTAAAAAAGTCTTTTTTTTTCAACAACTATCGGGGTACCACCAATGCCGTCGGTGCCAGGTGTGCTCCATAAATAAAATCAGGTCCAAAAAGACGGAAGTATTTATATCTAGCAGTACCTTAAAAACGCATAAGATCGACACTTTCGTCACATGCAGTTCCACAGGCATTGTATATCTTTTACAATGTCCCTGTGGGAAGCAATATATAGGTAGGACTAAAAGGACCATGCAAGTAAGACTTGGAGAACATTTAGCCAACATTAGGAGTGGCTTCCAATATCACTCTGTATCCAAGCATTATGACTTATACCATCAGCGCAACCCAGAGGGCACTTCCTTTATAGGAATTGATAGGTATAGTCCTCATTGGAGGGGCGGTTCTCTAATCAGGGAAATTTCCCGTATGGAAATGAGCTGGATTCATAGGGTCCGCTGCTACACCCCGTACGGGCTTAATATCGACATTGATGTTAATGCATTCATCGATAACAGCTAGGTGTCATTATCATTTTTTGTATAGCAATGTGAACTGGATCTGAGCTCTCGGTACATCTCTATTCCATCATTGTTGTTATCTTCAGGGGACCCATAACACAGAGACTAAATACTCTAGTTGTACACAGTTTCAACGATGGGGTCCATTTACCCATGCTCGTCTTGGGACGTTCATGGGGTCATTTAAGTATACATCAAATTTGTGTTTATTCCATCAATACGTTTGGGTGTGCTCTGGTGGCACTCATATGTATTTTTTGGGATAGATATATCCATTTATAGAATCCAATAGATAGATTAAATTCGTCTAAATATCTGATTCTTAATATCCTTTTTTTAAGAAATCCCTTTGTTCCATATATTTTTGTAGTTCCTTCTCCCAAACAAAAAGACATTCCACATGTGGATTGTTATGGTTTGTCACGCACTATAAATTAGTGCGTGTAATCATGAATTTGTCCACAAGATGGCGGTCACATTATATCCATCCTATATATGACACAACAGTTTTTAATAAGAATGAATTAATTTTTATAAGTCATCAATATATGTATATGTTGGGACATATGTTTTCTAAAGGGTGAATAAGGGAGTGAATCCTTGCATGTCCAAACAGTGTACAGCACTTTGGTAATTTTAATCCATATGTGTCTGTACCTATATGATACATAAAAGTGGAACGTGCGTGCTATTTGAATGCAAGTTTCACCTTCAGGGATTCAGCTGGTCACCAATTGATCCCTTCCGTGTGTATATTTCTGATTGATGACTTAGATTATTGACGCCAGTCAGAGAATAGGTAATAAGGGCATTTTTTCCCATTTTAAATATGGCGATTTGTGTAATGTAGATGCCGAGAGCTCAGACCCTGGCGGATTTCATTGGTGTCACGGTTATAGTAATAAGTATTTTCACTGAATGGGTTCAATCACGGTGAAAGGAGATTCCGGCCGTGACCATATATATCTCTATGTCGGAGTGTGATCCGACAGGGAGATTAAAGACAAACGGTTAGCAACTTAAGGGCAGTTTGCCCATTTTCAAAATGGCGACGCCCGTAGCTGGAACGCTGGGAACTAGGTTCTGGGCGGTCCCCAGCTATCGTTCACAGCATACATAATGGTGGTGGATCAGCACGCCACCCGTGCCCCTGGATGACGACAGGTTTGTCGAAACGACGTAGGGAGGAGCGGCGTGCTGACGTCACCACGATACGAATCCCGGAAGCAACGGGTAGTGAGAGCCGGCCGGCCGCACACTAAACCACTGCTGTTTTTACTTCAACATGCTGTAAGTGCATTTTTATTACAATAAACGTTTTTATATACTGGATTACGCTATGGGGTTTTCTCTTTTACCCTAAATGTGACTCACGGAGCTGCCTGGTGGACTAACAGACTGTAACCTAGACGAACAGAGAGCACAGAGAGAGCCAATTAGAGTCCTTGGCGGGGATAACAGCCACCTATTCAGATTGATCTCTTTCAGGGATCAAAATTTCTGGTAAGCAGCCTGAAAGGGACAAGGTGGTGGATTTCTCTCCTGTCATATCATCACTCCTTCTATGGTGTTTCATTTTTGAAGTCACTTATGCAGTTTTGAAGAGTTTTGGAATCCTTTATTTCTTCCTTCTGGGGACTTTTTGTTACTTATGGACTATCTTTAAATTTTTTTTGCATGTCAATATCAAGAAATACAGTTTAAGTACCATCTATTACCCAGAGACGTACATAGAACAACATCCCTTACTCCATAAGTTATATTGTTTATTCACGTCATATACAAATGATATCATATTGTGTTTTTATAACATAATTTTGGTTTTTTACTTTTTGTATTCAGTTGCGCAGCCTTAGTTCTTTCTTTATATATCTGTTATTTGTGTGTGTCCCACATTTTTTGGTTGCTGCATAGATATTAAGTTATCACATATATTTTACATTTTATTTAGACAGCGCAGTATTTTCACACTTTTTATATTTCACTAAGTCACCTGCCTGCCTGAAAGTATCTTTGAATACGTATTCCAGGAATGGCCTACAGTCAGGTATAGGCTTGGCTACAGCACAATGCAGTGGATATATATGTAGGAGACAGTATATATTTTATGCACTGCAGATCACTGAATCACCTGTCTGGCCTGTCTGCCTGCCTGAAAGTGTATTTTAATATGGACACCAGGACTGGCCTGCAGTGAGATCTAGCTACACAGGATACAGTGTGTGTGTGTGTGTGTATATATATACACACACACACACATATATATACGTATATGTATATATATACACACATATACAAAGCTGGGATGTATATATAAACTGAATAAACTGCAGCTAACTGAATCAAGGTGGCCTTATATAGTGTGGGCGTGTACTTAACCCCCTGAGCCATGATTGGCCAAAGGCACCCTGCCTTTGGCCAATTATGGCTCTCTTCACTGACGGCGCTGTGATTGGCCAAAGCATGTGGGTCATAGTGTATGCTTCGCCAATCATCAGCCAGCAATGCACTGTGATGATGTTGTGCGATATGGGCCGTGACGCGCCACTCAAATTTGGCGCGAACGGCCCATAATGTTCGATCTTCGAACAGATAGCCCATCCTTAGTGGCTTGCAAACCAGTGATGGAGATTCAGTTATTCATATGCATAAGCCTGGGTGTTATTTTCAAGTTCATGAACCCGCAGTTCAAGATTTGCAGTGCGTTGGCCCAGTTCTCTCAGTCATATTCCCCCTGTGTTGCCACAGATACTTTAGAGCGCTGAGAGGATTTTACTGAGTGTGAGGTACCAGGGGGAGGGGATGCAGCTAGTGCCATTCTGACTGAAGCCTGAGGCAGAACTTCTTTGTTGTTTTTTGGCTTAATTTTCAGGCGAGAACTCCCAAAAACCATTACATTAAGTGGTGGGGGTTATTAGCAGACTGAGTAAGAATATTTACCTGGTGAAGCTGAGCCAGACACAGTATAATACAGCAGAAACATCCCTTCAGGAGCAGAGCTCTAAGCTGGCATGTCTGCTCAGTCAGGCTCCGTCTATATCTTTTTTAATAAAAAGGATTTTGCTAGCTTTAGAAACTCTGGCGTAAGAGAAAGATTTGGGTTTCCAGAGCACTGGGCTGACTTTTCATTGGGGTACAACTTATATGCCAAAGATAGTTTGCACCTAAACGGGGACATACCCCCACTCCCTTCTCACAGGATTTGACTAGTAGCGGCAGGAGCCATTGCTCTCAGAGTCTCCCATAACTCCAGGAAGAGAGGAAAGCAGTGCTGCAACTGGGACAGAGCTGGACTGGTGAGAGGACTCAGCTAGATGTTTATAGATGGGGGGGGGGCAGAAAAAGTAGTGGGATGTTTTGTACCTTAATGCATGGAATGCATTAAGGTATTATTATTATTATTATTATACATGATTTATATAGTGGCAGCAGTTTTCAGTGCTTTACAACATGGGGGCAGACAATACAGTTACAATACAAATCAATTCAGGAGGGATCAGAGCGATAGAGCTTACAATATAGAAGTGAGGGTCAAGTGGAACAAAAGGTAATAGCTGTGGGGATGGTCAGGTGGAGAAAATGGATATACAGTTGTTAGGTGTGGGTAGGATAGGCTTCTCTGAAGAGGAAGATTTACAGGGATCGTCTAAAAGCTAATAGAGTAGGAGATAATCGGACAGATTGGGGTAAGGAGTTCTATAGGATTGGAGAGGTTCTGGAAAAGTCCTGGAGGCGAGCATGGGTGGAGGTGATGAGGGAGCTAGGGAGCAGGAGGTCTTGAGAAGAACAAAGGGAACGATTAGGTTGGTATTTTGAGACTAGGTCAGTGATGTAGCTAGGGGCACAGTTGTGGATGGCTTTGTAAGTAGTTGTTAGTATTTTGAATATAATTTGTTGGATGAGCGGTAGCCAGTGGAGGGATTGACCGAGAGGAGTAGCAGACACTCAGCGATTGGTGAGGTGGATGAGTCTGGCAGCAGCATTCATGATGGATTGAAGGGGGGATAGACTATGTAGAGGTAAGTCAATGAGGAGGGACTTGCAGTAGTTGAGGCAAGAGATGACCAGAGAGTGAATGAAGAGCTTTGTTTTGTGATTGGTTAGGAAGGGGCGTATTTTGGAGATGTTGCGGAGGTTGAGGCGGCAAGATTTGGACAGTGATTGGAAGTGGGGCTTAAAGAAGAGTTCAGAGAGGGGGGAGGGGCGGAGCTGACGGCTTCAGACATGTCCTGCTGAGGCTCCGTTCTTTCCAGGTCTTCACGGCTTCCACAGACACCTGAATGACATGGTAAATAATTAAAAACTACTCCATAATCTTCCCTAGCGCCCTGGGAACATAATAGTATGGTTTTTGGAGTGACCCGCAGGAAAGCCAAGACAAAAACACACATGGAAAAAACGCTTAGAGGCTCTGTTGTAATGGCACGGTCTAATTCACCTCACACAGCTAAAGCCCGTCTTCACAGGACTCAAATTACACAGAAAATGAACAAAGTGCCGGTTCTTTAACCCAACAAACTGAGACATTACACCCAAAATTTTTTAAACAAATAGAGAAGATTCTTCATAAAGCTCTGCAACAGACCTCTGACCAAATAACAGAGAAATTGATTAAAGAGATTTGTGACTTAGGCCAACGTACCGCAGACTTAGAATGCAGAATGGATGACATTGAAACCAATGTATTTCCCATGACAACGAACTTGAGCTACTCAGAGATGAAAATTTGACTTTGCAAACGCGTTTGGAAGACTTTGAAAACAGAGCACGATGGTCAAACCTGCGCATAAGAGGTATACCTGAATCAATCATTGATCTTCAATCGTCCATGACAGCGCTCTTTCAGGAATTGTCCCCTTCCATCCCTATTGAGAGACTGGAATTCGATAGAATTCACAGGGCATTAGCACCACGCAAAACAGAAGGACCTCCGTGTGAAATAATTATTAAATTCTATTTCTTCCGTACTAAGGATCAGCTTATGGCCGCATCCAGGATTAAAGAAACCCTAACTTTTCAAGGACATTCTTATCAAATATTCGCAGATTTATCGCCAATAACAATAGCCAAACGGCGTGAGATAAAACCTCTACTTCAAAATCTCCAACACCACCACATCCCTTATCAATGGGGATTCCCATTCGCTGTTCGATTCACCCACCTAGGAACCAAATACACAAGTAGATCTATGGAAGAACTACAGACCACACTGCAAAAACTTCAGCTATATGACAAATCATCTACAAGTCCTCGCCGGCGTACGCTATCCAGATCTCCACAAAATTCATCAAACCCTGAAACTGACAGAAGCAGACAAGCTACATCCAAAAGAGGTCGCTTCAACTCCCCAGAATTGTATCTTCCAGACTCTATGGACTGAATAATCTCTACATTATACAAAGAACTCCCTCAACTTCATGATTGAATTATCCAAACTCTACTTTGGCCTATGTATTGTACTCAAAACACATCAGTTAAGATTTCCTAATCACAAAGGTTAAGTATAAGAGTAGGGATGAGCTTCGTGTTAGAGTCAAACCCATGTTCGACTCGAACATCGGCTGTTCGGCTGTTCGCCAAATTGCGAACATTATGGGCCGTTCGCGCCAAATTTGAGTGGCGCGTCACGGCCCATAATTCACTGCGGCATCGCAGTGCATTGCTGGCTGATGATTGGCCAAGCTTGCACTATGACCCGCATGCTTGGCCAATCACAGCACGGAAAAAACGGAGAGCCGTAATTAGCCAAAGCCAGGGTGGCTTTGGCCAATTATGGCTCAGGGGGTTTAGTACACGCCCCGCACTATATAAGGCCGCCGGCTTGGCGGCCTTGTGTAGTGTGTTGGAGTTGTTAAAAGAGAGAGATATCAGAGAGAGACAGTGTCATTTATATTGAATTAGATAGAGCAGGCAGGCGAGTCAGTTAGCTGCAGTTACAGTGTGTAGAGGATATATATGCATTCTAGGTGTTGTATATATATTTATACACTGTATTCAGTTTAGCTAGATCCGTTCCTGTTATTCTCTATACTGTGACAGGCAGGCAGGTGATTGTGCTAGCTGCATTCAGTGTTTCACTTAGTGTACTGTGTGCTTTGCATAACGTTCACCTAGAGCTTACCTGAATACAGTTAGTGATTATTATTATTTAATTATTGGTATCTTTACGAATGGAGAAATTTTTATTTTATTTTTTAAATCAAGTTTTATTGAGTTTGAAAACAGAGTATACATCCAGCAATATAATAGCGGGCGCAGCCGCAAAAGAAAGTAGCGGATGCAGCCGTCAAATATAGCAAACAAGTGCATTAAAACATACGCTCGTGTATCTTCTTCTTGTTAGTTACACGAAAACAGGGTGCTTTAAACACGTCAACAGAAGCATTGAATCTAAGGAGGTGAAGTGGAACTCCAATGTAAGTTGTCTAGTGGAAAAGGTGGGGATACACTTAGACATGGTTCGACGTAGGGAGCTAGGTATCCAAAAAATGGGTGTAAAAATCCTTGGGTCGGGGGGGTGGAGTAACGAGGGGGTAGGTATATGCATGGGGAGGCGAATGAGGGGTGAGAGTGAAGATTATCAGGATGCCTAGAAAGGGCATTTCGATGAGGAGGTGTCATAACGGTATCTCGGAATTGTATAGGCGTAAGGGGGTCAATGGAGGGAGAAAGCTGAATAGAGCGAATAGATTTGAGCAAGGGGGAGGAAGGTGAGGAAGGTAAGGGAAGTGAGTCTCTATCGCTCATTTTCCCACCACCACAGCTCTCGGAAGGCCCTCATGTGACATAGCCTTTATAGTCTTCTGTAGTGATAAAGTGCAGCCAGTAAGCCCAAGATTGTGTGTATTTAGAGGTTGTATCGTGGGCCTGGTGAATCAGTTCCACCATATCAGCTATTTTTTGTATGCGCTGCAACCAATCCGAGATAGAAGGTGGCTCTGTTGAACGCCATTTTGCTGGTATGCATAATTTAGCTGCGTTGACCAAGTGCATAGCCAACGACCGTATGTAGGTTTTTAATGGTAATTTGGAATGATGAAGTAAGAATTGTGCTGGGGTATAGTCTAGATTGTACGTGGTAATAAGATTGGTAAGGCGATGGACTTCCGTCCAGAATGATTGTAGTTTAGGACACGTCCACCATATGTGTAACAGTGAGCCTATTTCCGTCCCACATCTCCAACAGAGCGGTGAATGGGAGGGGTATATATGGTGCAGTCTGAGGGGGGTCCTGTACCATCTCGAGTAGATTTTGAACGCGTTTTCCTGTGTATGAACATTAACTGATCCCTTGTGTATACAAGTATATGTGTATTCCCATTCTTGGTCCGTTAGATCAATGGCGAGTTCCCTTTCCCATTTGTGGCTAGCCCAGTTCAGCTTCGGACGTTGGTCTGAAAAGAAGAGTACATAAGTGATGGAGATCAGGTGGGTCATTGGTGTATCATTGAGGCATAGTAATTCAAAGGGGGTAAGTCGCCGTGACCATTCAGGTTTTGGATTGGGTTTGTCAAAAAAGTGTCTAAGTTGGACATATGTCCAAAAAGGAAATGAGCCCGTGGTCGTTTTAGAGGCCAAGGTTGTGTGGGAAATGAGGCGATCGTTGTCGAAGAAGTGTTCGGCTTGGATATGCACGTGAGGCCAAATGCCTGAGAGAAAGGAGGGTGATAGTCCCGGTCTAAAGTCTGGGTTATGTCTAAGAGGGGTTAATGGGCCTAGGATCGATGAGATTCGATACTTTGTGCATGCTTCACGAAAGGAGGTCAGCGTAGGAAAAATGAGAGGATGGTCCTTACATGGGGCGGGGGTGTGTTTTGGCCCAATCCAGGGGGTCTGGGATAGCGGAATGGTCAAAAAGTAATGTTCCAGTCGTACCCAGGCTTTAGTCGTCAAGTGGATGTTACAGTCAAGTATCCTGGCCAGGTGACAGGCCTGATGGTACTTACGGAGGTCTGGGAGGCCTATGCCCCCTTTAAGTTTAGGGATGGTCAGTCTGGCATAACTAATTCTCGGTCGGAGTCTGCCCCATATAAAATCCGTGCAAGCCTTCCTGTATGTTGCAAAGAAAGTGGGAGGGAGCCTGATCGGGACAGTTTGTAGCAGGTAAAGGATTCTAGGTAAAACATTCATTTTGACGATGGCCGTCCTACCAAACCAGGAAAAGAGTCCAGTGGACCATCGCTGGAGATCTTTATTTATGTTTTGTATCAGAGGGAGGTAGTTAGTCGTGTATAGGTCCTTCAGGGAGGAGGGGAGTTGGATGCCGAGATACATAATTGAGTGGTTGTTCCACTTAAATGGGAAGTTAACTGAACACTGTGAGCAGGTGTCAGGGAGTAGGGATACATTTAGGGCGATAGATTTTCCAAAATTAATTTGCAGGTTGGACAGATAGTTAAAGGTCTGGAAGTCTTTCAGTAAGTTTGGTATCGTAGTGAGAGGCTCTGTCAGGAAGAGAAGGATGTCATTGGCAAAGGCAGCCAATTTGTATGAATGGTGATTTATGTTGACCCCCCTGATATCAGGGTTGGCTCTAAGACGACGTAGAAGTGGTTCAAGAGTAAGGACAAAAATCAGCGGGGAGAGGGGGCATCCTTGGCGTGTACCGTTAGATTAGGAGAAGGCATCCGATAGGTGGCCGTTGACTCGCACTCTAGCAGTGGGGTTAGCGTAAAGTGCAAGTATGAAGTGAATCATGCATTGGGGGAGGCCTAAGAACTGCAAGACTGCCGTCATGTAATCCCAGGCCACTCTATCGAATGCCTTCTCCGCGTCAAGGGAGAGCATAAATCCTTGCCTACGATTTGATGTTAGTCAATGATGGATGTTGATTGCCTTTATCGTGTTGTCCCTCGCTTCCCTACCAGGGATGAAGCCTACCTGGTCAAGGTCTATTAGTCCGGGTAGAAGGGGGAGGAGGCGGTTTGCAAGCATTTTGGCATACCATTTAAGGTCGACGTTTAGAAGGGAAATGGGCCTATAATTTGTGACCAAGGAGTGATCCTTACCTGGTTTGGGTATCACTGTTATGTGTGCCACGAGTAGGTCTCGCGGGGGCGTAGTGGGGGCATAAAAGGAGTTAAATGCAGATAAAAAGAAGGGTGTAAGGAGGTCAGAAAATGTCTTATAGTAACCGACCGGTAATCCGTCAGGGCCTGGACTCTTTCCTGGTTTCATTTGTTTCAGAGCTACGCTCGCTTCGTCACTAGTCAGGGGGGCGTCCAACTCCTGAGCTAAGGAATCAGAAATTGGTTTAGGGCTATATTGCATCAGAAAGTCTCTAATAGCGTGTTGTCTCGGTAATGCGTCTGTGGGTGAGTCTGGGGGTTGAAGGTTATAAAGTCGTGAGTAATAGGTTACAAATTGCTTGGCAATATCAGGGGTCGTGTTTAGTTTGCGGCCCCCGGGGTCTGTCAGTGAGTGTACAGTCGTGGACGCTCTCTTGTCTCGTAGTGCTCTTGCTAGAATCTTCCCTGCTTTATTACTATATTCGTAAAAAAATCTTTGGGAGAGAATGAACTTGCGTCTAATTTGTTTGCCCAATAGTTCTAATAATTCCGTTCTAGATTGTAAGAGAGTTTTTAGGGTGTCTAGGGCTTGTGAGCGTTTATGTGCTCCCTCCAGCCGTCGTATTTAAGCGGTAAGGTCCATGAAGTGCTTTTTTCTTTCTCGATTCCGCCTAGCTGCTGCTGCCATCAGGGTACCTCCTTATGACACATTTGTGTGCCTCCCACGTGATGAGAGGGGAAGTGTCTATCAACTTGTTCTCCTTGAAGTATTGCTTAAGGCGAAGATTGATGTCGGCCGAAACAGCCGGGTCTGTGAGTAGGGAGAGATCTAGCTTCCAGGAAGGGGGGCGAGGAAGCGTTTCCGAGAGCGCTATTGTCATGGTGACGGGATGATGGTCAGAGAGGAACATGGGATCAATAGACGTCTGTTGTAAAGTGTGTAAGTCAGCTTGTGAGATGAACAGGTAATCAATCCGGGAATATTTATTGTGTGGGGCGGAGAAAAAAGTATAATCCTTACCATTGGGGTTGAGGGTGCGCCAGGTGTCGTGAAGGAATAGAGTCTGGAGTTGGGATTTGATGGATTTGAGGGCAGCAAAAGGGAGAGAGGATGTGCCAGTAGAGGTGTCTTGGAGTGGATTGAGAGGAACATTAAAATCCCCTCCCAGGATGAGGGTTCCCTCCTGGAACACAGTGAGAGCATTGGCGATGTTTCGGAAGAAGGAAACCTGTCGACAATTTGGGGCGTAGACATTAGCAAGTGTGATTCGGCGACCATAGAGCGTCCCTTTAAGGAATAGATAACGGCCATCTGTATCAGCCAAAGTGTCAGTATGTTGAAAAGGGCAGCTTTTTGCCACTAGTATAGAGACCCCTTTTGACTTAGACGTAGTATTTGTGGCATGGAATGCGGTAGGATAGTAGTGATTCTGTAGTTTTGGTGTTGAGTCGGTGCGGAAGTGAGTTTCCTGTAGAAATATAATATCTGCCTTGTTGCGGTGCATAGTGAGAAGGAGCTGGGAATGGCGTTCAGGGGTATTGAGACCCCGCGTGTTGAGGGATATGACCTCAGTAGGGAGTTTGTCAATGGTCTGGGGTTTAGCAGCCATGATTAGTGAGCAATAGGGGTTACGGACCACAGAGTATAGAGGTTCCGAGAGCTGTGGTGGTGGCTAGGGTAGGGAAGAAAGGGAGCTCTAGGTTAGTAGATCAAAATGCAAGATGGGGAGCAAAAGGAGTGGGGCCAAGTATGAATGGGCGGGAAGAGTCGGGAGAGGGGTGACTCAACGTATACACGTAATGGGTTATCTACAATAAAGGGGGAAGGGGTGATACCGGTGACAGGGGAGACCTAGCTCACCTGTCCAAGTATGGGAGTTACCGCAGTTGCGGAACCGCCGGAGAAAATCAGTGGTGTGTAGGATAAGGAATGTCGTTAGGGAGGCCGGCTCAGTAGCGGACCACTGTGTGGGAAGCGAGTTGTCGTGGACGAAAAATATAATATGGTGGACTGACAGACGCGCAGCCATGAGTGCGTAAATATGAGCGCATGTGGGGACTAGTGTGCCGTGTTGCTAGCGGGAGCACGGGGGGTAGGGGAGTAAGACTCGTGTCAGGAACCATGTGTTATGTATATCAGAGTCATTTCACACGCTTAGATTGGCACCTAGGCAATATTAGTAACAATGTCTAAGAGTGAATGTTTAGGTAGCAAATACCGTATGGGGTGCTTTTTGGGTGGAGCACCAACATATGTCAACAGGTAACACAAAAGGTCTAATAGTGCATAGCCTTAACACTATAGAACCCAGGCATAGAAAACATACTATATGAACCCAAACCCAGATCAAAAAAAAATAAAAAATAAATAAAACATACTCATGGCAACGGGACCTCTGAAAATTATAACAATAAGATGAGTAGACGGAACGTCAACAGTTCATTTAGCCCCGTGTAACATCATTAAGCGTGTATGGAGAGGGGACAGGGAGGCAGAGGATAGAAAAAATAGGAAAAGACAAAGGTCAGCTAAGGGGTATGTGGATCGTAAGTGTCTGGGGCGTGTATTTAGCCCAGCAGATTATCTGGGGGGTGCCTGTAGTAGAGGTGAAGTGAGAAATGTGTAGGTGTGTAGTGTTAAATATGAGGACGCCTACAGAGGACAATACCGGTATATATAAAAAACGAGAAAATATATATAAAACAAACTAAGAAAAATAATAAGGTACAGCAGTGCCTGGTTCAGGTTGTCAGACCGGCAGTTCATAGGTAAGCAGTCGGGCTAAGTATTACAAAGAGGACTCTTTGTCTCCAGGACGTGAGCTTATGTAACTAAAAATTGTGGCCAGTAGAGGGCAATACAGGTCAGAGTATGAGTCTAACATCAGGCATCAGGTGAAAGGACTCCCTGTCACATTGGCCTCCAGTATATTGTGTAGTTTCATAAATTAGTAAGAATTTTTTTTTATAGTTGGAGATGGGGGTGGAGAGAGAAAGGGGTGCAGGAGAGGAAGAAGAAGAAAAATAGGCATATTCAGTCAGATGGCATGGTTAAACACAAGTCATTAAATGACATGAACATACCTCTATATAAGTCTATAGGGAACACAGCTAGACAGAGGATCATTCAGTAAAGGAAACGCTAGGGGAGAGCAAGGGGGAAAATTCAGGTTTGAATCCTGTGGTGGAGTCCGTGGACTTTGTGGGGTTAGCCGGGTTCAACAACTGCAACGTGGGTCATTCGGCTTGCTAAGGGGGCTCTGTGTATGAGTCCAGAGGGAACGAACCGCATCCCAGAAAGCCCCCTCTCTCGCGCTGCAATAGTGAGTGGTAGGGACATAACAGACAATAGTATTTGTTCCAGGGTCCCGGGGAGCGAGTGATCCAGTGAATAGCGCGGGGGATGGGGGTAGCGGGGGTGTAATAGTCAGGGAGATAACCAATGTGTTAGCAGCTATACAGTGAATGATCGCCATCCTGTATACAGATGAGTCCATTGCGCCTCCGTCCATCGGAATTGCAGAGATACATAAGGAGGGACAGACCGAAGCCTTGCATGGGTAAGTGCGATTCAGCAGCAGGGCGGTGAAGGATTCCACACTAACACACAGTCTGGGATCGGCTGCGGAGGCGGTTGGATGGGTAAGGTAGGAGTCATAGCACACAGCCTGGGGGGATCTGACCATAACGGCTAAGAGCGGCAACGGTGGGGGAATCGAAGTGAACAAACATAAAGAGGGGGGGGGGCAATCCAAAAGGGACTAATCCTGCAAGCATTAAGGCGTGTGGTCAGTTCAGATCCTATGCAGAGGCGTCCCCAGCAAGGTGGCCATGAGCAATGTATACAGGACATGACATGCCTGAGAAGCGGGGCGGATGTTAAGGGGGACATGAGGGGAAGATAAAGTGAAAGTTTAAGAATAAGTACTTAACTGATGATCCTGGGAGACCAAGGCTATGCACTGTGTCAACGGTCCCGACGAGCCCTGCGAGGCAGAGGGGCCATGGCGGTGTTGGGCTGCTGGTGTCTGTTCTGCGATCCTGTATTGGATCTGGAGGTGGATGGCGAGCGTTGTCTCCTGAAGCACGAAGCTTGTGCATCCATCGGTTATTCTCTGGCTGTGTGGGGTCCCCAGCTGGAGAGATCAAAGTCTGCATACCAATGCGGGAGGTCAACGTATGGTATATCGAGCGTTTGACAGAAATCCTCCAGTTCTTCCGGGACTCTCAGGAGGGCAGTGTGGCCAAGATGGGAAGCCGCGAGACCAAACGGAAACCTCCAATGGTATTGAATACCTCTAGTAAAAAGTACTTCCAGCAAGGGGAGGAGGTCCCTGCGGTGTCTGAGAGTTATGGCGGACAGGTCTTGATAGATGTGGATCACCTTCCCCCCATGTTCAATCTGGGCTTTAGTGCGGGCCTTCCTGAGGATTTCTTCCTTAGTCTGGAACTCCGTTAGGCAGCAAACCACATCCCTGGGGGAGTCAGTGTCCCTGCCACGAGGCCTCAGGGCTCTATGGATGCGTTCCATAGGGATAGGCGTGTGGCGCGGCCTATCCAGAAGCTGATTGAAAATCTCCATGACAGCGGGAAGGATGCAGTCTGGTTCAACAGATTCGGGTAGGCCCCTCACTCTGAGATTGTGCCTGCGACCGCGATTGTCCAGGTCTTCTATGTGTCTCTGGATATCGCAAAGTTGCAAGGTTTGTGTGTCCATTTTGTGTGTCACCTTCTTGAGCTCCGTGTGATGGTGGGCTGTGGTGATTTCAATGTCCTGCACCCTGTCCGTTATGTTTCTGATCTCCGTGCGCAGATCAGATATGGCCGCAAACAGGCTGTTCTTAATATCAGCAGCCACCTCATGGGGGTCGTTCAGGCTCGGCTGTTAGTGAGCCGATACAGTCGGGGTCCCCTGTGCAGCGGGGTGGGTCATAGTGGGAATAAGCACGATCCCGTTGGTACCTTGTGAGGGTGTCGAGGCCTGTGAAGGCGCCGCCATGTTGGATCTATGCGTCTGGAATATATCCGGTATAGTCTGTGTCAGCCGTCCATCTGTGTCCCGCGGGGAGCGGGATCTAGATGCCGAAGAGCTGCGGGAAGAGGTCCCCATAGTTTGGTGCTGTTAGAAAGTTAAGTGTCCTCTATAGGAGTAGGAAAACGGCTGCAATCTGTCAGAGCTCAGGGATCATGCGGCCATCTTCCTCCGCGGCAAACCACGCCCCCCCAGTTAGTGATTATTATAGTGGTGTTCTCATAATAAAACCACAGGCAGAGAGCTGCAAGTATTTTCAGTGTACTTTGTCCTCTGCACAGTTTTCACCTAAAACTAACTGAAAACAATTGCTGCTTTTCCCATACTAATCCCACAGCAGGCAGTTGATTCTGATAGCTGCATTATCAGTACAGATATATATATATATATATATATATATATATATATATATATATATATATGCATCCTACCTTTGTGCAGCTACATCTCACTACAGGCCATTAGTATGTCTGGAAGGCAAACAAGGAGAGGCAGACAGTCACGAGGCAATAAAAGAGGGCAAGCAGGCTCTGTGTCTAGAGGCAACAGTGCTGGTCGTGGACATGGTGAATCCTCATCAGCATGTGGCTGTGGGACACGCTTGTCCTTCTTTTCGGCAGCTGGCCATGTTGAGCCACAACATGCCCAAGACTTGGTAGACTGGATGACCAAGCCGTCCTCCTCCTCCTCATCCTCTCTCACCCAGGCTCAGGGTACTTTGTCTGGCAAAGCAGCTGCCAAAGCGGCCTCTTCCCTTGGCTCAATGGCATCAGTTACTCCTTCCCTAGCCCCACCATGTCCTCCTGAGGAGTCCCTCAAACTGTTTGACCACAGTGTTGGATACATGCTCCAGGAGGATGCCCAGCGTTTTGAAGGCTCCAATGATGGAACCCAGCTAGAGGAAGGCAGTAATGTGAGCCCAGGGAGAGGGGGTAGTAAAGTGATCCCAGGGAGAGGGAGTGCCCAACAAGGACAGCTATCTGGCAGTCATGTTCCCCCAGCTGCAGCATACTGCCAGATTTGCTCCAGTGATGAGGAGGGGGGGATGATGAGGTCACTGACTCCACGTGGATGCCTGATAGGAGAGAGGAGGAGGAGGAGGAGGAGGCACATCTCCAATGAGGCAGGATGCCCTCCAGGGGCCAGCTTAAGGGCAGCACACCGACTGCATCACACCGCAGAGCTCCGCATGTGCAGGGCGCTGCTGTCTCTGCACGTTATTCCAATTTTTTTTTGGTGTGGGCCTTTTTTCAGACGTGTGCAGCAGATCGCACCGTTGCCATTTGCAACATATGTCTAAAGCGTATCTCGTGTGGGCAAAACATCAGCCGCTTGGGCGCCACGTGCGTCACCAGACATATGTCGACCTGCCATGCAGTTCGTTGGCAAGCTTACCTAAAAGTCCCACACCAAAGAGCAAAGCGGACCTCTCCTTGCTCCTCATCAGCTGAGATCTCCAACCCCACTATACCTTCAGTCCTCTCTGAAACCTGCACTTAGAGGAATGAAGGTGTAGAATTAGGTGTGTTACAGCCAAGTACTTGCGGGCAATCTGCTATTGGTACACCGACGTCCGCTTGAACCAGGCAAATTTCCCTGCCCCAGCTGCTGCACCGCGGAAAGAAGTTTGCTCCCAGCCATCCACATGCCCAGCGGTTGAATGCTAGCTTAGCTAAATTGCTAGCACTTCAACTGCTGCCTTTTCAGTTGGTAGACTCTGCCCCTTTCCGCGAGTTTGTGGAATGTGCGGTTCTTCAGTGGCAGGTTCCCAAACGCCACTTTTTCTCACGGAAGGCGATTCTGGCTCTCTACCGGCATGTGGAAGACAATGTCTTGGCCTCACTGGACAGGGCGGTCAGCGGTAAGGTGCATATTCCCGCTGACTCATGGTCCAACAGGCATGGACAGGGATGTTACTTATCTTTCACGGCGCTTTGGGTGACTCTGCTGGCAGCTGGGAAGGATGCAGGACAAGGTGTAGTAGTGTTGGAGGTTGTTCCGCCCCCACGTCTCCAAAATGTTACTACTGGTAAATGACACACCTCTCTCCTGCACCCCCTCCTCTTCTTCTTCCTCCATGGCCTCTACCTGTGCTTTGTGCTCAGAACCAGCGGTGCTCCGTAGGCGTTCAAGGGGCTACGCAAGAATGCAGCAAAAAGATGCCATGCGGTGCTTGAGCTGATGTGCTTGGGGGACAGGAGCCACACTGGGGCAGAGATTCTGTCAACTCTGCAGGGGCAGGCTCAGAGGTGGTTGACACCACACCAGCTTAAGCCAGGAAACGTGGCTTCCGACAATGGCACCAACTTCCTCTCCGCCCTCCTACAGGGACAACTGACCCATGTGCCCTTTTTGACTCACGTCCTTAACTTGGTGATGCAGCGGTTCTTGGGCAGGTACCCGGGCTTACAGGAGGTCCTGAAGCAGGCCAGGAAACTGGCATTTCCGCCGGTCATATAATGCCAGTGCTCGGCTGGCTGAGCTGCAAAAGGATTACAACCTGCCCAAGAACCGCCTAGTCTGTGACATGCCCACCAGGTGGAACTCTCCGATGGCCATGCTGCAGCGGCTGCACGCGCAGCAGAGGGCCATCAATGAGTATCTGTTGCAATATGGCACCAGGACAGGGTCAGGGGAGCTTGGATTTTTTTCCCCACACCAGTGGGCCATGATCAGGGATGCATGCACTGTCCTAGCACCATTTGAGGAGGCCATGAGGATGGTGAGCAGTGACAGTGCATGCATCAGTGACACTGTCCCTCTTGTCCACCTGTTGGAGCACACGCTGCGTGGAATAATGGATAGGGCACTTGAGGCAGAACAGAGGCAGGAAGAGGAGGACTTCCTTACCTCTCAAGGTCCCCTTTATCCAGACAGTGTTCCTGCTGGCCCGGCTATCACACAGGAAGAGGACGAGGAGGAGGAGGAGGATTATTGTGTCAGCATGGAGGTGGAGCCTAGCACTCAGCATCAGCAGCAGTCTTCAAGGGATCAATTACAGTCCCAAGACACCTATCGGTTGTACGTGGCTGGGAGGAGGTGGCTGCGGATCATGTCGTCCTCAGTGACCCAGAGGACTCCGCACCAAATGCCTCAGCAAACCTACGCTGCATGGCCTCCCTGATCCTGCAAAGCCTGCGGAAGGATCCTCGTATTTGTGCGATCAAGGAGAGGGATCATTACTGGCTGGCAACCCTCCTTGATCCACATTACAAGGGTAAGGTTGCAGACCTTATCTTGCCGTCGCAGAGGGAGCAGAGGATGAAGCATCTTCGGGAGGCCTTGCAGAAAGGTCTGTGCAACGCGTTCCCAGAGACTGGGAGGTTACAAATTCCTGGTCCTGGACAACGTGTTGCTGAGGCTTCGGTCAGTCAAAGAAGGAGCGATGGAGAAGGTGGCCATCTGACCGATGCGTTTTTTTATTTTTTTTAGTACGCAACCCCAAGGT
This sequence comes from Rana muscosa, assembly GCA_029206835.1. Classification (NCBI taxonomy): domain Eukaryota; kingdom Metazoa; phylum Chordata; class Amphibia; order Anura; family Ranidae; genus Rana; species Rana muscosa. Next base: position 90,655,683 of record CM055121.1, read on the forward strand.
ATGATTGGTTCCAGCAACCATCGCCAGCGTCTGGTTTACATGGTGCAGGAATACCTAAGGGCAAGATCAGACTTGGACACCTTTGCCACCGAAAATCCTCTGGGTTACTGGGTCTTGAGAATGGATCACTGGCCAGAGCTTGCACAGTATGCAATTGAGGTACTGGCCTGTCCTGCATCCAGCGTTCTTTCGGAACACACATTCAGTGCTGCTGGAGGCTTTGTAACCGATCACAGGGTGCGCCTGTCCACCGACTGATCTTCATAAAAATGAATCAGTCATGGATCAACACCAGCTACCAAGCACCTGATGCTAATGTAACCGAATAATTTTTTTTGAAATGTCAGATCCCTTCAAGACTGCCTATGCTGATGCTGAGTGGCTATCCTGTTATGCTGAGTGACTATCCTCTTCCTCCTCAATGATCATGCTGATGGCTTGTAAGAATATTTTTGGTTCTGGGCATCGCCACCAGTGGCTAAGGCCCAAGTACAGTATCTGTGAGGGGTTGCAGTGTTGTGGCACCAGTGCCTAAGGCCCAATTTTTCTGCCCCTGTTCAACAATTCTTGATCTAATAATTCACAGCAGGGCCCATTCCTGCGCCCACCAAGAGTAACTGTGAGGGCTTTCAGTGTTGTGGCAACACCATCACCACCACCACCACCACCACCACCGAAAGCCCAATTTTTCTGCCCCTGTTCAACAGGGGCATGTAATTACAATTCTTGATCTAATATTTCACAGCTGGGCCTATTCCTGCGCCCACCAAGAGTAACTGTGAGGACTTACAGTGTTGTGGCACCAGCACCACCACCAAAGGCCCAATTTTTCCTACCACTGTTCAACAATGGCATGTAATTACAATTCTTGATATAATAGTTCACAGCAGGGCGTTCCAGCGCCCACCAAGAGTAACTGTGAGGGCTTTCAGTGTTGTGGCAACACCAACATCTAAGGGCCAAATTTCTGCAGAGTATATACGGCAGGCCCCTACTTTCAAACATCCGACTTTCAAACGACTCCTATTTGCAAATGGAGGGAGACAACAGGAAGTGAGAGGAAATCTACCCCTAGGAAGGGAAATTTTCTCCTGTAAGAGTTAATATGGGAAAAAGGTGTCTCCTCTCCACTGATGCTTTATCACCAATCCTTGTTTCAATAAAAAACCCAATTTTTCAAAAAACATTTGTCATTGGGACATAAAGTGAGGTAAAATGTTCTGAACAGGTGCACGGACAGCAAAACAAATGTTACAGGGGTGATAACCCTTCCCTATGTTTTCCAAAAAGCTTAAAAATAGATTTTTTGGCTGGAGCTACACTTAAAAAATTTACCTGTTCCAAATTACAAACATATTCTACTTAAGAACAAACCTACAGTCCCTGTCTTGTTTGCACCGCCTGTATACTGCTGTTCAGAGTATAAAGGGCCTTTTCTTAATTTGGGTGTGGGGTTCCCCTTAATATCCATACAAAACCCAAAGGGGCTGGTAGTGGGCTGGAGGAGGGGGGTGGGGGGGTACCCATGCCATTTTTCTCAATGATTTTCATCTATATAAACATTACATTAAAGCCGCAAGCAGTTTTAAATGACTTTTTTTCCTTTAGAAATGTCATTTTGTACAGGGACAGTTCTAAACACGGGAAACACGTGCCACTTCACAGGCATACTTTAGAAACCCCCCAGGTACTTTTTTTTTTCACTTTAAGCATCATTAAAGCCACTGCTCCCGAAAAAACGTCAGTTTTTTAAACTTATTTTTGCATTGATACATGTCCCCTGGGGCAGGACCCGGGTCCCCAAACTCTTTTTAGGACAATAACTTGCATATTAGCTGAATAGCAGTTATAATTAGCACTTTTGATTTCAAACGTTCGAGTCCATTCTATTTAATAGGGTTCATATTTTGTGTGAACTTTCGGTCTGTTCGCAAGTTCTGGTGCAAACCGAACCGGGGGGTGTTCGGCTCATCCCTATATAAGAGTATATGTTCACATATCCCTTATTTACTTCTAATTCCTCCCTCTTTAATCCCTCTCCCCGTTCCCTACCCCTTATTCCCCCTCCTCACTTAGCTCCCTAAACCCTCTCCCCTCCTACTCCCCCCCCGTCCACTACCCCATTCCCTCCTTTATATTTTTATTTTTCCCCTTCTCCCTACCCATTTGTAAACTACAAAACTAAACTATACTCCAAATGCTCCATCTACTTAATTGAATTATTTCAACAAATACTCTATCTCTCACTAATCTGACTCCAAAAGTATACCCTACCTTTCCCACATCTGATAACCCTAGGGCAATTAACCTAATACGTCTGAATAGAAGTATACCATAAAACACACATTACTGAACTAAAATAGTAGTACCTACTTTTTATTTAATTATTTTAGTCATTAAATAGAGAAGTATCAATTTTTTGCTCTAATATAAGTTCATATCTAACTATATTACCAAAAAGGTTGTCTAAGTTTAATTGTTATATTTTTAGATTTTTGCCGTGAAGAACCAGGGAAGCGGTCACTGCATCCCCTATTTTTCTGTCTTGGGACTCTCCTCCACTTCAGTTGTGGTGAGTGGGGCTCCCCAGGCAGACTTTGTGCCTCCAGGTCTGCTAGACATGCACACCTGGTACGCCAACATTTTATTGTTTATCACATATTTAAACTACTACAAGTTGACTATATATATATACTTCCTATTTCCTTCTTCTTCTTTCATATTCTGTTTCTATTTCTTTCTTTCTCTCTGTCCTTCTCTGGGGTAAGTCTGATGGTACAAGCTATACCTGATATGTTTAATTATAACCTACTTAAGATTTATATATGGCTCCTTTAAATGTACTTACATTGAATGTACAAGGTCTAAACATTCCCCAAAAGCAAACGAAAGTGTTCAGGTTGTTGTCTTCATCTAAAGCTCACATAGTGTGTCTCCAAGAGACACACTTTACTGATTCTTCATCACCTAAATACTTTGGTTCAAGTTACCCCAAGGTTTTTACTGCCTCAGCCAAATCCAAACACCGATGTGTATTAATAACTTTCCATCGATCCACACCTTTTTTACCCTTAGCAGAAATCAAGGATCCAGAAGGCCGTTACCTTATACTCACAGGTCATCTATGTGTCATCCCAATTACAGTAGTCTCTTACTACGCTCCAAATAAGAGACCAACATCATTTCTCTCCCATTTACTTCAAGTAATAGACACTCACAAACAAGGCACACTCTTGATATGTGGAGATTTAAACCAAACACTATACCCTTACCTTGATAAATCCCCAACTCCAGCTAAGTCTAATCCTCAATCCAAATCTTTCCAAAGACTCCTCCTACAATATTCATTAATAGACTCATGGCGTGAAATTAACCCAACCAGACGTCAATTCTCATTTTACTCCCACCCGCATAGATCATTCTCACGCATTGACCATATATTAATTTCTATGAGTATGTCCCCAGAATTAATAACCTCATCGATTAAACCGTATACTTGGACTCACCATTGTGCTATTATATCTACTTTTACCTCACTAATCCCAAAAAAACATGGTACCACCTGGCATATTAATGACTCAATGTTGTCTCATCTGTCAAATTCCGCCAAATTAGAAATCGCTATGAAATAATACATTGGCAACAATAATTCTCCAGACACATCTCCAATAACATTATGGGAAGCACACAAGCCTGTTCTTAGAGGTTATTGTATACGCCAAACATCATATATTAAAAAAGAGAAGCAAAAATTACAGCGAGAACTAGAAAATGAGTTTAATAAATGCCATAGTATTTTTCAATCTAAGAGAGCGTGGCTATACCCACAATCAGCTTAAAAGGGCTAAGAAAAAAGTGGCATTACGTAGCCGTTTCGACCTTCTGGCTACATCCACGGCCAGAACCACAGGGTCAGGAAATAACCTGGAAACACAGGGTCCCATTAGGGTCATTACCCAATTTGGAGCCCAATGGGAGGCTGTTCGTGATGTCCTTCAGAGGCACTGGGACATTTTAACTAGTACCCCAGGCCTGGCTGAATTGGTCGGACCTGTCCCTAACATGGTGGCCAGAAGATCTAGGAATTTGAGTGATTTGCTCACCCAATCCGAATATACCAGGGATAGTGACTCCACGTGGTTGTCTGACCATCCTAGAAGTAGGAGTATGTTCTCGTGTGGGCACTGCCAGATGTGCCCATTTGTGGATAGATGTGCGACATTTCGCGATGCCACTGGTGATAGAGAATTCACAATTAGGGACTTGATCAACTGTGCCTCTACCCGCGTTATTTACATGATAACTTGTCCCTGTAATAAAATATATATTGGTAAGACCAAACGTCCGCTCAGGGTCCGGATAGGGGAGCATTTTTGTGAGATCAAGGCCAAGGATCCTGAAAAACCCTTGGTCAAACATTTTTCTTTAAAACACAATGGCAAATTGGACGCATGTCCGTCAAAGGGATCTACACATTAAGGTTGCCACCCAGAAGGGGCGACTTTAATCGCATCCTCCTGCAGAAGGAGAAATGGTGGATCTACAATTTGAGATCTCTCGTGCCAGTGGGTTTAAACACAGAGTTCAATCTACAGGTGTTTCTTGAAGCCTAATATGCATCCTCTTGTACTTTACATGATGGTCCACTATACTATACCTCTGGTGTTTAAATAATTTAATAATTTAGTTATGTCCTTAATCTTGTATTATTCTGTTATCCTTTATTTTCCTAGGCCACTATTTCTTATAATTAGTTAGATCTGCTGAAGTGGGTTTACCCTTAAACTCCCCTTTTTTCCAGTATACCTCCTCATACACCACCGTATCTGTAATTAATACATTAACATATGCTTTACTCTTTTCCACCTTGAGGTATGTATCCTTATATTTTTAATTATTATTACCTTTTGAGACCTATTTTTGGAATCATCTGCGAACCACTGGTTGGTTTACATATATAATTTTGCCCTTATTTATTGGCTGTTGATTCATTTAGGACATACCCTCCTTTCTTATTAATTGGTGGTAATATACAATAGTTATCATTATTTGGAGACTGACGTTATCTTCTATATCCCCTTTTTGGGTTTTGGGGTATTGGCTATGTTGTATTGTTACCCTTGCTGTAAATACTAATCATCATTGCTGTATATAGTTCTCCAGTTTTTGTGGTTATTTGTTCCTTTCCTTCCCCTGTTTTCCTTTATTTCTACTTTCCCAAAACGTCCACCCCTTTGCAGCATTATTTTTTGCGCAGATGGATTAAATACTTGCGCAATTGTTTCAAGACATTTATACCAACTTTCCCGCATGAACGGAATCATCATCATCAAATACAGGACTTTGTGTTGCATGTTTTGTTCCTTTATACACTCCTTTTTGGGCGGTCCCTCTGGGTGGCGCTGTGCCATGAAAAGGAACCACCAGAGAGCCGCTCGCGCGTCCAGATGAATCCCCCCTTACGAAACGCGTTGATGTCACTCACCTACATCACGTGACGCTTGCTTCTGACATCCCGGAAGTCCGCCCGTGGAGGACGCGGTGGAACGCGGAAGGACTCGATCTGTCCACAGCGGCGATCTACCGCTGTGTTGTACACTATCCCTTACGCTGTGGCTTTCCATAGGGACATATCCTTCGTCACTTGGTGATATCCAGCTGCAATATACGGGAGTCAAGTGCTCCATACAGCCACTACAGTTGGAACTGAACACACTGAACAGCACCGCCTTCATGATCTGGGTATCGTATGCTTTACTTGGCTATTGATACGTAGCCGGGCTGTGAACTACACATGCTGAATATACGGCCACACTGCCACGCTGTATTGCAGTGTTTATATTCATATCAGGTGTTCTCTTTTGCTGCTGTTTGATTACCATCATTTACCACCGATTCCATCTGATCTTCGGTCTGATATCCTTACTAGTGTTTATCACTAATTGTTACACCATCTCATTACCGGTTTGTGCCAGTGGATACGACGATTGGATTTTATTTTGTTCCCTTTGGACTTCCACTGTATTGGGAACCTTCCCTCATCTTCTGTTCCCCTGAGGTCCCACTGACTTTTCCCCTTGCCCCTCCACCCTCCCTTCCCTTTTTCCCTCCCCCCTCCCCCTTTCTCCCTCATTATACACGGGCTATAGCCTTCCTGGGATCTCTGTGGGGCTTACCTGCCTAGTCTATACCCATTTGGTTTTCCATTTTTTGCGGAATTTTTCGCAGCAGGCTGCCCACACATAGATATCAGGCGTCCGGACATTTTGTTATTGTCTTATGTTTTGTGGTCACTGTCCTGTTTTATGTCATTTTTGTATATGGTTACACATGGATAGCAAGCTGCCTTTCATGTTTTGTATCAGTTCTCTGTTATCCACATTCTCTTCATGAGGATTGTTTTTATGGAAATTATTTCCAATCATTTAATAAATTAATATTTTTTGTACCTACCTTCTGATTTTGGAGTCTCTCATTTTGGTCTTTGGATCCCCCATTAATTTGGTTGGGACCCTTTCTCCCCCTTTTTTTGTTTTCATATATGACTTTTTGACTAGTGAGACTCCACCCACATTGGGTTAACAGTTTAGGTTAGGACTTTTTCTATTGTACTATCTGTACATTATATGCCCTATGCACCCCCCCTTTTTTTGTATACATATTTTTCAATCTAACTGTCATGGATATGCAGTAGTGTTTGTCTGTCAGCTTACCTTCCTTCCCATGTGTTCATCTTAGAGGCCTGTGCCCTTTCACCTGGCTTCCTTTATAATCTCCTCCCAGCCTGACTCCACCCCAGGCCCTATCACTGAACACTATATTAACCTGTGCACTGCAAGCCTGCTTTGCTGATCAACGTGTTTGTTAGGCATTGTGTGTTTGGGTTCCTGCCTGCCGTGTGCTACGTCTGTCTCTCTGTTACGTTATTGGCTTGTCCCCGACTATCCCTGTCTGCTCGTGACCCTTGACCTTCGGCTCATTCTTCGTTATCCTTGTCTGCTTGTGGCCCCTGACCTTCAGCTTGTTATTCGGTTCTCTCTTATCGTGTGCTGCTGCTTCCCCTCTTTTCCCCTTATCCTACGGGGCGTGAGCTAGGAAACTCCAGGGGCCGCGACCTGGTCCCAGCCTGCAGCTAACATCCTCACCACTAGAGGCCCTGGAGAAGACCAGCTGGGTCTTAGACTCCGCGCCCTGGGGAATCTTGGCTCTAGCTTCCGTTTGGATCCCGGTTGTGCTCCTCTGGTCCCGCTTTCCACAACCACCCAGTTTCCTATCCGCAGAAGCCAGCCATAGGGTTCACTACCTTGCGGTGCACTCCTGTCCCCCTACGGTGTGCATCTGTCACCTGGCCACAGGTGACCCTGACACTAACCCTACTCCAACCACAAAGTCACAACTAGATAAAGCTAGCTTAAAACTTGACCTCTTCTTATCAGAATCAGTAGACAAAACACTACGTAAATCTAAACAAAATTTTTATTTTAAAGCAAATAAACCAGGTACCCTCCTTGCCCGAGCACTCAAAAAACGAAATAACCATTTTAAACCAATTAGACTAAAAATCTCTCAAGATAGATACACAAGTAATCCTGTAAAAATCTTACACACCTTCCATAAACATCTCACCTCTCTCTCTAAAAAAGAAGGATCTTTTGACCAATCCAACGCAGAATAATTTTTCTCACAATTAAGTCTCCCAACTCTATCTCAGACACAATAACGACAGTCTTGAAAATCCCATTACCCCTAGTGAAATTGAACTGGCAATCAAATCCCTCAAACCAAACAAATGTCCAGGACCTGACGGGTTCTCAGCCCTCTACTACAAAAAATTCTCCCATGTATTAACTCCCATGCTGACAGAAGCATTCAACTCCCTTCTCAACAATCAATCTTTTAGATCAGAAACCCTTACAGCAATAATAACAATGACCCCTAAACCTCAGTCAGATGACTCAGCCTGTGCAAATTATAGGCCAATATCTTTATTAAATTTAGACATAAATGTACTAGCGAAAGTTATGGCATTTCGGCTGAATAATATAATTGGTTCCCTAATCAACAAAGATCAAGTAGGTTTCATCCCCTTGCGCCAAGCTTCAGATAATGTCCGTAGAACAGCCCTATTGATCCAAGCAGCTAAAACTAGACGAATACTTACATGCCTTGTATCACTAGACATCAAAAAGGCTTTTGATACGGTATCATGGTCATATTTACATTTCGCTCTACAAAAATGGGGTTTTGGCCCCCACTTTCTAAGCTGGGTTTCATCATTATATAATAAACCCAAAGCTTATGCAAAATACGCAGGATACAAATCTAACATGTTTGATATCAATAGAGGTACACGCCAGGGATGTCCACTCTCCCCACTCCTATTTGCCCTATTAATTGAACCCCTTGCCCAATCCATTCATGCAGATCCCTCAATCAAAGGTAAAGAATTAGCAGGTCATCAACATAAGCTCTGCTTATTTGCTCATGACATCTTAATTTTTAAGACTTCCCCACATATCACTGCCCCTAACCTTATCAACAAATTAGACCAATTTGCCCGAATATCAGGTTTAAAAATGAAATCACAAAAATCAACAGCTCTAAATATTTCTTTATCTACAGATACATTAGAGCAAGCGAAAACGTCCCTCCCTTTTACTTGGTCATCTACACACCTCACTTATCTAGGTATTACTCTCACTCCTGATCTCACCGACATATTCTCTGCTAACTATCACCCACTATTACGGAAAATTACTAATTATCTAAAACAATGGTCTACTCTCCCAATATCATGGATAGGCAAAATAAATGTCATAAAAATGACTATCCTTCCAAAAATATTATACCTTTTTTGTGTTTTACCCAGTCCAATACCCTCATACTTCTTGAGAAATCTTCAACGCAAAACACAAGCATTTATATGTAACTCTCTAAAATCCCGCTTACCCTCACACACTCTATATCTCCCAAAATTGAAAGGTGGACTAGGCTTTCCCAATTTTACCACCTATTTCCATGCCGCACAAATAGAGAATATCCCCAAATATCATACAAAACATGAAATCCCTCTTTGGGTAGAAATTGAAACAATTGATAGTAACCCAACATCCATACCTAATCTAATATGGTCTACTCTTCTGACCATAAAATAATTGAAAATAAAATAACCAAACATACAATTACCATTTGGGATAAATTTAAAATAACCAAAGGTTTGCAATCTCCACATACACCTTTAATATCATTTATCAGAAACCCCAAATTTTACCCAGCCCACACATACCCTAATACTTTCAAAAAATGGACTTCTGCTGGCCTAACACAAATAGCTGATTTTTTAACATTAACCTCATTCAAAACATTACCTGAAATATGTGAACATCACAAACTCCCGGCTTCTGAACTCTTTCGCTACTTACAAATCATTTTTTTTTTAACCTTATCTACATGATACTAATCAATTAAGTAATATGTCACAATTCGAACATATATGTTAACAAGACCCTCATACCAAAGGTCTTATTTCAATGTTATATAATCATCTGATCACTACTTCTGACTCAAAGCTACCTTCATATGTGGAAAAATGGGAGAAAGAACTTGGAACTAAAATCAACATTTCCGACTGGAATAAAGTCTGGACCAATACAAAAATGTCTTCTCAGAATATAATTGCTTTGGAAAAAATATATAAAATAATCATGCACTGGTACTTGGTTCCTGTTAAATTGCAAAATATGCTCCTCAATGCTCCCCATTCTGTTTTTGTGGCTGTGGTGGTCTGGGAACGCACTTATATACATTCTGGGATTGTCCGATTGCAAAAAAGTTCTGGAATGAAATCATGGTATCTAAAATATTTAAGATAGCTATCATTCCAGACACGACTATTGCGCTTTTTAATATAAAACTAGTTCATATTTCTTACACTCAATTTAGGCTCTTTCTCCAGATCACCACAGCCGCAAAGCAAACCATTGCCAAAGCTTGGAAAACCAATACATTAATGTGTATATCTCTGTAATCTCTGAAGCTAAAAACAGAATAAACCAAGCAATGATCCTTTCCAAATCAGAAGACATACCCAAAGATATTATACAAAATTTTGAGAAAAGATGGAATCCTTGGATGACATATTTTCTTCCTAAGATCCCTGACAATTCCCTATTAAGACCTTGATATACTATACGACTATAATATTATACAACAATATGAGTGGAAACAAGTACTAAACATGAACATTTATCTTCTGTACTAACTTAATAATATTCTTACAATATAGATGCTCCGGAGAACATTCTTACCCTAGACTCTTTTCTCTCTTTCTTACCTTCATTCTTTCCCTTTTACTATTACTCTGTCCTTTTTTTCTATTTCCCTATTTTTTGTATTACCATATTTAAATGGCAATGTATTATACATAAATACTATATTTAGTTATTACTTACAATAATTATACATTTTTGAAGTTTTTATTGAATTAGTTGATTTCCAATTAGCTTTCTTTCCATAGTGACTATATATTAATTGAATATGCCTGGAACTGTAATAGCACATGTTTACATATTACATTTTTCAATTGTTTATATTAACTTAACATTTCATTTTCGAGTTGATTACCTGTTTATGTAAAATATCTAATCTTCAGATATGTATAATTCCATCCAATTTATTATCATATACTTAACTAATATTACAATTTGTTGTAACTATTTATTACTAATTGTAACTGTCTTTATTATTTAATATTCAATAAACAAAATTGACAAGAAAAATAAAGAGTTCAGAGCCCAGGACTACTCTTAGGACCTTGGCATGCGGGGATGGGCTTTTAGTTGTGCCATCGATTTTGACAGAGAGATCAGGGTAAGAAGCACGTGGGGGAGGAAAAATTATAAGTTTGGTTTTGGATAGATTAAGTTTGAAGAAGTGGTGTGATATCCAGACTAATATATCTGATAGTAAATTAGTGATACGTGAGAAGACTGAAGGAGTGAGCTGCGGGGTAGAGAAAAAGATTTGTGAGTCATCAGCTTAAAGGTGGTATTGGAAGCCATGGGAGGCTATCAGCTGACCCAGGGAGGAGGTGTAGATTGAAAATAAGAGAGGTCCAAGAACAGAACCTTGGGGGACCCCAACAGAGAAAGGAAGAGGAGAGGAGGAATTAGAATTGTAAGTAACGCTAAAGGTGCGATTGGATAAGTAGGAAGAGAATCAGCGAAGAGTAAAGTCATGGAGACCAAAGGCGTGGAGTTTTTTGAGGAGGAGGGGGTCGTCAACCTTATCAAAGGCAGCAGAGAGGTCCAGGAGTAGGAGTACATAAAAGTGTCTATTGGTTTTGGCCATTAGTAGATCGCTTGTTAGCTTTAGGAAAGCAGTTTCTGCGGAGTGTTGCGGATGAAATCCAGACTGAAGGAGATCAAGAAGGCCATTATCAGCAAGGTGATCGCTCATTCGCTTGTAGAACTGACATTCAAGGAGTTTGGATAAAAAGGGGAGCAAGGAGATGGGGCATAGGCTGTTAAGATTGGATGGGTCTAGTGAGGGCATTTTAAGTATGGGGCTGACAAGTGCATGTTTTAGAGAGTTGGGGAAGATGCCAGAAGAGAGGGAGAGATTGAAGATGTGGGTTAGAGAGTGTAGAATAGAGCCAGAGGGTGAACGTAGCATTTGCGAGGGAAATGGATCCAGAGGGCAGGTGGTAAGATGGACATTAGCAAGTAGTTAAAAATGTTTTGACTTTAGAACTACTTTAACCACTTGCCAACTGTGCCATGCCTGAATGACGGCTACAGTGCGGTTGGCTAGTTCTGGGAGGGCGTACTATGGTGTCCTCCCCGAATTAGTACTTCCCGCATGCCCCCTGGGGAAGTGACCTTCTAACCCAGTGGTGATTAAATAGCACTTTTTGTGTGGAAAAAACTGTGAATAAAACTATCAGCGCATATGTTGCATTTGATCCATTTATCACCTACAAGTGGATAATACTTTAAAACATTTGGGATTAGAGGAGAAGAGAAATTGTGTAAAGCCTCATACACACAATCAGATTTTCCGCGGACAAAGCGTCAGACTTTTGTCCGAAGGTCATTGGCCAGGAACTTGTCTTGCATACAAACAGCACACAATTGTCGGCCAACAAATACGAACGTAGTGACGTACTTTGTGGTTTTTCAGCTCTTTAGCTCCACCCTTAGGGCACATTCTTCTAATGTTGTGTTTGGTGAGAATTGCTTCCGAGCATGCGTGTTTTTACTTTGGCCTTTTGTTTGACGGACTTGTGTACACACGATCGGAAAGTCTGACAACAGACCATTGTCCGTGGAAAATTTTAAAGCCTGCCATCCAACATTTGTCTGCGGAAAATCCAATAACAATTGTCCAATGGAGCGTACAATTTAGGCCAACAAGTCTGTCAACACAAAAATCCCGTCGGAAAATCCGATCGTGTGTACATAGCTTAAATGTTTGAGTTGGTCAGGTTTTTGTTTTTTTTTCATTCTTTTTTTCTTCAATATAACAGGTTTAACTATTATGTTGACTAAAATAGTGTATAAAAAGAAATCAACTGCCCTCTTCTTCCCTTATACACTCCACTGCGCTTCGGGAGCAGGTCTGCTGAATGCAGACCAAAAAAACCTTACTAGCTGCTACTTTACAAAAAACATATAATAATAAAAGTATTTTGAATAAACAAAAATAGTAGCGCTTCTGTGTATCACACCACAAATCTAAATACTATAGAAAATATATATATGTGTCCCGTGAAGAAATACATATATGTGAAAAACTGCAAAACATATACTTTAAAAATATATATGTGCACATACAATAAATTAATAAGTGTACGTAACATTCAAATATTGTTTTCAAACCAGTTGTGAAAAAACATTTAAAGAAAGTCCATCAGTGAGATAAGTGTTCCAATAATAGTGACTTCAACTAAAATTTGCATAAAAATCTTCCTGTGTTCTCTTGAATAAACCTTCACCACACCAGTGTGATTAGTGACTCCACTCCCTAAGGACTTGCACTCACCAATAGGATTTGCCTTGCACTCTCATGCTCAGCGTCACAGCTTAAACACCCCTCAGGGTATAAAAGATAGATCCAAACGATGTTGCTAGATCAGTCAAGTTTTCCCACATGAAAAAGCAAAAAGGTCTCCAATAGTGAAGTATGTAAAAACTTTTATTAAACACAACACAGGTAACCTTCAATAGTTTCACTCACATCTAGCAAATTAAAGTTAGGCACTTCAGCAAAATCACTTCAAAACGCCAGACAGGCATACGACAGGTAGCCGCGATGTATTGCGGTCTCGGCGGACCAATCAATCATTTGTGTCTCACCCTCCTTCATATATGCCCGTCTCTCCACTCCAATCGAAAACACCGTGAACTTCCATCCAAACACCGGACTGTAGATTCGATGAGCGGTCGAAAAAACCGAATGCCACACACTATAAAAGAGCGCCGTGTAGTTTCTCCCAGACTAGTTTTGTCACATAGGACTTCTTCCAATGGGATTGGCTACAGGGACTAGCATCACCCCCTTTATACTCCCGTCCGTGATAGGTCGCGGAGTGATTCATGCTGCGCAAATGTGCGCTAGCCGTCCCCAGGACTACAATACATCGGGCATGACCCCATCTGCGGCTAGCGCAACAACATTGCAAGATGATAATATCAGATAAAATCTGCATATAATCTAAACTGCAGGTACTTAAAAAGATAGGAAACCTAAATGCCGTATATTTAGCATAACCTAATATGCATATCAACATAAAATTATCTGGTAATTATCCACAAGAGGCATTATATACAAAAATGACAAGTGAGGATAATAAATCACAGAAATTAAGATTAGATAAAATCAAATCACCATAATTAAACATACGGAAAATATGTAAATGAGCAATAGATCATAAAAGGGTCAAATGTATATAGTACAGATCTATTATAGTATACATTTTCAAGAGAGAACTGGCCTTAAAAAACTATAAATAGTCTCTCAAACCTATAAAAACCTCCATCCACATATTCAAAAGGAGAATTTTTTTTATAATGTGTATGCATGCACCCAAATTGAGTATTCACACATGCACATACATCCTAATCTATTCGTTTTGAAAGAAATATATTAAAACCCTTTAAAAATTACTAATAAAACAATTCAAATCGAGTTCAATATTTAACCCTCTCGGGTGGAGACTCTTAAGGAGAAATATCCATCTTGTTTCTCTCTGTGAGAGGTCTCTGACTCGATTTGAACCTCTCCAAGCAGAATATGTACAATCAATCCCACAAAACTGTAGAAGGGTAGGGTCCTGATTATGTTTCTCTTTGAAATGTAGGAAGACACTATGGTATTGGAAGCCCTTTCTGATATTAGCTAGGTGCTCCGATACCCGTACTCGTAGGAGTCATTTCGTTCTCCCTACATAGTAAAACCCGCAAGGGCACCACAATAAATAAACTACAAAGGAAGAGTTGCACGTAATAAACTGTTCAATTTCAAATATATCACCCTCTTTGTTTGTAAGGCTGGTAGTCCCTCTGTTGTCAGTTTTCACTGTTTTACAACAGATACATTTGCGGCAAGAATAAAATCCTTTGAAGTTTTTATTCAAACTTTGGTGAGTGGGCGGATCCAAAATTTTCCGTACCACCCGGTCACCAAAGTTAGGTGCCCTCCTAAAGATAAATTTAGGATTTTCTGACAAGATTTCGCATAGATGTCTATCTCTGCATATAATGTGCCAATATTTGCGAAAAATCTCCTCTACCTCTTTGTACTGATAATGAAAATTGGATATAAAACCTAGTTGGTATGTCTTATTAGTGATTCCATCCTCTTTTTTCCTTAAACATTGTTCCCTTGGAATTAAAGCTACTTCATTGATAGTGTTCTTAATACTATCTTCCTTATAGCCTTTCTGTAAAAACATATTGCCAAGGATATTGGTCTGCGTATAATAATCAGTTGTTGTTGTACAGTTGCGACTAATTCTTAGCATTTGTCCTTTCGGAATATTTCTGATCCAAGCTGGATGATGTCCGCTTCCGATTGACAAATAGCTATTCCGATCAGTGGGCTTAAAATAAGCCTTAGTGCTGATCGTGGTGTCAGATTTCATAATGGTTAGATCCAGAAAATTCACTTCTTCCTCACTGATGGCATGATCCAAAACTATATTATTGGTGTTATGATTCAGATGTTTGATGAAATCCTCAACTGATTGTCTGGAACCCTCCCAAAGAAACAGGAGGTCATCTATGAATCGCCGGTACAATTTCAGTTCCGGTCTACATACATTGAAGACATGTCTGTCCTCCCACTCTGCCATAAATAAGTTGGCGAGGCTAGGGGCAAACTTCGCTCCCATAGCCACGCCAACCTGCTGGGAAAAAAACTGATCATGATTAGTGATGAGCCGAACACCCCCGGGTTCGGTTCGCACCAGAACCCGCGAACGGACCGAAAGTTCGTACGAACATTAGAACCCTATTAAATACAATGGATGCGAACGTTCGAATTCTAAAGTGCTAATTATAACGACTATTATGCATGTTATTGTCCTAAAAAGGGTTTGGGAACCCGGGTTCTGCACCAGGGGACATGTATCAATGCAAAAAGAAGTTTTAAAAACGGTTGTTTTTCGGGAGCAGTCATTTTAATGATGCATAAAGTGAAAAAAAAAGTCAAATATTCCTTTAAATATCGTACCTGGGGGGTGTCTAAAGTATGCCTGTGAAGTGCCACGTGTTTCACGTGTTTAGAACTGTCCCTGCACAACATGACACTTCTAAAGGAAAAAAAAGCCATTTAAAACTGCTTGTGGCTTTAATGTAATGTCTGGTCCCGGTAATATGGATGAAAATCTTTAAGAAAAATGGCATAGCTACCCCATGACCCCCCCCCTACCCCAGCCCATTACCAGCCCCTTTGGGTCTTGTATGGATATTAAGGGGAACACCGCACACAAAATAAAAAAGGCCCTATATACTCTGAACAGCCGTATACAGGCGGTGCATACAAGACAGGGACTGTAGGTTTGTTCTTATGTAGAATCTGTTTGTAATTTTGAACAGGTACATTGTTTAAGTGTAGCTCCAGCCCAAAAATCTATTTTTAAACTTTTT
Organism: Rana muscosa; assembly: GCA_029206835.1. Classification (NCBI taxonomy): domain Eukaryota; kingdom Metazoa; phylum Chordata; class Amphibia; order Anura; family Ranidae; genus Rana; species Rana muscosa. The sequence goes on from CM055121.1 coordinate 90,671,831, forward strand.
GGAAAACATAGGTAAGGGTTATCACCCCTGTAACATTTGTTTTGCTGTCTGTGCCCCTGTTCAGAACATTTCACCTCACTTTCTGTCCCAATGACAACTGTTTTTGAAATGTGGTGTTTTTCTTGAAACAAGGATTGGTGATAAAGCATCAGTACAGAGGAGACACCTTTCTCCCATATTAATTCTTACAGGAGAGAATTTTCCTTCCTAGGGGTAGATTTCCTCTCACTTCCTGTTGTCTTCTTGCGTTTGCAAGTAGGAGTCGTTTGTAAGTTGGATGTTTGAAAGTAGGGACCTGCCGTATATACTCTGCAGAAATAGGCCCCTTAGTTGTTGGTGTTGGCACAACACTGTAAGCACTCACAGTTACTCTTGGTTGGTGCTGGAACACCCTGCTGTCAACTATTATATCAGGAATTGTAATTACATATAATTGTTGAACAGTGGTAATAAAAATTGGGCCTTTGATGGTGGTGATGGTGCCACAACACTGTAAGCCCTGACAGTTACTCTTGGTGGGTGCAGCAATGGGCCCTGCTGTGAATTATTAGATCAAGAATTGTAATTGCATGCCCCTGTTGAACAGGGGCTTAAAAATTGGGCCTTTCGTGGTGGTGGTGGTGGTGGTGGTGTTGCCACAACACTGTAAGCCCTCAGAGTTACTCTTGGTGGGTGCAGGAATGGGCCCTGCTGTGAATTATTAGATCAAGAATTGTAATTACATGCCCCTTTTGAACAGGGGCTGAAAAATTGGGCCTTTCGTGGTGGTGGTGGTGGTGGCGTTGCCACAACACTGTAAGCCCTCAGAGTTACTCTTGGTGGGTGCAGCAATGGGCCCTGCTGTGAATTATTAGATCAAGAATTGTAATTACATGCCCCTGTTGAACAGGGGCTGAAAAATTGGGCCTTAGGCACTGGTGGCACAACACTGCAACCCCTCACAGATACTGGACTTGGAGCACAGCAATGAGCCCTGTTGCAAAGTATTGCTTCAAAAATTGTAATTACACGCCCCTGTTAAACTGGGGCTGAAAAATTGGGCCTTAGCCACTGGTGGCGGCACCCATAAACAAAAATGATCTTCCAAGCTATCATCATCAATCATATCATTGAGGACTCGGAGGAGGAGGATAGCCAGTCAACATAACAGCACAGGCACTCAGCATCAGCATCAGTCTTGAAGGGATGTGACATGTTAAAATCAATTAGTCTGTTATATCAGCATCAGGTGTGTGGTAGCTGGTGGTGATCCAAGACTGGTTCATCTTGATGAAAGTCAGTCGATCAACCGAGTCGGTGGACAGGCGCACCCTGTGATCCGTGACAAATCCTCCAGCAGCACTGAATGTGCGTTCCGAAAGAACGCTGGATGCAGGACAGGCCAGTAGCTCAATTGCATACTGTGCAAGCTCTGGCCAGTGATCCATCCTCAAGACCCAGTAAGCCAGAGGATTTTCGGTGGGGAAGGTGTCCAAGTCTGACCTTGCCCCTAGATATTCCTGCACCATGTTTATCAGACGCTGGCGATGGTTGCTGGAACCGATCATACTTTGGGGCTGCGGACTAAAGAATTGTCTGAACGCATCGGTCAGACGGCCACCTTCCCCACCGCTCCTTCTTTGACTGGCCGAAGCCTCAGCAACTCGTTGTCCAGGACCAGGAGTTTGTAACCTCCCAGTCTCTGGGAACGCAAAGCACAGACCTTTCTGCAAGGCCTCCCGGAGTTGTCTCATCCTCTGCTCCCTCTGCGACGGTAACATAAGGTCCGCAACCTTACCCTTGTACCGTGGATCAAGGAGAGTGGCCAGCCAGTAATGGTCCCTCTCCTTGATCCGAAGAATACGAGGATCCTTCCGCAGACTTTGCAGGATCAGGGAGGCCATGCAGCGTAGGTTAGCTGAGGCATTCGGTCCGGAGTCCTCTGGGTCACTAAGGATGACATGATCCGCAGCCACCTCCTCCCAGCCACGTACAAGTCCACTGGTTTCTTGGGACTGTAAATCATCCCTAAAAGACTGCTGCTGATGATGCTTAGTGCCAGCCTCCACCTCCATGCTGACACAATCCTCCTCCTCCTCCTCCTCCTCTTCCTGTGCGATGGGTGGGACAGAAGGAACACTGTCTGGGTAAAGGGGGCCTTGAGAGGCAAGGAAGTCCTCCTCTTCCTGCCTCTGTTCTGCCTCAAGTGCCCTGTCCATTATTCCACGCAGCGTGTGCTCCAACAGGTGGACAAGAGGTACAGTGTCACTGATGCATGCACTGTCACTGCTCACCATCCTTGTGGCCTCCTCAAATGGTGCCAGGACAGTGCATGCATCCCTGATCATGCCCCACTGGCGTGGAGAAAAAAAACAAGCTCCCCTGACCCTGTCCTGGTGCCGTAGTCGCACAGGTACTCATTGATGGCCCTCTGCTGCGTGTGCAGCCGCTGCAGCATGGCCAACGTTGAGTTCCACCTGGTGGGCATGTCACATATAAGGCGGTTCTTGGGCAGGTTCAACTCCTTTTGCAGCTCAGCCAGGCGAGCACTGGCATTATAAGATCTGCGGAAATGCACACAGACTTTCCTGGCCTGCCTCAGGACATCCTGTAAGCCCGGGTACCTGCCCAAGAACCGCTGCACCACCAGGTTAAGGACGTGAGCCACACAGGGCACATGGGTCAGTTGTCCCTGTCGGAGGGCAGAGAGGAGGTTGGTGCCATTGTCGCAAACCACCATTCCTGGCTTAAGCTGGCGTGGCGTCAACCACCTCTCGGCCTGGCCCTGCAGAGCAGACAGGACCTCTGCCCCAGTGTGGCTTCTGTCCCCCAAACACACCAGCGCAAGCACGGCATGGCATCTTTTTGCCTGCGTACTTGCGTAGCCCCTTGAACGCCTACGGAGCACCGCTGGTTCCGAGGACAAACCACAGGAAGAGGCCATGGAGGAAGAAGAAGAGGAGGGGTGGAGGAGAGAGGTGTGTCACAACCAGTAGTAGCATTTTGGAGGCGTGGCGGTGGAACAACCTCCAACACTACTGCACCTTGTCCTGCATCCTTCCCAGCTGCCAAAAGAGTGACCCAATGGGCCGTGAAAGAAAGGTAACGTCCCTGTCCATGCCTGCTGGACCATGAGTCAGCGGTAATATGCACCTTACCGCTGACCGCCCTGTCCAGCGAGGCCAAGACATTGCCTTCCACATGCCGGTAGAGAGCCGGAATAGCCTTCCGTGAGAAAAAGTGGCATTTGGGAACCTGCCACTGAGGAACCGCACATTGCACAAACTCACGGAAGGGGGCCGAGTCTACCAACTGAAAAGGCAGCAGTTGAAGCGCTAGCAATTTAGCCAAGCTAGCATTCAACCGCTGGGCATGTGGATGGCTGGGAGTGAACTTCTTTCGACGGTCCAGCAGCTGGGGCAGGGAAATTTGCCTGCTAGAATCGGACGTCGGTGTACTGCTAGCAGAGTGGCCGCAAGTACTTGGCTGTGACACACCTAATTCTACACCTTCATTCCTCTCAGTGCATGTTTCAGACAGGACTGAAGTTATAGTGGGGTTGGAGATCCCAGCTGATGCGGTGCAAGGAGAGGTCCGCTTTGTTCTTTGGTGTGGGTCTTTGAGGTAGGCTTGCCAACGAGCTGCATGGCAGGTCAACATATGTCTGGTCAGGCATGTGGTACCCAAGCGGCTGATGTTTTGGCCACGCGATATACGCTTGAGACATATGTTGCAAACAGCAGCTGTGCGATCTGATGCACTAGCCTCAAAAAAGGCCCACACCAAAGAACTTTTTGAATGACGGGCAGAGGCAGCGCCCTGCACAGGCGGAGCTCTGCGGTGTGATTCCGTCGGTGTACTGCCCTTACGCTGGCCACCAAAGGGCATCCTGCCTCGTTGGAGATGTGCCTCCTCCTCATCCTCCTCCTCCTCCTCTCTCCTATTAGGCACCCACGTGGAGTCAGTGACCTCATCATCCCCTCCCTCCTCATCACTGGAGCCAATCTGGCAGTATGCTGCAGCTGCTGGAACATGACTGCCAGATTGGTGTCCTTCTTGAGCATCCCCTCTGTCTGCTCTCACGCTACTGCCTTCCTGTAGCTGAGTTTCATCATCAGACCCTTCGAAACGCTGGGCATCCTCCTGGAGCATGTACCCAACACTGTGCTCAAACAGTTCGGGGGACTCCTCAGGAGGAGGACATGGTGGGTCTAGGGAAGGAGTGACTGATGATGAGTCTGACATTGATACCAGGGAAGAGGACGCTTTGGCAGCTGCTTTGCCAGTACCCTGAGCCTGGGTGTGAGAGGATGAGGAGGAGGAGGAGGGCTTGGTCATCCACTCTACCAAGTCTTCGGCATGATGTGGCTCAACATGTCCAGCTGCCGGAAAGAAGGACAAGCGTGTCCCATGGCCATGTGCTGATGACAATGCACCGCGTCCACGACCAGCACTGTTGCCCCCAGACACAGAGCCTGCTTGCCCTCTTTTATTGCCTCCTGACTGTCTGCCTCTCCTTGTTTGCCTTCCAGACATTCTAATGGATGGCCTGCAGGGAGATGGGAAAAAAGCAATAAGGGCTACCTTCAGGTGTCCTTCTCTGTCCCTTTACTTAAGGATTTCTAAATATGGTTGAGGATGATTGCTTTCGCACAGAATAGCACAATGACAATTTCCCTGACTGTCCAAAAAACAAGGATTTCAAAGATGGTTGATGAGGAATGCTTTAGCACAGTATAGCACAAGGAGAATTTCCCTCACTGTCCTTCCCTGTCCCTACAAACAAGGATTAGCACAGTAAAACACACTGACACTCTCCCTACCTATAGTTTTCTGTCCCTATAAAAAATGTTTTTTTAAAGATGGTTGATGATGAATGCTTTAGCACAGTATAGCACAAGGAGAATTTCCCTCACTGTCCTTCCCTGTCCCTACAAACAAGGATTAGCACAGTAAAACACACTGACACTCTCCCTACCTATAGTTTTCTGTCCCTATAAAAAATGTTTTTTTAAAGATGGTTGATGATGAATGCTTTAGCACAGTATAGCACAAGGAGAATTTCCCTCACTGTCCTTCCCTGTCCCTACAAACAAGGATTAGCACAGTAAAACACACTGACACTCTCCCTACCTATAGTTTTCTGTCCCTATAAAAAATGTTTTTTTAAAGATGGTTGATGAGGAATGCTTTAGCACAGTATAGCACAAGGAGAATTTCCCTCACTGTCCTTCCCTGTCCCTACAAACAAGGATTAGCACAGTAAAACACACTGACACTCTCCCTACCTATAGTTTTCTGTCCCTATAAAAAATGTTTTTTTAAAGATGGTTGATGATGAATGCTTTAGCACAGTATAGCACAAGGAGAATTTCCCTCACTGTCCTTCCCTGTCCCTACAAACAAGGATTAGCACAGTAAAACACACTGACACACTGTCCTTCCCTGTCCCTACAAACAAGGATTAGCACAGTAAAACACACTGACACTCTCCCTACCTATCCTTCTCTTTCCCTAAACTAAAGGAATCCAGGTTAAGCAAGAAAAAAAATGTCACTGTCCCTGCCTATGCTTCTCTTTCCTTGCTCCGGAACACACTACACTAGGCCACCGTGCTGGCGGCCTTTTATAGTGTGGGGCGTGTACTAAACACCCTCAGCAATAATTGGCCACAGGCATCCTGCCTGTGGCCAATCATTGCTCTCCTCGCTGCCGGCGCTGTGATTGGCCAAGCATGCGGGGTCACAGTGCATGCTTGGCCAATCACAGCGCCTGGATGACACTGCGAACCCTAATCATGATACCAAAAATAATTATGAGCCATACAGAAGTCCAAAACCTTGCCCAAAAAGCATTTTTGCAAATGGGGAATATCATCCCGTTTACATAAAGCCCAATTGAGTGCCAATAAGGCGTCATCATGTTGAATGATGGTATATAATGAGCTAACATCAGCCGTCACCAAAAAGGTGGTGGCGGCCGGTGTAAGCTCCACCTCCTCCAGTAGTCGCAATAGGTCATTTGTATCTTTAAGGTAGGCTTTCGTTGTTTTCACACTAGGTTGGAGAAACCGGTCAAGATATTCTCCTAATCTTGCAGTGACCGAGCCTATCCCATTTAACTATTACGTTGTCAGTGTATTAAGGCTGCTAAAATATGTATTTATGTTGATTGCATTACATTGTCAAATGTTAAAAGAAAAAAACATAAAATGCCCTAGAAATGCAACATGCCTTGTGCTGATACTGAGTTTTTGTAATTTGACAGTCCTATAAAGTTTTAAGCAATAACAAAGCCACTGAGGTTTTAAAGATTTTTTTAAGTGTATATATGATGGACTTTATATGATGGACTGTCCTGTAATTAATGCAGGGGATTTGAAAGCTGGTTAAACACATTGATTAATTAAATTTTTGACTATATAGCTTTCTAGAACTTGTAAAATGAATACAAATGTTTGTTTTCCCTTAAGGGAGCTAAATTTGATTAAAATAAAAAATGCCCTGTTCCGATATCTCCAAATTAAAAATTTCTTCACACATAATACCAATACTGATGTACCTATGAATCACTTCACTAGTTTTGAATCCTCTTGCAAAAATGACCCACACGCTAAGGGACTAATTTATTCAGATAAACCTACTTGCATGCGGAAATGGGAGGAGGTCCTGGAATTCACCCTGAATGAAGCAGAATGGGTAAAAATTTGGACTATAACTAAGTCATCCTTCCCTAATGTATTAGCTGCGGAAACCAACTATAAAGCACTAACTCAATGGCACTTAGTACCAGCCAGAATTGCTAAATATATCCCTGACTATTCTGATCATTGTTTCTGGGGCTGTACAGTAGAGGGTACATACATGCACATTTTGGATGCCTGCAAAATGTTTAACGTAACCCTCCAACCTAACCCCATTACGACATTACTTAACCTCAAACCAGACTGTCTGACTCATGCCCAATTCAAACTTTTCATATTTCTGGTCACAGCAGCAAATCAAACTGTGCAAAAGCTTGGAAGACCCCTTCTTTGGCATTGGCTGAGACAAAACAAAGAATGAATAATGTCATGATACACGCTAAAATGGTGGCTATTGAACAAAACCAAGTTCCTAAATTTCGTAAATTGTGGCAGCCTTGGATAAAACATTTCTTACCGTCATCTTTTAATGACTCTGTCTTAATGCCATGGCAGATGATTTGAAATCATACTGATCATATTAGTACAGTATTTACTTTATTGTACTTAATAAAATATTTTTGAGTAAGTAAAATAAAAAATGCCTCATTTATGGCCTGCAGGCATGCCACAGTTGTTGAATTACCTACACTATGTTTACTGCTCTTTAAAAAAAACAGCTGTAATAAAACTATTCCATATTACTATGAGGAGTTCATAACTAAGAGGTCAATGTTTAAAAAGTGTCCAGCAGTACACAACAACTATTGAGTAAGCTGCAATCCTGGAGATAAACCAGTAGACCTGTAATATACAGCCTTTATATTAGAGCACAAGTTTAAGAATATATGAGATGAAGTCTCAAAATACAAGTAATTGGCATTTCTATATACTATTTTGTATTTTGGCATTTAAATATATTGTAAATGTCTTCTTGTAAAGTTTGCCATACACTAGATTTCTTTAATTCAGCTAGATATATAACAGGTTCTTCCACCCATGCTAAACAGCACAGGTGGATGAATCTCCCCTGTAAACTCCCGGCAATATAGATGAAAAATCAGGAAAAAAATTGGCATGGGTTCCTCCCCCAGAACATACCAGGCCCTTAGGGTCTGGTATGGATTTTAAGGGAAACTCCACGCCAAAATGTAAAAAAAAACAGCGTCCCCCCCCAAATCCATACCAGGCTCTTTGGGTCTGGCATAGATTTTAAGGGGAACTCCACACTAAAATTAAAAAAATAAATCCATACCAGACCCTTATATGAGCAGGCAGGCCAGGAAAGAGGGTGATGAGCGATCGCTCCCCTCCCCGAACCATTCCAGGCTGCTTGCCCTCAACATGGAGAGGGTGATTTTGGGTCCCCCCAAAGCACCTTGTCCCTATGTTGATGGGGACAAGGGCCTCTTCTCGACTGCCCTGGCCATTGGTTGTAAAGAAAAAGGATGAGGAAGAAACTGACCATGTGTAATGATAGTCTTGACAGTCTGAGTCACATCCCACAATATAGTTGAATTTTTAGAGAAAATGCCCTGGCCATTGGTTATCGGGGTCTGTGGGTGGGGGCCTATCAGAATCTGGAAGACCCTTTTAACAAAGGGGCCCCCAGATCCCTCCCCCCCATGTGAATGGGTATGGGGTACATTGTATCACTACCCATTCACCAAAAAAGTGTCAAAAAGTAAAAACCCCAATAGACAGTTTTTGACAATTCCTTTATTTAAAAAAAAAAAAAGGACCCAAGATGTACATCCATCATCAACCATGCCGCCTGGCGGACCCGAAAAATAGAAAAAAAAAAAAACTGTCTCTTGGCTTTGACAGCTGTTATATAGGCAAGGGCAGGGCCACCCGCTGACGTAACCGGATGACCCTGCCCCATCTGACATCAAAGAGTGGCCCGACCTTGCCTATATAACAGCTGTCACAGCCAAGAGACAGCAGTCGCTGGGAGGCCTCCCATCGAGGCAGAGCTTTTTTTTTATGTTGAAAAAAGTTAGGGAAGTACTAGTAGTGGGACGAAGTGACTTAATCTTAGTGGTTCAATCTTGTAGTTCAAAGAAAAGGGTTATCCGGATGCAATTGCAGAAGTAGCCTTCCAACGTTATCTTCATAAAGACATCAGGAGCGATAAAGAAGCCAAACCCATTGACAGTTCTTAACCTATCCGATTTGTCACACAATTACACAAAAAATTCAAGAAGATGGAAAAGATTATTGTAAGACATTGGCCAATACTGAGAGAGGATCCCCATCTAAAAACCACAGTTAGTGATCGTCCATTAGTTACATATAGACGAGCAAAAAATATCAAAGTGAAAATAGCCCCCAGTAAGATTAAGTCACTTCGTCCCACTACTAGTACTTCCCTAACTTTTTTGAACATAAAAAAAAGCTCTGCCTCGATGGGAGGCCTCCCAGCGACTGCTGTCTCTTGGCTGTGACAGCTGTTATATAGGCAAGGGCGGGGCCACGTCAGATGGGGCAGGGTCATCTGGTTACGTCAGTGGGTGGCCCCGCCCTTGCCTATATAACAGCTGTTAAAGCCAAAAGACAGCAGTCGCCGGGAGGCCTCCCATGGAGACAGTTTTTTCATATTTTTTTCTATTTTTCGGGTCCATCGGGCGGCGTATACAATACCAGATTTCTTTACATGCTCTTCTGAATATGTAATATACTGTTTGACCTGCCCGTGCGGTTTGCTGTATGTAGGCCGCATGAGCAGAACTCTCCGGAAGCGTTTTGGGGAACATCGGAATCTTGTGGAACAGGGTAAAGATAAACACAGTGTTCCCAGACATTTCCTATAATTTCATAAACAATCATCTTTAGGATTGCGGGTCTGGATTCTGGAGGCCATTCCCAATACATAGCCCACTGCCGAACGCTACAAAAGACTCTGTGAGAGAGAAAATTATTGGATCTACTCTCTCGATATCTTATCGCCTGGAGGCCTCAACGAAAGCATTGAGATAAATACTCTGTTATGACAACATACCAATACGTCGCTAATTTACCATAAAAATCTAAAAGATTTATAAATGTAAAATTAAAAATTACATTTTATAACTTCGATAGAAATTAATCTTAGTAATCCTCATTAAACTCCCCATTAGGGATGAGCCGAACACCCCCCAGTTTGGTTCGCATCAGAACATGCAAACAGGCAATAAATTTGTTCGAACATCCGAACACCGTTAAAGTCTATGGGACTCGAACATGAAAAATCTAAAGTGCTAATTTTAAAGGCTTATATGCAAGTTATTGTCATAAAAAGTGTTTGGGGACCCGGGTCCTGCCCCAGGGGACATGTATCAATGCAAAAAAAAGTTGTAAAAACTGAAGTTTTTTCAGGAGCAGTGATTTTAATAATGCTTAAAGTGAAACAATATAAGTGAAATATTCCTTCAAATTTCGTACCTAGGGTGTGTGTATAGTATGCCTGTAAAGTAGCGCATGTTTCCCATGCTTAGAACTGTCCCTGCACAAAGTGTCATTTCTGAAGGAAAAAAAGTCATTTACAAGCACTCGCGGCTATAATGAATTGTCGGCTCCCGGCAATACAGAGAACAGTCATTGAAAGTCATTGATAAAAAAAAATAAATGCGTGGGGGTCCCCCCAAATTCAATTACCAGGCCCTTCAGGTCTGGTATGGATATTAAGGGGAACCCTGTGTCAAATTTTAAAAAAAATTACGTGGGGTTCTCCCCAAATATCCATACCAGACCCTTCAGGTCTGGTATGGATTTTAAGGGGAACTCCACGCCAAATCCAAATTTAAAATAAATGGTAAGAAATTCCCCCAAAAATCCATACCAGACCCTTTATCCAAGCACATAACCTGGCAGGCTGAAGGAAAAGAGGGGGGGACGAGAGAACGTCCCCCCTCCTGAACCGTACCAGGCCACATGCCCTCAACATGGGGAGGATGTCCCCATGTTGATGGGGACAAGGGCCTCATCCCCACAACCCTTGCCTAGTGGTTGTGGGGGTCTGCGGGTGGGGGGCTTATCGGAATCTGGAAGCCCCCTTTAACAAAGGGGACCCCCAGATTCTGCCCTCCCCCATGTGAATTGGTAACGGGTACATTGTACCCCTACCATTTCACAAAGAAAGTGTAAAAAATTGTAAAAAAACACACAGACACAGTTGGGAAAGTCCTTTATTAAAAATAAAATAATAAAAAATAGAAAACAATGAGTTTTCCAATCCAGTCTGTACAGCGTTGTTCTCTATGTCCCGCGGTGATCCGATGTCCAGCGCTGCAGTCTCCTCCAGTCTCTACTCCCCACGAAACCCCCATGACGTACGAGGGGACGGGGTCACATCATAGGGTAAGCCCCGCAATGACGTAGGCGGGACCTGCGGCCTGCCATGTTGTATGCTCGGATAAAGGGTCTGCTATGGATTTTTGGGGGGAACTCCACTACATTTTTTTTTTAATTTGGGGTGAAGTTCCCCTTAAAATCCATACCAGACCTGAAGCGTCTGGTATGGATATTTGGGGGGAACCCCACGTAATTTTTTTTTATCAATGACTTTCAATGACTGTTCTCTGTATTGCCGGGAGCCAACAATTCATTATAGCCGCAAGTGCTTTTAAATAACTTTTTTTCCTTCAGAAATTATACTTTGTGCAGGGACAGTTCTAAGCACGGGAAACAAGCGCTGCTTTACAGGCATACTATACACACCCCCTTGGTACGAAATTTAAAGGAATATTTCACTTTTATTGTTTCACTTTAAGCATTATTAAAATCACTGCTCCCGAAAAAACTTCAGTTTTTAAAACTTTTTTTTGCATTGATACATGTCCCCTGGGGCAGGACCCGGGTCCCCAAACACTTTTTATGACAATAACTTGCATATAAGCCTTTAAAATTAGCACTTTAGATTTCTCCCATAGACTTTTACAGGGTGTTCCGCGGCTTTTCGAATTTGGTGCGAACACCACAAATTGTTTGCTGTTCGGCTTACTGGCAATGTTCGAGTCGAACATGAGTTTGACTCGAACTCGAAGCTCATCCCTACTCCCCATAGGACTAGAACACGTACATGCAAGCGTTGGCACATGTCTGGATGTTGGAGTACGGGTGTGTGATTTTGTGTGTGTATATACATGTGTGAAATTAAATACGATAACTTATTTCACCAGTTTTTGTTCCAATATATATGTATTTCTTATACATGTACATATATATATATATATATATATATAATTATATCTATATTTATATCTTTATTCACTATTATATTATCCATTATACCCATCCATTGATTATCATCAACCAATATCTTGAGCTTCATTCACCATGCATTGTTGACCTTGATACCAATTCTAACTTTATTGATTGATTTTAATATTGATTTGACATATATATATATATATATATATATATATATATATAGTATATAATGTACACCCATTGATTATATATACCATTGACTATCGATTGATTTTAATTTTAATTTAAATTTTTCTTTAAATTCATTTTTAATTTTTAATTATGTAGCTTTCATAATCATTATTACCTAATTAATTGATACGTTACATAGACTTTTTATCTATAACATTTTTTATTCATAATTTTTTGCATATATTTCTCCATTTATTTCAATAGATTTTAAATATAACGCCAGCATATTTTATATATTTATACCTTGCTATCCTGATTCTACTGGTCGTCAGGAGTGAGTATAAACAATAATATAAACATTTTTAGTTAATACAGATAGTGCATATAATTTTAGCTATATTGTATTTTAGCTGCAATACCATAATCTGCCTGTATATTTTTTGTTGTGATCTTGCTATGGTTACCTTTTATGTGAGCATGGCGTGCGTGTTTATAAAATTCCATAACCTAATATGGCCACCATCCAAGCCTGAGGAAGGAGCACGCATGCTCCGAACCCGAAGCTCCGCCCGCTGACCCGACCCGAAAGTGATGTGGTCCGTGTACACCGCTGATCGCAGTCCCAGCCATCCGGAAGCACCGTGCACCAGCAGTGTGGCCGGAGGAACGACTTGATCGCGGACACACGTCCACACCAGTGACGTCGGACCTTTCCCCTCACCCGGAAGTCAGAGCGGTTGAATTGTATATTATTATACACCTTTTGTGAGTGTATTCTAACATTTCTTTACCTATATTAAAGAGTTTACATACTGCACTTAGAGGGTGCCGTTCTTTTCTCCTTTCACCCCACGGTCTAGTTTGAATCTAGTCACAACAAGGCACATCGGCCCACATAGTTTCAGACCAACCGTTCTCAAAGCCGTTTTCCTTCAAATTCTATTCATGGTATAAAATTCTGTTAGTTTAACCATCGTTCACCTCCCGATAAGGTTTCCCTTGCAGCCGCTATAAATGCATCTCAAAATCGCACGACCCGACCACTCATTCACCCTTTTAAATGGCATAAAGCCACTCCCCGTTGTCCGTCTGTCATTTCTCCTCTAGCTCAGTTGAGTTCAGGTAGTTCCATCCTGCACCAGGTTGGACATTGTTCCCCCAGGTTCCAGTCGACTGAGCTTTCGACCTTGAAAACCAGGACTTCGCAACTAGGGCACAAGTCAGCCAGAGCCATGTCACAGGCCGGCAGCAAAGCCCTCACATCTGTCCCTCTGTCACCCTCTCCGGTTTCAGAGAGCGGCAGTGTGCAGTCCCTCAGGGGACAGACCATCTCCAAGTTAACAGCAGAACTAAGGCACAGGGGAATGCCCTTCCCTGCTACAGCCAGGAAAGCCGAGCTCTTCAGGCTCCTTTTCCCACCACCAGCGACAGATGGCTCAGCTCCCAGCAGGCGTCTCTTCAGTCCATGTCCTCGGGCCATTTCGCAGCTTCACATAAAATTTTGTTTGGTGTACGACCTGCCTGCGCCTCATTCTTCCCACATCCCGAGTTTGAATTCCCTAATTTCCTTTAGAGGTATTCTCCCTGAAATATGCTTGTCTGTGAATTATTACCCAGGGAAGATCTTTTATTTTGCGCCTCTTGATCTTACTCACTCAGACACAGGACCCCAATCAAATCCTTAGACTAGACACAACAGCAGTAGCGGATTTGTCTATGTGGGATGAGTTCCTTACTAGATGGAATGGCATATCCATGTTCATACCGTCAGTATCGCCTTTATCTCCGCAGGTAGTAACGTATGCCGCAGCCTCCCCAGGCTTTGGTGCAATTTTTGGCCATCATTGGTTTGCAGAACCACGGCTTTCAGAGATGCTCCTAATCCCCGAGCTCATCCAGTGTTTCTCATTTCAAACTATGCCCGATCTTGGCAGCCACTCAGGTCTGGGGCCACACCTGGACCTGACAAATGGTGGCCTTCACCACCGACAACCAGGCCACGGTCGATATCGTTAACAAGGGCAGGTCCAAGTCGCTCCCTGTTATGTCCTTCCTATGCAGGGTGGTACAATTATCCATGCAGCATCAGTTAAAAGACACTAAGCACATACTAGCTTCATTTCATATTTCATATTGCCACACTCTATTGGCTCTATCACACAACACCATCAGACTATACTTAGACTATACTTAGCCGGCATCCTTGCCTTACAGGATCTCGCAAAGCAACCCTTCTTCGCAACCCATGCGATTCGAACCATTTCCATGCGGCATTCAGAAGCAGCAGTCCATAGCCAACTCCAAATGCTTGCCCATCACGAGTATTATCGTCAGAGACATGGCGTCCATCCTCTCTCGTTCCCCATTTGGCTTTCTTCCCAGCTTGGTCATTCAAGCGGCCATCTACCTGGCCTCCACCTCGCAGTATCCAAAACCCAGCAATCTGGCCCCGGGGGTCAACATTCATCTTTTCAAGACAAACAGTAAATAACACTAAACCAATAAAGAGCTTTAAACAGTACCTGAATGTTTTTGCCCCCCTTTTTGGTATACCGACCAGCAGACCAGGGCACACTTCAGGTCCATTTCATGATGTAAGTCTTTTGGCGCATTCACGTTGTTCACATCCATGCCGAATGAAGGGTTTCGACCATAAATAAGAAGGCCAGTAGGGTAGCCTGAATTTATGGGAGGAGCCCGGGGGGGTATTTAAGCAGCCCACTCACCTGTGGTCATTGTCGGTTCCGGTGCACGATACCCTCCCTCCCATCCCCCTTTTCAGGGCATTTCTCAAATTAATTTCTCTCCTCAAACGTCTGTTACTTATCTTTGGTATGCCCCCTTTTTTGGTATACTGACCAGCAGACCAGGGCACACTTGAGGTCCATTTCATGATGTAAGTCTTATGGCATGTTCACGTGGTTCACATCCATCCCGGATAAAGGGCTTAGACCATAAATATGTGTGTGTGTATGTATATGTATGTATATACTGTATATATACACATATATATATATATATATATATATATACTAAACTGCCTGCACGCCACTAACTAACCTGCCTAATCTAGCTCAAGTCTCAATCTCTCCACGTTATCACAATACATACAGCCACCGTGTAAGCAGCCTTATATGGTGTGGGGTGTGGACTTAGCCCTCTGAGCCATAATTGTCCAAAGTCACCCTGCCTTTGGCCAATCATGGTTCTCCCAGCAGATTGTGCTGTGATTGGCCAAAGCATGCAGGTCAGGTACCATCTCGCAATTCATTATAGGGTGCTCGAATTTGCCATGAGCGCCCCATATGTTCTGTTCGTTTGCAGACAAAGAAATACCCAATGTTTGAGTCGCACTTACATTTGATTCGAACTTCGGGACCATCCCTAGTATTTATAAGCCTTGTTTTTATAAAAGGAATGCACAGTGTGGTATACTAGGCTACAATGGAGGAGCTGGAAGTGACCATTTCGAATTTTTAAATTAATAATAGCGGTGAGGGGGCAGAGACACAGACACGGAGCTGACAGGCAGGGGTGAGGGGGAGAGAGGAGAGCAGAGCTGCAGAAGATGAAGAGATGTACACTGACCACGGTGGTCAGGGCTCAGCAGCCCTGATTTTTGTGGTCAGCGCAGAGAGAGGGATACAGGCAATGGCAAGATCAGCCATGTTTTTTTACAGTTTAGAGGGGGGCAGATTACACAGCACAAGCACTGTGCTGTTTAGTCTGCTTTAAGGGACCAAGATCTCTATTTATTTATTTATTTTTGGGGGGGGGGGGTTAACAACCACTTTAATTATTATTTTTACTGTGAATTGTTCACCCTGGCAAACTTCTTATTGAGTTTACATCTCTTGGAATGTGTATATACAGATAATGAGCAAAAAGGGGTTAATTTTACATTGTTGTTAGTAGGCAAAGATGCAGGGTCTCTTTAATGGCTAGCACAACTTCTTTCTCCTAGATTCAGAGGTAAGAAAAAGATAATGTTGAAATTTTGAGTGTTCATATTTAGTCATTATACTCTTCTGAAAATGTGCCTCTTGTACCTATAAAATACTACTGTAGATGTCTGAGTTAATGTTTCTTTGCACTTTAAAAGGCTGCTGGGACCTTTTACTTGAAGAAATGTTTTTTTTTGCTAGTAATAAGCTTTAGTTATGAAATGCATATTTCTGCATAGGTATAATCAATTTAACAACAGAGATAAAACTAATGTCAACAATTACAAATCACTATAGTTTTAAATGATAATAGAGAAATGTATTGGCCTATAGACCTCAATAGACCTCAATATACTTTATGGTGGTAACCCTTTGAGGGGTATCTGTGCAAATCAAATCTTGTTGACCCACCTATTCTGGTGGGGTGTCCAGTGGCGGTGGTATTACCGTTCCCACCCCCCAGGGAATAATAATATCTTTTTCTCTATCATCATAGAGGTTAGTGCATAACCAGTGTCACATTTGCAATTGTTTCATTCTCTTCCCATTAATATTTCCTCCTCCCATCCTCTATCCCTTGCTTCTCCCCCCCCCCTGCGCACTTTACCCCCCTCCCCTCTATCAGGGATTACTCCATCCTTTATGGTTTTTTCTCCTTTCTCTTGCTTCTCCCTTTCTCTATCCTGTTTTTTCCTTCCCTCCCTTTCCCTTTCTCCCCCCTCTCTTTTTTGCAGATGTCACTCTGAATAATTTCTCCTGAAGAAGCGGCCAATTCCGCAAAACATGTAGAGGCTGTACTGTACATTGTGAACTGAGTACATTATTTTTCCCCAGCTTTATCTGAGGATATTTTGATTACCAGTTACCCCAGCGTGGAACACTATATCTATCGAAAATGTTATTGCACACTGTTTTTTAACTACGTATGCAGATATATGTTTTCTTTTAAAAATATGTTTGTTTAAATAAAAATTTGAGTTTTATCAAATGTTGTCAACCATTTTTGGGTACCATGATAGTAAATTGTCCTCCCTATGGGGGAAAAGTGGGGGCTGTCCCTAATCTTTCATCAATTGTATTGTCAGGATGATGGTACCCCCTTAATTCCTAACAATAATCCTACGAAAGGCTTATTTATAAACTTTTACATAGTCAGTACACTAGGCATTGTACAGAGAGTGTAGTAATTTCTATTCTACAAATTGTTCATTGACAACTCCACCCACGATTGCTCTTATTATTGGTAATAGGAAATAAATGTAATAGGAGTTACTACTATAAAAATATACTTATAATATTAAGTTACTGCTATAATAATATAAAAGGGACAAAAAGCATAAAAAGCATTTACGGTAATTGATCATTAGAAAAATATAACATTATGTGGGTGAGAAAAAACTATTTAAAATTTTTAAATTGAAAATTAAATTTCCTTAAAAAAAGACACCATCAAACTGAATAATGAAAAGAAACAAAGAAACATTAGGCAATTTCTGAAAAAAGTTTTCCTAAAAAAATACCAACTAGCTAAGCAAATCTTTCTTGGAAGAACACCTCTCATGAACATTGCTTGATTAAGCTTGTTCAATGTTATGGTAGAGCATGTCCCCAAACATGTCCCTCTCTCTTACAAAGTTATGTAGAGCATGGGTCGCCCTGATTACATTATTAGCATTTTTTGAGGCATTTGGTTGTTTGAGTGCATTATCTGCCATTTGTTTCCCAGGATACCAAATGTGCACTTGACCCTTCCGTGGGCACAATACAACTGCTAATTCAATATGGGACTAAAATGGCTTAGGCCTCTCTAAAAAAGAAATAAAAAGAAAAATATTGCGCTAGTCTGAATGAACCAAAAAAAGTGAAAAACAAAAACAGCTGAGAGCGGCTACACAAAATGTGACTAGAATATATAGGAATGTGAGTGAAAATGTAGCGCTAAAATTAAGAGAGACCCAATCCCACTTAATGAGAATGGCCTCAAGGTGCAAAAAAGGTGGAAATAAAATTAAATAAGTCCACATAAACGTCCATTCAAATATCCATAGAATGGGATGCTGGAACCAGACGTGAAACAGTGTGGGTCATCAACATAAACCTTCTTGCAAAGGAGTAAGATGGAATACTCTTACCGGAACCGGTGGATCTACTTATTAGGCAGATCGTTAGAGCGTATGAAGACCTAATGGCAAGTCGCATCTGCTTGTCTGAAGACTCAAGGTGGACCAAACGGATCACAGATAACAACTCTTTGGAAGGTGTCCCGACCTCAAAGGAGACTCTGAATACTCTGGATGTCAACGTGGTCCTCAGGCGATGAAAAAAAGACTTACAATCGAGGAATCCTTATTCAGGATTAGAAGATGGCAAAATGAAAAGGACTCCAAACAGCAACTCAGTCAACCACAACATGGAAGAAAAAAGATGAAGGAGGTGCTCCGATGTGCAGGTCAAATGTGGGATTTATTGAAAAACCAACAAATATAAAAGTGATCACAGTACAAAATATAAAAGGTTAAAAGGGCAATGAGTGGAGTGGTGTACCAAGGCCTACGCGTTTCGTACACAAGTACTTCAACAGGGGCATCAAAGATAAATTGACTCCTCATAAAGCTTAGCTGGAATACATCTCTCTTTCAACAAGTTTGAAAAATCACTTGGAGACAGAAGAGAAAGAGCAGAGACTCAAAAAACAAAAAAGTACAACAGGGATACCACTGACTACAAGTCCAATCTTGTTTTCGGTTGGCAAAAGAAAATCCTAACGTCTCTGCCTTCTGTGAATGAGAATTCAGAGATGGATGTCACACAACCGGATATCCTGAATTTTGATAAGACACTTACCTTTGAGCCTATAGCTAAGAGTGTCCCTGTACGGCTTTCTGTGAGTTCACAGCCTTCCATGGGGGGGCCCCTGAAGGGTTCTGAACTTAGATCTAAACCACATATTCCCAACACTTTTGTGGCCTATTTTCCTCAGACCAGGGGCAGAGGCCCCAGGAGCAGAGGAAGAGGCCCTCAACGGGGACACTCTAAAGACCCTCACCTTTCGGTGCAGGAATGCTTTAGGGACCCCCATTATTATGAGAGTCCCAAAAGACCAGCCACTGGTTGGCATGACTACCGTGATGATTATCGTCGTGGTTGTTATGAAAACCATTATGGGACTGCCACCCGTCCCTACGATAGATCTTTTCCCCTAAATGATATGAGGGACAACTATTATGACTCTTATGGCGATCGGGAGAGGGAAGAAGATTTGTTCACTCAGTCCCCATACAATTACAACCAGAATCCTTCTGGTCCTCCACATTCTTTGGGTTTTCACAGGGCCACTCAGGAATACCCAGGAAGTCCAGAAGGAAAAGAGGTGTCTGAGGGGGGAGGAGGGTCCAGAGCAAAAAGACCAAGAATTTGATTAGTTCAGGTGTCTTCAATTTGAGCTCGGTTAGCTTAACGGACGAGGAGAAGATTGTTCTTGATAAAGGTTTGAAATATGTCCCTCCTAGGACTATGAACAAGTTTTCTACGTTTATTGACGTCCAAAAGTTTATCCGTAAGCTCAATATTCAAAGACATTTTTTGAACTTTTCTAAAGTAACGTCCACCATCCCTACATCACAAGACATGAATGTAAACACTGGGCTTGCCAACCATTCTTTATTTAACCCTCCAGGTTTTATGGCTCCATCCATTAATGTTTTCCGTAACTTGGTTCTACAAGATTTGGAGAAGTTACCGAACAAGAAGATACACATGAATCCCAAAATTAAGGCAGGACTAAAGCAGCTCTGTGAACAGAAAGACTTAATCATTCGTCCAGCCGACAAGGGTGGTGCCATTGTCATGCTTGACAAAGTTGATTATGTCAAAGAAATGGTTAGGATTCTTAGTGATTCGGACACCTACAGTAGGTGCCGCCAACATTGTATATCCATCGCTATCCCATCGCGGAGATTCTCGGCGACAGGGTGCCGACATCTCAGCGACAGGGTGGCGACATCTCGCGCTCGCTGCAATAGAGAGAAGGAGACGCGGCACTGTATTGAACAGGATCCGACGTGAATTCCCGCCAATACCAGGCACTGTGTTTGGTATGAAGCGGGACGAGACGACGATGAAGACCGGCCTCTCCATTAGCAAAAGAGCTGGAAGAAGATAGCGGAGGGGACGGCAGAAGGACAACGGAGAGCCGGACGAGACGACGATGAAGACCGGGCCTCTCCGCTACCAAAAGAGCTGGAAGAAGATAGCGGAGGCCCGGCAGAAGGAAGAAAGAACCGGAGAGCGAGAGAAGAACCAGAGAGCGCCGAGACGATACCGGAGACCCTCAAAGTCGGAAGAGACCCCCGGAGTCGGAAGAAGACCCCCGGAGCTGTGTAATAAATTACTTTTTTATTGAAATTTTTTCTCCCACCAGGTGAATGGGTAGGGGTACAATGTACCCCATACTCATTCACATAGGATGGGGGCCCCGGGATCTGGGGCCCCCCTTATTAAAGGGGGTTCCCGGATTCCGATAATCCCCCGCCTGCAGACCCCGACAACCAACGGCCAGGGTTGTCGGGGAGAGGCCCTTGTCCCCATCAACATGGGGACATCGTGCTTTGGGGTGGGGGGCCGCAGGTCGCCCCCCTGCCCCAAAGCACCAAACCCCCCATGTTGAGGGCATGCGGCCTGGTATGGTTCAGGAGGGAGGGGGGGCCGCTCTCTCATCCTCCCTCTTTTCCTGCAGCCTGCCAGGTTGCGTGCTCGGATAAGGGTCTGGTTTGGATTTTGAGGGGGACTCCCATGCCGTTTTTTCGGCGTAGGGGATTCCCCTTCAAATCCATACCAGACCGAAGGGCCTGGTATGCTCCTGGAGGGGGAACCCATGCCGGTTTTTTATTTAAAATTTGGCGTGGAGTTCCCGCTCAGGATTCATACCAAACACAGTGCCTGGTATTGGCGGATCCCGTCCACCGGCCTTAATGTCAGCCATGCGTGTCGCTCATTGAGAAAGGAAAAACAAAATTTTTCCTTTCCCGATGACGAGACAGCTCGGCGCTGGCTCTCGCGACGGGGCTCGTAGGGTGTAAATCTTGCCGCTAGAAGAGGCGACATTGACACAAAATCGGCAGCACCTACTTTATACTCCGATTCACATGGATCTCACTTCTCGATACAAGAAAGCCCTTGTGGAATTGGTGGATGAAGGTTTTTCCTTGTCGATTGTAGACAAGAAAGAAAGGAGTTTCCTTGTGCCTGTAGCGCCTAGGATTACGGCCATCTACTATCTCCCCAAGGTCCATAAGGACCCGGTCAATCCCCCTGGCCGCCCTATAGTCAGCGGGATTGACTCAGTTACCACGAGGATAGGGAAATATGTGGATTTCCACCTTCAACCGTTGGTCAGACTCATGCCCTAATATTTGAAATATACAGGGGATACTATCAGACTGTTACAATCAGTCAACTTTCAGGAGGGCATGATTCTGGTTATGGCAGATGTTGCTGCACTTTACACGTGCATACCCCACGAGTTGGGTTTTGAGGCAGTTGACTATTATTTATCTCAGAGTACCCCTTTGTCCATCATCCAACGCAACTTTATTATGCAGCTTCTCAGGTTTGCCACTACCCACAACTATTTCTGGTTTCAGAACAGTTTTTATTTGCAGACTAAGGGGGTGGCCATGGGGGCTAAATTTGCCCCAAGTTTGGCCAATTTTTTTATGGCCAGATGGGAGGAGGATGTCGTCTATGCCCACAGGAGACCCAAGTTGATCATGTGGGCAAGGTACATAGACGACATCCTCCTCCTATGGAGAGGTGACCAGGAATCTTTGAATGATTTTATGTTATCACTCAACTCTAATGACAGAGGTATACGACTGAGTCATGAGGCTAGCCGTACGTCTGTCCATTTCGTCGATCTCAAAATCAAGGTAGTAGACCATCAGTTGGAATTTATCACCTATTTTAAACCAACTGACCGTAATGGATACATTCCTGTGGATAGCTGCCACTATCCCCAGTGGCTAAAGTCGGTACCACGTAGCCAGTTTCTCTGATTGTGGAGGAACTGTATTAGAGTGGGGGACTTCGCTACACAGGCGGCTATCCTAAAGGGTAGATTTGTTGAAAAGGGATATCCACCAAACGATCTTGATGTTGAAATTGATCGAATCGATCGGATCAATCGGAAATCACTATTAGAGGTAGGTCCTAAAAAGATCAAGGATGATACATTTTGATCCTTTTTCACCACGTACTCAGTCCAATCTCGACAGATTAAAGAAATATTTAAAAGACATTTGGGTGTCCTTCGGAGTGACAGACTCCTTGGACCAGCATTACCTGAACAAGCTGGTGTGATTTTTAGGGGTGCTCAGTCCATCCAGGGCCAGATGCACCCAACATCATAGACCCCCCTAAACGTGTGTTCTTTTTTTAAGATTGCAAGGGCTACTTTCCTTGTCATAGGTGCAATGTCTGTTTGCATAACATCAGTGGTAGACATAAAAGTGAGACGTTTCAGTCAACAGTAGGGATGAGCTTTGTGTTCGAGTCGAACATACGTTCGACTCGAACATCGGCTGTTCGATCGTTCGACGAAGAACAAACGATTTGGGCCTTTCGCGTCAAATTCGAGTGACGCGAACGGCCCACAATGCACTACGCCATCGCAGTGTCATCCAGGCGCTGTGATTGGCCAAGCACGCACTGTGACCCCGCATGCTTGGCCAATCACAGCGCCGGCAGCGAGGAGAGCAATGATTGGCCACAGGCAGGATGCCTGTGGCCAATTATTGCTGAGGGGGTTTAGTACACGCCCCACACTATAAAAGGCCGCCAGCGCGGCGGCCTTGTGTAGTGTGTTCCGGAGCAGGGAAAGAGCAGCATAGGCAGGGACAGTGTCATTTTTTTTCCTTTACTAATCCTGGATTCCTTGTGTTTAGGGACAAATAAGGATAGGTAGGGAGAGTGTCAGTGTGTTATTCTGTGCTAAACCTTGTTTGTAGGGACAGAGAAGGACAGTGAGGGAAAGTGTCAGTGTGCTATTCTGTTCTAAACCAATCTTGCTGAACCATATTTGAAATCCTTGAGTTTAGGGACAGAGAGGTACAGTGAGGGAAAGTGTCAGTGTGCTATTCTGTTCTAAACCAATCTTGCTGAACCATATTTGAAATCCTTGAGTTTAGGGACAGAGAAGGACACTCGTGGAAACTATCAGTGTGCTATTCTGTGCTAAATCTTGTTTGTAGGGACAGAGAAGGTCAGTGAGGGAAACTGTCAGTGTGCTATTCTGTTCTAAACCAATCTTGCTGAACCATATTTGAAATCCTTGAGTTTAGGGACAGAGAGGTACAGTGAGGGAAAGTGTCAGTGTGCTATTCTGTTCTAAACCAATCTTGCTGAACCATATTTGAAATCCTTGAGTTTAGGGACAGAGAAGGACACTCATGGAAACTATCAGTGTGCTATTCTGTGCTAAATCTTGTTTGTAGGGACAGAGAAGGACAGTGAGGGAAACTGTCAGTGTGCTATTCTGTTCTAAACCAATCTTGCTGAACCATATTTGAAATCCTTGAGTTTAGGGACAGAGAGGTACAGCGAGGGAAAGTGTCAGTGTGCTATTCTGTTCTAAACCAATCTTGCTGAACCATATTTGAAATCCTTGAGTTTAGGGACAGAGAAGGACACTCGTGGAAACTATCAGTGTGCTATTCTGTGCTAAATCTTGTTTGTAGGGACAGAGAAGGACAGTGAGGGAAACTGTCAGTGTGCTATTCTGTTCTAAACCAATCTTGCTGAACCATATTTGAAATCCTTGAGTTTAGGGACAGAGAAGGACACTCGTGGAAACTATCAGTGTGCTATTCTGTGCTAAATCTTGTTTGTAGGGACAGAGAAGGACAGTGAGGGAAACTGGCAGTGTGCTATTCTGTTCTAAACCAATCTTGCTGAACCATATTTGAAATCCTTGAGTTTAGGGACAGAGAAGGACACTCGTGGAAACTATCAGTGTGCTATTCTGTGCTAATCCTTGTTTGTAGGGACAGAGAAGGACAGTGAGGGAAACTGTCAGTGTGCTATTCTGTTCTAAACCAATCTTGCTGAACCATATTTGAAATCCTTGAGTTTAGGGACAGAGAAAGACACTCGTGGAAACTATCAGTGTGCTATTCTGTGCTAAATCTTGTTTGTAGGGACAGAGAAGGACAGTGAGGGAAACTGTCAGTGTGCTATTCTGTTCTAAGCCAATCTTGCTGAACCATATTTGAAATCCTTGAGTTTAGGGACAGAGAAGGACACTCGTGGAAACTATCAGTGTGCTATTCTGTGCTAATCCTTGTTTGTAGGGACAGAGAAGGACAGTGAGGGAAACTGTCAGTGTGCTATTCTGTTCTAAACCAATCTTGCTGAACCATATTTGAAATCCTTGAGTTTAGGGACAGAGAGGTACAGTGAGGGAAAGTGTCAGTGTGCTATTCTGTTCTAAACCAATCTTGCTGAACCATATTTGAAATCCTTGAGTTTAGGGACAGAGAGGTACAGTGAGGGAAAGTGTCAGCGTGCTATTCTGTTCTAAACCAATCTTGCTGAACCATATTTGAAATCCTTGAGTTTAGGGACAGAGAAGGACACTCGTGGAAACTATCAGTGTGCTATTCTGTGCTAAATCTTGTTTGTAGGGACAGAGAAGGTCAGTGAGGGAAACTGTCAGTGTGCTATTCTGTTCTAAACCAATCTTGCTGAACCATATTTGAAATCCTTGAGTTTAGGGACAGAGAGGTACAGTGAGGGAAAGTGTCAGTGTGCTATTCTGTTCTAAACCAATCTTGCTGAAGCATATTTGAAATCCTTGAGTTTAGGGACAGAGAAGGACACTCGTGGAAACTATCAGTGTGCTATTCTGTGCTAAATCTTGTTTGTAGGGACAGAGAAGGACAGTGAGGGAAACTGTCAGTGTGCTATTCTGTTCTAAACCAATCTTGCTGAATCATATTTGAAATCCTTGAGTTTAGGGACAGAGAGGTACAGTGAGGGAAAGTGTCAGTGTGCTATTCTGTTCTAAACCAATCTTGCTGAACCATATTTGAAATCCTTGAGTTTAGGGACAGAGAAGGACACTCGTGGAAACTATCAGTGTGCTATTCTGTGCTAAATCTTGTTTGTAGGGACAGAGAAGGACAGTGAGGGAAACTGTCAGTGTGCTATTCTGTTCTAAACCAATCTTGCTGAACCATATTTGAAATCCTTGAGTTTAGGGACAGAGAAGGACACTCGTGGAAACTATCAGTGTGCTATTCTGTGCTAAATCTTGTTTGTAGGGACAGAGAAGGACAGTGAGGGAAACTGTCAGTGTGCTATTCTGTTCTAAACCAATCTTGCTGAACCATATTTGAAATCCTTGAGTTTAGGGACAGAGAAGGACACTTGTGGAAACTATCAGTGTGCTATTCTGTGCTAATCCTTGTTTGTAGGGACAGAGAAGGACAGTGAGGGAAACTGTCAGTGTGCTATTCTGTTCTAAACCAATCTTGCTGAACCTTATTTGAAATCCTTGAGTTTAGGGACAGAGAAAGACACTCGTGGAAACTATCAGTGTGCTATTCTGTGCTATTCCTTGTTTGTAGGGACAGAGAAGGACAGTGAGGGAAACTGTCAGTGTGCTATTCTGTTCTAAACCAATCTTGCTGAACCATATTTGAAATCCTTGAGTTTAGGGACAGAGAAGGACACTCGTGGAAACTATCAGTGTGCTATTCTGTGCTAAATCTTGTTTGTAGGGACAGAGAAGGACAGTGAGGGAAACTGTCAGTGTGCTATTCTGTTCTAAACCAATCTTGCTGAACCATATTTGAAATCTTTGAGTTTCGGGACAGACAGGTACAGTGAGGGAAAGTGTCAGTGTGCTATTCTGTTCTAAATCAATCTTGCTGAACCATATTTGAAATCCTTGAGTTTAGGGACAGAGAAGGAAACTCGTGGAAACTATCAGTGTGCTATTCTGTGCTAAATCTTTTTTGTAGGGACAGAGAAGGACAGTGAGGGAAACTATCAGTGTGCTATTCTGTGCTAAACCAATCTTGCTGAACCATATTTGAAATCCTTGAGTTTAGGGACAGAGAAGGACACTCATGGAAACTATCAGTGTGCTATTCTGTGCTAAATCTTGTTTGTAGGGACAGAGAAGGACAGTGAGGGAAACTGTCAGTGTGCTATTCTGTTCTAAACCAATCTTGCTGAACCATATTTGAAATCCTTGAGTTTAGGGACAGAGAAGGACACTCGTGGAAACTATCAGTGTGCTATTCTGTGCTAAATCTTGTTTGTAGGGACAGAGAAGGACAGTGTGGGAAACTGTCAGTGTGCTATTCTGTTCTAAACCAATCTTGCTGAACCATATTTGAAATCCTTGAGTTTAGGGACAGAGAAGGACACTCGTGGAAACTATCAGTGTGCTATTCTGTGCTAAATCTTGTTTGTAGGGACAGAGAAGGACAGTGAGGGAAACTGTCAGTGTGCTATTCTGTTCTAAACCAATCTTGCTGAACCATATTTGAAATCCTTGAGTTTAGGGACAGAGAGGTACAGTGAGGGAAAGTGTCAGTGTGCTATTCTGTTCTAAACCAATCTTGCTGAACCATATTTGAAATCCTTGAGTTTAGGGACAGAGAGGTACAGTGAGGGAAACTGTCAGTGTGCTATTCTGTTCTAAACCAATCTTGCTGAACCATATTTGAAATCCTTGAGTTTAGGGACAGAGAGGTACAGTGAGGGAAAGTGTCAGTGTGCTATTCTGTTCTAAACCAATCTTGCTGAACCATATTTGAAATCCTTGAGTTTAGGGACAGAGAGGTACAGTGAGGGAAAGTGTCAGTGTGCTATTCTGTTCTAAACCAATCTTGCTGAACCATATTTGAAATCCTTGAGTTTAGGGACAGAGAGGTACAGTGAGGGAAAGTGTCAGCGTGCTATTCTGTTCTAAACCAATCTTGCTGAACCATATTTGAAATCCTTGAGTTTAGGGACAGAGAAGGACACTCGTGGAAACTATCAGTGTGCTATTCTGTGCTAAATCTTGTTTGTAGGGACAGAGAAGGTCAGTGAGGGAAACTGTCAGTGTGCTATTCTGTTCTAAACCAATCTTGCTGAACCATATTTGAAATCCTTGAGTTTAGGGACAGAGAGGTACAGTGAGGGAAAGTGTCAGTGTGCTATTCTGTTCTAAACCAATCTTGCTGAAGCATATTTGAAATCCTTGAGTTTAGGGACAGAGAAGGACACTCGTGGAAACTATCAGTGTGCTATTCTGTGCTAAATCTTGTTTGTAGGGACAGAGAAGGACAGTGAGGGAAACTGTCAGTGTGCTATTCTGTTCTAAACCAATCTTGCTGAACCATATTTGAAATCCTTGAGTTTAGGGACAGAGAGGTACAGTGAGGGAAAGTGTCAGTGTGCTATTCTGTTCTAAACCAATCTTGCTGAACCATATTTGAAATCCTTGAGTTTAGGGACAGAGAAGGACACTCGTGGAAACTATCAGTGTGCTATTCTGTGCTAAATCTTGTTTGTAGGGACAGAGAAGGACAGTGAGGGAAACTGTCAGTGTGCTATTCTGTTCTAAACCAATCTTGCTGAACCATATTTGAAATCCTTGAGTTTAGGGACAGAGAAGGACACTCGTGGAAACTATCAGTGTGCTATTCTGTGCTAAATCTTGTTTGTAGGGACAGAGAAGGACAGTGAGGGAAACTGTCAGTGTGCTATTCTGTTCTAAACCAATCTTGCTGAACCATATTTGAAATCCTTGAGTTTAGGGACAGAGAAGGACACTTGTGGAAACTATCAGTGTGCTATTCTGTGCTAATCCTTGTTTGTAGGGACAGAGAAGGACAGTGAGGGAAACTGTCAGTGTGCTATTCTGTTCTAAACCAATCTTGCTGAACCTTATTTGAAATCCTTGAGTTTAGGGACAGAGAAAGACACTCGTGGAAACTATCAGTGTGCTATTCTGTGCTATTCCTTGTTTGTAGGGACAGAGAAGGACAGTGAGGGAAACTGTCAGTGTGCTATTCTGTTCTAAACCAATCTTGCTGAACCATATTTGAAATCCTTGAGTTTAGGGACAGAGAAGGACACTCGTGGAAACTATCAGTGTGCTATTCTGTGCTAAATCTTGTTTGTAGGGACAGAGAAGGACAGTGAGGGAAACTGTCAGTGTGCTATTCTGTTCTAAACCAATCTTGCTGAACCATATTTGAAATCTTTGAGTTTCGGGACAGACAGGTACAGTGAGGGAAAGTGTCAGTGTGCTATTCTGTTCTAAATCAATCTTGCTGAACCATATTTGAAATCCTTGAGTTTAGGGACAGAGAAGGAAACTCGTGGAAACTATCAGTGTGCTATTCTGTGCTAAATCTTTTTTGTAGGGACAGAGAAGGACAGTGAGGGAAACTATCAGTGTGCTATTCTGTGCTAAACCAATCTTGCTGAACCATATTTGAAATCCTTGAGTTTAGGGACAGAGAAGGACACTCATGGAAACTATCAGTGTGCTATTCTGTGCTAAATCTTGTTTGTAGGGACAGAGAAGGACAGTGAGGGAAACTGTCAGTGTGCTATTCTGTTCTAAACCAATCTTGCTGAACCATATTTGAAATCCTTGAGTTTAGGGACAGAGAAGGACACTCGTGGAAACTATCAGTGTGCTATTCTGTGCTAAATCTTGTTTGTAGGGACAGAGAAGGACAGTGTGGGAAACTGTCAGTGTGCTATTCTGTTCTAAACCAATCTTGCTGAACCATATTTGAAATCCTTGAGTTTAGGGACAGAGAAGGACACTCGTGGAAACTATCAGTGTGCTATTCTGTGCTAAATCTTGTTTGTAGGGACAGAGAAGGACAGTGAGGGAAACTGTCAGTGTGCTATTCTGTTCTAAACCAATCTTGCTGAACCATATTTGAAATCCTTGAGTTTAGGGACAGAGAGGTACAGTGAGGGAAAGTGTCAGTGTGCTATTCTGTTCTAAACCAATCTTGCTGAACCATATTTGAAATCCTTGAGTTTAGGGACAGAGAGGTACAGTGAGGGAAACTGTCAGTGTGCTATTCTGTTCTAAACCAATCTTGCTGAACCATATTTGAAATCCTTGAGTTTAGGGACAGAGAGGTACAGTGAGGGAAAGTGTCAGTGTGCTATTCTGTTCTAAACCAATCTTGCTGAACCATATTTGAAATCCTTGAGTTTAGGGACAGAGAAGGACACTCGTGGAAACTATCAGTGTGCTATTCTGTGCTAATCCTTGTTTGTAGGGACAGAGAAGGACAGTGAGGGAAACTGTCAGTGTGCTATTCTGTTCTAAACCAATCTTGCTGAACCATATTTGAAATCCTTGAGTTTAGGGACAGAGAAGGACACTCGTGGAAACTATCATTGTGCTATTCTGTGCTAAATCTTGTTTGTAGGGACAGAGAAGGACAGTGAGGGAAACTGTCAGTGTGCTATTCTGTTCTAAACCAATCTTGCTGAACCATATTTGAAATCCTTGAGTTTAGGGACAGAGAGGTACAGTGAGGGAAAGTGTCAGTGTGCTATTCTGTTCTAAACCAATCTTGCTGAACCATGTTTGAAATCCTTGAGTTTAGGGACAGAGAAGGACACTCGTGGAAACTATCAGTGTGCTATTCTGTGCTAAATCTTGTTTGTAGGGACAGAGAAGGACAGTGAGGGAAACTGTCAGTGTGCTATTCTGTTCTAAACCAATCTTGCTGAACCATATTTGAAATCCTTGAGTTTAGGGACAGAGAAGGACACTCGTGGAAACTATCAGTGTGCTATTCTGTGCTAAATCTTGTTTGTAGGGACAGAGAAGGACAGTGAGGGAAACTGTCAGTGTGCTATTCTGTTCTAAACCAATCTTGCTGAACCATATTTGAAATCCTTGAGTTTAGGGACAGAGAAGGACACTTGTGGAAACTATCAGTGTGCTATTCTGTGCTAATCCTTGTTTGTAGGGACAGAGAAGGACAGTGAGGGAAACTGTCAGTGTGCTATTCTGTTCTAAACCAATCTTTCTGAACCTTATTTGAAATCCTTGAGTTTAGGGACAGAGAAAGACACTCGTGGAAACTATCAGTGTGCTATTCTGTGCTAAATCTTGTTTGTAGGGACAGAGAAGGACAGTGAGGGAAACTGTCAGTGTGCTATTCTGTTCTAAGCCAATCTTGCTGAACCATATTTGAAATCCTTGAGTTTAGGGACAGAGAAGGACACTCGTGGAAACTATCAGTGTGCTATTCTGTGCTAATCCTTGTTTGTAGGGACAGAGAAGGACAGTGAGGGAAACTGTCAGTGTGCTATTCTGTTCTAAACCAATCTTGCTGAACCATATTTGAAATCCTTGAGTTTAGGGACAGAGAAGGACACTCGTGGAAACTATCAGTGTGCTATTCTGTGCTAAATCTTGTTTGTAGGGACAGAGAAGGACAGTGAGGGAAACTGTCAGTGTGCTATTCTGTTCTAAACCAATCTTGCTGAACCATATTTGAAATCCTTGAGTTTAGGGACAGAGAGGTACAGTGAGGGAAAGTGTCAGTGTGCTATTCTGTTCTAAATCAATCTTGCTGAACCATATTTGAAATCCTTGAGTTTAGGGACAGAGAAGGAAACTCGTGGAAACTATCAGTGTGCTATTCTGTGCTAAATCTTTTTTGTAGGGACAGAGAAGGACAGTGAGGGAAACTATCAGTGTGCTATTCTGTGCTAAACCAATCTTGCTGAACCACATTTGAAATCCTTGAGTTTAGGGACAGAGAAGGACACTCATGGAAACTATCAGTGTGCTATTCTGTGCTAAATCTTGTTTGTAGGGACAGAGAAGGACAGTGAGGGAAACTGTCAGTGTGCTATTCTGTTCTAAACCAATCTTGCTGAACCATATTTGAAATCCTTGAGTTTAGGGACAGAGAAGGACACTCGTGGAAACTATCAGTGTGCTATTCTGTGCTAAATCTTGTTTGTAGGGACAGAGAAGGACAGTGAGGGAAACTGTCAGTGTGCTATTCTGTTCTAAACCAATCTTGCTGAACCATATTTGAAATCCTTGAGTTTAGGGACAGAGAAGGACACTCGTGGAAACTATCAGTGTGCTATTCTGTGCTAAATCTTGTTTGTAGGGACAGAGAAGGACAGTGAGGGAAACTGTCAGTGTGCTATTCTGTTCTAAACCAATCTTGCTGAACCATATTTGAAATCCTTGAGTTTAGGGACAGAGAGGTACAGTGAGGGAAAGTGTCAGTGTGCTATTCTGTTCTAAACCAATCTTGCTGAACCGTATTTGAAATCCTTGAGTTTAGGGACAGAGAGGTACAGTGAGGGAAACTGTCAGTGTGCTATTCTGTTCTAAACCAATCTTGCTGAACCATATTAGAAATCCTTGAGTTTAGGGACAGAGAGGTACAGTGAGGGAAAGTGTCAGTGTGCTATTCTGTTCTAAACCAATCTTGCTGAACCATATTTGAAATCCTTGAGTTTAGGGACAGAGAAGGACACTCGTGGAAACTATCAGTGTGCTATTCTGTGCTAATCCTTGTTTGTAGGGACAGAGAAGGACAGTGAGGGAAACTGTCAGTGTGCTATTCTGTTCTAAACCAATCTTGCTGAACCATATTTGAAATCCTTGAGTTTAGGGACAGAGAAGGACACTCGTGGAAACTATCAGTGTGCTATTCTGTGCTAAATCTTGTTTGTAGGGACAGAGAAGGACAGTGAGGGAAACTGTCAGTGTGCTATTCTGTTCTAAACCAATCTTGCTGAACCATATTTGAAATCCTTGAGTTTAGGGACAGAGAGGTACAGTGAGGGAAAGTGTCAGTGTGCTATTCTGTTCTAAACCAATCTTGCTGAACCATGTTTGAAATCCTTGAGTTTAGGGACAGAGAAGGACACTCGTGGAAACTATCAGTGTGCTATTCTGTGCTAAATCTTGTTTGTAGGGACAGAGAAGGACAGTGAGGGAAACTGTCAGTGTGCTATTCTGTTCTAAACCAATCTTGCTGAACCATATTTGAAATCCTTGAGTTTAGGGACAGAGAGGTACAGTGAGGGAAAGTGTCAGTGTGCTATTCTGTTCTAAACCAATCTTGCTGAACCATATTTGAAATCCTTGAGTTTAGGGACAGAGAAGGACACTCGTGGAAACTATCAGTGTGCTATTCTGTGCTAAATCTTGTTTGTAGGGACAGAGAAGGACAGTGAGGGAAACTATCAGTGTGCTATTCTGTGCTAAACCAATCTTGCTGAACCATATTTGAAATCCTTGAGTTTAGGGACAGAGAAGGACACTCGTGGAAACTATCAGTGTGCTATTCTGTGCTAAATCTTGTTTGTAGGGACAGAGAAGGACAGTGAGGGAAACTGTCAGTGTGCTATTCTGTTCTAAACCAATCTTGCTGAACCATATTTGAAATCCTTGAGTTTAGGGACAGAGAGGTACAGTGAGATAAAGTGTCAGTGTGCTATTCTGTTCTAAACCAATCTTGCTGAACCATATTTGAAATCCTTGAGTTTAGGAACAGAGAAGGACACTCGTGGAAACTATCAGTGTGCTATTCTGTGCTAAATCTTGTTTGTAGGGACAGAGAAGGACAGTGAGGGAAACTGTCAGTGTGCTATTCTGTTCTAAACCAATCTTGCTGAACCATATTTGAAATCCTTGAGTTTAGGGACAGAGAAGGACACTCGTGGAAACTATCAGTGTGCTATTCTGTGCCAAATCTTGTTTGTAGGGACAGAGAAGGACAGTGAGGGAAACTGTCAGTGTGCTATTCTGTTCTAAACCAATCTTGCTGAACCATATTTGAAATCCTTGAGTTTAGGGACAGAGAAGGACACTTGTGGAAACTATCAGTGTGCTATTCTGTGCTAAATCTTGTTTGTAGGGACAGAGAAGGACAGTGAGGGAAACTGTCAGTGTGCTATTCTGTTCTAAACCAATCTTGCTGAACCATATTTGAAATCCTTGAGTTTAGGGACAGAGAAGGACACTCGTGGAAACTATCAGTGTGCTATTCTGTGCTAAATCTTGTTTGTAGGGACAGAGAAGGACAGTGAGGGAAACTGTCAGTGTGCTATTCTGTTCTAAACCAATCTTGCTGAACCATATTTGAAATCCTTGAGATTAGGGACAGAGAGGTACAGTGAGGGAAAGTGTCAGTGTGCTATTCTGTTCTAAACCAATCTTGCTGAACCATATTTGAAATCCTTGAGTTTAGGGACAGAGAAGGACACTCATGGAAACTATCAGTGTGCTATTCTGTGCTAAATCTTGTTTGTAGGGACAGAGAAGGACAGTGAGGGAAACTGTCAGTGTGCTATTCTGTTCTAAACCAATCTTGCTGAACCTTATTTGAAATCCTTGAGTTTAGGGACAGAGAAAGACACTCGTGGAAACTATCAGTGTGCTATTCTGTGCTAAATCTTGTTTGTAGGGACAGAGAAGGACAGTGAGGGAAACTGTCAGTGTGCTATTCTGTTCTAAGCCAATCTTGCTGAACCATATTTGAAATCCTTGAGTTTAGGGACAGAGAAGGACACTCGTGGAAACTATCAGTGTGCTATTCTGTGCTAATCCTTGTTTGTAGGGACAGAGAAGGACAGTGAGGGAAACTGTCAGTGTGCTATTCTGTTCTAAACCAATCTTGCTGAACCATATTTGAAATCCTTGAGTTTAGGGACAGAGAAGGACACTCGTGGAAACTATCAGTGTGCTATTCTGTGCTAAATCTTGTTTGTAGGGACAGAGAAGGACAGTGAGGGAAACTGTCAGTGTGCTATTCTGTTCTAAACCAATCTTGCTGAACCATATTTGAAATCCTTGAGTTTAGGGACAGAGAAGGACACTCGTGGAAACTATCAGTGTGCTATTCTGTGCTAAATCTTGTTTGTAGGGACAGAGAAGGACAGTGAGGGAAACTGTCAGTGTGCTATTCTGTTCTAAACCAATCTTGCTGAACCATATTTGAAATCCTTGAGTTTAGGGACAGAGAGGTACAGTGAGGGAAAGTGTCAGTGTGCTATTCTGTTCTAAACCAATCTTGCTGAACCATATTTGAAATCCTTGAGTTTAGGAACAGAGAAGGACACTCGTGGAAACTATCAGTGTGCTATTCTGTGCTAAATCTTGTTTGTAGGGACAGAGAAGGACAGTGAGGGAAACTGTCAGTGTGCTATTCTGTTCTAAACCAATCTTGCTGAACCATATTTGAAATCCTTGAGTTTAGGGACAGAGAAGGACACTCGTGGAAACTATCAGTGTGCTATTCTGTGCCAAATCTTGTTTGTAGGGACAGAGAAGGACAGTGAGGGAAACTGTCAGTGTGCTATTCTGTTCTAAACCAATCTTGCTGAACCATATTTGAAATCCTTGAGTTTAGGGACAGAGAAGGACACTTGTGGAAACTATCAGTGTGCTATTCTGTGCTAAATCTTGTTTGTAGGGACAGAGAAGGACAGTGAGGGAAACTGTCAGTGTGCTATTCTGTTCTAAACCAATCTTGCTGAACCATATTTGAAATCCTTGAGTTTAGGGACAGAGAAGGACACTCGTGGAAACTATCAGTGTGCTATTCTGTGCTAAATCTTGTTTGTAGGGACAGAGAAGGACAGTGAGGGAAACTGTCAGTGTGCTATTCTGTTCTAAACCAATCTTGCTGAACCATATTTGAAATCCTTGAGATTAGGGACAGAGAGGTACAGTGAGGGAAAGTGTCAGTGTGCTATTCTGTTCTAAACCAATCTTGCTGAACCATATTTGAAATCCTTGAGTTTAGGGACAGAGAAGGACACTCATGGAAACTATCAGTGTGCTATTCTGTGCTAAATCTTGTTTGTAGGGACAGAGAAGGACAGTGAGGGAAACTGTCAGTGTGCTATTCTGTTCTAAACCAATCTTGCTGAACCTTATTTGAAATCCTTGAGTTTAGGGACAGAGAAAGACACTCGTGGAAACTATCAGTGTGCTATTCTGTGCTAAATCTTGTTTGTAGGGACAGAGAAGGACAGTGAGGGAAACTGTCAGTGTCCTATTCTGTTCTAAGCCAATCTTGCTGAACCATATTTGAAATCCTTGAGTTTAGGGACAGAGAAGGACACTCGTGGAAACTATCAGTGTGCTATTCTGTGCTAATCCTTGTTTGTAGGGACAGAGAAGGACAGTGAGGGAAACTGTCAGTGTGCTATTCTGTTCTAAACCAATCTTGCTGAACCATATTTGAAATCCTTGAGTTTAGGGACAGAGAAGGACACTCGTGGAAACTATCAGTGTGCTATTCTGTGCTAAATCTTGTTTGTAGGGACAGAGAAGGACAGTGAGGGAAACTGTCAGTGTGCTATTCTGTTCTAAACCAATCTTGCTGAACCATATTTGAAATCCTTGAGTTTAGGGACAGAGAGGTACAGTGAGGGAAAGTGTCAGTGTGCTATTCTGTTCTAAATCAATCTTGCTGAACCATATTTGAAATCCTTGAGTTTAGGGACAGAGAAGGAAACTCGTGGAAACTATCAGTGTGCTATTCTGTGCTAAATCTTTTTTGTAGGGACAGAGAAGGACAGTGAGGGAAACTATCAGTGTGCTATTCTGTGCTAAACCAATCTTGCTGAACCATATTTGAAATCCTTGAGTTTAGGGACAGAGAAGGACACTCATGGAAACTATCAGTGTGCTATTCTGTGCTAAATCTTGTTTGTAGGGACAGAGAAGGACAGTGAGGGAAACTGTCAGTGTGCTATTCTGTTCTAAACCAATCTTGCTGAACCATATTTGAAATCCTTGAGTTTAGGGACAGAGAAGGACACTCGTGGAAACTATCAGTGTGCTATTCTGTGCTAAATCTTGTTTGTAGGGACAGAGAAGGACAGTGAGGGAAACTGTCAGTGTGCTATTCTGTTCTAAACCAATCTTGCTGAACCATATTTGAAATCCTTGAGTTTAGGGACAGAGAAGGACACTCGTGGAAACTATCAGTGTGCTATTCTGTGCTAAATCTTGTTTGTAGGGACAGAGAAGGACAGTGAGGGAAACTGTCAGTGTGCTATTCTGTTCTAAACCAATCTTGCTGAACCATATTTGAAATCCTTGAGTTTAGGGACAGAGAGGTACAGTGAGGGAAAGTGTCAGTGTGCTATTCTGTTCTAAACCAATCTTGCTGAACCGTATTTGAAATCCTTGAGTTTAGGGACAGAGAGGTACAGTGAGGGAAACTGTCAGTGTGCTATTCTGTTCTAAACCAATCTTGCTGAAACATATTAGAAATCCTTGAGTTTAGGGACAGAGAGGTACAGTGAGGGAAAGTGTCAGTGTGCTATTCTGTTCTAAACCAATCTTGCTGAACCATATTTGAAATCCTTGAGTTTAGGGACAGAGAAGGACACTCGTGGAAACTATCAGTGTGCTATTCTGTGCTAATCCTTGTTTGTAGGGACAGAGAAGGACAGTGAGGGAAACTGTCAGTGTGCTATTCTGTTCTAAACCAATCTTGCTGAACCATATTTGAAATCCTTGAGTTTAGGGACAGAGAAGGACACTCGTGGAAACTATCAGTGTGCTATTCTGTGCTAAATCTTGTTTGTAGGGACAGAGAAGGACAGTGAGGGAAACTGTCAGTGTGCTATTCTGTTCTAAACCAATCTTGCTGAACCATATTTGAAATCCTTGAGTTTAGGGACAGAGAGGTACAGTGAGGGAAAGTGTCAGTGTGCTATTCTGTTCTAAACCAATCTTGCTGAACCATGTTTGAAATCCTTGAGTTTAGGGACAGAGAAGGACACTCGTGGAAACTATCAGTGTGCTATTCTGTGCTAAATCTTGTTTGTAGGGACAGAGAAGGACAGTGAGGGAAACTGTCAGTGTGCTATTCTGTTCTAAACCAATCTTGCTGAACCATATTTGAAATCCTTGAGTTTAGGGACAGAGAGGTACAGTGAGGGAAAGTGTCAGTGTGCTATTCTGTTCTAAACCAATCTTGCTGAACCATATTTGAAATCCTTGAGTTTAGGAACAGAGAAGGACACTCGTGGAAACTATCAGTGTGCTATTCTGTGCTAAATCTTGTTTGTAGGGACAGAGAAGGACAGTGAGGGAAACTGTCAGTGTGCTATTCTGTTCTAAACCAATCTTGCTGAACCATATTTGAAATCCTTGAGTTTAGGGACAGAGAAGGACACTCGTGGAAACTATCAGTGTGCTATTCTGTGCCAAATCTTGTTTGTAGGGACAGAGAAGGACAGTGAGGGAAACTGTCAGTGTGCTATTCTGTTCTAAACCAATCTTGCTGAACCATATTTGAAATCCTTGAGTTTAGGGACAGAGAAGGACACTTGTGGAAACTATCAGTGTGCTATTCTGTGCTAAATCTTGTTTGTAGGGACAGAGAAGGACAGTGAGGGAAACTGTCAGTGTGCTATTCTGTTCTAAACCAATCTTGCTGAACCATATTTGAAATCCTTGAGTTTAGGGACAGAGAAGGACACTCGTGGAAACTATCAGTGTGCTATTCTGTGCTAAATCTTGTTTGTAGGGACAGAGAAGGACAGTGAGGGAAACTGTCAGTGTGCTATTCTGTTCTAAACCAATCTTGCTGAACCATATTTGAAATCCTTGAGATTAGGGACAGAGAGGTACAGTGAGGGAAAGTGTCAGTGTGCTATTCTGTTCTAAACCAATCTTGCTGAACCATATTTGAAATCCTTGAGTTTAGGGACAGAGAAGGACACTCATGGAAACTATCAGTGTGCTATTCTGTGCTAAATCTTGTTTGTAGGGACAGAGAAGGACAGTGAGGGAAACTGTCAGTGTGCTATTCTGTTCTAAACCAATCTTGCTGAACCTTATTTGAAATCCTTGAGTTTTGGGACAGAGAAAGACACTCGTGGAAACTATCAGTGTGCTATTCTGTGCTAAATCTTGTTTGTAGGGACAGAGAAGGACAGTGAGGGAAACTGTCAGTGTGCTATTCTGTTCTAAGCCAATCTTGCTGAACCATATTTGAAATCCTTGAGTTTAGGGACAGAGAAGGACACTCGTGGAAACTATCAGTGTGCTATTCTGTGCTAATCCTTGTTTGTAGGGACAGAGAAGGACAGTGAGGGAAACTGTCAGTGTGCTATTCTGTTCTAAACCAATCTTGCTGAACCATATTTGAAATCCTTGAGTTTAGGGACAGAGAAGGACACTCGTGGAAACTATCAGTGTGCTATTCTGTGCTAAATCTTGTTTGTAGGGACAGAGAAGGACAGTGAGGGAAACTGTCAGTGTGCTATTCTGTTCTAAACCAATCTTGCTGAACCATATTTGAAATCCTTGAGTTTAGGGACAGAGAGGTACAGTGAGGGAAAGTGTCAGTGTGCTATTCTGTTCTAAATCAATCTTGCTGAACCATATTTGAAATCCTTGAGTTTAGGGACAGAGAAGGAAACTCGTGGAAACTATCAGTGTGCTATTCTGTGCTAAATCTTTTTTGTAGGGACAGAGAAGGACAGTGAGGGAAACTATCAGTGTGCTATTCTGTGCTAAACCAATCTTGCTGAACCATATTTGAAATCCTTGAGTTTAGGGACAGAGAAGGACACTCATGGAAACTATCAGTGTGCTATTCTGTGCTAAATCTTGTTTGTAGGGACAGAGAAGGACAGTGAGGGAAACTGTCAGTGTGCTATTCTGTTCTAAACCAATCTTGCTGAACCATATTTGAAATCCTTGAGTTTAGGGACAGAGAAGGACACTCGTGGAAACTATCAGTGTGCTATTCTGTGCTAAATCTTGTTTGTAGGGACAGAGAAGGACAGTGAGGGAAACTGTCAGTGTGCTATTCTGTTCTAAACCAATCTTGCTGAACCATATTTGAAATCCTTGAGTTTAGGGACAGAGAAGGACACTCGTGGAAACTATCAGTGTGCTATTCTGTGCTAAATCTTGTTTGTAGGGACAGAGAAGGACAGTGAGGGAAACTGTCAGTGTGCTATTCTGTTCTAAACCAATCTTGCTGAACCATATTTGAAATCCTTGAGTTTAGGGACAGAGAGGTACAGTGAGGGAAAGTGTCAGTGTGCTATTCTGTTCTAAACCAATCTTGCTGAACCGTATTTGAAATCCTTGAGTTTAGGGACAGAGAGGTACAGTGAGGGAAACTGTCAGTGTGCTATTCTGTTCTAAACCAATCTTGCTGAACCATATTAGAAATCCTTGAGTTTAGGGACAGAGAGGTACAGTGAGGGAAAGTGTCAGTGTGCTATTCTGTTCTAAACCAATCTTGCTGAACCATATTTGAAATCCTTGAGTTTAGGGACAGAGAAGGACACTCGTGGAAACTATCAGTGTGCTATTCTGTGCTAATCCTTGTTTGTAGGGACAGAGAAGGACAGTGAGGGAAACTGTCAGTGTGCTATTCTGTTCTAAACCAATCTTGCTGAACCATATTTGAAATCCTTGAGTTTAGGGACAGAGAAGGACACTCGTGGAAACTATCAGTGTGCTATTCTGTGCTAAATCTTGTTTGTAGGGACAGAGAAGGACAGTGAGGGAAACTGTCAGTGTGCTATTCTGTTCTAAACCAATCTTGCTGAACCATATTTGAAATCCTTGAGTTTAGGGACAGAGAGGTACAGTGAGGGAAAGTGTCAGTGTGCTATTCTGTTCTAAACCAATCTTGCTGAACCATGTTTGAAATCCTTGAGTTTAGGGACAGAGAAGGACACTCGTGGAAACTATCAGTGTGCTATTCTGTGCTAAATCTTGTTTGTAGGGACAGAGAAGGACAGTGAGGGAAACTGTCAGTGTGCTATTCTGTTCTAAACCAATCTTGCTGAACCATATTTGAAATCCTTGAGTTTAGGGACAGAGAGGTACAGTGAGGGAAAGTGTCAGTGTGCTATTCTGTTCTAAACCAATCTTGCTGAACCATATTTGAAATCCTTGAGTTTAGGGACAGAGAAGGACACTCGTGGAAACTATCAGTGTGCTATTCTGTGCTAAATCTTGTTTGTAGGGACAGAGAAGGACAGTGAGGGAAACTATCAGTGTGCTATTCTGTGCTAAACCAATCTTGCTGAACCATATTTGAAATCCTTGAGTTTAGGGACAGAGAAGGACACTCGTGGAAACTATCAGTGTGCTATTCTGTGCTAAATCTTGTTTGTAGGGACAGAGAAGGACAGTGAGGGAAACTGTCAGTGTGCTATTCTGTTCTAAACCAATCTTGCTGAACCATATTTGAAATCCTTGAGTTTAGGGACAGAGAGGTACAGTGAGATAAAGTGTCAGTGTGCTATTCTGTTCTAAACCAATCTTGCTGAACCATATTTGAAATCCTTGAGTTTAGGAACAGAGAAGGACACTCGTGGAAACTATCAGTGTGCTATTCTGTGCTAAATCTTGTTTGTAGGGACAGAGAAGGACAGTGAGGGAAACTGTCAGTGTGCTATTCTGTTCTAAACCAATCTTGCTGAACCATATTTGAAATCCTTGAGTTTAGGGACAGAGAAGGACACTCGTGGAAACTATCAGTGTGCTATTCTGTGCCAAATCTTGTTTGTAGGGACAGAGAAGGACAGTGAGGGAAACTGTCAGTGTGCTATTCTGTTCTAAACCAATCTTGCTGAACCATATTTGAAATCCTTGAGTTTAGGGACAGAGAAGGACACTTGTGGAAACTATCAGTGTGCTATTCTGTGCTAAATCTTGTTTGTAGGGACAGAGAAGGACAGTGAGGGAAACTGTCAGTGTGCTATTCTGTTCTAAACCAATCTTGCTGAACCATATTTGAAATCCTTGAGTTTAGGGACAGAGAAGGACACTCGTGGAAACTATCAGTGTGCTATTCTGTGCTAAATCTTGTTTGTAGGGACAGAGAAGGACAGTGAGGGAAACTGTCAGTGTGCTATTCTGTTCTAAACCAATCTTGCTGAACCATATTTGAAATCCTTGAGATTAGGGACAGAGAGGTACAGTGAGGGAAAGTGTCAGTGTGCTATTCTGTTCTAAACCAATCTTGCTGAACCATATTTGAAATCCTTGAGTTTAGGGACAGAGAAGGACACTCATGGAAACTATCAGTGTGCTATTCTGTGCTAAATCTTGTTTGTAGGGACAGAGAAGGACAGTGAGGGAAACTATCAGTGTGCTATTCTGTGCTAAACCAATCTTGCTGAACCATATTTGAAATCCTTGAGTTTAGGGACAGAGAAGGACACTCATGGAAACTATCAGTGTGCTATTCTGTGCTAAATCTTGTTTGTAGGGACAGAGAAGGACAGTGAGGGAAACTGTCAGTGTGCTATTCTGTTCTAAACCAATCTTGCTGAACCATATTTGAAATCCTTGAGTTTAGGGACAGAGAGGTACAGTGAGAGAAAGTGTCAGTGTGCTATTCTGTTCTAAACCAATCTTGCTGAACCATATTTGAAATCCTTGAGTTTAGGGACAGAGAAGGACACTCGTGGAAACTATCAGTGTGCTATTCTGTGCTAAATCTTGTTTGTAGGGACAGAGAAGGACAGTGAGGGAAACTGTCAGTGTGCTATTCTGTTCTAAACCAATCTTGCTGAACCATATTTGAAATCCTTGAGTTTAGGGACAGAGAAGGACACTCGTGGAAACTATCAGTGTGCTATTCTGTGCTAAATCTTGTTTGTAGGGACAGAGAAGGACAGTGAGGGAAACTGTCAGTGTGCTATTCTGTTCTAAACCAATCTTGCTGAACCATATTTGAAATCCTTGAGTTTAGGGACAGAGAAGGACACTCGTGGAAACTATCAGTGTGCTATTCTGTGCTAAATCTTGTTTGTAGGGACAGAGAAGGACAGTGAGGGAAACTGTCAGTGTGCTATTCTGTTCTAAACCAATCTTGCTGAACCATATTTGAAATCCTTGAGTTTAGGGACAGAGAAGGACACTCGTGGAGACTTTCAGTGTGCTATTCTGTGCTAAATCTTGTTTGTAGGGACAGAGAAGGACAGTGAGGGAAACTATCAGTGTGCTATTCTGTGCTAAACCAATCTTGCTGAACCATATTTGAAATCCTTGAGTTTAGGGACAGAGAAGGACACTTGTGGAAACTATCAGTGTGCTATTCTGTGCTAAATCTTGTTTGTAGGGACAGAGAAGGACAGTGAGGGAAACTATCAGTGTGCTATTCTGTGCTAAACCAATCTTGCTGAACCATATTTGAAATCCTTGTGTTTAGGGACAGAGAAGGATAGGCAGGGGACAGTGTCAGTGTCATTGTTGCTAAGCCTCCTGCACAGTATACACCTGAAGGTAGCCCTTATTGCTGTTTTTCCCATCTCCCTGCAGGCCATCCATTAAAATGTCTGGAAGGCAAACAAGGAGAGGCAGACAGTCAGGAGGCAAAAAAAGAGGGCAAGCAAGCTCTGTGTCTGGGGGCAACAGTGCTGGTCGTGGACGCGGTGCATTGTCATCAGCACATGGCCATGGGACACGCTTGTCCTTCTTTTCGGCAGCTGGACATGTTGAGCCACATCATGACGAAGACTTGGTAGAGTGGATGACCAAGCCCACCTCATCCTCCTCATCCTCTCTCACCCAGGCTCAGGGTACTGGCAAAGCAGCTGCCAAAGCGTCCTCTTCTCTGGTATCATTATCTTCATTAGTCAATCCTTCCCTAGACCCACCATGTCCTCCTCCTGAGGAGTCCCCCGAACTGTTTGAGCACAGTGTTGGGTACATGCTCCAGGAGGATGCCCAGCGTTTCGAAGGATCTGATGATGATACCCAGATAGAGGAAGGCAGTAGCGTGAGAGCAGAGAGAGGGGATGCTCACGAAGGACACCAATCTGGTAGTCATGCTACAGCAGCTGCAGCATACTGCCAGATTGGCTCCAGTGATGAGGAGGGAGGGGATGATGAGGTCACTGACTCCACGTGGGTGCCTAATAGGAGAGAGGAGGAGGAGGAGGATGAGGAGGAGGCACATCTCCAACGAGGCAGGATGCCCTTGGGTGGCCAGCGTATGGGCAGCACACCGACGGAATCACACCGCAGAGCTCCGCCTGTGCAGGGCGCTGCCTCTGCCCGTCATTCAAAAAGTTCTTTGGTGTGGGCCTTTTTTGAGGCGAGTGCATCAGATCGCACAGCTGCTGTTTGCAACATATGTCTCAAGCGTATATCGCGTGGCCAAAACATCAGCCGCTTGGGCACCACATGCTTGATCAGACATATGTTGACCTGCCATGCAGCTCGTTGGCAAGCCTACCTTAAAGACCCACACCAAAGAACAAAGCGGACCTCTCCTTGCACCGCATCAGCTGGGATCTCCAACCCCACTATACCTTCAGTCCTCTCTGAAACCTGCACTGAGAGGAATGAAGGTGTAGAATTAGGTGTGTCACAGCCAAGTACTTGCGGCCACTCTGCTAGCAGTACACCGACGTCCGATTCTAGCAGGCAAATTTCCCTGCCCCAGCTGCTGGACCATCGAAAGAAGTTCACTCCCAGCCATCCACATGCCCAGCGGTTGAATGCTAGCTTGGCTAAATTGCTAGCGCTTCAACTGCTGCCTTTTCAGTTGGTAGACTTGGCCCCCTTCCGTGAGTTTGTGCAATGTGCGGTTCCTCAGTGGCAGGTTCCCAAACGCCACTTTTTCTCACGGAAGGCGATTCCGACTCTCTACAGGCATGTGGAAGGCAATGTCTTGGCCTCGCTGGACAGGGCGGTCAGCGGTAAGGTGCATATTACCGCTGACTCATGGTCCAGCAGGCATGGACAGGGACGTTACCTTTCTTTCACGGCCCATTGGGTCACTCTTTTGGCAGCTGGGAAGG
Source organism: Rana muscosa (assembly GCA_029206835.1). Taxonomy (NCBI): domain Eukaryota; kingdom Metazoa; phylum Chordata; class Amphibia; order Anura; family Ranidae; genus Rana; species Rana muscosa. The sequence goes on from CM055121.1 coordinate 90,715,622, forward strand.
ATGCAGGACAAGGTGCAGTAGTGTTGGAGGTTGTTCCACCTCCACGCCTCCAAAATGCTACTACTGGTTGTGACACACCTCTCTCCTCCACCCCCTCCTCTTCTTCTTCCTCCATGGCCTCTTCCTGTGCTTTGTCCTCGGAACCAGCGGTGCTCCGTAGGCGTTCAAGGGGCTACGCAAGTACGCAGGCAAAAAGATGCCATGCCGTGCTTGCGCTGGTGTGTTTGGGGGACAGGAGCCACACTGGGGCAGAGATCCTGTCTGCTCTGTAGGGGCAGGCCGAGAGGTGGTTGACGCCACGCCAGCTTAAGCCAGGAATGGTGGTTTGCGACAATGGCACCAACCTCCTCTCCGCCCTCCGACAGGGACAACTGACCCATGTGCCCTGTGTGGCTCACGTCCTTAACCTGGTGGTGCAGCGGTTCTTGGGCAGGTACCCGGGCTTACAGGATGTCCTGAGGCAGGCCAGGAAAGTCTGTGTGAATTTCCGCAGATCTTATAATGCCAGTGCTCGCCTGGCTGAGCTGCAAAAGGAGTTGAACCTGCCCAAGAACCACCTTATATGTGACATGCCCACCAGGTGGAACTCAACGTTGGCCATGCTGCAGCGGCTGCACACGCAGCAGAGGGCCATCAATGAGTACCTGTGCGAATACGGCACCAGGACAGGGTCAGGGGAGCTCGTTGTTTTTTCACCACGCCAGTGGGGCATGATCAGGGATGCATGCACTGTCCTGGCACCATTTGAGGAGGCCACGAGAATGGTGAGCAGTGACAGTGCATGCATCAGTGACACTGTACCTCTTGTCCACCTGTTGGAGCACACGCTGCGTGGAATAATGGACAGGGCACTTGAGGCAGAACAGAGGCAGGAAGAGGAGGACTTCCTTGCCTCTCAAGGCCCCCTTTACCGAGACAGTGTTCCTTCTGTCCCACCCATCGCACAGGAAGAGGAGGAGGAGGAGGATTGTGTCAGCATGGAGGTGGAGGCTGGCACTCAGCATCATCAGCAGCAGTCTTTTAGGGATGATTTACAGTCCCAAGAAACCAGTGGACTTGTACGTGGCTGGGAGGAGGTGGCTGCGGATCATGTCGTCCTTAGTGACCCAGAGGACTCCGGACTGAATGCCTCAGCTAACCTACGCTGCATGGCCTCCCTGATCCTGCAAAGTCTGCGGAAGGATCCTCGTATTCTTCGGATCAAGGAGAGGGACCATTACTGGCTGGCCACTCTCCTTGATCCACGGTACAAGGGTAAGGTTGCGGACCTTATCTTACCGTCGCAGAGGGAGCAGAGGATGAGACAACTCCGGGAGGCCTTGCAGAAAGGTCTGTGCAACGCGTTCCCAGAGACTGGGAGGTTACAAACTCCTGGTCCTGGACAACGAGTTGCTGAGGCTTCGGCCAGTCAAAGAAGGAGCGGTGGGGAAGCTGGCCGTCTGACCGATGCGTTCAGACAATTCTTTAGTCCGCAGCCCCAAAGTATGATCGTTTCCAGCAACCATCGCCAGCGTCTGATAAACATGGTGCAGGAATATCTAGGGGCAAGGTCAGACTTGGACACCTTCCCCACCGAAAATCCTCTGGCTTACTGGGTCTTGAGGATGGATCACTGGCCAGAGCTTGCACAGTATGCAATTGAGCTACTGGCCTGTCCTGCATCCAGCGTTCTTTCAGAACGCACATTCAGTGCTGCTGGAGGATTTGTCACGGATCACAGGGTGCGCCTGTCCACCGACTCGGTTGATCGACTGACTTTCATCAAGATGAACCAGTCTTGGATCACCACCAGCTACCACACACCTGATGCTGATATAACAGACTAATTGATTTTAAAATGTCACATCCCTTCAAGACTGATGCTGATGCTGAGTGCCTGTGCTGTTATGTTGACTGGCTATCCTCCTTCTCCTCCTCAATGATCCGATTAATGATGATAGCTTGGAAGATCATTTTGGTTTATGGGTGCCACCACCAGTGGCTAAGGCCCAATTTTTCAGCCCCTGTTTAACAGGGGCGTGTAATTACAATTTTTGATGCAATACTTTGCAACAGGCCTCATTGCTGTGCTCCAAGTACAGTATCTGTGAGTTGTTGCAGTGTTGAGCCACCAGTGCCTAAGGCCCAATTTTTCAGCCCCTGTTCAACAGGGGCATGCAATTATAATTATTGATCTAATAATTCACAGCAGGGCCCATTGCTGCGCCCACCAAGAGTAACTGTCAGGCCTTACAGTGTTGTGTCAACACCACCACCAAAGGCCCAATTTTTCAGCCCCTGTTCAACAGGGGCATGCAATTATAATTATTGATCTAATAATTCACAGCAGGGCCCATTGCTGCGCCCACCAAGAGTAACTGTCACGCCTTACAGTGTTGTGGCACCAGCACCACCATCAAAGGCCCAATTTTTACTACCACTGTTCAACAATTATATGTTATTACAATTCCTGATATAATAGTTGACAGCAGGGCGTTCCAGCACCCACCAAGAGTAACTGTGAGTGCTTACAGTGTTGTGCCAACACCAACACCTAAGGGGCCAATTTCTGCAGAGTATATACGGCAGGTCCCTACTTTCAAACATCCAACTTACAAACGACTACTACTTGCAAACGGAAGAAGACAACAGGAAGTGAGAGGAAATCTACCCCTTGGAAGGGAAATTCTCTCCTGTAAGAATTAATATGGGAGAAACGTGTCTCCTCTCTACTGATGCTTTATCACCAATCCTTGTTTCAATAAAAACACCAAATTTCAAAAACAGTTGTCATTGGGACGCAAAGTGAAGTGAAATGTTCTGAACAGGGGCACAGACAGCAAAACAAATGTTACAGGGGTGATAACCCTTCCCTATGTTTTCCAAAAAGCTTAAAAATAGGTATTTGGGCTGGAGCTACACTTAAACAATGTAGCTGTTCAAAATTACAAACAGATTCTACATAAGAACAAACCTACAGTCCCTGTCTTGTATGCACCGCCTGTATACGGCTGTTCAGAGTATATAGGGCCTTTTTTATTTTGTGTGCGGGGTTCCCTTTAATATCCATACAAGACCCAAAGTGGCTGGTAATGGGCTGGGGTGGGGGGGGGGGGTTGATGGGGTAGCTATGCCATTTTTCTTAAAGATTTTCATCCATATTACCGGGACCAGACATTACATTAAAGCCGCAAGCAGTTTTAAATGGCTTTTTTTTCCTTTAGAAATGTTATTTTGTGCAGGGACAGTTCTAAACACGGGAAACACGTGGGACTTCACAGGCATACTTTAGACACCCCCCAGGTACAATATTTAAAGGAATATTTGATTTTTTTTTTCACTTTATGCATCATTAACCACTTCAATACCATGCACTTATACAGCTTCCTGCCCAAGCCAATTTTGAGCTTTCAGCACTGTCGCAATTTGAATGACAATTGCGCGGTCATGCTACACTGTACCCAAACAAATTTTTTATCATTTTGTTCCCACAAATAGAGCTTTATTTTGGTGGTATTTGATCGCCTCTGCGATTTTTATTTTTTGCACAACAAATAAAAAAAGAGCGATTTTTTAAAAAAAAACTAAGTTTTTCTTTGTTTCTGTTAATTTTTTTGTAAACAAGTACCTTTTCTACTTCAATGACGGGCACTGATAAGGTGGCACTGAAGGGCACTGATAAGGCGACACTGATGGGCACCGATGAGGTGGCACCAATGAGGTGGCACTGATGAGGTGGCACTGATGGGCACTGATGATGGGCACTGATAGGCGGCACTCATGGGCACTGATATGTGACACTGGTATGCGGCACTGATGGGCACTCATAGGTGGAATTGATTGGCACTCATAGGCGGTACTGATTGGCACTCATAGGCGGCACTGATTGGCACTCATAGGCGGCACTGATGGGCACTCATGGGCGGCACTGATGGGCACTTATGGGTGGCACTGATAGGTGGCATGGACGGGCACTGATAGGTGGGCACAGATTGGCATGAATGGGCACGGATGGGCACTGATAGGTGGCACTGATGGACACTAGTAGGTGGCATTGGTGGCACTGGTGCCCAGCAATGCCAGCCACCACACATTGTGAAAGTGCCAGTCAGTGCCCATTTGTGGGCACTGATTGGCATATTTTTTTTAATGTTTTTATTTTATTTATTTGTTTTTACTACATGTGGATGGCCATGGGGGCCATCCACATGATTGGGGCTTCCCTGGTGGTCCTGGGGGGCTTCCCTGGTGGTCTAGTGTGGGTATCCGAGGGGGGGCTGCGCTGATAAACAATCAGCGCTAACCCCCCCTGTCAGGAGAGCCGCCGATCGGCTCTCCTCTACTCGCGTCTGTCAGACAGTGAGGAAGAGCCGATCAACGGCTCTTCCTGTTTACATTGTGATCAGCCGTGATTCGACACGGCTGATCACGTGGTAAAAAGCCTCCGACAGAGGCTTCTTACCGAGATCAGTGTAGCGGTGGGTCAGACTGACCCACGATCCACCGATCGCCGCGATGCGCGCCCCCCGGGCGCGCGGCGGCTGTTATCCACCCTGGACGTCATATGACGTCCAGGGTGGATAACAGAACCACTTCCCGGACGTCAATCTGCTATTGACTGGGCGGGAAGTGGTTAAAATGACTGCTCCCGGAAAACGTCCGTTTTTAAAACTTCTTTTTGCATTGATACATGTCCCCTGGTGCAGAACCCGGGTTCCCAAACTCTTTTTAGGACAATAACATGGATAATAGTCGTTATAATTAGCACTTTAGAATCCGAACATTCGCATCCATTGTATTTAATAGGGTTCTAATGTTCGTGCAAACTTTCGGTCCGTTCGCGGGTTCTGGTGCGAACCGAACCCGGGGGTGTTCGGCTCATCACTAGTCAACAGTCACACTAAGGGTATACCAAATTAAACGTTTTACCACTTGTGCAACACAGTACATTGTTTAACATTTGACCTGCCCGTGCAAAAGGCAGTATGTTGGGCGCACCATCAGGACTTTCACCATTAGGGTGAATGAACATATATCTAACATTAAAAGTGGTAAGACCAATCGTAGTATTCCCCGTCATTATCTCGAGCATCATGATCGTGACCCCACGGGGACACAATTTTTGGTGATTGATCAATTTGTTTCACATTGGAGGGGAGAGTCCCATATCCGAGGAGTATCCCGCCTTGAAACATATTGGATCTATGAACTCCGTACCTATGCGCCCTTCGGTATGAATGTGGAGTGGGATATAAATTCCAACTTAGCAAAGAGAAGGCGATGCCTATTGTGGATGCAAGTGCTGCACACCCCTGATAGAACTTTAGAAAGAGTGAAAATACCCCTAGGCATTTTATGTTGCAGCTAAAAATAAAAAATTGAGATTGTTTATAAAAGTATAAATTTTATTTTATATAAACATGGTTAATAGGAATCAGGACATGAGCTCCAAATTACATATTGGTAAAATATACACATCTAAAACATCCAATTGGGTGTAATACCACATGGGAAATTTATGGGTGAAAGGAACGCAATAGCTCCAACGCGTTTCGACCTTGACAATAGTAGCGGTCTTCTTCAGGGGGAATACGTTTTGCACACTTAATTTCTATAATAAAGCATATGTATGTCAGTAAAATGCAAAAGAACCACCAATAAAAGAAAACCACCTTGCAAAGGCACCTATTAGATGCATTGCTGGTGGGTATATAATACTGGATATGAACGTTTCAGATATTCATGATATTTAGAATCATGGAGTACATACCCAAGTGGACATCGACAGCCTGGACTGGTGATCGCCAGGTAGCCCCACCGTCAAGAAACACCAGCGGAAACTCTCCTGGACTAGCAAGGGGAGGGGATCAGATGGAATGCCCTGTAGGGCGTACAGTAAGCAGCCTGGGAGAACCACACAGGCCTACGAGAGGTCACGACTTGCAACCCTGCCACCCCTGAGGGGGTGATGGGGGGTGCGGGGAGGACCAGGGAAGGGGCCCACGGGGTGTGGGACGGTAGGTCCTGTGCACACCCGGCCTGCCCAGAATAGGCAGAGGGGAATGAGGGAGGGACTGGTGGGGAAGGAACCCCACTGACCAATCTGGAAGAGACCCTACGAAAGATATCCAAAAAGGTAAAATTAGTATAATATAATGATTTCTAAAAGAAGCATTTATTGTAATAGTGGGTTATCCCTATGAGAAGAAAAGAAAATGTGAAAAAGAAAAGGGGGGAAAAAATGGGAAAAGAAACTTGCGTGGTGAAAATATGATGATGATAGAATGCATGAAAAAAATGAGAAAAACGATGTGACTGTGTTGTGTATGGGACGAATGTGAGTGAAGAGAGGAAATGTGTTGGGTGTGTAATGGATGTGGAAAAACTAATTGGATAAAGAAAAACAAAGAAAGGACTATGTGAAAACAAACAGACTTGTGTGAATAAGTGTGTGAACATGGGATGAGAATGGAAAAGGAGAGGAAGAAGAGGAGAAAAGAGGGAAAACTGAAAAATATTGTGAAATGTGTGAAAGTAAGAAGTGTGTGCAAAATGAGTGACTGGGAAGTGAGTGTATCAAAATGAACAACATAATATGTGTGAAAGATGAAAAGTGATTGGTAAAACTGTGGGGCTCAATGTTAAAGTATAATGATGAAATGTGTGAAGTGTAAAAAAGTGTGGCAATAAATGAAAACTAATACAAGGTTAAGAAAGAAGGAATATTGGGTTACCTAATGTGTGAAGAAAGGGCGTATATGTAGAACCATCATGGTTGATAAATGGAAAGAAATCCCATAGGCTTTGCTGTAGTTTTAAAGTATCCAAAGCATACACGAATTGGTATGCTGACATGTAAAAGGAGAAAATTCAGTATTATGAATGGAACAGAGGTATAGGTCTGTAGTGGGGATTGCCATATCAATAAGGCTGTCTACTTACAATTAAAGACCTGCAATGTACATGCACCTCCGTCTCCGTCACCAGACGATTCTGAGTGAGGCTATGCTCAAAAGTTGAAGATTATATTGGTCAGAGGGGCCAATGGGATTGGTGTGTGTGTGGGTACCACCCCCCTCCTAGGGATGTGTCCTCCCTTTGAGCCTTATCAGCGGGAATGATCACGCATGTGGGCTAAGCCCAGTTACCTCCCACTGCCCGTGATGCCCAAGCCGTGGCCACTACCTTCCGCCCCCCCCCCAAGATGACATACACCAACCTCTGTGAGGTGGGGGAGCTGAGACCGCCACGAGCTCCTGGCATTCCGGAAGGACTGGGCATCCCTGGCCGCCGCCATCGATGGCGCCGCCTGAAACGGCGTGAAGTCACCACGCTCCACACGCATTGCGCGCGCATGCGCGATGGAGCAGGCTCGGTCTCCAAGGATCACGGGACGCCACCGGCAGGCTGGACGCTCCCCCTGGTGGCTAGAACCCACTAGGCACCAGGGAGTATGGGCTGAAAAGGACCCAGGGCACCAAGCCTGGGTACCAAAACCCCCCTGCCTGCCGTGAGGCCTGTGGATGCATCTGGAAGCTCACTAACGTCGATCTAAGGTGGGATCCAAAACTGGTGGTTGGTGGTGGGGGAACCATGAGGTCACTCATTTTCCATAGGCCGGTTGCCATCCCTGGGGTATAAAACACACAAAAGAATAAGTCTTAGATAATATCCAAAAGGACATATACATGTTATGCGTAGATACATCATAAATAGCAAATCTTGGAGACACGTTCCATAAATAAATTACAATACAAATTAATCAAGGACAGAGAACAACAACAAATTTTTTTTATCAAAGAATCTCAGCGAGAGAATCTAAAACTAATCAGGATATGTAGACAAGAATATGGTAGTCAAAAGAATGACAGAACATTGTGAAAAAAAGGGGAAAAAACATCCTAATGGTGGGAACAAAGCCCTATATCATATCCATTATTGCTTTTTTCCTGATACAAATCCCTTGAGAAAGGGAGAAAAGGAAATGGATTCGTTCAAGCCTGGATATATATAGTGGCTTGTAACCGAAATATCAATTTTTGTTCGCACTGAAGAAGAGATTTATTCCAATCGCTGCCCCTGGCCGGTATGTGTATCCGGTCAATGGCGACAAATGAAATTTTGGGCATTTTGTTTGTTTTTCTTTATCCAATTAGTTTTTCCACATCCATTACACACCCAACACATTTCCTCTCTTCACTCACATTCGTCCCATACACAACACAGTCACATAGTTTTTCTCGGTTTTTTCATGCATTCTATCATCATCATATTTTCACTACGCAAGTTTCTCTTTTCCCATTTTTCCCCCCTTTTCTTTTTCACATTTTCTTTTCTTCTCATAGGGATAACCCACTATTAAAATAAATGCTTCTTTTAGAAATCATTATATTATACTAATTTTACCTTTTTGGATATCTTTCGTAGGGTCTCTTCCAGATTGGTCAGTGGGGTTCCTTCCCCACCAGTCCCTCCCCCATTCCCCTCTGCCTATTCTGGGCAGGCCGGGTGTGCACAGGACCTACCGTCCCACACCCCGTGGGCCCCTTCCCTGGTCCTCCCCGCATCCCCCATCACCCCCTCAGGGGTGGCAGGGTTGCAAGTCGCGACCTCTCGAAGGCCTGTGTGGTTCTCCCAGGCCGCTTACTGTACGCCCTCCAGGGCATTCCATCTGATCCCCTCCCCTTACTAGTCCAGGAGAGTTTCCTCTGGTGTTTCTTGACGGTGGGGCTACCTGGCGATCACCAGTCCAGGCTGTCGATGTCCACTTGGGTATGTACTCCATGATTCTAAATATCATGAATATCTGAAACGTTCATATCCAGTATTATATACCCACCAGCAATGCATCTAATAGGTGTCTTTGCAAGGTGGTTGTCTTTTATTGGTGGTTCTTTTGCATTTTACTGACATACATATGCTTTATTATAGAAATTGTGTGCGCAAAACGTATTCCCCTGAAGAAGACCGCTACTATTGTCAAGGTCGAAACGCGTTGGGACTATTGCGTTCCTTTCACCCATAAATTTCCCATGTGTTATTACACCCAATTGGATGTTTTAGATTATGTGTATATTTTACCAATATGTAATATGGAGCTCATGTCCTGATTCCTATTAACCATGTTTATATAAAATAAAATTTATACTTTTATAAACAATCTCAATTTTTATTTTTAGCTGCAACACAAAACCCCTAGGGGTATTTTCATTCTTTCTATAAATTCCAACTTGGCCTAGTTTTCCCATCCATATTTGTTTTCCATCCAACCTTCATTTGGCCATAGGGTTAATGGTGTCGTTCTGAGGCCATTCCTTGATTCATGTGTATCTTTTTGTAATTTTTATTTTTATTTTTTATTTTTTCCAAAATATGTTTTTCAACTTTTCAGCCGTTTTTATTTTAATGTATACAGTAAACCCCCCTCCATCGCGGGGATTATGTTCCAGACCCACCTGCAATAAGTGAAAATCCGCTAAATAGAAATACCCTATTTAAATACACACTAGGCATGTTCTTATAACTTTCACTGTACTTTAAAAGCATTTTAAGGTCTTTAAACACGCTTTTAAAACAATAGAAACACATTTGAACACATAAAAGATACTGAGAGACATAGCAAGAGCAATGGAAAACACAAAAATATTTAATTAACAATGATTTAATCAATAAAATAATGTTAATAGGTCTTACAGAAAAAAACGCAATATACCGGGACCGCGAAAACTGAACCACGATATAACGGGGGTTTACTGTACTGGCCTTTTGCCAATGCTAGCCAGGTCCAATTGTATTTGAGGCTTCTTTTATGTGAAGAATGTGCTGATTGTTCTTCTTCCACATGATGGCGCTGACTCCGTCACTCACATCAAGTAGTGTATTATAGGTTGAGCCCTATGTACCGCACATACACTACCCCCTTTTTTTCTGTGCTGGCATCCCGTCCCTCGCCGCGGGGCTGCGTGACGGTCGCGACGTCAGTTGAGCGTCGTGGCGTCACAAGCTGTCTGGTGTGGTTAGGTCCGCGCATGCCCGGTGACTAGTATGCGCATCACTGTCCATCAGCCAGGACGTGACGCACCATGTTCCACCTACCCAGGGTGGATGTGCTGGCTCCCGGTGCGTCGCGCCTTGGTCGGCCACGTGCCACCGCAAATGAGGCTATTTCCTTATGGGGGACATATGAATTAGGACTGTAAGTGGAGACAGTTCATGCACCTTCTTACAATCGGGCTCAGGTTTAGCCAATGGGGTGAGAGAGGTGGACACGTGGGCGTTCCATCGCCGCATGTCTCTCCTCCTCCTGTTTTTTCACGGGTTATTCTTAGTCCCCAATTGGCTGCCACTGGGTTCACTTCCGGTGAGTCATCTTTCTGTCACTGTCGACCTAGGAAGTTGTTCCCAACTGCGATTTTGATTGGTTTAGAGTTGGAGGTGGCCACTCGTACCTGATCAGGTGGTGGCTTTCCTCCAACCCTGTGTTAGTACCAGAAACCTTTCTGATTGGTCAGAATTCAGTTAGGTTAGGAGTATTTGTTATAAATGTTTGGCAATTTGTGGGAGCTGGTTGATGCCCCTGTTGAAGTACTTGTGTACGAAATGCGTCGGGCTTGGTACACCACTCCACTCATTGCCCTTTTAACCTTATATATTTTGTACTGTGATCACTTTTATATTTGTTGGTTTTTCAATAAACCCACATTTGACTTGCACTATCGGAGCACCTCCTTCATCTTTTTTCTTCCATGTTGTGGTTGACTGAGTTGCTGTTTGGAGTCCTTTTTGTTTTGCCATCTTCTAATCCTGAATAAGGATTCCTCGTTTGGAAGTCTTTTCTTCATCGCCAGAGGACCACGTGGACATCCGGTGTATTCAGAGTCTCCTTTGAGGTCGGGACACCTTCCAAAGAGTTGTTATCTGTGATCTGTTTGGTCCACCTTGAGTCTTCAGACAAGCAGATGCGAATTGCCATTAGGACTTCTTACGCTCTAGCGATCTGCCTAATAAGTAGATCCACCGGTTCCGGTCAGAGTATTCCACCTTACTCCTTTGCAAGAAGGTTTATGTTGATGACCCACACTGTTTCACGTCTGGTTCCAGCATCCCATTCTAAGGATATTTGAATGGACGTTTATGTGCACTTATTTAATTTTATTTCCAACTTTGTTGCACCTTGAGGCCATTCTCATTAAGTGGGATTGGGTCTCTATTAATTTTAGCACTACATTTTTACTCACACTCTCTAAAAAAGAGGCTGCATTAAATGTCTGCCCAGTATGAATGCCTCGCTACCTACAATAACAAAAAGGTATGCTGATTTGGTGGTTCCATGCCATGGTATCCTGTGGAACATTGAGTTCATTGTTCCTCAGTCGCTGTCCAATTTTAAATGATTAAAGTTGAAAGAATCGTTGCTGCTTCCTTTGCTAAAATAAATCACCAATGTCTTTCCACCTTGCCTGTGTAGGAGTTGCTATCACCATATTCTTTTCATGTTTCCCCATATGACCTTGCATGTGGATTATACAATAGAATATATAGTCTATTAAGTCAAGCGGATTTCAAAATGTATGGATGCATATTAATGCCCAGCAGCAAGAAACCTGTAAATATAAAAAAAAATTCTATGACAAACAAAAAAAATATTTCTGTTTTTCAGTTTCTATTTTAAAGATACGCTGGCTCAATGTCAAGGACAGGGCCGCCATCAGGATTTTGGGGCCCCTTACACAGCTTCAGGCATGGGCCCCCTGGGGCAGAGGAGAACCGGGGAGTGCTGCCGCCGCAAATTGAGAAGCGGGGGGCTGCCGCGAATTGAGAAGCGGGGGTGCTGCTGCCGCGAATTATTGAGGTCTGGGGGGTTTTGGGTGCTGACGAACAAAAGAACAAAAAAAAGGTAGGGTTGCCATCCAGGGCCCTGGGGACCTCCGGCCTCTGGGGACCTCTGGGCCCCTTACAAATAAAAAAAAAGGATAAAAAAAAGATTTTTATAAAAATAAAAAAAAAGGGGGGGGGTTGCCATCCGGGGCCCTGGGGACCTCTGGGCCCCTTACAAAAAAGAAATTAAAAATAAATAAATAAATAAAGAAAAATGAAAAAAAAATTATATAAAAAAAAGGGGCCCGGATGGCAACCCCCCTTTTTTAAATGTTTTTTTTGTAAGGGGCCCAGAGGTCCCCAGGGGCCCGGAGGTCCCCAGGGGCCCGGGTGGCAACCCCCCTTTTTTTAAATGTTTTTTATTTTTTCTTATTTTTTTTTCGTAAGGGGCTCGGATATCCCCAGGGCCCCGGATGGCAATCCCCCATTGCCGTCCGGGGCCCTGGGGACCTCCGGGCCCCTTACAAAAAAAAAAACATTTTAAAAAAAAGGGGGGTTGCCACCCGGGCCCCTGGGGACCTCTGGGCCCCTTACAAAAAAAAACATAAAAAAAAGGGGGGTTGCCATCCGTGCCCCTTACAGGTGTACTGCCTGTACCCTCCTGATGGCGGCCCTGGTCAAGGACAATTATTGCCAAGATATGCCAGTCCAAAAGCAAGCCCAACATAGCGGGGCAGAAGCTTGCATGGACCATACTTATCAGCACTTCAGTCAGCTAGTCTTCCCGCATACATATTTAGAACTACATTAGTAGGTAGAAGTAGCTTGGAATTTTTTGCATTTTCCCCAAAGAGTACCCCTTTTTATGTGTGTGTTTTTTTGTTTTGTTTTTTAGAACAGAAAGCAAGTTTGTAGGCAGGTTTTTTATTTTTGCATTAGTTAGTGGCTGGCCCAGGCTGTGGGGGGGGGGGGGGGGAGGGTTAAGTAGGTGTGATCACTTTCTGGGCTTTTTGGGCTTTTTAGATCCAACCTACTCACCAGTGATATAATTATGGGAGAAGACTGTGTTCAGGGATTTTGACCCACACTTGACTGCATATGCTGCGCTTTGCAGTCCATCAGAAACACACCGGAGATCCAGAGAGCAGGAGAATGCCAACATGGACAATTGTCTTTCAGAGGTATGTCTGGACAGCTGCTCAGTTGTAGTAAGGGTTAGGAAATTGACTCTATTCACAATGGACTATAATGCTAAAAGACTTTCAGTAAAGTTGCATCAACTGTTCAGAGCCTGGTCTGACGTTGTTTAAATGGGTGCATATTGGTTCTGGTGTATCAAGAGAACCAGGCTCTGTAAAGCACAAAGGGGTATAAAGCTCAGCTACTACAAAAATAGTTAACTAAGAAAGACAAGAATGTAGTTGCTATGAGTAACCAATTACTAACACAAGCAACCAGTCGTTAGGGGCGGTACTTAGTTAATGAGGTCCATGCTATGTGCACGGTGGGACCCCATTCTGTTACTAGGAGTGAGGTAACAGAGGTGTGCTGGACTGTGGGCACAGGCTCAGCATGTCCCTCCTAATGCAACATACAAGTTACAGTGTGTAGTGACATGGTACAGCACTTTTCAGAGGAACTCTGCATTTTTACTGCACACAGTGTAAAGGCTCATATCTCAGTTGGGGGACTTCCTTAAAGTTGTTGGAACTCTAAAAAAAAGAGCTCCTGTTCCCTTATAGCAGATTAAACAGCACAGTGCTGTCTAATCTGCTCCTTTCTTAGCTGTAAAAAACCTGGTTGATCCTGCCTATTCCTGAGTCCCCCTCTGTGTGCTGACCATGGTAATCATGGTAGCTGATCCATGATTACTGTGGTCAGTTTACATGCCTCCGTCATCCCACTGCTTTGTTCTCTCTCCCCCCCCTTCCCTCCCTCCCTGCCTGTCATCTCCTGTGTGTGTGTCTCTCCCCCTCTCCGCCCCTCCTCCTGCCGCTATTAGTAGCTGGCAGTAAAAGTAAAGAAATATTTCTGCCAGCCCCTCTGTTCTAATAATCTATCCTCCACTGTGTACATGTTTTAAACAATGTTTTAAACAATGCCTGTAAATACCTGTTCTGGCCGGTCACGTGACCTCCGGCGGCTCTCCTCTAGCCGCTCTCCTTCCCCGTCTAAAGGCTACAGGGGGAGGGGTTGAGTGGCCAGCACAGCGGTCACATGACCTCCCTGGCTGACGTCAGAGGGGGATCTCGGCCCCTCCTGCTGTAGCCCGTAGATCAGAGGAAAAGAGCGACTGGAGGTCACGTGATCAGCCAGAGGGGATCGAAGATAAGGTATTTACAGGCAACGTTTTAAAAAAACATTTACCCAGTGTAGGATAAATTAATAGAACAGAGGGGCCAGCTGTAATTTTTGTTTTACATTTACAACCACTGTAATGTAAGATTTTTCACACGACCGCAGTCTCTGTTTGGTACCGGGCATTGATGAGTGCATTTCACGTGAAAGCTACCCCTGCTGAGGGCATTCAGAATCCCCCTGCAGAAATTCTATGCAAGGGGTTTCCAGCACTTTATAGGCACACATTTTTTTTAACCACTTGCCCACTGGGCACTTATACCCCCTTCCTAACCAGACCAATATTCAGCTTTCAGTGCGCTCACATTTTGAATGACAATTACTCGGTCATGCAACACTGTACCCATATGAAATTTTGGTCCTTTTTTTCACAGAAATAGAGCTTTCTTTTGGTGGTATTTAATCATCGCTGTTTTTTTATTTTATGCGCTATAAATGAAAAAAGACCAACATTTTGTACAAAAAGTGCATTTTTCTTAGTTTCTGTTTAGCAAATTAGTAATTTTTCTTCATAAATTTTGGCCAAAATGTATACTGCTACATATCTTTGTTAAAAAAAAAAAAAAAAAACAATCTGTGTGTATTATTTGGTCTTTGTGAAAGTTATAGAGTCCACATGCTATGGTGCCAATCACTGAAAATTGATTACACCTGATGTACTCACGGATCTAATTTCTTGAGACACTAAGCCCCCTTTCACACTTATACGACTTGTCCCACGATTTTGGACTGCAAAATCGCATTACAAGTCATTCTCCACAATTTTGAATGACTACCATTCATATTGGCACGACTTTAAGTCGTGCCAACTTCAAAGTAGTTCCTGCACTACTTTTTTTCTGAAGTCGGATCAAAGTCGGATTCCGTATTAACAGATCCGACTTTGGCATGCGACTTGTGCATCACTTGTGCATGAAGGGGAACCCCACGCCAATTTTTTGTGAAAAAAAAAACGGCATGGGTTCCCCCTTCATGGGCATAACGGGCCCATCGGTCTGGTAAGGATTTTAAGAGGAACCCCCATGCAGAAAAAACAACATGGGGTCCCCCCAAAATCCATACCAGACCCTTATCCGAGCACCAGCCCGGCTGGTCAGGAAAGTGGGTGGGGGACGATCGAACGCCCCCCTCCTGAACCATACCAGGCCGCATACCCTCAACATGGGGGGGGTGGGTGCTTTGGGGCACCTTGTCCCCATGTAGATGAGGACAAGGGCCTCTTCCCGACAACCCTGGTCGTTGGTTGTCAGGGTCTGTTGGCAGGGGGGCTTATCGGAATCCAGGAGCCCCCTTTAATAAGGGGGCCACCAGATCCCGGCCCCCCATCCTATGTGAATGAGTATGGGGTACATCGTACCCCTACCCATTCACCTGGGGGAAAAGTGTCAATAAAAAAACACACTACACAGGTTTTTAAAGTAATTTATTAGGCAGCTCCGGGGGTCTTCTTCCGACTTTGGGGGTCTCTTCCGTCTTCTCCGCTCTCTCCTGCCTCTTCTCCCGCTTTTTGGTTCTTCTCCCGCTCTCCGGTTCTTCTGCTGGGCTCCTCCGCTATCTTCTGCTCTTTTTCCGTTATTTTGTTAGTGTTGGCCCGGTCTTCTCTGTCGTCTTCTTCCCTCTTCTCTTCCTCTGATGTTGACTCAATACTCTCTCCCACTGTAATGCCGTGTGTGCGCCGCGCACACGGCATTACAGTGGGAGAGAGCGTTGAGTCAACATCGGAAGAAGAGCGGAGGGAAGAAGACGATGGAGAAGACTGGGCAAGAGCTAGCAAAAGAGCGGGTAAAAGAGCAGAAGAATCCGGCAGAAGACGACCGGACAGTGGGAGGAGAACCGGAGAGCGCAGAGAATAGGCCGGAGAGCGTAGAGAAGAAGGAAGAGACCCCTGGAGCTGCCTAATAAATTACTTTAAAAAGCTGTGTAGTGTGTTTTTGTTTACACTTTTTATTCCAGGTGAATGGGTAGGGGTACGATGTACCTCATACTCATTCACATAGGGTGGGGGGCCGGGATCTGGGGGCCCCCTTATTAAAGGAGGCTCCCAGATTCCGATAAGCCCCCCGCCCGCAGACCCCGACAACCAATGGCCAGGGTTGTCGGGAATGGGGCCCTTGTCCTCATCAACATGGGGCAAGGTGCTTTGGGGTGGGGGGCACAGGGCCCCCCTGCCCCAAAGCACCCACCCCCCATGTTGAGGGCTTGCTGCCTGGTACGGCTTAGGAGGGAGAGGGCACTCGCTCGTCCCCACCCCCTTACCTGACCGGCCGGGCTGATGCTCGGATAAGGGTGTCACGTACCTGGTGGAGATCGAGCTGTAGAGGGGGCTTCTCTTGCACCTCCTGTCCAACACCCCTGATAGTGGTGACAGGGAGTGGAGGACACAGAGTGGCACGAGGGCTGATGTAGCAGATGGCTCTGGCTGGGACTTGGCAGGAACCAGGTAGCTGGAGAGCGCTGGGCTGGAACTGAGAACAGGAGTTCCGTGTCGCTGGATCAGCAGCTGGAAGCGTAACCTGGACGTAAGCCAGTGGGTCATCAACAGCCAGACAGAGCAGGTACCGAGACGTGAGGCAGAGGCAAAGACAGGACACAGGCCAGGTTCGGTACACAGTCGGGCAATGAGGCACAGGAACATCAGGCAGAGGCGGAGTCAAGCACAAGCCGGGATTACAAGTAGGCAGGCGGCGGTCAGGAGGAAGGTTCAGGCAAGCCGGGTCAGGTTTACAGGAAACTGGTACAAATCAGGTAAGTCAGGCACTAGCTGAAAGACCACTCAGCAAAGTGTGCGTGTCACTGACAGGTAGACATGTGCGATTAGTTTAGTACGAATCGAAAATTTGTACGAATTTTTCGAAATTCGTACATTTGTACGAATCCGAATTACGAATTTTGGCTCCAAATTGAAAAGATTTGACATTATAGAGAGAAAAGATTCGACATTATAGAGAGAAAAGATTTGACATTATAGAGAGAAAAGATTCAACATTATAGAGAGAAGATTGCTGCTGGAATTGGGTGGGGGAAGTACATTTCCGGTCGAATCATTCATTCGTTCCGGTCGAATCATTTGTTATACGCGTCGTACGAAATTCGGATTTCGTACGAATCCGAATTGAATTCCGTACACGAATTACGATTTTTTTTTAATACGAAATGGAACGGAACGGAACAAAACTAATTTTTCGACGGATCCCATGTCTACTGGCAGTTTTAAATAGGCAGACCGGCGCCAACGCGCGCATGTGTGCGCGCACGCGCGTGCACATGCGCCAAAACATGTCCTTTCTTGTGCATTTCTTGGAAAGTGCACGTTTGCGCACGGCTGCGTGCTTTTTCTCCGGGTTTCTCTTACATTGCCCCCCCAATGGGCAACCTCCGGATGCCCATTCGTAACATCTTATCGGGGTGAGCCTGGAAGAAAGTCCGTATTAGTCTCTTGGCGTGGAGTTTGGATTCTGGTTCCCAGGAATTGTCTTCGGGTCCATAGCCTTTCCACTTAATTAAATACTGGACGGTGCCCCCCTCGTTTTCTGCAATCTACAATTGTCTCAACTTCATACTCTTCGTTGCCGTTGATCAAAGTAGGTGCTGGTGGGCCCGACTCGCGATCAGGGAAAGGATCTGGTCTAGCGACCTTTAGCAAGGACACGTGAAAGACCGGATGGATCTTATAAGTTGTAGGAAGCACAAGTTCGTAGGCCGCTGGGTTGATCTCCCTTTTGACTGGAAATGGGCCAATATATCTGGGACCCAACTTTTTAGATGGACAGGATATTCTTAGATTGGCAGTGGACAACCATACCTTGTCCCCCACTTGAAGTTTCAGGTCTCCTCTTCTTATCAAAAAATGTTTGTTATCCCGTTGAGCCCTAGAAATGGCATCTTGTAACACTTTGTAATTTAATTGGAGATCACTTACTCTTTCCTGAACTGCAGGGACCGAGGAATCAGGTAAGGTGTCGGGTAAGAAAGCTGGGAAATATCCGTAATTTGCAAAGAACAGGGCTTGTCCTGGGGCTGAATGAACTGCATCGTTGTAAGCAAACTCTGGCAGAGGTAACAGTGAGGCCCAGTCATCTTGTGTAAAGGATGAGAAGCACCGAAGGTACTGCTCTAGGGTCTGATTTGTTCGCTCAGTTTGGCCATTCGTCTGGGGATGGTAAGCTGATGAGAAGCAAGTTTCGATCTTCAGGACCCTACAGAGATCTATCCAGAACTTGGACGTGAACTGCACTCCTCTATCGGAAGTGATGCTGCTAGGTACCCCCTGAAGCCTGACCACTTCTTTGATGAAAGTATGGGCAGTCTCTGTTGCTGAAGGGGTTCCCAACATGGGAATGAAGTGCGCCATCTTCGCGAGTCTGTCCACGACTACAAAGATGGTAGTGAAACTTTCAGATGGGGGAAGTTCAACAATAAAATCCATATTAATCATTTGCCAGGGTCTCTTGGGAATCGGCAATGGTCTCAGTAGACCCCAGGACTTGGTCTTGTCGTTCTTGTTTCGAACACAGACCCCACAGGTACTCACATAGTCTTTACAGTCAGTTCTAAGACTTGGCCACCAAAAGGAGCGTTGCACAAGTTCTGTAGTTTTGGTTACCCCAAAGTGTCCTGCCAAGAGGTGATCGTGGCATAGGCTGAGGATCTTAGGGCGCAGACTTGGGGGAACAAACACTCTCTGGTTGAACCGGAATAGTCCTTCTTGTTCCTGGAGGCAAACACCAGATGGCAGGACGTCCCTTGTAGAAGCTTTCTTGAGCTGGGTGATCAGATCTGTCTGTAACAGCAGAAAACTCTGGGCAGGTAAAATTGTGTCTGCTTGATAGTGCTCTTCTCCTTCCTCTGGGTACATGTGGGAAAGCGCATCAGGCTTGACATTCTTGGTACCTGGCCTGTAGGTTATAGGAAAGGAGAAGCGGGAGAAGAATATTGCCCATCTGGCTTGCCGGGGTCTCAGTCGTTTGGCAGTCCTGAGATACTCTAGGTTTTTGTGATCAGTAAAGATCAAGATGGGGTGAGCAGCTCCCTCCAGCAGGTAACGCCATTCTTCTAAGACTGTCTTAATGGCCAGTAATTCCCGATCTCCTACATCATAGTTCTTCTCCGCTGGGCTATTTTTCCTGGAGAAGAAGGCAATGGGGTGTAACAGAGACTTTGCTCCGTGGCATTGTGACAAGATAGAGCCTACAGCATTCTCTGAGGCATCCACCTCAAGGACATAAGGGGATGCAGGGTCTGGATGCTGCAGGATAGGTGCTGTAGTAAACAAAGTCTTTAGCCGATCAAACGTTTCTTGGGCTGCAGGAGTCCACTGGAAACGGGTATTCTGCTTCGTAAGCTGGGTGACAGGAGAAATGATGGCAGAGACATTTTTAATGAACTTTCGATAGAAGTTAGCAAACCCGATAAACCTCTGTGTACTTTTCCTGTCCATAGGAGTGGGCCACTCAAGGATGGATCTGACTTTTTGGGGATCCATGGAGATGCCTGATGTAGAAATAATGAGCCCCAAGAACTGAATTGTCTCTTTCTCAAACTTACATTTTTCCGCCTTTGCGTACAACCCATGATCTCTCAATCGGCCGAGAACTTTTATAACGTGCTCACGGTGTGATGTGATGGAGGAAGAAAAGATGAGGATGTCATCTAAATATACAATCAGGAATAGGTCAAGGAAGTCTCTGAAAATGTCATTAATGAAATGCTGGAAAGTGGCCGGAGCATTACATAAACCAAAAGGCATAACGAGGTACTCGTAGTGCCCGAACCTAGTGCGGAAGGCCATCTTCCATTCGTCCCTTTCGCAGATCCACACCAGGTTGTAAGCACCTCGCAGATCAAGCTCGGTAAAGATAGTGGATGTTTTGAAACGTTGGAATAGTTCCGGAACAGGGGTAAAGGATATCTGTTTTTAACAGAAATCGTATTTAATTCCCTGTAATCGACACAGAGACGCAGGGTATGATCCTTCTTCTCCACGAAAAAGATTCCAGTGCCCGCAGGGGATGTGGAAGCCCGGATGAAGCTCTTCTTCAAGTTGTCATCGATGTACTGACGTAGAGCCTTAAGCTTTACTTCGGAAAGGGGGGAAAATGCGCACAAAGGGAATTTCAGCACCTGATAAAAGTTCAATTGGGCAGTCATACGGGTGGTGAGGTGGCAGGATGTCTGCTTTCTGTTTATCAAAAACATCCAGGTATTCGTGGTGGACTGCAGGTATGAGCTGTGAAACGGAAGGATCAGAATGCACCCCCAGAAGAGGTGTAGGTCTCATGGAAACGGGATGCAGGCAGGATTGCAGGCAGTAGGTGGATGCAAAAGTCACTTCTCCTGTTGCCCAGTTTATCTGTGGATTGTGAGCTTGCACCCAGGGTATGCCCAAGATGATGGGGAACAAAGGAGATCGAATAATGTCCAAGCGTAGAAATTCTCGATGACCAGGGTCAGATATGGCCAGCAACGGTTGGGTCTCGTGCGTAATAGGCCCAGACCTGAGACGGGATCCATCGGCCAGATGGATGGCCAGCTGGTGTGCCTTTGCTTGCAAGGGAATTTGGTGGAGTAGGGCAAAGTCTTTATCCATGAAGCAGCTGCAAGCACCGGAGTCCACTATGGCAGATACTTGGATGTTCCCTCCAGGGAACTGAAGTGAGAGGGACAGGGTAATATGAGCAGACCCCTTACCCGCTGAACAGTTAGCAAGATACGTAGAGGGGATGGATTGAGTCTTTGCGGGCCACACCGGGCAGTTCCGGAGATAATGTCCTGCCATCCCACAGTATAGGCATAAGCCCTTCTGCCGTCTTCGCAGCTTTTCTTCACTAGGAAGTGGAGAGCGAAAAAGTCCCAGTTGCATGGACTTTGCCTGCATACTTGTTGGAACAGTGATGGTGCCAGCCCTTTCAGTACTCCTTTCTCTAAACCTGCGATCAAGATGAATAGCAAGATAAATGAGGTTGTCCAGAGAGCTGGGAACCCCAACTCGGGCAAGTTCATCTTTAAGGCCTTCAGACAGACCAAGGCGGAACTGATGCCGCAAGGCTGCTTCGTTCCAACCTGTATCGGAAGCCCACAGGCGGAATTCTGCAACATAGTCCTCAGCAGGTTGATGACCCTGTCGTAGGTTATGGAGGGCTGATTCTGCAGTGACTGTACGCTGGGGGTCGTCGTAAAGCTAAGCCATCGCTTCAAAGAAGGCGGTAAGGGAGTCCAGGGTCGCACTTTTTTGTTCCAGGAGCTGATGGGCCCATGACTGTGATTCTCTGAGAAGCAGGGATATGGTGAACCCCACCTTGATGGTCTCTAGTGAGAAGGTTCTTGGCTGCATGGAGAAATAAAGTTTGCAAGAGTTTTTAAAGGCACAGAACTTTTGTCGATCTTCTGCAAACCGCTCTGGTGCAGGAACTCTGGGTTCTGGTGGTAGCATCGTTCCTGTGAATGCAGATATCGTCTGTCTGGACGTGAAGCAGCCAGGTGCAATAGCAGGTGTGGGAGTCGCAGAATTGGAGGCCGTGGGTTTGATGCGATTTTCCAGTTGCAGATAGCTCTCCTGCAAGTTACTGACTGCCTGGGTCAGAGAGGCAAGTTGCTGGCATAGCGGCTTCAGAGGCGACGCCCCTCTCTCAATCTCTGACATTTGGCTGAGTGGTACTGTCACGTACCTGGTGGAGATCAAGCTGTAGAGGGGGCTTCTTTTGCACCTCCTGTCCAACACCCCTGATAGTGGTGACAGGGAGTGGAGGACACAGAGTGGTACGAGGGCCGATGTAGCAGATGGCTCTGGCTGGGACTTGGCAGGAACCAGGTAGCTGGAGAGCGCTGGGCCGGTACTGAGAACAGGAGTTCCGTGTCGCTGGATCAGCAGCTGGAAGTGTAGCCGGGACGTAAGCCAGTGGGTCATCAACACCTGGACAGAGCAGGTACCGAGACGTGAGGCAGAGGCAAAGACAGGACACAGGCCAGGTTCGGTACACAGTCGGGCAATGAGGCACAGGAACATCAGGCAGAGGCGGAGTCAAGCACAAGCCGGGATTACAAGTAGGCAGGCGGCGGTCAAGAGGAAGGTTCAGGCAAGCCGGGTCAGGTTTACAGGAAACTGGTACAAATCAGGTAAGTCAAGCACTAGCTGAAAGACCACTCAACAAAGTGTGCATGTCACTGGCAGGTTTAAATAGGCAGACCGGCGCCAACGTGCGCACGTGTGCGCGCACGCGTGCGCCAAAACATGTCCTTTCTTGTGCATTTCTTGGAAAGTGCACGTCTCTGCATGGCTGCGTGCTTGTTCTCTGGGTTTCTCTTACAAAGGGTCTGGTATGGATTTTTTGGCGTGGGGGTTCCTCTTAAAATCCTAACCAGACCGATGGGCCCGGTATGCTCATGAAGGGGGAACCCATGCTGTTTTTTTATTTAAAAAAAAATTGGCGTGGAGTTCCCCCTAATTATTGGGGGATTAAAGTCGGGTCCCTGCTCATTGAAGTCGTATGACTGTCTTGTTAAAATTGCGGCAAAATCGCATGATTTTGAAGTAGCACAAGTGTGAAAGGGGCCTTACAAGCCAGGACAGTACAAATACCCCCCAAATGACTTTTTGGAAAGTAGACATTCCAAGATATTTAGTCGGAGGAATGGTGAGTCTTTTGAAGTTTTAATTTTTTCCCACAATTCTTTGCAAAATTAAGATTTTTTTTCCTTTTTTCTTTTCACAAAATTGTCATATTAACAGGTTATTTCTCTCATATGGCACATGCATACTTGCAACTCCACCCCCGAAAACACATTCTGCCACTCCTGAGTATGGGGATACCACATGTGTGAAACTTTTGCACAGCCTGGCCACATACAGAGCTTCAACATGCAAGGAGCCCCGTCAGGTGTTCTAGGGACATAAATTACACATTTTATTTCTTGACTACCTCTTACACTTTTGAAGGCGCTGGAGCACCAGGACAAGGGAAAAAGACAAAAATTACCCCATTTTGGAAAGCAAACACCCCAACACATAATATAAGAGGCATAATAAGTCTTTTGAAAATGTCTTTTGTTTCCACAAGTTTTTGCAAAATGTGAAAAGAAAATGAAAACGTATTTTTTTTTACACAATGTTGTAAAATTATAAGATATTTCTAACACATGGCATTTACATAGCAAATATGACACCCCAAAATACCTTCTGCTACTTCTTCTGAGTATGGCAATACCACATGTGTAAGACTTTTACACAGCTTTGCCACATACAGAGGCCCAACATCCAGGGAGCACCATCAGGTGTTCTAGGGACATAAATTACACATCTAATTTCCTGACTACACCTTTGTGAGGCACTGTAGGGCATTGATGGCACTGTAGTGGCAATGATGGGCACTGTAGTGGCACGGATGTGGAATGGGTGAGCACTGATGTGGCACGGATGAGCACAGATGTGGCATGGATGTGGCACAGATGAGCACTGTAGAGGCATGGATGAGGATGGGATGAGCACTGATGTGGCATGGGTGAGCACTGATATGGCACGGATGAGCACAGGATAGCCAGCTCAGTTCTCCCCCCCCCCCCGTTCACAGGGAGGTCTAGGGGCACCTGATATAATTAGATACTATTATGCTGCCCATTTAAGAGCTAGAACTTCCTGGACATCCAGATACGCCCCAAACAGATGGTCAGAAATAGAGATAGGAATCACAGTCCCTGCCCATCCGTGTTCCATGTTATGGCCCTCATCCGACAAATTTATTCCTCAATTATGTAAGGTTTGTTTGAACCCTATGCTATTTACACTTTTAATCTGGAAGCGTTGTTCCAGTAAATATTCCCAATTGTCCCCTTACTCACCCCTAGTAAACATTCTCTTCAATCCAGAAATTCCTGACAGCTTACCGGTATCTTATGATTCTATGCTGCCGTGGACCCAAGCGGGAATATTCCAATTACGACATTTAGTACACCCAGTGACACGCAAACTACTCCCCTTCTCTGACTTGCAATCTAAACACCAGATCCCGAAAACTCTCTTTTATTCCTTCCTTCAGATTAAACACTTCTTTGCTTCTAGGACCCCCCAATTGACCTTAGGCATTCCTACTGACTTTGAAATGCTGTGCTCCAGAGGATCATATGAGCCCCACCAGATTTCCACTATTTATAAAATCCTACATTCGGCTTCCCCCTTACTGAACATACTCATTTATATATGAGAAAATGGTCCCATATAATACATATGCCTATCTCACTGGGCAACTGGGGACGAATCTGGGATGCCCATAGGTGTGCGCAGCCTATTGCATTAGGGTGTGCACCCCAAAGCTCCAACACATATGCATTTGACATATTTACCGGCCTCTTCCCCACTCTCTATCCTGAAACAATGGGAGGAAGGGGGAGCAAGGGAGCACATGGGGGACCCGGGCACCAGGAACAGAGAAAGGAGGGGTGGCATATATTAGTACCGATCCCCTATATTTTCCTCCTGTGGCAGCTGAATGTTGACAAAAGGGAGAGGAGGAGAAGCCTACTCTGAGCTGCTGCAGGAGAAAAATACAGATCGGTTCCATTAAATTCCACCCACGCCACCTCTCCTGTCCAGGTTCTGAGTGTCGGCAAGGAAGGATTGCGGTTTACCTGTCACCTGCCCACCATTGACTGGTTGCCAACCTCAGGATTAGGGTGTGCCCAGACACACCTGGCACACCCCTTGCGCATGCCTATGGGGACGCCGCTTTCAAGGTTTCTAGGTGTGTGGCCCAAAGAGAGACTACGTATAAAATGTTTATGTTTTGGTATAGGACTACTGAATTCTTAGCAGCACGGAAATTGACACCGTATACCCAATGTTGGAGATGTGGCTCCTCCCTAGGTATCCATTACCACATATTTTGGGAATGCCCTGTAATCACTCCCTTCTGGTCACAGGTCCATGGTCTCCTGGAGAAACTCCTGGAGGTCTCTATCCCCCTTCAACTCTTACATCTCTTGCTAGGCTTACCTCTCCCAAAAATTTCTAAAAACCTTAGCAAGCTGATGGCTTTTATCTTACTGGCAGCCAAGCGTGTTATACTGCAATGTTGGAGAGCTACTTCTCCTCTTACCTTTGCACAATTTTTATCGACAATTGCTGATATTCGTTGGATGGAACACCTCACAGCTGTCATAGATGACTCCTTGCCCAAATTTGACAGTATCTGGGAGAAATGGGAATCATCTGACTACAATACAGAGTCGCATCCAATCCCAGCATGATTGGTTACCCATTGTTCTAGTTCTTATTGTATTGTATGAAAAGGTCTTCCCTCGGCCCGCAGCCAAATCTGTTTATATTATGCTATTCATTAGAACCATGATGTATTGTTATTATGCGATTTTTATTGTATTCCTTGTTTTCTGTTCCGAGTATTCTGAACATACCCAGCATTCTATGTTTCCTGCTGGCAGTATTCCTACTTACTTCCCATATCATTTTCCTCAATGTTTGGAATGTATAACTATTTTGTATGCTTTGAATTTTTTTATAAATAAACAATAAAAAAAAAAAAGTCTATCGGACACGAACATGAAAAATCAAGAGTGCTCATTTTAAAGGCTAATATGCAAGTTATTGTCATAAAAAGTGTTTGGGGACCTGGGTCCTGCCCCAGGGGACATGTATCAATGCAAAAAAAAGTTTTAAAAAAAGTTTTTTTTTTATCGGAAGCAGTGAAAGTGAAACAATAAAAGTGAAATATTCCTTTAAATTTCGTACCTGGGGGGTGTTTATAGTATGCCTGTAAAGTAGCGCATGTTTCCCGTGCTTAGAAAAGTCCCTGCACACAATGACATTTCTAAAGGAAAAAAAGTCATTTAAAACTACCGGTACTCGTGGCTATAATGAATTGTCGGGTCCCGGCTAGGGATGAGCTCGGTGTTCGAGTCGAACATACGTTCGACTCGAACATCGGCTGTTCGATCGTTCGACGAAGATCGAACGATTTGGGCCGTTCGTGCCTAATTCGAGTGACGCGAACGGCCCACAATGCACTACGCCATCGCAGTGTCATCCAGGCGCTGTGATTGGCCAAGCATGCACTGTGACCCCGCATGCTTGGCCAATCACAGCGCCGGCAGCGAGGAGAGCAATGATTGGCCACAGGCAGGATGCCTGTGGCCAATTATTGCTGAGGGTGTTTAGTACACGCCCCACACTATAAAAGGCCGCCAGCACGGCGGCCTAGTGTAGTGTGTTCCGGAGCAGGGAAAGAGAAGCATAGGCAGGGACAGTGACATTTTTTTTTCATGCTTAACCTGGATTCCTTTAGTTTAGGGAAAGAGAAGGATAGGTAGGGAGAGTGTCAGTGTGTTTTACTGTGCGAATCCTTGTTTCTAGGGACAGGGAAGGACAGTGAGGGAAATTCTCCTTGTGCTATAGTGTGCTAAAGCATTGATCATCAACCATCTTTAAAAAAACATTTTTTCTAGGGACAGAAAACTATAGGTAGGGAGAGTGTCAGTGTGTTTTACTGTGATAATCCTTGTTTCTAGGGACAGGGAAGGACAGTGAGGGAAATTCTCCTTGTGCTATAGTGTGCTAAAGCATTGATCATCAACCATCTTTAAAAAAACATTTTTTCTAGGGACAGAAAACTATAGGTAGGGAGAGTGTCAGTGTGTTTTACTGTGCTAATCCTTGTTTCTAGGGACAGGGAAGGACAGTGAGGGAAATTCTCCTTGTGCTATACTGTGCTAAAGCATTGATCATCAACCATCTTTAAAAAAACATTTTTTCTAGGGACAGAAAACTATAGGTAGGAAGAGTGTCAGTTTCTTTCACTGTGATAATCCTTGTTTCTAGGGACAGGGAAGGACAGTGAGGGAAATTCTCCTTGTGCTATAGTGTGCTAAAGCATTGATCATCAACCATCTTTAAAAAAACATTTTTTCTAGGGACAGAAAACTATAGGTAGGAAGAGTGTCAGTTTCTTTCACTGTGATAATCCTTGTTTCTAGGGACAGGGAAGGACAGTGAGGGAAATTCTCCTTGTGCTATAGTGTGCTAAAGCATTGATCATCAACCATCTTTAAAAAAAACATTTTTTCTAGGGACAGAAAACTATAGGTAGGAAGAGTGTCGGTTTCTTTCACTGTGATAATCCTTGTTTCTAGGGACAGGGAAGGACAGTGAGGGAAATTCTCCTTGTGCTATAGTGTGCTAAAGCATTGATCATCAACCGTCTTTAAAAAAACATTTTTTCTAGGGACAGAAAACTATAGGTAGGAAGAGTGTCAGTTTCTTTCACTGTGATAATCCTTGTTTCTAGGGACAGGGAAGGACAGTGAGGGAAATTCTCCTTGTGCTATAGTGTGCTAAAGCATTGATCATCAACCATCTTTAAAAAAAACATTTTTTCTAGGGACAGAAAACTATAGGTAGGAAGAGTGTCAGTTTCTTTCACTGTGATAATCCTTGTTTCTAGGGACAGGGAAGGACAGTGAGGGAAATTCTCCTTGTGCTATAGTGTGCTAAAGCATTGATCATCAACCATCTTTAAAAAAACATTTTTTCTAGGGACAGAAAACTATAGGTAGGAAGAGTGTCAGTTTCTTTCACTGTGATAATCCTTGTTTCTAGGGACAGGGAAGGACAGTGAGGGAAATTCTCCTTGTGCTATAGTGTGCTAAAGCATTGATCATCAACCGTCTTTAAAAAAACATTTTTTCTAGGGACAGAAAACTATAGGTAGGAAGAGTGTCAGTTTCTTTCACTGTGATAATCCTTGTTTCTAGGGACAGGGAAGGACAGTGAGGGAAATTCTCCTTGTGCTATAGTGTGCTAAAGCATTGATCATCAACCATCTTTAAAAAAACATTTTTTCTAGGGACAGAAAACTATAGGTAGGGAGAGTGTCAGTGTGTTTTACTGTGCTAATCCTTGTTTCTAGGGACAGGGAAGGACAGTGAGGGAAATTCTCCTTGTGCTATACTGTGCTAAAGGTTTGATCATCAACCATCTTTAAAAAAACATTTTTTCTAGGGACAGAAAACTATAGGTAGGAAGAGTGTCAGTTTCTTTCACTGTGATAATCCTTGTTTCTAGGGACAGGGAAGGACAGTGAGGGAAATTCTCCTTGTGCTATAGTGTGCTAAAGCATTGATCATCAACCATCTTTAAAAAAACATTTTTTCTAGGGACAGAAAACTATAGGTAGGAAGAGTGTCAGTTTCTTTCACTGTGATAATCCTTGTTTCTAGGGACAGGGAAGGACAGTGAGGGAAATTCTCCTTGTGCTATAGTGTGCTAAAGCATTGATCATCAACCATCTTTAAAAAAACATTTTTTCTAGGGACAGAAAACTATAGGTAGGAAGAGTGTCAGTTTCTTTCACTGTGATAATCCTTGTTTCTAGGGACAGGGAAGGACAGTGAGGGAAATTCTCCTTGTGCTATAGTGTGCTAAAGCATTGATCATCAACCGTCTTTAAAAAAACATTTTTTCTAGGGACAGAAAACTATAGGTAGGAAGAGTGTCAGTTTCTTTCACTGTGATAATCCTTGTTTCTAGGGACAGGGAAGGACAGTGAGGGAAATTCTCCTTGTGCTATAGTGTGCTAAAGCATTGATCATCAACCGTCTTTAAAAAAACATTTTTTCTAGGGACAGAAAACTATAGGTAGGAAGAGTGTCAGTTTCTTTCACTGTGATAATCCTTGTTTCTAGGGACAGGGAAGGACAGTGAGGGAAATTCTCCTTGTGCTATAGTGTGCTAAAGCATTGATCATCAACCGTCTTTAAAAAAAACATTTTTTCTAGGGACAGAAAACTATAGGTAGGAAGAGTGTCAGTTTCTTTCACTGTGATAATCCTTGTTTCTAGGGACAGGGAAGGACAGTGAGGGAAATTCTCCTTGTGCTATAGTGTGCTAAAGCATTGATCATCAACCGTCTTTAAAAAAACATTTTTTCTAGGGACAGAAAACTATAGGTAGGAAGAGTGTCAGTTTCTTTCACTGTGATAATCCTTGTTTCTAGGGACAGGGAAGGACAGTGAGGGAAATTCTCCTTGTGCTATAGTGTGCTAAAGCATTGATCATCAACCGTCATTAAAAAAACATTTTTTCTAGGGACAGAAAACTATAGGTAGGAAGAGTGTCAGTTTCTTTCACTGTGATAATCCTTGTTTCTAGGGACAGGGAAGGACAGTGAGGGAAATTCTCCTTGTGCTATAGTGTGCTAAAGCATTGATCATCAACCATCTTTAAAAAAACATTTTTTCTAGGGACAGAAAACTATAGGTAGGGAGAGTGTCAGTTTCTTTCACTGTGCTAATCCTTGTTTCTAGGGACAGGGAAGGACAGTGAGGGAAATTCTCCTTGTGCTATAGTGTGCTAAAGCATTGATCATCAACCATCTTTAAAAAAACATTTTTTCTAGGGACAGAAAACTATAGGTAGGGAGAGTGTCAGTTTCTTTCACTGTGATAATCCTTGTTTCTAGGGACAGGGAAGGACAGTGAGGGAAATTCTCCTTGTGCTATAGTGTGCTAAAGCATTGATCATCAACCATCTTTAAAAAAACATTTTTTCTAGGGACAGAAAACTATAGGTAGGAAGAGTGTCAGTTTCTTTCACTGTGATAATCCTTGTTTCTAGGGACAGGGAAGGACAGTGAGGGAAATTCTCCTTGTGCTATAGTGTGCTAAAGCATTGATCATCAACCATCTTTAAAAAAACATTTTTTCTAGGGACAGAAAACTATAGGTAGGAAGAGTGTCAGTTTCTTTCACTGTGATAATCCTTGTTTCTAGGGACAGGGAAGGACAGTGAGGGAAATTCTCCTTGTGCTATAGTGTGCTAAAGCATTGATCATCAATCAGCTTTAAAAAAACATTTTTTCTAGGGACAGAAAACTATAGGTAGGAAGAGTGTCAGTTTCTTTCACTGTGATAATCCTTGTTTCTAGGGACAGGGAAGGACAGTGAGGGAAATTCTCCTTGTGCTATAGTGTGCTAAAGCATTGATCATCAACCATCTTTAAAAAAACATTTTTTCTAGGGACAGAAAACTATAGGTAGGAAGAGTGTCAGTTTCTTTCACTGTGATAATCCTTGTTTCTAGGGACAGGGAAGGACAGTGAGGGAAATTCTACTTGTGCTATAGTGTGCTAAAGCATTGATCATCAATCAGCTTTAAAAAAACATTTTTTCTAGGGACAGAAAACTATAGGTAGGAAGAGTGTCAGTTTCTTTCACTGTGATAATCCTTGTTTCTAGGGACAGGGAAGGACAGTGAGGGAAATTCTCCTTGTGCTATAGTGTGCTAAAGCATTGATCATCAACCGTCTTTAAAAAAACATTTTTTCTAGGGACAGAAAACTATAGGTAGGAAGAGTGTCAGTTTCTTTCACTGTGATAATCCTTGTTTCTAGGGACAGGGAAGGACAGTGAGGGAAATTCTCCTTGTGCTATAGTGTGCTAAAGCATTGATCATCAACCGTCTTTAAAAAAACATTTTTTCTAGGGACAGAAAACTATAGGTAGGAAGAGTGTCAGTTTCTTTCACTGTGATAATCCTTGTTTCTAGGGACAGGGAAGGACAGTGAGGGAAATTCTCCTTGTGCTATAGTGTGCTAAAGCATTGATCATCAACCATCTTTAAAAAAACATTTTTTCTAGGGACAGAAAACTATAGGTAGGGAGAGTGTCAGTGTGTTTTACTGTGCTAATCCTTGTTTCTAGGGACAGGGAAGGACAGTGAGGGAAATTCTCCTTGTGCTATACTGTGCTAAAGGTTTGATCATCAACCATCTTTAAAATAACATTTTTTCTAGGGACAGAAAACTATAGGTAGGAAGAGTGTCAGTTTCTTTCACTGTGATAATCCTTGTTTCTAGGGACAGGGAAGGACAGTGAGGGAAATTCTCCTTGTGCTATAGTGTGCTAAAGCATTGATCATCAACCATCTTTAAAAAAACATTTTTTCTAGGGACAGAAAACTATAGGTAGGAAGAGTGTCAGTTTCTTTCACTGTGATAATCCTTGTTTCTAGGGACAGGGAAGGACAGTGAGGGAAATTCTCCTTGTGCTATAGTGTGCTAAAGCATTGATCATCAACCATCTTTAAAAAAACATTTTTTCTAGGGACAGAAAACTATAGGAAGGAAGAGTGTCAGTTTCTTTCACTGTGATAATCCTTGTTTCTAGGGACAGGGAAGGACAGTGAGGGAAATTCTCCTTGTGCTATAGTGTGCTAAAGCATTGATCATCAACCGTCTTTAAAAAAACATTTTTTCTAGGGACAGAAAACTATAGGTAGGAAGAGTGTCAGTTTCTTTCACTGTGATAATCCTTGTTTCTAGGGACAGGGAAGGACAGTGAGGGAAATTCTCCTTGTGCTATAGTGTGCTAAAGCATTGATCATCAACCGTCTTTAAAAAAACATTTTTTCTAGGGACAGAAAACTATAGGTAGGAAGAGTGTCAGTTTCTTTCACTGTGATAATCCTTGTTTCTAGGGACAGGGAAGGACAGTGAGGGAAATTCTCCTTGTGCTATAGTGTGCTAAAGCATTGATCATCAACCGTCTTTAAAAAAAACATTTTTTCTAGGGACAGAAAACTATAGGTAAGAAGAGTGTCAGTTTCTTTCACTGTGATAATCCTTGTTTCTAGGGACAGGGAAGGACAGTGAGGGAAATTCTCCTTGTGCTATAGTGTGCTAAAGCATTTATCATCAACCGTCTTTAAAAAAACATTTTTTCTAGGG
Organism: Rana muscosa; assembly: GCA_029206835.1. NCBI lineage: Eukaryota > Metazoa > Chordata > Amphibia > Anura > Ranidae > Rana > Rana muscosa. Next base: position 90,747,499 of record CM055121.1, read on the forward strand.
ACAGAAAACTATAGGTAGGAAGAGTGTCAGTTTATTTCACTGTGATAATCCTTGTTTCTAGGGACAGGGAAGGACAGTGAGGGAAATTCTCCTTGTGCTATAGTGTGCTAAAGCATTGATCATCAACCGTCATTAAAAAAACATTTTTTCTAGGGACAGAAAACTATAGGTAGGAAGAGTGTCAGTTTCTTTCACTGTGATAATCCTTGTTTCTAGGGACAGGGAAGGACAGTGAGGGAAATTCTCCTTGTGCTATAGTGTGCTAAAGCATTGATCATCAACCATCTTTAAAAAAACATTTTTTCTAGGGACAGAAAACTATAGGTAGGGAGAGTGTCAGTTTCTTTCACTGTGCTAATCCTTGTTTCTAGGGACAGAGAAGGACAGTGAGGGAAATTCTCCTTGTGCTATAGTGTGCTAAAGCATTGATCATCAACCATCTTTAAAAAAACATTTTTTCTAGGGACAGAAAACTATAGGTAGGGAGAGTGTCAGTTTCTTTCACTGTGATAATCCTTGTTTCTAGGGACAGGGAAGGACAGTGAGGGAAATTCTCCTTGTGCTATAGTGTGCTAAAGCATTGATCATCAACCATCTTTAAAAAAACATTTTTTCTAGGGACAGAAAACTATAGGTAGGAAGAGTGTCAGTTTCTTTCACTGTGATAATCCTTGTTTCTAGGGACAGGGAAGGACAGTGAGGGAAATTCTCCTTGTGCTATAGTGTGCTAAAGCATTGATCATCAACCATCTTTAAAAAAACATTTTTTCTAGGGACAGAAAACTATAGGTAGGAAGAGTGTCAGTTTCTTTCACTGTGATAATCCTTGTTTCTAGGGACAGGGAAGGACAGTGAGGGAAATTCTCCTTGTGCTATAGTGTGCTAAAGCATTGATCATCAATCAGCTTTAAAAAAACATTTTTTCTAGGGACAGAAAACTATAGGTAGGAAGAGTGTCAGTTTCTTTCACTGTGATAATCCTTGTTTCTAGGGACAGGGAAGGACAGTGAGGGAAATTCTCCTTGTGCTATAGTGTGCTAAAGCATTGATCATCAACCATCTTTAAAAAAACATTTTTTCTAGGGACAGAAAACTATAGGTAGGAAGAGTGTCAGTTTCTTTCACTGTGATAATCCTTGTTTCTAGGGACAGGGAAGGACAGTGAGGGAAATTCTACTTGTGCTATAGTGTGCTAAAGCATTGATCATCAATCAGCTTTAAAAAAACATTTTTTCTAGGGACAGAAAACTATAGGTAGGAAGAGTGTCAGTTTCTTTCACTGTGATAATCCTTGTTTCTAGGGACAGGGAAGGACAGTGAGGGAAATTCTCCTTGTGCTATAGTGTGCTAAAGCATTGATCATCAACCATCTTTAAAAAAACATTTTTTCTAGGGACAGAAAACTATAGGTAGGAAGAGTGTCAGTTTCTTTCACTGTGATAATCCTTGTTTCTAGGGACAGGGAAGGACAGAGAGGGAAATTCTCCTTGTGCTATAGTGTGCTAAAGCATTGATCATCAACCGTCTTTAAAAAAACATTTTTTCTAGGGACAGAAAACTATAGGTAGGAAGAGTGTCAGTTTCTTTCACTGTGATAATCCTTGTTTCTAGGGACAGGGAAGGACAGTGAGGGAAATTCTCCTTGTGCTATAGTGTGCTAAAGCATTGATCATCAACCATCTTTAAAAAAACATTTTTTCTAGGGACAGAAAACTATAGGTAGGAAGAGTGTCAGTTTCTTTCACTGTGATAATCCTTGTTTCTAGGGACAGGGAAGGACAGTGAGGGAAATTCTCCTTGTGCTATACTGTGCTAAAGCATTCCTCATCAACCATCTTTGAAATCCTTGTTTTTTGGACAGTCAGGGAAATTGTCGTTGTGCTATTCTGTGCGAAAGCAATCATCCTCAACCATATTTAGAAATCCTTAAGTAAAGGGACAGAGAAGGACACCTGAAGGTAGCCCTTATTGCTTTTTTCCCATCTCCCTGCAGGCCATCTATTAGAATGTCTGGAAGGCAAACAAGGAGAGGCAGACAGTCAGGAGGCAATAAAAGAGGGCAAGCAGGCTCTGTGTCTGGGGGCAACAGTGCTGGTCGTGGACGCGGTGCATTGTCATCAGCACATGGCCATGGGACACGCTTGTCCTTCTTTTCGGCAGCTGGACATGTTGAGCCACATCATGCCAAAGACTTGGTAGAGTGGATGACCAAGCCCTCCTCCTCCTCCTCATCCTCTCTCACCCAGGCTCAGGGTACTGGCAAAGCAGCTGCCAAAGCGTCCTCTTCCCTGGTATCAATGTCAGACTCATCATCAGTCACTCCTTCCCTAGACCCACCATGTCCTCCTCCTGAGGAGTCCCCGAACTGTTTGAGCACAGTGTTGGGTACATGCTCCAGGAGGATGCCCAGCGTTTCGAAGGGTCTGATGATGAAACCCAGCTACAGGAAGGCAGTAGCGTGAGAGCAGACAGAGGGGATGCTCAAGAAGGACACCAATCTGGCAGTCATGTTCCAGCAGCTGCAGCATACTGCCAGATTGGCTCCAGTGATGAGGAGGGAGGGGATGATGAGGTCACTGACTCCACGTGGGTGCCTAATAGGAGAGAGGAGGAGGAGGAGGATGAGGAGGAGGCACATCTCCAACGAGGCAGGATGCCCTTTGGTGGCCAGCGTAAGGGCAGTACACCGACGGAATCACACCGCAGAGCTCCGCCTGTGCAGGGCGCTGCCTCTGCCCGTCATTCAAAAAGTTCTTTGGTGTGGGCCTTTTTTGAGGCTAGTGCATCAGATCGCACAGCTGCTGTTTGCAACATATGTCTCAAGCGTATATCGCGTGGCCAAAACATCAGCCGCTTGGGTACCACATGCCTGACCAGACATATGTTGACCTGCCATGCAGCTCGTTGGCAAGCCTACCTCAAAGACCCACACCAAAGAACAAAGCGGACCTCTCCTTGCACCGCATCAGCTGGGATCTCCAACCCCACTATAACTTCAGTCCTCTCTGAAACATGCACTGAGAGGAATGAAGGTGTAGAATTAGGTGTGTCACAGCCAAGTAGTTGCGGCCACTCTGCTAGCAGTACACCGACGTCCGATTCTAGCAGGCAAATTTCCCTGCCCCAGCTGCTGGACCGTCGAAAGAAGTTCACTCCCAGCCATCCACATGCCCAGCGGTTGAATGCTAGCTTGGCTAAATTGCTAGCGCTTCAACTGCTGCCTTTTCAGTTGGTAGACTCGGCCCCCTTCCGTGAGTTTGTGCAATGTGCGGTTCCTCAGTGGCAGGTTCCCAAACGCCACTTTTTCTCACGGAAGGCTATTCCGGCTCTCTACCGGCATGTGGAAGGCAATGTCTTGGCCTCGCTGGACAGGGCGGTCAGCGGTAAGGTGCATATTACCGCTGACTCATGGTCCAGCAGGCATGGACAGGGACGTTACCTTTCTTTCACGGCCCATTGGGTCACTCTTTTGGCAGCTGGGAAGGATGCAGGACAAGGTGCAGTAGTGTTGGAGGTTGTTCCACCGCCACGCCTCCAAAATGCTACTACTGGTTGTGACACACCTCTCTCCTCCACCCCCTCCTCTTCTTCTTCCTCCATGGCCTCTTCCTGTGCTTTGTCCTCTGAACCAGCGGTGCTCCGTAGCCGTTCAAGGGGCTACGCAAGTACGCAGGCAAAAAGATGCCATGCCGTGCTTGCGCTGGTGTGTTTGGGGGACAGAAACCACACTGGGGCAGAGGTCCTGTCTGCTCTGCAGGGCCAGGCCAAGAGGTGGTTGACGCCACGCCAGCTTAAGCCAGGAATGGTGGTTTGCGACAATGGCACCAACCTCCTCTCCGCCCTCCGACAGGGACAACTGACCCATGTGCCCTGTGTGGCTCACGTCCTTAACCTGGTGGTGCAGCGGTTCTTGGGCAGGTACCCGGGCTTACAGGATGTACTGAGGCAGGCCAGGAAAGTCTGTGTGCATTTCCGCAGATCTTATAATGCCAGTGCTCGCCTGGCTGAGCTGCAAAAGGAGTTGAACCTGCCCAAGAACCGCCTTATATGTGACATGCCCACCAGGTGGAACTCAACGTTGGCCATGCTGCAGCGGCTGCACACGCAGCAGAGGGCCATCAATGAGTACCTGTGCGACTACGGCACCAGGACAGGGTCAGGGGAGCTTGTTTTTTTTTCTCCACGCCAGTGGGGCATGATCAGGGATGCATGCACTGTCCTGGCACCATTTGAGGAGGCCACGAGGATGGTGAGCAGTGACAGTGCATGCATCAGTGACACTGTACCTCTTGTCCACCTGTTGGAGCACACGCTGCATGGAATAATGGACAGGGCACTTGAGGCAGAACAGAGGCAGGAAGAGGAGGACTTCCTTGCCTCTCAAGGCCCCCTTTACCCAGACAGTGTTCCTTCTGTCCCACCCATCGCACAGGAAGAGGAGGAGGAGGAGGAGGAGGATTGTGTCAGCATGGAGGTGGAGGCTGGCACTCAGCATCATCAGCAGCAGTCTTTTAGGGATGATTTACAGTCCCAAGAAACCAGTGGACTTGTACGTGGCTGGGAGGAGGTGGCTGCGGATCATGTCGTCCTTAGTGACCCAGAGGACTCCGGACCGAATGCCTCAGCAAACCTACGCTGCATGGCCTCCCTGATCCTGCAAAGTCTGCGGAAGGATCCTCGTATTCTTCGGATCAAGGAGAGGGACCATTACTGGCTGGCCACTCTCCTTGATCCACGGTACAAGGGTAAGGTTGCGGACCTTATGTTACCGTCGCAGAGGGAGCAGAGGATGAGACAACTCCGGGAGGCCTTGCAGAAAGGTCTGTGCAACGCGTTCCCAGAGACTGGGAGGTTACAAACTCCTGGTCCTGGACAACGAGTTGCTGAGGCTTCGGCCAGTCAAAGAAGGAGCGGTGGGGAAGGTGGCCGTCTGACCGATGCGTTCAGACAATTCTTTAGTCCGCAGCCCCAAAGTATGATCGGTTCCAGCAACCATCGCCAGCGTCTGATAAACATGGTGCAGGAATATCTAGGGGCAAGGTCAGACTTGGACACCTTCCCCACCGAAAATCCTCTGGCTTACTGGGTCTTGAGAATGGATCACTGGCCAGAGCTTGCACAGTATGCAATTGAGCTACTGGCCTGTCCTGCATCCAGCGTTCTTTCGGAACGCACATTCAGTGCTGCTGGAGGATTTGTCACGGATCACAGGGTGCGCCTGTCCACCGACTCGGTTGATCGACTGACTTTCATCAAGATGAACCAGTCTTGGATCACCACCAGCTACCACACACCTGATGCTGATATAACAGACTAATTGATTTTAACATGTCACATCCCTTCAAGACTGATGCTGATGCTGAGTGCCTGTGCTGTTATGTTGACTGGCTATCCTCCTCCTCCGAGTCCTCAATGATACGATTGATGATGATAGCTTGGAAGATCATTTTTGTTTATGGGTGCCGCCACCAGTGGCTAAGGCCCAATTTTTCAGCCCCTGTTTAACAGGGGCGTGTAATTACAATTTTTTTAGCAATAATTTGCCATAGGGCTCATTACTGTGCTCCAAGTACAGTATCTGTGAGGGGTTGGAGTGTTGTGCCACCAGTGCCTAAGGCCCAATTTTTCAGCCCCTGTTTAACAGGGGCGTGTCATTACAATTTTTGAAGCAATACTTTGCAACAGGGCTCATTGCTGTGCTCCAAGTACAGTATCTGTGAGGGGTTGTAGTGTTGTGCCACCAGTGCCTAAGGCCCAATTTTTCAGCCCCTGTTCAACAGGGGCATGTAATTACAATTCTTGATCTAATAATTCACAGCAGGGCCCATTGCTGCACCCACCAAGAGTAACTCTGAGGGCTTACAGTGTTGTGGCAACGCCACCACCACCACCACCACGAAAGGCCCAATTTTTCAGCCCCTGTTCAAAAGGGGCATGTAATTACAATTCTTGATCTAATAATTGACAGCAGGGCCCATTCCTGCACCCACCAAGAGTAACTCTGAGGGCTTACAGTGTTGTGGCAACACCACCACCACCACCACGAAAGGCCCAATTTTTCAGCCCCTGTTCAACAGGGGCATGCAATTACAATTCTTGATCTAATAATTCACAGCAGGGCCCATTGCTGCACCCACCAAGAGTAACTGTCAGGGCTTACAGTGTTGTGGCACCAGCACCACCATCAAAGGCCCAATTTTTACTACCACTGTTCAATAATTATATGTAATTAAAATTCCTGATATAATAGTTGACAGCAGGGCGTTCCAGCACCAACCAAGAGTAACTGTGAGTGCTTACAGTGTTGTGCCAACACCAACAACTAAGGGGCCTATTTCTGCAGAGTATATACGGCAGGTCCCTACTTTCAAACATCCAACTTACAAACGACTCCTACTTGCAAACGCAAGAAGACAACAGGAAGTGAGAGGAAATCTACCCCTTGGAAGGAAAATTCTCTCCTGTAAGAATTAATATGGGAGAAAGGTGTCTCCTCTGTACTGATGCTTTATCAGCAATCCTTGTTTCAAGAAAAACACCACATTTCAAAAACAGTTGTCATTGGGACGGAAAGTGAGGTGAAATGTTCTGAACAGGGGCACAGACAGCAAAACAAATGTTACAGGGGTGATAACCCTTACCTATGTTTTCCAAAAAGTTTAAAAATAGATTTTTGGGCTGGAGCTACACTTAAACAATGTACCTGTTCAAAATTACAAACAGATTCTACATAAGAACAAACCTACAGTCCCTGTCTTGTATGCACCGCCTGTATACGGCTGTTCAGAGTATATAGGGCCTTTTTTATTTTATGTGCGGGGTTCCCCTTAATATCCATACAAGACCCAAAGGGGCTGGTAATGGGCTGAGGTAGGGGGGGGTCATGGGGTAGCTATGCCATTTTTCTTAAAGATTTTCATCCACATTACCGGGACCAGACATTACATTAAAGCCGCAAGCAGTTTTAAATGGCTTTTTTTTCCTTTAGAAGTTTCATTTTGTGCAGGGACAGTTCTAAACACGGGAAACACGTGGCACTCCACAGGCATACTTTAGACACCCCCCAGGTACGATATTTAAAGGAATATTTGACTTTTTTTTTTCACTTTATGCATCATTAAAATGACTGCTCCCGAAAAACGACCGTTTTTAAAACTTCTTTTTGCATTGATACATGTCCCCTGGTGCAGAACCCGGGTTCCCAAACCCTTTTTAGGACAATAACATGCATAATAGTCGTTATAATTAGCACTTTAGAATTCGAACGTTCGCATCCATTGTATTTAATAGGGTTCTAATGTTCGTACGAACTTTCGGTCCGTTCGCGGGTTCTGGTGCGAACCGAACCCGGGGGTGTTCGGCTCATCACTAGTCCCGGCAATACAGATAAAAGTCATTGAAAAAAACTACATGGGTTCCCCCCCAGTCCATTACCAGGCCCTTTGGGTCAAACCAAAAAAAAGAAATGCGTGGGGTCTCCCCAAATTCTATTAAGAATAAAATATAATATATATTATATATTTTTTCTATTCTGTTCTATTGTTTTTCTATGCTATTCTTTTCTATTTTCATATATATATATATATATATATATATATATATATATATATATATATATATACACACACACACACATAACATTTATATATATATATATATATATATATATATATATATATATATATAAAACCATCTTCCGAAATTCAAATTTCATATAGAATGAAGTCAAATTCGAATAGAAAAGATTAAAATAGAATAGGAAATAATAGAATAGAAAAACAATAGAACAGAATAGAATAAAGTACAATATATATTATATTTTTTCTAGTCGGTTGTTTTTTCTATGCTATTCTTTTCTATTATTTTCTATTCTATTCTAATCTCTTCTATTCAAATTTGATTCCATTCTATACGAAATACGAATTTCGGAAGATGTTATGTATGTGTGTATGTATATATATATATATATATATTTTTTTCTATTCTGTCCTATTGTTTTTCTATGCTTTTCTTTTCCATTCAAATTCGATTTCATTCTATACCAAATTTGAATTTCTGAAGATGTTATGTGTGTATATATATATTTATATATACTATATGTATATATATATATATATATATAATTTCTATACGAAATTCGAATTTCCGAAGATGGCTTCCGAAATTCGACATTCAACAGAATATAATAAAATAATTTTCAGAAGATGGATATATATATATATATATATATATATATATATATATATATATATATAAAATATAAATTTCTGTACTACTGTTTTCCTATGCTATTATTTTCTATTCTAATCTTTTCTATTCAAATTCGAAAATAATCCCGAAAACGAATGTAACGAATGCAACAAATTTACCTAAACAAATTTAGTTAAATAACGAATTGAAACAAAATGAAACAAATTTTTTCATCCTGCACATGTCTATCCTCGACTACACTTACGCTTGTTTTCAATCTGGAACCACTTGTTACTGACCTTTGGTTTATTTACTGACTATGCTTATACTTGATCCCTACCTGCTATATCTGCTACTGAAGTTCACCTTGCTCACCTCCTGCTGAGCATCGTGACATGGTACGACTCAAAAAAAGACACTGTTATTTTTTTTCACTTCAAGACCAAATCTACTTGATCTCCCTCTTTCTGAAATTACATCCATTTTTTGGACACTAGGTATTTTATTGCCAGATGAAGTCTGCCTGCTTTCTTCCTATGAATTGCATCCTACGTGTGCATGCCATATAAAGGGACATTTTTATCCAAAAGCCACAACAGGCAAAAGTTTAAGTAACTAGCAAAAAAGGAGTATATACTGGGCAGCAAATCAGTACTGTTTTTCTGTCTTTAGTCTTAAAAAAATATCTGAAATTGTATCACAGCAAAAAAAAAGTATATTCCGGGCAGCAAATCTGTACTACTTTTAAGTCTTATGTCTCAGCTCTCATTGACTTCAATAGGATTTAGATTTACATTAAAACTTTGGAACAGTTCTGCAGACATACTGCAAACTGAGCCCATGTACGTTCGGCTTACCACTACTTTTTATGAAGATAATCAAGAGTAGCTGTGTAATAAACTGTTTTACTGAAGTAGTGTTTCTCAGAGAGAGGCTTTGTTTTATAATTATATAGAGACTATGCAGCTATATATTGCCCCCACTGAGTTATAGAGACAATGCTGTGAATAGTCCCTGTTGGTGCAGCTTTCATCATCAACCCATTTTGCATGACTCTGCTCTGTATGCATGCTCTTTACCTATGACACTGGTATGAATTGCTGATTCTAACTGTACACCTGTTTAGTAAACTGCAAGTTACAGTTACTCTCTGATCATTCTGTCAGTTATGCATCCGATTGCACATGTAATAGAGAATTACTTACCTTACTCCTCATTTCTTCACACTTCCTCCCAGACAGAAAAAAAAAACAATTTAATAAAGTCACTTCTCTTTGTTCATCATGTGGCTGCAATCCCAGATGTCATCATTTCCTCAAGTCCTGCATAGAGTGGGAGGTCATTCAAGTCTCTTCAACATTCCTAGGTTGGAGCAGTAGAGGAATAAGGTCAATAATCAAATGTTTTTTCCCTTAAGTCTAAATGATGCAATAGAGTCTTACAATGCGGGGGGGGGGGGGGGGAGCAACCAATAAGGTATTTTTATAAGCTTACTAGCCTACCTGTATCAGGAGGATTATTCATTCTTCCAGACAGTTTTCCAGCTATTACTGCTCGGTCCTCTAAGATTACAAACATTTTCTTATAAACAATGATTTCCATACAACTATGCTTCTCTCTGGATCCTCCAACGAAGCATGACTACCTTTGTTATCTTGCACAGTACATGGTTCCAGTTTATAAGAAAATCATTATTTGAAAGTAAGATCCTTTTGCAGTATTAATGTATCTGTTGTTGAAGTGCAGTAGTCTGGAAGCTGCATTTTAGTTGTATGTTGCTAGCTATGAAACTTCCTGTCCTTTTAGAAATATGCAGTAGTCTAGAAAAGATGAGCCAAAATCCTAGCAAATTAGTTTGAAATTGTGAATGCAGGAAAGTTTCAGATAACCTTTGTTTGCTGTGTACAATACTTTCAAATATCTCTTAACGGTTGCATAACGTGACATAAGGAAGCAGTTTTCAACCAAAGGATTAATACCACTGTTGCAGTTTTTTTTGTCTTGGTTCCACGAGGAAAATTAATCTGCACTTCCTGGAATTTTGAATTTCTCATCTCTTTCTGTATGGGAGAACATAGTCACTAGGACACATGGAGGAGTAGATCTTCATTGAATTTTACTGGTAGGAAGGAATAACCCTGCCTTGAAAAGTCAGTTTAGGTTAGGGTTGGGCAATTACATTACAGTTAGAAAGATGTTTACTAGAATGACATTCATCAAAATACCATTCCTGCCTCCTAGTGCCCTTACACAAAAGGTGATGCCTGGACCCCCAGCTCAGTGTCAGGAGGAACTGGAAAAATGAGGATAGGAAGCACCGAATTGTCTCCCGAGTTAAAAAAAACAAACAAAGAAGGTCACTGGGGCTCTGTACTGTGGTGGTCAGGGCCACTTTGCCACCAAATGCCCAAGTGAGTGGGGAAATGCCAAGGTTTCTAGAAAGGCCTTTATGTCAGGCACCATCCAAAACAAACTTTCTGTTCCTGCCCAACTCACTTTTTACTTTGTGACCTATGAGGTCTTTCAAAGACTTTGGTTTCACAAGTAGTTTCATAGATAAAGATCTTAACCACCATCATCGAGCCTATCACCGCCCTCCTTAAAAAATTGACTAATCGCGCTCTTCTCTTTCTTTAGTGCAAAGTTATATTACGATATTACGATATTACGATATCAGGAGCCTTAAACTTTTGTCAACTTTTGGGTCTTTACCAATTACAAGAACCACAAATATGTCCAGTCAGCTAAATGCCCTAACAGTTGACAGGCCCACTTTAACTCTAACATCACTTAGTGCCCATGCTCTATGAATTCTAAAGTAGATGCCCTCTCCTGCAGCTTTGAATCTTGCTTAAAGGAGTCATCAGAACCCCACTGGTAAACTGGAGATCTGGCAGAATGGCTACAGATGCATGACTCAGTGAAACTTTTTAGGCCATACCTTTTTACTACTGAACACAAACATATCAATTAAAAACATTTATAAGATTGTAAACCTTTTTTTTATTAAAAAAAAGTCATACTTTCATAGGAAGCCACTACATATAGGCGCACTCATTCAGGCTTGATCCTGAGCCGCGATAACTGCATCTCTAGACACAGACAGCGGGGCTCGGTCCTGCCCCCTGTTCTGTTTTCACAAAATTTGAGTGACAGCAGCAGGAGCCAATAGCTTAAGCAACTGCCTCTCTGTCCTGTGAGTAGGGAGAGAGCATCTCCTTTGGGCACAGTTCTGGATTAAGTTTGATTTAAGTTCCAATGCCTGAGGAAGGAGTACGAATACTCTGAACGCTAGCACCGCCCCACTTACCCAACGCGGAAGTGACGTTGTCCACAGTGCACCGCCGACCACGTTCCATCCATCCGGAAGCATCGTCACCAGTCTTGTTCCCGGAGGACAGACTCGACCGCGGACACCCGTCCACTACAGCGACGCCGGACCCACTCTCCCCTCTCATCTCACCCGGAAGTCGGAGCAGATGATCTATACCATGCCTGCTTTCACCACAATCCTGTGAGTGCAATCATTTATATTTGTTCCTTATTAAAACATATTTACTGCACTTAGAGGTCGCCGTTCTCTCTTCCCTTCCTGGATTAAGTTTTGGGCTCAGGTAAGTAAAAGGGGGTGCCAGGGGAGATGCTGAGCACCAAAGGATTTTTACCTTAAACAAGAAGTATGGGTTTCCTTTTTTTTTTTGCTTAATCCTAATCTTTATGAGCTGCTAGTATCTACAAATCTTTCCTGCCCTCTAAACAGTGCCCCGTTTCTGTAAAATAGAGTTAATTACCTGTTGGAGGGTCTACAGACTTTCATTCACCATCATACCGACAATAGTCTGGCTCTGGAGTCTGGATCCACCCCCCATCCTGTCATCTTGCTTGATTGATGCCGGCTCTCTGCTCTCTGCTTGTTCCTGAGACTTCACACAACACACAGAGCTGCTCTCTGTAGGAGTACAGGGGATAGGGATGATAGGACTGTATAGGAGTACAGGGGATGCGGATGATGGGACTGTATAGGAGTACTGGGGATGGGGATGATAGGACTGTATAGGAGTAAAGAGGATGGGAATGAGGGGACTGTATATGAGTACAGGCGATGGGGGTGAGGGGACTGTATAGGAGTACAGGGGATGGGGATGAGGGGACTGTATAGGGGTACAGTGGATGGGGATGAGGGGACTCTATAGGTGTACAGGGGATGGGGATAATGGGACTGTATAGGAGTACAGGGGATGGGGATGAGGGGACTGTATAGGAGTAGATGGGATGGGGATGAGGGGACTGTATAGGAGTAGATGGGATGGGGATGAGGGGACTGTATAGGAGTAGATGGGATGGGGATGAGGAGACTGTATAGGATTGCAGGGGGTGGGGATGAGGGGACTGTATAGGATTGCAGGGGGTGGGGATGAGGGGACTGTATAGGAGTACAGGGGATGGGGATGAGGGGACTGTATAGGAGTACAGGGGATGGGGATGAGGGGACTGTATAGGAGTACAGGGGATAGGGATGAGGGGACTGTATAGAATTACAGGGGATGGGGATGAGGGGACTGTATAGGAGTAGAGGGGATGGGGATGATAGGACTGTATAGGAGTACTGAGGATGGGGAATAGGGATGACATCAGTGACAGAGGGATGGTGGGGGGGGGTGGGATCAGTGACAAGGGGATGGTGGTGGGATGGTATCAGTGGCAGAGGAATGGTGGTGGGGGGATGGGATCACTGACAAAGGAATAATTTTATGTACAAGAAAGGAGGCTGTGGGGACATATCGGGGTCACTTTAGATGTGTGGGTGAGTTATCAGTCTCCCTATCCTATGTATTGTACACAGATATGCTCTATACACATAGCACTGTTTACATTTCAGAGAACAGACACAGGGAACAGGTCACTATGCTTCTTACCATGTCTCCTCTTCTGAAATAACACAGTGCTATGTGTAGAGAACTTAACTGTGTTCATTTCTGAACATGATAAGTGTTCAGTGCCTCTCCCCCCTCCCCCATCGGCTGGAGGAGATGATGATACAGAGTTTAAATAAATGAGGGGAAGGGGGGGGAATTCGGAGGACACAGGAAGGAAAGCCCAGGGGAGAGGTGTTGGAGTCTTACAGAGGAGAGCTTTCAGATAACAGCCATGGAAAGGTGAGAAGACTTAATTTGTATAACACTGTCTTTGCTTCTGGGTTTTAGCTGGGGACATGCTGCCATGGAAACAAAGGCACGTGAAGAACGTGCTCATTCTAGATAGCAGCCTGGGTGTGCACCTCTTCACCAAGCACACCCACATGTCCTCCAGAAGGAGGGAGTAAAGGAGTGGCTGGATTGTGGAGCTGTGTCCACACCCTGGAAATTTGTGAACTGAAAAATTTAGAGGCTGATTATGGACTCTTCAAAAGACTATTCTACAAAAACTAAAGGCCTGGGGAAAGAAGGAGATGCAATGCAGGTATGAGGGTAGAATGTACTACCTATTCCCATAATTCTCCTTTAATTGAGAGAATGCATTAATGTAAAATAAAACTTAAGTCTTTAGAACAACTTTAAACAACCTAAAAAAATATTTTAAATTGAAACAAAACAATACTTAAAAAAAAACCTCAAATTTGGATTATTTTATCCTTAACCCTTTATACCTTCTATTGTAACATTACTTCCCCTTATTTGTTCATATGCAAAGGTTGGTAAATGTTAAAAAAAAGTCCTAAAATAATCTTGGAACCACTACTCATAATGCTGGGGCTATTGACAACTTATGCTGTCAGTTAAAACTTAGTATAAACACGTTTAGGAAGGTCTCTAGCCTTGTCCAGTCTAATGAGGACCTCCAAGGTCAAAGATAGCTGACATCCTTCGATATGTAATGGGTTTTTAGGCATAGTGGGTGCAAAGATGGTGAAAGGCATTGAGCGCCAGACACTTCTTGGATGTAAAAGAGGTTTTATTTCTTTTGACAGTCTTTTTTGTATTTTTGGGGGAAAGAGGGTTAGGGCCAGGAAACCTTTAGATCATGGGTGCCCAACCAGTGACCCGGGGGCCACATATGGCCCACGGAGCCCTCTGATGTGGCCCGTGACCTTCTGCTCTGGGATGGCTGGTTGGCAAACCCAGATCGCGGATCGACGATCCGTCATCCCAGAGCATCAGTGTTGAGAATGAAGCCAGTGGTAGAGAAAGCAAGCGGGTGCGGAGCAGAGCCGCATAAGCCGATGCTTACTGTATAGCACGCCTCCTGTCACAGGCGGAGTGATACCAAATATGGGCATATCTGTTCTGCAGTTGTTACTGGGCTGCTTTCAAACTGATCAGCAGGTGCACTGCCTCACCTCCAATCGATCCGCAAAAAAAAAAAAAAGAGGGTCCATACCCTTCCGCCTGGGTGGATCAGATCGAAGGTCCCATAGAGTAGAGTGCCCTGCGTCTGCTCTCGATAAGACGAGTGGACACAGACCTGTCATCCGCCCGCTCCACTCATTGTGGCCCACGACCGGTTATCAAGTCACTTAAGTGGCCCTCACTCTTCAAAAGGTTGGGCATCCCTGCCTTAGATAGTTGCTAGGTCAATTGGCAGACTCCGAGACTTCAATAGGAAGACAGCTGGGCAGGGAAAGGCCCCAGCAAGAAGCCACATCTGCACTTGCAGGAATGCTGTCTCCTATAGTAACAGTCTTTAACAGTTCCTAACTCAAACGTAGCAGTTCTTTCAGCTCCACTACAACTGCCTCTTGTAGTTCTTCAACACTGAGCTCCTGGTCTCTCACTAGACCCTCTGATTCACTGACTCTGAATCACTTGAGCTCCAAGGTTTGTGGTGGTATCCCCTCAAGCGTCACCCACGCTTCCTTGCTGGGTCCCTAGCTTGGCACTCCAGATACTTCTCAAGCTTCACCCCTGCTAACCGGCGAGGTCCCTGGCTTGACTCACAAGGCTTCTCTGCAAGCGCCTCTCCTGCGGGTTGGGTCCCTGACTTGATCACGGCATGAAGTTTTCCCATTTCTCCACCGTGGCCGTTCGGTGAGAATGTGGTTCTGGTAAACTTGCTTCAGTTACTTACTGTGGTCCCTGGTAAAGGTGGTTGCTCCCTTTGAGGCGACAGCTTCCCTTCTTCCTCCTACTACTGACAGGTTCACCGGCCGACAGAACTGTCACTTTTGGTTGGACTGCAAGCCGCAGTCCCAACCCTGCGCTGCCCTCTTACTTCTGGATAGGCCCTCACACAGCCCATCAGCCAGATGCCCCCAGGATAGGCCCAATCTATGGCCTAGCAGCCCGGGGCATACAACACACATCCACCCAGACAGCTGTCCAGGTGGCACAGAACACAGATCATCTGACTCCACTGAAATATATAAGTTCTCCCAGCAGGCCAAGGGATTCAAGAAAACCCCTACCCATTGGCTGAGATATGCCATATACCCATAACTTGTAGTCCTTCTCATATCTAATAACACCAAGTACCCGGCCACCTAGTGGTAGAAGAGAAAAGGCCAAACTTTGGGAGAAATCAATAGATCTATATCGATCAACCAGGATAACTAATCCTGGCAAGTAAATTTGTGAGGAGCTCCTTGCACAAGCTACAGGGTGCTACACACGTAATAACCGTTAACTGTATTTGTATCAACAGTATCAAGTATGTCCATATTATACATATTATATAAATTGAGATTATACTAAAATACCATTCCGAAACAGATCAAGCAACAAATCCTGGTAGCAAACACACACATACTTCTTTCTACTTTTCAGCAAACATTTTTACATGCCATCCACTAACCATCATTTTGAACAGAGAGTTTGAGGAATAGAACTGTTTTCTTGCTGCCTGTGTCCCAGTTAAGGAGATTTACCCTTCCTGGCTGCCCTGGTAGCCACTAAGATTAAGAAGTAAGAGAAAATCCTAAATTGTGTGTAGTCTCCAGAACAGAAATAAAGGGAAAATGATTCAATGGAGATATTTGTAACAGTGACTACTGTCTAAGAAGAGTATTTCCTCACTGGAGAGGTTTGCTCTTACTTGCTATTGTGTCTAAAGACATAAAGTAAAGGAAAATATCCCCAGTGGGACACAAATGGTACACAATGAGAGGGATTTTAGACCTTCTCCAACTCAAGATGGGTAAACCGTTTGGTTTTTAATTGTTTTACACATATTATCACCATAATGATAATTTCAACCTCAGAAAACAAGTAATATAAAAACATCTTCTAAACTTGATTGAGTATCAAATATCAGTATGAGAAAGAAAAAAAAACATATAGGATCATAAGAGTCAACCCTCCTTGTATGTATCCCAAATAGGGCTCAGTGATATCAGTACAAATTGATTTTCCAAAATTGTATTCGCAACTGCAATAGGCAAAAATTCAGTTCATATGGTGTTACATTTCCATATTCATTTATGTACAGTATATTAATCAAGATTACACCTAGTTATGGTGTGTTGAGGGTTGTCTTTCAATATTCATGAGTACATTCAATGTTCTGAGGGTTATAATCTTGATATAAAGGGGTATGGAAAATTGAACCAACAATGTTTAAAACAGGTGCAATAGCATTTGTTTAATGAATATACAGTATGTAATAAATCAGTCCACGAATCTAAATCTGGCCACAGATGTACTATTTTTTTTTTAATTCAGCCAGCGGGCTGAATGAAAAAAGAAAAAACAGAAGATTCCTCCATCCACACAGTCGAGGCTAGAGGATAGAGAAATCCTTCCCGCTAATACTCTGATACAGAATACACTGATCAGCGGTTGAGGCCATTGGCTACAGCCTCTGATCAGCAAAAAATGTCCAACAAACCTGTGTGGAGCCAGCCAAATTTCAATCCGTCTATGGCTACTTTAAGGTATATACAGAGATCAAACAATAGTACAAAATATACTGATTGCCACATTAATCCGCAACAGAAAGTCAAAGACACTGAGTTATAAGACAAAATAAAAAGGAATTAGACACATCAACATGTTTTGAAAGTAACCTGTTATCAGAGAAACATGAAAACATTTGTTAACTGGCATTGGTGACCTCTCCTTCTGAAAATGTTAGTTGCTTGGCTGTTATGCTGTCCTTTGACTTCAATACATTTTACGTCACTGACTCCTGACAAGTCTGCACAGGGCCGCTGATAGAAATCATGGGGCCCCTTCAGCCTACCTGGCGGGGCCCCCTTCAGCTCCACCCCTGGTCCCTCCTTCAGCCCCGCCCCTGGCCCCACCCCCTGGCCCAGCGACTTGACAGCGGGACATGCCAATGCCATAATGTACTGCAGAGACAGGACCACCCATGCCGCCAATGCCATAATGTACTGCAGACAGTGCCACCCATGCCATGCTGCCAATTCCATATTGTGCTGCAGACAGTGCATCCCCTGCCATAATGCCATTGGCAGCATGGGTGGCACTGTCGGCAGCACATCATGGCATTGGCGGCATGGGTGGCACTGTCTACAGCACATTACGGCATTTACAGCACAGGTGCACTGTCTGCAGCACATTACGGCATTGGCGGCATGGGTGGCACTATCTGCAGCACATTACAGCATTGGCAGCATGGGTGGCACTGTCTCTGCAGGCAGCACATGCGTTATGGGCCATAATGCATGTGCTACCTGCAGACAGTGCCGCCAATGCCGTAATGTGCTGCAGACAGTGCCACCCATGACTCAATGCTATAACGCATGTACTACCTGCTGACAGTGCCACCCATGCCGCCAATGCCATATTGTGCTGCAGACAGTGCCACCCATGCCGCCAATGGCATAATGCCATTGGCAGCATGGGTGGCACTGTCTCTGCAGGCAGAATATGCTTTATGGCATTAGCGTCATGGGTGGCACTGTCTGCAGCACATTACGGCATTGGTGGCACTGTCTCTGCGGGCAGCACATGCGTTATGGGCAGACAGAGCCACCCATGCCGATGCCAATCATGCCATAATGTATACATGCTGCTGCAGTAGTAGTAGGTGATCTTGAAGCCGCCCCCCCCCCCCCCCAAGCACACACCTGTGTAATTTTTTAGCTGCCTGGGCCCAAGGAGTCACTTCTTCCCTGATGGCTGCTGCTGCCTGGACTTGAGGGTTAGATCATAGATGGGATGCCTCTGCCGATATCCTCTGCTGCCGCTGCTCGCCTGAGTAGCCTTACTGCTACTTCTCACGCGGAGAGACTCAGAGACAGGAAGGAATCACTCCGCGCGCCAGGAGGACGGCACTACACAGGCGATGTGCTGGCCGAGACTTGAGCCAGCACGAGGAGCGGACACGGAAGAGGTATTCTTCCGCGCCTGAAATACACAAAATAGTCCCTTCCCTGCCGCCACCTAATACTCCAATTAGCGATTATAAACAAACCAAAAAAACGTAAAACCTACGGGGGGGGGGATGTGGTCGGGGGGGTGTCCGATCGACGTTAAGGGACATGGCTGAAGTTTTTTTTTACATTCAATTATCTATCTGATCGGTTGCCAGGCCCCCCGCTGGCCAGGCCCAGTACAACAGGGTCAGTTGTACTGGCCTATCAGCGGCCTTGAGTCTGCAGATCAAAAAGTCCTTGATGATCTTATTGAACTGAGTCCATAACTCAAAATAGTAAAGCAAGCTTACATGTTTACAGTATATTGCTGTATATTGAAAAGCTAAATGTAGGAAAAGTTATGTAATTTTAAGAAATTATAGGCAAGAAAGAAGGGGATACTCCCATTTGATCCATTGGACTTTGAAATAAAAGCAGTGTGGGAATTTTAAATATATTTTGAATTGAGGAACAGCACAACTTAAATACGATATAAAATATCAAAAATATGAATAATGAAAGAAACAGAATGCCGATCCAATGTGTTAGAATTTAGAGACCCTTTATATGCTTCAGTGACCTACCGTATATTCCTGTCAATCCACTGTAAGACGCATGGATGTCAAAGTGAAGATTTGTTTTTTTCTTTTTAAGATGAATTATATCCCTGTTATTTTAGTAATATAAAAATAAATTAAAGGGTTAAGTCTAAGCGGGATAGATGCGCAATTGAAAAAGTGCATCACCTCCACAATAGGGATGAGCCAAACCCCCCCCCCCTCTTACCCGGACAGTGAATCCCATTGAAGCCTCTGGGAGTCAAACGGGAAAAATCTAAAGTGCAGATTTTGCTGGCTTATATGCAAGTAATTGGCCATAAAGGGGATATGGGGGTCTGGGTACTGCCCTGGGGACATGTATCAATAATGTTTTAAACAATAAGTGGTACCCAGTTATACAATTGTATGAAGAGATCACTGTCCTGAGATAGAACAGACTTGTGGTGATCCATACAGGCGTAGACACCTTATATGTTACAGACTAACAGTCCTTCCTCAGAGGTTAATTAAGTCAGATGGGTACAGATTTTCTACAATAGAAGAAAATGTGCAAATGGTACAATTTAGTATCCAATAGGTAACCTACTGCAGAATGTGTGCAATCTTGTCTTTAACGTAAACTGTTAGACAGGTTCAATTCAGTTTGTTGCAGGCTGGCTGGTAATTAAGCTGGGAATTTTTGTTTGTTTTTTTACATGCATTGCCCTTCCATGTGCTCCTTGCTGCAAAGGCTAGTTACAGGTTGGGGTGGTTGTAATTTGTTTGTATTTCTCCTTGTGACCATTGTCTCTAGTACAGAAAGTGAGGGGGAAATCTAAGATTTTAACTATTTCACAGGAAAGGGAGAAGAAGTCTTTCAATAGGAGTACCTGTTCTGGTGACAACTGTCTAAAAGGGGATTTCCCCTCACTTTGGAGAGATATCCCTTTACTTCCTGTTGTGTCCTTGTGACAGGAAATGAAGTAAAATTGACACGACCAGATACAGACAGAAAAAGTCGAGAAAATAGAGAAAAGAGGACGCACTAGCCTTGTGTATTATCCTCGGATATATTTAAAAAAAAAAAAAAAAAAAATTAAAAACTACTCACAAACATGTGAAAGAAAACCGCAGTATAAAAGCCTTTGAATGATGGTGATCATTCTAATGACAACAGTCTCCAGAAGGCAATTGAGAAGACTTGAGGGCTATGGCCCTTAAGTCTTCTCTATTGCCATCTGGAGACTGTTGTCACTAGACCGATCGCCATCATTTAAAGGCTTTTATACTGCAGTTTTCTTTCACGTTTGTGGGTAGTTTTTAATACATTTTTTTAAATAAAATATATCCAAGGATAATGCACAAGGCTGGTGCACCCTCTTTTCTCTATTTTCTCATTTGACTACTAGGATGTCCCTATCCTTGAGCAAGGCCTGAGGCATTATCTGTTACGAATTATAGTCCACCTGATTAACACACTTGTGCGCGACAGTATTTGTTTTCTGCTAGAAAAAATTGTAACTATTTCCTATTCTAAAAAAAAAAGTGTAGGAAACATACTGACAATATGTGAAAACTAGGAGGGAGATGGAAGACTGATGTAAAGAACACTTGAGCATCCATCTACCAGGTAACCACAATGGGAAGGGTCACACAACCCGTAGGAGTCCCTTTAGACAGATAGAAATCCATTGTCTAATGCCTGACTAGTCTCCTCTTTCTTTTCTAAATAATGTCCTTTATAGCATGCTATTACAGAATCCTCAAAGCTATCATTGCTTATAGGAATGAACATGTCAGTCTAATCTTCCTTCTGTAAATTAAGCCTATTACTGAAAGGTTACGAGTACACTAAATGGCTAATGAGAATAATTGATTTTTTTTGTCAGGTTTTTACTGCAATTTCTTTCTCCTAATTCTCTATGAGAATAAATGATTTGAAAGATCTGAAAGGGAACAGACATGTATTTCTTGGGAAGTAGTGAAATGACCGTTTTTTTTTTTTGGCAGTTTCAGACAATAGAATACCTACTCTTCTTCCCATGTTTGTGATGCTAGAGCTAACATTTTAAATTACATAAAGATTATTACACATTTACTGTGGTGGAAATTTGCAAATGTAGTCAGTTAATTTATTTGAATGATATTTGCAGTGACCACATGTATTTTTTTTGCAAATTTATATGTAAAGAGAAAAGCTTTTTAGTTTTTTTTTTTTTTTTTTTTGTTTTTGTACCTGTCGGCTTTGTTTGCTTGACAAAAAATATGTTGGAACAAACTATTACAGTTCTGTAACCATTAACAGAATTAAATGTTTTTTTTTTTTTTATGAAAGCAATGTACATATCTGTTTTTAACCTGGTATCATCTGCTTGAAGTCTACACTATGTTCTCTACAGCAGAACTCTGCGGGGAGATGAAGAAACAGCACAAGGATCCAATCAGGTTGCTGCAGCGCAAGAAGCATGAACTTACCAGTGCGCTTCTTCTCCATTTACAGAGGGTGAACCAATAAATGAAAGTGAAACTACAGCAAAGAAAGATTAGGTCCACTCTCCTGCTGTAAATCAGGGCTGGATGGACTGAAAACCAAATCCTTTTGGGAGGTAGAACATCCCTCTTACATATATGTATTTCATCAATATATTTATCTGTTTGCCTGAAATTCAGCTTTAACCACTTAAGGACTGGACCAATACGGACAATAATGACCAGAGGTGTTTTCACAATTTGGCACTGCCTCGCTTTAACTGACAATTACGCGGTCGTGCGACATGGCTCCCAAACAAAATTTACATTCTTTTTTTCCCACAAATAGAGATTTCTTTTAGTGGTAATTGATCACCTCTGCGGTTTTTATTTTTTGCGCTATAAACAAAAATAGAGCGACAATTTTGAAAAAAACGCAATATTTTTTACATTTTGCTATAATAAATATCCCTAAAAAATATATATAAAAAAATAGTTTTCTTCAGTTTAGGCCGATACGTATTCTTCTACATATTTTTGGTAAAAAAAATCGCAATCTGCGTTTATTGATTGGTTTGCGCAAAAGTTATAGCGTTTACAAAATAGGGGGTAGTTTTATGGCATTTTTATTAATAATTTTTTTTTATACTATTAATGGCGGCGATCAGTGATTTTTTTTTTGGGACTGCGACATTATGGCGGACACATCGGACACTTTTGACACATTTTTGGGACCATTGTCATTTTCACAGCGATCAGTGCAATAAAAATGCACTGTTTACTGTGAAAATGACACTGGCAGTGAAGGGGTTAACCACTAGGGGCGCTGGAGGGGTTAAGTGTGCCTAGGGGAGTAATTACTACTGTGTGGGGGCGTGGCTACGAGTGACACGTCACCGATCTCCGCTCTGATTACACAGAGCGGAGATCGCTGACAGTGTCAGTAGCGGAGCAGGGAGATGTTGTGTTTACACACACATCTCTCCGCTCCATGCCTCCATGAGACGATCGCGGGTATCCCCGCGGCGATCGAGTCCGCGGGACCCGCGACCCGACTTACGCGGAAGGCAGGGGGGTCGCGAGCGCACCGGCGGCAGCGCGCGCGCGACCCCGACGTCAGCAGTTAAAGGGCCACGTACAGGTATGTGATTGTGCCTCCAGGTGCCCTTCTGCTGACGTATATACACAGTGGCTGGTCCTTAAGCGGTTAAAGTATAATTCCAAGATAAACCTAACTAGTCTTAGAAATGCTCCTTCCTAATGCTGCGTACACATGATCGGAATTTCTGACAACAAAACCGTGTTTTTTTTTCCGTCGGATTTTTGCTCAAGCTTGTCTTGCATACACACGGTCACACAAATGTTGCTCGGAAATTCCGAACGTCAAGAACGCGGAGACGTACAACACTACGACGAGCCGAGAAAAATTAAGTACAATGATTCTGAGCATGCGGCAAATAAATTCCGAGCATGCGTAGGATTTTTGTGCATCGGAATTGGATACACACGATTCCGACAAGAACTTTTTTTGACGGAAAAATTGAGAACCTGCTCTCAAACATTTGTTGTCGGAAATTCCGACAGCAAATGTCCGATGGAGCCTACACACGGTCAGAATATCAAACCAAAAGCTCACATCGAACATTTTCTGTATTAAATTCCGATCGTGTGTACGCGGCATTACACCTATACTGACTAACCTAATTTCAGTACGCTCATGATCCAGCTCAGTCAGCAGTGGCCGCAGGGGAGAGAAGGGAACACCAACAACCAATAACCAAATGAACCTATGGATAATGTCCAGGCTTTATCAGCCATTGTCAAGCACTTTCTCTCCCCTGCAGCCACCGCTAGCTAAAACATGACCAGACTGGAAAGGGCTGAAAATAGGTAAGTACCGTATATACTCGAGTATAAGATGACCCGAATATAAGCCGAGGCACCTAATTTTACCACAAAAAAATGGGAAAAATTATTGACTCGAGTATAAGCCTAGGGTGTCCATCTGCATGCCTCACTGTGCCTCACTGTGCCCATGCCTCACTGTGTCCATGACTAGACTTAAGTTTAACATGGGAGAATATGGAAGGGGAGATGGGTTTGAAAAATTGGTGCTCCTCGGTTGTAGGTCCTCCAGACAGCAAACTTTGCACACTTGTAGAGGAAGAGTGGAGCTATATGTGTGCCAAGTTTGCGCCAGTAACGGGTCCCCAAAGTCCGGGAGATCAGGCGCAAAAAGATGACTCGAGTATAAGCCGAGGGGGGCATTTTCAGCACAAAAAAATTGGGCTAAAAAACTTGGCTTATACTCGAGTATATACGGTATATACATATTATTTAATTTTTTAATATTATTTAATCAGTCATCATAGGTGTTAGGAGGGGCAGGGAGCATTTTTAAGACTAATTCGGCTTATTCTTGAAGTCTACTTTGAGGCTGGGTTCACATGTGAGCTCGCAGCAGCTCACAGCAGGAGTCCAGTGCGTCCTCATTCACCGTTTCAGGTCCAATTTCAGCCCACATTTTTGGCTGAATTCAGCCCTTTAACGAAAAGACGCACAGGGCTCCTGTGCAAATCGTACCGGAGCCACTGCAGAGATATGTGAACCGGCTCCATAGAGAACCAGTCACAATCTCCTGCTATTTGAATTGGATGCAGGGAAACCCGCATTCAATTCGCACTAGTGTGAACCCAGCCTAAAGGGGTTGTAAAGTCAGAAGGTTTTTTTATCTTAATGCATTCTATGCATTAAAAAAAAAAGCCTTCTGTGTGCAGCAGCCCCCCTAACACTCATCTGAGGTCCCTCTCTGTCCAGGGATGTCCACAAGTGTCTTAGTCGTCCAATATTCTCCTTGCCATTGGCTCCCACTGATGTCAATCAAAGTCAGCTAGCCAATCAGGAGAGAGAGGGGCAGGGCCGGGTCAGGGACCCGTGTCTGGATGGGCACAGGAAGCTGTGACTCAGCTTGGGTGCCCCCATAGCAAGCTGATTTCTGTGGGGGGGGGCACTGGACAGGAGAAGAGGAGGAGCTGGGCTGTGCAAATCCACTGCAACAGAGCAGGTAAGTATAACATGTTTATTATTTTAATAGGGAAAAAAACTGAGCCTTTACAATCACTTTAAGCTTATATCAGACAATAGCCTCAAATCATTCGGATGAGTTGTTTTAACACCACTAATTAACCACTTAAGGACCGCCTATCACATATATACGGCAGCAGGGTGGCTCTATTGCGCAAAATCACGTACCCGTGCGTGATTTCGTACAATAGATACTGTGGGCGTGAGCGCCCATTGAAAAGAGGGGGAGCCAATCAGCGGGTCTGGCATCCACCCGCGATCGTTCCCCAGAGAGGCAGAATGGCGATCTGCCTATGTAAACAAGGCAGATTGCTGTTCTGACAGGGGAAGACACAAAGATGTTCTGTTCCTGCTAAGCAGAAACTCGGATGTCTGTGTTCCTCCAGTCGTTGCATCACCCACACAGTTAGCAAGCACCTGGGGACACACTTAACCCCTTGATCGCCCCATGATGTTAACCCCTTCCCTGCCAGTGTCATTAGTATAATAACAGTGCATATTTTTAGCACTGATCATTGTAATAATGTCATTGGTCCCCAAAAAAGTGTCAAAAGTGTCAGTTAGGTATATGATTTGTCTGTCGCAATGTCGCAGTCCCGCTAAAAATCACTGATTGCCACCACTACTAGTAACAATTAAAAATGCCATAAAAATATTCCATAGTTTGCAGACGCTATAACTTTATGCAAACAAATCAACAAATCAACATACGCTTATAGTATTAAGTATAAAGTGCGCTGTCAAAACTAAGTGTATAAGTTCATAGACTTATATACAAATACCAAATGTGTGTAAACAATTGATACAAAAATGACAAAAAACTTGAAATAAACCAGTGAAACAAAGTCTGAAAAACAAGAGTCCTGAAGTTAAATAAAAAATTGGTGCAAAAACCTCTAATAAGTGAATTCAAAATTATAGTTATGTTAAAAACAACCTAAATAACAAAAAAATGTGTATAAAAAAATTAGTCCATCTGTTAATCAACTGGTAGATCCAATGAAAATGTTCATCCAAAACAATACAAGAGTAAAGGTTCAATGCAAGCATATCCAAAAATACTTCACCACCATGCTAAGGAATAAATAGATGGCAGCTTACCAGATCCAAAGATCCTAAAAGGATCTATATGCACGTGTATGAACAACATCAGGGGGTACAGCCGATACAACTGTAAGGGGCCCCCGGGGCCGGAGGGGCCCGCCTGGGCCAGAAGAAGGCAGGATGGGTGAAGGGGAGCCGTGTTGTGCACTATAGAAACGATATCGGCAGCTTCTGCTGCTCTCCGTGTCCTTGAACTCTGACATCAAGCTCTTTACTGCCACCTCTGACTACTATGTGCATGTGCACCCCTTGTCAGGTCACCTGTGGCCAGATGACAGATGCACACCGTAGGGGGTCAGGAGTGCACCACAAGGTAGTGAACCCTATGGCTGACTGCTGCGGATAGGATACTGGATGGTTGTGGAAAGCGGGACCAGAGGAGAACAACCGGGATCCACAGGAAGCTAGAGCCGAGATTCCCCAGGGCACGGAGTCTAAGACCCAGCAGGTCTTCACCACAGCCTCTAGTGGTGAGGATGTTACGCTGCAGCTAGGTCCAGGTCGCGACCCCTAGAGTCTCCTAGCTCATGCCTCATAGGGTAAGGAGGAAAGAGGGGAAGCAGCAGCACAGGATACAAGAATAGTGAGGGGAAAGGCCAAGGTCAGGGTCATAAGCAGACAAGGATAAACGAAGGACAAGCCGAAGGTCAAGGGTCACAAGCAGACAGAGATAGTCAGGAACAAGCCAATATCGTAACAGAGAGACAGACGTAGCACACGGCAGGCGGGAACCCAAACACACAATGCTTAAACAAACACGTTGATCAGCAAAGCAGGCTTGCAGTGCGCAGGTTAATATAGTGTTCTGTGATAGGGCCTGGGGTGGAGTCAGGCTGGGAGGAGATTATAAAGGAAGCCAGGTGAAAGGGTCTGGCCTCTAAGATGAACACATGAGGAGGAAAGGTAAGATGGCAGAGAGACATTAGTGCATATCCATGACAGTACCCTCCCTCTTACGAGGCCTCCCCCTTCCCCGCCTGGTCCCAGGTATAGAGGGAAACTTCGGATGAAACTCCTTTAACAGACGAAGTGCAAAGACCTCAGATGCAGCGATCCAAGACCTCTGTTCAGGACCAAACTCCTTCCAATGAACGAAGTACTGAAGAACGCCTTTACAGAGTCGGGAGTCCAGAATTTGACTGACCTCGTACTCCTGATTATCCTCATAGACAGGCGCCACAGTAGGGAGAGGACGAGAGAATTTATTGAGGACTAAAGGCTTTAGAAGGGCAACATGGAAGGAGTTAGTGATTTTAAGGCTCTTAGGAATCTGGAGTTTGAAACAAACCGGATTCAGTTTAGCAGTTACAGTGTATGGACCAATGAATCGTGGAGCAAACTTCAGAGAAGGAACTCTGAGCTTGGTGTTCCTGGTGGAGAGCCAGACTTTGTCCCCTGGCTGAAGAGAAGGTGGTTTACGCCTGCGGTGGTCGGCAAAGCCTTTGAATTTTTCAGCAGCTGCCCAGAGGGAATCATGAACGTCACCCCAAACAGAATTGAGAGACTCCTGAACCAAAGCCAAAGCTGGAATATCTGGAGAACAGATCATGGGAAGAGGAAGTTGAGGGTGTTTTCCGTAAACTGTGAAAAAGGGTGTCTTCTGCGAACTGGTATTCACATGATTGTTATGGGAGAATTCTGCCCACAGGAGTAGAGAGGACCAATCGTCATGATGAGAAGACACAAAGGTGCAAAGAAAGACCTCTAACTCCTGATTAACCCTCTCAGTCTGTCCATTGGATTGAGGATGGTAAGAAGAGGAAAAATCCAAGACAATATTGAGGGATTTGCAAAAGGCTCTCCAAAAATGAGACGTAAATTGAACACCCCTGTCGGAAACAATATGAGAAGGAACCCCATGGAGGCGGAACATTTCTTGAATAAAAATGGGAACCAAGGCAGGAGCAGAAGGAAGACCAGGAAGAGGAACAAAATGAGCCATCTTGGAGAACCGATCGATTACCACCCAAATGACTGTATTATTCTCAGACAGTGGGAGGTCGGTGATAAAATCCATGGAAATATGAGCCCAGGGCTCCTTAGGAATGGGCAAGGGCATGAGGAGACCAGCAGGAGCTTGTGTGGAGGATTTAGACTGAGCACAGACATGACAAGCTTTAACGTAGTCTTTGACATCTGAGCGGAGATTAGGCCACCAGTAGAGACGACTGATGAGTAAGAAGGATCGGAGGAATCCAGAATGACCTGCCACCTTGGAATCATGTCCCCAACGAAGGATCTTAGCTCTTAGCTCAGTGGGGACAAAGGTCTTACCAGGCGGGATTTTTGACTTCAGGGTGGTAGAGTGGGCAACAATGCACAAGGTTGGAATGATCGGCTCAGGTTCAGGGGCGGACTCCTCGTCCAAAGTGTCAAATGACCTAGAGAGCGCATCAGCCCGACCGTTGCAGGAACCAGGTTTGTAGGTAATCGTGAAATTAAAACGGGCAAGAAGAGACTCCACCTGGCCTGTCTAGGATTCAGATGTTTAGCATTCTGTAGATACTGTAAATTCTTGTGATCAGTAAAGATCGTTATGGAGTGAGGGGAACCCTCCAAGAGATGACGCCACTCCTCTAACGCCAATTTAATTGCGAGAAGTTCCCGATCACCAATGGCATAATTCCTCTCTGCCTGAGAATTTTTTTTGGAGAAGAACGCACATGGTTGACGTCTCTTCTCAAAGAATTGAAGAAGCACAGCTCCCACCCCCATTGAGGAAGCGTCCACTTCAATAAAAACTGCATCCCCAGGATTTGGTCTCCTCAAGAGAGGTCCAGAAACAAAGGCCTGTTTTAGGTCGTGAAAGGCAGAGACAGCTTCGGGAGGCCAGTCTTTGGCATTCGCACCCTTCTTGGTCAAAGCGATAATAGGCGCAGCAATGGAAGAGTAATTCCTTATGAACTGCCTATAATAATTTGTGAAGCCAAGAAAGCGCTGTGTGGCCTTGAGGCTAGCAGGAAGAGGCCAGTTGGTAATAGCCAAGACCTTCCCAGGATCCATACGAAGACCCGAACATGAGACAAAGCACCCCAGAAACAGGACCTCAGAACATTCAAAGACACATTTCTCCAGCTTGGCATAGAGATTGTTCTCTCTAAGACGCTGAAGTACAGTGCGGACATGGTTTCTGTGGACGAGCAGATTTTCAGAAAAGATCAGAATGTCATCCAGATAGATGACAATAAACTGGTACAGCAGATCTCTGAAGATTTCATTGACAAAGTTTTGAAACACGGCTGGGGCATTACACAAACCAAAAGGCATCACCAGGTATTCATAATGCCTGTCTCTAGTGTTGAATGCAGTCTTCCATTCGTCACCCTCCCGTATTCAAATGAGATTGTACGCGCCTCTGAGATCCAACTTGGTTAAAATAGAGGAGAAGAAGTTATCTGGACTGCCGCACTCTGGTTAAACGCTTTATTGATGAAGAAAATTAAAATGCCAAAAAAATCCAAAAATAAATAAATAAACAAAATCCATCCAAAGGCAATCAAAGGTGAAGGGACATGCAGGGTGACAGCTAACGCGTTTCACATCAGGGTGTGATGCTTACTCATAGCTAAAGTGTAAGTGACCAGAACTGTGTATATAAGGTGATCTGAAAAACCTCTCAACCAATGAGAGCTGTTGAACACAGTGGTAGAATATTAGGCACTAATTTAGGTCTATTACACTCCGTGTTTGTGAAGCACCTGTTAAATGCCAAAACCATTAATGAGAATTGGCACGTAAGATCTTACACATATGTGTAGAGTGCATAAAGTTATGTGAAAACTGAGTGAAAAGGAGTAAAAACTCCAGATCGAAAAAGATATTAGATATATATGTGACTGCTTAACGCAGGACAAGTGCTTTGAACAATTGTTTTATCTATAACGTGAACAACTATATATGACACGTGTACGGTGCATCCGAAATAGTGATGCTATAATGGAGTAAAGAACAAAAACAAAACAAAACACAACAAAAAAAAACCAAAGTGCATGAGTAGTGTAAGTTGAAAAAAGTGTAAACTGGTCGGAACCGAAAAAGGGGTGAGCTGTACATAAATCTTAATATTGGCATTGAATTCATGAAAATGAATAAAATAGATATGAATATGAATATAAATATCTAAAATCATAAATAACAAAAAAGATGAAAACAATAGTAATAATAATGATTCTTTTTGTGTACAAAAACCTAAATGTTCCAAAAACTAGAATTAATACAACTAGATACTAAACATAAAACCACAATGAGTTAATGTTGTTGAGATGTATGTTAAAAATATGTGTGTAATTGTTGTTTAACTATAGATAAAACTTATTCATCCTGTGTAACCATTCTGCATGTCTATTTGAGGAGGGGCAAGATTATTAAAGTGTATGTGTTGATCAATATATATGTCTGGTATTGATACTATAAGACATAAATTATGCTAACCTCCAAAAAGGCATGCAGATATAGTGGATGAATATGGAGGCAAACCCTACTAGCAATATATATACATATAGATGATCGAAATGAAACACACACATATATTTTGTATATGTGCAAGTTATCGTTTTCTTGTTTTATTTAATTAAATTCAAATTTGGTTTGATTATTTAATTCTCATTTAATTTTATTTTTATTTTTTATTTTTATTTTTATTTTTTATTTTGGTTTTTGACACACACGTGAATATTGTATATGAACTTTTTTAATTAATGGTTTTGGCATTTAACAGGTGCTTCACAAACACGGAGTGTAATAGACCTAAATTAGTGCCTAATATTCTACCACTGTGTTCAACAGCTCTCATTGGTTGAGAGGTTTTTCAGATCACCTTATATACACAGTTCTGGTCACTTACACTTTAGCTATGAGTAAGCATCACACCCTGATGTGAAACGCGTTAGCTGTCACCCTGCATGTCCCTTCACCTTTGATTGCCTTTGGATGGATTTTGTTTATTTATTTCTTTTTGGATTTTTTTGGCATTTTAATTTTCTTCATCAATAAAGCGTTTAACCAGAGTGCGGCAGTCCAGATAACTTCTTCTCCTCAAGCATTAGAGCATAGCCAGCACCTAGAAGTGGAGCAGGGCGGGAGCTAATTGAAGGAACCTGGAACCTTCGAGCGGTACACCTTTCCTTCATTACTATTTTCTGGACATTGCACTTACCAGTACCAGCTCAGCGTTACCACGTTCCGCACCGCAATTTCTTCATTGTGAATTTTTCACACCTTGATTACCCTGCTTCCACAACGTCCATTGAACCTACATCCATCACAGCAATCTCAGAAGCGGACGCAGGTTTTAGCCGAACCCTCACAGCTCCAGCTGACAACCCCCTTCGCTCTAGCCAACAGCATTTTTCTCAAGCCTCGGACACAAATGGTCTTACCCTAAGACGCACTTTCCGTAAGCTTGAAAGTCTTATGGCAAAAGAAATCAGAGCTTTTTGGGATGTCAACACTTTAACAGAATACATGTCGATTGAACAGATTCCACGGGGATTACGCATCAAAAAGTTCCCTACTTTTGACTTTCCAAATGAGGATAGCAAACTAGAGTGGACTAACACTCTTTCTGCATGTTCCTTTAAACTGATGAAAATTATCATTGATTTCAAACAAAAGGAACTGGACAGAGTCCAAAGCGAAATGGCAGTGGTTCAAGGAGATCTCAAAGAACAACAAGCACTACCTGGCTACAATGAATTGGATTTACAATTAAACAAAAGACTGGACAAATTAGAGAAGAGCGTGATATTGACAAAGAAAGAAAAAAGGAATAGAGATCAATTAGACTATGATTCCAATAAAGTCTATATGTGGAAAAAACCTACCTTTCATACCAATCGCACACGCAGGACTCCAAGCAAAAAACGAGTCCGTTTTTCAGATACAGAAGGAGAGATCTGCAATGACACACTTGCAGCCTCCACATCTGATTCTTCTCCAGACAATAGCTCCAGAAATGGGTCTACACGCAAAGAAAATACGGCACCTTTAAATCAGGGCAGTCAAGGTCGCACAAGGAAGGGAAAGAAAAAGAGAACAAAAGGAGGAGAGGAGGAAAGAAACACAGACGAACAAAATGGAAATCGCTACCCGCTACGGGGTCGAAAATAACCAACGGATCCAATGTCATGAACTTATCAGCATATCCTCTCACTGATGCAGACATTTCTCTACTATCCAGATAGACATGCAGAATGGTTACACAGGATGAATAAGTTTTATCTATAGTTAAACAACAATTACACACATATTTTTAACATACATCTCAACAACATTAACTCATTGTGGTTTTATGTTTAGTATCTAGTTGTATTAATTCTAGTTTTTGGAACATCTAGGTTTTTGTACACAAAAAGAATCATTATTATTACTATTGTTTTCATCTTTTTCGTTATTTATGATTTTAGATATTTATATTCATATTCATATCTATTTTATTCATTTTCATGAATTCAATGCCAATATTAAGATTTATGTACAGCTCACCCCTTTTTCGGTTCCGACCAGTTTCCACTTTTTTCAACTTACACTACTCATGCACTTTGGGGTTTTTTTTGTTGTGTTTTGTTTTGTTTTTGTTCTTTACTCCATTATAGCATCCCTATTTCGGATGCACCATACACGTGTCATATATAGTTGTTCACGTTATAGATAAAACAATTGTTCAAAGCACTTGTCCTGCGTTAAGCAGTCACATATATATCTAATATCTTTTTCGATCTGGAGTTTTTACTCCTTTTCACTCAGTTTTCACATACCTTTATGCACTCTACACATATGTGTAAGATCTTACGTGCCAATTCTCATTAATGGTTTTGGCATTTAACAGGTGCTTCACAAACACGGAGTGTAATAGACCTAAATTAGTGCCTAATATTCTACAACTGTGTTCAACAGCTCTCATTGGTTGAGAGGTTTTTCAGATCACCTTATATACACAGTTCTGGTCACTTACACTTTAGCTATGAGTAAGCATCACACCCTGATGTGAAACGCGTTAGCTGTCACCCTGCATGTCCCTTCACCTTTGATTGCCTTTGGATGGATTTTGTTTATTTATTTATTTTTGGATTTTTTTGGCATTTTAATTTTCTTCATCAATAAAGCGTTTAACCAGAGTGCGGCAGTCCAGATAACTTCTTCTCCTCAAGCATTAGAGCATAGCCAGCACCTGGAAGTGGAGCAGGGCGGGAGCTAATTGAAGGAACCTGGAATCTTCGAGCGGTACACCTTTCCTTGGTGAAAATAGAGGCACCCTTCAACCTATCGAATAGCTCAGATATTAAGGGTAAGGGGTATCGATTTTTAATAGTAACAGCGTTTAAACCTCGATAGTTGATGCAGGGTCTTAGGGTACCATCCTTTTTGGCAACGAAAAAGAACCCTGCCCCTGCAGGCGATGCGGATTTCCGGATGAAACCTCTCTCCAGATTCTCTGCGACATACTCAGACATGGCCTGGGTCTCTGGGATGGACAGAGGGTAGGTACGACCCCTGGGCAGAGTTGCTCCGGGGACAAGGTCAATAGCACAGTCAAAAGACCTGTGGGGAGGAAGCACCTTAGCTGATTTCTTACAGAACACGTCCCGGTAATCGCTGTATGCAGCGGGAAGATCAGAAGAAACAGAAGTGGTAGCAACCGGAAGTCTCTCCTTGGGGGCCACCTTGAGAAGACATGACAAGAAACATGAGGGACCCCAAGCCAGGACCTGCCCAGAGGCCCAGTCCACATGTGGAGAGTGGAGCTGTAGCCAAGGAAGGCCCAATACAATGGGGGTAGATGCCTTGGGTAGAATGAGAAAGGATATCCACTCCTGGTGGAGAATCCCTACTGACATCCTAATGGGTAGCGTCTGGAAGCAAATAGGGCCCCCTGGGAGAACAGTGCCATCAATTGCCAAGACTACCAATGGGGTAGCGAGAGGTGAAAGTGTAAGCTTTATAGAAGAAGCAGTTCCCCAATCCATAAAATTGCCGGCAGCCCCGGAATCCAGATATGCAAGGGTTGATTGAGGAGAAGTGCCTACATGAAGGAACACTGGCAGGAGAAGGCGAGAAGGTGATGTTTCTGGGTCCAATACTCCACCTTCCAAATGTATTAGGCCCGAGCGTTTCCCAGACAGAAGCGAGCAGGAGTCACGAAAATGACCCTTGCCCTCACAATAGAGGCACAAGCCCAGAGTTCTGCACCTAGAACGTTCTTCGGGGGTTAGTCTGGTCCGGCCCAGCTGCATAGGTTCCTCAGCAGGCAGAAGATGCTCCATGAGACGAAGGGAGGGGAGCTCAGACTGGCTAGCGCCCAGGGAGTGCTGGCGTCTTTTTTCTAGGGACCTCTCCTGAAACCGAATGTCGATCTGATTGCACAAAGAAATTACATCGTCCAGACCGACGGGGATGGCTCTTCCCACTAATTCGTCTTTCACTCGGTCATAGAGGCCATGTAAAAAGGTAGCGACCAGGGCCTCATTGTTCCAGATTAATTCAGCTGTGTGGATACGGAACTGAAGAGCATATTGTCCCACTGAACTAGATTCTTGGCAAAGACGTAAGAGGGCACTAGCCGCTGAAGAAGCCCGAGCCGGCTCCTCGAAGATGTTACGAAAGAGCTCCAAGAAGTCAGACAGGCTGGAAACCACCGGATCATTCTTTTCCCACAGGGAGGCAGCCCAGGCTAAAGCTTCACCGGAGAGGAGGGAGATGATATAGGCTACCTTAGCCCGATCAGACAGGAAGTTTTGAGGCTGAAGCTCAAAATGAATCGTATATTGGCTGAGAAACCCCCTGCAGGCCTTGGAGTCCCCAGAGAAACGGAACGGAGCTGGCAGTTTTAGTGAGTGTGTGGCTGCGACTGGTGTGAAAGGCGCAGCCGCTGGTTGTACTTGAGATTGCGGATTTGGGGTTCCCAAGGAGGTCTGAAGCTACAGGAATCGCATTACCTGAGTCTGATCTGATTCCTGGGTCTCAAGTCTACGGACTAAGCCCTGTAATGGATCATCCGCGGGGAGCGGCATGTCAGCCGGGTCCATGGCTGATCAAACTGTCAGGTCACCTGTGGTCAGATGACAGATGCACACCGTAGGGGGTCAGGAGTGCACCACAAGGTAGTGAACCCTATGGCTGACTGCTGCGGATAGGATACTGGGTGGTTGTGGAAAGCAGGACCAGAGGAGCACAACCGGGATCCACAGGAAGCTAGAGCCGAGATTCCCCAGGGCGCGGAGTCTAAGACCCAGCAGGTCTTCACCACAGCCTCTAGTGGTGAGGATGTTACGCTGCAGCTAGGTCCAGGTCACGACCCCTAGAGTCTCCTAGCTCACGCCTCATAGGGTAAGGAGGAAAGAGGGGAAGCAGCAGCACAGGATACAAGAATAGTGAGGGGAAAGGCCAAGGTCAGGGTCATAAGCAGACAAGGATAAATGAAGGACAAGCCGAAATTCAAGGGTCACAAGCAGACAGGGATAGTCAGGAACAAGCCAATATCGTAACAGAGAGACAGACGTAGCACACGGTAGGCAGGAGCCCAAACACACAATGCTTAAACAAACACGTTGATCAGCAAAGCAGGCTTGCAGTGCACAGGTTAATATAGTGTTCTGTGATAGGGCCTGGGGTGGAGTCAGGCTGGGAGGAGATTATAAAGGAAGCCAGGTGAAAGGGTCTGGCCTTTAAGATGAACACATGAGGAGGAAAGGTAAGATGGCAGACAGACATTAGAGCATATCCATGTCACCCCTCATGTGAACTGTCTGAATTTTCCTTCTACGATCCCTGACAATTCCCTATTTAGACCTTGATATACTATAATACTATAATATTATACAACAATATGAGTGGAAACTATAACAGTGTACAAAAATAAATAAATTCCCCTCTTCTTCCCTTATACACTCCACTGCGCTTCGGGAGCGAGTCTGCTAAATCAGACCAAAACACCTTACTAGCTGCTACTTTACAAAAAACATACAATGAAAAATAGATTTGAATAAAATTAGTAGCGCTTTGTGTATCACAACACAGATCTAAATATTTACAAATTATATATATCCTATATAAAGGTGTACATATATGTGAAAATTATATATAAATGTGAAAAAATATATAGATATCAGGGATGAGCCGAACACCCCCCTGTTCGGTTCGCACCAGAACCTGCGAACAGACAAAATGTTCGTGTAAACTTTAGAACCCTATTAAATACAATGGACTCGAACGTTCGAAATCTAAAGTGTTAATTATAAAGGCTAATATGCAAGTTATTGTCCTAAAAAGTGTTTGGGGACCCGGGTCCTGCCCCAGGGGACATGTATCAATGCAAAAAGAAGTTTTAAAAACGGCCGTTTTTTCGGGAGCAGTGATTTTAATAATGCTTAAAATGAAAAAATAAAAGTGAAATATTCCTTTAAATTTCGTACCTGGGGGGTGTGTATGATATGCATGTGAAGTGGCGCATGTTTCCCGTGCTTAGAACTGTCCCTGCAAAAAATGTCATTTTTGAAAGAAAAAATTGCATTTAAAACTGACTTGCGGCTATTAATGAATTGTCGGCTCCCGGCAATACATACAAAAGTCATTGATAAAAAAAAAAAAAAAAAACGTGGGTGTTCCCCAGAATTCAATTACCAGGCCCTTCAGGTCTGGAATGGATATTAAGGGGAACCCCGCCGCAAATTAAAAAAAAAAATTGACGTGGGGTTCCCCCAAATATCCATTCCAGGCCCTTCAGATCTGGCATGGATTTTAAGGGGAACTCCACCCCAAATTTTAAAAAAAAATGGCGTGGAGTCCCCCTAAAAATCCATACCAGACCCCTTATCCGAGCACGCAACCTGGCCGGCCGCAGGGGAAAAGGGGGGGACGAGAGAGCGGCCCCCCCTCCCTCCTGAACCGTACCAAGCCACATGCCCTCAACATGGGGAGGATGTCCCCATGTTGATGGGGACAAGGGCCTCATCCCCACAACCCTTGCCCGGTGGTTGTGGGGGTCTGCGGGCGGGGGGCTTATCGGAATCTGGAAGACCCCTTTAACAAAGGGGACCCCCAGATCCCGCCCCCCCCCCTATGTGAATTGGTAAGGGGTACGTTGTACCCCTACCATTTCACGAAGAAAGCGTAAAAAAATGTTTAAAAAAACACACAAACACCTTGAAAAAGTCCTTTATTAAAAAAAAAATTAAAAATAAAAAAACCGGTGAAATCCAGTGTCCCGCGGCGATCCCGATGTCCAGCGCTGTCCTTCATTGGTTGTGCCTGAGCGGACCTGATGGGGAACTCCCTCTCAGTATTTTAAATGTATAGACCCGCCCCTTCTAAAGTTCCCCATCAGGTCCGCTCAGCGGACCAGATGCGGAACATGAGAAGGGGCGGGTCTATACATGTATTACCAAAGTGAGAGCAGTTCCCCATCAGGTCCGCCCCCTCGGTATGTCAGACCCGCCTACGTCATTGGCTTGAGCGGGGAACTTCCTTCACTATGTAAATTTAAATTACATAGTGAAGGAAGTTCCCCGCTCAAGCCAATGACGTAGGCGGGTCCGACATACCGAGGGAGCGGACCTGATGGGGAACTTTAGAAGGGGCGGGTCTATACATTTAAAATACTGAGAGGGAGTTCCCCATCAGGTCCGCTCAGGCACAACCAATGAAGGACAGCGCTGGACATCGGGATCGCCGCGGGACACTGGATTTCACCGCTTTTTTTTTTTTTTTTTTTTTAATAAAGGACTTTTTCAAGGTGTTTGTGTGTTTTTTTTAACATTTTTTTACGCTTTCTTCGGGAAATGGTAGGGGTACAACGTACCCCTTACCAATTCACATAGGGGGGGGCCGGGATCTGGGGGTCCCCTTTGTTAAAGGGGTCTTCCAGATTCCGATAAGCCCCCCGCCCGCAGACCCCCACAACCACCGGGCAAGGGTTGTGGGGATGAGGCCCTTGTCCCCATCAACATGGGGACATCCTCCCCATGTTGAGGGCATGTGGCTTGGTACGGTTCAGGAGGGAGGGGGGGCCGCTCTCTCGTCCCCCCCTTTTCCCCTGCGGCCGGCCAGGTTGCATGCTCGGATAAGGGGTCTGGTATGGATTTTTAGGGGGACTCCACGCCATTTTTTTTTTACATTTGGGGTGGAGTTCCCCTTAAAATCCATGCCAGATCTGAAGGGCCTGGAATGGATATTTGGGGGAACCCCACGTCAATTTTTTTTTTAATTTGCGGCAGGGTTCCCCTTAATATCCATTCCAGACCTGAAGGGCCTGGTAATTGAATTCTGGGGAACCCCCACGCTTTTTTTTTTTTTTTATCAATGACTTTTGTATGTATTGCCGGGAGCCGAC
Organism: Rana muscosa; assembly: GCA_029206835.1. Taxonomy (NCBI): domain Eukaryota; kingdom Metazoa; phylum Chordata; class Amphibia; order Anura; family Ranidae; genus Rana; species Rana muscosa. The sequence continues at coordinate 90,785,522 of CM055121.1, forward strand.
AATTCATTAATAGCCGCGAGTCAGTTTTAAAAGACTTTTTTTCTTTCAAAAATTACATTTTTTGCAGGGACAGTTCTAAGCACGGGAAACATGCGCCACTTCACATGCATATCATACACACCCCCCAGGTACGAAATTTAAAGGAATATTTCACTTTTATTTTTTCATTTTAAGCATTATTAAAATCACTGCTCCCGAAAAAACGGCCGTTTTTAAAACTTCTTTTTGCATTGATACATGTCCCTGGGGCAGGACCCGGGTCCCCAAACACTTTTTAGGACAATAACTTGCATATCAGCCTTTATAATTAACACTTTAGATTTCTCCCATAGATTTTTCGAATTTGCCGCGAACACCCCTATTTGTTCGCTGTTCGGCGAACGGGCGAACAGGCAATGTTCGAGTCGAACATGAGTTCGACTCGAACTCGAAGCTCATCCCTGATAGATATATATAAACATATACTCTCGAAAATATATGTGCATACAAATAATACATTAATTAGTGTCCATAGCTTTCCAATGGTGTTTTCAAACCAATTGCTGTAAAAAATATTTTAAAGAAAGTCCATCAGTGAAACAGGTGTTCCAAATATAGTGACTTCAAAATTACATAAAAATCTTCCTGTGTTCTCTTGAATAAACCTTCACCACACCAACGTGATTGGTGATTCCACTCCCTAAGGACTTGCACTCACCAATAGGATATGCCTCGCACTCTCATGCTCGGCCTTACAGCTTAATCACCCCTCAGGGTATCAAAGACAGATCCAACACGATGTTAAGCAGGTCAGTCAAGTATCCCACATGAAAAAACAAAATGCCTCCAATAGTGAAGTACGTAAAAACTTTTATTAAAATAACACAGCACAGGTAACCTTCAATGGTTTCACTCACATCTAGTAGATTAAAGTTAGGCACTTCAGCAAAAACACTTCAATACGCCAGACAGGCATATGACAGGTAGCCGCAATGTATTGCGATCTCGGCAGACCGACCAACTATGTGTGTCTCCCCCTCCTTCACGTATGCCTGCCTCTCCACTCCAATCAAAAACACTGCAGACTTCCACCCAAACACCGGACTGAATATTCGATGAGCGGTCGAAAAATTCGAACGCTACTCACTGTAAAAGAGCGCTGTGTAGCTTCTCCCAGACTAGTTTCGTCGCATAGGACTTCTTCCAATGGGATTGCTCAATATGAGTGGAAACAAGTACTAAACATGAACATTTATCTTCTGTACTAACTTAATAATATTCTTACAATATAGATGCTCCGGAGAACTTTTTTACCCCTAGACTCTTTAGTCTCTTTCTTACCTTCATTCTTTCCCTTTTACTATTACGCTGTCCTTTTTTTCTATTTCCCTATTTTTTTGTATTACCATATTTAAATGGTAATGTATTATACATTAATACTATATTTAGTTATTACTTACAATAATTATACATTTTTGAAGTTTTTATTGAATTAGTTGATTTCCAATTAGCTTTCTTTCCATAGTGACTATATATTAATTGAATATGCCTGGAACTAAGTGTATTAGCACATATTTACATATTACATTTTTCAATTGTTTATATTAACTTAAAGGGGTTGTAAAGGTTTGTTTTTTATTTTCTAAATAGGTTCCTTTGAGCTAGTGCATTGTTGGTTCACTTACCTTTTCCTTCCATTTCCCTTCTAAATGTTTTTTTTCTTTGTTTTCTTTGTCTGAATTTCTCACTTCCTGTTCCTCCTCGGTAAGCTGTTCAGTAAGCTGTTCTGGCTGGCTAAACACCGCTCGGATGATGGTGTGAAGTTTACTGAGGAGAAACAGGAAGTGAGAAATTCAGACAAAGAAAAAAAACATTTAGAAGGGAAATCGAAGGAAAAGGTAAGTGAACCAACAATGCACTAGCTTAAAGGAACCTATTTAGAAAATAAAAAATGAACCTTTACAACCCCTTTAACATTTCATTTTCGTGTTGATTACCCGTTTATGTAAAATATCTAATCTTCAGATATGTATAATTCCATCCAATTTATTATCATATACTTAACTAATATTACCATTTGTTGTAACTATTTATTACTAATTGTAACCGTCTTCATTATTTAATATTCAATAAACAAAACTGACAAGGAAAAAAAATTTATAAAAAAAAATAATGCATTACAATTTACCTAAACCCATTTGATTTCAGACAGCTAAAATGTATTTTAGTTAACTAAAATATTTTCTTCTTTTGTTCCACAAAATATTTATTGAAATTTTTTCATAGATAAAACAAGTACCATAAAACATAAAACCAGTTTACATATCATATACATGTTTCCAACTAGAAGGAGGCATAGACTTCAAAGTTCGTGAGAGTAGAAACCAACAGATGTCGCCTTTACGGATTTATAATATAACGGCCACATAAAGAAACTTATAGCAGTAAGGTGCAATCTTTTAAAGAAGGTATACTGCAGTGTATTACAGGTCTGCCTAATTCACGTTGGAATGCAAGACTTCATATAAAAGTATTCAATATGGCTTCTGTAAATACTATAAAACAAACAAGGATTCTTCAAAACCTTTTCGTAAATTAAAATAAAAAATAAAAAGAGAAAAAAAAGGAGGGAAGAGAAAGAAGAGAAGGGAAAAAGGGGAAAGGACAGAGTGTAGAGGAGAGGGAAAAGGGAAAAGGGAGGGGAAATGAGGGGGGCACTGTAAGGGGAATATGCGAGGAGGGGGTGGGATCACCATGACTAAAATATTTTAGTCGACTAAAATGTACTGGAGATTTTAGGTGACTAAATATGACTAAAACTAAAACTATTGCAGATGACTAAAATTGGACTAAAACTAAAATGCCATTTTAGTCAGAAGACTAAGACTAAAACTAAATTGAAATTTGCTGCCAAAATTAACACGCACCCATGTCAGTGTAAAAGGTTTATCTCAACCCTCTAACTGACATACTGGTAGGGTCACCCGGTGAAAATAAAAGAAAGAATGCCTAAAAAGGGACACTAATACAGTCACCACATCTAAGAATTGGTAAGCTGCAATATTATACATTTGGGCTTTTGGATTTAATGCGCCTTTAAGTATTTTTGTATGACTACATTCTTGTTTTTATATTATCTGCCTGAAATTCAGCTTTAAAAAAAGTGCAGTGACACTGACTGCATTGACCAATGTGATATGATGTAGGAAAAGCCAGAGGGAGAATTATTGGTAGGCACAAACCAGCAATTTGCCAGCCTTTGCGCTTATCTGGTAGCATACAGCACTGCAGCACATTTTCATGCACATGTGATTCTGAGTATAGCCAATAAATGTGTGCATTGAGGTCAGGCAAAGGTGGAGACTTGCAAGAAAAATGTGGAGGGAGAAGACAAATGTCTGCTCCTGAATAGGGATGAGCTTCAAGTTTGAGTCAAACTCATGTTCGACTCGAACATTGCCTGTTCGCCCGTTTGGGGTGTTCGCGGCAAATTCTAAAAGCCACGGAACACCCTGTAAAAGTCTATGGGAGAAATCTAAAGTGCTAATTTTAAAGGCTTATATGCAAGTTATTGTCATAAAAAGTGTTTGGGGACCCGGGTCCTGCCCCAGGGGACATGTATCAATGCAAGAAAAAGTTTTAAAAACAGCCGTTTTTTGGGAGCAGTGATTTTAATAATGCTTAAAGTGAAACATTAAAAGTGAAATATTCCTTTAAATTTTGTACCTGGGGGGTGTATATAGTATGTCTGTAAAGCAGCGCTTGTTTCCCGTGCTTAGAACAGTCTCTGCACAAAATGTCATTTCTGAAGGAAAAAAGTAATTTAAAAGTACTCGCGGCTGTAATGAATTGCCAGTCCCGGCAATACAGAAAAAAGTAATTGAAAGTCATTCATAAAAAAATAAAAATAAATGCGTGGGGGTCCCCTCAAATTCAATTACCAGGCCCTTCATATCTGGTATGGAAATTAAGGGGAACCCTGCACCAAATAAAAAAAATGGCGTGCGGTTCCCCCCAAATATCCATACCAGACCCTTCAAGTCTGGTATGGATTTTAGGGGAACTCCGCGCTAAATTAAAAAAATAAATGGCGTGGGGTTCCCCCCAAAAATCCATACCAGAGCCTTATCCGAGCCCGCAACCTGGCAGGCCACAGGAAAAGAGGGGGGACGAGAGAGTGCCCCCCTTCCTGAACCGTACCAGGCCACATGCCCTCAACATGGGGAGGATTCTTTGGGGTCTGGACCCCAAAGCACCATGTCCCCATGTTGATGTGGACAAGGGCCTCATTCCCACAACCCTTGCCCGGTGGTTGTGGGGGTCTGCGGGCGGGGGGCTTATCGGAATCTGGAAGACCCCTTTAACAAATAATCCACTCTCGATCTCCACTCCAGCGATGTCGGTATCCTGTGATGGATAATCTATCCAGGCTCCAGCGACAAGGAACAGCACACGGTCCTCTCTTCACTGGAGCGGAGACACCCCGGGAATGACGCCGCCGAAGCCTGACAGGTCTTATGTAGCCGAGGACGGGGCCACCCGTCACGTGACCCCGTCCCCCTCTGACGCAAGGGGAAACCGAGGCTTTCCCAGTGATGTGCGGGTGACCCCGCCCCCCTCTGATGCAACTCAGGTTTCCCTTGCATCAGAGGGGGGCGGGGTCACCCGCACGTCACTGGGGAAGCCCGGGTTTCCCCTTGCGTCAGAGGGGGATGGGGTCACGTGACGGGTGGCCTCGCCCTCAGCTACATAAGAGCTGTCACTGGCTGAAGCCGCGTCATTCCCGGGGTGTCTTTGCTCTGGTGAAGAGAGGACCGTATGCTGTTCCTCGTAGCTGGACATCGTCGCTGGAGCGTGGAGAGATCATCCATCGCAGGATACCGACACCGCTGGAGTGGAGATCGAGAGTGGATTACCACCGCTGGAGTCTTTTTTTTTATTCTTTTTTTTTTTTTAATAAAGGACTTATCCCAACTGTGTCTGTGTGTTTTTTATTTTATTTTTTACACTTTCTTTGTGAAATGGTAGAGGTACAATGTACCCCGTTACCAATTCACATAGGGGGGGATCTGGGGGTCCCCTTTGTTAAAGGGGTCTTCCAGATTCCGATAAGCCCCCCGCCCGCAGACCCCCGCAGCCATTGGGCAAGGCTTGTGGGGATGAGGCCCTTGTCCCCATCAACATGGTGCTTTGGGGTCCAGACCCCAAAGCATCCTACTCATGTTGAGGGCATGTGGCCTGGTATGGTTAAGAAAGTAGGGGGCGCTCTCTCATCCCCCCTCTTTTCCTGCGGCCTGCCAGGTTGCGTGCTCGGATAAGGGTCTGGTATGGATTTTTGGGGGAAACCCACGGCATTTTTTTTATTTATTTGGCGCAGGGTTCCCCTTAATATCCATACCAGACCTGAAGGGCCTGGTAATTGAATTTGGGGGGACCCCTACGCATTTTTTTTATTTTTTTTATCAATGACTTTCAATGACTTTTTCTGTTTTGCCGGGACCGGCAATTCATTACAGCCGCGAGTACTTTGAAATTACTTTTTTTCCTTCAGAAATTACATTTTGTGCAGAGACTGTTCTAAGCACAGGAAACAAGCGCTGCTTTACAGGCATACTATATGCACCCCCCAGGTACAAAATTTAAAGGAATTTTTCACTTTTATTGTTTCACTTTAAGCATTATTAAAATCACTGCTCCTGAAAAAAACGGCAGTTTTTAAAACTTTTTTTGCATTGATAGATGTACCCTGGGGCAGGACCCGGGTCCCCAAACACTTTTTATGACAATAACTTGCATATAAGCCTTTAAAATTCGCACTTTTGATTGTTCATGTTCGTGTCCCATAAACTTTAACGGGGTTCGGATGTTCGAACAAATTTATTGCCTGTTCGCATTTTCTGATGCGAACCGAACTGGGGGGGTGTTCGGCTCATCCCTACTCCTGAAGCATTGACTTACTATTCTAATCAGTGCTTGGTAGCACACACTATCATGGTCACCAAATTGATCCAATAGACCTTAATGACATGTATTATTTCTAGCTGTAGATGCTGCTATATATGTTGGCAGTGGGATTCACCATGTTGTATATTAAGAATCCCAGGAGGCCTACCATGTTATGTAGAATCATGTTGCAAAAACATCCAAAATAGGAAAAAAGTCATTAAATTCAGTAATGAATACAGCAGGACCAGCAGCCTTAGCATCTTGCCCAAATGAGCATTTAATTGGCAGACAGATGTCTAGACATGTGCTTTTCTTCTTGCCAAGACCCTACACAGTGTTTTTCTCTGTAAGCAATAATTATACAATGATGTTTATTTTAACACTAAACACTTAATGTAACATCGAGAATGCATGAAATAGTTAATAGTCATTGTTTTTAAGACACTGACACTTGCTCACAAATAGAAAAATTAACATGTTTCAGTAATGCAAGGGTAAGAAGTTTTTCAGGGAAACTCACCCAGTTAGATGGGGAGAGAGGAGGATCTGAACACAAGGATTTGGAGGCGTCATAATAAAGGAATGGAAAGTAGTTTGCCCACCTGAGGTGATACCTCCTTCAGCAGCTATTTTTTCTGACTTTCTCTGCTGCTCCCCAGTACCCTATAGGCTCCATCAGCCCATATTATTTGTGCTCTGCATCTATGCAGTTACAGTACTTCAGGTCATTTGCCCTTTCTGCCAGATATTGCACCAACAAGGGCTGGGGGTTTGGGTCCAAGCAAAAAAGAAGTGTGCTGGGAATTCAGTGACTGTTAGTGGGAATCAGCATGTTTCATTTTAATGGGGGTAACCCCAATTCTTGATGTGTATGGAGGAAAGGAGATTTTACTATCAGTATAGGAGGTCCTTTTCAGTAGAGTGGTTAACCCGTGGATGTACCTGCCATAGAAGATAAGAATATCATGGCCACATGCTTTTCAATAGAAGAGGAGGAGGGGGGACAGAAAAGCCTGCCACTTGCAAGGCATCTTGAGTGACAAGAGCCAATTACCCAGACGCGTAGCTTGAAGCTTGTGGGCCCCGATGCAAAAGTTGACCTGGGCCCCCTCCCCATTACCACCTACCACTTCCACCATGCATGCAGATACATCCACCGCACGCCAAGATACTCAAAGTGGCTTAAGAGTTTTGAGTTCCCAGAGTTCCTCTTTACATCAGAGGACAGGGATCATCGCTGGAGAATCAGAGGACAGGGATCACCGCTGGAGAATCAGAGGACAGGGACCCCTGGCAGGTCACTGTTTAGAGCTCCTCCCCCCCCACACTACACAGGGCTGAAATCACATTCCTTTACACACACAGTCTGTCAGTTTTCACAGGCTGTTTATGGCTTTTATGTTGCCCTTCTGACCTATGAAATTCTCCAGTCAGAATGGCAGTGTAGTTGCACTAGGCAGATACACCCTGTACAGATCATGGCTAACTGGCTGTGTTGTAAAGGAATGTAATTTCAGCCATGCAGAGGAAGAACAATATAAAGTGCTGTAATGGGAAAGGAGCTCAGCAGCCGGGCATAGTATCGAGGACAGAGGGGGTGGTCAGGGGGCTTTGGGGGGGTGCAACTTAGATCTAGGAGGGCAAAGCCATGTGACACAATCTGGAGCCTGCAGCCCTTCAGGGGCCCCCTGAGGAGGTGTTAAGGGATTTGTTTTATCAATTTCTGAAGGTTTCTCTGTTAGTCTTGGCAGGTGTTGGGGGCAGGTCACCTGCCGGAGGTGTGTGTCTTTTCCCCAGTTGTCAGGGAAGTGGGGTAAGCAGACATCCCAGGGTGGAGGGGGGTACAGAGAATCCCAGCGGGTGACTAGGAGACACTGAGTGGTGTCTTACCTCACAGTGACATCGGTCCCATCATGGCTATAGGACGGCACTCTCCTCCTCTTGCCTCGCTAAGCACAGTTACCATTCCATGTTGCCAGCACACAGCACATACACTTCCCCATCCTGGGCTGTTCTCACCTCGTGCTTCTCTTTATTCAGGAAATGTCTCACAATTTCTCCCTAGCCAATGAGATTGGAGGGGTGTGGACTGTGGAAGGCAAAATAGAAGCCCAGTACTGGAGCGTGGCTGTGGAGCCCTAGGGCAGATCGGAGCTGGACTTTGTGGAGGATATGATAATATGACAGGGAGGTTGCTGGGGCCCCCTGGAGCTAGGGGCGGGGTTGCGATTGTGACCCCTGCAACCCATTATGCTACGCCCATGCTATTACCCACATTATGTCCTCCAAAATAAATGTGGAGGCTTGTGGAAGGAACTTATAAGAATCTGAAATTGCCTTTCAATCTCCTTTTAATAGGATGGCTCCAGATATCTTCCACCCCAGGGGAATGAGTACAGGGTACATTAGTACTCCTTAATAATAATTCTCAAAAAAAGTCATGGAAAACACTGACACCTTGAAAGTATGGTAATTATGTTGTCCATTTTTCCCTGTCTGCACTACTGCCATTAAATTACAGATCCATGGCTGCTAGAAAGTAAACAAACAGTCAGAAATTCTGGGTGATATAATTGACCATATTTGCTTATGCCAGATATGGTTTAAGATGTCACCAGGGATCTCTGGGGCTGTTGTTTACATTAGAGTAGCACCTGGAATCTGTTATTTAGCTTTAGAGATATTTTGGTAACATCATCGGGCAGTCATATTGATTGTCGATGGATCTACATCACGACTAATGATGGATCAGAGGACATTATTTTAATTTTTTTATTTTCAAAGGGCTTTTTCATGGTGTTGGTGTATTTATTTACTTTTGACATAATATGACATAATATGGGGTAGTAATCTCTTGAGAATTTATCATAAAATGGGGTCCTTTTATGATAAAAGGGACTTCCAGATTTCTCTAAGTCCCCCAACAAACCCCAACATTCATTTTGGGGGACAGATTGTGGGGGGAAGAAGCCTTTGTCCCTGTTTGTTCACTGAGGTAATGATGCTCCACCACTGCACTACAATTGCAAATGACAGAATGCCCAGTGCTGTTATAATGAATGAGAGCATCCTGAATTATTTGAAAGGGGATCACCGCTCTGAAGCCTCTGGATCCATGTAATGCTTCCGCCCCACTCTAAGCACACACAGGTGCTGGCTCTGCACAATATAGGTGAGTAAGCATCTTATGATGTGAAACGCGTTAGCCAATCCCTGTGTTCACTTTTGGGTGTTTTTGCTGTACTTTGTGGATTTTATGAAATAAACCAGCATCCTTTTGCAGAGTGCGGCCGTCCAGGATTTTTTTCTTTATCCTGAATTATTTGGTAATGATGTCGCCTGAGATTCCCATCGGCTTTGTTTACATTCTAGTAGCTGAGCATTTAGGCATGCAAACTGGCCAAATATGATAATTTTTCTCGGGGGGTTCACCAAACTGCAAACAGGCTGGATTCTTAAAACCAAAACTGAAGGACAGCCCTACTTATGGCAAAATCAGTGATTCAATTCAAAATTATTTTCTCGCCACAAACTGCACCCAAAGTTCTATTTACTAAGGATGTTATGTTTTTTTAATGCAAGAAACTTGCTTATGGGATGAGGAGACATGTTTTATTCCCCTGAAAGAAAAATAGGTCATAGTTGTCCTGGGTTTTCTGTTTTCCTTTTCTCCATTCAAGAACTGGAGTTTATCTGAGGTTAAAGTGGTTGTAAACCCACTTTTTCAACTTGTACCTACAGGTAACCCTAGATTAAGGCTTACCTGTAGGTGCAAGAAATATCTCCTAAACCTACACGGTTTAGGAGATATTTACTAAAATGACAAGCGCCACTGTCTACGGCGCATGCGCGCCGTAGACAACGGCGCATTTATGGGGTTAATCCCATTCACATACTCTGCTACTTCCCAGCAATCGCTGGGCGTAGCCGAGTGGGACGCCTCCCGCGCGCATGCGCAGAGTGACGTCTCCGCCGCTCCGGCCAATCACAGCGCCGGAGCGGCGCTGTGATTGGCTGGTGCGGCGATACCCGGAAGTAACATTCCGGCTATCGCCGCAGTGATTTCTGCGTCTGCAGTGAGGGACGAGGACGGCTTCGGGGGCCCCGATCTAAGGTAAGTGGAACATAATGAGCTATTATGCTAGTCATAATAGCTCATTATGCCTTTCTCTTGCAGGTGGGCCAAAAAATAAAAAAAATAAAAGTGGGTTTACAACCACTTTAACCATTATGGTCTCTTGCAGTGGTGGCCTGCCCCCCAAGATTTTCACAAAAAAAAGGTCACTTTAAGAGTGTCCGGGCGCTGGACACACAGCAGTCTATGGGACGTTCCCCAGCTTGCAGTCAGCTGTTTGCAAGCTGGGAAGCTGATTTGCCATGCTTTGGGAGTGTTCGGGGTGCAAGCGATGCACCCGCAAACACTCCCACTCTACACTCATTTGTCCCTGGCTCCTGTCCTTTTTCTCTTATTGACCGGGACCGGAAGGCGACTGGGCTTTGCTTTTTTGGCACCGTGGAGTCACTTCCAGTTTCCTGGCTGGCTCTCTGTTGTGCTGTGGAGTCAGAGTGGAGTGCGGATTGTGGAGACTGACTGTGACCAGCACCCTGTGATGTGAGGCGGGGAGCAGATCACTGATGCGGCAGATGGGCACAGAGCTGGCAGTGCTGAGCCTGAGTGAAGTGTAGCTGGGGTGAGTGCGGGGATCGGAGGTGACAGTAATGTGCATCGCCATCAACCCTTTTCACTGCAGATCGGATCTTTTCTCTCACTCTCGCTTTCTGTCACTTATGAAATTTAGTGCCATTGGTCGCTGAGTGTGTGTTTCTCTCTCTCCCCCCTGGGCTGCTCTGAAAGGCTGCTTTTAAGGGAGTCTGTAAGTAACCCGCACTGCCTGAGCATTGGCGCCGCTGGCTCAGAATCCTCTGTTTGCTCCAATTTCCTTCTATTGAGCTGCTCCACCTCCTCCAGCTTCCGCCCTGCTCAGAGTGACTATGGAAGGGTCTGTGGTAGAGGAATGAGAGAACGTAAGGTAGATATAAGGGGAGGAGGAGGAGGCAGTCTGAGCAGAGCAAGCAGCTGGAGGAAGCAGCTGAATATCCTACAATGATAGACCTGCAATAACCTCTGTGATAACCCTGCCCCCCTACACCAACAGCCCTTCTCTGCCCTCACACACAACTAAGAGTACGGGGAAGGCTGACAGGCTTTAGTGATTACTTTACTGGATGTCTCCTGGTGCTGTGAGCTCAGCTGAGGAATTGGAGTCTCTCTCTCTACAGCTTACCATGATCTGTGAGGCTGAGCTATATACTCTGTCCTGTGATGCTGAGCTGAACACTCTGTCCTGTGATACTGGGCCTGTATACCCTGTCCCGTAATGCTGGACCTGTATACTCTGTCCTGTGATGCTGGGCCTATATACTCTGTCCTGTGATGCTGGGCCTGTATACTCTATCCTGTGATGCTGGGCCTGTATATTATGTCCTGTGATGCTGAGCTATATACTATGTCCTGTGATGCTGGGCCTGTATGCTCTGTCCTGTGATACTGAGCTATATACTCTGTCCTGTGATGCTGGGCCTATATACCCTGCCCTGTGATGCTGGTATACTCTGGCCTGTGATGCTGTGCCTGTATACTCTGTCCTGGGATGCTGGGGCTGCATATTCTGTCCTGTGATGCTGGGCCTGTATACTCTGTCCTGTGATGCTGGGCCTATATACTCTGTCCTGTGATGCTGGGCCTGTATACTCTATCCTGTGATGCTGGGCCTGTATATTATGTCCTGTGATGCTGAGCTATATACTATGTCCTGTGATGCTGGGCCTGTATGCTCTGTCCTGTGATACTGAGCTATATACTCTGTCCTGTGATGCTGGACCTATATACCCTGCCCTGTGATGCTGGGCCTGTATACTCTGGCCTGTGATGCTGTGCCTGTATACTCTGTCCTGGGATGCTGGGGCTGCATATTCTGTCCTGTGATGCTGGGCCTGTATACTCTGTCCTGTGATGCTGGGCCTGTATACTCTGTCCTGTGATGCTGGGCCTGTATACTCTGTCCTGTGATGCTGGGCCTGTATACCCTGTCCTGTGATGCTGGGGCTGTATACTCTGTCCTGTGATGCTGGGCCTGTATACTCTGTCCTGTGATGCTGAGCTGTATACTCTGTCCTATGAGGCTGAGCGGTATACTCTGTCCTGTGAGGCTGAGCTGTATAATATGTCCTGTGATGCTAAGCTGTATACTCTGTCCTGTGATTCTGGGCCTGTATACCCTGTCCTGTGATGCTGGGGCTGTATACTCTGTCCTGTGATGCTGGGCCTGTATACTCTGTCATGTGATGCTGGGGCTGTTTACTCTGTCCTGTGATGCTGGGGCTGTATACTCTGTCCTGTGAGGCTGAGCTGTATACCCTGTCCCGTGCTGCTGAGCGGTATACTCTGTCCTGTGATGCTGAGTGGTATAGTCTGTCCTGTGATGCTGAGTTTTATACTCTGTCCTCTGATGCTGGGCCTGTATACTCTGTCCTGTGATGCTGGGGCTGTATACTCTGTCCTGTGAGGTTAAGCTGTATACTCTGTCCTGTGATGCTGGGGCTGTATACTCTGCCCTGTGATGCAAAGCTGTATACTCTGTCCAGTGATTCTGGGTCTGCATACTCTGTCCTGTGATGCTGAGCTGTATACTCTGTTCTGTGATTCTGGGCCTGTATACACTGACCTGTGATGCTGAGCTGAATACTCTTGACACTATGGGTCGGAGTGGGTGGATTCTATAAGGGTTGGGGCTTATAAGAAGTGGGAGGGGTCAAAAAGGAAGGGAGGGATCTGACGCCCCCCCCCAAATCCTAAAACTTCACCAGCCGCCACTGGGCTCTTGTCTTTCTTAGCCTAAATAGCTGTGCCCCAAAGGCCCAGAGTAATGTACTGTAGAAATGTTATTAATATATAATAATATTATTTGAATTATTAAAATTGTAATCAACAAAATGTGAAAAGGGCAAGAATATTTGTATCAACGCTGTGTTTGATTCTTGGCAGTAGCTGCAGCAGCTGATACTGTTTTTCAGAAACTCATGATTGTTGGCATGTAAAACATTATAATATATTGTAAGTAGATAAAAAGAGCAAAGCAATGCAATGATTTTGATATATAACATTTAGGAAATTTTTCAAATGTGTACAAATAGGTTTTTTCAGATATGCACAATTCAGTGTTCTTACCCTGAAACCTTTTTTGTTTACAACTCATAGAATTATTATTATTTTATTTTTTTTGTAACAAGCATGGTAAATGTAACAGCATGTTCCTGTGAAATACGTGCCTTTGTTTTGAGACATTGACACTTGCTTGCAAATAATAATGTTGCCATGCTCCAGTTATTACTTCTAAGGTCACACCAGTAACATAAGAGAACACTTGATTTTAAATTATATATTTTCGAACATACGCATTAAAGTTGTATTTCTCCACTAGTGAAAATTGAGAAAATTGTATTTGTAAGCAAGGGGGCTTCTGCACCACCTAGCTGCCATAACAGTTAAATAAGAAGTGGACTACGTTCTCTCTAGACAGGTGGTATTAGGAACACCTGATAATTCACCATGTGTTTTCCTGTAAGAAAGAGTTAAATGTAAAATGTACACACTGATGAAAATGCTTACAATTAAAATATTAAAATATTCTTAATTTAATTATGAAGAATTCAGTATCATTTCAGATGTTTTGCAGCATGTCTCCTCTTCTTCCCTTTTCCACACTTTTTAACCTCCTTCAGTTAAAAAGCGCAGAGTCCATCGCAAGTTAACGTTAGTATCTCTGCTCTAATGTTATATTTGGTGAGTCTGATTTACTAAAGTTTTGTGAATGTTAACACAATAAATTGTGTGAATTTTTTTTAATTCATGTGCAAAAGAAATAAATAAAAAAACTATTTTATTTTCATATAACTGGATAATTGAAGTGAATCTTCTGAACATTCTCAAATCCTTATCTTTTAGTAAATCAATCTCATTAAATACAGTGCTGGGGGTTGCCTGAATAATTTCATGTGCAGTAAGTTAAAATGCTGTAAAAGTGTGAAAAAGCATTCTTTGGGGTCATTATGAATCCCAGAAAGAAGAGGATATCTCCTGCAGGACACCTAAAACCTAAAATCTGGATATCATTTAACTAAATTAAGAATGAAATACAGTATATATATATATATATATAATCTGTACATTCTCCTGCATCAACCAGTTGTGCTCGCTCCGAACACAGCGGATCACTGATTGGTCACAGCTATCACATAGTACAGGCCACCTGTGATTTGTTTTGGTTCCATGTGATTGCTGTGACCAATCACAGCAATCACAGTTACAGTAGTAAACAAGGTTGTCATTGTTTGCTATTGTGTGATCTCTGTGATTGGTCACAGCATTCATAGGGTACAAAAGCTAATCAAAGCAGCCCTGTACCATGTGATAGCTGTGACCAATCACTGCATCACATTAGTAAAAAAGGTTTCATGATTGAAACCTTTGAACAGTCTTATCAATTGCTTATTACAGTGATCATCGCTGTAATAAGCAATCGCAATGTAAAGATAAAACCTTATTACGTGAATATATAAAATATAAAAAATAAATGTCCCTAATCATTGCTACATGAGTTACAGTGCCCCCTATCACAGCCACACCAGTCCCAGTGTCCTTGATCACTGCCATACCAGCTACAATGTTCCTAATTACTGCCACACTAGTTCTAGTGCCCCTGATCACCGTCACACCAGTTACAGTGACCCTATTCACTACTGCACTAGTCATATTGTCCCTAATCACTGCCATACCAGTTATAGTGTCCCTGATCACTGTCACGCCAGTTATAGTGTCTCTAATCTGTTGGCGCTATATAAATCCTGTATAATAATAATAATAATAATTATAATCAATGCCACAATAGTTACAGTGTGCTTAACCACTTCCAGACCGCCCGCCGTCGTTTTACAAGCAAGCTACCATAACCCCGGTATCCTCTTCTTCTGCGGGCGGTCCTCTTCAAGATAACAGTGGTCTCTGCGGCGGATTCGTTGCGAGGCGTGAGAGGGCCACCTCCCCCCTCCCACTTTTCACTTCCACCCATAGCTCTTAAAGGGACATTTTTTATTTTTTTTCAAATGACATTCAATAATAAAATTTTTTTATTGCATTTTAGTGTAAATATGAGCTCTAAGGTCGTTTTGACCCCAGATCTAATATTTAAGAGGTTCTGACATGCCTTTTTTCTATTGCAAGGGATGTTTACATTCCTTGTAATAGGAATAAAAGTGACGCATTTAAAAAGAACATTGTAAAAAATAAAAGGTAACAGTTACAGTGCTCCTGATCATTATTGGATGCGTAATCTATGCCCCTAGATATCCTGAAGGTGCTCCATGGATTTTGGGGCTCTCTATGTGGCTAGGCTGTGAAAAAGTCTCACGTGGTATCGCCATACTCGGAAGGAGTAGCAAAATGTGTTTTGGGGTGTAATTCCTATGATGTAATTCCTATGATTCCCATTATATACCTATGATGTTTGTTAGAAATATCTTATCAATTGACAACTTTGTGTAAAAAAAAAATATATATATATATATATTATATATATTTCCTGCATTTCTCAAAAACTTGTAGTATTTTTTTTTTAAAAGACTCATAATGTTTTTTAGAAAATACCCTGGAGTGTTTGCTTTCCAAAAATGGGTAATTGTAGGGTGTTTCTACTGTCCTGGTGCTCCAGGACCTCCACAAATGTGACAGGAAATTAGATGTGTAATGTATGCCCCTAGAATACCTACAGATGCTCCTGAGGCATAGCAAAATGTGTTTCGGGGTGTAACGGTAAGTATGCCTGTGCTGTGTGTGAGAAACAATACGTTAAAATGGCAGCTTTGTAAAAAAAATTATAATAATTTCTTAATTTTCCCCAAAATTTGGAAAAAATGTAAACTTCAAAAACTCATCATTCCTCTTACTAGTTAACTTGGACTTGGTCATGTGGGGGTTATTTGTACTATCCTGGCATTTTAGGGCCTCAAGAAATGATATAGGCAGTCATTATATTAGGATTGATTGATTTTCAAATATATTATATACCATAGTTTGCAGACTCTATAACTTTTACACAAACTAAATAATATACACTGATTTGGGTTATTGTTATCAAATAAATGTAGCAAAATAAATTTTGACTTTAATCTATAAAAAAATTAAAAATAAAGATTATTTAATTGCAAATTTTTATAACAGAAACTAAGGAACACATACTTTTTCAGTTTTACAGAAACGCACTACAGTCCATTTAACTTCTTATGGGTCATGTTCACATCTGTGTATTTTTAACAGGCGCGTTTTTTGAAAAGGGTCAGGGACTTTTTCCCACAGCAGATTGCATTTTTGGTTCCATAGACTTCAATGGAAATACAGTAGAAACACATCAAAAATGCAGTACTGGCGTTTTTCGATGTGTTTCTGTTGAATTTTTGCTGGTTTCTCCTGCATGACAACAGATACCTCGCAACAATGTGAAACACATCAAAAATGCATTAAAAACAAGTCAAAAACTTTTGGCAAAAAATGCAAAACACATTGGGAAAATATATCAACTGCAACCTTCATAAGTGTGAACCTGCAAAAAAATAAAAAATAAAAAATTACCCAGTGGTTATTAAATAACACCAAAATAAAGCTCTTTCTGGAGCCACGCTCATATAGGTACATTCAGGCATTTTTATTACAGAACACTGGCACAGGGACAATTATTATAATGCTGGAAAGGGGATGGGAGCATTTAATAAAAGTGGGTTAGCAACCACTTTAAGTACTTTTGCAATCTGGTGTCATAATTCTGTAATGCTGTCAAAGAACTTGGAAGTGATGAAAAACCCATCAGACACCGTTCTCAAGCCAATGGGGTACAAGTTATGTTGGGTCCATTGCTCTGAAACAACATGGTATTAAGTGGATCTAACGGGGTCCTCAATTAATCATAAAAATAAATAAATTAATGGAACTATAACAACTAATATCAATGGACATTTCATCAATTGAAAATAGTAAAATAGGAAGCAAGGAAAGGCCCAATATAAAAAAATGACAACTGTCCATGGCAATGGCACTAGTTTTTTCATACAGTCTCTACTCAAATTTGAATAAATTGTTTTCCAAGGCTAACTCCAAACCCTGTAAAAGAAAGGGGATACTGGTGTATAGAAATATGGGGGTAGATTTTCTAAAACTGGAGGGTGAAAAATCTGGTGCAGCTGTGAATAGTAGTTTATCAGCTTCTAACTTCAGCTTGTTCAATTAACCACTTCAGCCCTGGATACGGCACTGCATCGCTTTAACTGACAATTGCGCAGTCCTGCAATGTTGTACCCAAACAGATTTTTTTTCCCCTTTTTTACCACAAACAGAGCTTTCTTTTGGTGGTATTTTATCACCTCAACGGTTTTTATTTTTTGCGCTATAAACAAAAAAGGAGCGTCAATTTTTAAAAAACACAATATTTTGTACTTTATGCAATAATTAATATCCCAAAAATAAATTAAAAAAAACGAATTTCTTCATCAGTTTAGGCCAATGTGTATTCTTCTACATATTTTTGGTAAAAATAATCGCAATAAACGTATATTAATTGGTTTGCGCAAAAGTTATAGCGTCTACAAATTAGGGGATAGATTTATGGCATTTTTATTATTATTATTTTTTTTACTAGTAATGGCGGTGATCTGTGTTTTTTATCGGGACTGCAACATTGCGACGGACAGATTGGACACTTTTGACACTTTTTTGGGACCACTGACATTTATACAGTGATCAAAGCTAAAAATAGCCACTGATTACTGTATAAATGTCACTGGCAGGGAAGGGGTTAACACTAGGGGGCGATCAAGGGGTTAACTGTGTTCCCTAGATTTGTTCTAACTGTGGGGGGGATTGTGGATGACTAGAGGAGGAGACAGATAATTGTTCCTACTTAGTGGGAACAAAGATCTGTCTCCTCTCCCCTGACAGAACTGGGATTTCTGTGTCTACACACACAGATCCCGGTTCTCGCTGTCACAAGCGATGCCCTGTGGTCATCGCGCCTGCCGGGCCTATGCATTGGCTCCGGGGACACGATGTGGGCGCGCGCACCTGCTACAGTGTCTTAAAGAGCCGACGTACAGCTATGACGGCTCGTCCAGGGGAGCCAACCTGCCGCATTATAATGGCAACGGCTGGTCGGGAAGCAGTTAGGCTTTGACAAAAAAAATGGAAGCTGATTCGTTTTTATGCAGAGCTGCACCAGATTTTGCATTCTCTAGTTTTGGTAAATCAACTCCATAATGTCCATAATAGTTAGTAAACAATGGGGTTGATTTACTAAAACTGGAGAATGCTAAATCTGGTGCATCTGTGCATGGTAGCCAATCAGCTTCTAACTTGAGCTTGTTCAATTTAACTTTGACAAAAATAAATAAAAACTGGAAGTTGATAGCTTTCTATGCAGAGCTGGACCAGATTTTGCATTCTCCAATTTTAGGAAATCAACCCCACTTTGTTGTAATCTGTATTTTCCTAATTTTTTGTAAAAATAACATAAGGGGACTTCACTACTATGCTTACTACCTGAATAATGATTTACCTGATAATAATGATTTCTTTAGTCCAGACTATACTTTCTAATAAGATGTACAATGTTCTTGTAAGATTTGGTCCTTTTTGAACAATATTTGACGATTTTGTTAGGTTTACAATTTTTGTCACATTTCAGTTGTGCTTAAAATGATTTGTATACCTTTCATGCCAGGTCCGGTTCTGATCCCTTTTCTTTCCCTCCTTTTTTGCAAAAATAAAATAGGTTTCTTTTTGCCTTTTCTCCCTTTTATTTATTTAGTTATTTATTTGGTTGATTGATGGATTACATCTTTAGGTTTTTGTAAATTATATTGTTTTCCAGCAATGAATTATGTCTTTCTTCAGTATTTTTCCTCCTTGTCCCCCTTTCCTCTATTATTTATTGCTATCAGTTGTTATCATGCAATTATTATTATTACGTTATTATATTTATTGATTGAGCATCCCAAATTCCCTAGTATCATGTTGTTTTCCAGCAGTGGACCCAACTAATCACTTAGAGATTCTACCCCAGCCTTTCTCAACCTTTTCAACACATACTGTAGGAACCCTTGAAATAGTTCTCCGGGCTCAGGGAACCCCTGCTAAAAATTAGAAATCTACAACTCATGATACATTAGTGTGATGGTCAGTGGGAAGAATGGTCCTTACACTTGTGGTCAATGGGAAGAATGACCCCCTTACAGATAGCTAAAAAGATCAATGGTGTCAGTGGGAACTTATCTGAGAGGAAGAAATTGCCCAATGCTAAAGGAACCCTTAGCAACCTCTAGAGGAACCCTAGGGTTCCACGGAACCCTGGTTAAGAATCACTGTTCTACCCCATCGGCATCAGATCTTTAGAATGGAGTCCGATGTTTTTTTCATTATTTCCAGTCTCTTTGATGAGGTTACTTTCAGTCCTTGAGTCCATGCACGCTGGGCTATCATTAAACAGCGTTCTCTATTCTGATTTAGGTTGCATTTTTTTTATTGTTTGTGTCCTCACTACACAGAATAACATGCTCTGTTTTAGTCACCATTGTCACAAGGGACAGAAGGCGATAGAAAACGCACAATTTTATTGTTGTCACTGGAAAAGTAGAGGGGAAATATTTTTGGGCGCACCGTGGTAACATTTTACTGCATTGTAGTGCCATTCAGTTTCAATGGCACCCCAATGCACCTGCTTTGTATTGTGCTGCATTGCATAGCAAAGCACAGTAGTGTATTGTTTAAAAAAGCCCTTAACACAATGCACATTAAAACGCGACATAACACATGTTAACACAATGTAAAGCGTGAATTGGACCCTCAATAAAGACACCTGCTCTGGTGAAAGCTTTTTAAAAGAGGATCTCTCCTTACATTTCCCCAATAGGACATCAATTTAAAAAAAATCCTGACTAGGATTTTACCATACCCTACTCTATCCAAACAGATTTAGCCTTGCTTCAAGGTATTTCCCATTACATCCAGATGTGGGTCTCTGCTTCGAGTGCCCTCCATGTAGGAAAATTATATTACCACTCTCCCACAATAATGAATGACTTCCCCATCTCACCATCTAAAACTAGTATTTATTTATTTTATGATATCATATGCAATGTTTATGAATGAATTAATTTACAAATGTTCAAATTTACTAATTTTCAAATTTACGAACTTACGAATTACGAATTTTCGAATTTCTGGATTTTTCTAATTTTCAAATTTCCGAATTTTTCGAATTTCTGAAAAAACAAACAAACAAATGAAACAAAAATGAAAACAAACAAATATTTTGGAAGTGCACATGTCTGGTTATGATGTACATATGTCATGTATATATGGTTCCTTGAAAAATGTGTATATTTTTTGATACTGCTAACTTATTTGTACAAAGCCTCTTCCAAGTTGTTTCCCCTTTCTCCTTCCTTTTTTTTCCTTATGGAATCCCCTGTATTTTTTCTCCTGGGCACAGGAGTTGTTTTTCCCATCCGATTAGGACATGGCTGCTTTTAAGGGGGGGGGGTGAGTGTAGCACTCTTTAGTGTGCTAGAAGTAGTGTTTGTTGTGTTAGAGTAGGTCAATTTTAAATAGCTCAGGGCTGAGCTGTGGAATCTGGGTCAGGGGTCAATGACTAAGCACTAGACCTTAGTGCGAAACGCGTCTGCTGTGTCTGTTTATTTTGCTGTGACTTGCAGTGCCTTATGTGTGTTTTACCTAAATAAAGGCAACCTTGATGGTTCTCGGAGTGCGGCTGTCCACATATCCTGTTTCTTCTTCGCATCAATTGCATTGCCGGCACCCGTAGTCCCTGGGAAGACACTGATTGTCCACTTGTACTCACCTGGAGCGGTGATCTCTTTCTTTCTTCAGGGGTCAGTGACTCAGGGCTGGGTGAATCTTCCTGACAGCTCCTCTGGAGCCTCCCCCTGTTTCTGGGACATTGGAGAATGTTCTAGAGCAGGGGTACCCAACCAGTGGCCCACGGAGCCCCCTGTGATGTGGCCAGTGACCTCTTGCTCTGGGATAGCAAGCCCAGGTTGCAAACCCGCCATCCCAGAGCATCAGTGTTGTGAATGAAGCTGCAGGTAGAGGAAGCAAGCAGCTGTGGAGCCGAGCCGCATAAGCCAATGCTTCCTGTATAGCGCTGGCTCCCGTCACAGGCAGAGTGATACTAAATGTACTCTGCCTGGGATAGCAACAGCCGGCGATACCTGGATGGAAAACCGTTATTAAAGGTAAGTTTATTACTAAAATCACAGTGTATATATGGGCATATCTGTGGATCCGTAAAGTTGTTGCTAAAGAGTTGTTTTTGAAGCCAAGTGGGCACCCCATAACCTTCCAAGTTATTAACTCTCAATAAAAAAACAAAACAAAGAGTCACGGACTGTTCTCTGACTCTGGAGTACCTGAGAAAATGTGGTGTGCCTCGCTGTGCAGGAGTGGGGGACCCAGTTCATCTGCGGCTCCTTAGGGTGTACGGTACATAAACTTCATATAGGTATAACGAGCATAATAGGTCATAGGGGTAACTGCACATTTTTTCTGCATGTTGGTGGAGTCTAAAGTGTTATAAATTACTTAATTAAAGTGGAGTTTCCACCAAAAATACAAAATAGCATTATTGTGCATATAATAGCCTAAAAAAATAAAAATAAAATTTTACTCACCTGGAAGTACCTGCTGCTATGCGGTCACACAAATTCATCCTTCTGAATCACCTTGGATTCTGACATCATCTCCCTCAGCTCCCTACTGCTCCTGGGAAATGTTTGTCATCATTTCCCAGGATGCAGTGCACTTCCCCTATGGCTAGAATCACTCGTCAATACAATCCAGGAAGTAAATGCCTGTGGGCTTCACATGCCCACACGCAAAATGAAAACTTCAGCAAAGATTTTTTTTAAATCTCTTTATGCAGTAACTCGGAAGATCGGTGGCGGTTTTTAAAATAGTAAGTCATCTTATATGTTCCACTGTATTGAATGCTGAAATAACATGCTTTTAAAAAATGAAAAATGTGATTGGAACCACACTTTAAAGTCTCCACAAAGAATGAGGCACCCTTGTTGGAGTTTTTTTTTTTCATGATAATGACTGTTAGAAAAGGGTTTGATTTATGTTCAGAGAGAATAGGTTGACAATAGTATCATCCCTAAACACGCCCTTGTAAATTATCTCATGAAATTATACTGTTGAATGTTTTCAGCAGAATTAAGTTCCAAAAATAAATAACAACTTTAACAATATTAACATAAACCATATCAGTACCCATCAAATGCAGCCTCACTGTGCCCATCAAATGCAGCTTTATGGTGCCCATGATTGCAGCCTCACTATGCCCATCAATGCAGCCTCACTGCGCCCATCAAATGCAGCCTCACTGCACCCATCAAATGCAGCCTCACTGCACCCATCAAATGCAGCCTCACTGCACCCATCAAATGCAGCTTTACGGTGCCAATGAATGCAGCCTCACTGTGCCCATCATTGCAGCCTCACTGCCCGTTAATGGAGCCTCTCTGTGCCCGTGAACGCAGCCTCTCTGTGCCCGTGAATGCAGCCTCTCTGTGCCCGTGAACACAGCCTCTCTGTGCCCGCAGCCTCTCTTTGACCCATCAATGCAGCCTCTCTGTGACCCATCAATGCATCCTGACTGTGCCCCATCAATGCAGCTTGACTGTGCCCCATCAATGCAGCTTGACTGTGCCCCATCAATGCTGCTGGACTGTGCCCCATCAATGCAGCTGGACTGTGCCCCATCAATGAAGCTGGACTGTGCCCTATCAATGCAGCTGGACTGTGCCCCATCAATGCAGCTGGACTGTGCCCCATCAATGCAGCTGGACTGTGCCCCATCATCAACAGACTCACCTGGAATCCCCTGGATGTATCGCACACACAGGATGTCCCACTGTGTGTCATGGAGCTGGATGTGTCTGTGTTTGGCGCACAGTGTAAAAAGGTCCCGCAGTGTAAAAAGATACACAACAAGACAGGAGGAGAGAGAGGGAGGGGAGCGCTGCAGCCTCCTTACCTCAGTTCAAAGCGGCGCCAGGGCAGTCCGGTCCTGCCACTCTGTGTCCTCTGGCTGACAGTTTCCTGGCTGATCGCTTCAGTGTGAAACAGTCAGCCTGGTCCACCCCCGCTCCTCACTCGCCCTGCATTCAATTCTGCTCGCAAATTGCGAGCAGGCGAGTGGAATTTTTGAGGGCTGGACTTAGGCTGGGTTCACACTTGTGCGACACGACAGCCATCCTACTTTGGATCCGACTTTGCCCTGCGACATAAAGCCGACATATGTCCGACTTTCAATGAACGGGGATCCGACTTGGATACCCGCCAATACCAGGCACTGTGTTTGGTATGAATCGTCGCCTTCTTCCCTCTTCTCCTCTTTGATGTTGACACGTCGCTTCCTCCCGCTGTAATGCTGGGTGTGCGGTGCGCTCCGATTTATATAGGCCTCTCATGACGTCACAGTCACATGCTCCGGGTGGCCCCGGAGCATGTGACTGTGACGTCATGGGAGCATGTGGCCACCCAGAGCATGTGACTGTGACGTCATGAGAGGCCTATATAAATCGGAGCACACCGCACACCCAGCATTACAGCGGGAGGAAGCGATGTGTCAACATCAAAGAGGAGAAGAGGGAAGAAGGCAACGGAGAAAACCGGGCCCCGCTAGCAAAAGAGCTGGAAGAAGATAGCGGAGGCCCGGCAGAAGGAAGAAAGAACCGGAGAGCGAGAGAAGAAGAGGGAAGAAGGCGACGGAGAAGACCGGGCCCCCCGCTAGCAAAAGAGCTGGAAGAAGATAGCGGAGGCCCGGCAGATGGAAGGAAGAACCGGAGAGCGCGGAGACGACACCGGAGACCCCCGAAGTCGGAAGAAGACCCCCGGAGCTGTGTAATAAATTACTTTAAAAACCTGTGTAGTGTTTTTTATTGACATTTTTTTCCACCAAGTGAATGGGTAGGGGTACAATGTACCCCATACTCATTCACATAGGGTGGGGGGCCGGGATCTGGGGGCCCCCTTATTAAAGGGGGGCTCCCGGATTCCGATAAGCCCCCTGCCCGCAGACCCCAACAACCAATGGCCAGGGTTGTCGGGAAGAGGCCCTGTCCTCATCAACATGGGGGCAGGGTGCTTTGGGGTGGGGGGGCCGCAGGTGGCCCCCCTGCCCCAAAGCGCCAAACCTCCCATGTTGAGGGCATGCGGCCTGGTACGGTTCAGGAGGGAGGGTTGCCGCTCTCTCATCCCCCCATCTTTTCCTGCGGCCTGCCAGGTTGCGTGCTCGGATAAGGGTCTGGTTTGGATGTTAGGGGAACCCCACGCCGTTTTTTTGGCGTAGGGGTTCCCCTTAAAATCCATACCAGACCGAAGGGCCTGGTATGCTCTTGGAGGGGGAACCCATGCCAGTTTTTTATTTAAAATTTGGCGTGGAGTTCCCCCTCAAGAGCAGCAGAGCACAAGTCGCATGCCAAAGTCGGATCATGCAAGACTGCGGTCCGACTTTGATCCGACTTCAATGATAGTCAATGGGCTGAAGTCGGATCAAAGTCGGACCAAAGTAGTACAGGGAGCATTTTCAAAGTCAGACCGACATGTGTTGGACCAGTTAAGACGGCTCCCATAGGGAAACATTGATTTTCACACGTCATGCGACATGAGCTCCCAATGTCGGAGCGTTTGTCGCCCCAGTGTGAACCCGGCCTAAAGGACCTTGTAACCCTTATATACTGTTCTCCTTTTTGTTGTGGGTCATTGGCCTGTTATACTTTGCTCCGTTTACTGGAGTCCCATATCTGTAATAATGTCACTTTTGTTGCTTCTTTTAGTATCCCTTTCTTTGGCACAGCTCCCATCTGAATTAGATCTCCATAGCAACTCCTTAATAAACTACATCTAGAGCTGCTTTCTGCAGGATTAATGCACAAACTACAAGTACATGCTTCTCACAGTGGGTGCCATTAATCAGCACAATAACAAAAAAGTTAGGAGGTCAGGCCTGGAAGTAGCCAACCAACCTACCTCGTGTATATTACTATGATTTCAGTGTTATTTTTCAGCCAGATAACTAAACTGAGTTGTGTAATACAGCACATCAGGACATACAGTATATCCTACAGTAGGTAGTTTGAAAACCTACATATCATAGTTGTGGACAAAAAAGATTTCTGTACATCAAATTCTAAGCGCACCAAATTACACAACCAATACTATTTCTAAAAGAACAGTTTATTAAAATAAAATTGGTATTTTTTTTTTTAGAGTTGCAGCAGCTCCTGGAGTCAGAATGGATATTTTCCATTTGGACTTTTAATTCCTCTTAAAATATAGTAGGACTTTCATTGACCACAGTGTTTATTCATACTTGATGCTGAAGGATCTTTTGACCCATTTATGCTGGCCTCACACATATATGCATAAAGCAGGCGTTCTCCTCAGGTGCCGAATATATGTGTACCTTTCTTTATCGTACATCACGGGACACAGAGCCCCATAGTAATTACTAAGTGGTTATATTCCACCTGCAGGTGCTGGACACTGGTGTAATCAATTAGACAGGAAGTTTCCTCCCTATATAACCCCTTCCATACTGGGAGCACCTCAGTTTTTTCGCCAGTGTCTAAGGTGTTGGTCACAAGTGAAGATGTGCTCTGAGAAGCTCCACTGTAGGGATCCATGCTGGATTTAAATAGCCTCCATAAAGACCAGCTTTGGCTACTACTTTGTTTTGTATGAAACGTTTTTCTTTGTCAAATAATTTTTATTGAGATTTCAAAAAGGGAACAGAAGTTGGAGAGGGGAAAAAATAAATAAATGAAAATAAGAATAAAAGGAAAATACTAAAATACAGAAGCCTAGATAAATCTGGGTTACATTAACAGTACCAGGTATAACATATTGAGTCCATGCAGACATAGTTAACTATTCACTATGATACATAAATGCACACAGATAATTAAGTGAATATTTTCAAAAATGTGAGATTAAAAAATAAAAAATAAATTAGCAGATGCATTGATCTGACTATTTATCAAGATATCATACTAATGTAATAAGGCATAAAGCCATATTAAAGTTAGAGATAAGTAACCTTAAGGTAAAAACTTGTTAAATCGCTTCACGATTTATTAATCAGAAATCAGGAGGAAAGAAAAATAAATAAAAATTAAGACAGAATACAGGATAGAAATAAGATAAGAATATGAGGAGAGGAAAATAAATAAATAAATAAATTAAAGAAAAAAAAAACAGAATAAAGAAAAAAATAAAATAAATAGAAAATAAATATAAGTAAAAATAAATACCCGGGGCGGTGATCAGACTCCTGATATATATGTATCTATACTTAGAGAGATTGTATAGATATTAGTTTGGTAACATCAAAGATTGGTCAAAGTCGGTTGGGAAGTAATGTTTCACCCAGGGCTGCCAAATTTTATGAAATTTGTTTATTTTATTTTATTTAATAGCTGTCATTTTTGCAAATAACAGTGCTCTATTCATTCTGTGTTTGGCTTCCGCTAAAATTAGAGAGTTTGTTTTCCAGGCTTTGGCAATAGTTTGTTTGGCAGCTGTAGTTAGATAAATTAGTAATTGAAATTGGGTTTGGGTAAGTGTGGAAGGTTTAAGATTTAGTAAAGCAGTAGCAGGGTCTGGACGAATTGGAATTTCAAGATTTTAGATGCCATTGAGAGTATTTTTGTCCAAAATTCTTGGACAACTGGGCATTGCTCCCAAATGTGGAAATGAGTGCCTGGTAAATCGCATCCTCTAAAACAATTTGGCGAATATGAGAGGACAAATTTTGCAACTCTTGCTGGGACTAGGTACCAGCGTGCTAGAACTTTAGAATTAGTCTCCACTGCATAGCAATTTGGGGAAGAATTTTTTGTAGCTAGCCATATACTTGACCAATCTTGTGCCCATTTAGTTGCGTATAAAGGTAATGTATCATTGGGGTTTGTAGCGAGTGACTGATATAGAGTTGAAATGAGGCCTCTTGTATGTGGGTTGCTTATACATATCCGCTCAAACTGAGACATTTGGGTAAGCGATGAATTCATATCAATAAAAGGTTCGTAGAAATTTTTCATTTGTAAATAGCGGAAATATTCAGTTCTGGGAAGCCCAAATGTTTCCGATAGTACTGAGAAAGTGTGAAATTTTGTATTAGACGTTAGTTTGTGTAGACAAATCAAGTTTACAGAGGATCAAGCTGAAAATGAATTTGGATATTGCCGGATAAAAGGCAGGGTTCTTGAGGAACGAAAGCAAGGGATTATGTGGGTATTGGAGTTTATGTGAGTTTCTAAATTTATCCCATATTGCTAAGGAATGTTTTGTTATGGAGTTAGAAAAATTAAATCTGTCTGTGGGCTTGAGCCATAGCATGTTAGCCACCGAAATAGGATCAGTATCTATTGATTCAACTGCAACCCATAGAGGTGTTTCTACTGCAGTGTGGTATTTAGAAAGGGATGCAATTTGGGAAGCATTATAATAAGAAGAGAAATTAGGTAATCCCAGTCCACCATTCATTTTATGGAGATAAAGCGTGGATTTAGAAATCTGCGGTTTAGTCGAGCCTCAGATAAAGGATATAACTCTATTTTGGATAAGTCTTAGGAAGTAAGATGGTAATGGAGTGGAAAGCACCCTAAATAAATATAAAAATTTAGGTAATATGGACATTTTTATAGTGTTAATCCTACCAATACATGACAGTGGTATAGTAGTCCATAATTTCATTAAACCTGAAGTTTGTTTCAGTAGAGGTAAATAATTAGTGGTAAAAATATCTTTAAGAGAGATTGTGAGTTGAACTCCTAAATAAGGTAATTGTTTTGGAACCCAATTGAATGGTAAGGAGGTTTGAGCGAGTCGGATCTCTGATTGTGGTAGGGAAATGTTTAATGCATTTGATTTTGTATGGTTAACATGAAGTCCTGATATTTGGGCAAAATTATCAAATAATTTCAGTAAATTTGGTGCTGATATGTGAGGATGCGACAGGAAGATGAGTATATCGTCTGCAAAGAGACATAATTTATGGTGATGACCTCCCAATTCTATACCCTTTATATCGGGATTAGTTCTAACTAATTGTGCAAGGGGTTCAATTAATAATGCAAAAAGTAATGGAGAAAGGGGACATCCCTGTCTAGTACCTCTTTGAATATCGAACATTGGCGATTTGTAACCAGCGTATTTAATATAGGCTTTCGGGTTATTGTATAAGGAAGAGACCAAGGTCAGGAAATGATTACCAAAACCCAATTTTTGAAGAATGTATTGCATATATGGCCATGAGACAGAATCAAATGCCTTTTTAGATCTAAGGACACTAGACAGGCCGGGATTCGTCTGGTTTTGGCTGCATGGATGAGTAAGAGTGCTCGTCTAATATTATCACCGGCTTAGCGCTTCGGTATAAAACCTGTTTGGTCTCTGTATATTAAGTGGCCAATAATATTGTTTAATCTAGTGGCCATAATTTTAGCTATTAATTTAATGTCAAAGTTTAGTAGGGAAATGGGTCGATAATTGGCCCAAGAAGTAGAATCAGAGTGTGGTTTAGGTATCATAGCTATAATAGAAGTCAAAGTTTCAGTTTTGAATGATTGTCCAGTCAGGATCGAGTTAAAGGCTCTGGTCAAGACTGGCGCTAAGATGTGTGAAAATTTCCTATAATAAGCTGCTGAAAATCCATCAGGACCCGGTCTCTTGTGAGGTTTTAGAGTTTTTATGTCATTTAAGACTTCTGTGTCTGTTATAGAACATTCAAGGAGCTCATGTTGTTCTTGGTCAAGAGTTGGAAGGTTGATCCTAGAAAATAAAGCACCAGCTTTTGTAGTATCAAAGTTCTGGGCTGGGGAGTATAACTTAGCTAAATTATAACGGAAAATCTCTATAATCTTAACTGGGTTACTGGTATATGCTTCCCGGGATACTTTCAATCTAATGGGTACCTGAGTATGTTGTGTGGATCTAAGACCTCTGGCCATGGGAGTACCGGGTTTGTTAGCTTTAAGATATTGTATATGTTGTCGTTTGCGTATAAGTTTATCAGCTGAATCTGTCAAGAAGAGATCGAGATCAAGACGGGCTTTTTCAAGTTTGGAATTATTATTGGCATTCGGGGTTGTTTGAAAAGCCAAGTGGAATGAGTTGAAAATAGACTCGAGCTTGGCAAATAATAGTTTACGTTCTCTTTTAAGCTTAGATGCTTGTTGTATCAAACCTCCCCTAATGACAGTTTTATGAGCTTCCCATAGAGTGAGATCAGAAATGTCATCTGTATCATTCGTTTTCAAGTAGTCTGTAATCATCTTCTGGATTTCAATACTATGGGATGGGTGAGTCAAAATGGAATCATTAATACATCAAGTTTTATCATGAGATCTGGGGATAGTGGAGGCCATGGTTGTAAATACTGTGCAATGGTCAGTCCATGGAAAGGGGATGATTTTGGAAGTAATGATTTCAGGTAACATACTAGATAGGATTAGGATGTGAACAATGCGTGAAAAGGATTTGTGTGGATAGGAGTAGTGGGTATAGCGCCTACTGGTAGGATTTATTTCTCGCCATGTGTCAACTAAATTGTGTGTTGTAAGTAAATGTTGAAATGTAAGTTTAGACAAATTATCGGTTGGACCTGATGGAGACTTATCATGAAAAGGGAAAACAGTTGCATTCGACCACATAGAATAACAGTGCCAAACTTATGAGCTTCTACCACCTGGAAGAGATGAGAGAGAAAAGCAATTGGATGTTTATTGGGGGCGTAATAAGATACAATTGTGATGGGATTATCAGAAATTTAACCAGTAAGGAGAATATATCTACCCTCAGGATCTGTAATTTGTGATATAAGGTTAAACGGAGTAGAACGATTAAAACCAATAAGAGTTCCGCGCTGTTTAACCGTTGTTGATGCAGAATAAAATTGTGGATAGGAGGTTGAAAGAAATTTAGGGTGGGATTTATCTGTAAAATGTGTTTCCTGAAGACAAATAATATGGGCTTTTTTAGCCATAAAAGATCGAAGAGCCTTAGTTCGTTTATGAGGAATATTAAACCCTTGTAAATTTAAAGACAATATATTTATAGGAGCCATAAGACCAATGAGACAAGCAGTAATTCATTACATTCATAGCACTTACCAGGAGCCAGAGTCACCGACCGGGGGAAAAAGAAAGAGGAAGAATAGATAAGGAAAAAAGAGAAAAAAATAAGTACCAAATAAAATAATATTTCAAACCCCGTATAACGACTTAGTATCATAAAATTAAGGAAGAACCATGGGGTGTAGGAACGTCTCAGAAGAGTAATCAAAACCCTCTGAGAAGGTCCAGGTCCATCAGGAGAGTCCCACAGAACTATGTCAGGAGTCTCCTGGTGGTGTAGGGGGCAGCAAGAAATTCCTATGGGAAGAGCAACACCGGAGAACAACAGGAACCTTCAAAAATATTAACTTAAGAGTATAGTACCGAAAAATATGGTAAGAAAAAAAAACAAAAATAAATTTGCTCTATATCACATACTGTGAACAAGCTTAAAAAATCATAAACCATTTCAGTCCAAGAAATGTTTTAGCAAACAGGTAGCAAGACCATTCAGTAATGCTGGAGACCTGTAAGAAGAGAAAAAAGGAGAAAGAAAAATATCTCTAGTTGAAAAATATCTCTAGTTGAAAAAAAATTAAAATAGCTCAGTCCATAGTGTCCTCATTGACAGGTGATATAGTGTCAAAGCGACCTTGCTTATGAAGATTGTGATGAGTGGTGGAGGATGATCCAGGGCCTGATTTAAATCGTTGCTGGGAAGATCGAGAGGCTGAACGTCTGCAAGGTTGGTCCACATTTATGTCTTTTACTGCAAGACCCATGTCAATCAATGCCGATTGCAAATCCTCAGAGGAGCGACATACATATTTAGTTTCCAGAGGGGTGAATCAGAGGCAAAAGGGAAATCCCCAGTGGTAGGAGATTTGGTTATGCTGGAGCACTTGCAATTGTGGTTTAAGTGCACGTCTCTTGGCAACTGTAAGTGGAGACAGGTCAGTGAACAATTGAAAGGTGTTACCCTGGAAGCTGAGAGTTTCTTTGTCTCTAGCAGCTGCTAGAAGCTGTTCTTTGGTGCGGTAGAAGTGCAGCTTGGCAATAATGTCCCTAGGGGGACCATTTGGTTTTCGTGGAGCTAAAGCTCTGTGCACTCTGTCCATTTCAAGTCTATGGATAGGGGTACCAGGTATCAGTTCCTTGGAAAAGCGCTGTTATGGTTGCCTGTAAGTCAAGGACAGTTTCAGGGATACCTATGATCCTTAAATTTGACCTGCGGTCCCTATTTTCCTGATCTTCTAAACGTGTTTGTAGAAGTAAATTTTCTTCTTTAATAGATGAGAGTTCAAAGCTATGGTGTTGTGTATAGTTATCAATTACATCAACTCTCTGTTCAAGTTCAGCAGTTCTCTAATCTCCCTTGTCAGTTTATTTGTAATATGGTCAGAGGTCTCTTTAAGTGCTTTCTGTAGCATTAATTCAAATTGTTTAAACATGTCAGGCTGGGCCCCAGTATGTATAGGTGAGTTTTCACCATCAGTCACATCAACTTTATGAGGTGTTGTTTGACTGAGAGACTGTGTCTTCACTGAGGTGTTTGAAGAGTGCTGTGAGGAGGAGGGAGAAGCCGCCATGTCAGCTGCCAGCGCATAGACCGTTCTTCTAGGTCTGCTCGGTTTAAATTGTGATTTTTTACCTTTAAACACCATACCAGGAGGACTGGTGTGCTGTTCTGAGCTTCTACAGCAAATTTGAAAGAATTCCGGCGCCGCTGGGACCCATAGTTCTCCGGTATTTCTCCCGTGGAGCGGAGCTCTAAGGAGACATTACTTTCTTCTCAGGCAGCCGCGCATGCGTCGACACGTTTTCAATAAATAGTTTGTAAACAGAATATATGTGCACCAGCATTTGCTCTGGAAGCACGCTCCAGAATGATCTGTCATAAATATGATCACTGTGATAGTCTGTGAGTCGCTCTCACAGTGATCACTCCCTTTGAATGGAGAAAAATATACATTGGCTCTTCTTCTTATAGTCACAGGAGAAAAATATAAAAAAAAGTCTAGGTCAGTGTCAGGGTCAAGGTCAAATGACAGGCTCAGTATTGTTTAAGTAGGATCAAATATATCTATCTATCTATATATAAATATATATATATTTATATATATATGCACAGTATATATATATATGTAGCGCTACCCCCAGCTAAGAGGGCCGCTGGTATGATTTTTCGGGCCGTGTAACACTCACTGTCAACCCTCAGAAATTGGCTCTAACCTCCCTTAGCACAGTTAGTAGGGGATGATAGGATTGGGTAACCTGTGACACTTGGCAGCACAATCCCACAATAAAGACACACAGCAGTATGGTATAGCTATCACTAACTGTTTCTTTCTGCACAGTAAATGACACAAACGACTGGTATACTTAACCCTGGTGCTTTACTGAGAATTATGGTTAAGCAGGTAAAAAAGTATACATAAACATATGCAGAGCCCTGCAATGAAAGAGTATTTTAGCAAACAGACAGATACACAATCCTGTGACAAGAAACTAACGGACCCCGCTGCAGCTCTTCTCCCTCGTGGGCAAGATGGCGCCCAGCAATGTCACTACTACTAAGTCAGGCCTGACTGTACTATGTGAAAGTTCTGCAGAGAAAGATCTTCCCTAGCAAACGATGGTGCACTTCTGGAACAATTTGTAATCCACAAGAATAAAGGAATTTGATAACTTGGTGACCCAGAATAAATCTACTAGCGTTATTCAATGCACTGTCCCTCCGGCGTGCAACTGCAAACACTAACGTT
Organism: Rana muscosa; assembly: GCA_029206835.1. NCBI lineage: Eukaryota > Metazoa > Chordata > Amphibia > Anura > Ranidae > Rana > Rana muscosa. The sequence continues at coordinate 90,818,452 of CM055121.1, forward strand.
AGTCCTGAACAACAGTTACTGGGTCTAAAGATCCTGTATTATTTTCATGAGCAAGTGCTCTCTCACCCAACCTAAACAGTCCGTGTCCGTGTCTTCCGTTGCTGTGTCTTGGTACACAGATTCCAAGACACCCGAGTCTTCGGTCCTCCTGGTAGTAGCAGAACAACAGCAGGATGCGACGTCCCTCAGGCTCCTCGGTGGGTATGGAAGGCTCTTTGGAATAATACAGGCCTAGGCTTCAGGCCCTGTATTCTCAGCAGACTCAGCACAGTTCCCCCCACAGAGTTCTACTTGCTGGGCGGGCGGTGTCCAAAGAGACCGATCTCCGGCCCGCCCCCTGGTTAAATACCCCGCCCCAGCAGTCCTTGCGTGGGGAAATGCATCCTGGGTATGGTAGTCTCTGGGTTGTTTAAAGCAATACCCCACTACACACTCCCCCCACTTAAAATCTTTGGCCCCCAAAGATAATATGAACATTAATTGCAAACAATACCATTTATAGTAGCAAAAAAACTGGGCAGGGGTACCTTCCACCAAACTTGGTGAGGGAGATTGTCCTGCTCACAGGTCATACTAGTGGAAGTGACCTGCCTAACTGTGGCAGAGAGTGAGCTGGGGTTGCCCTCCACTAAATGCACAGTGGAGGGGCCAGGTTTCTCTATTGTCCTTCTTGCAGTTGTCACAGTATTCTCAGAGCATTCTCCCATCTGAGTGTAAGTTAACTTTCGGGGAGGACGAATAGCTCTCTTCACTCTTTGTTCCCTGGGAATTGAGGCATCAGGTATAGGGATGAGCTCGGTGTTTGAGTTGAACATAAGTTCGACTCGAACATCGGCTGTTCGACCGTTCGGCGAACATCGAACGATTTGGGGCGTTCGCGCCAAATTCGAGTGACGCGAACGGCCCACAATACACTGCGCCATCGCAGTGCAATCCCGGCGCTGTGATTGGCCAAGCATGCACTGTGACCCCGCATGCTTGGCCAATCACAGCGCCGGCAGCTAGGAGAGCCATAATTGGCCACAGGCATGTTGCCTGTGGCCAATTATAGCTCGGGGGTTTAGCACACGCCCCACACTATAAAAGGCCGCCAGCGCGGCGGCCTTGTGCAGTGTGTTCCGGCGCAGGGAAAGAGTTACATAGGCAGGGACAGTGTCAGTGCTATTTGTACCTCAAACTTGTGTGTAGGGAGAGAGAAGGATAGGCAGGGAGAGTGTCAGTGTCACACTATTTGCTAAACCTTGTGTGCAGGGAGAGAGAGGGATAGGCAGGGGACAGTGTCAGTGTCACATTCTTTGCTAAACCTTGTGTGCAGGGAGAGAGAAGGATAGGCAGGGAGAGTGTCAGTGTCATATTCTTTGATAAACCTTGTGTGCAGGGAGAGAGAAGGATAGGCAGGGGACAGTGTCAGTGTCACATTCTTTGCTAAATCTTGTGTGCAGGGAGAGAGAAGGATAGGCAGGGAGAGTGTCAGTGCCATATTCTTTGATAAACCTTGTGTGCAGGGAGAAAGAAGGATAGGCAGGGGACAGTGTCAGTGTCATTGTTGCTAAGCCTCCTGCACATTATACACCTGAAGTTAGCCCGTATTGCTGTGTTTTCCTGGTGTGTTACACCAACAGGCATTTGCAGCACTTACAGCGGGCGGAGTGTGCCTCCTGCACATTATACACCTGAAGTTAGCCCGTATTGCTGTGTTTTCCTGGTGTGTTACACCAACAGGCATTTGCAGCACTTACAGCGGGCGGAGTGTGCCTCCTGCACATTATACACCTGAAGTTAGCCCGTATTGCTGTGTTTTCCTGGTGTGTTACACCAACAGGCATTTGCAGCACTTACAGCGGGCGGAGTGTGCCTCCTGCACATTATACACCTGAAGTTAGCCCGTATTGCTGTGTTTTCCTGGTGTGTTACACCAACAGGCATTTGCAGCACTTACAGCGGGTGGAGTGTGCCTCCTGCACATTATACACCTGAAGTTAGCCTGTATTTCTGTGTTTTCCTGGTATTACACCAACAGGCATTTGCAGCACTTACAGCGGGCGGAGTGTGCCTCCTGATCATATTACACCTGAAGTTAGCCCGTATTGCTGTGTTTTCCTGGTGTGTTACACCAACAGGCATTTGCAGCACTTACAGCGGGCGGAGTGTGATTCCTGCAAAATATACTCCTGAAGCTAGGCCTTATTGCTGGTTTTCCCATCTCCCTGCAGGCCATTAGAATGTCTGGAAGGCAAACAAGGAGAGGCAGACAGTCAGGAGCCAATAAAAGAGGGCAAGCAGGCTCTGTGTCTAGAGACAACAGTGCTGGTCGTGGACGCAGTGCATCGCTATCAGCACGTGGCCATGGGACACGCTTGTCCTTCTTTTCAGCAGCTGGACGTGTTGAGCCGCATCATGCCGAAGACTTGGTAGAGTGGATGACCAAGCCCTCCTCATCCTCCTCATCCTCTCTCACCCAGGCTCAGGGTACTGGCAAAGCAGCTGCCAAAGCGTCCTCTTCCCTGGTATCAATGTCATCATCAGTCACTCCTTCCCTAGACCAACCATGTCCTCCTGAGGAGTCCCCCGAACTGTTTTAGCACAGTGTTGGGTACATGCTCCAGGAGGATGCCCAGCGTTTCGAAGGGTCTGATGATGATACCCAGCTAGAGGAAGGCAGTGGAGTGAGAGCAGAGAGAGGGGATGCTCAAGAAGGACACCAATTTGGCAGTCATGATCCAGCAGCTGCAGCATACTGCCAGATTGGCTCCAGTGATGAGGAGGGAGGGGATGATGAGGTCACTGACTCCACGTGGGTGCCTAATAGGAGAGAGGAGGAGGATGAGGAGGAGGCACATCTCCAACGAGGCAGGATGCCCTCGGGGGGCCAGCGTAAGGGCAGCACACCGACGGAATCACACCGCAGAGCTCCGCCTGTGCAGGGCGCTGCCTCTGCCCGTTATTCAAAAAGTTCTTTGGTGTGGGCCTTTTTTGAGTCGAGTGCATCAGATCGCACAGCTGCTGTTTGCAACATATGTCTCAAGCGTATATCGCGTGGCCAAAACATCACCCGCTTGGCCACCACATGCTTGACCAGACATATGTTGCCCTACCATGCAGCTCGTTGGCAAGCCTACCTTAAAGACCCACACCAAAGAACAAAGCGGACCTCTCCTTGCACCGCATCAGCTGGGATCTCCAACCCCACTATACCTTCAGTCCTCTCTGAAACCTGCACTGAGAGGAATGAAGGTGTAGAATTAAGTGTGCCACAGCCAAGTACTTGCGGGCACTCTACTAGCAGTACACCGACGTCCGATTCTAGCAGGCAAATTTCCCTGCCCCAGCTGCTGGACCGTCGAAAGAAGTTCACTCCTAGCCATCCACATGCCCAGCGGTTGAATGCTAGCTTGGCTAAATTGCTAGCGCTTCAACTGCTGCCTTTTCAGTTGGTAGACTCGGCCCCCTTCTGTGAGTTTGTGCAATGTGCGGTTCCTCAGTGGCAGGTTCCCAAACGCCACTTTTTCTCACGGAAGGCGATTCCGGCTCTCTACCGGCATGTGGAAGGCAATGTCTTGGCCTCGCTGGACAGGGCGGTCAGCGGTAAGGTGCATATTACCGCTGACTCATGGTCCAGCAGGCATGGACAGGGACGTTACCTTTCTTTCACGGCCCATTGGGTCACTCTTTTGGCAGCTAGGAAGGATGCAGGACAAGGTGCAGTGGTGTTGGAGGTTGTTCCGCCGCCACGCCTCCAAAATGCTACTACTGGTTGTGACACACCTCTCTCTTCCACCCCCTCCTCTTCTTCTTCCTCCATGGCCTCTTCCTGTGCTTTGTCCTCGGAACCATCGGTGCTCCGTAGGCGTTCAAGGGGCTGCGCAAGTACGCAGGCAAAAAGATGTCATGCCGTGCTTGCGCTGCTGTGTTTGGGGGACAGGAGCCACACTGGGGCAGAGGTTCTGTCTGCTCTGCAGGGGCAGGCCGAGAGGTGGTTGACGCCACGCCAGCTTAAGCCAGGAATGGTGGTATGCGACAATGGCACCAACCTCCTCTTCGCCCTCCGACAGGGACAACTGACCCATGTGCCCTGTGTGGCTCACGTCCTTAACCTGGTGGTGCAGCGGTTCTTGGGCAGGTACCCGGGATTACAGGATGTCCTGAGGCAGGCCAGGAAAGTCTGTGTGCATTTCCGCAGATCTTATAATGCCAGTGCTTGCCTGGCTGAGCTGCAAAAGGAGTTGAACCTGCCCAAGAACCGCCTTATATGTGACATGCCCACCAGGTGAAACTCAACGTTGGCCATGCTGCAGCGGCTGCACACGCAGCAGAGGGCCATCAATGAGTACCTGTGCGACTACGGCACCAGGACAGGGTCAGGGGAGCTTATTTTTTTTTCACCACGCCAGTGGGGCATGATCAGGGATGCATGCACTGTCCTGGCACCATTTGAGGAGGCCACGAGGATGGTGAGCAGTGACAGTGCATGCATCCGTGACACTGTACCTCTTGTCCACCTGTTGGAACATACGCTGCGTGGAATAATGGACAGGGCACTTGAGGCAGAACAGAGGCAGGAAGAGGAGGACTTCCTTGCCTCTCAAGGCCCCCTTTACCCAGACAGTGTTCCTTCTGTCCCACCCATCGCACAGGAAGAGGAGGAGGAGGATTGTGTCAGCATGGAGGTGGAGCCTGGCACTCAGCATCATCAGCAGCAGTCTTTTAGGGATGATTTACAGTCCCAAGAAACCAGTGGACTTGTACGTGGCTGGGAGTAAGTGGCTGCGGATCATGTCGTCCTTAGTGACCCAGAGGACTCCGGACCGAATGCCTCAGCTAACCTACGCTGCATGGCCTCCCTGATCCTGCAAAGTCTGCGGAAGGATCCTCGTATTCTTCGGATCAAGGAGAGGGACCATTACTGGCTGGCCACTCTCCTTGATCCACGGTACAAGGGTAAGGTTGCGGACCTTATCTTACCGTCGCAGAGGGAGCAGAGGATGAGACAACTCCGGGAGGCCTTGCAGAAAGGTCTGTGCAATGCGTTCCCAGAGACTGGGAGGTTAAAAACGAGTTGCTGAGGCTTCGGTCAGTCAAAGAAGGAGCGGTGGGGAAGGTGGCCGTCTGACCGATGCGTTCAGACAATTCTTTAGTCCGCAGCCCCAAGGTATGATCGGTTCCAGCAACCATCGCCAGCGTCTGATATACATGGTGCAGGAATACCTAGGGGCAAGGTCAGACTTGGACACCTTCCCCACCGAAAATCCTCTGGCTTACTGGGTCTTGAGGATGGATCACTGGCCAGAGCTTGCACAGTATGCAATTGAGCTACTGGCCTGTCCTGCATCCAGCGTTCTTTCAGAACGCACATTCAGTGCTGCTGGAGGATTTGTCACGGATCACAGGGTGCGCCTGTCCACCGACTTGGTTGATCGACTGACCTTCATAAAGATGAACCAGTCTTGGATCACCCCCAGCTACCAAACACCTGAAGCTGATATAACAGACTAATTTATTTTCAAATGTCACATCCCTTCAAGACTGATGCTGATGCTGAGAGATTGTCCTGTTATGTTGACTGACTATCCTCCTCCTCCTCAATGATCCGATTTATGATGATAGCTTGGAAGAACATTTTTGTTTCTGGGTGCCGCCACCAGTGGCTAAGACCCAATTTTTCAGCCCCTGTTTAACAGGGGCATGTAATTACAATTTTTTATGCAATGCTTTGCAGCAGGGCTCATTCCTGCACTCCAACTAGAGTATCTGGGAGAGATTGCAGTGTCGTGGAACCAGCACCAGTGCCTAAGGCCCAATTTTTCAGCCCCTGTTTAACAGGGGCGTGTAATTAAAATTTTTGATGCAATACTTTGCAACAGGGCTCATTGCTGTGCTCCAAGTACAGTATCTGTGAGGGGTTGCAGTGTTGTGGCACCAGTGCCTAAGGCCCAATTTTTCTGCCCCTTTTTAACAGGGGTATGTAATTACAATTCTTGATCTAATAATTCACAGCAGGGCCCATTCCTGCGCCCACCAAGAGTAACTGTGAGGCCTTACAGTGTTGTGTCAACACCACCACCACCACCACCACCAAAGGCCCAATTTTTCAGCCCCTGTTCAACAGGGGCATGCAATTACAATTCTTGATCTAATAATTCACAGCAGGGCCCATTCATGCGCCCACCAAGAGTAACTGTGAGGGCTCACAGTGTTGTGGCAACACCAACATGTAAGGGGCAAATTTCAGCTGAGTATATACGGCAGGCCCCTACTTTCAAACATCCAACTTACAAACGACTCCTCCTTGTAAACGGAAGGATACAACAGGAAGTGAGAGGAAATCTACCCCTAGGAAGGCAAATTCTCTCCTGTAAGAGTTAATATGGGAAAAAAAGTGTCTCCTCTCCACTGATGCTTTATCACCAATTCTTGTTTCAATAAAAACCCCAAATTTTCAAAAAACATTTGTCATTAGGACGGAAAGTGAGGTGAACTGTTCTGAACAGGTGCACACTGCACAGACAGCAAAACAAATGTTACAGGGGTGATAACCCTTCCCTATGTTTTCCAAAAAGCTTAAAAATAGATTTTTGGGCTGGAGCTACACTTAAACAATGCACCTGTTCAAAATTACAAACAGATTCTACATAAGAACAAACCTACAGTCCCTGTCTTGTATGCACCGCCTGTATACGGCTTTTCAGAGTATATAGGGCCTTTTTTATTTTGTGTGCGGGGTTCCCCTTAATATCCATACAAGACCCAAAGGGGCTGGTAATGGGCTGGGGTAGGGGGGGGGGGTGTGATGGGGTAGCTATGCCATTTTTCTTAAAGATTTTCATCCATATTACCGGGACCAGACATTACATTAAAGCCACAAGCAGTTTTAAATGGCTTTTTTTCCTTTAGAAATGTAATTTTGTGCAGGGACACTTCTAAACACAGGAAACACGTGGCACTTCACAGGCATACTTTAGACACTCCCCAGGTACGATATTTAAAGGAATATTTGACTTTTTTTTTTCACTTTATGCATCATTAAAATGACTGCTCCAGAAAAACGGCCGTTTTTAAAACTTTTTTTTGGATTGATACATGTCCCCTGGTGCAGAACCCGGGTTCCCAAACCCTTTTTAGGACAATAACATGGATAATAGTCGTTATAATTAGCACTTTAGATTTCGAACGTTCGCATCCATTGTATTTAATAGGGTTCTAAAGTTCGGCTCATCACTAATCAGGTACACTGGGCTCTTCCATTCTTCCTTCTACTTGGTCAGGTGTAATGGTTCCTGCTGCTTCAGGGGCATCCAATTCTGGTGCAGAGAGATACAAAGAATCTCTTGGATCTTCGGCTGGAATTGTCTCCTGGGCATCTTCCCACTCCTCAGTTAGAATACATGATGGAATGAACTCAGCAGCTTCAGCATTCAAGGTACCTTCAATGGTAACTTCACAGGATGTAGGGTCCATGACCATGGGTTCAGTTGTCGGAGCGGGCCACAGCCAGCTCAGTTCCATTTCCTCATCTTCACTCTGGTTGGAGGCATTCATCTCTCCTGACTGAGTGGTCTGAGATCTGGTGTTAGGTCTGGGAGTATTGGAGGTTGAAGGTGATTCAGGAGAATCCGGAGTAGAAGGTATCCGGACTGCTTCGGAGAGAGGCAATAAGTGGTTCCTGTGCCAGGTTTTCAGAGGTCCCACTTGGCCTTCAGGTTTCAGCTGGTACACTGGCAGGCCAGGCAGTTTTTTACAGATCACGTATGGCTGTGATTTCCATCTATCAGCAAGCTTATGCTTCCTTGGAACACCGAGATTCCGTAACAACACTCTGTCTCCTGGTTGCAAGTCATGGATCCAAACTCTGAGGTCAAAATTCCGTTTATTCCGGGCCCCTCTCTGGTCAGAGGTGGCTTGTGCCTTCTCATAAGCCAGTCATAAGCTTCTCCGTAACCGGTCTACATATCCCTTGTGGGAGGCAGTCGATGTGTGGTCTATCGAGGTACCAAAGGCCAGATCTACAGGTAGTCTTGTTCTCTGCCAAACATTAATCTGTAAGGGGAGTACCTGGTGACATCACTAGTTGTGCTGTTATAGGCATGCAAGATGGCAGCTATATCCTTGCTCCAATGCTGCTTTTCCTCACTGCTCAGAGTTCCCAGCATATTCAACAAAGTCCTGTTAAACCTTTCCGGTTGGGCATCTCCTTGTGGGTGATAGGGGGTGGTGCGGGTCTTCTTTATCCCTAGGGAATCCAGTAATTTCCGGATTAGTTGACTTTCAAAGTCCCTTCCTTGATCCGAGTGAAGGCGTTGAGGTAATCCGTAGTGTAAAAAATACTTCTCTACAAGTATCTTGGCCACAGTGGAAGCCTTTTGGTCTTTAGTTGGAAAGGCCTGAGCGTAACGGGTGAAATGGTCAGTTATCACCAGAACATTTCCATGTCCCCCCAAGTCAGGTTCCAGACAAAGAAAATCAATGCATACCAAGTCCAAGGGTCCTTGGCTTTGCAGGTGGCTCATTGGGGCAGCTTGATGAGGCAGTATTTTCCTTTGTATGCAGCGAGCACATGAGTGACAGTATTTCTCCACTTCAGCCCGCATACAGGGCCAATAGAATCTGCTCCTTATGAGCTGAAAGGATCTCTATGATCCTAGGTGGCCATGGTTGTCATGTAGGGCAATCATAACAGTCTTCTGGTGTTTTTCTGGCAGGGATAGTTGCCACTTGTCTTCCAGGTCATCAGAGGGGCCCCTTCGGTAGACCACCCCTTGATGCACCTGTAACCTGTCCCATTCCTTACGTATTAGATGGGCCTCCTTTGAGGAATCATGCAAGAGCCTGTCTGGATCCTGATATTCCAGGGCTTCCAGGGCCAATCTTCCCCAAGGGTCTTCTAACTGGTCCCGTCTTATATCCTTCTTGGACAGTTTCGGCAAGTCGTCTTCGCCAATTTGGGTCACATCACAATAGTACTTGGGCACTCCTACCACCGAGACTCCAATTTCTTCTGCTCTGGATCCACCACCAGCTTGGAGCTCTGCTCCCTGACACAAGGCCCGCACTCCATCTGGGGTCACTTGAGTCCAGTCTTCTGTACTGCAAGTGGGAGCATGAGATCTTCTGGACAAAGCATCAGCATCTCGGTTTCCAGTTCCAGGTCTATACTTTAATCTGAAGTTGAACCCAGAGAGGGCTGCCAACCAACGGTGGCCAGTGGCATCCCGCTTGGCTGTGGTAAAGAGGTAAGTGAGTGGGTTATTGTCTGTTTTCACCACAAAGTCAGCTCCATATAAATAGTCCTTCAGTTTGTCTACAACAGCCCATTTTAAGGCCAAGAATTCCAATTTGTGGGTGGGGTAATTCTTTTCAGCTGGGGTTAAACTCCTACTCACATAAGCAACTGGTCTTAGCTGTTCTTCATACTCCTGATACAGCACACCTCCCAGACCATCATGACTGGCATCCACATGCAATTCATAGGGCTTCTTGGTGTCTGCATAGGCCAAGACAGGGGTAGTGGTCAGACTCCTCTTCAACCTAGTGAAACGGCCGTTTTTAAAACTTTTTTTTGCATTAATACATGTCCCCTGGGGCAGGACCTGGGTCCCCAAACACTTTTTAGGACAATAACTTGCATATAAGCCTTTATAATTAGCACTTTAGATTTCTCCCATAGATTTTTCGAATTTGCTGCGAACACCCCAATTTGTTCGTTGTTCGGCAAACGGGCGAACAGGCAATGTTCGAGTCGAACATGAGTTCGACTCGAACTCGAAGCTCATCCCTAGTCCCAGGTAATGAACTGAGGATTGGTAGAACTGACACTTCTCCCTGGAGAGTTTGAGTCCCTCATCACTGAGTCTTTTCAGGACTTTCTCCAGCCTTTCCTCGTGTTCCTCCAGAGTCTTCCCAAAGACAATGATGTTGTCTAGATTCACTAAGACTTCGATGAGGTTCATGTCCCTCACTATCTTTTCCATCAGTCGCTGGAAAGTGGCAGGAGCCCCCGACAGACCTTGAGGCATCCGGTTAAATTCATAGAATCCCACTGGGGTGATGAATGCCATCTTCTCTCTGTCTTCTGGATGCATTGGGATTTGGTAATACCAACTCTTCAGGTCCATGACACTGAACCACTTGAGCTCTGCAATTTGCTCACGTAAGTCTTCCAGTGGGACCCGCCGGACCCCTTCTTGGAAAGGTTTGTCTTCTTGCAGACGGATCTTGTGGGTGGCACTCCTCGCACACCCTACGTCAAACTCATCTTTGGAGAAGATCTTTCTCCACCTGGCCAGCTGGGCCCTGGCCCTCTCTTTCCACACCAGTGGTAGGGTCGTGTTCTCCAGGCAGAGTTTCTCCAAAATGAGTTCTCCTCCTTCAGTCTTCTCCAAGTCAGACAGGGCCACTGGGGTGGCAGGGTTTACTTGGTCCAACAGCATCCGGGCCGGAATCTTCACAGGTGAGTCAGTGGTGTTTCTGATACTCACTGGTACCCGGCCATTTGCCTTCAGGGCCCTCAGCGGGACTACCTCGGGGATTACCTCCAATCCTGGGTGGGTGTCCAGAGGGTCTGGTTCCAGGACTACAAAGGGGCCAGGCTGTTCCCAGGTGAGCTTCACAGTGGCCCTCAGACAGGCCACTTCACCAGGTTGCAACACTCTCTCCTTCTTCTCCAGTCTCCAGACTTTCCCTACCCCCTCTTCTGGGGCCTTCTGTTCCAGAACCAATCGCTGATAGGCTAACTGCAACATTGGGTGAATCCTGGCTGTTGAAGTACCCTGCTCTTGTGCTAGGTGAGCCAGTAGTCTCCTGACCAGGTCAGTATTGGTCCCTATTATCAGGGAACTTTTGTTGGCCCCTGGTGGGCGAGGGCAAACTACCGCAAGGATGTCAAAGACCTCTGTCTTTCCTGCTTCTGAGGGGTCGAAGGCCAGTCTAATCGGAAGATAACCGTCGTATGGGAAGCTTAGGGTGCCAATCCCCCATATTTACAGATCTTCCAACTTCTGTAAAGGCAAGTGGCTCAGGTGTTTTTTATAGAAATCCAGATACAAGAGGGTTACTTGGGCCCCTGTGTCCAGGATGGCCCTCGTGTAGGCTCCCTCCACTTGAATGGGGACTACTGGAGATGGTCTCACCAATTTGGCTGGAAACCTCCTCGGGGAGGCCTCTTTCTTTGGACTCGTGGGTTTTCCCTTTGGCGGTTTTTTCTTCTTCCACGTTTTTCAGGATCTTAATCCCTGTTTGGCCTGGTATGCATTGATTTCCTGAGGGTTTTGAGGTTTTGACTCCAGGCGAGTGGTATTGGATGTTTTTGATGGGGAATTGTTTCTCTCACTCCCTGACTTCTCTTGCTTTATGATTCCAATGGAGTTTGCTAGAAATGATGGGCACCCGGCTGACTCCTTCACCGGGGCCCTCTGAAGTTTTCTGCCGGCTGGCGATAGGTGCCTCGGGCCTTCCTCGGACTGGGGCACACTCGCCCAAAGTGGTCAACTCCTCCACAGTTAAAGCAGACAGCTTCTCCTCTGTCCCGCGGAGAGACTGGTGTGGAGGCACTCTGGTACGGTTCTTTCCTGGCTTCCTCTTTTTCTTTGGCTCCTGGGTTCCTGGCTATTAGGGAGGTCAACAAATCCAACACCTGGGTCATCTGTGATTTTAAGATCTCCACCTCCGAGTACCGTTCAGTGGCTACAGTGGATCTGACCCCAACTGAGGGGGAAGTAGTGGGTTTCTCGACCGCCTGTTGGTCCTTCATCAGAACTTCTTCGTCCCTTATGATTCGCACAAGGTCTGGATAACTCAGGGACATGACTCCTCCAGAGGTTTTCAGATGGAGCCAGACTGGATCAGAACGCAATGCTCCCCTCAAAATCTGCTTCATCCTGGCCGCATCTATGTCTTGTGGTACCATTCCCTTCTTAAGGACGATTTGGCAAAGCATCTTGTTTAGCCTGCGAACATATTCAGACAGTTTTTCTCCTGGCTGTTGGAGGGTATGTTCAAACTGATAGACTAGATCGACCACTTTCTCTAACTGGCCAAATTCTTCCTGCAACATAGTCAGATAGTCATAGGCAGTACAGGCAGCATTGCTGAACCTGAGGTTCTTCACGGCTTCAGCAGCAGCCCCCTTTAAACTTTCGCTCATGCGCTGCTTCTTCTGCGCTTCTGATACCTCCCATCCTTCCACAGCCTGCATTGCTTGTTCAATCCAGGTGTCAAAGTCCTCTTCCCCGAGTGGCACAGGTTACTTCCCTAAAAAAGATCCGGAGTTTCCGGTACCCTGCCTCTACATGTACCGTACTACTCTTCTGACACTTCGTGACAGGGTCCCCTAGCGCAGTTAAGAGTTCGGGACCTATAGTGGTTAGGGGCTGTCATCTCTTTCAGACTCTTCAGGGTTTTAGGTGACTGCGGAGGTTCCTTCTTTATGACCATTGCGGGCGCCAAGCGGTATGTCTGTTTTCCTAAGGACCGAACACTCTCACCTCTGAAGTCTTCTGGCACTTTGTCTCCCCATTCTATCAGCGCATAGGTGCGGGAGTTCTCTTCGTCTGGCCTGAGGTCAACTATCCATCCTTTATGGTCTGGGGACAGGAGCTCTATGAACCGGTCTACATCGTGCCCCAGCCAATCCTCTCTGGGAAGTTCAATCACTGCAGCCGTCTCTACAGAAACATTAGGGTCACTGCTAGCGGGTCCATGCCGGTGCCTCTGACGGGCTTGATTGCAGCGTACAGGAATCCCGGACTCAAGCCCCCACATGTAGCGCTACCCCCAGCTAAGAGGGCTTGCTGGTATGATTTTTCGGGCCCTGTAACACTCACTGTCAACCCCCAGCAATTGGCTCTAACCTCCCTTGGCACAGTTAGTAGGGGATGATAGGATTGTGTAACCTGTGACTCTTGGCAGCACAATCCCACAATAAAGACACACAGCAGTATAGTATAGCTATCACTAACCGTTTCTTTCTGCACAGTAAATGACACAAACGACTGGTATACTTTACCCTTGTACTTTACTGAGAATAATGGTTAAGCAGGTAAAAAAGTATACATAAACATATGCAGAGCCCTGCAATGAAAGAGTATTTTAGCAAACAGACAGATACACAATCCTGTGACAAGAAACTAACAGACCCCGCTGCAGCTCTTCTCCCTCGTGGGCAAGATGGCGCCCAGCAATGTCACTACTACTAAGTCAGGCCTGACTGTACTATGTGAAAGTTCTGCAGAGAAAGATCTTCCCTAGCAAACGATGGTGCACTTCTGGAACAATTTGTAATCCACAAGAATAAAGGAATTTGATAACTTGGTGACCCAGAATAAATCTACTAGCGTTATTCAATGCACTGTCCCTCCGGCGTGCAACTGCAAACACTAACATTAGTCCTGAACAACAGTTACTGGGTCTAAAGATCCTGTATTATTCTCATGAGCAAGTGCTCTCTCACCCAATCGAAACAGTCCATGTCCGTATCTTCCGTTGCTGTGTCTTGGTACACAGATTCCACAACACCCGGGTCTTCGGTCCTCCTGGTAGTAGCAGAACAACAGCAGGATGCGACGTCCCTCAGGCTCCTCGGTGGGTACGGAAGGCCCTTTGGAATAATACAGGCCTAGGCTTCAGGCCCTGTATTCTCAGCAGACTCAGCACAGAGTTCCACTTGCTGGGTGGGCGGTGTCCAAAGAGACCTATCTTCGGTCCGCCCCCTGGTTAAATACCCCGCCCCAGCAGTCCTTGCTCGGGAAAATGTATCCTGGGTATGGTAGTCTCTGGGTTGTTTAAAGCAATACCCCACTACATATATATTTAGTGTCAGTGTTTTTTAGGTAGGACAAACAAAAACAAAAAAAAAAACGTATGCAGATTGATTTTTGGCACTACTACGGGTACAAACAACAAATAATATAGGCATACTGTATACTGGTATTGCCACAAACATCAAGTGTAGTAGAGCTTTTTTTTGTGGTTGTGGGTAGGCGTGTCCCGATACCACGTGTTTAAGACCGAGTACAAGTACCGATACTTTTTTTCAAGTACTCGCCGATACCGAATACCGATACTTTTTTTTAATGTCATGTGACAGTGGCACATGTGTCGGTATTTTTATTTTATTTTTTTACTATTGTAGCGGCCTCACCCCTCTCCCTTGCTTTATCGGTTATATGGCTGTTGTCTAGGGGTACCTGGGAGAGAGAGATGATACACACCATGGCCCGTGTCCTCCCGTAACTAGGAGGTGAAGGCCAGAGATTGGGCTTTTGTGTAGGTGTCCTAGAGCCAAGTCCAGTCCTTCGTCCCTGGCTCCTTTGCTTAGTAACCCAAGTTTCACAAAGTGAATAGGTACAACTCAGTTTTATTCTTCTTGCCAAGCAATAAAACAATCTTTCTCATTTTGAATAATGGGGGGAACAGATCGAGGCACAATCCTTTCCCTTCTTACTGCTGCCCACTGTGCTGTCACCAGTGGTGGATAGTCACTGCCACTGACTAGGTAATTTAGAACATGAATTTACCTTCTCTCACTTTGCCCCTGTCAGGGGAAGAAATCCGTCCAAGGGAGAAATGGAGGCCTCTCCGTCAACAGCGATGCTGCGCCAGACTCTTCGGAGAAGTTACTGCGCACCAGTCCTCACGAACTCAGACACGGGCACCCAAGGCGTTAGGGCCCCCTCGGATTCCTCCACCCTCGCGGAACTCAGTCGAAGGTACTGAGCCCCAGGCATCCGCCATAGTACCTCACCCCAGGCTAAAGGTGCCTGGGATGGACTCCATATTAGGGATGAGCTCGGTGTTCGAGTCGAACATACGTTCGACTCGAACATCGGCTGTTCGATCGTTCGACGAAGATCGAACGATTTGGGCCGTTCGCGCCTAATTCGAGTGACGCGAACGGCCCACAATGCACTACGCCATCGCAGTGTCATCCAGGCGCTGTGATTGGCCAAGCATGCACTGTGACCCCGCATGCTTGGCCAATCACAGCGCCGGCAGCGAGGAGAGCAATGATTGGCCACAGGCAGGATGCCTGTGGCCAATTATTGCTGAGGGTGTTTAGTACACGCCCCACACTATAAAAGGCCGCCAGCACGGCGGCCTAGTGTAGTGTGTTCCGGAGCAGGGAAAGAGAAGCATAGGCAGGGACAGTGACATTTTTTTTTTCTTGCTTAACCTGGATTCCTTTAGTTTAGGGAAAGAGAAGGATAGGTAGGGAGAGTGTCAGTGTGTTTTACTGTGATAATCCTTGTTTCTAGGGACAGGGAAGGACAGTGAGGGAAATTCTCCTTGTGCTATAGTGTGCTAAAGCATTGATCATCAACCATCTTTAAAAAAACATTTTTTCTAGGGACAGAAAACTATAGGTAGGAAGAGTGTCAGTTTCTTTCACTGTGATAATCCTTGTTTCTAGGGACAGGGAAGGACAGTGAGGGAAATTCTCCTTGTGCTATAGTGTGCTAAAGCATTGATCATCAACCATCTTTAAAAAAACATTTTTTCTAGGGACAGAAAACTATAGGTAGGAAGAGTGTCAGTTTCTTTCACTGTGATAATCCTTGTTTCTAGGGACAGGGAAGGACAGTGAGGGAAATTCTACTTGTGCTATAGTGTGCTAAAGCATTGATCATCAATCAGCTTTAAAAAAACATTTTTTCTAGGGACAGAAAACTATAGGTAGGAAGAGTGTCAGTTTCTTTCACTGTGATAATCCTTGTTTCTAGGGACAGGGAAGGACAGTGAGGGAAATTCTCCTTGTGCTATAGTGTGTTAAAGCATTGATCATCAACCGTCTTTAAAAAAACATTTTTTCTAGGGACAGAAAACTATAGGTAGGAAGAGTGTCAGTTTCTTTCACTGTGATAATCCTTGTTTCTAGGGACAGGGAAGGACAGTGAGGGAAATTCTACTTGTGCTATAGTGTGCTAAAGCATTGATCATCAATCAGCTTTAAAAAAAAAAAAATTCTAGGGACAGAAAACTATAGGTAGGAAGAGTGTCAGTTTCTTTCACTGTGATAATCCTTGTTTCTAGGGACAGGGAAGGACAGTGAGGGAAATTCTCCTTGTGCTATAGTGTGCTAAAGCATTGATCATCAACCGTCTTTAAAAAAACATTTTTTCTAGGGACAGAAAACTATAGGTAGGAAGAGTGTCAGTTTCTTTCACTGTGATAATCCTTGTTTCTAGGGACAGGGAAGGACAGTGAGGGAAATTCTCCTTGTGCTATAGTGTGCTAAAGCATTGATCATCAACCGTCTTTAAAAAAAACATTTTTTCTAGGGACAGAAAACTATAGGTAGGAAGAGTGTCAGTTTCTTTCACTGTGATAATCCTTGTTTCTAGGGACAGGGAAGGACAGTGAGGGAAATTCTCCTTCTGCTATAGTGTGCTAAAGCATTGATCATCAACCGTCTTTAAAAAAACATTTTTTCTAGGGACAGAAAACTATAGGTAGGAAGAGTGTCAGTTTCTTTCACTGTGATAATCCTTGTTTCTAGGGACAGGGAAGGACAGTGAGGGAAATTCTCCTTGTGCTATAGTGTGCTAAAGCATTGATCATCAACCGTCTTTAAAAAAAACATTTTTTCTAGGGACAGAAAACTATAGGTAGGAAGAGTGTCAGTTTCTTTCACTGTGATAATCCTTGTTTCTAGGGACAGGGAAGGACAGTGAGGGAAATTCTCCTTGTGCTATAGTGTGCTAAAGCATTGATCATCAACCGTCTTTAAAAAAACATTTTTTCTAGGGACAGAAAACTATAGGTAGGAAGAGTGTCAGTTTCTTTCACTGTGATAATCCTTGTTTCTAGGGACAGGGAAGGACAGTGAGGGAAATTCTACTTGTGCTATAGTGTGCTAAAGCATTGATCATCAATCAGCTTTAAAAAAACATTTTTTCTAGGGACAGAAAACTATAGGTAGGAAGAGTGTCAGTTTCTTTCACTGTGATAATCCTTGTTTCTAGGGACAGGGAAGGACAGTGAGGGAAATTCTCCTTGTGCTATAGTGTGCTAAAGCATTGATCATCAACCGTCTTTAAAAAAACATTTTTTCTAGGGACAGAAAACTATAGGTAGGAAGAGTGTCAGTTTCTTTCACTGTGATAATCCTTGTTTCTAGGGACAGGGAAGGACAGTGAGGGAAATTCTCCTTGTGCTATAGTGTGCTAAAGCATTGATCATCAACCGTCTTTAAAAAAACATTTTTTCTAGGGACAGAAAACTATAGGTAGGAAGAGTGTCAGTTTCTTTCACTGTGATAATCCTTGTTTCTAGGGACAGGGAAGGACAGTGAGGGAAATTCTACTTGTGCTATAGTGTGCTAAAGCATTGATCATCAATCAGCTTTAAAAAAACATTTTTTCTAGGGACAGAAAACTATAGGTAGGAAGAGTGTCAGTTTCTTTCACTGTGATAATCCTTGTTTCTAGGGACAGGGAAGGACAGTGAGGGAAATTGTCCTTGTGCTATAGTGTGCTAAAGCATTGATCATCAACCGTCTTTAAAAAAAACATTTTTTCTAGGGACAGAAAACTATAGGTAGGAAGAGTGTCAGTTTCTTTCACTGTGATAATCCTTGTTTCTAGGGACAGGGAAGGACAGTGAGGGAAATTCTCCTTGTGCTATAGTGTGCTAAAGCATTGATCATCAACCGTCTTTAAAAAAACATTTTTTCTAGGGATAGAAAACTATAGGTAGGAAGAGTGTCAGTTTCTTTCACTGTGATAATCCTTGTTTCTAGGGACAGGGAAGGACAGTGAGGGAAATTCTACTTGTGCTATAGTGTGCTAAAGCATTGATCATCAATCAGCTTTAAAAAAACATTTTTTCTAGGGACAGAAAACTATAGGTAGGAAGAGTGTCAGTTTCTTTCACTGTGATAATCCTTGTTTCTAGGGACAGGGAAGGACAGTGAGGGAAATTCTCCTAGTGCTATAGTGTGCTAAAGCATTGATCATCAACCGTCTTTAAAAAAAACATTTTTTCTAGGGACAGAAAACTATAGGTAGGAAGAGTGTCAGTTTCTTTCACTGTGATAATCCTTGTTTCTAGGGACAGGGAAGGACAGTGAGGGAAATTCTCCTTGTGCTATAGTGTGCTAAAGCATTGATCATCAACCGTCTTTAAAAAAAACATTTTTTCTAGGGACAGAAAACTATAGGTAGGAAGAGTGTCAGTTTCTTTCACTGTGATAATCCTTGTTTCTAGGGACAGGGAAGGACAGTGAGGGAAATTCTCCTTGTGCTATAGTGTGCTAAAGCATTGATCATCAACCGTCTTTAAAAAAACATTTTTTCTAGGGACAGAAAACTATAGGTAGGAAGATTGTCAGTTTCTTTCACTGTGATAATCCTTGTTTCTAAGGACAGGGAAGGACAGTGAGGGAAATTCTACTTGTGCTATAGTGTGCTAAAGCATTGATCATCAATCAGCTTTAAAAAAACATTTTTTCTAGGGACAGAAAACTATAGGTAGGAAGAGTGTCAGTTTCTTTCACTGTGATAATCCTTGTTTCTAGGGACAGGGAAGGACAGTGAGGGAAATTCTCCTTGTGCTATAGTGTGCTAAAGCATTGATCATCAACCATCTTTAAAAAAACATTTTTTCTAGGGACAGAAAACTATAGGTAGGAAGAGTGTCAGTTTCTTTCACTGTGATAATCCTTGTTTCTAGGGACAGGGAAGGACAGTGAGGGAAATTCTCCTTGTGCTATAGTGTGCTAAAGCATTGATCATCAACCGTCTTTAAAAAAACATTTTTTCTAGGGACAGAAAACTATAGGTAGGAAGAGTGTCAGTTTCTTTCACTGTGATAATCCTTGTTTCTAGGGACAGGGAAGGACAGTGAGGGAAATTCTACTTGTGCTATAGTGTGCTAAAGCATTGATCATCAATCAGCTTTAAAAAAACATTTTTTCTAGGGACAGAAAACTATAGGTAGGAAGAGTGTCAGTTTCTTTCACTGTGATAATCCTTGTTTCTAGGGACAGGGAAGGACAGTGAGGGAAATTCTCCTTGTGCTATAGTGTGCTAAAGCATTGATCATCAACCGTCTTTAAAAAAAACATTTTTTCTAGGGACAGAAAACTATAGGTAGGAAGAGTGTCAGTTTCTTTCACTGTGATAATCCTTGTTTCTAGGGACAGGGAAGGACAGTGAGGGAAATTCTCCTTGTGCTATAGTGTGCTAAAGCATTGATCATCAACCGTCTTTAAAAAAACATTTTTTCTAGGGACAGAAAACTATAGGTAGGAAGAGTGTCAGTTTCTTTCACTGTGATAATCTTTGTTTCTAGGGACAGGGAAGGACAGTGAGGGAAATTCTCCTTGTGCTATAGTGTGCTAAAGCATTGATCATCAACCGTCTTTAAAAAAAACATTTTTTCTAGGGACAGAAAACTATAGGTAGGAAGAGTGTCAGTTTCTTTCACTGTGATAATCCTTGTTTCTAGGGACAGGGAAGGACAGTGAGGGAAATTCTCCTTGTGCTATAGTGTGCTAAAGCATTGATCATCAACCGTCTTTAAAAAAACATTTTTTCTAGGGACAGAAAACTATAGGTAGGAAGAGTGTCAGTTTCTTTCACTGTGATAATCCTTGTTTCTAGGGACAGGGAAGGACAGTGAGGGAAATTCTCCTTGTGCTATACTGTGCTAAAGCATTCCTCATCAACCATCTTTGAAATCCTTGTTTTTTGGACAGTCAGGGAAGTTGTCGTTGTGCTATTCTGTGCGAAAGCAATCATCCTCAACCATATTTAGAAATCCTTAAGTAAAGGGACAGAGAAGGACACCTGAAGGTAGCCCTTATTGCTTTTTTCCCATCTCCCTGCAGGCCATCTATTAGAATGTCTGGAAGGCAAACAAGGAGAGGCAGACAGTCAGGAGGCAATAAAAGAGGGTAAGCAGGCTCTGTGTCTGGGGGCAACAGTGCTGGTCGTGGACGCGGTGCATTGTCATCAGCACATGGCCATGGGACACGCTTGTCCTTCTTTTCGGCAGCTGGACATGTTGAGCCACATCATGCCGAAGACTTGGTAGAGTGGATGACCAAGCCCTCCTCCTCCTCCTCATCCTCTCTCACCCAGGCTCAGGGTACTGGCAAAGCAGCTGCCAAAGCGTCCTCTTCCCTGGTATCAATGTCAGACTCATCATCAGTCACTCCTTCCCTAGACCCACCATGTCCTCCTCCTGAGGAGTCCCCCGAACTGTTTGAGCACAGTGTTGGGTACATGCTCCAGGAGGATGCCCAGCGTTTCGAAGGGTCTGATGATGAAACCCAGCTACAGGAAGGCAGTAGCGTGAGAGCAGACAGAGGGGATGCTCAAGAAGGACACCAATCTGGCAGTCATGTTCCAGCAGCTGCAGCATACTGCCAGATTGGCTCCAGTGATGAGGAGGGAGGGGATGATGAGGTCACTGACTCCACGTGGGTGCCTAATAGGAGAGAGGAGGAGGAGGAGGATGAGGAGGAGGCACATCTCCAACGAGGCAGGATGCCCTTTGGTGGCCAGCGTAAGGGCAGTACACCGACGGACTCACACCGCAGAGCTCCGCCTGTGCAGGGCGCTGCCTCTGCCCGTCATTCAAAAAGTTCTTTGGTGTGGGCCTTTTTTGAGGCTAGTGCATCAGATCGCACAGCTGCTGTTTGCAACATATGTCTCAAGCGTATATCGCGTGGCCAAAACATCAGCCGCTTGGGTACCACATGCCTGACCAGACATATGTTGACCTGCCATGCAGCTCGTTGGCAAGCCTACCTCAAAGACCCACACCAAAGAACAAAGCGGACCTCTCCTTGCACCGCATCAGCTGGGATCTCCAACCCCACTATAACTTCAGTCCTGTCTGAAACATGCACTGAGAGGAATGAAGGTGTAGAATTAGGTGTGTCACAGCCAAGTAGTTGCGGCCACTCTGCTAGCAGTACACCGACGTCCGATTCTAGCAGGCAAATTTCCCTGCCCCAGCTGCTGGACCGTCGAAAGAAGTTCACTCCCAGCCATCCACATGCCCAGCGGTTGAATGCTAGCTTGGCTAAATTGCTAGCGCTTCAACTGCTGCCTTTTCAGTTGGTAGACTCGGCCCCCTTCCGTGAGTTTGTGCAATGTGCGGTTCCTCAGTGGCAGGTTCCCAAACGCCACTTTTTCTCACGGAAGGCTATTCCGGCTCTCTACCGGCATGTGGAAGGCAATGTCTTGGCCTCGCTGGACAGGGCGGTCAGCGGTAAGGTGCATATTACCGCTGACTCATGGTCCAGCAGGCATGGACAGGGACGTTACCTTTCTTTCACGGCCCATTGGGTCACTCTTTTGGCAGCTGGGAAGGATGCAGGACAAGGTGCAGTAGTGTTGGAGGTTGTTCCACCGCCACGCCTCCAAAATGCTACTACTGGTTGTGACACACCTCTCTCCTCCAACCCCTCCTCTTCTTCTTCCTCCATGGCCTCTTCCTGTGGTTTGTCCTCTGAACCAGCGGTGCTCCGTAGCCGTTCAAGGGGCTACGCAAGTACGCAGGCAAAAAGATGCCATGCCGTGCTTGCGCTGGTGTGTTTGGGGGACAGAAGCCACACTGGGGCAGAGGTCCTGTCTGCTCTGCAGGGCCAGGCCGAGAAGTGGTTGACGCCACGCCAGCTTAAGCCAGGAATGGTGGTTTGCGACAATGGCACCAACCTCCTCTCCGCCCTCCGACAGGGACAACTGACCCATGTGCCCTGTGTGGCTCACGTCCTTAACCTGGTGGTGCAGCGGTTCTTGGGCAGGTACCCGGGCTTACAGGATGTCCTGAGGCAGGCCAGGAAAGTCTGTGTGCATTTCCGCAGATCTTATAATGCCAGTGCTCGCCTGGCTGAGCTGCAAAAGGAGTTGAACCTGCCCAAGAACCGCCTTATATGTGACATGCCCACCAGGTGGAACTCAACGTTGGCCATGCTGCAGCGGCTGCACATGCAGCAGAGGGCCATCAATGAGTACCTGTGCGACTACGGCTCCAGGACAGGGTCAGGAGAGCTTGTTTTTTTTCTCCACGCCAGTGGGGCATGATCAGGGATGCATGCACTGTCCTGGCACCATTTGAGGAGGCCACGAGGATGGTGAGCAGTGACAGTGCATGCATCAGTGATACTGTACCTCTTGTCCACCTGTTGGAGCACACGCTGCGTGGAATAATGGACAGGGCACTTGAGGCAGAACAGAGGCAGGAAGAGGAGGACTTCCTTGCCTCTCAAGGCCCCCTTTACCCAGACAG
This sequence comes from Rana muscosa, assembly GCA_029206835.1. Classification (NCBI taxonomy): domain Eukaryota; kingdom Metazoa; phylum Chordata; class Amphibia; order Anura; family Ranidae; genus Rana; species Rana muscosa. Next base: position 90,840,682 of record CM055121.1, read on the forward strand.
TGTTCCTTCTGTCCCACCCATCGCACAGGAAGAGGAGGAGGAGGAGGATTGTGTCAGCATGGAGGTGGATGCTGGCACTCAGCATCATCAGCAGCAGTCTTTTAGGGATGATTTACAGTCCCAAGAAACCAGTGGACTTGTACGTGGCTGGGAGGAGGTGGCTGCGGATCATGTCGTCCTTAGTGACCCAGAGGACTCCGGACCGAATGCCTCAGCAAACCTACGCTGCATGGCCTCCCTGATCCTGCAAAGTCTGCGGAAGGATCCTCGTATTCTTCGGATCAAGGAGAGGGACCATTACTGGCTGGCCACTCTCCTTGATCCACGGTACAAGGGTAAGGTTGCGGACCTTATGTTACCGTCGCAGAGGGAGCAGAGGATGAGACAACTCCGGGAGGCCTTGCAGAAAGGTCTGTGCAACGCGTTCCCAGAGACTGGGAGGTTACAAACTCCTGGTCCTGGACAACGAGTTGCTGAGGCTTCGGCCAGTCAAAGAAGGAGCGGTGGGGAAGGTGGCCGTCTGACCGATGCGTTCAGACAATTCTTTAGTCCGCAGCCCCAAAGTATGATCGGTTCCAGCAACCATCGCCAGCGTCTGATAAACATGGTGCAGGAATATCTAGGGGCAAGGTCAGACTTGGACACCTTCCCCACCGAAAATCCTCTGGCTTACTGGGTCTTGAGGATGGATCACTGGCCAGAGCTTGCACAGTATGCAATTGAGCTACTGGCCTGCCCTGCATCCAGCGTTCTTTCGGAACGCACATTCAGTGCTGCTGGAGGATTTGTCACGGATCACAGGGTGCGCCTGTCCACCGACTCGGTTGATCGACTGACTTTCATCAAGATGAACCAGTCTTGGATCACCACCAGCTACCACACACCTGATGCTGATATAACAGACTAATTGATTTTAACATGTCACATCCCTTCAAGACTGATGCTGATGCTGAGTGCCTGTGCTGTTATGTTGACTGGCTATCCTCCTCCTCCGAGTCCTCAATGATACGATTGATGATGATAGCTTGGAAGATCATTTTTGTTTATGGGTGCCGCCACCAGTGGCTAAGGCCCAATTTTTCAGCCCCTGTTTTACAGGGGCGTGTAATTACAATTTTTTTAGCAATAATTTGCCATAGGGCTCATTGCTGTGCTCCAAGTACAGTATCTGTGAGGGGTTGGAGTGTTGTGCCACCAGTGCCTAAGGCCCAATTTTTCAGCCCCTGTTTAACAGGGGCGTGTCATTACAATTTTTGAAGCAATACTTTGCAACAGGGCTCATTGCTGTGCTCCAAGTACAGTATCTGTGAGGGGTTGTAGTGTTGTGCCACCAGTGCCTAAGGCCCAATTTTTCAGCCCCTGTTCAACAGGGGCATGTAATTGCAATTCTTGATCTAATAATTCACAGCAGGGCCCATTGCTGCACCCACCAAGAGTAACTCTGAGGGCTTACAGTGTTGTGGCAACGCCACCACCACCACCACCACGAAAGGCCCAATTTTTCAGCCCCTGTTCAAAAGGGGCATGTAATTACAATTCTTGATCTAATAATTCACAGCAGGGCCCATTCATGCACCCACCAAGAGTAACTCTGAGGGCTTACAGTGTTGTGGCAACACCACCACCACCACCACCACCACAAAAGGCCCAATTGTTCAGCCCCTGTTCAACAGGGGCATGCAATTACAATTCTTGATCTAATAATTCACAGCAGGGCCCATTGCTGCACCCACCAAGAGTAACTGTCAGGGCTTACAGTGTTGTGGCACCAGCACCACCATCAAAGGCCCAATTTTTACTACCACTGTTCAACAATTATATGTAATTAAAATTCCTGATATAATAGTTGACAGCAGGGCGTTCCAGCACCAACCAAGAGTAACTGTGAGTGCTTACAGTGTTGTGCCAACACCAACAACTAAGGGGCCTATTTCTGCAGAGTATATACGGCAGGTCCCTACTTTCAAACATCCAACTTACAAACGACTCCTACTTGCAAAAGAAAGAAGCCAACAGGAAGTGAGAGGAAATCTACCCCTTGGAAGGAAAATTCTCTCCTGTAAGAATTAATATGGGAGAAAGGTGTCTCCTCTGTACTGATGCTTTATCAGCAATCCTTGTTTCAAGAAAAACACCACATTTCAAAAACAGTTGTCATTGGGACGGAAAGTGAGGTGAAATGTTCTGAACAGGTGCACACTGCACAGACAGCAAAACAAATGTTACAGGGGTGATAACCCTTCCCTATGTTTTCCAAAAAGCTTAAAAATAGATTTTTTGGCTGGAGCTACACTTAAACAATGTACCTGTTCAAAATTACAAACAGATTCTACATAAGAACAAACCTACAGTCCCTGTCTTGTATGCACCGCCTGTATACGGCTGTTCAGAGTATATAGGGCCTTTTTTATTTTATGTGCGGGGTTCCCCTTAATATCCATACAAGACCCAAAGGGGCTGGTAATGGGCTGGGGTAGGGGGGGGGTCATGGGGTAGCTATGCCATTTTTCTTAAAGATTTTCATCCATATTACCGGGACCAGACATTACATTAAAGCCGCAAGCAGTTTTAAATGGCTTTTTTTTCCTTTAGAAGTGTCATTTTGTGCAGGGACAGTTCTAAACACAGGAAACACGTGGCACTTCACAGGCATACTTTAGACACCCCCCAGGTACGATATTTAAAGGAATATTTGACTTTTTTTTTTTCACTTTATGCATCATTAAAATGACTGCTCCCGAAAAACGACCATTTTTAAAACTTCTTTTTGCATTGATACATGTCCCCTGGTGCAGAACCCGGGTTCCCAAACCCTTTTTAGGACAATAACATGCATAATAGTCGTTATAATTAGCACTTTAGAATTCGAACATTCGCATCCATTGTATTTAATAGGGTTCTAATGTTCGTACGAACTTTCGGTCCGTTCGCGGGTTCTGGTGCGAACCGAACCCAGGGGTGTTCGGCTCATCACTACTCCATATCTGCTCCAGCTAGGCCAAGGGCGCCTAGGCCTCGAACACCGGAATGCTGGCACCCAAGCTGAAGGTGCCTGGGTGCGGCCACGTCCTCCGACTCTCTCCCCAAAATCAGGGCCTCCGCACCTTTTATGACCTCTCCCTTTGCATCACAGCGGGTTCCCCGCCCCGTACCAGCTCCAGGGGAGGACAAAAAGGCACAGTTCGCAGTGTATGTTCAGCTCGGGCCCAAGGTAACAGCGCCACCCAGGGACCCCAAGGAACCTCACACCACCAGAGTCCTTACAAATTCAAATACCCGCTACACAATTTTTTTAATGTTTTTTTTACAATGCTTTCTTAGGGGGGGGGGGGGAGTGGATGGTGTCAGTGTATTTTTTATTTGAATTTGTATTATTTTTTACAATTATTTTTTTTTATTATTTATTGCAATTTTTTTTTTTTATTTCTAGCCCTGTTGGGGGGCTTTGGTGAGATATCAGGGGTCTTAACAGACCACTGGCATCTCCCCTTTGAGGCAGAGAAAGGGACTAAGGACACAGATTCCCCAGTCCCTTTCTCAGCTGCACTGAAAATTAATGGAGAGGAGACAATGGCTCCTCTCCATTCATAAACTGAAGCATCGTAAACACAGGTTACAATGTTTCAGTTATATGAATGGACAGAGTCAGTGATCACTGACTCTGTTCATTCAGAAAAGGAAGGAGCCGGGTTTAGCGCGGAGGGGGAGAGCAGAATAACAGAGGAGGACAGCAGCAGCATGGAGGGGGGACACGGAGCGTGGAGTGGGGGAGAGCAGAATAACGGAGGACAGCAGCAGCATGGAGGGGGACACGGAGCGCGGGGGGAGAGCAGAATAACGGAGGACAGCAGCAGCATGGAGGGGGGACACGGAGCGCGGGGGGAGCAGCACGGATGGGGGAACTGGAGGAGGATACAGGGACAGTCAGCGGTGATCGGTGCAGCTTTGGGGGGAGTTACAAGCAACAATCACCGCTGTATAGATTTCACTAAAACATCTGAAAAGAGGGGGGGGGGTCGGGGGAGAAGCTGTCAGGCTGTATTGAAATCTATACAGCGGTGATCGTTGATTGTAACTCCCCCCCGCCGCACCGATCATCCCTGACTGCCCAAGTATCGGGTGAAGCATCGGAGCATTTTCCCCGAGTACAAGTACTCGGGAAATCCTTGGTATCGGTACCGATACCGATACTAGTATCGGTATCGGGACAACCCTAGTTGTGGGTCACGGTAATGGAAAAAAATATATAAAGTGTTTTGTTTTGTTTTTGTCCAGTTTTCATTTAATACTTTCCTTTGAAAAAAAAAATAGATATCTATTAACATTAGCCACCAAAAAATGCCAATTCATCTTGCAAAAACAACAATGTATATTTCACCTGGATACACAAAGTAGCTACAATGATATGTACAGTTTTACTAACAAATGCCAAAGTTATAAATCTGTATTCGGATGTTAAGATTTTTATATTTACAATACGGCATTAGGGGTTAATAAGAAAACATAAACAAGACCATCTGACAGTTCTAGGAAGGGAAGAGTATGAGTGTAGAAAATAGAAATACTATATAAAGGAAAACAGATCAATGTGAAAAACTTTATTTTTGTAAAAAACAAAAATTAAACATTTTACTGTAGATAGGATTTTTAAGCATAATACATATTTATAATTATATTTTTTAATACTCAAGGCATACTGGGCAGTATTTGCAATGTCAAAGGTTGCCAAATGGCTGGACTTTTATTGGCTTAAACTTGAATTATATTAATGGCCATATGTTCTTTCATGGCTGCCATAGAAATATTTCTCCAATATCTAATTTGCAGTAAACAACAGATTGTGGAACTTGCCCTAAATGAGCCATAACAGAACATACATTTATCTTTTGAGACATTTGGCTTGATGTAAATAATCTCATTAGTGTGTGTTAATGTTTTAAAAACATTTTTCCATGCATTTTTATAATTACATGCATGCATAAGAGCGGCCATATGTGCTCATTACATGCACAGACTTTACAGTGCCACACAGTGCTTGTAATTTGCAGCTCCTACTCACAATGCCAAATCTATCAGATCACCAACAGTACACTCCCTTTGTGGCTGGTATCTAATCTCACCAGCTGTTAAGCAGTTAGGCAGAATCTTCAAAATAATAAATCTTCCCTGCCTTTAGTTGCTAATTTGCAAATCTCAGTTTTTCCAACTATACCAAAAATACAAAAGCACAAGCTGTTAAATTCTATGCATTGCCATATGACAGCTTCATACAAAGAGCTTCCTGGTTGCTAGGACGCAAACAGCTGCTGGCATCATACCAAAAGATCACTCACGCCTGTCATAATCAGATGTCAGCTGGGAGATTCCCTAGCCTACAGCTGAAAGTAAACAAAGGGGCTGGGATGCTGGCTGATGTCATTACCAAATAATTATTATGGGCATATTTGGACAATGATTACAGCCAGTAACATCTCCCTCTTATTAACTTTCAGCCATCACCAGGAAATCTCCAGCTGAATGGAGTGAGGGATAAGTCATTAGGTGCTATGATGCTGTGCCCTAGCGGTTCAACCCCCCCTACTATAAGAGCACTCTTGGCTATAGTGGCGCACACATAATTGCAGTAAGACGTGGGCTTTGTCTATTGCTGGAGGACGTGTTTGTCTGTTATATTTTGAAATGTGCACTTAGTTGGCCCTGTTTTTCTGTTTTATTTGATCTTAGGTTGGCAACATCTGTATGGGATTTTCACTGAACCCCCTCCCTTTCTTCCCCTCAATATGGGCAAGTGGTTATATGGATTAACGATTGGGCCTTATGTCAATCGATGCTTTATGCTCTATTGGCACTAATGTTTATTGTAATATGTCCAGCTTACTAACAGCTGACGTATACTTTTGCACGTTGGGGGCCACGCTTCAATACCTGTGAGCCATATGGTTTCCTCTATGTATTGAACCTCCCTATTGCTCCTTTCTCCACAAGTAAGTAGCCTACGACCTTTTGACCCTAATTTGATGTTGTGTTGGTTTGGGGGTACTTACAAACTGCATAAGGGGCTTTTTTGCTTCACACATATGAAAATATTGATTCTAAATGTCTAGATATGGTACCTAAAAGGACATGCATGCATTTTAAGTAGCCCCCCCACCTACATTTTGGGTGCCATTATGTGTTGTTTCATATGTTAGTTAGGGATCAGGATTTCCTATATGTGTGTCTGCATCTCCAGGCAAGTTGAATACTCTCTGTGGATGTATGATATATAGTCATGTGGTATTGATTATATGTTTTGCACGATTGTAATCTATGTTATTCATCCACATAGTGTCCTCTTGCTGTGTGTCCCGAGAAAGCAAAAAGTGAAACGCGTTGATCCACAGATACATAAGGATTTATTCAATTGCCTAATTATCTGGAAATACCATCACAGTGATTTGATGTATTATTACCTTTATTGTAAGATGCCTTTGTGCATATGTTTTTAGAAAGGAAAGGGTACACGCTGTTTCACTAAATATATGTGCTACTTTTATGGGACTGTGAGTTCCTGCTTGTAATGAGCCCCTACTGAACTGACAAGGAGTCTGTCATGTTCCTTCAGGAGTGAACCAGCAGAAGCTCTGCAAAGTGGTGCAAGTGTGTGCAGGAGGAAGAAGTTGAAGAAGTTGTACATAGGAAGCTTGTCCCTGAAGTTCTTGTTACAGTCAAGTGGGCATCCCAAGTGGGTGAAATCAGTGTCGCTGCATATTGCATTCTGGCTACCATCTTCTGGGACATTTCTTCCTCTTGGGACTTCAGTTGGAACTTCCCTCGGGAAAAGTTGGAGCATTATATGATATTACTCTCCTCTCCTTTCCCATCTGCTCCTGTGTGTGACTAGCACCCCTAACAATTCCTCACTAAGAACTAGTGTTGGGCAAACAGTTTGGGCCGAGCATGAGTTCGGGCCAAACATTGGCTGTTTGGTCCGTTCATCCAACATCTGAATTTGCAGGGTGTTCAGCGGGTGTTCCATGCCCAGTGCATTTTTTGCCCTGATTGGGCAAAGTTTTGCCCAATCAGGGCGCAGTAAAACCTGGTTGTTAAGGAGTGGGGCCAAAAAGCCGGCCACCACAACCTTAACAACCGATGAGTTATCAGCTGGGTTTCCCTGCTGACAGCTGAATAATTTTATTTTACTGTTTAAAAAAATAAAGAACAAAAACTGCCTCCTGTGACATTGCAGGCCAAGCATGCACCAGGCCGTGACGTCAATAGGGGGCGACACCACCAGGTGACATAGCCAGGTGGCTCTGCTCCTTACCTATATAAGAAATGTCAAACGGCGGCCAGCGTTTTTTATTTTTTGGGTGCAGAGGGCGGCGTGATTGACAATAGATTTAAATCAGGGGAAACACAAGGAATTGTGAAAAACTGTGTGTGTTTTTATACATTTTTGATACTTTTTTGGTGAATGGGTAGAGGTACTATGTACCCGTGTCAACCCTGGCTATCCATTTTCAGAGGTCATTGTCAATTGGCTGCTCATTTTTTGATTCAGACCTAGATACAGATTTTAATTCAGGGGGTCATCCATATAGCTCTTCTTATAAGACCACCACCCCAACATGAGATTTTAACTTGGTCTCATCGGTTCTGCCGAAACCTCCTTCTGAGCTGATTAGAGACATTTCTTATTCTTCCCTTTTTCACAATGTGGCTCTCCTTGTGGTGATTATGTTGGCAAGGAAGTTGACTATATGGGCAAGGAGAGCTGGCTGTGCCATCCTGTAAGCATCCCTTTTTTCCAATAATGATGTGGTATAATCAGTCTCCAATTTTTGTTTCACTGAAGACCTTGGGGTTGATTTATTAAAGGCATTGAGCATATTGACTTTGCAAAGAAATTTTCATGTAGCTTAGTGTGAGTGGTAAAAATTCACTTTGCAAAGAATACACAATGATATACAAGGGATATTCAAAAAACTGAATTTTTGCTTGAACATGACTGGATGATGGAAGTCAGCAGAGCTTCACCCAATTCACTAAGATAAAGGAAAAACCTTTGCAAAGTGAAAACTCACTTTGTTAATAAACACTTTTTCTTTAATAAATCAACCCTAATGTAATGTCTGTGCACAGCCCCTATTTACCCTAAGTAGGTTTCTCTCTATTGTCTAGATGTAGTGAGAGCTGTTGGGGTTTATTTAAACACCAGCTCCTTTTCAGAAGCAAATTCCTTGCTTGGCATTCCCATGAGTTCCCAGAAGGTTTGTCTGACTTTCAGCTTCTCCATGTCACTGTTGACTCCCCACCAGGGCCGGCGCCACCATAGGGCAGCACAGGTAGCTGCCTTAGGGCGCCAGGCTAGGGGGGGTGGTAAAATGCCCATTTGCCTCTGTAGACAGACCCCTGTGCTCCATGTCCCAGACTTTGAGCACCATTCGTCCCCTTCATGTATGCATTTCCGATCTGCTCACATTTCTCTGGTGCCTCTTCATCTTCCACTCACCTGCAGTGTTTAGCCCTCTCTACTCCCCCACAACTCTGCCTTGCCTCCTCTCAGCCTGTATTTCCAGCAGTGGCACAACTTCAGGGGTCACAATTGCGATCCCATGTCCTGAAAACCAGCCGTTCCTGAAGGGCTTCAGTTAGGTCAGTGCACCCGGCAGGTTCTTTGTGCAGATAATGGCACCGGAGGCTGACGGCTTTTACACCTGTCACCTCAGAAGCTGCTGATAGCAGGGAGTGAACTCTTCTTCCTCCTCCATAGTCCCATGCACAGGACCATACAGCCTCCCCCCCTAAAGAGGAGGAGGCGGGTGTGTGACATCCATTGTGAGAGCTCCTGGCTGCTACACAATGTAGGTGAGTCTTGTGCATTGCATACTAGCACATTATGAAATACTTACCTTAGAATGAAGCCATCGGCTCTGGCAGCTTGATTGGCCAAGCTGCAATGATGTCACAGCAAGGGCATGGCGCTCTGATAGGCCGTTCCTTCAGAGCTCATGCATCGTGACATTGCTGGTTCCCAAAAGAGTGAATATCTCCTAAACAGTGCATGTTTAGGAGATATTCATCATACCTACAGATAATCTTTACTATAAGCTTACCTGTATGTAAAAATCACACAGTGGACTTTACTATCACTTAATGGCTGATTAGGCAGCCATCTTAGGGCGCCAGGATGGGGGAGGACTTTGCAAAACTAGATGCAGCTGTACTGACAAGAATCCTGTTTTTTTTATATGCACATGATTACTGTAGGTATTTTTTGCAATGTGAAGTTTCACTAAGAGTCACCTCATTTACTAAGTTAAGCAAAACATCACTATACTGTTGTACACAAAATGAACATACTCTACGCCGTTAGTAAATCATTATACGTTTGAGGAAAAAAGGGCTATCCCCTTGTAATCAAAAAGCAGAAGGGGATAAGGTGTGAATCAAAGGATAAGTACTGTCTGCTGAAGGGATATTTAGCTTAACCGCTTCCTTTGTTATTATAATCAGTTTCCATTTTGTGTTTTTCTTGTACTCCATTTCACATAGTTTTGTTTCTCATGTTCCTGTTATCTTCTTTTTGGAGTTTTGTTTTTTTATTTAGCACATGATTTCTTAGAAATAATTAGTTTCATTTTTGTCATGAAATGTCTCTGTATATGATTGGATAATTTGTCAAAGGGCGGTACTTTCTGAAAGTCCCTTTAAATATTCACACCAAGGAATAAAGATTAGATTTGCTCGGAGAGACTTTGTTGATTTGTGCCATTGTCTCAATGGGCTAATCTCACAGGCCTGTGGGGATTGTAAGTCACATCTTATCAGAAATATTATCAAGATTCAAACTCACCCCTAGACTGTCAACAATTCCCCATCAGTTGGGGGCATCGTCCGGGATCGATTATAATATGTCTGTCTGGTGAGTAGAATTGATATATGTATCTTCTCTCACCGTGACGTCTATTTAGAAATCGTTTCCTTTAAAGGGACCTGTGATTTATGTCGAAGCTGTTTTTTGAACCTTGATAATAAGTTAACTGCTCCGAGAAGCAGTAAGAAGCACTTTTCCGTGTTAACAGCGAGATAAGCCTTGGGAGGGCTTATGAGACTGCTCTAAGAAGCAGCATTTGTTCCGGGTGAACAAAGAAAAGACTGCTCCGAGAAGCAGCAAGGAACGCTGTTCCGTGTTAACGGCGAGATAAGCCTGGGAGGCTTATGACACTGCTCCTTGTTGCAGAAAGCTCTGGGAGAGCTATTCGAGGGCTCTGTGAAGTCCACAGGAAAATTATTTATACAGTACTGTAATTATAAGAACAAGTCTGATAAGGTGTGCCGGACAAAACCCGATCTCTTTGCTTATCTTTCTATCGCTTGCTTGTAAAAGTTGTAAGATAATTTGTAATCTGTCTCTGTGTGTGTGGGAGTGTTGTGAGGTAAGATGACACTTTTCACTGCACTGTGTTATAATTGAACTCCCGGCTCCTTTTAGTGATTGATGGAAGTTCCCCAATCGAAACGTAGGGTGATGCTACAGTATCCGATGATGTATTGATGTTTATTTTTAAAGATTTACATATGAATGCTTTTACTCTAAAGTATAAGATAGTGTGCATAGTAGCAGTGTTAATAACACTTTCTTAAGGTAATACATAAATTGGTATAGTCAGTAGGATACTCTGAGGCTAACTTTTGATCAAAACATGCTATTTGAATAATTATTTTTGCTACTGGCATCTCTTGCGCAGGGGAAGTCAGGTGCACAATTTGGACATTTGGCTTTTTGCCAACAGGGTTCAAGTTTTAATATCTCACTGACCGTAATAGATAGTGGGGAATTGTTTGCGGCATTAGTACTACAGCAATTGAAAGTACTGTTTGAACCTGTTGGCACTCTGCCAAGAAATTTGAAATATAAATAAAAATTGGTTATAAAAATAGGAAAAGTAATAACGTACAAAGCTTACTTGTGATCAGGGGAACCTCTGGCCATAAGGAATGCTTATTGGCATTTTGCCAAGAAGAAAAAATAATAATAATAATAACTACAAGAACATAATGGGAAGGGTTAATGGAAAAACTGTCCCGCCACCACCGGAAGTGGGAGAAACTTGTAAAAGTTATGTAGCGCATGTGTGTGGTACTGACGATGTGTACATTAACCCCTGGGTGGACAACTTAGCAGGATGGACAGAGGCTATGGGTAGCAGCAGTCTGTTCCCCCTTGATGGAGATAATGACACGTTCCATATGGACATGATCAAAGCCCTTTGTCTTGGAGATAAAGGGGCATTTCCATACTATTCGGCTGATCCACAATGGGACATGACATATATGAAAAAGGGAGGAGAGAACTGGTTAACTTATGCCCCCCACTGGTATGAAAGGACAGAAAAAAATCAGAAAAAAAGGACACCTAACTTAAGGCATATAGAGGCTCCAGGATTACATTCTTGTGAGAGAAGGGTTAAATCAACCTTCTCCATGCCTGTACCATGTGCCCCGCCTCCTCCCCCTTACATTCCACAGCCTCAAGGGGGGCCACATAAACAAATATATCCCTTGTTCTCAAAAGAGGACATGGAATTCTTTGCCGCAAGTGCAGAGACAGGTTCACAAATAAATAGAACATCACCCCCTGCCCAACAACAGGCTGCAGCAGTGGCTCCAGTGTTGCCTACCATTTCACAACAAACCCAGCAACAAGCACCTGTAGCCCAAAGACCACCGCCGTCTGCGGGTGCTCAATACCTTCCACCTCAGGTATTGAGCACCCACATGGTCCTACACAGCCTTCGGGTTCAGCCACAGCCGTAATAAGTCCCCCAACAACCAGATCAAGAGCTGCACAAAAGACCTCATCAAATGAGGACACACAGCAAAAAGAGGAAGATGAACCAGGGAAAGATAGTTTTGAAGGAGAACAAAACAGGCAACAAGCTGTCCAACAATACCCATTTATGACTGTGGGTGATGTTTTGGTAATGAAACCTATTGACATTGAGGACATTAACCGCATTATCAAACACTGTCCAAAACCCACCACATCAGCTGCAGGTGCTATAAGCTATCTAAAGAAAGCTTGCACTGGCAGAAATTACACACAAGAAGACATAAGGCTCATTATAGACAACTTGGTAGGGACCACCTCCCCCTGGGACTGGACAAAAGTGCCCACTATTAACACAGTAGAGGCCCCCACCACAAAAGCTGCCGAGTATAAATTAAATACCAAAGATGGGCGGGTCAATATGTGGACAGAGTTAGAGGCTGAACTGAAAAGAGCTTTCACAAACAAATCTTCCCTGCCCACAGCTTGCAAACAAAAGCCAGCAGAATCTGTGTTAGAATTTTGGAAAAGATTTCTAGAAGTTTGGACACAAGAGGCAGGACTTAGTGTTCAGGATAACATGCACAGTCTCTTAATACAGACATACTTCAACAACCTTGGCCCTAAACATGCACTTACAGTAAAACAGCAAATATCAGAATGGTCTACAAGCACAATAACAGACTTCTGCAAGAAATTGACAGCGAAGGATGCTGCAGGATGTTTTGACATTCCTAAGCAAACACCAGTGCAGACACATTATCAAAATGATTTCTCAGGAAATCAAAGGGGAAACTTTTATAAAAATAGAGGAAGGGGACACAGAGGGAGGGGACAAGGACAAAGAGAGGATTACACACAGAGACAACCTAGAGGATGTTTTAATTGTGGAGACCCTGGACACTGGAGGGTACAGTGTCCTTACTATGAACCGGAACTGACTAACACAAGACCCCCTGCCTCACATACAGCCCCACAAAATTCAGGTACACAACAACAACAGAATTCACGGCAACACAATGTAAAGTTTCCCATCACCTGGCAACAACAGCAACAACAACAATGAAGCTGCCCTGAAGGTGGTATCCAAGCATTTCCCCTTATCTCTCACTCTTATCAAGAGCAGCCAATCATTTTGCTGCATGTGAATGGAAAACTAATTCCTTATTTACTGGACTCCGGGGCCACATGCAGTACAATTAGCAAAGATTTTTATAGAGGAGAGGTCACAAATGCTGAGCCTTCAATGGGAATAAATGGGGTACTGACCAAAACTTTTAAAACACCACCCCTCACAATCATTGACCCGACTGGAATGGGATCAGTGATTCAACACTGTTTCAGAATAATACCTGGCTGTCTGGTGAATCACTTGGGCAGAGATTTACTAGGAAAACTGGGAATTACAATGAAAGTCACAAAGCAAGGAGGATTATACGTGGAATCTGACAGGATTAACATTCTCACCCTTTTTCCATCCATCTCCTTGACAGAAGATGTGATTGAAGGAGGAATCGAGGAAGCAGTTTGGGCAGAAAATTCATTGGATGTGGGATTTATCCCTTGTACACCTTACAAAGCCACCTTAAAACCAGGGGCCCAACCTGTATACCACAAGCAATACCCCATAGCTAAAGAAAAATAGGATGGCTTACAACCAATAGTCGAGGATTTCTTAAAGAAAAGAATCTTAAGGGAAATTGTCTCGCCCTACAATAATTCCCATTAACCCAGTAAAGAAGGCAAATGGTGACTATAGGTTCGTACAAGACCTAAGGGCCATCAATAGCCTAGTGGTATCGATTGCCCCAATAGTGCCTGATGTGCCATCAATACTTACCGCCATACCATCCGATGCAGAGTATTTTACTGTGATTGATTTATCAAATGTATTTTTTAGCATGTGGATGAGGAGACACAGCCAATCTTTGCTTTTTGCTTTAAAAAACGCCAACTAACATGGTGTAGAATGCCCCAGGGCTTTATAGACTCCCCTGCAGTCTATTCCATTGTCCTCCAAACTACTCTCAGAGCTTGGATACCAAGACACTGTTCATCCCTGCTGCAGTATGCGGATGATCTCCTCCTCTGCAGTTCTACTCGGGTGGCCGCCCTGGAGGATGGGAGGGATCTTTTGCAATGTCTTTTTGAAAGTGGTCACAAAGTGTCAAAGAAAAAACTGCAATGGTGTCAGGAAACGGTTGAATATCTTGGGTTTGTACTCTCAAAAGGAGAAAGCAAAGTCAGTCACAAAAGAGCTGTGGCTCTTGTGGGTCTTCCCCGCCCACTTACTAAGAAGGACATGCTCACCTTTCTTGGTATGATTGGTTACTGCCGCCAATGGATACCTGACTGTTCCTACTATGACAATCTCCTGAGACAAGCCACAGGTTCAGACATGCCAGACTGTATAAAATGGTCAGATGAAATGTGCAATGCTTTTGTATATTTGAAAAATGCAATGGTAACAGCTCCAGGGCTCGGCCTCCCTAACTATGGAAAGATGTATCATTTGTTTGCAAGGGAAAATTTGAAAACTTTGGCTGGTGTCCTCGCTCAAGAGCATGGAGGCAAGTTGCGCCCTATTGCTTTTTTTTCAAAGATGGTTCCAGTACAGGTTCAAGGCATGCCTGTGTGTCTCAGAGCTTTAGCATCCTGTGCGATGGTGGTTGAGATGGCCACTTCTTTCACTCTGGGGCACAACACCACACTCCACACCACCCACAATGTATCAATCCTGTTGAAAAATGTACATACACAGCACATGTCTGCTCAGAGGTTGAGCGGCTATGAGGTGATCTTGCTATCTAACCCAAAATTGCACATCAAATATGCTTCTCCCACTGCAGGACCAGCACCAATCTTAAATGCCCTTTTGGGATTAAAAGGAGAGCAGGATGAGGTTGTGCCACAACATGACTGCATAAATATCATTCACCAAGACACATCACCTAGATCTGATTTATCTCCCACAGCACTGCCAGACATACAGAATGTTTTTGTAGACGGTTCTTGTTCCAGGCCAAATGATCACACATACCATGCAGGGTATGCAGTTGTACAACTTCCAGATGTTATACTTGAGGCCAAGCCTATCCCATATCAATCAGCACAAGCTGCTGAATTGATTGCACTCACTAGAGCATGCCAGCTCTTGGAAGGTCAGGATGTAAACATTTACACTGACTCGAAGTATGGGTACGGGGTGGTACACGACTTTGGTGTGATATGGAGTAGGCGTGGTTTCGTGGCAGCAGATGGAAAGAACATTTCACATTCTTCCTTGGTAATGTCACTGCTAAAAGCTATCCAGCTACCTAAAACACTGGCTATAGTACACTGCAGAGCACACACAGGCCAACAGACAGAGATAGCCAGGGGAAATGCTCTAGCTGACTTTGCTGCTAAACAAGCTGCTATCTCACAGACAGCAGATATCCAAATGGCTATGCTGATACCTGACCTAACCCCATTTGAACTGTCACTCGAAGATTTGCAGGGGTATGCAGAAGAAGTTGATCTGAGGGACTGGGATAAAAAGGGTGTGCAGAAAGATCCAAAAACTGGACTTCTCTGCAAAGAGGGGAAGCCATGTGTTCCGGTTGCTAGTGCATCACTTTTTATGCTCAGTATCATGGAGTAGGTCACAGAGGCTGGAAGGCCACTTGTGAACTACTGGAAAAATACTTTTACATTTCAGAACTTTCCTGGAGGGTTAAAGATTATGTATCAAGATGCATCACATGTATCAGGAACAATCCAAACAACCCACACAAGGCCAAACATGAACACCTGATATATCCAACAACTCCTTTTACACATTTGCAGATTGACTTCACACACATGCCCAAACTAGGCAAAAGACAGGAATATCTTTTGGTAATTGTGGACATGTTCTCAAGATGGGTTGAACTTTTTGTAACCACAAAGGAAGATGCACAAACAGTGGTGAGGATCCTCATTCAGGAAACCATTCCTCGATGGGGATGCCCACTTCAGATAAACTCAGACAATGGTCCCACTTTCATGGCCAGGGTCTGCCAGGACCTGGTAAAAACTCTCAAGATAGAATGGAAAATTCACATTCCATACCACCCTCAAAGTTCAGGGATAGTAGAAAGAATGAACAGAACAATAAAAGACAAAATAAGAAAGGCCACAGGAGGAACCTTTGCCAACTGGAAAAAGGTCCTCCCAGCAGTCCTGGCAGAAATAAGAATGACCCCTTCCAAGACAACAGGGTATTTACCTTTTGAAGTCTTGATGGGTAGACCTTTCCCCACCCCATGGGCCAGAACACCTTTAATGATAGAAAAGGGAGATTTAGACTTAATACAGGAAGAATATGTAAGGAAATTGGTTGAAACATTGGATACAGTTGAGAGAAATGTTGCTCACACCTCTCCTTTTTCTTCACAGGAAGCTACTCACCCCTTGAAGGTGGGAGACACCATGGTAGTCCAACAGCTGAACAGAAATAAGAAGCAAGGGTATCCCTTTGGACCTCCTACCACAGTGGTTGCAGTGACCAGAACAGCCATCCTAGTGGAAAATTGCCAGTCCTGGATCCATGCCAACAGAGTGAAAAAGGTCGCCCAAAGCCCCAAGAGCAGGAAGGAGATCTTGGATACAGGAGGCCCTCAAGCAGAAGGCCAAGCAGACGAAGGAGGAGTTCCTGGGACAGCAGGTCCGGCCAGAGAAGATGACCTCGCTTATTTCACCACAGACTTCTGGGAAGGCATTCTACCTACTGATCCTGATCTCTCTGACAGTGTTCCTACCCACCTGGATCATCACTAACTGTATCTACCACCCTGAAGATTTGGGTGCAATTAAAAGTATCTGTGGGAACACACACACACAAGAGAACATTACAATGACACAAGCTAAAACCCAAGAGAGAGATTGGAGATAGTTTTACTGATAAGATGCTTCTGCTAAAATTTAAGTATGCTTATGCTCAAAAAATCAGGGTATGAAGAATGTTGGATATGTAGAAAATGACATCCTAGCACTGCCCGAATTCCCCTTTTGGCTGTACCTTTAAATATCTCCTCCTTTTTCAACGAGACTCCTCCTGTATTCTTGACTAACATATCCGCTCTGTACATAAACAACACTGTTACCTTTCCAATAGCAGGTAGGAGTCATTCCCCTGATTGGTGTTTTAATTTAGGGAATGAGACACAGATTAACCCTTTTTTCTGCAGCAGGTCAATATTTAACATCTCCATGTGCGAATCCAGAGACACTGCCCCTGCCTGCTCACTGTTTCAAGTATCTGACCCAGGGCTAAACCACACTTTGCATAACTTTTCCTCTTTCTCTGATAATGTAGGTGAAATATTGCACCAACTTCTAATCGCAACACAGGACAAGTACACTCATGAGATTGTCGCTAAGAGACCTTTTGCATTGGGAAAAAGTATCTATGTATGTTGTGGGGAAGTGTGTTATCCCTGAGTGCCCCTCCATGTTAAGGGATAGTGTTACCTTGCATCCTTGGTACCTGTCATGGGAGTGGTAGGGGATGATAAAAGGCGACATCCCCTAGAGGCCAGTATACACCCCAGATACCCCCTTAAAACACAGAGACAAAAGGCAATTGTTCTATAAACAAGATATGGGTTGGGCATGGTTCCCTTCTTGGACAGGATGGGGTATAGATACAATGAAAAGGTTGAATAATTATTCAAGTATATTGGATGAGATAATGGAGAGGAATTCAGATGACATTGCCATGTTAAACATAGAAACTAGAGCAATTAGAAAACAGTTAGAGTTACATAATTTTGTCATAGAAAATATGAGTGCAGCGCTCACAGGCCTGTGTGAAGTAACTGAGGACTATGAGTGTTGTACTTGGATTCATAACACAAGTGCCAAGGTGCCTGACTACTATGATATTATTGTACAACACCGAAAAGAGGTAGGCCAGCTCCAGCAGGAAGCTAGGGACATTGCTAAAACATGGAGCCCATTTGCCAATGCAGGATTTGGGCTTGGAGGTATATTTTCATGGTTAAAAGACATTGTCCTTGTTATTGTTATGGTATTTATCCTTGCTCTGATTCTTTACTTCTGTTTTAAGTGTTGTACTTGCATAATTGCATGCCTTCAATCTCCTGATGATAAGGTTCTATCCTACATGACATACATGAAGAATCATCAGGCAATCTATGCCACAATCCCAAGGAAGTATTAAAACATAACATAGAATGTAGAGATCATATTATATGATCTAAGAGGGGATTGAAGGGATATTTAGCTTAACAGCTTCCTTTGTTATTATAATCAGTTTCCATTTTGTGTTTTTCTTGTACTCCATTTCACATAGTTTTGTTTCTCATGTTCCTGTTATCTTCCTTTTTGGAGTTTCGTTTCTTATTTAGCACGTGATTTCTTTGAAATAATTAGTTTCATTTTTGTCATGAAATGTCTCTGTATATGATTGGATAATTTGTCAAAGGGCGGTACTTTCTGAAAGCCCCTTTAAATATTCACACCAAGGAATAAAGATTAGATTTGCTCAGAGAGACTTTGTTGATTTGTGCCATTGTCTCAATGGGCTAATCTCACAGGCCTGTGGGGATTGTAAGTCACATCTTATCAGAAATATTATCAAGATTCAAACTCACCCCTAGACTGTCAACAATTCCCCATCATCTACTCTTACCAATAGGGTTCAATCATATAGCCTCCAGCATACATAGAAAAATGATCTCTTCTCCCCAGAGGAGGGGAAAAAAACTGAAAGAAAGCCTCCAAATGACCGCGAGTGCAGACTGTTTAATAAGATAAAAACATTTCTTTAATCAAATATCATCTAAAATCATGGTGCTGCTACCAGCCACCATTGGGGAAAAATATGTAAAATTACTGCTTAGCATTGCAAAGTGTTGCACGCTAGCTGTGTCATTGATACACATAAACCACAGACAATACAAAAAACATGTAACAATTTGTCTGGGCGCCAAATCAATTGGCACAGGGGGACACCTCCACAGCAAAAGGCCGTATGAGAATCTAACACAGTCTATCTAGGAGGTGTACCTAAGTGTCAACCCCTTGGAGGCTCGAGCTGGAGGGGAGGAGGGAGAGGGGAGGTTGATCCAAATCAGTAGGAGCTGGAAGGAAGGATGCAAATAGTATATCCCATAGTATATATTTTTCCATCCTAGCTACAGTTGTACACGCATCCACCCCCTGAAGAGCGAGCTGGGTCTTGCGAAACATGTCATGTCGGGTACATCAGATGCCTGTGTATCACATGTCTTTCACTATACATGTACCAATTGTCTATTCATATGTATGTCGTTTTATAATTGGCCACTGTTGATGATATCTATGCATGCATTGCATTACTTTTATCTGAATAAACGCATCTACTTTTTACTGCATTTACTGCTACTATGTTTATTGGCCCAATTGTGTCCACCTCATTTAAAGTCCCAAGGGCGAATCTTTTTTGTTGCATATTACAGGGATGGAGGTGGGTCACCAGTGACACCAGATCCCTTTTCTTTCTTTTCTATGCTGAATAGTGTTCAATAAATTTGAGATCACTATATCAAACACTTTCTGGAAATGCGAAAATTCAGAGTGGCTGATTGCAATTCCTCAAAAAAATTTCTTGATAGTTGTAGGTCTCCTATTCTTTAACTATGATGAAGGGTCAGGAGTGGATTGCATACAGGGATGGATGTAAGTGGGGCAGATCTATCATTGCTAGAGCAAGGAGAAAGGGATGTAGAGGGTAATGGGATTTCATGTAGAAACCAGTCCGTGATGATTCACAATAGGGTTACAAGATCAAGATGACAGCAGGTTGATGTAGTACTTTTCCCTTCCATGGATACTATCAGTTTCTTCTCCTTAGTGCATGCTTGGCGTCTGGTGTTTCCCAGGGAAGTGTATGTTACACTCCCGTATCCATCCTTTCTTGTGCTGCAAGACAAGTAGTTCTATCCGAGTAGAGTGGGATGGATGCCGCCAGTTGCTGCAACTTCCTCTCACCAATATCTGTGCATAAAGGTCAGCTTGGCCAATGACCAAGGAGATATGTATGGTCCCTCTCCGAACCAAAGGAATCCCCTCGTATGCTCGCCAACACTACAGGGGATAATGCTGGGGCATCAGGGCGATGATGACGTCAACGCGTTTCACTGTGCAGTAGCGTAGACTTGTAAGACTGCTGATAGTTTATTAATTGCTGATAGATATCAGTTAGGGACCACACACTTTTTAGAGGTGCCTTGGCAGTGTGACTTTACATGTATTTGAATTGCAAATAATGCAAATTAATGCATCAAAACCTCTGTTTTTATCCTAACTAGTAGAAACCATTTAGTTGAGGTTTTTAGCTGACCAGGTAAAAGGTGTCTTGGGGAATTTATATATTCATTTTATATTGCCCTGCCCATGTGCACATTTTCTCTTTTTGCTAGTTGTAAGCTGATCAGGCTGGCTGCTATTGTTGCTGTGTTGTTGCTGTCACCCAGTTAACCCAGTAATTTTTACAGGAATAATAACTGGTATCTTAATTTAGTTTTTTACACTTGTTCTGCCGGAGAGAGAACACACATTATTACATTAGGACTTTGTTAAATGAGCAGAAAGTGCCTCCTTGATAGTCAAGAAGTTTTGTCAATAACTAATTTGTTTTTAAAATTAGGAGACAATAAAAACTACTCTGCATGGTTTAGCTGAGGGAGTTAGATCCAATGAATTCTGAGTTTCTTACCCTGCTCTTTGTGTGCCATAAAAAGATTTTCAAGTTTGATTTTATAACTTTAATACATGCTTTTCTTCTAACGAATGAGTGTAGCATTTATTTAAAAGAATTTGTTTCTGTAGGAAAAAATATTTTGGCTGTTGTGCTGCTGCAATAAGACAAATAAATAAGACAGTCTCTAACTCTGAGGAACAATTTTTTCATGAAAAATGTTTTTCTCATAATCCTATAATTTTATATCTGGTGACTCACCTGTCTTAAAAACATGAAAACAGTTTGCAAAATAGGTTCTGCAAATCTGCATATGCATATCTGAGTTTTTGCTGTTTACTCAATCCCAAAACAGCTATTCGTTAAGGTACGTTCCTGCAGAAATTTGAGGCTTTGAGTTACATACAGGGAGTACTTTGGTTTTTCATTAAATATTGCTGCAATGCATCAGTCTAACCCAGTCCCTTATGTCCATAGTCTTGGAACAAACTTGCTTGATATATTAGAATATCCACCTTGCTACCTTCCACATCCATAAAACCTGATCTTTAAAATGTTTTTGCAACTACCTATCAAATTCAAACCTAATTAGGAAATTTAAATGTAAATGGTGATACAGAAAGAAAAAAAGAAGGAAAGTTATGGGGAATGGGCAACACTAAGTACTAGGGATGAGCTTCGTGTTCGAGTCGAACATACGTTCGACTCGAACATCGGCTGTTCGATCGTTCGACGAAGATCGAACGATTTGGGCCGTTCGCGCCAAATTCGAGTGACGCGAACGGCCCACAATGCACTACGCCATCGCAGTGTCATCCAGGCGCTGTGATTGGCCAAGCATGCACTGTGACCCCGCATGCTTGGCCAATCACAGCGCCGGCAGCGAGGAGAGCAATGATTGGCCACAGGCAGGATGCCTGTGGCCAATTATTGCTGAGGGTGTTTAGTACACGCCCCACACTATAAAAGGCCGCCAGCACGGCGGCCTAGTGTAGTGTGTTCCGGAGCAGGGAAAGAGAAGCATAGGCAGGGACAGTGACATTTATTTTTTTCTTGCTTAACCTGGATTCCTTTAGTTTAGGGAAAGAGAAGGATAGGTAGGGAGAGTGTCAGTGTGTTTTACTGTGCGAATCCTTGTTTCTTGGGACAGGGAAGGACAGTGAGGGAATTCTCCTTGTGCTATAGTGTGCTTTAAAAAAACATTTTTTCTAGGGACAGAAAACTATAGGTAGGGAGAGTGTCAGTGTGTTTTACTGTGCGAATCCTTGTTTCTAGGGACAGGGAAGGACAGTGAGGGAATTCTCCTTGTGCTATAGTGTGCTTTAAAAAACATTTTTTCTAGGGACAGAAAACTATAGGTAGGGAGAGTGTCAGTGTGTTTTACTGTGCGAATCCTTGTTTCTAGGGACAGGGAAGGACAGTGAGGGAATTCTCCTTGTGCTATAGTGTGCTTTAAAAAAACATTTTTTCTAGGGACAGAAAACTATAGGTAGGAAGAGTGTCAGTTTCTTTCACTGTGATAATCCTTGTTTCTAGGGACAAAGAAGGAAAGTGAGGGAAATTCTCCTTGTGCTATAGTGTGCTTTAAAAAAACATTTTTTCTAGGGACAGAAAACTATAGGTAGGGAGAGTGTCAGTGTGTTTTACTGTGCGAATCCTTGTTTCTAGGGACAGGGAAGGACAGTGAGGGAATTCTCCTTGTGCTATAGTGTGCTTTAAAAAAACATTTTTTCTAGGGACAGAAAACTATAGGTAGGGAGAGTGTCAGTGTGTTTTACTGTGCGAATCCTTGTTTCTAGGGACAGGGAAGGACAGTGAGGGAATTCTCCTTGTGCTATAGTGTGCTTTAAAAAAACATTTTTTCTATGGACAGAAAACTAAAGGTAGGAAGAGTGTCAGTTTCTTTCACTGTGATAATCCTTGTTTCTAGGGACAAAGAAGGAAAGTGAGGGAAATTCTCCTTGTGCTATAGTGTGCTTTAAAAAAACATTTTTTCTAGGGACAGAAAACTATAGGTAGGGAGAGTGTCAGTGTCTTTTACTGTGCGAATCCTTGTTTCTAGGGACAGGGAAGGACAGTGAGGGAATTCTCCTTGTGCTATAGTGTGCTTTAAAAAAACATTTTTTCTAGGGACAGAAAACTATAGGAAGGAAGAGTGTCAGTTTCTTTCACTGTGATAATCCTTATTTCTAGGGACAAAGAAGGAAAGTGAGGGAAATTCTCCTTGTGCTATAGTGTGCTTTAAAAAAACATTTTTTCTAGGGACAGAAAACTATAGGTAGGAAGAGTGTCAGTTTCTTTCACTGTGATAATCCTTGTTTCTAGGGACAGGGAAGGACAGTGAGGGAATTCTCCTTGTGCTATAGTGTGCTTTAAAAAAACATTTTTTCTAGGGACAGAAAACTATAGGTAGGAAGAGTGTCAGTTTCTTTCACTGTGATAATCCTTGTTTCTAGGGACAAAGAAGGAAAGTGAGGGAAATTCTCCTTGTGCTATAGTGTGCTTTAAAAAAACATTTCTTCTAGGGACAGAAAACTATAGGTAGGGAGAGTGTCAGTGTCTTTTACTGTGCGAATCCTTGTTTCTAGGGACAGGGAAGGACAGTGAGGGAATTCTCCTTGTGCTATAGTGTGCTTTAAAAAAACATTTTTTCTAGGGACAGAAAACTATAGGAAGGAAGAGTGTCAGTTTCTTTCACTGTGATAATCCTTGTTTCTAGGGACAAAGAAGGAAAGTGAGGGAAATTCTCCTTGTGCTATAGTGTGCTTTAAAAAAACATTTTTTCTAGGGACAGAAAACTATAGGTAGGAAGAGTGTCAGTTTCTTTCACTGTGATAATCCTTGTTTCTAGGGACAGGGAAGGAAAGTGAGGGAAATTCTCCTTGTGCTATAGTGTGCTTTAAAAAAACATTTTTTCTAGGGACAGAAAACTATAGGTAGGAAGAGTGTCAGTTTCTTTCACTGTGATAATCCTTGTTTCTAGGGACAAAGAAGGAAAGTGAGGGAAATTCTCCTTGTGCTATAGTGTGCTTTAAAAAAACATTTTATCTAGGGACAGAAAACTATAGGTAGGGAGAGTGTCAGTGTCTTTTACTGTGCGAATCCTTGTTTCTAGGGACAGGGAAGGACAGTGAGGGAATTCTCCTTGTGCTATAGTGTGCTTTAAAAAAACATTTTTTCTAGGGACAGAAAACTATAGGAAGGAAGAGTGTCAGTTTCTTTCACTGTGATAATCCTTGTTTCTAGGGACAAAGAAGAAAAGTGAGGGAAATTCTCCTTGTGCTATAGTGTGCTTTAAAAAAACATTTTTTCTAGGGACAGAAAATTATAGGTAGGAAGAGTGTCAGTTTCTTTCACTGTGATAATCCTTGTTTCTAGGGACAGGGAAGGACAGTGAGGGAATTCTCCTTGTGCTATAGTGTGCTTTAAAAAAACATTTTTTCTAGGGACAGAAAACTATAGGTAGGAAGAGTGTCAGTTTCTTTCACTGTGATAATCCTTGTTTCTAGGGACAAAGAAGGAAAGTGAGGGAAATTCTCCTTGTGCTATAGTGTGCTTTAAAAAAACATTTTTTCTAGGGACAGAAAACTATAGGAAGGAAGAGTGTCAGTTTCTTTCACTGTGATAATCCTTGTTTCTAAGGACAAAGAAGGAAAGTGAGGGAAATTCTCCTTGTGCTATAGTGTGCTTTAAAAAAACATTTTTTCTAGGGACAGAAAACTATAGGTAGGAAGAGTGTCAGTTTCTTTCACTGTGATAATCCTTGTTTCTAGGGACAGGGAAGGAAAGTGAGGGAAATTCTCCTTGTGCTATAGTGTGCTTTAAAAAAACATTTTTTCTAGGGACAGAAAACTATAGGTAGGGAGAGTGTCAGTGTGTTTTACTGTGCGAATCCTTGTTTCTAGGGACAGGGAAGGACAGTGAGGGAATTCTCCTTGTGCTATAGTGTGCTTTAAAAAAACATTTTTTCAAGGGACAGAAAACTATAGGAAGGAAGAGTGTCAGTTTCTTTCACTGTGATAATCCTTGTTTCTAGGGACAAAGAAGGAAAGTGAGGGAAATTCTCCTTGTGCTATAGTGTGCTTTAAAAAAACATTTTTTCTAGGGACAGAAAACTATAGGTAGGAAGAGTGTCAGTTTCTTTCACTGTGATAATCCTTGTTTCTAGGGACAGGGAAGGACAGTGAGGGAAATTCTCCTTGTGCTATACTGTGCTAAAGCATTCCTCATCAACCATCTTTGAAATCCTTGTTTTTTTGGACAGTCAGGGAAATTGTCGTTGTGCTATTCTGTGCAAAAGCAATCATCCTCAACCATATTTAGAAATCCTTAAGTAAAGGGACAGAGAAGGACACCTGAAGGTAGCCCTTATTGCTTTTTTCCCATCTCCCTGCAGGCCATCTATTAGAATGTCTGGAAGGCAAACAAGGAGAGGCAGACAGTCAGGAGGCAATAAAAGAGGGCAAGCAGGCTCTGTGTCTGGGGGCAACAGTGCTGGTCGTGGACGCGGTGCATTGTCATCAGCACATGGCCATGGGACACGCTTGTCCTTCTTTTCGGCAGCTGGACATGTTGAGCCACATCATGCCGAAGACTTGGTAGAGTGGATGACCAAGCCCTCCTCCTCCTCCTCATCCTCTCTCACCCAGGCTCAGGGTACTGGAAAAGCAGCTGCCAAAGCGTCCTCTTCCCTGGTATCAATGTCAGACTCATCATCAGTCACTCCTTCCCTAGACCCACCATGTCCTCCTCCTAAGGAGTCCCCCGAACTGTTTGAGCACAGTGTTGGGTACATGCTCCAGGAGGATGCCCAGCGTTTCGAAGGGTCTGATGATGAAACCCAGCTACAGGAAGGCAGTAGCGTGAGAGCAGACAGAGGGGATGCTCAAGAAGGACACCAATCTGGCAGTCATGTTCCAGCAGCTGCAGCATACTGCCAGATTGGCTCCAGTGATGAGGAGGGAGGGGATGATGAGTTCACTGACTCCACGTGGGTGCCTAATAGGAGAGAGGAGGAGGAGGAGGATGAGGAGGAGGCACATCTCCAACGAGGCAGGATGCCCTTTGGTGGCCAGCGTAAGGGCAGTACACCGACGGAATCACACCGCAGAGCTCCGCCTGTGCAGGGCGCTGCCTCTGCCCGTCATTCAAAAAGTTCTTTGGTGTGGGCCTTTTTTGAGGCTAGTGCATCAGATCGCACAGCTGCTGTTTGCAACATATGTCTCAAGCGTATATCGCGTGGCCAAAACATCAGCCGCTTGGGTACCACATGCCTGACCAGACATATGTTGACCTGCCATGCAGCTCGTTGGCAAGCCTACCTCAAAGACCCACACCAAAGAACAAAGCGGACCTCTCCTTGCACCGCATCAGCTGGGATCTCCAACCCCACTATAACTTCAGTCCTCTCTGAAACATGCACTGAGAGGAATGAAGGTGTAGAATTAGGTGTGTCACAGCCAAGTACTTGCGGCCACTCTGCTAGCAGTACACCGACGTCCGATTCTAGCAGGCAAATTTCCCTGCCCCAGCTGCTGGACCGTCGAAAGAAGTTCACTCCCAGCCATCCACATGCCCAGCGGTTGAATGCTAGCTTGGCTAAATTGCTAGCGCTTCAACTGCTGTCTTTTCAGTTGGTAGACTCGGGCCCCTTCCGTGAGTTTGTGCAATGTGCGGTTCCTCAGTGGCAGGTTCCCAAACGCCACTTTTTCTCACGGAAGGCTATTCCGGCTCTCTACCGGCATGTGGAAGGCAATGTCTTGGCCTCGCTGGACAGGGCGGTCAGCGGTAAGGTGCATATTACCGCTGACTCATGGTCCAGCAGGCATGGACAGGGACGTTACCTTTCTTTCACGGCCCATTGGGTCACTCTTTTGGCAGCTGGGAAGGATGCAGGACAAGGTGCAGTAGTGTTGGAGGTTGTTCCACCGCCACGCCTCCAAAATGCTACTACTGGTTGTGACACACCTCTCTCCTCCACCCCCTCCTCTTCTTCTTCCTCCATGGCCTCTTCCTGTGGTTTGTCCTCGGAACCAGCGGTGCTCCGTAGGCATTCAAGGGGCTACGCAAGTACGCAGGCAAAAAGATGCCATGCCGTGCTTGCGCTGGTGTGTTTGGGGGACAGAAGCCACACTGGGGCAGAGGTCCTGTCTGCTCTGCAGGGCCAGGCCGAGAGGTGGTTGACGCCACGCCAGCTTAAGCCAGGAATGGTGGTTTGCGACAATGGCACCAACCTCCTCTCCGCCCTCCGACAGGGACAACGGACCCATGTGCCCTGTGTGGCTCACGTCCTTAACCTGGTGGTGCAGCGGTTCTTGGGCAGGTACCCGGGCTTACAGGATGTCCTGAGGCAGGCCAGGAAAGTCTGTGTGCATTTCCGCAGATCTTATAATGCCAGTGCTCGCCTGGCTGAGCTGCAAAAGGAGTTGAACCTGCCCAAGAACCGCCTTATATGTGACATGCCCACCAGGTGGAACTCAACGTTGGCCATGCTGCAGCGGCTGCACACGCAGCAGAGGGCCATCAATGAGTACCTGTGCGACTACGGCACCAGGACAGGGTCAGGGGAGCTTGGTTTTTTTTCTCCACGCCAGTGGGGCATGATCAGGGATGCATGCACTGTCCTGGCACCATTTGAGGAGGCCACGAGGATGGTGAGCAGTGACAGTGCATGCATCAGTGACACTGTACCTCTTGTCCACCTGTTGGAGCACACGCTGCGTGGAATAATGGACAGGGCACTTGAGGCAGAACAGAGGCAGGAAGAGGAGGACTTCCTTGCCTCTCAAGGCCCCCTTTATCCAGACAGTGTTCCTTCTGTCCCACCCATCGCACAGGAAGAGGAGGAGGAGGAGGAGGATTGTGTCAGCATGGAGGTGGAGGCTGGCACTCAGCATCATCAGCAGCAGTCTTTTAGGGATGATTTACAGTCCCAAGAAACCAGTGGACTTGTACGTGGCTGGGAGGAGGTGGCTGCGGATCATGTCGTCCTTAGTGACCCAGAGGACTCCGGACCGAATGCCTCAGCAAACCTACGCTGCATGGCCTCCCTGATCCTGCAAAGTCTGCGGAAGGATCCTCGTATTCTTCGGATCAAGGAGAGGGACCATTACTGGCTGGCCACTCTCCTTGATCCACGGTACAAGGGTAAGGTTGCGGACCTTATGTTACCGTCGCAGAGGGAGCAGAGGATGAGACAACTCCGGGAGGCCTTGCAGAAAGGTCTGTGCAACGCGTTCCCAGAGACTGGGAGGTTACAAACTCCTGGTCCTGGACAACGAGTTGCTGAGGCTTCGGCCAGTCAAAGAAGGAGCGGTGGGGAAGGTGGCCGTCTGACCGATGCGTTCAGACAATTCTTTAGTCCGCAGCCCCAAAGTATGATCGGTTCCAGCAACCATCGCCAGCGTCTGATAAACATGGTGCAGGAATATCTAGGGGCAAGGTCAGACTTGGACACCTTCCCCACCGAAAATCCTCTGGCTTACTGGGTCTTGAGGATGGATCACTGGCCAGAGCTTGCACAGTATGCAATTGAGCTACTGGCCTGTCCTGCATCCAGCGTTCTTTCGGAACGCACATTCAGTGCTGCTGGAGGATTTGTCACGGATCACAGGGTGCGCCTGTCCACCGACTCGGTTGATCGACTGACTTTTATCAAGATGAACCAGTCTTGGATCACCACCAGCTACCACACACCTGATGCTGATATAACAGACTAATTGATTTTAACATGTCACATCCCTTCAAGACTGATGCTGATGCTGAGTGCCTGTGCTGTTATGTTGACTGGCTATCCTCCTCCTCCGAGTCCTCAATGATACGATTGATGATGATAGCTTGGAAGATCATTTTTGTTTATGGGTGTCGCCACCAGTGGCTAAGGCCCAATTTTTCAGCCCCTGTTTTACAGGGGCGTGTAATTACAATTTTTTTAGCAATAATTTGCCATAGGGCTCATTGCTGTGCTCCAAGTACAGTATCTGTGAGGGGTTGGAGTGTTGTGGCACCAGTGCCTAAGGCCCAATTTTTCAGCCCCTGTTTAACAGGGGCGTGTCATTACAATTTTTGAAGCAATACTTTGCAACAGGGCTCATTGCTGTGCTCCAAGTACAGTATCTGTGAGGGGTTGTAGTGTTGTGCCACCAGTGCCTAAGGCCCAATTTTTCAGCCCCTGTTCAACAGGGGCATGCAATTACAATTCTTGATCTAATAATTCACAGCAGGGCCCATTGCTGCACCCACCAAGAGCAACTCTGAGGGCTTACAGTGTTGTGGCAACGCCACCACCACCACCACCACGAAAGGCCCAATTTTTCAGCCCCTGTTCAAAAGGGGCATGTAATTACAATTCTTGATCTAATAATTCACAGCAGGGCCCATTGCTGCACCCACCAAGAGTAACTCTGAGGGCTTACAGTGTTGTGGCAACACCACCACCACCACCACCACCACGAAAGGCCCAATTTTTCAGCCCCTGTTCAACAGGGGCATGCAATTACAATTCTTGATCTAATAATTCACAGCAGGGCCCATTGCTGCACCCACCAAGAGTAACTCTGAGGGCTTACAGTGTTGTGGCAACGCCACCACCACCACCACCACGAAAGGCCCAATTTTTCAGCCCCTGTTCAAAAGGGGCATGTAATTACAATTCTTGATCTAATAATTCACAGCAGGGCCCATTGCTGCACCCACCAAGAGTAACTCTGAGGGCTTACAGTGTTGTGGCAACACCACCACCACCACCACCACCACGAAAGGCCCAATTTTTCAGCCCCTGTTCAACAGGGGCATGCAATTACAATTCTTGATCTAATAATTCACAGCAGGGCCCATTGCTGCACCCACCAAGAGTAACTCTGAGGGCTTACAGTGTTGTGGCAACGCCACCACCACCACCACCACCACGAAAGGCCCAATTTTTCAGCCCCTGTTCAAAAGGGGCATGTAATTACAATTCTTGATCTAATAATTCACAGCAGGGCCCATTGCTGCACCCACCAAGAGTAACTCTGAGGGCTTACAGTGTTGTGGCAACGCCACCACCACCACGAAAGGCCCAATTTTTCAGCCCCTGTTCAAAAGGGGCATGTAATTACAATTCTTGATCTAATAATTCACAGCAGGGCCCATTGCTGCACCCACCAAGAGTAACTCTGAGGGCTTACAGTGTTGTGGCAACACCACCACCACCACCACCACCACGAAAGGCCCAATTTTTCAGCCCCTGTTCAACAGGGGCATGCAATTACAATTCTTGATCTAATAATTCACAGCAGGGCCCATTGCTGCACCCACCAAGAGTAACTCTGAGGGCTTACAGTGTTGTGGCAACGCCACCACCACCACCACCACCACGAAAGGCCCAATTTTTCAGCCCCTGTTCAAAAGGGGCATGTAATTACAATTCTTGATCTAATAATTCACAGCAGGGCCCATTGCTGCACCCACCAAGAGTAACTCTGAGGGCTTACAGTGTTGTGGCAACGCCACCACCACCACCACCACGAAAGGCCCAATTTTTCAGCCCCTGTTCAAAAGGGGCATGTAATTACAATTCTTGATCTAATAATTCACAGCAGGGCCCATTGCTGCACCCACCAAGAGTAACTGTCAGGGCTTACAGTGTTGTGGCACCAGCACCACCATCAAAGGCCCAATTTTTACTACCACTGTTCAACAATTATATGTAATTAAAATTCCTGATATAATAGTTGACAGCAGGGCGTTCCAGCACCAACCAAGAGTAACTGTGAGTGCTTACAGTGTTGTGCCAACACCAACAACTAAGGGGCCTATTTCTGCAGAGTATATACGGCAGGTCCCTACTTTCAAACATCCAACTTACAAACGACTCCTACTTGCAAACGCAAGAAGACAACAGGAAGTGAGAGGAAATCTACCACTAGGAAGGAAAATTCTCTCCTGTAAGAATAAATATGGGAGAAAGGTGTCTCCTCTGTACTGATGCTTTATCAGCAATCCTTGTTTCAAGAAAAACACCACATTTCAAAAACAGTTGTCATTGGGACGGAAAGTGAGGTGAAATGTTCTGAACAGGGGCACAGACAGCAAAACAAATGTTACAGGGGTGATAACCCTTACCTATGTTTTCCAAAAAGTTTAAAAATAGATTTTTGGGCTGGAGCTACACTTCAACAATGTACCTGTTCAAAATTACAAACAGATTCTACATAAGAACAAACCTACAGTCCCTGTCTTGTATGCACCGCCTGTATACGGCTGTTCAGAGTATATAGGGCCTTTTTTATTTTATGTGCGGGGTTCCCCTTAATATCCATACAAGACCCAAAGGGGCTGGTAATGGGCTGTGGTAGGGGGGGGGTCATGGGGTAGCTATGCCATTTTTCTTAAAGATTTTCATCCATATTACCGGGACCAGACATTACATTAAAGCCGCAAGCAGTTTTAAATGGCTTTTTTTTTCCTTTAGAAGTGTCATTTTGTGCAGGGACAGTTCTAAATACGGGAAACACGTGGCACTTCACAGGCATACTTTAGACACCCCCCAGGTACGATATTTAAAGGAATATTTGACTTTTTTTTTTTCACTTTATGCATCATTAAAATGACTGCTCCCGAAAAACGACCGTTTTTAAAACTTCTTTTTGCATTGATACATGTCCCCTGGTGCACAACCCGGGTTCCCAAACCCTTTTTAGGACAATAACATGCATAATAGTTGTTATAATTAGCACTTTAGAATTCGAACGTTCGCATCCATTGTATTTAATAGGGTTCTAATGTTCGTACGAACTTTCGGTCCGTTCGCGGGTTCTGGTGCGAACCGAACCCGGGGGTGTTCGGCTCATCACTACTAAGTACATTGCTACACTGTGATGTGGTCTGTATGTGCTTTGGATGTAACTGAGATGAAGGTAAATTGAATAAATACTCAATTTATCACAGGTGCAGTGGGCCAAAATAGATTGGCAGTGCACTTTTACTTGTTGCCTGTAATTGTTTTACACATGTCATCAATTAATCAGTTTACCAGTTCCCTAGCTAGAATTTTAGTTGTGCTCGTCATAGATGAATTCAAATTCTCCTGCTTTACCAGTGAACTGACTGAACTTAGATCCATCTATGGCCTTTCCCACTCCAAGATTTTCACTCAATCAGGGAATGCAGCCAGCAGGCTGCAGTTCTGATCGGTGTATTCTGACAGCTGAGGAGTTCTGTCAGTATATAATAGGGCAGTGGGGAGGATTCCTCCATCCAACTTGTTTGGCAGTATTTTCTTGATATTTTAGTCCAGAATATAGGAACTTGATTACAACAAGTGGGTAAATATCAGGTTTAGGAAAGCCAGATAAAATATGTTCACTGCTGATCTTGTATTTTAACTTCTCTACTGACAATCTCTAATAAGAATATTGAAAGTGACAGCTTGAGAACAAAAGATTGGACCTGTGGGTGAAATCAACATTTCTATTGTGGGAAATAAACACTCATAATAAATTATGTAAACTTTTGCATAGAAATGTTTATCATGAATTCCCACAGTACATAAAAATGCTTTTTATTCTCTAAGAGAATAAAATATGAACTCTGGTTTTATGTCGACAACATTTCACCACAACACCCCAAACCCCACCATCGAAACGGGACAGTTATCCCTAACTAAACTCAAAAAGCTCCATAATTCCCCTCAATCATGATATCACCCCTGTAACTATTATAATTGACTATACTGTGTGTATATATATATATATATATATATATATATATATATATATATATATATATGTAGCACACAGATCCCTGCCCTGCTTACCTCCACTTGCAGGATAGGACACACCATGCCACATGCCCAGTATCCTCCATTGTGTAGAGGGTGAGCAGTGTTAATAGTTTTGGGTCCTGCAGCGAGTTACCTCTTTCGGTTGGTCCTCGTCCCTAGAGTGTAGGAAAAAGTCTATTTTCTCTAATAACAAGGTCAATGTCCAGACAGTGTTAAACTCCAACAGACAAGTTTATTTTCTCTTTGCTAGTAACTTAGTAGGAAAGTTGAAAATAGAGATAGAGTTGGATAGTTAGGCAGGTTCAGGCACGCAGCACTTATTTACCCTTGTCACCACTCAAGCCTGAGTGGGTTTTGCTCACCCGGATAGTTCCCTCTCACGGTCCTAGCAGCCGGAGTGGAGCACGAACAATTACTTTAGCTTTGTTTCTCCTATGGACGTGTTAGGAAGATCCTCTGCCACAGAACCTTTTAGCTCCCAAGTTCCGAACTTTTCAGCACTTGTAACTAGAGACCATAGGTGCCAATGGGACACGTTACAAGAGCTTATGGTGTATCACAGTATCCTTCCCTCTGACAGGTAACCAGGCCTCTCCCGAGACGGCGACATCCTTCACCGGTCCCCTTAGAAAGGTCCTACCCTGGTTGCGTCTCCTTCAGAGCGGGTCACCCTCCCACGGGCACCCTGGGATTCCGTTGCTTGGGTTTAGGCCTCAGTTAAAGGTACTGGGTCTACCTGGAACAATGGGGCCTT
This sequence comes from Rana muscosa, assembly GCA_029206835.1. Taxonomy (NCBI): domain Eukaryota; kingdom Metazoa; phylum Chordata; class Amphibia; order Anura; family Ranidae; genus Rana; species Rana muscosa. Next base: position 90,873,740 of record CM055121.1, read on the forward strand.
GGGCTAAAGGTGCCCGGGACCCAGCACATTCACACGCACCCCTGGCCATGAGGGCCTCCGAAGGTGGGGTACGTGCCGAGGACGAAGAACCCCGCACCAATGGCGTCTTTCCCTTACGTACCCTCTCCGGGCATGCACAGCAGGCCGACCACGCCCACTGCGCGGCCGCCGAGAGAGGACACCCAACCACGCTGCAATGTTTCCTGTTGTTCAACTTGGGACCTGGGCAATGCTCCATCTAACAGATTAACACTTATTAAGGATTTGTATCTGTTTGCCAGAAAGCTCACATACAAATTCATGTTTGACAGCGAACGACATACCAAACAAGTTGAATTATCTAATCAAGAAATATGGAAAGATTTTACAGTTGCGGACTTTAGGGCACTAAAGAATCTTGTATTATTGCTTGATGAAAGTGAGGGCAATGATTATCAAGAGACTCTATCGCTAACAGAAGTTGAGACAGGCCTACGTAATCAGACCATACAATATGAGAATGATATGAAGGCCCTTAGCGCAGCTGTCAAAAAGAAATCCACCAAATTTCCATTCCTACACACAAACTCAAACGTTTGGGCCTTTTTGACCCAAACAGTCAGGGACCTTGAAACTACACCTATGTATCGATCATGTAACTCCAATTTGAGCCATAAACATAGACGGGCTTTAAAGAATCTTAGTGACAACCCCGGCCTGGTGATTAAGCCCTCGGACAAGGGCGGGAATGTAGTGGTCATGAATGATCTAAATTATCGTAATATGTGTTGGGACATCCTTAAGAATCGTGATTGGTACAGGCCCATATCCGAAGATATTGTCACCAAACTTAATTAAGAATATAATGACATCCTACAGTCCGCCCTTGCTGACGGTTTAATCACCAGGGAAATATTTGATGGGATCCAGGTCCCCTTTCCCAGAACCCCGACTTTTTATTCGTTGCCCAAAACTCATAAAAAAATACACCACCCACCCGGACGCCCAATAGTGTCAGGAATAGGCTCTAAAACTGAAAGAGCAATTATTTCAGTGAATGAGTACTTATAGCCACATGTGATTACTTTACCTTCCTTTGTTCATGATACTCCGGATCTCTTAAGGAGTCTAGATGGAGTCTAGATGGTCTTTTCGTACCTCCGGGTTGCCTTCTTGCATCCATTGACGTGGAAGCCTTGTATTCGTCCATTCCACACACACATGGACTCAAAGTGATTGAGAAGTTCCTGACCGAGCGAGGTCCGAAATTTTACAATCTCAATACGTTCATACTCCATCTACTGAGTCATATTTTGACTAAGAATGTTTTTTCGTTTGACAGGTCCCACTTCCTCCAGGTACAGGGAGTCGCTATGGTCACTTGTTGTGCGCCTTCATATGCGAACCTGTACCTGGGGGGGTGGGAGCGAGTTCTTTTTTCTAATGAGGATGATTGCCCCCTTCTCACTCGTGTATTGAGATGGTTCCGCTATATTGACGATGTACTACTTATATGGGCGGGATCGGACGAAACATTACAGGACTTTTTGCACATGCTCAATTGCAATGAATACAACCTTAAGTTCACCATGACATCTAGCTCTACCAAGATTTCCTATCTAGACATCTCTATTTACATATCTGAGAATGGCATGCTCAACACTTTACTTTCGCAAATCTACAGCAGGCAACACCATCCTGCATGCGGCTAGTGCCCACCCCTCAGCGCTTATTCAGAGCATCCCATTCAGACAATACTTGCGCCTATGGCGAAATTGCTCGGATGAGGCCAACTTTAGGAAAGAGGCAAAACTACTATATGAACGACTTTTGATTCGAGGATATAGCAAAAATTGTCTTAAAAAAGCCTTCAACATAGCCATAGGTAGACTTCGCAACAGCATCCTGGCTAAAGTTTTGAATAAACCCATGTTCAAAACAGTTAGATTTATTACAACGTATTCTGACCAACACTCAGAGATTTGTGCGATCATGAAAAAACACTGGTCTATCCTGTCTGCTGACCCTATACTTCATAAATATATAGGGACCAATCCTGAAATCACCTTTAGACGACCACAATCCATTAAGGACCGTTTGGTAAAAAGCAACTATTGCAAAGCGGAGACAAAATCTCAGGAATCCTGCGGCCTATTCAAATGTGGCCAATGCGATTTCTGTGATTTCTTGATGGAGGGTCCTTCATTCTCTCTCCCTGATGGACAGATCCACTGTGTTAGACATCATATCACCTGTCAAACACGAGAAGTCATCTACATTATTTTATGTGGCTGTGGCTCTTTCTATATCGGAAAAACAATAAGACCTTTCTGGAAGAGAATGAAGGACCACATATACTACGCTACTAGTGGGCTACTGAATACCACCATGGGTTATCATGTGGCCTTTAGACATAGATATGAACCATTTGTGTTTAAATGGTTCATATCTATGAACCATTTGTGTTTAAATTTGCCGCTCTTGATCGAGTATACATGGACCCCCGGGGTGGAAATTTTGACCAGCGGGTGCTACAATGTGAAATGAAATGGATTTATAATTTACGGGCCACTTCCTATCCTGGCTTGAACGATATGCTCAGTTTCAAGCCCTTCCTATGAATAGGAAGTTCTAGATGGCTCACCCATGGGCCTATAGAGGAATCAGATTTACCTTGTGTTGTTTTTTCTATTCCCTCTCTTGGTCCTGTTTTGCTGTCTGTTCTACCAGCATGGTCTCTTCCCCTTCCTTTTTTGTGGAGTCCTATGTGATTGGCTTAGACCGTGATATATCACTGTCTTAAGCCTCTGTCTTTGAGATACTCAACAATGGGTTAATCAACTCTCCTATATTTTGGGAAATAAAATGGAGAATAATATATCCTGTATGTATTTTGTATTTTATATATATATTTTTTATTACTACAACATTAAAAACCTTTTTGTAAAAAATTATATTATAATGTAATTTAGTATATGATATATACGAGCCTTTTTTCATTTTGCGCTCTTTGGACTTTTGGTCCATGCTGTCTTTCCCTATGAACCCTTATCCAATATTCATGAGTATTTTCTTTACTCTATTTCGATAAATTTTTTCTTTCTTTTATTATCAATTTATTTTGTTATTGGAGAATATATCTTCCAACATGTTATTCTTCTGCTTCATTTCATTCTTGACCACTGGAGGGCGATTTTTTGCCATATTCCACACTAATTCCTTCTGTCCAGTTTAGTTTATACTTTTTGTCCACTGGGGGGCGACCCGTGTTCATTGTTATCACTATTCTCAATGCTTCCCATGTACTGATTAGATGGTAAACAGGAAGTCACTCAGTTTTTCTTTTGTTTGCGCTGTGAGTGATGTCTGATCACACTACATACTTCAGCAACATCTACCCCTAGGAGCCGGTGATGTAAAAAAAGTCTCGACCTATGCAGGGTCTCGACCGCGTCACTTCCGGTGCAGCTACGTCAAAAACACAGCTGATGGCGGGCTCGACTGCGCGTGCGCGGCTTCACCGCACCTATACCTAGGGTGACCAGACGTCCCCGTTTTCCGGGGACAATCCCCGTTTTCCGACTGCAGTCCCCGGATCCCATTTGTCCCCGCTTTTGTCCCCGGTTTTCCGGTCGGTAGCCAAGCTGCGGCAGTTTCCCGATGGACGGGGGCGTTTTTCCGGCGGACGGGGGCGTTTCCCGGTGGACGGGGGCGTTCCCTGAGAGATAGCACATGCAGAGCTGTGTAGGAGGAGCTGGAGCGGCTCCAGCTTGCCTATGCTGTGCCAGTGTAGTTAGCAGCGCCGTAGCCGCCACTCCTCCTCAGCTCAAGAGTCTTCTAGCATCCCGCCCCTCTCCTCCTACCTCTGCTCCCTGCTCCAATCGCGCTCCTGGCAGCATAGGGAGAGGACCGAGTACAGCGTTCCTCCCCTTCCCTCCGGTCCTGCAAGGCACTATGGGAATTGTAGTCAGACTCAAGAAGTAGTACAGAGGGAATGTCCACAAGCAGGTGAGTTTTTATGCTAGCTAGCAGCTAACATAACAAAATGTTTCTCCTTCACTGGTGGGCACTGACAGGAGGCACTCATGTGGCACTATATATATATATATATATATATATATATATATATATATATATATGCAATTGATTATATATATATATTAAAAAAAAAATCAAATATATGTGATAGTCAATTGAGCAAAAAACATACAATTATTGGCCAATTAGAACTATGTATATCAAAACTGTCCAAAAATGACATCTGCTGTAAGGCTGCTTTCACACTGAGGCAGCGTCGGCGGTAAAGCGGCGCTATTTTTACCGTCGTTTTTGCGGAGGTATTCAGCCGCTAGCGGGGCGCTTTTAACCCCCGCTAGCGGCCGGAAAAGGATTAAAAACCACCCGCAAAACGCTGCTGCAGCGGTGCTTTGAGGGCGGTTTGGCCACGCTGCCCATTCATTTAAATGGGCAGGAGCGTTGGAGGAGCAGTGTAGACACCTCCTTCACCGCTCCAAAGATGCTGCTTGCAGGAGTTTTTTTAACATCCTGCCAGTGCATCGCCTCAGTGTGAAAGTACTCAGGCTTTCACACTGAGCCTGCAGGGGAGCTGTTTTTCAAGCGCTTTACAGGTGCTATTTGTAGCCCAAAAGCGCCTGAAAAAATGCCCCAGTGTCTTACTGAACAATATGTCAAAAGGAAATCCTTAACATATTGGGGGTTATTTACGAAAGGCAAAACCACTTTGCACTACAAGTGCAAACTACAAGTGCAAAGTGCACTTGAAATTGCACTGAAATTGCAGTTGCTGTAAATCTGAGGGGTAGATCTGAAATGAGGGGAAGCTCTGCTGATTTTATCATCCAATCATGTGCAAGCTAAAGTGCTGTTTTTTATTTTCCTTGCATGTCCTCCTCAGATCTACAGCCAATGCACTTCCAAGTGCACTTTCAGTGCAATTTCAAGTGCACTTTGCACTTGTAGTTTGCACTTGTAGTGCAAAGTGCATTTGCTTTTAGTAAATAACCCCCATTGTGTTAGTGAACTGGAACCACCACCTATAGGTGAAATAGCCGGAGCCTGTGATGTCATTTCTGGTGACTCCGATGTACGGATGTGCGGTGAGGAGGTGATCTTAACCCTGAATTTTTTTAAATGCGGTTTACTGGTTTTATTGTGAGCAGATATTTTGCTATCTTTAATAAATTTGTTTTACATTGGCAATATTGCGCTATGAATATCTGTTTTATTCTGAGTGGCTTATGAATCAAGAGGCGAGGATTCAGAGAGTCAAAGACCCCCAGAGAGCGATGACCCTTGTGATGAAAGGGATTAGGACCTAAAGATCTCTGCTATAAAAAGCGTAATTTAACCGATCATCATTCCCTGAGGTGAGCGGCTATTTCATCTATAGGGGGCGGTTCCAGTTAACTGACACAATGGGGGTTATTTACAAAGGGCAAATCCACTTTGCACTACAAGTGCACTGCAAGTGCATTTGTAGTGCACTTGGAAGTGCAGTCACTGTAGATCTGAGGGGGACATGCAAGGAAAATAAAAAACAGCATTTTTGCTTGCACATGATTGGATGATAAAATCAGCAGAGCTTCCCCTAATTTCAGAGCTTCCCCTCAGATCTACAGCGATCTACAGCGACTGCATTAACAAGTGCACTTTCAAGTGCACTTGCAGTGCACTTGTAGTGCAGAGTGGATTTCCCTTTAGTAAATCAACCCCAATATGTTAAAGGGGTTGTAAAGGTAAAAGTTTTTTCACCTTAATGCATTCTATGCATTAAGGTGAAAATACATCTGCGAATTAGCGCCCCCCCCCCCCCAAGCCCCAGTTTAATTACCTGACCCCTCAAAAGTCCTGCGCCGTGAACGAGCAGGCTTCTCGGCCGACTTCTCGGCTCATTCATTGGTTGATTGAAAGCAGCGCAGCCATTGGATTGCGCTGCTGTCAATCACATCCAATGACGGGGGGCAGGGCCGAGTGATACAGTGAGCGACTAAAGCCACCGGCTGTATCACAGGAGCGCCCCCGCAATAACTCACCACCATGCAAGCTCGCATATAGGTGGTGAGTTATTGCGGGGAGGAGCCAAGACAGCCGCCGAGGGACCCCAGAAGACCAGGTTCGGGGCCACTCTGTGCAAAACGAGCTGCACAGTGGAGGTAAGTATAACATGTTTGTTATTTTTTTTTTTATAAAAAATTATGTTTACAACCCCTTTAAGGATTTCCTTTTGACACATTTCTCAGCAACAGCAGATGTCATTCTGTGGACTGAGCTCCTTGTATGTTTCATTGGATTCACTAACACAGGTTTTTTGGACTGTTTTGGTATACATAGCTCTAATTGAACAATAATTGTATGGTTTTTGCACAATTGACTATCACTGATGGATACTGAGATGAGGTGGCACTGATGAGGCGGCACTGATGAGGCGGCACTGATAGGCACTGATAAGGCTTCACTGATAGGCTGCACTGATGGACACTAATAGGCTGCACTGATAGGCAGCAATGATGGAAACTGATAGGTGGCACAAATAGGCAATGATAGGCAACAATGATGGGCAGCCCTGGTAGGTGGCACTGATAAATGGCACTTATGAGAAGGCATTGATGAGCAGCTCTGATGGGCTGCACTAATGGGCACTGATAGGTGGCACTCATGGGCAGCACTTATGTTAGAAGAGAGTAGGAAAGCAGAATCATCATGAGGATGAAGATGACCGTAAGGAGGATAATGGAGATGATGGAAGGAAAGTAACAAAGTGATGGTGAGGATGGTGATAAGGACATGATGACAGACTGTCATGGACAGTGATGGGGATAATAATGGATGGTGAAGACAGAGATGACAGGGATTTTGTACAGTAATGGGGGAAGTGAGAAAAGTGATGTTGAGAATGATGAGGACAGTAAAGAAGACAATATAGACCCATAATAACAAATGCAGTTCTAGACAAACATTCACACGACACAGTCACAAACATATACATGCAGACATACTGAAATACACAGTCACATACTGACACAAACAACAAAACAGTAGTGTGACTTTTGGATACTGGACTTTTTTCCCTTTTACAGTATAGTTGTTGGCAAGTAAACGTGTTTTTGATGAAATCCCTATGTATGTATTATATGTTCCTTGGTGCTGGCTGAAATGCTGAGTGGAGTGTACTTCTGGGAGGGGGATTTGGTTGACTGATTCCATTATAATGTTATAACCTGCTTAGGGCTTTTATGGAGCTTAATTTTCTTGATTAGGGGGGTGGGAGGTTTTGGGAATTACAATAAATGTATGAGTTCATATGGTTGAAGGAGGCGTTATAACGACAGAGTAGCTATATATCTGTCTCCTGATGGAGGTTCAAGAATTGTGCATGTTTTGTATGGACAAATGTGGGGGATCTCCCTTTTCCTTTGTTAATGTTTGGAGGTATTCTGGTACGGTTGTTATTGTGACCGGTCTTTTTGTCTCCGCAATGTGTGCTTTAATAATGTATGCACCTGTTCTAAAATTTCAATACGATGTAATTTAAAAAAAAACAAACATGTTTTTTCTCCCCCACATCCCCAGTACTTGCCTTGGCATGCAATCTTCTACCTCTGTTTAAAGGGACACTGCCACCAAAAAATGAAATGTTCTTATTTTGTTTATTTTATATTGGTGCTATCTCATATGTATTTAGTTTTTCTCGTGTATATTTATTTATTTAATAAAATATTTTACTCTGCATGTGTCACTGTGTGCATCCATTTTGTGACATTTTGTCTTGTAAACTACCCCCACAGTGTCCCCACTGTGGGGCTTTGGGCATAGAATGCAGTCTATGAGTCAGAAATCCAACTCATAGACTTGCATGTGTCTGGGAGGTGATGAAAGTTAAGCCTCGTACACACGGCCGGTTTTCTTGGCAAGAAAGCTGCTGGGAGAGCTTTTTGCCAAGAAAACCGGTCATGTGTATGGTTTCTTGTCGAGAAAACTGCCGGGAATCTCAACGAGAAAAATAGAGAACCTGCTCTCTATTTTTCTTGTCGGGATTCTCAGCAGTGTTTCCTGCCGAGAAAACCGCGCTTGTGTACGAGGCTTGTATGCTTACCTGTCCCCAGGTAAACCCACGCATGCTCGAAAAGACTTTGACGCATGCGCGGTAGCATACAAGGGTAGTGTAGGGTGTAGCAAAATGGCGGCGACGGCATCGAATGTGACGAGCCCATGCTTGTCGTAGTCGATGATGTCACCGCGTTCTTGCCATTCAAAAGAACAGTGGTTCTTTTGAATGGCCGTCTGTATGCACGGCTTTGCAAGAAAAGCTTGCCAGAAATCTCGTCAGGGAAACCAATGTTTTTTTCCTGGCGGGATTTCATGTTATATGGGTTTTATAAGGTGTTTTTTTTTTTATATACAGTATATGTAATGCGTAAGTAATCTAGTTACAGCTTATATGTTAGTGGTAGTGTTCCTTTAAGTAAGACATGCTTGTCTCTCTACAGATTCTGTACCAGTTTGGCAGTGTAGTGATTGCAGTAGTGTCATGGCAATGCACAGCAAAAGAAAGTGCTATTTCAATGAAGCACTCCAAAAAGAGTATCCTTTCCTGAAAAGTGCTGGAAAGGGATCTTCTGTTTTTTGCACAATATGTAATTCTGTGTTTACTATCTCAAGTGGAGGTAGGACATCAATTAAAGACCACGAAGCCACAAGCAAACACAAAGCTGCTCTAACTGCCCGTGCAGGTTCGACCTCTGTGACATAATTTTTTCGAAAGGTTGAACCCTCACAGAGTGAATATGACCTTGCTTTACAAGAGGGAGTTTTTTCATATCACACCATTGCCCATAACCATAGTTTCCGATCAATGGACTGCACTTCAGGATTAAATAGAAAGTTCTTCAATCCTAAATTTTGTTGTGCACGGACAAAGTGTGATGCAATTGTGACAAATGTATTTGCTCCTTGGTCAAGAGATGAGCTCAAACATGACCTTGAGCATGTTAATTTTGTAGCACTTTCGGTAGATGCTTCAAACCACGGACATGTCAAGTTGCTGCCTATTATGGTTCGCTACTTCAAGGTACAAGAGGAAAGCACCTCTGTGGAGACAAAACTTCTTGATTTTGTTGAACTGAAAGGTGAAACAGCTGAACTTATTTCAGAGGAGGTGATAAAAATTATACAAAAATTCCACCTGGAAAATAAAGTTGTGGCCTTCTCTGCCGACAATACAAATACAAACTTTGGTGGACTACGAAGGCAAGGGAGAGAAAATGTGCACACTAAAGTTAGAAGAGCCCTCCAGCGAGAAGTTATAGGTCTTGGATGTCCAGCTCATATTGTGCACAATTGTGCCCGAACTGCCCTAGATACAATCCCAGTGGATGTTGAATATATTCTTAACAAGATTTTTGGATATTTTCATATATTTACTGTTCGTGTTGAAAGACTGAAGAGTTTTTGTGAGTTTGTGGGGCAAGAATATCAAAACATCCTTGGGCACAGCAATGTCAGGTGGCTCTCAATGTTACCTGCTTTAGAAAGAGTTCTTATGCTCTATGAGCCACTGAAGTCATTTTTTTTGTCTGAAGAAAAGTGTCCAGTTGTCCTTAGGAAGATATTTGAAGACCCTACAACTGAACTGTGGCTCACTTTCATCCACAGTACTATGTCACTTTTTCATGACACAATAAAATCCCTAGAGGGGCAAGATCGCTGTGCCGTGGAATCAGCTGAGATCCTCAACACCCTTAAAACGAAGCTGTCTGCTAGACATGAGGAAGACTTTGTGCCAGTGATGGTAAAAAAACAAATCAAGGAGCTAGAAAGAGCTGGGGTTATAACACAAGCTTCCTACTTTAAAGTTTAATGAGGAAAGGAAGGTGCGCCAATCTAAGTGCAGTAAAACAGGCTTTAATTAGCAAATTGTATAAAAACAGCCAAATGGCTACTCACAGGATACAGGAATAATACAGGCATGTAAGGAGTTAAAGGTGGTCCGGAGTCATCTAAGGCGGTCCTCAGGGGAGATGTTGGTTCCAGATGGAGAGAGGTGTAGCTGAAGATGGCTGAAGGCAGGAAGGCAGGTTGCGGTGTCAGCAAGGGAAGTCAAGAACAACCAGGTATCCAAGCTGCAGATGTAGTGATGCGCCCTGTGTCATCAGGGTAGACATGGGATAACCAGGAAGCTGCAGTTCAGCGAGGACTTCAGCGTGCGCTTCAGCGTGGAGCGCAGCGTGCCGTCGGACCGGAAGTGACGTGTGGATAGAACGGACCAATAGGATGACGCGTTTCACAGCATCCGCTGTTTCATCAGATCCATAGAAGGCATTATCATAGGTGGGTGTGATATAGTAGAGAGACGTGGCGTGATTGGTTGAAATCATACTAGTGGAAGTAAATCAGCATGGTGATTGGTTGGAAGCAAGATGTAAGGGAGATGATGACACGGAATTTTTAGGGGGGTGCAGGGGGGCGAGGAGAAAAGGAAAATGGATGACAAGGGATTATAATATGAAATAAAGATACAATGTTTATATGGTGGTGAACAACGCTAATGTGGAATTTAAAATCATAAAGGATATAAATACATAGATGGTATTAGTACATAGGAGAGAGAGAAAAAAAGGAGCAGCACTATAAAGGGGAACGTATGTGGAAATAATTATATTGGAATTATAGGGGAAAAAATTATTTAATTAAATATTAAATTAGTTGGAGGGTATGAGAACAAGCTATGTATGGCATGAGAACAAATGGGTGCAACATGTAGGAGATGGGAACATATTAATGTGGACAAGGGAAGGAAAGGGAAAGGGGTGGTAAAAAAAGGAGGGGGGGGGGGTTGGGGGGTAAAAAAAAAAAAAATATATATAATAATAATGAAGAATGATAATGAAAAAGTAATAATGAAAAATAAAAATAAATATAAATATAAATAGAAATAAAAATAAAAATAAAAATAAAAATAAAAATAAAAATAAATGGACAATAATAATGAAAAACAAAAATGGGGGGGGGGGGGGAAAGAAGCAAAGAGGACAAGATGGGGAAGCGGAAGAGATGGGTCAGTGAATGAATGATAAAGGCTGGCTATCATGTAGAAGTACTACAGAAGTATGATTCATAGTATAGAAAATACACATGCATGTGTATATATTCACACATATATATATACACATACACACACATCTGGAAGGGAACATCCATATATATATATATATATAAATGAATGGATGATATAATAATATATAAATATATATAAAAAACATATGTAAATTGCACATGGAGAAGTATAATATAACAAGTCAAAGCTTATTACCAAAAAAAGGGGGGGGGGTGTACATAATTATTGGTATAAAGGATATACCAAAGATGCAAGGCAGCATGAATGGTAACAGATCTATGAGGGCAACACAAGGTGCATACATGCACATATGACCAAGCATATATGAGAGTTGTGAGTAAACGCACACACATACACACATATACACGTATACACATATACACGTGTGCATACACATGCATGCACACAAATCTCCGACAGATGAAAGCACTAGTACGTGGGATGGACGAGCAGCACAGAGAAATATTAAAAGTGATTTGGAAATGAAAGCTTATTATAAAAATTATGTATCATAAAAAATAGGATGATAATCAAATCTGAATAAAATCGAATCAAATACAATAAAATAGAAAGAATAAATTAAAGAATCATCATAAAAAATATATATATGAGAAGATCGAATAAAATGATATATGAGTAAGAACGCACAAGAAATCGCACAGATGGAGAAAAGCGATTAATAGAATGGTGGTAATATAGGAATATTAGATTATGTTGTTGGTTTCGATTTCTTCATTGAGGCCATTGGGTGACATGGTATTTAAAGAAAAAATCCAATAAGTTTCTTGTCTACAAAGGCGTTGGAATCTTTCTATGGCAGTTGGGGTTTCTGGTATTGCCTCGATAACCCAAACCTGAAGGGCGCTGGTATCTTGGTGGTGGTGTGTTGCAAAGTGACGTGCCACGCTGTATTTGGGATTGTTCTTTTGGACTGCACGGCGGTGTTCTCCAAATCTGGTCCGTAGAGCTCTGATAGTTCTGCCTATGTATAGTAGGCCACATGGACAGGAAATACAGTACACTACATACGTGGTAGAGCAGTTGTAGAAAGAGCTGAGATTGAAGGTCTTACTGTTGGCCTTGAAGGTTTTTTGGCCATGGGTGACATGGGAGCAGGTAAGGCATAGGGCTTTTTTGCATTGATACATCCCTACAATGGGAATTAAAGTGAGCTGTTTGAGCATGTAGTTTTGGTGATGATTGGATGTTTTGGTTTTGCTGGGGGCGATCTTGCTTTTAATATTGGGGGCCCTTCGATAGGCAAACTTGGGAGTAACTGACACAGTTTTTGATAGGTAGGGGTCTTGGGTGAGGATGCTCCAGTGTTTTTTAAAGATATTCTCCATTTTTTTGTGTTTTGCGTGGTACTGGGTAATGAAACGAGTATTGGGTTCAGAGTTGGATGTTTTGGGGAGGGGCAGGGATTCTTGTTGATAGGTGGTGCGAGCTTCTTTAATCAAGTTGGGGGGATATCCTTTCTCGATGAATTTATTTTCGAGTAAAGTGCTTAAGGATGTATAATCTTCTAATCTGGTACAGTTACGTCGGAGTCGATTGAATTGACTCTTCGGGACGTTTTTGATCCACATGGGATGATGGCAACTAGAAAAATGTAAGTACGAATTTCCAGCTGTGGGTTTAGTGAAATTTTTGGCAAATATGGTATTGTCTTTATGGAAGAGCTCGAGATCTAAGAAGCATAGGGAAACAGGGTCCATAACTATAGTGAAAGATAGTCCAAAATTGTTGCAGTTGCAATAAGTTAAAAATTCTTGGACTGAAGTGGTGGGCCCATCCCAAATGATGATAATGTCATCTATGTAGCGACCATAATAAATAAGGTTGGCTGCAAAAGGATTGTTGGTGTCAATGAATCTGGACTCCCATAGTCCCATAGTGAGGTTAGCGTAGCTCGGGGCAAAATTGGCGCCCATGGCAGTACCTTGCTTTTGGAGGTAGAATTCTCCTCCTGATAGGAAGTAGTTGTGCTCAAGGCAGAACCGAGTGGCTAAAAGGATGAAGTCTATTTGTGTGGTATTGAGATTGGGATCGTCTTTCAGAAAATGCGCAACTGCTTCGAGTCCAATGGAATGTGGTATGGAAGTGTAAAGAGAACATACATCTAGGGATACCCAGGTGTATGATGGTTCCCAAGTGTATGGTTTCAACAAATCAATTAAATGGGTACCGTCACGGATGTAAGACGGAAGGGCTTGGGCTAAGGGTTGGAGAAAATGGTCGATATAGAGAGAAAAACTGGTGGTGATGCTGTCCATGGAGGCAACGATAGGACGGCCCGGCGGGTTGGAGATGTCCTTATGAATTTTTGGTAGATGGTATAGGTAGGGAACTTGAAAAATTGGTTTCAGAAAGAAGGCAGCCTCTAGTTTGTTCAGTATTCCGTCCGTGCAGGCTTGTTTAATAATGATGGTGGCTTCTTCAGTGAATTTGGGCAAAGGGTCAGTATTTAATTTGACAAACGTGTTTTTATCAGAGAGAAGTCGAGTGGTCTCTTTTATGTAGTTGTTTTTATCTTGTATTACTATCCCTCCTCCCTTATCAGCTGATCTGATGATGATATCAGGGTTGGCACTCAAAGATTTTAAAGCTTGGTATTCAGGTGGACTGAGGTTGTTATTGAACCGTTGAACTTTAGAGGATTCCAATGTACATAGGTCGCTGAGTTCTTTGAAAACTACTTGATAAAAGGTTGACAGATAGGGACCTTTCGATTGAGTGGGATTAAAAATGGATTTAGGTCTAAAAGAAGTGTGAACTATAGAAGGATTAGTTTGGGTGTATTGAGACCAAACTATCAGGTCATCGTCTTCGTCCACATTCCATAGGTCACATAAATCTTGGATGGCCTGTGCGTCCGCAGGGAAATCTGCTGGATCAAGTGTAATATCAGGGGAAGTAATTAATGAAGGATTAGTGTTGGCAGCTTTCATGTTGAAATGGCGTTGGAGAGTGAGGTTACGGATAAATTTGTTTAGATCCTTAAACATGGTAAAAGAGTTGGGGAGAGTGGTAGGAGCAAAGTTTAGGCCTCTGGCTAATAGCGAAGATTCATGAACAGTAAGACTGAGAGAAGATAAATTGTAAATTTTTACAGTTTTCTCAATTTGTCCGGGCGGGATTGGTTGAGGTTTATGTTGACCCCCTCCTCTTCCTCTTTTTCCTCTTCTATGTGCTTTCTTTTGGTTTTTAGAGGAAATGTGCTGAGCAGGGGGGTCAGCACTAAAAAAGATGAAGAGACAGTAGGGGTGGGTGTAGGTGAACTATGGGGTGTAATAGTGATGACATCTGTAGGTGTAGATCTGGCTGAGTCCTGAGAATCCATAATAGGTGTTATATTAGATATATCCTGAGGGGTTGGGACCACAGATAACTGGATAGCAGGGGGAAGAGTATTTTTAGGGTCATTTATTAGAGTACTGTCTATGGATATGATGGTAGGGGAGAGGGAAGGAATGGGGATGGATGTCACTATAGAAAGTGGCTTGGATCCATGAGCAGTGGCCGTAGCAGTGGGACAGGGTAAGGGGGGGTCAGAGGGACCTCTCAGAGGGGGAGGAATGGATTTAGGCTTGGGTAAGGTTAAGGATAGGAGGGACGGGATGGAGCAAGGGGATGGATGGGAGGCATTCCGTTTCCAATTGAAGACCCTTTTGTTGTTATAATCATCCAGATCTCGACGGAATTTCCCCAATTTGTTTTGTATGAGGGAATCTTCACTTTTTTTGGTGTTTATTTTAAAAGTTTTATACCATTCAAGGGGCAAAGAGGGGTAAGAGCAGTGAAGTTTAGAAATATTATCTTTAATTTTATCTCTAAGAGTATGGTAGCGTTGTTCTCTATGATTGATTAGAATGGTGATCCACTTTTGGGTGCAAAATTCAGCTATGTTCTCCCATTCTATACGTGATTCAATCTCAAGGAAAGAGCACCCCTTAAGAACACGTAGTCCGCGAGGGGAGATTTTGGATGCAAAATATTGTTTGAGAAAGAAGCAATCCCACCATTGTTGATTGGCCGATATGGTGAGATCCTCTAGACGTCTCATTCTCATACATGTGTCCCTATACTTTACATCCGGCCATGTACGGGAATGGACATGGGGACTAAAAAGTGTGGGAGGGAATAAAGTATACAAATCATCCAATAAATCATATTTATGTTTTTCTATTTGTTCAATAATGTCCATTATGAAAGTGATATGTGGAGGGGGGGGGGGGGAAATAAATAGAAAATATATATATATAAAAATAAGGATAAAAGATAAAAATATATAATATAATATGAAAAAATAAAAAATGATGATGATAAGACCAATCAATAGATGATTTCAACCAGTGAGAACGTGGGGGAAGGATATACACATAAGTAAAATGAATAAGATAAATAAATACGATAAATACACTGTCAGGAACAAAAAATGCGGCACATTCAAAAGCTTCAAAAGTCAATAATAAAAAAAAGGGGAGAAAAAATGGCGCAGAATGAGTTCTAGGCAGAGTAAAAATCAAAGGGATCAATGAATGTTGATGTTGATGTTGCAAGCACTAGCGGCAGCTACCATGAGCAGAAGCAAACTCTGTAAAATATAATGAGGAAAGGAAGGTGCGCCAATCTAAGTGCAGTAAAACAGGCTTTAATTAGCAAATTGTATAAAAACAGCCAAATGGCTACTCACAGGATACAGGAATAATACAGGCATGTAAGGAGTTAAAGGTGGTCCGGAGTCATCTAAGGCGGTCCTCAGGGGAGATGTTGGTTCCAGATGGAGAGAGGTGTAGCTGAAGATGGCTGAAGGCAGGAAGGCAGGTTGCGGTGTCAGCAAGGGAAGTCAAGAACAACCAGGTATCCAAGCTGCAGATGTAGTGATGCGCCCTGTGTCATCAGGGTAGACATGGGATAACCAGGAAGCTGCAGTTCAGCGAGGACTTCAGCGTGCGCTTCAGCGTGGAGCGCAGCGTGCCGTCGGACCGGAAGTGACGTGTGGATAGAACGGACCAATAGGATGACGCGTTTCACAGCATCCGCTGTTTCATCAGATCCATAGAAGGCATTATCATAGGTGGGTGTGATATAGTAGAGAGACGTGGCGTGATTGGTTGAAATCATACTAGTGGAAGTAAATCAGCATGGTGATTGGTTGGAAGCAAGATGTAAGGGAGATGATGACACGGAATTTTTAGGGGGGTGCAGGGGGGCGAGGAGAAAAGGAAAATGGATGACAAGGGATTATAATATGAAATAAAGATACAATGTTTATATGGTGGTGAACAACGCTAATGTGGAATTTAAAATCATAAAGGATATAAATACATAGATGGTATTAGTACATAGGAGAGAGAGAAAAAAAGGAGCAGCACTATAAAGGGGAACGTATGTGGAAATAATTATATTGGAATTATAGGGGAAAAAATTATTTAATTAAATATTAAATTAGTTGGAGGGTATGAGAACAAGCTATGTATGGCATGAGAACAAATGGGTGCAACATGTAGGAGATGGGAACATATTAATGTGGACAAGGGAAGGAAAGGGAAAGGGGTGGTAAAAAAAGGAGGGGGGGGGGTTGGGGGGTAAAAAAAAAATATATATATATAATAATAATGAAGAATGATAATGAAAAAGTAATAATGAAAAATAAAAATAAATATAAATATAAATAGAAATAAAAATAAAAATAAAAATAAAAATAAATGGACAATAATAATGAAAAACAAAAATGGGGGGGGGGGGGGGGAAAGAAGCAAAGAGGACAAGATGGGGAAGCGGAAGAGATGGGTCAGTGAATGAATGATAAAGGCTGGCTATCATGTAGAAGTACTACAGAAGTATGATTCATAGTATAGAAAATACACATGCATGTGTATATATTCACACATATATATATACACATACACACACATCTGGAAGGGAACATCCATATATATATATATATAAAAATGAATGGATGATATAATAATATATAAATATATATAAAAAACATATGTAAATTGCACATGGAGAAGTATAATATAACAAGTCAAAGCTTATTACCAAAAAAAGGGGGGGGGGGGGGTGTACATAATTATTGGTATAAAGGATATACCAAAGATGCAAGGCAGCATGAATGGTAACAGATCTATGAGGGCAACACAAGGTGCATACATGCACATATGACCAAGCATATATGAGAGTTGTGAGTAAACGCACACACATACACACATATACACGTATACACATATACACGTGTGCATACACATGCATGCACACAAATCTCCGACAGATGAAAGCACTAGTACGTGGGATGGACGAGCAGCACAGAGAAATATTAAAAGTGATTTGGAAATGAAAGCTTATTATAAAAATTATGTATCATAAAAAATAGGATGATAATCAAATCTGAATAAAATCGAATCAAATACAATAAAATAGAAAGAATAAATTAAAGAATCATCATAAAAAATATATATATGAGAAGATCGAATAAAATGATATATGAGTAAGAACGCACAAGAAATCGCACAGATGGAGAAAAGCGATTAATAGAATGGTGGTAATATAGGAATATTAGATTATGTTGTTGGTTTCGATTTCTTCATTGAGGCCATTGGGTGACATGGTATTTAAAGAAAAAATCCAATAAGTTTCTTGTCTACAAAGGCGTTGGAATCTTTCTATGGC